>OX451739.1:1218931187-1221331187 GCA_948472305.1 Vicia faba | reverse complement strand
ATCTCTCTGCTTTGAAAGTTATTATCAGTAATAAATGGAGTCTTTTCAAGCTAAATAACATAGGGAATACAAAGAATTGGGTAAAAGCTCGACTTTCATTAATAGAATGGTAGTCTGTGAATGGCGAGACTCCATAGATGATTTCAAAGTTTGGGAAATGGTAATATATAATGGAAAAGATACATTGAGATACAATGACCATTATCCCCCTAACAACTTTTGAAATCCCGAGCAGCAGATTTTGTTGAAGTATAGTGAGGATCCGAGAAGATTGTTTCTTCAACGATCAAGTCTTTTCTGACGTAGTTACTTGCCAAGAAAATCCCTATCTTTTGCCTAAGTTTCCCTTGCGGGTTTTCAACTTAGCAGGAAATTTATTCTGTTTATGTCTCTAATTTTTGCCTAGACCGCCCTTTCGGGTTTTCGGCCTACCGATAAGCTCCTTTTTGCCTAAGCCTCCCTTTCGGGTTTTCAACTTAGCGAGTTATTCTTTTATTTATTTAGGCGAAGTATTTCTTGACTATGTTAGCATTCATGGGATGTGGGAACTCCTTGCCATCCATAGTTTCAAGAATTAATTCACCACTAGAGAAGGCTTTCTTGACAATATATGGGCCTTCAAAATTAGGAGTCCACTTGCCCCTAGAATCAGTGTTGAAAGACATGACCTTCCTGAACACGAGGTCGCCTTCTCTGAACTCACGAGGTATGACCTTTTTATCAAAATATTTCTTCATTCTTCTCTGATATAACTGGCCATGACACAAAGTTCTCATTCTCTTTTCCTCAATCAAATTCAATTGGTCAAACCTGTTCTGGACCCATTCAGCCTCCATCAACTTGGTTTCCATTATCACACACAACGAGGGAATCTCTACCTCGACTTGGAGTACAACTTCCATTCCATATACTAAAGAGAACGGGGTTGCTCCTGTTGAAGTGCAGACATATGTTCGATATCCATGCAGAGCAAAAGGAAGCATTTCATGCCAATCCTTATAAGTAACGACCATTTTCTGGATAATTCTCTTGATATTCTTATTAGCAGCTTCAACAGCCCCATTCATCTTTGGCCTGTATGGAGATGAATTGTGATGGACAATCTTGAATTCTTAACAAGGTTCTATCATCATCTTGTTGTTCAAATTCGAGCCATTGTCAGTGATGATTCTGCTCGGCACACCATACAGACATATAAGGTTATTCTTAATGAAGCGCACAACCACCTGCTTGGTAACATTTGCATATGAAGCAGCCTTCACCCATTTGGTGAAGTAATCAATTGCTATGAAGATAAAATGGTGCCCATTTGAAGCTTCGGGTTTTATCATCCCAATCATGTCAATACCCCACATAGAGAAAGACCACGGGGTGGAAATCACATTGAGGAGTGTCAGAGGCACATGGACCTTGTCTGCATAAATCTGGCATTTATGACACTTCTTTGTAAACTTATAACAATCAGATTCCATTGTCAGCCAATAATAACCTACCCTTAGTATCCTTTTAGCCATTTAATGTCCATTGGCATGAGTGCCAAATGAACTTTCATGAATCTCATGCATCAACATGTCTGCTTCGTGTCTATCCATGCATCTGAGCAAGACCATGTCATAATTTCTCTTGTACAACACATTTTCACTGAGGAAGAAACTGCCTGAAGAAAATGGTTGATATCATAATACCAGTGTTTTTCATCTGCTACCTCCTCTATTGTAAACACATGAGCAGGCCTATCCAGCCGTCGAACCGCAATTCTGGGTATATCATTCCAAGTATTTCCTTGATACATAGAATCCAGAGTTGCCAGAGCATCTTCCATTTGATTTTCATCTCTAGGGATGTGATGGAATTCAACTTTATTGAAGAATGGTAATAATCTTCTAGCATAATCTTTGTAAGGGATTAAGCCAGGGTGACAAGTGTCCCATTCTCCTTTAATCTGATTTATTACCAAATCCGAATCACCATACACGTCTAGAATTTCAATTCTGAGATCAATAGCTTCTTCGAGACCCATGATGCAAGCCTCGTATTCTGCCATATTATTAGTGCAATCAAATGTTAACCTTGCAGTAAAAGGAATGTGCGATCCATGAGGAGTGACAATCACAACACCAATTACTTTACCATAAGCATGCACATCTCCATCAAATATCATACTCCAATGAGGTTCAGGGTCAAGACCATCCCCAGGTAATGGTTCATCACAATCTGTCACTTTCAGGAACATCACATCCTCATCGGGGAATGCATATTCTGTAGACTGGTGATCTTCCACTGGTTGGTGAGAAAGATAATCTGCCAACACACTACTTTTAATAGCCTTTTGAGTGAGGTATTCGATATCATATTCAAATAACAACATCTTCCAGCGGGCAATTCTCCCAGTAAGAGCAGGCTTTTCAAAAATGTACTTAATTGGATCCATTTTGGAGATCAACCAAGTAGTGTGATTCAACATATACTGCCGCAACCGCTTTGCCGCCCAGGCCAAAACACAACATGTCTTTTCTAGCATGGAATACTGCTACTCACAATCAGTGAATTTTTTACTGAGATAATAAATGGTGAACTCCTTCTTCCATGTTTCAACCTGTTGTCCCAGAATACAACCCATGGATTTATCTAACACTGTCAGATACATAATCAACGGTCTTCCTTCTACAGGAGGGAGCAAGATAGGAGGTTCAAGCAAATATTCTTTAATACTCTCAAATGCCCTTTGCCAGTCATCCACCCACAAAAAACCTTGATCTTTCTTTAACAACTTAAAGATCGGTTCGCATGTTGCAGTCATGTGGGAAATGAATATGGAAATATAATTCAAACGCCCAAGGAAACGTCTAACTTGCTTTTCAGTTCTTGGTGCTGGAATTTCTTGAATTGCTTTGACTTTATCAGGGTCAACTTTAATTCCTTTCTGGCTAACAATGAAACCCAACAACTTCCCCGATCGAACATCGAAGGTGTATTTATTTGGATTCAGGCGGAGAAGATACTTCCTCAAACGCTGAATCAACTTCAACAAATCTTCTATATGCCCTTCTTCAGTCTGGGATTTGGCAATCATATCATCAACATATACTTCGATTTCCTTGTGCATCAGATCATGGAATAGGGTTCTCATAGCCCTCTGGTACGTTGCACCAGCGTTCTTCAATCTGAAGGGCATCACTCTATAACAGAATCTTCCCCAGGGTGTGATAAACGTTGTTTTTTCCAAGTCCTCTAGAGCCATTCTTATTTGATTATACCCGTAAAATCTGTCCATGAATGAGAATACTTTGAATTTTGCTGTGCTATCCACTAGCATGTCGATGTGAGGTAATGGAAAATCATATTTTAGACTAGCTTTATTTAGATCTCTTTAATATACGCACATGCAGACCTTTCCATCTTTTTTCGGTACTAGGACAATATTGGCAATCCATTGAGGATACACTGACGTCACAAGAAAACCAGCATTAATCTACTTTAGAACCTCCTATTTGATCTTTACTGCCATATCTGGGTGAGTTCTTCTCAACTTTTGTTTAATTGGCGGGCACTCTGGCTTCAACGACAAACTATGCTCGACAATATCTGTATCTAGATCGGGCATATCATGGTAAGACCAAGCAAAAAGATCCACATACTCCTTCAACAACTCAATCAACTTTCTCTTCTCATCAGGATGTAACAATGCTCCAATCTTGATTTCTTTCTGATCTTCTTCTGAACCCAAATTGATCACTTCCAAAGGCTCTTTATATGGTTGAAGGGTATTTTCCTCGTGCTCAAGCAATAGTGAGACCTCTTCTGGAATCTCATCATAATCTTCTTCTTCAGCCCCAAACTCAGGACATTCAAAGGTGGGAGAGGGTGCAAGGTCATTGTATTCAACGAGTTTTTTAATTAAACATATGATTTTTGATTGCATTTAGAAACTGAAACATATAACAAGTGATCATGCATATTAAATTTCAGTTATTATTTATTTTGAAAGGTGTTTTTATTTATTTATTTATTTTATTACCATTTCCAAGAAGAAGAAAAAAATAAAAAATAAAAACACAATTTGGGAAACAAAGTCAACTTTTATTAATGATCTTAAAAGTGACAGCAAACAGATAAGCCCTACAACATTAATACCTCCACCTTGGGCAGAGTTGAAGCCTTTCAAGAAAAAAAAGATTAATCAAATCAAATTACTTTGAAAAATGTAAGCAAGAGGGAACATCAATGGTGACCCAGTTCTGAACCCTGACTCCGTGCGTCACATAATTCGGCATTTCCTGCTCTGCTTCATCCTCCTCAACAACATTAACTCCAAAATCAATTGGATGAAGGTAACCTTCGCTGCGGAAAACATTATGATAGCTGCTCATAATAGACTTTGACTTCAAACTTTCACCTTTGTTATTCTTCGAAGAGAAACCCAAACCAGTTATGTTCTTGTTCACGGGTGGATTCACAATTCTCCCCCAAACTGCATTATGACAATTGCGCACAACCTGCTGTGTGTCCTTCAGCGAAACCATGGAATTCTCATTTCCCTATGTTGTCAACAGATAGGGCTTGGAACTGGGTTCCAACAGCAGCCTCATCCACTTATACAATACTGAAGGAGGACAACTGAGATATCAATAATGCCTGCTCCCCACTTATAATCACCACCTTCCATTCACGCACAAATTTCAGCTTCTGATGTAAAGTTGAAGTGACAGCCCCTGCTTCATGTATCCATGGTCGTCCTAACAAACAACTATATGCAGAAATAATGTCCATGACCTGGAAGTTTATCTGTAACAAATGTGGTCCTATATGGATGGGTAAGTCCACTTCACCGATGAAATATTTCCTCGACCCATCAAATGCTTTCACAATGATGCCACTCGGGCGCATAGGTGTTCCTTGGTATTTCAAATCCATGAGAGTACTCATCGGTATAACATTCAGCGCGGATCCATTATCAATTAGCACATTGGATAGCGAATCATTCTTGCAGTTCATAGATATGTGGAGGGCCATGTTGTGATTCCTCCCTTCATTTGGTAGTTCATCATTGCAGAAACTCAAGTTATTACATGACATAATTTTTTCAATTACGCTGCTGAATTGATCTATTGGCATGTCACTTTCCACAAAAGCTTGGTCCAGTAATCTCATCAGGGATTGTCTATGAGTAGAGGAGTTCATTAATAAAGCTAAGATAGATATCTTTGAAGGAGTCTGCAGTAGCTGATCTACAATTCTGTAGTCGCTCATCTTAATTATCTTCAAAATATCATCCACTTCTTTCTCTAGCCTAGCTCAACTAGTCTCTCCTGTAGCCTTCTTAGGTTCATCATTCTCAGCAATTTTCTTTCTAGCAGCAACATCTCTCCGAACAACCGGCACAAACACACGACCGCTACGGGTCACCCTGCTATTTTCAACTATATTTCTAACATCAGGCATTGGCTGGATGGGAACCTCCACTCCATCTTCTAAGATTGTAGCATTGTATTTGTAAGGCACAACCTTATCTGACTTGTAGGGGATAGGACCTGGAAAACTAATCACCAATGGGGTAACAGCTGGCTTGCCATGATACTCCACTTCAAAATGGGTGGGCGCACCAAAACACGGCACAATGACGTTCACCCCTTCTTCAACATAATCAGTCATTAATAAGTCATTTCTGGAAAACAAGTTTTCGTCTGAAGAGAAATACTCATCTGCAGAGGCATACTCTTCATTGGACTCTTCTTTAGTCAAACAAACCCGAACCATACCAAACTCATGATAATCATCCCTATGACCCGTGATCTTGATAATTCCATTGTCTAACATCAACTAAACACCCTCCTTCACGATTGAGCATCCTCGGGGATCTCGACAGCAAACTAGGCAAGATCCATATTGGTGCTCCACCTGACCAGCCGTATGGCAGAAGGTAGCGTGCAACTGCATGAGGTCCTCATTCAAATGCTCCACATCAAAAATTCTGAATTCACCAGGACATCCATAAACCATATTCACTTCCTCCTCATACTCTGCCCTAGGCCTGATTATGTGAATGAGGCCCTCATCCATCATCTCCTGTAAATTAGCCTTTATCTTATCACAACCCTGTATGTTTGTACTGCACATAGCACAACAGGAATGGTCATGCGTGTAGTAGCAAAATTCATAGAGGTCTGTGTGCATGTTCACCAAATCTCCTCTAACCAGATTATTGTCAAAAATTCAAAAGTCGCCTGGACAACCGGCCACCATATTTACAGCACTTACTCCCCCATGCTTGGGTAGAGGATTATCTTTCACATTAGGTCCCATGTCCTTGAAAGATAGAACAACAGACTTTACCAATTTATGCACCTCATTCTTCAAAATATAACAATTCTCAACACTATGCCCTGGTCCTCCCTGATGAAAAGCACATGTTTGGTCTGCTTTGTAATACCAAGGCAATAATGACAGTACGGCGGGAGGTGGTCGTGTCTGGACCAACTTTTTCTGAATCAAAGTCGGTAGCAACTTTGTATAGGACATGGGAATAGGGTCATAATTCTCCCTTCTCTGATTATACCCTTGATTCCCCTGCTGGGACGGTTTCTGATAAGCAACGGTAGTCGGAGCGACATTCATAATAGGAGTAACTGAGGCAACTTGTTGATAATTCCTTTTAGGAGCATTTACCCTCCTCTCTTGTATAACAACATTTGCATCTCCTTCTTTCTTCTTGGTAAACCTATAAGATGGCTTTTTTACACCTCCAGATCCTTCACTCTTCGTTAAATGACCCTCTCTTACAGCTTCTTCTAAGCGGATACCTATTCCTACCATCTCAGTAAAGTCACTTGGCGCACTTGCTACGATCCTCTCGTAGTAGAAAGCACCCAGCGTCTTCAAGAAAATCTTAGTCATCTCCTTTCTTCCATGGGATGAATCACTTGGAGGGCTACCTCACGCCACCTCTGTGCATACTCTTTGTATGATTCCCTGTCTTTCTGAACCATGGCCCTAAGTAGGTCACGGTCAGGCGCCATGTCCATGTTGTACTTGTATTGTTTGATGAATGCTTCTCCCAAATCATTAAAAGTATGGATATTAGCGCTATCCAAACTCATATACCACTTCAACGCAGCACCAGTTAAACTATCTTGAAAAAAGTGAATCAGCAAATGCTGATCGTCAGTATGGGTAGACATTCTTCTCACGTACATTACCAGGTAACCATGAGGACAAGTGTTGCCTTTATACTTCTCAAATTCCAGAACCTTAAACTTAGCAGGTATCTTAACATTTAGGATGAAACACAACTCATTCACATTCTGCCCAAATAGCTCTTTTCCCCTGAGGGACTTCATCTCTCTTTGCATCTTGTCAAACTTCTCTTGAAAATCATCCATTCTGTCATAAAGACCCAAGTATTCACTCGGTGGAGGGAAAGCACGACACACATCATCATTAACAAATGAAACCATATTCACCGAAGGAGGTGCAGCAGGAACAACATGCGCCACAGGAGGTGCTAGAGTAACAATAGTCTGAACCACTAGAGTATCTTGAGGACCAAGGATGAAACCTTCAGGTGCAAAATTCTTTGGCATTCCCCATGGATAACCTTGAGTCATACAGTTTTGAACAACAGCCGAAGTAGCAGATACGGGAACAATCATAGCTTCAGTACTTACCCTTGTTGGTTGGGGTTGAACACTCGGTGGCTGATTCTGAGCAGCCACCAGAGCTTCCATCAGAGTAGTCAGATTGGACATGCCCGCCTTCAAAGCATAAATTTCCTCGCGTAGCTCACGATTATCTTGTTCTAGGTTTTCCATCTTCTTCTTAAAATTAGCCCGAGTGTTGTAGTGATGAGTCAGCTTGCTGAACGAAGTAAAGAAGCTTGGAAAGACACCTGGATATGCATAACAAATGCAATAAATATGTGCAATATGATGCATGATATGCAATGCATATGATTATTTTTACTTTGTTATTTAATATTTCAAGGGATTTAAAGTTTATATGCATATTGCAAACATCAAAGTAATAAAGCTTTTGAAATACTAAATTTTTTTATCATAATAATTCCAAAATGAATTACAAGTCTCAATGATCTCAAGTACAAGAGGAAAATACAATCTAAAATCCTGAGAAAAAGAACTGATGGAGATCATTCTATACGCTGGCGCTTCCCCGTGAGCCTGGTAATGTAAGCCTTCAATCTCTAGTTTTCTTCCACATGCCTGATGGCAACCTCTTTCCAATCATCTGAATTAGGAAGTAAGTGATCAACACCTAATTGAGTCTTAGCATAAAATAAATCCCCTTGCCTCTCCATAGACTCTACCGCCCGACTCTCAAGGATCTCAATCAAGTCATCTTTCTCCTTCAGGTCTGCTTTGTAGGAACTCTCTAAAGTCTGAAAATCTTCCAAATCATCTAACAAGGGAGGAGTGGTCTTCACAAACAGATCAGACATAGGTGTCTCCCGGGTATACGACATCTTTAATTGAATGGCTCTCGATCGGTTCCACTGAAGATATGGCTCCAAAGAAACAACACCCCTAGGTACCAAATCCTTCCTAACCTTCTTATGAATGTGACACCAGGCCTTCGTAATCTGCTCCCTAGCTTCCCTATGGTCTTCCCCTTCCTTCAGAAAGAAACTACTCAAATGAATACTATTCGGTTTATCCCTCATCGGATAACCAAGTTGTCGCCGTGCAAGAACAAGGTTATAGTTAATTCCTCCCTTTGTACTAAGAAGAGGTACATTGGGGAAACTACCACAACTCTCAATAATATTTATATCCTGGTAGGCTCGATGATACCAATCAATATCCGAGTGAGTAAGTGCCATGATCTTAGAAGCCCAACGGGGTTCCTTCTTGACATCCCAAAAAGCATCAGACTGAGGCATATGAGAGATAAACCACTGGTACAACAGAAGCGTGCAACAGATGATCATTCCCCCATGATAAGAATTCCAAAGATGAATAGAGTAATAAGCATCACCCAACAGTGTAGGAACTGGGTTTCCAATCATGAAAATCCTGATATCGTTAATGTCGACAAACTTGTCCACATTAGGAAATAAGAACAACCCGTAAGCAAGTAGAGCGAAGATGGCCTCAAAAGAAACTGTACTTTTCTTTCTGGAAAAGTAACGAGCTTTCTCCAATTAGAACTGAGATGGTAGTCCTCTAATCCCTCCTTTAGTAGTCATATGGGCTTCTGCCTTAAACTTCCCCAGATGAATCAAAGCCGCAATCTCATGTGGTTTTGGCTCACCCTCCAAACCAGTAAAAGGAACACTATAGGAAACTGGTAAATCTAATAGATAAGAATACTCCTCCAGTGTAGGCATCAACAAATAGTCGGGAAAAGTAAAGCAATGATACATTGGATCATAGAACTAGACCATTATCGATAGAAAACCCTCCTTCATCTTCAGCTTCATGAGAGGGGTAATGGATCCATACTTCTTCCGAAAGTCTGCAGAACACTCGATCTTGGGAATTAGATTGATCAACTCATCTATCTTTGGATCCTTGAAACTGTATTTCCCAGTCTTTCTCTTTCCATAATCCATGGTTAAAAGTACCTGAGATATTCACAAATAGTCAATCTTTAAAATCCCTTGAAATATGGTTTCTTCAAAAGATTCTTATGAGTGCATGGATGTATGATGCAACAATCACATACAAGATCACACATATAGGGTTCATAGGATCAACGTCACAATCATGAGGTCGAAGGTACTACCCATAAGGTGTTGGTCTAAAATTATCACCTGCCGATTACCAACTTCCCAATTAACTAGGTAATTAGTAATATTCTCAAGAAAGACTCGTCCGAGCGTAGTATCGCGTGAGAACTATTTCCGGATTACTCCTTCATAGCTTCGGCACTACACCTAAAAGGCCAAGATGGGTTTGGTATTCTACAGTCCTCAGTTTCAACAGGCTCCCAAGTCAAAATCAGTATGTCTTCCTGATTTCTCGGTAAACGACATTACAGTCAAAGGGGCCTCCACTGAGTGGGGGATCTTATGCCTCCTTTTTTGGGATTACTCCCTTAAAGTTAACATGACTATACCACCCGTCCTATCTTAAAGTTTTCCCAAGTTTGAGTATAGGACTTATGAGTAATCACCAAGCACCCTGAAAACCAGGAAAATCCAGACAAACATACATATAATATATAACACAAAAAACAGTAATAACACATATACAAATATAAACAAAGATAGGATTAACCCACTTAGGGATGGACCAGCAAGAGGTCAATCTTTCCCCAGTGAAGTCGCCATTTTTCTGTAGCGGTAGAAATGTTCAATACTAAGCCATTGGATTGACTAGACTTTATACAAATCAAAATAAAAATCGCCACCGCGCTTAATTGTTTCCAAAGGAATGGGAAAAGAGCGAATATCCAAAAAAGAAGGGGAAATATTCAAGGTAAGGGGGTTGGTTATGCAAAGGGAAGGTATTAGCACCATAAACATCTACGGTACTCAGCAGGAACCTCTTTGTAAAATCTGTATA
Organism: Vicia faba; assembly: GCA_948472305.1. Lineage (NCBI taxonomy): Eukaryota > Viridiplantae > Streptophyta > Magnoliopsida > Fabales > Fabaceae > Vicia > Vicia faba. The sequence continues at coordinate 1,221,320,667 of OX451739.1, read as the reverse complement.
TTTTGGCTATAAAAATGTGTTGTATATAAAATGGATGGTGGAGGTGAGAAAAGAGATATTTTTATGATTTTTACACCCGCCGCGGTTGCGAACCTTTAGTGCCTACGTACCACCTTTCGTGCAATAGGGGATCAGGGTACACATAGTTTCTCTTTTAAAAATTTGAAACACAAGTGTGTTGGTTGATTTTAAGAGATAAGACATCATCGTCATTGTCCATGTGGAAAACATACTTACTACCCACAATCATGAGAAATGAGAATTTGCATCATCTCAAAGTGGAGGATATGGCTCGGATTTTAAAATCAATAATGCGTCACTCAACACCCAAGTGGAAAATATCTCACTTCACTATATATTGTAGAAGTATAGTTGTTTGCATCACTGTATACGGGTGAATTCCAGATTACAAACAAAGGGTGTAATCACAATAACCTGCACACAAAACAAACAAACAATCCAATGTCTTGAGGCAAAACTCAAGATCTCCAAACAAAATAATTAGATAAGATCACAAGGTCTCCAAGATAGGCCAACGTTTCTAATCCTTAGTCCAAGAAAAGTCCCATGCTCAATAATGCCAAGGATAGTAGCCAAATAGTCCAAGTACCATTAAAGATTTTTTAGGGTTTATGTTGATTATTAAGTATCTTAAGAAAGGAAAAGAAAAGCTCAAGTGAGCAAAGTACAAAATGTAAAGAAAATAAATGCTCAAATGAGCAAAGATGAAAATAGCAACAAATGTAAATGCTAAAAGTAAATAGTACATAAAGCATAAGAAAGAATAAAACATAAGGTAAAACAAGTCAATAATTAGTTGTTAGTTGGATGACCATCTTGAAGCTTGCATTTGGAACTCATTTGAGGATTAGTAGAACCAATTCCTCCACACAACAAGTTACATTTGATTTTGGTCAAGTATATCATCCATTTGGAATTCTCATAAGTACCATTTAATGATCAACGATGTTTAAGTGATCCGCATTGACCAAAGGTGTTGTAGATCCATTAAAGGATTGGTAGAACCAAAGCCTCCCCACAATGAATATAAAGGTTATTGGATCAAAGGGATCAAACTAACATACTTGTGCTTGCAATCATTAGTTTGGGCCCCGAATTATCATTTATTCGAATCGGGACAAAATTTAGCGCTATGTTAAGCAATCGTAAGTGGACTTATATAGAAGTCGCACCTATTTTGAGGTTGGTCAATAGAAATTTATGCACCATTTGTTTTGAGACATGATATAGAGATCATGCTCCAATAACACCTAGTGCCATAAGAAGGGGATGGGATGAAGAGGGATATGGAAAAAATATACAAACCACATTTGAATTAAATGTTAATCAAACTATTATTAAAATCATTCATTCATTTTTATGGAGTTAAAATCAACACCATGGATCCAATGATGTTAATAAAGTCCATGATCCAAAATCTAACCCAAGATCAACCAGAAAATAGTCACAAAATAATATCACATTTTAATATATACAAAAACGTCAAAAAATAATGTTTAAAAATAGAAAATAAAGAGAAAAAATACCAACTATGTTCAAATTAATCAAAAAATAAAAAGTAAGACCATAGAAAAATCAGAAATGGATCCAAATATTTTTATTAAATTTTTGGTAATTTTTAAAAGTCATAAACTATTTAAAATTTCTCAAACAAATAGAAAATAGGTCAAAAATAGTAAACCTCAATATAAAATTCCATAAAATTTTCAGAAAGTCAAAAATATGCAAAATAATATTTATGAATTTTTTCAGAATTAAAAAATGTCAGAAGGTATTTTTTAAGTCATTAAAAGAAAGAAAATGATTCAAAAATGCAAAAAAATATCAAATATCAAATTAAAAATATGAAAAAATAGTCATGAGATCAGATATAATTCAAAGTATTTTTGTGAATTTTTTCATAATTTTTGGATAAAAAATAAAAGAGTTATGAATTTTTGAAAATTTATTAAATAAAAAATATAAAATCAGAAAATAAAATAAAACCAAAAAGATGTGGACCATCAGATCATAGTCAAAACGCGTTAGTAAGCTGATCCAGTGAACCAGACGCGTTGTGCTTGATATGGACCTTAGTGAGATAAACATAGGATCAGAAAAAAGGCAACCAATGAAATTAAAACGTTTGGCACGCTATCATTGGCTGAGATGAGACATGTCATCGTCCTCAACCTCCAGACACCCTGCAATGGGGATTTTATGAGATCCTTCAAATGGAAAAAGTAGGATCCCAGGCTAGTATCATTGAACTCGTCTCTTCAAGATGGTTCTAACACCACCATCGCGCCAAATTTATATAAGGTATGGAGAGAGATATGAATCAAAAACCCAGAAAATAGCGAGCACCTTCAATTTGAGATTTCTCTCTCAATTCTCAATGGATTTAAAAATTGTAAGCAGCATTAGAATCAAGAGAAGGAGTAAAATAGATTAGTGTTTGATTTGGATCCAAATGGTGGAGAATTCTGCCTTTTCGAAGTTCAAGGAAGAAGATCTGTAACTGGACTTCTGTAGCTTGAATTATGGCTCGTTTTGATTGGTTTAGGTGCTGGAGAATTTGTATGATGCTTAAGGATGATGAATGCACAAAGAATTTTGGAAAAGGGAGCTTCAATCTCAGAAAATGAATTCAAAAAAGATGGGTTCATGTGAGGTTTTGGCAGGGTATTTTTGGCTCTCAAAGCTTAAAGAAATGAATGGGGGATGACCCTCAATTTATTGGGAAGTGAATGGGAATGAAAATTGGAAGAAACAAGGAAGTTTGGAGGGAAATTTAATGAAGGTCGAGCACAAGTGAAGTGTGACTTCATTTCCACCAAAACTCAACCAAATCTTGCGTTTTGGGGTGCTAATCACTTCTGGCAAGTTTTCTAATCAAGTTTAAATCAAAAACGTGAATAAATCTTGTGTTTAGAAGTCATTATATGGATTTCAAAATTCCGACTTTGTGAAAAATTCAGTTTCAAGTTACCAAATCCAAATCCATGGCATTTCAAACTCAAGGGGTCTTAGGGCATGATTCATGATTCTTTAGAAAGATGAGGTTACAAGCTTTGCAATGGAAAAAGAATGGAATCAAATGGATGTTTGAGCTGAAAGTTGCATTGAGTGAAAGTTGAAGAAAAAGCGTTGACTTTGCATACTTAGAAATATTTCAAATCCTTCTTTAAAAATAACCTATAATCTTTTGCATCCAAACATGGCCTTCCACTTGAAATTTTCTCTTGACCCAAAAATATGGAATCAATTAGATCTCTTGAATGACATTTTGAAACTTGAACCACTCAAAATCTCCAAAAATTGAGGATGTTATGACTTGTTGAAGTTGGTCAAAAATCAGGAAATAACCTATAATCTTTTGCATATTTAAAGCAACCTCCGTCCATTTTATCACTTTGAACATAAAAGAAGGAATAAATTTAACATATTCAAGATCATTATGGAAAAATAATGGACCCAAGGTGATGAAAATAGACCAAGTTATGATCAATTGAAGTTACTTATGTAAAATTGTGGATTCATCTGGATGACTTGTAATCTTTCTTCTTCACCAAGTATCTTCCACATGAAAACTCTTTGGAAACTTTGAAGTGATTAGTTTATAACCTTTTGAAGAGAAGGATGTCTTTGGAATCACTCAAAAATACCAAAAGGTGAGCAACATATACTCCTTTGAAGTTCAAAACCCTAGCTTCTATATCAAGAGAATGCCTTGGAGAACTTTGACAAGTTTGAACAAAATTCTTGTACCAATATTCTTGCTTTGTGTATAAAAGTTGTTGAGGATGATAATAGGACTCATAGCCACCAAAACCACTTCCATATCTTTAAATTTGAGAAAACTATGCCCCTGGTGGCCAATATGAACAAAGCCTTGTCCAAACATGACAACTTCTCCAATTAACCCCTTGTACTTTTAAGTCAAATCTAACAACCTTGAAATGTGATGAACCCAAACAAACTTTTCCATGCCATTTCTTCCAAAACCACTCAAATGGTGAGGTTTGAACCTCTCAAGCTTTTATTGGCTAGGGCATGGAAATAAACTCATGAACCCATGGAGTAAATTGTTAAATCTCAATGCCCTTACCTACATGGACAACAAGCAAGACAAGCCAACATTGTATTTTATTAGTTAAGTGAAGAAAACAAAACAATATTAAGGATCATAAAAGGAACATAAGTTTAGGTGCTTGGTAATTGATAACACCGAATCGCACTATGTTTCTGACTCGAATATCACATGTTTTCCTTAGTTTTATTATTGTTTTTCTAGTATTATTCCCTGGTTTCCTTTGTTTTCAGGTCACATATCCTTTCAGAGCCTTCAGAGAAGAAACGAGCAAAAACGCCAGAAAAATAGGGTTTTTCCAAGAAAATACACACATGGCGTCCAGCTCCGCGCAGGCTACAGGGAACGCGCTAACATGGCGCACTTTCACCCAGGGGCCAACTTCCATGTTCCCACGATCTCTCCATTTTCACTCACCGCGCCCGCGGGGAGGGTGGCCACACCCGCAGCCTTCACAAACCATTTCCCGCTCAGAAGGAGTTGAGGGGCATGCTCGTCTTTACAGAGTTTCAGGATCTTCTATAAATAGAAAGTTCATTTCATTTTCGTTTTCATCCCTACTTAAATGCAATCTTAGATCCAGTCAAGTTACTGCTTAGGCATATATTACTACTTTGTAAAGTGATAATCTTCTCACATCGGGAAGTTATCACACTTGAGTGTGCGAGTTTGTATTAAAGTTTGGAGCACTTTGGTTGAAATTTATCATACTATCTTTTACATTTCCACGACTTGTAACATATTCAAGCCTCCGATTGGAGCAAGGTTCAAATTTAATTGATTTCATTTATTTTATGCTCTTACCATAGTCTACATGTTTTATAGACTCTAAATGCTCTTACCATAGTTTACACGTTTTATAGACTCTAAATGCTCTTACCATAGTCTACACGTTTTATAGACTCTAAACGCTCTTACCATAGTCTACATGTTTTATAGAATCTAAATGCTCTTACCATAGTCTACACGTTTTATAGACTCTAAATGCTCTTACCATAGTCTACACGTTTTATAGACTCTAAACGCTCTTACCATAGTCTACACGTTTTATAGACTCTAAACGCTCTTACCATAGTCTACATGTTTTATAGACTCTAAATGCTCTTACCATAGTCTACACATTTTATAGACTCTAAATGCTCTTACCATAGTCTACACGTTTTATAGGCTCTAAATGCTCTTACCATAGTCTACATGTTTTATAGACTTTAAACGCTCTTATCATAGTCTACATGTTTTATAGACTTTAAATGCTTACCATGTCTAGCTAAATTTATTAGGGTTAGAATGTAAGGATCGAATCATAACTATGTTCTGCATGCCATGCTAATAGAAATACCTTTGGGATGTTTTAGTTTTTAATACTGGTTTAAATGTGTTTAAAAGTTTATGGGTAAGATCGAAAGCCGTCCATACTTGAGATTAAGCCAGATTAGTTCTTGACCAAACGAAAAGAGAGAAAGCAGTTCGTTTGGTTAAGTAGGATTACTTGATATAATTTTAGAAAACGATTTTGAAACTATTTGCGGACGCGTTTGTGGGATTAAAATCTGATTCTTGGTCAAAAGCCAAGGATCTCTTTAAGTTAAGTTTTCCAAATTAAAACACTTTTTCACTAAGTCAAAATAACTTGTTTCTTAAAAATAGGTTTACTTCTTTAACGTGTTAGGCACCCTTTATAAGTGACAATAAAGGAATTTAATTTAAAGAGTAAACTCGGTTCTTAGTATGCGAAAGCTACAAGTTCCTATTAAACAGTTCTTTTCTATAAATGGAAAATATTGCCCAAAAGTAAATACTATACATGCATGCTAGGACACTGTCTGATCTCGTGATTTACATTCGATCCCATTTATTTTATCTCTTTAATTTTATTCGCTTTTATTTCCCTGTACTGAACTCAATCCCTTACTGATCTGCCTTAGATAAACACCTTAACAATATAGTCGATAGATTGACAATTGGTCTATGTGGCTCGATAATCTTATATATTACTTCGATGGGTTGTGCACTTGCAGTTATAATTTAGACTATACAGAAAAAGCCCATCATGTTTTTGGCGCCGTTTCCGGGGACTAACTTTGCCAAATTTTGTACCCTTTTTGTTATCCCGTTTAGACTAAGGCTACTTATTTAGCCGGTAGATGCGTAGAAATCATAGCACCGGTAACCTAATAGATCCTTTAGTTGAACCTGAATGTTTTGCTCGAGCCCGTCTCTTTATACGAAAATTGAAGAAAGCTATGGCCGAAGACCGTAATCAAAGACCGCTTAAGGAATTTACCCAACCATCTAACGAGGAACCTAATTCTAGTATAGTAAATCCAGCTATAACAACTAACAACTTCGAACTAAAACCCTCGCTATTACAATTAGTTCAACAAAACCAATTCGTTGGTCTCGCTACCGAGAACCCGAATCAACACTTGAAGGCATTTATCCAATTAGCCGACACCCTCAAAGCAAATGGTGCCACATCTTAAGCAATACGCCTAAGATTGTTTCCATTATCTCTAAGAGGGAAAGCTCACGATTGGTTAGATTCCCTCCCTGCCAATTCGATAACAACTTGGGAGGACCTTAGAAGAGTGTTCCTTTCAAAGTATTTTCCCCCTAGCAAAACCTCTATTCTTAGAAACCTGATCACTAGATTCACCCAAAACCAGGGAGAATCTCTATTTGAAGCTTGGGAAAGATATAAAGACCTTTTAAGAGCTTGTCCATACCATGGCCTAGAGAAATGGTTGATCATTCACACCTTCTATAATGGACTCCATTATAATACCAAAATGTCTATCGACGCCGCCGCAGGTGGTGCGCTGATGAACAAACCTTACCCTGAAGCTTGTGCCCTGATCGAAGATATGGCCCAAAACCATTACCAATGGGGGGCAGAACGAGCGATAGTGGAGAAGGAGACCCAAGGAGGGGTGCATTAGATAAGTAGAATGAACATGATGCAAGCTAAAATGGACGCCCTAGCCTTAAGAGTAGATAACATATCCCAAAACCCTGCCACAGTAGCTGCACTCCACTCGGAATGAGAACTCTGTGGAACCCAAGGACATCCAACTTCAGATTTTTACCTGTTGAATGAGTCTAGCTCAGAACAAGTCAATTACACCCAAGGAAACCCGTTCTCGAACACCTATAACCCTGAATGGAGGAATCACCCGAATTTTTCCTATAAAAACAAAAATCCAATCCAACATCCTGGAACACCCAGACCGCAAGTTTTTCAACCTCAAAAATAAAACCAACCTATGCAAGCTGTGCCACCAAGACCAAATCTTAGGGAAACCCTAAATACTTTTATTGCAACCCAGACTCAGCAAAACAAATAATTTATGAACCAAAACACCCATACAAACGAACTAGTAACACAACTAGCAACTAAGTTTGACCAAATGATGACCCATCATAAGATGCTCGAGACTCAGATCTCGCAAGTAGCTCAAACACAAGCCACGCAAACCACACCTGGAAGACAATTCCCTGGACAAACTCAACCTAATCCTAAAGGACAAGTGAATGCTATCACTCTAAGAAGTGGAACCGCTTACGATGGACCGAAACTTCCAACGATGTGTGTACCCGAAAAACCAAAAAAAGATAACATACCTGAGGACTAAGTAGAGAAACCAGAGGAACCAAGAACCCAACAGAACCAGGTGGAAGAATCGAAAGATAAAACTTATACACCACCTCCACTCTATAAACCTCCAATACAATACCCACAAAGACTTAAACAAACTAAGATAGAAAGCCAATACCAAAAATTCATCAAAGTAATAGAGAAACTCCATGTAGAAATTCCCTTTACCGAAGCGATTACCCAAATACCATCACATGCTAAATTCTTAAAAGAAATCCTGTCAAACAAACGCAGACTCGACGATCCTAAACCCCCTAAAATGTCATTCCATCTCTGAAAATAAACTTGCAAAAAAGGACAAAGATCCTAGAAGTTTTTCTATTCCTTGCATCCTAGGAAATCATATGATCGACAAAGCTTTCTTAGACCTACGAGCAAGCGTAAGCTTAATGCCTTTGGCAGTCTGCAAGAGGTTAAACTTAGGAGAACTACAACCAACTAAAATGTCTTTACAACTAGCTGATAGATCTGTTAAGTACCCCACAGGGATATTAGAGGATATACCAGTTAGAACAGGTCAATTGTATATCCCAACCGATTTCGTGGTAATGGATATTAAAGAAGATGACGAAATACCGATTCTCTTAGGAAGACCATTCTTGTCAACCGCCAGAGCTATAATCGACGTTAAGAAATGAAAACTTACCTTCGAAGTAGGAGATGAAAAGATAGAATTTATCCTCTCTAAATTCCTTATGGCACCTGCGATACGAGATGCATGTTATGCAATCGACATCATTAATGAATGCGTAAACGAACTTGAGCAAGATGAATCCTTAATTAAACTACCACCAACACCCATTCTAGAGGATGATGGATATAAAGAACCTTACATTGATGACAACCTCTTTGAATGTTTAGCTCTTACACCCGATCCTATGCCGTGTCTTAAAAATCCATCTCTAGAACTCAAAGAACTACCCAAGAATCTAAGATATGAGTTTTTGGATGAAGAGATGAATCGCCCAGTTATAATTAACGCCACTCTAGGCCAAAATGAAACAAATCAACTCTTAGATACCTTGCGAAGATACCCTTCAGCATTAGGATATAAAATCTCTGACTTGAAAGGGATAAGCCCGTCCGTATGCATGCATCAGATCATGCTAGAAGAAAACTTGAAACCCTCTAGAGAGCATCCGATAAGAATAAATCCTATTATGAGTGATGTAGTTAAGAAAGAAGTTCTTATGTTACTGGAAGATGGTATAATATATCAGATAGTGAGTGGGTAAGTCCTGTACATGTGGTGACGAAGAAAGGAGGCATCACGGTGGTTGAAAATGATAAGGGAGACAAAGTAGCAAAACAAACAGAAGGAGGATGGCGTATGTGCATCGATTACAGAAAGCTAAATAAGGCGACTAGGAAAGATCATTTCCCACTTCCATTTATAGATCAGTTGCTCGAACTTCTAGCTAGGAATTCGTATTTCTGTTATCTAGATGGATATTCCGGATTTTTCCAAATCCCTATTCACCCAGAGGACCAAGAAAAAACTACATTCACCTGTCCTTATGGAACGTTTGCCTATAGGCGGATCCTCTTTGGACTCTGTAATGCACCTGCCACCTTCCAACGTTGTATGATGTCCATTTTCGCGGACTATCTCGACGGAATTATGGAAGTATTCATGGATGATTTTTCTGTATGTGGATTCGATTTCAAAAATTGTCTCTCGAACCTTGAGAAAATCTTAGAAAGATGTGTGGAAGTGAACCTTGTGTTGAATTGGGAGAAGTGTCACTTTATGGTCAACGAAGGAATAGTTTTAGGGCATATCATCTCCGAGAGAGGGATAGAAGTTGACAAAGACAAAATAGAAGTTATAGAGAACCTCAACCCACCTAAAACCGTTAGGGAAGTACGATGTTTTCTAGGACATGCTGGATTCTACCGACGCTTTATAAAAGACTTCTCCAAAATAAATAAAAAACCCTTAACTAACCTGTTGTACCCCAAATTTTGACCTAAGATACCATCTCCCATCTGCATCATTACATTGCAAGTGTTTTGATCTTTTGATTTTTAAAATTTATAACTTTTTCGAGTCGAGAGCTGTTTATTTTTGAACGCTAAATTTATTAATCGATTCATGCTAAAACAATGTTTATTAATTATTTATTATCTTAAATTTAAATAATTGGAATTTATTTTCAATTGTTATATAATTTAAAGATTTATAGATAATAAAATAAATATTGGAAAAGAGGTTTATTAATTGGTCAACAATGATTATTTAATTATTTATCATTCTAAGTTAAATAATTGAAATTCTATTTTTAATTATTATAATTTAGAGAATTATGAATAATGAATTAAATAATTGGAGTTATTAATTGATCAATGGTGTTTATTTATTTGTTTATTATTCTGAATTTAAGTGATTGAAATTGATATTCAGTTATTATACAATTTAAAGATTTATAAACGATAAATAAATAATTGGAAAGAAAAGAATTAATTGGGAAGTAATAGAATTTTATTCACTCTATTCTATTTATTACAATTGTTATTTAAATATTGTATTATTTACAAAATATTTATAATGACAATTACATAAAGAGTTTAAAGTAAAATAAAAACTATTTTCCTAAATTCTAAATCTTCATCTTCTATCCAATGCCTTTTTGTCTGCTCATTTAATTTTACCTGCAAAAACAATTAAAAAAAAAGTCAGAATTAAATAAACAATTAAAAGTAGAAAATTAATCTTAAGTGTTCATCATTAAAAGCAAACGGCTGGAATCAGTTTACCCTTTTTTGCAAATCACGGGATTTCTCCCGGTTCACAAAAAAGGAGGGAATTTTTATTTTCATAAATGAATGCACAATTTAAAAAAATGCACAAATTCATTTTATTTTCAAAACTGCATAATTAAAATTAATTGCATTTTAAAAAAGCCAACTGCATATTTCAAATATGCATAATTTCTTTTGTCAAAAAACTGCTTATTTCAAAAATATACACAACATACAAAAATCAACAGCATATGCAAGCTTCCCACCAAAAGCCAACGTAAACTATGCCATGCACTTAGGAAGAAGCCAAAATGCATAGGCTCTTCTACTGTTACATTGAAAGTCAAAGAGGATGTGCATTTTAAAACCAATTTTGCAAGCATAATATATTTCCATTTACATCATGTTCCAGCCTATGCAATTTCAGAACATACAGTACAGTACATCATTTTAATGCATCAAATGTACCTATGAGAGAGAAGAGAGATAGAAGTTTGGTTTTTACAGGTTTTGGTTTAGGCAGAAGGAGTCACAAAACAAAATTACAGCAGTAACACAGTAAGAGGAAAGAAGCATGAAATAAGATATCAAACAAAACTGTTGTAACAGTAAGAGTGCAGAATTACCAAGGATATAGTAAAATAATTCAAAACCTGTGGCATAAGGAAACAGAGGCCAAACTGTTATAAGATAACAAGCAAACTCCTTTCGAAAACAAGAGAGCCAAACCTGCCTAAGTATACAAAACTCAAATATACTACAACATAAACCAGATAGAAAAACCTGCATAAACCAATTTCCATCAACATAACCATATTCCAAAACCCTTCCTACTGCATAATACCACTAAACCAGCATAAACCAGTAGAACCAACATCAAACCATTCTAAACCAACAAACACCATAACCAGTTCAAAACCTACCATTTTCCAAACCAGTACAACCATCACAAAAATCAAAACCATATATCAAATAACATGGCCTAAAAACCATCAACCTGCTATCTCATAAACCATCAAACCATATCAAAACTGATAAACCATTTTCAACAACCTGTCACACAACTTTGGCCAAACCAAAAAACCAGTGCAACCAGTAATAACCATCCATAACCATCAATAACCACCAATAACCCACTTCTAGCCTCAACCAAACAAAATGGCATAGTCAAGCACATGGCCTAAGAAACCTGTAATAGCCTTAACCTCAAACCAATGTCGAAACAATAACATGTCCAATACTGTCAAGACCTCAGATTGTATCATCATTGGTCAACCAAGAAAACATTGAAGCATACAGTAGCAAGGCCAGAAAGAGAAGAAGAGAAACTAGTCAAAAAAAAAATTTTTTTCAACAGTAGCATTCAAACTTCCAAGGCAACTGAAAGCAACAGTAGCAAGAGAAGAAGAGGAAAAAGCATGAAATCAAAGGCAACATTTCTCAGAACCTAAAAGGCCAATCCAAGAAGCAATAGAAGCGAAGCAAAAGGGACAAAAGGAACGAAATACCGGTAGTCCGGAGCAAGCCCACAGCGTCAAATCTCGCCGTCCCGGCCTCCTGGCTTTCCTCACCTTCCTTCCTCCTTCTCAAGGTAGTATTTCACCCTCTCTTTTCTTTCATAATACCTCAATAATCATGTGAAACACGAAGTAAGAACTAAAACAGAATCAAAATCACAAACATGCAAATCGTAACAAAAAATACCATGAATACGAAAACGAACTTACCGAATTCGTCGCCCCTTAATGTTTTGCTGGAGGGAAGAGGAAGTGAAGAGCACTGGTGGCCGTTGGGACAAAGGGAGACTCAGAGCTACATAAGCAAAGCAAAAGGCGAAGAAGATGAGAACGAAGAAGACGGTACAAGCGAGCGGCGCCGTGGTCACAAAACCTAATCCCTAATCCAATTAAACCAAACGCGTTTAACCCTAAGGCAAGAATTATGAAATGTATGGGCCTTAACTTTGTTTGCCTCCCCTAAGCCCATCGTACTGCCTATACACCCCCCTTCCCTATCTTTTCGTCTTGGGCCCTTCAGAACCCTTTTGGCCCATTTAATTGTTCATCTAATTTTTTTCTAATACACCCTTTTCCTATTTATTCCCCTTTTTAGTTTTTAGAACTATTACTCACTTAGTTTAATTAATTAGTAACTTAATCAAATAGGATAATTTTAATTAAACATTTGTAATAAGGTGACCAATTTTATTAATTTTAGGATTAATTTTGGTAATTTTGATATTCCTCTTTTTATTTAGACTTAATTAATATTTTTAAGGTTTTAATTTAGCTTAGCTATTTAATAATTCTTAAGGCAATATCCTATATTAATATTAAGAAAAATGCATAAAAAAATAAAAACTCTAAGAACATAAAAAATAGAAACATATAAAAGCCTTAAATTTTTTTTTTTATTTCTTAATTAATTCTTTTTTGCAAATATTAAACAAAAATCCAAAAATGCACGTTCACACACTTAGTCTTTCATTTAATTGTTATATATCATTATCCGCATATTTTTTCTGTTTAATCATTCCATATTTACATGATTATTCTGTTTACGTCTAAATCCAAAGGAAAAAACGATTAAATTTGTTGACTTCATGTCCTCAAGTCCGATCACGCGAACATTCGCATTTCATTAAAACTTAGGATAATTTTTCCTCAAATATTCAATCTTTTCAAAACTTACACCTTTTAAGCGAAAACTTCGACATTAGGTCGTCGTATCTTCAAAAACCCGTCCGTACCCCTTTTCAGCCAAAACAATTTATTTTTAATCAAACGATCAATTTTAATAAACAGATATTTCAAAAGGTTCCTATAGAGTACTATAGATACATTGGGTGCTAATACCTTCCCACTGTATAACCAACCCCCGAACCATAGATCTCTTTTCAAAAACGCCTTGTATTTTTATTACTTTTAAAAGTATTATTTACAATGCATATTTAGGGTTTTATTTCGCTCTTTCCCCTTTTCCCTTGGAAACAATAAAGCGCGATGGCGACTCTTGCTTTTGTGAGACGAATTAATCAATAATTCAATCTCCGATTTACCCCGCTACATTTTTTATCGCTACAGAATTGGCGACTCTGCTCGGGAAAGATTGACCTCTTGCTGGTCCATCCCTAAGTGGGTTAAGCCTAATTTGTTTTATCTATTTTATTATTATTTTATTTGCTTGATTATGTGTTTAAATTGGGGTGTTTGGGTTTTTTGCAAAGGACGAATCCTATACCTAGATTAAGTAACACTTAAGAATAGGACGGGCGGTACAGTCATGTTAACATTGAGGGAGTAATCCCGAAGAAGGAGGCATGAGATCCCCCACTCAATGGAAGGCCCTCTTGAACTTAATATTTGTTTATCGAGTAATCGGGAAGACATTATTATTTTCGACCTAGGAGCCCGAGAAGTTGAGGACCGTAGAACCCGAACCCATCTTGGCCTTTTTTAGGTGTAGCGCGGAGACTATAACGGAGTAATTCGGAAGTAGTTATTACGCGATGCTACGCTCGAACGAGTTTCTCTTGAGAATATTGCTAATTATTGAGTAATCAAGACGTTGGTAATATCCGAAGGAGGAATGTAGACTCTGGGAACTTTTAGAACCTTGTTTTACAGGTGTGATTGAACCATTAATACATACCTTGGGGTTGGATTTACCCTTAACTCCATGCTGAACGTTGAACCTTTGAACCCCATGTTTGCAAGCTTGTGTGTAACTGTTGCATTATCATTCATTCATGCATTCATCAACATTTTTGTAAAAAACTTGTTTTTCAAGGAACTTCGGAATGATTTTTGCACACATCTCAGGTTATTATGGAATTTGGAAGGAGAAACACTCGAAGCTTTAGTTTTAAGGAGCCCGAGATTGAAGAACTGAAGAGTTTGATTCCGAAGATCGAGAACCCGACGGATTTTCAGAGAAAGTATGGGTCCATTATACCTCTCGTGAAGCGCAAGATGAAGGAAGGCATTCTTAATACGTTGGTTCAATTCTACGATCCTTTGTACCGATGTTTCACCTTTCCGGATTACCAGTTGATGCCCACCTTAGAAGAGTACTCCTACATACTTGGTTTGCCGATCACCGACCGTGTTCCTTTTTCTGGTTTAGAAGAGGAGCCCAAATCTCACGAGATAGCGACCATCACCTACTTGAAGAAGTCAGAGATAGAGGAGAACATGACTACAAAAGGGGGAATCCGAGGTTTGTCTGTGCAGTTTTTGTTGAAGAAAGCTCGTCATTTCGCTTAAATAAGAGATACTATTGCCTTTGAAGACGTCTTTGCTTTACTCGCTTATGGTCTATTCTTGTTCCCTAACGTTGATAAGTTTGTGGACATCAACGCCATCAGAATTTTCTTGATTGGAAATCCGGTCCCTACGCTGCTAGGAGATACCTACTACTCCATCCATCTTTGAAACTCTTATCAAGGAGGGATGATTATTTGTTGTGCACCGTTGTTGTATCAGTGGTATGTTTCGCATCTACCTGGGTCTGATGTTTTCTGGGATCTCGAGAAGGAACCGCGTTGGGCGCCAAAGATTATGGCTCTCACTCATTTCGACATTGATTGGTATAATCGAATTTACTAGGACGTGAAGATCATCGATAGCTGTGGTGCTTTTCCTAACGTGCCTCTTCTCGGTACGAGAGGTGGAATTAACTATAACCCTGTTCTCGCGCGCTGTTAGTTTGGGTACCCGATGAGAGATAAGCCAAACAACATCCATGTGAGTGGTTTCTTTCTACAGGAAGGACAAGATCATCAGGCAGCTAAGAGGGAGATCGAAGGAGCTTGGCGCTACATCCACAGGAAAGGGAGAGATATGTTAGGACATAGAGGTGCCGTTTCTTTGGAGCCTTACCTACAATGGGTCCGTGCTAGGGATTGTGCTCTCAAGATGCCCTATAAACTTGAGAAACCTTTATTCCCTACCGTTGCATCATCATCTGTTGTTATCCCTATCGCGAATATAGGAGAATACCAAGGAAATCTGGCTAGGATGAAGTCCGAGAGGGATGCTTGGAAAGAAAAGTATAATATGTCTGAGTATGAGAATCAAGTCCTGACTCGACAACTAAAGGAAAAGGAGGATTTACTCTTTATTCAAGACGGCTGGTTCATTGATCATGATGAGAAGCTTCGTCAAAAGGATGCTTTACTGAAGAAGTATGCTAGTGAAAGGAAGAGAAAGAAGGAAGGTTCGGTAAGCGTTGCTCTTGTTCCCCATCCGCAAAAGGAAATCATTGATCGACTGGTAGTTGAGAGGAAAGAGATGGAAGACTTTTATGAAGAGAAGATCAAGAAGCTCCGGTTACAGTTGGTGTTTGGTCCTTCATCCAATGTTTCTGAGTGATCTTTAGCTTTTAGTTTTATTTTATTGATGTCATTTTGTAAAACTATGTAAAAGGGCTTCATGCTCCGAAGTTGTAATTTATTGCTTTATTATGGACTTCATGTTTCAAAGTTGTAATTTAGTGCTTTATTAACGGCTTCATGCTCCGAAGTTGTAATTTAGTGCTTTATTAAGGGCTTCATGCTCCGAAGTTGTAATTTAGTGCTTTATTATGGACTTCATGTCCCAAAATTGTAATTTATTGCTTTATTATGGACTTCATGTTTTAAAGTTGTAATTTAGTGCTTTATTATGGGCTTTATGTTCCAAAGTTGTAAGTTACTGCTTTTATTATTGGGTTGTTATCCCAAAGTGTAATTTATTATTTTGTTGTTTCAAAGTTGTGAGTTGTAATTTACTGTTTTGATTAATGGATTGAGTTTTCGTTGTTCCAAATTCCTTTACCATTGATGTATGCAAAATTATCGAAGTTCCTTGAAAAACTATTAAAATGAATCATCATTTGCATCACACATCATGCATCATTCGACATTCCACTTCACGTGTTTTCTAGAGTCTTATCCTTGTTTCTTTTTCCACTCCAAAGGTTGTCAAGCTGTCTCACCGATACGACACTCGAGCCAATCGTTAGAGGAAAATGGAAGATCTGGAACAGGAAAATCATGAGCTTCGGGGGGAAGTTGTTACCCTTCGTATCGAGATGGAAAAGTTAACTGCGTTAGTGGAAAGTTTGGTGGCTGTTCAGAATCAGCCATCGACTACGGTTGCTGAGATTCAGACTTCAACTCCAGTGGTTTCCGAGATTGTCAACGTTCCAACATCTGTGACTCAAATCAACTCTCCGCTTCAGCATCAGATGCCGAAAGGTTTTCCGTGGGGAATGCCTTACAACTTTGTACAAGAGGGGTATCAGCCTGTCGTACAGCCTTTGTTTCAACCTGCTTTGTCTCTTCCTCAACCAGAGACAACTGCCATGCCGCCAGTAATTCCATCTGTCAAACCTTTTCCACAACCGATAATGACAACTGTCGATCCTGTGGTCCACTCCGTGCCATACTTGAATGAACCTACTTATCCTGCCGAGCCTGCTGAAAGTTTGGGTCTTTTTGATAGAATGGAAGAATTTCAGGATCAGTTCCAAGAAATGCAGAAGGAGCTCAGAGCTTTAAAAGGGAAGGATTTGTTTGGGAAGAACACGCATGACCTTTGTTTAGTTCCGAATGTCAAGATTCCAGCAAAATTCAAAGTGCCAGACTTTGAGAGATATAAGGGTGATTCGTGTCCTAGAAGTAATATGACAATGTACGTGAGAAAGATGTCTACGTATTCCGATGATAATGACTTGTTGATTCATTATTTTCAAGATAGTTTGACGGGTGCTGCTCTAAAGTGGTATATGGGTTTAGACAGTATTCGGATCCGCAACTTCAACGATCTTAGCGAAGCTTTTGTCCACCAGTATAAGTACAACGTTGACATGGCACCGGACAGGGATCAACTCCGGGCGATGTCGCAAAGAGACAGAGAATCTTTTAAGGAATACGCCCAGAGGTGGCGTGAAATTTCTGCTCAAATCTATCCACCTCTTGAGGAGAAAGAGATGACTAAGATATTTTTGAAGACTTTAGGTTCCTTTTACTATGAAAGAATGATCGCCAGCGCACCCAGTGACTTCACCGAAATGGTAAACATAGGCATGCGGTTAGAGGAAGGGATTCGTGAAGGGCGTTTGGTTAAATAAGGAAGTCCGTCTAGCAGTACCAAGAAGTTTGGAAGTGTTTTCCCGAAAAGAAAAGAGCAGGATGTCAGCGCATTGTTCCCAGGGAGACCAAGGAGAGGTTACTCTCACGTTGCGGCAGTCACTCCGGCTGTCCACCCAGCTTTGATGACCCTAGCTCATCAAACCCCACCAACTCAACAACGGCCATTTCAGCAGCAGCCTCGACAACAGCCTTATCCATTCAACAATCAGAACCGTTCACCCAGAAAACTGCAGTTCGATGCCATTCCTATGACGTATACAGAATTGTTCCCTGCTCTTATCAGAAAAAATCTCATAACGACAAAGCCTCCTCCTGTCGCACCAAACAGTACTTCTCCATGGTACAAGGCGGATTAGTTTTGTGAATATCATCAAGGGTCACCGGGGCACAACCTTGAGAATTGCTTTGCTCTGAAGGCGGACGTGCAGAGGTTGATTAAGAATGGTATCTTGTCTTTCAAGGATGTTAATCCAAATGTTAGAGATAATCCTTTGCCTCGACATGGGGCAGCTTCAATGAATATGGTGGAAGGTTGTCTGGGAAAGTTTCGAGTTTTTCAAGTTGAACACATAAGAGAGTCGTTGATCAGGTTACATCAGAGTTTGAGAAGACTTGCCTTTGTTAGGCATCAGCATGATTATGATGTTTGTGAGTTTTGTTCAAGAGAGGTTGATTGTCCTATTGTGAAGGAGGATATTCAGAAGTTGCTAGACCAGAGAGTTATCACTATTACGTATGACAGAGATCCGGGGGATGATGTGAATGTTATAATTCCACAATTCAATTTGCCTAAATCAGTAGAGATCATTTACGACAGTCAGACTGCACCTGTTGATCCTTTGATTATTTACCCACCTGGTCCAGTGCCTTACAACTCAGACCAAGCTGTACCTTATAAGTATAATGCCACAATGATTGAGAATGGGGTAGAAGTCCCTATACCGACAAGGCCGTCTTTTGTTAACATTGCTGATGTGAGTAGAGTTACGATAAGTGGACGTGTTTTTGCAGCAGTACCTTTGAAGAGACCAGAAGTTCAAGTCAGGAGACCCATACCTGCAGAAACTCCAGTGAGAAATGTTGAACCAAGGGTTGAGATAGGCCGATCCAGTGAACCTATCCCTCGCCCTGAGGATGACGAGATTCTGAAGCTTATCAAGAGAAGTGAATATAAGATTGTGGACCAGCTATTGCAAACTCCTTCCAAGATTTCTTTGCTTGCTTTACTGAGAGATTCTGGTGCCCATAGAGAAGCTTTGATGAAGGTCTTGGACCAGGCGTTCGTGGATCATGATGTGACGGTTGACCAGTTTGATGGAATTGTGGGAAATATTACTTCATGTAACAATCTTGGTTTCAGTGATGAAGAACTCCCGGAGGAGGGGAGAAACCATAATATGGCTTTGCATATCTCAGTAAGTTGTGGAAATGATACCTTATCAAGTGTGTTGGTGGATACGGGTTCGTCGTTGAATGTGATGCCCAAGACTACATTATCTCGGCTCTCATATCCAGGTGCTCCCATGAGACCTAGTGGAGTAATTTTTAAAGCGTTTGATGGTTCTAGGAAGACAGTCATTGGTGAAGTGGATCTTCCTATAGTAATTGGTCCCCATACTTTTCAAATCACTTTCCAAGTGATGGATATTCGTGCTGCCTACAGTTGCTTATTGGGTCGTCCATGGATCTATGATGCAGGGGCAGTCACTTCCATGCTCCATCACAGACTAAAGTTTGTGAGGCATGGGAAGCTAGTGATGATCGGTGGAGAGCAGGCTATGGTGGTAAGCCATTTATCATCATTCTCTTTTATTGATGCTGACGAGGATGTTGGAACCCAGTTCCAAGGTCTATCTGTTGCCAAGAATGCAGTGAAGAAGCAAGGGGCATCCATTTCTTCTTTTGAGGATGCGCGGCGAGTGGTGGAAAGTGGTTCGACCGAAGGATGGGGCCAGGTGTTGACTTTGCCCGAGAACAAATCTGGGGAAGGTCTTGGTTTTCGTCCTGTGTCTGCGAGAGTCAAGCAGGACGTGGTTGTTCGTCTGATTCAAGAGGTTTTTCAAAGTGCAGGTTTTATACATCCTGAGGTGGATGCTATCATAGAAGCTGATTCTGAGGAAGATTTTCCCAATTTTGTGACGCCTGGATTGGCTTGCCAAAACTGGATAGCTGTTGACGTTCCTATTGTTATGCACATTTTCGAGTAATGTTTTGTTTTGTTTTTCTTTGAAAAAATTCGCTCTGCCCAAGGCGAAGAGTATTTTGTGTCGGGCTATGAAAAATAATTCCTTTTGCTCTGCCCAAGGCAAAAGAGAAATGTCTGGGCTCCTTGTTTCAAGTATTTCCCTTCATTGAATAAAAATGATATTTTGTCCACTACTGTTTTATTTTTCACTTTTTCTGGGAAAGAATAATGAAAATTAATTGGTAGCAATAGGAAATATAATAACCTTTTGTTTTTATTTACACAAATCGATTTCTAAAATAAAGCATAATCATATGTGCAGATTAATCCATGACTTAACCATCGAAAACAATGATCCTATGCCCTCTCCCAACTTTGAATTCCCTGTGTTCAGAGCCGAAGAAGAGGATGATGAAGAGATTCCTGTTGAAATTTCCCGGTTGCTTGAGCATGATGAGAAGATCATTCAGCCATTTGAAGAACCTTTAGAGTTGGTCAATTTGGGTGATGAAGAAGATAGAAAGGAAGTCAAAGTCGGAGAATTGCTTATCCCGGTAGTTAAGGAGAAAATGTTGGAGCTTCTCAAAGAGTATGTTGATGTGTTTGCTTGGTCCTACCAAGATATGCCGGGTTTGGACAATGATATTGTGGAGCATCGTTTACCGTGAGACCTGAATGTCCGCCGATTAAACAGAAGCTGAGAAGGACTCGTCCCGATATGGCTGACAAGATCAAAGAGGAGGTTCAGAAGCAGATTAATGCAGGTTTCCTCGTTACATCGGTCTATCCTTAGTGGTTAGCCAACATAGTGCCTGTTGCTAAGAAAGATGGCAAAGTTCGGATGTGTGTAGACTATAGAGATCTGAATAGAGCTAGTCTGAAGGACGACTTCCCATTACCTCATATTGACGTATTGGTCGACAGTACCGCCAAGTTCAAAGTCTTTTCTTTCATAGATGGCTTCTCTGGTTACAATCAAATCAAGATGGCACCAGAAGATATGGAGAAGACAACTTTCATTACACCTTGGGGAACTTTTTGTTATCGGGTTATGCCGTTTGGTTTGAGGAATGCTGGTGCGACATACCAAAGGGCCATGACTTCTTTGTTCCATGACATGATGCATAAGGAGATCGAAGTGTATGTGGATGACATGATTGCCAAATCACAGACTGAGGAAGATCACTTAGAACATTTGTTGAAGTTATTCCAGCGTTTGAGAAAGTACAAACTTCGTCTGAATCCCAAAAAGTGCACTTTTTTGGTGTTCGTTCTGGAAGACTTCTGGGTTTCATTGTCAGTCAGAAAGGTATTGAGGTAGATCCTGATAAAGTCAAAGCTATTCGAGAAATGCCCGCCCCCAAGACGGAAAAACAAGTAAGAGGATTCCTTGGGAGACTGAACTATATTTCTAGATTTATATCTCATATGACTGCTACATGTGGGCCGATTTTCAAGCTTCTCCGAAAGAACCAAGGATGTGTGTGGACAGAAGATTGTCAGAGAGCTTTCGATAGCATCAAAGAATATTTGCTTGAACCTCCCATTTTGATTCCTCCGGTGGAAGGAAGACCTTTGATTATGTACCTGACTATATTGGAAGATTCCATGGGATGTGTGCTTGGTCAACAAGATGAGACTGGAAGAAAGGAACATGCCGTATATTATCTGAGTAAGAAATTCACAGACTGTGAGTCTCGATACTCATTGCTTGAGAAAATCTGTTGTGCTTTAGCTTGGGCTGCTCGCCGTCTGCGCCAGTATATGATTAACGACACCACTTGGTTGATCTCCAAAATGGATCCGATCAAGTATATCTTTGAGAAATCCGCCTTATCTGGAAGAATAGCCCGTTGGCAGATGTTGTTATCTGAATATGACATTGAGTATCACACTCAGAAAGCAATCAAAGGGAGTGTTTTAGCCGATCATTTGGCTCACCAACCAATTGACGATTATCAATCCATTAAGTTTGATTTCCCAGATGAAGATGTTATGTACTTGAAAGCTAAAGATTGTGAAGAGCCGTTACCTGAAGAAGGACCTGATCCCGAATCGCATTGGGGTTTGATATTTGACGGAGCTGTGAACTCTTATGGAAATGGAATTGGGGCAATCATTGTCACTCCCCGAGGTACTCACATCCTGTTCACGGCGAGATTGAAGTTTGACTGCACGAACAACATGGCTGAGTATGAGGCGTGTATTATGGGTCTCGAAGAAGCAGTGGATCTAAGGATTAAGATTCTTGATATTTACGGAGATTCCGCATTGGTGATTAATCAAATCAAAGGAGAATGGGAGACTCGTCATCCTGGTTTGATCCCTTACAAAGACTATGCTAGAAGATTGTTAACCTTCTTCAATAAAGTGGAATTACATCATATCCCTAGAGATGAGAACCAAATGGCTGATGCTTTGGCTACTTTGTCTTCAATATTTCAAGTGAATGGTTGGAACGACGTGCCTACGATATGAGTTATGCGCCTTGACAGACCTGCTCATGTGTTCTCAGTAGAAGAAGTCACCAACGACAAACCGTGGTTCTATGACATTAAACGTGTTCTTCAAACTCAAGAGTACCCGCCTGGGGAATCCAATAAAGATATGAAGACGTTGAGAAGATTAGCAAGCAGTTTCTTCCTCAATGAAGAAGTTTTGTATAAGAGGAATTATGACATGGTCTTGCTCAGATGTGTAGACAGACGTGAAGCAGACATGCTGATGCAAGAAGTACATGAAGGGTCCTTTGGCACTCATGCCAATGGACATGCAATGGCTAGAAAGATGTTGAGAGCTAGTTACTATTGGATGACCATGGAATCTGATTGCTGCAAGTATGTGAAGAAGTGTCATAAATTCCAGATTTATGCGGACAAGATGCACGTCCCACCGACCCTCCTCAATGTCATCTCTTCACCTTGGCCTTTCTCTATGTGGGGCATTGATATGATTGGAATGATTGAACCCAAAGCTTCAAATGGCCATCGTTTCATCTTGGTAGCGATTGATTATTTTACTAAGTGGGTGGAAGCAGCATCTTATGCTAATGTAACCCGACAGGTGGTAGTCAGATTTATCAAGAATCAGATCATTTGTCGATACGGTATCCCGAGCAAGATTATCACTGATAATGGTTCGAATTTGAATAACAAGATGATGAGAGAGCTTTGTGAAGAGTTCAAGATCGAACATCATAATTCTTCTCCTTACAGACCGAAGATGAATGGGGCTGTTGAAGCCGCTAACAAGAATATCAAGAAGATTGTCCAGAAGATGGTGGTAACTTATAAAGATTGGCATGAAATGCTTCCGTTTGCTTTACATGGATACCGTACTTCAGTTCGGACTTCAACAGGTGCAACCCCATTTTCCCTAGTTTATGGTATGGAAGCTGTACTCCCCGTGGAGGTTGAGATTCCGTCTCTGAGAGTGTTGATGGAAACCAAACTTTCTGAGGCTGAATGGTGTCAAAGTAGATATGATCAGTTGAATTTAATTAAAGAGAAGAGATTGACAGCATTGTGTCACGGTCAATTGTATCAGCAGAGAATGAAGAAGGCTTTTGATAAGAAGGTTCGACCGCGCGAGTTCAGAGAAGGTGACCTTGTGCTCAAGAAGATATTATCTTTCCAACATGATTCTAGGGGAAAGTGGGCTCCGAATTATGAAGGACTGTATGTCGTTAAGAAAGTTTTCTCTGGAGGTGCCTTGATTCTCACCAATATGGACGGTGAAGAACTCCCGCGTCCCTTGAACACCGATGCAGTCAAGAAATATTTCGCTTAGGTTTGAGTTGGCAGTTTGCTAAGTTGAAAACCCGAAAGGGCGGCTTAGGCAGGCTTTTGGTCAGGCCAGTCTTGGCATTTGAGCACATTTTGGAATTCGAAGTTGTTAGGGAGAATAGTGATCATTGTTTTTGTGTAACCTTTTTATTTCATGTACTATTTCCCAAACTTTTGTAAACCGTTGGAGTCGCATTGTTAGCGAACTACCATATTATTAATGAAGTTTGAGCATTTACCTTTTGTGGGCAAAATTTTAATTTTTGTGGAAATACTAGAAACAAATTTACTAAAAGTATTCTTATTTTAAAAAAATGTGTCGTGAATAACGAAAGGAATATTAACAGTTTGTTCCAAGGATGGTCAAGCCATGAAATGCAAAACAGTACAGTAGTTCATCCTTGCATGATGAGCATGTTTCGTTTCAAAATCGTCATGAGGTATTGTTTGTGTTAAACTTGCGTTTCTGGTGGTACTAAGTTTGGTGACTCCCCAACTGTTCCAGTTAAGGTTTGTTTCAGTTATCTTTATTCGAGCAGATTTCTGAAGTGTGGTACACTTCGTCTCATGCCAGTGGTCTATTGGTGTTAGAAGATTGGATTTGGATACTTTTCTCCTCAGAAGATTTGAGCCTTGTAGCGTGATACGCTCTGACGTTGCTTAGTGTTTCCAGTTCCAGTTATCTTCCGTCTTTTTTAAGATCGGCCAAGTATCTATCTTGTCGTGACATCTTATCATCTTCAAGATATTCCATCTGTTTCGTTTTGTCAGCATAAAATTCATTTATTCATTTACACTCATATCACACATGCATATTCACATTTGTCGTTGATTTTGGGTTGTACTTTGTTTATTCAGACAATGTACATGTTCTTTCCAAGTAGAAGGTTAGCTTAGGCAGAAAATGTGCTTCCTTTCTAAATTCCCCAACTGAGCTAATCCTCATGGATGGTTTTTGATTTAGCTCACCTTGTCCATTTCTGGATAGGATGAATTCCCCAATCGAATTGCTTTCTCATTGGGTAGAGTCTTGTTTGAATGTTTTCTCTCTAGTTATTCCTGGATGAAGTTGTTGTCTCTTGCGTAGGCTATCTCATGATTTTTCCCAGTGAAATCGCGACCTAGACAGATGGTGCATTTATTTTGCACATTTGAGTATGAGATCTCCTTGGGAAGGATTAACTCATGATTCTCTTTGACGAGGATTTTATTCTCTGCCAGTGTCATCGCAACTTCTTTCTGAGTTACTCTTCGGAAAACGACAAGCGGCAGCTCTTCACGAGCAACTTGTACGTATATTATCATCGTTGGAAAACGACAAGCGGCAGCTCTTCACGAGCAACTTGTGCATTATTATTATTGGAAAACGACAAGCGGCAGCTCTTCACGAGCAACTTGTACATTATTATTTTGAGAAAACGACAAGCGGCGGTCTCTTCATGAGCAACTTGTACATTATAGACATCGTTGGAAAATGACAAGCGGCAGCTCTTCACGAGCAACTTGTACGTTGTTTTTATTTTGGGGAAGACGACAAGCGGCAGCTCTTCACGAGCAACTTGTGCGTTATCATTTTATTGGAAGACGACAAGAGGCAGCTCTTCACGAGCAACTTGTGCGTTATTTTTATTTTCGGGAAAAACGGCAAGCGGCAGTCTCTTTATTTGAGCAACTTGTACGTTATTGGTATTTTTCTGGAATACAGCAAGCGGCAGCCTCTTTATTTGAGCAGCTTGTATGTTATTGGTATTTTCTTTGGACGACAGCAAGTGGCAGCCTCTTTATTTGAGCAGCTTGTATGTTATTGGTATTTTCTGGAATACAGCAAGTGGCAGCTTCTTTATTTGAGCGACTTGCGCATCTACAACCATATTATCTCAGCATTAATGAGTATATCTCGGGAAATCTCGCAGAGAAGCTTGTCATGAATCGTTACCTTCAGAAGTCGGTAATCCATCATCAGCAAGATTGTTTGCTTTTCGTCTATCTTCGACCTTGAGTTGTGAACTCACTGTTTTGGGTAAATAATCTGTTTTATTGGCCTATGTAAGATGCCTTTTTCGCTAGGGTCAGAGGTCGTATTCCCTCAATTTTATTCGCCGTCAAGAGTCTGTCATTTGAGATCGATGGCTCGTTTCCCCAGTAGTGTATAATCCATGTCTCTGTGTTTTGTTGGTGTTTGATTCCTCCAACATTGTCTTGTTTCATACAATATCTTTCTCTGTGAATTCAATCACTGCATTCATATCAAACATAAGGGCGGCATCTTAGGACAAAATTTGCGTAATTATGTATTTAAGTACCTTCAATCTCGTCGAAACGAAGATTTTAATCTTCATATCTCCGGATAGAAGAAACTTAAATAGGGGCAGCTGTTCTACCCCAAATTTTGACCTAAGATACCATCTCCCATCTGCATCATTACATTGCAAGTGTTTTGATCTTTTGATTTTTAAAATTTATAACTTTTTCGAGTCGAGAGCTGTTTATTTTTGAACCCTAAATTTATTAATCGATTCATGCTAAAACAATGTTTATTAATTATTTATTATCTTAAATTTAAATAATTGGAATTTATTTTCAATTGTTATATAATTTAAAGATTTATAGATAATAAAATAAATATTGGAAAAGAGGTTTATTAATTGGTCAACAATGATTATTTAATTATTTATCATTCTAAGTTAAATAATTCAAATTCTATTTTTAATTATTATAATTTAGAGAATTATGAATAATGAATTAAATAATTGGAGTTATTAATTGATCAATGGTGTTTATTTATTTGTTTATTATTCTGAATTTAAGTGATTGAAATTGATTTTCAGTTATTATACAATTTAAAGAATTATAAACGATAAATAAATAATTGGAAAGAAAAGAATTAATTGGGAAATAATAGAATTTTATTCACTCTATTCTATTTATTACAATTGTTATTTTAATATTGTATTATTTACAAAATATTTATAATGACAATTACATAAAGAGTTTAAAGTAAAATAAAAACTATTTTCCTAAATTCTAAATCTTCATCTTCTATCTAATGCCTTTTTGTCTGCTCATTTAATTTTACCTGCAAAAACAATTAAAAGAAAAAAAGTCAGAATTAAATAAATAATTAAAAGCAGAAAATTAATCTTAAGCGTTCATCATTAAAAGCAAACGGATGGAATCAGTTTACCCTTTTTTACAAATCACGGGATTTCTCCCGGTTCACAAAAAAGGGAGGAATTTTTATTTTCATAAATGAATGCACAATTTAAAAACATGCACAAATTCATTTTATTATCAAAACTGCATAATTAAAATTAATTGCATTTTAAAAAAGCCAACTGCATATTTCAAATATGCATAATTTCTTTTGTCAAAAAACTGCATATTTCAAAAATATACACAGGATACAAAAATCAACAGCATATGCAAGCTTCCCACCAAAAGCCAACGTAAACTATGCCATGCACTTAGGAAGAAGCCAAAATGCATAGGCTCTTCTACTGTTACATTGAAAGTCAAAGAGGATGTGCATTTTAAAACCAATTTTGCAAGCATAATATATTTCCATTTACATCATGTTCCAGCCTATGCAATTTCAGAACATACAGTACCGTACATCATTTTAATGCATCAAATGTACCTATGAGAGAGAAGAGAGATAGAAGTTTGGCTTTTATAGGTTTTGGTTTAGGCAGAAGGAGTCACAAAACAAAATTACAGCAGTAACACAGTAAGATGAAAGAAGCATGAAATAAGATATCAAACAAAACTGTTGTAACAGTAAGAGTGCAGAATTACCAAGGACATAGTAAAATAATTCAAAACCTGTGGCATAAGGAAACAGAGGCCAAACTATTATAAGATAACAAGCAAACTCCTTTCGAAAACAAGAGAGCCAAACCTGCCTAAGCATTCAAAACTCAAATATACTAAAACATAAACCAGATAGAAAAACCTGCATAAACCAATTTCCATCAACATAACCATATTCCAAAACTCTTCCTACTGCATAATACCACTAAACCAGCATAAACCAGTAGAACCAACATCAAACCATTCTAAACCAACAAACACCATAACCAGTTCAAAACCTACCATTTTCTAAACCAGTACAACCATCACAAAAATCAAAACCATATATCAAATAACATGGCCTAAAAACCATCAACCTGCTATCTCATAAACCATCAAACCATATCAAAACCGATAAACCATTTTCAACAACCTGTCACACAACTTTGGCCAAACCAAAAAACCAGTGCAACCAGTAATAACCATCCATAACCATCAATAACCACCAATAACCCACTTCTAGCCTCAACCAAACAAAATGGCATAGTCAAGCACATGGCCTAAGAAACTTGTAATAGCCTTAACCTCAAACCAATGTTGAAACAATAACATGTCCAATACTGTCAAGACCTCAGATTGTATCATCATTGGTCAACCAAGAAAACATTGAAGCATACAGTAGCAAGGCCAGAAAGAGAAGAAGAGAAACTAGTCAAAAAAAAACATTTTTTTCAACAGTAGCATTCAAACGTCCAAGGCAACTGAAAGCAACAGTAGCAAGAGAAGAAGAGGAAAAAGCATGCAATCAAAGGCAACATTTCTCAGAACCTAAAAGGCCAATCCAAGAAGCAATGGAAGCGAAGCAAAAGGGACAAAAGGAACGAAATACCGGTAGTCCGGAGCAAGCCCACAGCGTCAAATCTCGCCGTCCCGGCCTCCTAGCTTTCCTCACCTTCCTTCCTCCTTCTCCAGGTAGTATTTCACCCTCTCTTTTCTTTCATAATACCTCAATAATCATGTGAAACACGAAGTAAGAACTAAAACAGAATCAAAATCACAAACATGCAAATCGTAACAAAAAACACCATGAATACGAAAACGAACTTACCGAATCCGTCGCCCCTTAATGTTTTGCTGGAGGGAAGAGGAAGTGAAGAGCACTGGTGGCCGTTGGGACAGAGGGAGACTCAGAGCTACAAAAGCAAAGCAAAAGGAGAAGAAGATGAGAACGAAGAAGACGGTACAAGCGAGCGGCGCCGTGGTCACAAAACCTAATCCCTAATCCAATTAAACCAAACGCGTTTAACCCTAAGGCAAGAATTATAAAATGTATGGGCCTTAACTTTGTTTGCCTCCCCTAAGCCCAACGTACTGCCTATACACCCCCCTTCCCTATCTTTTCGTCTTGGGCCCTTCAGAACCCTTTTGGCCCATTTAATTGCTCATCTAATTTTTTTCTAATACACCCTTTTCCTATTTATTCCCTTTTTTAGTTTTTAGAACTATTACTCACTTAGTTTAATTAATTAGTAACTTAATCAAATAGGATAATTTTAATTAAACATTTGTAATAAGGTGACCAATTTTATTAATTTTAGGATTAATTTTGGTAATTTTGATATTCCTCTTTTTATTTAGACTTAATTAATATTTTTAAGGTTTTAATTTAGCTTAGCTATTTAATAATTCTTAAGGCAATATCCTATATTAATATTAAGAAAAATGCATAAAAAAATAAAAACTCTAAGAACATAAAAAATAGAAACATATAAAAGCCTTAAATTTTTTTTTTATTTCTTAATTAATTCTTTTTTGCATATATTAAACAAAAATCCAAAAATGCACGTTCACACAATTAGTCTTTCATTTAATTGTTATATATCATTATCCGCATATTTTTTCTGTTTAATCATTCCATATTTACATGATTATTCTGTTTACGTCTAAATCCAAAGGAAAAAACGATTAAATTTGTTGACTTCATGTCCTCAAGTCCGATCACGCGAACATTCGCATTTCATTAAAACTTAGGATAATTTTTCCTCAAATATTCAATCTTTTCAAAACTTACACCTTTTAAGAGAAAACTTCGACATTAGGTCGTCGTATCTTCAAAAACCCGTCCGTACCCCTTTTCAGCCAAAACAATTTATTTTTAATCACCCGATCAATTTTAATAAACAAATATTTCAAAAGGTTCCTATAGAGTACTATAGATACATTGGGTGTTAATACCTTCCCACTGTATAACCAACCCCCGAACCATAGATCTCTTTTCAAAAACGCCTTGTATTTTTATTACTTTTAAAAGTATTATTTACAGTGCATATTTAGGGTTTTATTTCGCTCTTTCCACTTTTCCCTTGGAAACAATAAAGCGCGGTGGCGACTCTTGCTTTTGTGAGACGAATTAATCAATAATTCGATCTCCGATTTACCCCGCTACATTTTTTATCGCTACATAACCTTCTTATGAAAGATGCTGAATTTGACTTTAATGAGAAGTGTCTTGAAGCCTTCATCATTCTAAAACAAGCGCTGATTTCAGCTCCTGTCATTTAACCCCCTGACTGGGAGAAACCATTTGAAATCATGTGCGATGCTAGTGACTATGCAGTTGGGGCTGTCTTAGGGAAAAGAAAAGACAAGAAATTACATGTCATTTACTATGCCAGTAGAACCCTAGATACTGCCTAACTTAACTACATAACTACAGAGAAGGAATTTCTAGCTGTAGTATTCGCAATCGATAAGTTCCGATCTTATTTAGTAGGAGCTAAGATTGTAGTTTATACTGATCACGCAGCAATCCGATATGTGTTAAATTAAAAAGACGCTAAGCCGAGATTGCTCAGGTGGATTCTCTTACCCCAAGAATTTGACTTAGACATTAAGGATAAGAGAGGCACTGAGAATTTAGTAGCCGATCATCTATCTAGGCTAGAACATTTGAAACCAGATCTAATACCAATAGACGATCACTTCACTTACGACGGACTGATAGCTAGGATAAACACAATGAGCGAGGATGAATCTGAAACCTATAAAAAATTTAAACCAGAAAAAGTCTCAATGATAAGAAACGTACCTCGCTACACAGACATTGTGAACTATCTAGCTGCTGACATCATACCCCCAGACTTATGTTTTCAACAAAAGAAAAAGTTCTTTAATGACATCAAAAGCTTTTATTGGGACGAACCACTCTTGTTCAAAAGAGGAATAGACAACATCTTTAGACGATGTGTTCCAGAGGAGGAAGTGGAAAGCGTCATCAAACATTGTCATGCCGCACCTTATGGTGGACACGCAAGCATATCAAAGACATGTGCCAAAATCTTTCAAGAAGGCCTTTACTGGCCAACTTTATGGCGAGATGTCCACACTTACATCACCAAGTGTGACCGGTGTCAACGCATTGGGAACATTTCAAGGCGTGATGAAATGCCATTAAGAAATATTCAAGAGGTAGAACTCTTTGACGTATGGGGTATAGATTTCATGGGGCCTTTTCCATCATCAATGGGAAATAAATATATTCTTGTGGCAGTTGACTATGTGTCCAAGTGGATAGAAGCAACAGCGGCCCCCACAAACGACACGAGAGTCATGATCAAATTGTTCAAGAACATCATATTCCCTATATTTGGAACACCCCGTCTAGTCATAAGTGATGGAGGATCGCACTTTATATCCAAGATATTCAATGAACTTTTAAACAAATACAGAGTCAAACATAGAGTAGCAACGCCATATCACCCTCAAACCAGTGGCCAAGTGGAGGTATCGAATAGGTAAATCAAGTAAATCCTAGAAAAAACCGTGTCAATATCCAGAAAGGATTGGTCCGGAAAGCTGAAAGATGCACTTTGGGTCTATAGAACAGCTTACAAAACCCCTATTAGAACTACCCCATATCAATTGGTCTATGGAAAATCCTGCCACTTACCTTTCGAGTTAGAACACAAAGCCTATTGGGCTATAGAATCCTTGAATTTATACTACCTAAGAGCTGGAGAGAAACAAATTCTGGACATACATAAGTTGGAAGAACTCCGCCTAAATGCTTATGAGAATGCCATCATCTATAAAGAAAGAACAAAGATATGGAACGACAAGAAAATTACTAAGAAAGAATTCAATGTAAGCGATCCTGTTCTTCTGTTTAATTCCAGATTATGACTTTTTCCTGGCAAGCTACATTCAAGATGGACAGGTCAATTCGAGGTATCAAAAGTGTTATTATCAGGAGCTGTAGAAATCAAGAATAACTCAAGCGTTCCATTCGTGGTAAATGGACAACGAATGAAGTTGTATAGAGGAGGTGACCTGCGTATTGACTAATCTAGTCAGACTCTGATAGACCCACCAATCCCAACATGAAAATTGAGATCTTATCGTCAAGCTAACGACGTTAAACAAAGCGCTGCGTGGGAGGCAACCCACGATCTTTTTTATTTATTTTTAATTTTTAAATTTTAATTAAATTTGTATTTTTGGACTGACTAATCTATCTTTTTCAGGACCAAGTGCTCTTATATCACCTTTTTCAGATGGATTTCGTTGATGGACTCGATGTCATCTTCAGAGACAACGCTCAGAGGGAGCGATTTGCTACATTGTTTGCTCGACCGATGCTTCCGACTACATACCCTGATTCTGCTTGCATGGATGCACTAGGCATTGAGGCCAGTATCCGTTAGCTGTGCCATCAGGTCAGTTGGGATGCATATGCTAACAAGATCCACGTGACCTACAGGAACCTCCCCTTGGAGTTCCTCAGCTCACTGGAGTATGAGCCCTATGTTGGCACCAGAGAGGACCGTGGGCGGATTAGTTTTCGCATGTTCGGAGCAGAGTATGCTTTTACTTTGAGACAGTTTGGAGATCTGCTTGGATTCGAGACTGCACTTACTGCCATCCCTGAGCTTCCTCTAGGGTATTTCATGAGAAGTGATATAGACAGATTCTGGAGAGCTATTACCGACGGGGGCAGCCTCAACCCATCTGAGAAACTGTCTAAGAGGATTCATAACCCAGCTTTCAGGTACTTTGAGATGATTCCTTGTCATACCTTCTTCGGAAGGAGCTATTGCGATCAGTTTGTGATTGAATATGAGATACTATTTTTATACTGCGCTAGTCAGTCGCATCCCATTGCGAGTGGAGATTTCTTGATAGAAAGTCTAGATATGGCTGCATCATCCTCTGAGGGATACTAGCACGCTGGTGGGAATGTGACGCTGATTGCATCTGCTCTGGGCTTGGATAGCCAGTTACTCCGCCTGACACCATACTGTGGTAGTACATGCATCGACATTGACTTCTTCTTAGACCATGGCCTTATGCGCCGAGCTTCTTTTCATCCATATCAGTACAGGCTCCTTATTGACGATCAGACTGTCTACTATTTCACCCTGCCTGATCCACAGATGACCTGCGTCTCCAACCGGACAAACTGGAACTACACTTTAGAGGGTTGGGGCGAGACAGTTATAGACATCACTGACCTGCCAGAGCCAGAGTATTCACCAAAGTCAGAGCCAGAGTCATACGGCCCAATCACTGAGGATCCTGTTACAGAGAATCCTACTCCAGAGTACACGCCTGCACCTGAGGTTGAGCATACCATTGTTTATACTAATAACTTGACCTTATAGGAGCCCGACATGAGAGCGCAGATGGCAGCCATGAGAGATGAGATGGCTACACTTCGCTAGGAGGTGGTTGATCTAACCCTACAGGTAGAACTAGATGGTGCCACATATGCTGGCGAGATCGATGATTTGACACACGAGATTGATGAGCTCAGATGCCAGGTGGCTGAGCTGCGAGGACGTAACTTTGCTAATATCTGATCATGAGACGTCCACCATTGCTATTATTATTATACTATTTTTATTTTATTTCTCAGACTTACTTTTTCTGTTTTTCAGTTCAGTTGCACTTCGTACTCACTTACATTTACTTATATATTGTATGTTTATTTTATTTTCTCTTAACTTGTTTTATTTTATTTTGCAAAAATTAGAAAATAAAATGTATGTGTATGATATACACATATATTTTACAAAAAATATATTTTCACCTTAAAACGCTAGGTACACCCCAAGTGACAAGAGCAAGCCACCATTTTTGAAGCCCAATTGCCCAAAGAACAAAATCTGGCCCAGCTAGAAATTCAACAGGCCACGCCCGCGGAGGGAGGGACCGCTCCCGCGGACCTCCAATGGTAATAAACGGCTACTTTTCAGAAAACTCATCATTTACTCCATTTTTTCCTATTTAAACCCCATTTTCTTCCTCATTATACCCACATTTTCATACCTTACCTTCCATAATTTCTCCACTTCAACTAATTCCCTCTTATATTTCTTTTCCCACTACAAACCTTCCAAATCTATAAAAATCACTATTTTCTTCCTCCACCATACTATTTTTCTTTCTCCAAATCGTTCAAAACAATCAAAATGGACTTCAATGGGTATGTTCTTCGAAGCGGCAAACCAGGATCCACTCAAAGGAAGCTGCTCGAAAAGCTACTGTCTACGGTAATTTACTCAACCAGGTATATTGACGAAGACTGTCTCTACACTTTAGGTATTTATCATAGTGTTTTTCATTTATTAGATAAAATAGGCATGCATAATATTTTCTCTGCAAAAGAACCTACCTACCCAAGGTTGACATATGAGTTTTTAAGTTCACTTATTTATAATGTCACACCTAACACTGCTAGTACCGTAGGTGGGGTACAATTTAGAATGTTTAACCGTGAATATAGTTACTCCACCGAAGGTTTAGCTGAGTTGTTAGGGATGCCTTTTGGGGAAGGTGTTATTTGTGAAGCACCCTTGGATACGGAATGGAAAACCGCTGGCTATGCTATCTGGAAAAAACTTACAAACCAAGAAGCAAATTCTTTTGATGGCCTGCTAGCCTCGAGTGTCCATAATCTGGCCATCCGTGTCTTCCGATACCTTTTAGCATCCACCATCTTTGCTCGGGAAAACCCGAACAAGGTGAATGCTAAAGAGTTAATTATTATGCAAGCATGCCTCACCGAAACCAAAATTAACCCGGAGCCCTTTATGATTGCTCACATGAGCTATGTCCGAAAAAAGGGGGCACCAATTTCTTTTGGTGGCCGGGTTACTACTATCGCTCGTACCCTTGGCTTGGCCACCGAGCTTGCTACTTTAGAGCCACTTCCTCCTCGTACTGCAGGCCTGAAATTTTTGAAAGATATGCGCCTCTGCAAAGCGAGAAGGGAAGGTGGCTATTACCTTATGATTGGTAATTTCGTTGTACCAAGTGTTGTCCTCCCCTGTACCCGTCGCACTGACGTTAGATTAGAGCGTAACTTGACCTATGATTTAAGTGCTCCCGCTTTCACTGGTCTGTTACCTCCGAATGTTCCTTTAGAGGAGGGGAACAACACTGATGACGAGTATGACTTTCAAACAGAGTCACCTCCTCGATTTACACCATCACACACTGCACCATCTTCTTCTAACCTTCCTGCAGGTACCGTCCCGAGCTTCCATGTCACTGAGGACATGTGGAGAGAGCATATGGTTAGATAAGAGAGGCATGAGGCCCTCCTTTCTACGATCCTGCAACAGGTTACCGACAACATGGCTTTCATGCAGGCGTCTTAAATTCAAAATTCCTGCTCTCTGACTACCATCATGGAAAGTCAATTGGCTTTCCAGAACCAACAACACCATCAGCAAACTAGCTTCGCTACTTACTTCCAATTAATGGAGGCCACACAAACTGCAAATGCTGCTCTCACTGAGCGCATGGCACAATTTAGCCTCGATAGAGATTGCCGCTGCCGTAGTCGTAGCCGTCGTTTCGGACGTTCACTTCAGGATGGCGAGGGTACTTGTGGACCTCACTAGTTTTAATAGGTATCTCCTACCTATACTTGTTTTGGAACATTGGGGACAATGTCCAATTCAAGTGTGGGAGGAGCATTTTATCGCTTTTATTTCCTTTCCGTTATTTCCCTTTTCAGTACTTTATTTTTCAGTATCTTTTAGTTATTTCCCTTTTAGTAGTTTAGCCATTAAATAAAATACATGTGATTGACGAGTCATTTTGCATAGTGTATCCTTAAGTTCTCCACCACTTCCTAGCCTTGAGAAATTTTTTTTTGCTAAAAATGAATACAACATGTTTTTGGTTTTTTGAGCCATAAGTAAAGTTTTAGGTTTAGGATAGAGTGTGATTAGTCTTAGATACCCTTTTTGAAAAATCAACATCGTCTTTTACACCATAGACCTTGTAAATATTAGATTTAATTTCGTCTTCTCCCCATGCTATGATTTTAATTTTACAAAACGGGTCCTAAGTAGTTTATTCTCGTAGTCAGCTCCAGCCTAAGCATGCGCTACGTGTAGGATCGATGAAAATAAGTGAATGATCTTTTTGCCTTGAAATATATATAAGCAAAAATGTATGGTTACGACCATGAATTGGGTGATCCTCACACGATCATTTAATTCCACTGGTCGCCAACATCCACAAAAAATAAAAAGTGAAAAATAATAATAAAAGGCATTACCCATTATGGCTGGTTCAGAGGTATCTGGTGCTGAACTCAGTAGGGCATATTACGATCTGATCCCCCACAGCTATAATTGGGTAATAACGGGATTACACCAATTCTTGTACCAGAATCCCATTGCAAAGATCAGAATCACTAACCGGTCACTACACTATGAGTATGTACGATTAACGGGCTTAATGTGATTACACCTTAATGAAAAGGACCTTACCTATAAGAGAAGTCTTAGTATAGTGGGAGTAATAGGAGTTGACCTGTGTAGGAATAAGGTTTATGTCCGCATTCTGCGGTAAAGTGTCACTTTGATGTTCTTAGTTCAAATAGTTGGTACCTGTCTTGAACCTTATTGCTTTAGCTCGATAACTAGAAAAAACACTTGTATCCCTTTGACTACTTCTGAGAGTTTTGCTTGAGGACAAGCAAAGGTTTAAGTGTGGGAGAATTTGATAACACCGAATCGCACTATGTTTCTGACTCGAATATCACATGTTTTCCTTAGTTTTATTATTGTTTTACTAGTATTATGCCCTTGTTTCCTTTGTTTTCAGGTCACATGTCCTTTCAGAGCCTTCAGAGAAGAAACGAGCGAAAACGCCAGAAAAATAGGGTTTTTCCAAGAAAATACACACATGGCGTCCAGCTCCGCGCCGGCTACAGGGAACACGCTCACATGGCTCACTTTCACCCAGGGTCCAACTGCCATGTTCCCACGATCTCTCCATTTTCACTAACCGCGCCCGCGGGGAGGGTGGCCGCGCCCGCGGTCTTCACAAACCATTTCCCGCTCAGAAGGAGTTGAGGGGCATGCTCGTCTTTACAGAGTTTCAGGATCTTCTATAAATAGCAAGTTCATTTCATTTTCGTTTTCATCCAAACTTAGATGCAAACTTAGATCCAGTCAAGGTACTGCTTAGGCATATATTACTACTTTGTAAAGTGATAATCTTCTCACATCGGGAAGTTATCACACTTGAGTGTTCGAGTTTGTATTAAAGTTTGGAGCACTTTGGTTGAAATTTATCATACTATCTTTTACATTTCCACGACTTGTATCAGATTCAAGCCTCTGATTGGAGCAAGGTTCTAATTTAATTGCTTTCGTTTATTTTATGCTCTTACCATAGTCTACATGTTTTATAGACTCTAAATGCTCTTACCATAGTCTAAACGTTTTATAGACTCTAAATGCTCTTACCATAGTCTACACGTTTTATAGACTCTAAACGCTCTTACCATAGTCTACATGTTTTATAGACTCTAAATGCTCTTACCATAGTCTACACGTTTTATAGACTCTAAATGCACTTACCATAGTCTACACGTTTTATAGACTCTAAACGCTCTTACCATAGTCTACACGTTTTATAGACTCTAAACGCTCTTACCATAGTCTATATGTTTTATAGACTCTAAATGCTCTTACCATAGTCTACACATTTTATAGACTCTAAATGCTCTTACCATAGTCTACACGTTTTATAGGCTCTAAATGCTCTTACCATAGTCTACATGTTTTATAGACTTTAAACGCTCTTATCATAGTCTACATGTTTTATAGACTTTAAATGCTTACCATGTCTAGCTAAATTTATTAGGGTTAGAATGTAAGGATCGAATCATAACTATGTTCTGCATGCCATGCTAATAGAAATACCTTTGGGATGTTTTAGTTTTTAATACTGGTTTAAATGTGTTTAAAAGTTTATGGGTAAGATCGAAAGCCGTCCATACTTGAGATTAAGCCAGATTAGTTCTTGACCAAACGAAAAGAGAGAAAGCAGTTCGTTTGGTTAAGTAGGATTACTTGATATAATTTTAGAAAATGATTTTGAAACTATTTGCAGACGCGTTTGTGGGATTAAATTCTGATTCTTGGTCAAAAGCCAAGGATCTCTTTAAGTTAAGTTTTCCAAATTAAAACACTTTTTCACTAAGTCAAAATAACTTGTTTCTTAAAAATAGGTTTACTTCTTTAACGCGTTAGGCACCCTTTATAAGTGACAATAAAGGAATTTAATTTAAAGAGTAAACTCGGTTCTTAGTATGCGAAAGCTACAAGTTCCTGTTAAACAGTTCTTTGCAATAAATGGAAAATATTGCCCAAAAGTAAATACTATACATGCATGCTAGGACACTGTCTGATCTCGTGATTTACATTCGATCCCGTTTGTTTTATCTCTTTAATTTTATTCGCTTTTATTTCCCTGTACTGAACTCAATCCCTTACTGATCTGCCTTAGATAAACACCTTAACAATAGAGTCGATAGATTGACAATTGGTCTCTGTGGTTCGATAATCTTATATATTTCTTTGATAGGCTGGGCACTGGCAGTTATAATTTAGACTATACAGAAAAAGCCAATCAATAATTCCTCAAAAGGAGGAAAGCTCAAAGTAGGGAGGGGAACCAATAATCCTATTGTGATCTTGTTGTGAGTGAATCAATATGGTATGATGAAGGGATCTTAGGGGTAAAAATTAGGGTACATCAGGTTGCAACAACTTCCCCTTACCAATAATCTTAAGCTTGATAAGTGAAAAAAGCGACAACTTCGAACGTTCAGAGTTGAGGATGATTGAATACAAAAGAACCCAAAAATTCACACTCTTGAAAAAGAAACAAAATCTCCCAAAAAAAAAAAGGACGCAAGCAGATGCGGGACTTAGAAGGTACCAAACGAAATTGGACTTAGCAAGGAGAGTGTCTAATAAAAATTGGTCCTTCGAAGACATGCGTCAGAATGAACGTGTAACGCATATTGTAACAAAGTTGAGACAAAACTCAAACTTAGAAGAGTAGATGAAACTAAACTCCAGAATGATGTGTCATGATAAAACTGAACCACAAAGGGGTGAGATAAGACTCAAACACAAAGAATAGGAAAATCTAAATTCTGGAAAAATACGTGGGGCAAAGTTACTAGAGTGCGTGATTATAGGAGCATCTGCTAGTCTCAAAAGAGACCGGTCAACCAAGGATACCACAAATGAAAGCTGAAGTACAATAATTAAACACAGTTAAAGGCTTAGTAAACAAAAACTGATAAATATCCAAGGAATGACATTAAACGAGACAAAACTCAACTCGATAATACTAGAAGATCAAAACTTTCTAGAAAAGAGAACCAGGATGAAACAAGCTGGATTTCACGCATGGGTAACGAGGCAAAACTAGAATTATAGCTAAGTGTTGAGAGTGCTTGTTTCTTAGAAAATGAAAATTGACTAAGACCCAAATAGGTATAAAAGAGACATCTCAAGTTGATAGACACATCAAAATAAAGCCGTAATACAGTAAACAAACATTGTCAAAGGTTCAGTAACCAAAAACTGATAGATATCCAAAGAGAGAGATAGGGGTTTCGACCAAGGACACGGTAAACAAACACCGTTAGATGAGTCTAGGGAAAGAAACAAAATTAGACGACACTCGACTAATAATGACTAGTTCGGCAAGACAAACTACATGAATACTAGGGCAAAACAAACTGGATATCATGCACAGGCGACGGGATCAAGACTCATCCTAAGTAAAGTGATGATTGCGCACGTTTCTCAGACCACTTTCTAGTCTCAGACCAGGGATAAACAGTAATCGAAAACTGATAAAAGAATCAAAGGAAAAAAGGAGACTGATTTTAACCAAAGACGCAGTTAAACTAACACTGCAAAAAGACTCCTTAAACAAAAATTGATAAAGGATTAAGTAATCAAACACTTATGAAAGTCTAAGGTATGAAAACAAAACGAGATGACACTCGGCTCATTATAACTAGCTAGAAAAAAGTAAACTAGATGAGTACCAGAATGAAAACTGGATTTCATGCAGGGGTGAGGAGACAAAATTCAAAACTCAACCCAAAGCAAGGTGATTAAGGCATACTACTAAAGACCTGCTGAAAATAAATATCAGGATGAAACTATTATTTGAAAGGTGCATCAATAGACATTGGAACAAACAAACGAGGGTTGTGATGATTAAACCCAGGAATACTGCACCAGGGTAAAACTAAACTACAATTAATAGTAGACACACAACCATTCAAATTATTAACAACAATGAGATATTTGTACGAGGTGAAACTGAGATACCGAGGATGAAGACATCGTTGGGGATATAATCTATAGTTTTTATCAAATTCACTAGGGAAAACAGAAACGGTAATAACTTATGTTCCGATGCATATTTGAATTATTTTTCTATTGAGTAATGTTCCAAGAGAATGGAAACAATACATTTTGAGGATGCAATGCGATGATGCGTGTTTAAAATGTTCAAAGGAGAATGTCCAATCTATAATCCAACAACCAAAAGGTCAAAAATTGACAGGACTCGCAAAATAAAATTTCAAAAATCTATTGGAGAAGATCAGATCAAAACTGTAATATCTGCGAAGAAACGCCGAATGAATATTTCACGTTACAGGAGAGAACACCAATAGAATGGGGCCATGTGGGAAACCAAAATTCACCTAAATTTCTTTCATAAGTTGTTAAATTCTCACTGGGGATAACGAAAACTTATACTACCAAGGATATGAAGATCCATGTTAGGGGTAAGAGACCTTAAAAACAGAACACTTGTCGGGAATGAGATATTTTTTTAATGAGAAGCTCAAAAAAATATGTTATTGTTGGGAATACAAGAATCTTCAACTCCACTAGGGAATAAGGATGTGCTTCAATTAGAACGAAACCTGTCGGTATTTTTGACATTGAGTCAAGAAACCAAAAAGCGCACTATATTCTATCAACATCCAAAATTAAAATCTACTTGATAAGGAGAGTGTCTGAATAAGAACTTTCAAATAAATGGCTCCCCTAGGGAAATTAGGATTCATGACAAAGGATATTCTTGGTGAAATGGGCACTCACTGAGGAGAAGAAAAACTCCGCCATTACCTGAGGAAATGAATCAATTCAGGGAATAGAAAACACTCACGAGCAATTAAATTATTGTTTTACAAAGAGGAACATGACATGTTCCCCACTCATAGCATGGCAACTTTATTTATTATCTAAATTTCAAACAACTTTAAAAGAAAATAAATTGTAACTTAAATTATCATGTTTGTGAAGAGTCAACGGGGTTTATACGAAAATGTTTATCAAAATATTGGATGTTTTTGTAAACAAAATAGTAAAATAGAATTATGAGCATAAATTTGGATAAAGGAGGATCTTTTATTGATTTAAAAATCAGCCTATGAAAAAGGCATTTACATTTGGAAGCAATTCCTAAAAAGAGGTAATCGCAATATAAAAAAAAGAGTGTTTACAAATGGCAATGTGAATACGAGTATCCATCAAGTTCTAACTCTTCTATAACTATTATAACCTCAACCCTCTCATCTCCTCGTTTTCTGACAAAACATACTTGAACTGATTCCAAACCCCTTACAGGTGACCAATAATAATAGTAGATGAAATTGAAATTTGGGACCCCACGCTGAACGTAGTCGTTTGCTCTAAATACCTAACATTTGATTTGATCACCCTTTCGGGTTTTATCCATCGGGATACCCCTTTTTGCCTAAGCTGCCCTTTTAGGTTTTCAACTTAGCGGATGTACTTATTTTCTTGTTCATTCTTTTCATTTCTTTTTTTGTCCCTAACTTTTTCCCGAAGCTTTTATTCTTTTTGTGGTTTGCCGGGATACCCCTATTTTATGTGAAGTATTTTTTAGCTACGTCAGTGTTCACAGGTAGTGGTAAGTATTAACCATCCATGGTTGAGAGCATCATTGATCCACCCTGAGGAAGAATTATCCTCTTTGGCACAAGGTCACCTGGTTTGTAACACTGAGGCTGCACCCTCTTGTCAAAGGCTTTCCTCATCCTCTGCGGATATACTTGACCATGACACACAACCGTCAATCTCTTCTCGTTAATGAGTTCCAATTGATCCATCAGATTCTGTACCCATTCACATTCATCAAGCTCAGCATCTTTCATGATCCTTAGAGAAGCAATTTCGACTTCCACAGGCAAAACTACTTCCAAACCATAAACAA
This sequence comes from Vicia faba, assembly GCA_948472305.1. Classification (NCBI taxonomy): domain Eukaryota; kingdom Viridiplantae; phylum Streptophyta; class Magnoliopsida; order Fabales; family Fabaceae; genus Vicia; species Vicia faba. Next base: position 1,221,278,694 of record OX451739.1, on the reverse strand, counting down.
GCGAAAAATGGGGTTTCCCTAGTCAAAGTACGCACAGTGGTACGATAACCATGCAAAGAGAAAGGCAACATATCATGAAAATCATTATAGTTCACTACAATCTTCTACACAATCTTCTTAATATTCTTATTGGTCGCTTCAACAATGCCATTCATCTTCGTCCGATACAGAGAATAGTTATGATGCTTGATGTTGAAAGACTCACAAAGCTCTTTCGTAATTTTGTTATTCAAATTAGATCCATTATCAATAATGATCTTTTCAGGCACTCTGTAATGACATATGGTATTGTTCTTAATAAACTGAGTCAACACTTGCTTGGTAACATTTGTATATGACACAACTTCGACCGACTTGGTGAAGTAGTCAATAGAAACCAAAATAAAACAATGACCATTGGACGTAGTCGGCTCTATCTTTCCAATCATATCAATGCCCCACATTGCGAAAGGCCAAGGGGAAGTCAATACATTCAACGACACATGCGGTACATGCACTTTGTCAGCATAATTTTGACATTTGTGACAAATTCTTACATGTTTATAACAATCAGTTTCCATGGTGGACCAATAGTAGCCAACTCTTAAAATCTTTTTGGCCATGGTATGTCCATTGGAATATGTCCTGAAGGCACCCTCATGCATCCCTTCAATGATTCTAGCTGCTTCTTTCTCGTCCACACATCTGAGCAGTAAACCATCATGATGCCTTTTATACAACACACTACCACTGAGGAAAAATTTGGTCGGAATTCTTCTCAAAAACTTCTTGTCTGTGACAGGCGCCTCCTCAGGGTACTCTTGTGTTTCAAGGTATATCTTGATATCATAAAACCATGGATTACTGTCTAATTCCCACTCGGCCTCAAAACAAAACACTGGCTCATCCAACCTTCTGATGGTGATGGAAGGTGCTTCGTTAGCCCACTTAACTTTGAACATTGATGAGAGAGTTGACATTACATCAGCTAGATTATTCTCTTCTCTAGAAATATGTTCAAACACAAGTGTCCACTGCGATCCCAGTTCGGGTCCCTCATCTAGGCTTGGGATATTATAATCTCGAATATATATTATTTCCTCATGTGGAAACTCGAACTTCATTGGTTCATAATCATCCATGGGTTGATGAGAAAAATTATTAGCCAACACACTACCTTTGATTGCCTTTTGTGTAGTGTACTAGATATCATATTCAGTTAGTTTCATCTGCCAACAGGACACCCTGCCTGTGAGAGTTGGGTTCTCAAAAATGTACTTGATTGGATCCATTTTGGATATCACGTAAATGGTGTGGGTCAACATATATTGTCTCAAGCGTTTGGCAGCCCAAGCAAGTGCATAACAAGTTTTTTCAAGCAAGGAGTACTTTAACTTGGATTCTGTAAATTTCTTACTCAAGTAATAAATGGTATATTCTTTCTTTCCTGTCTCATTGTATTGACCGAGGACACAACCCATGGAGTTTTCTAATACAGTTAAATACACGATCAATGGCTTCCCTTTCACGGGTGGCATGAGTATCGGAGGTTCCGGCAAATATTCTTTTATTTTATGAATGCCTTTTGACAATTTTCATTCCACCTGACCGTTTGATTTTTCTTTAACAATTTGAAAAATGGTTTACACATGGCTGTAAGATGAGACAGAAGTATAGAAATATAGTTTAACCACCCCAAGAAACTATAAACTTCTTTTAATGTTTTCGGTTCAGGCATTTCTTATATTGCTTTTACATTAGTAGGATTAACCTCGATACCTTTTTCACTTGCAATAAAGCACAATAACTTTTTGGATCTCACCCCGAAAGTGCATTTATTTGGATTCAACCTCAAAAGGAACTTCCTCAGTCTTTCAAACAACTTTTCTAGTTAAACAAGATGTTGTTCTTCAGGATCAAACTTAGAAATCATATCATCCACATATACCTCGATCTCCTTGTGAATCATATCATAAAAGAGAGTGAACATGGAACGCTGATACGTTGCCCATGCGTTCTTCAACCCAAATGGCATCACCTTATAGCAAAAGGTTCTTCATGGCGTGATAAACATTGTGTTCTCCATGTCCTCTGGCGCCATTTTTATCTGATTATAGCCTAAAAATCCATCCATGAAGGAAAACACCTTAGCATGAGTTGTGTTATCGACCAACTCATTAATGTGGGGAAGAGGAAAATCATCTTTAGGGATTGATCTATTCAAGTCCCTATAGTTCACACACATCCTGACCTTACCAACGTTCTTAGGAACTGGCACAATATTTGCAATCCACGGAGGATCATTGATGACTTTCAAGAAATTTGCATCCAACTGTTTCTGAAGTTCTTTTTTAATCTTTTATGACATTTCTGGATGAGTTCTTCAGAGCTTTTGCTTGACAAGAGATCACTCTTCTTTGAGCAGTAGACGATATACCACGATATCTGTATCTAACCATGGAATGTCTTCATAAGACCAAGCAAAAATATCAGAATACTCTCGAAGCAGCTCAATCAATATGGCCTTCATACTTTCTTCGAGATCTACCCCTATCTTGACTTCTCTCCTTACTTCTTTTGTGCCAATATTCACCATCTCGATTGATTCTTGATTCGGCTGGATAACCTTCTCCTCTTGTTTCAACAATCATATTAATTCTCCGGGGAGGTCTCAATCCTCATATGACTCCTCTTTAGCTTGGTAGATCGGATTATCAAGGGAGTAGTGAGTGATAGCAGAGTCGTTATCAATGGAATCCATGGTAGAAGTTAATCTGCATAAATGATATTTTGATGTTTTAGTGGTAGTGTCTGAAAAGGAAACATCACCTTTTAAAGAAAAATAAAAAAATAAAGAAAGGGAACAAATTATTTGAATGCAAAAACGTCCTTTATTCATGATAAAATTTTGAGAACAAACACGGTGGCCCTACATGAATGATCCATTACGCATTGGGAAGAGCGCAAGAATTATGACATGATAATAAAAGAAAACAAGAAAATTACTCCTCAACGCTTGAAATTTGGACAACATCCACAGAAGTCCAATTGTTGAGTTCTTGGCTTGGAATACATGGACGAATCCAATTTTCAATGTTGTGGCTACCATCCCCCTCATCACCAACGGCATTGGTGTATCCTTCTTGAGCAGCACTAGTATGGGAAAACTTCACGGGAGTAGATAGACCGAGTGCCCTGGGAGCTGCACTCTGTTGACCTAGACTGAAACCAACACCGAACTTATTAAACTTAGGGATAACATCTAACACCTGACCCCAACCTTTAGGGTTACCATTCTCCACCATATCTATAGCATCTTTGAGAGAAGACATAGAAGTTTCTGGTTTTCTTTTTTTCCCTAAAGGAGGAATATTGACCATATGGACTGTCTCAAAATCTTGGAAAGGAGTCTCATGTATCTCAACCTCAACTTCAACATAGCGAAATGAGGTAAAATGACTCAAAATATACTCCTCTTCACTGCACACAATTATCACTTTTCCACCTACAGGATAATTGAGTTTCTGATGAAGAGTAGAAGTGACTACCCCTGCTTTATGAATAAACGAACACCCCAACAAACAACAATATGCCGGTTGTATATCCATAACGAAAAATGTTGCAGTGAAGGTGCGAGGGCCAACCTTGATAGGTAACTCCACCTCTCCAAACACTGATTTCTAGGACCCGTCAAAAGCTTTCACCATCAAGTCACTAGGATGCATCTCAAGACCATAATAATCAATTTTCACCAAAGTTAATTTTAGGAAACACATTCAAAGATGACCCAGTGTCCATCAAAACCCAGGATAAAGTAGTTCCTCTACACTCCATAGAAATATGCAGTACCTTATTATGGTCACGCCCCTTAGGAGGAAGATCAAAATTTGTAAAGCCCAGACCATTCTCGACAGATATGTTAGTACAAACATTCTCAAACTGATTGACTGTTATCTCGTGTGGTACGAACAAATTCTTTAACAACTTTATCAAAGCATTTATGTGAGGCTCCAAATAAATCAATAATGAAAAGATACACATCTTGGAAGGGGTATGACTCAACTGATCAATTATGATGTAATCACTCTTCCCGATAATTCGCATCAATTCTTCAACTTCATCAGGAGCTGAAGAAGTTCCTAGCACAGGGATTGGCTGAGTCACATTAGCTGGTGTAATCCTCGGATTACCAATCGTCACCTGTTGTTTTCCTTTCTCTCTTGCTAAGGTATTTTCAGTGTCTTGTATATTGGAGGGGCCAAACACTCTTCTACTTCTGGTCATTCGAACCACTCCAGAGAAGTTATGAACATATGTTTCATTATCTTCAATAAATTCTTCCTCAAACGGACGGGGATTTGTCTCTTGCCTCACCCCATGGTAATAGGCATCGGCACCATAATTCCATGGGGTGGACTTCTCACTAGTATATGGAATGGGACGAGGTACTGTAATCATCAAAGGAGGCCCCCTAGACAGAGAAGAAATATGCACATGAGTGTAAGGAATGGATATCACCATGATATCTTCCTCTGTAACTTTTTGGAATCTTTGTCTTCTACCAAACTGTAGGAAACCATCATCAATCACAAATTAGATGCCAACCTTCAAATCATCACAACCCTTTGGTTTCTCCTTACACTTGACACAGTTATAAGCACAACCCGAGAAGATAGAATTGTCAGCAAAATACCTTTTAATATATAATAACAGTGTAGTCACTTGTTCTACATCCATAACTAAACTTAGCATTCCACCATCATCGTTAATCATATTAACAACAACCCTTCCATGCTTAGTCATTGGGTTTTGAACAACATTCAGACCATTCACTGGAGTAAACTCAATTTCCTTGGCATCCAACAAGTCGTACACTTTGCACTTCAACACATAACAATAGAATGACCAAAAACTGCCATAATGGAATTCACATCTTGTGTTAGCATCATAATTAACAGGGAGCCTTCTGGTGGGCGCTGGCATATTTCTCAAGTTAATCAGCTTTAAATCAAGCAAATGGTGGAGTGCTTCAGTAAGAGATACTGGCAAGGTATCAAACCTTCATGGATGCCTTTGTTGTTGATTATTATTGTACTGACGGGGAGCATCTTTCTGTCTTTGTTGATGGGCGCATGATTCTGTCTCTACTGTGGAGGAACATTAATAGGAATGGAAACAATGTTGACTTATTGGTGCTGACGATCTCCACCTCTTTTCCTATGAGAATACACTGAACTTGTATCACCCTCCCTTTTCTTAGGGTAAGCACTGAATGAATTCTTACCACCCCCTCTTGATGAACCACCGGAATTTCCAACTTGAATCTTTCTTAATTTTAAACCTACTTCGATACTTTCACAAGCCATAACCAATTCCGTAAATCCTACCAAAGCACTTCCTATCATGTGATCATAATAAGGCCCTTGCTGAGTGCTCATAAACATATCAATGAATTCCCACTCAATTAGTGGAGGTTGAACCCTTGCAGCTAATTCACGCCATTTTTGGGCGTACTCTTTGAAAGATTCCTTTGGCCCATATGCCAAACTCTCTAGCTGAGTGCGATTAGGTGCCATTTCCATATTATACTAGTAGTGCTTGACAAAAGCACGGGCAAGATTATTCCAACATCGAATATGATTTTTTTCCAGCTTCATGTACCATTCTAGGGATGCCCCAGATAGGCTATTCTTGAAATAATGATTTAAAATCCCTTGATCCTCAGTATGAACCGAAAACTTCCTGAAATAAGCAATTTCATGAGTAACGGGACATGACGAACCATTATACTTTTCAAACACTAGAGGTTTGAACTTAGGGGGAACCATAACCCTAGACACCAGCCCAAGATCATTGGCATCCATGCCAAGGACTCCTTGTCCTTCCACGACCTTCACCCGTTCTTCCCATAACTGATACCATATGTCTTCAACCTGAACTTCTGGCTCAAAATGCCACACATAAAACTGATCTTCATCCTAATCATAGTCATTGATACAGTACCATAAAAGAGAGAAAAGAAGAAAGATGAAAATCTCATATATTGATCATAGATAGAAAGAGTACAAAGGCATGGTATATAAAGTAGCCTTAGATCTAACTAATTGTGCAGCTGGCATATAGCTGTAACAGATTAATGACACGTTGCATAACAACTACTCTCTATTAGTCACCCTTAGAAACTGAGGGTGTGTTTAATAAACTAAGTTTATTGAACACTCGCAGTTTATCACGCAGAGGTAAAAACTTGATGGCTGAGAGAGGTTTGGTCAACAAATCTGCCCACTGATCTTAGGCAGGAACATGCTCCACAATTAGGCTCTTGGAGATCACTTTCTCCCTTACAAAAAATATATCCAGTTCCATATGTTTTGTCCTGTTGTGCAAGACAGGATTGTGTGCAAGTGTCACAGTGCTGAGGTTATCACACAGTAGTTTAGGAGTAAGAAATCTGCAGTGAAGTTCCTGCAGTAAAGACTGAACCCAGATTATTTCAGAAGCTAACTGTGCCATACTCATGTACTCAGCTTCAGCACTGGACCTTGCCACCAGCTGCTGTTTCTTGGACCACCGAGAGATGAGATTAGGACCTAGAAACAAGCAAGCTCCTGATGTTGACCTTCTGTCATCAGGGTCTGATGCCCAGTCAGCATCACAGAAACCAATTAATGACAGAGGTTTGTGAGGTGCTGCAGGCTGAATCAGTAAACCATAGTGCAGAGTCCCACTGAGGTATCTCAGTATCCTTTTAACTGCTTTCCAATGCTCTTCCAAAGGATTTGACAGAAATTGTCACACCTTATTGATAGAAAAGGAGATCTCTGGCCGAGTGAGGGTAGCATACTGAAGGGCACCCACCACAGACCTGAACTGGGTGGAATCAGAGACAGGTTCAGAACCAAACCTAGAGAGTTTACTGGTAGAGACCATAGGCGTGGGCATGCCATTGGCATTGATCATATTAACTTTGGCTAGCAAATCTGTCAAGTATTTGGCTTGGGATAGAAGCAAGGAGCCATTGTGCAGATGAGTGACTTCTATGCCAAGAAAATAATCCAAATTGCCAAGTTGTTTAAGTGAGAAATCAGAATTTAGCTGGGTGATTAGACCACTGATGAAGGCAGAAGAATTACCAGTGATGATTATATCATCAACATACACCAACACCATAATACTTAGACTGCCATTATGGAGAATAAAAAGGCTAGGATCACACTTGCTAGCATGAAAACCATGACTTAGGAGAGAGCCCTTGAGTTTATCAAACCAGGCTCTAGGAGCCTGCTTAAGACCATAAATGGCTTTGTTTAATTTGCACACCAAAGTCTTGTCTTCAGCTTCAAAGCCAGGAGGCTGCTGCATGTAAACTTCCTCTACAAGTGTGCCATTTAAAAAGGCACTGTTCACATCAATTTGATGTATAGACCACCCATGAGTCACAGCAAGAGTAAGTACAGTCCTGACAGTTACAGGCTTGACCACAGGTGAAATGTCTCTATAAAATCACTGCCAGCCTGCTGATGAAACCCTTTGGCCACTAAATTTGGCCTTGTATTTGTTGATGGTTCCATCAGGGTTCTCCTTGACCCTAAATACCCACTTGCAGCCAATTGGCTTCCTAGAATCAGGTGGAGACACCAAGTTCCAGGTCTGATTCTTTAACAGTGCAGTATACTCAACTTTCATGGCCTGAAGCCAATGAGGAGAGGCCAAGGCTTGTCCAACAGAATTAGGTTCCATATGAGTAAGTAAGAGGGTAGGTTTAAGTCTAGGTTTAGTAATACCACTTTTAGACCTTGTTTGCATGGAGTGAATATTGTGAGGATGAATGGAAGGGTTAGGCAGAAGAGGTACAATATTGATGGAGGACTCAGAGGCAGGAGAAGAAAGGGAAATAGTGGGAGCCTCTGCAATATCAGACTACAGAGGAGTGACAGACAAAGAATTGACAGGTGTAGTAGGAATGGGAGTAATTTTATTTTTTGTCGAGAAAAAGAAAGTTTTTGTTTTAAGATGCAATATGCAGAGAAAAGAAAATAACTAAGAGAGACTATCCTAATCTTTAGCCCTAGTGTAATCATACAAAGTTGGCCCTATGTCGAGGATGAAAGCGGAATATCTACCTAAGTGAACATAAATGGACTCCTATCTTAATGTATAGCTCGAGGACTATCCTAAACGAGTGATCTTAATGGAGCATGGAAAATATCTCGTAAAAGAGACGCGAGGGAAATCATACTGTCATATGATAAAGTACGAAAATGGATGAAAAAGCATCCAACGGGAGATGGCAAAAATATAACAGATCATGTGACAAACAAACAAACAAACAAACAGATGGCAAAACACCTGAACAAACAAAATCTCGAGCATCACTCGAATATCAAACACCTACAAGCCACATGCCAAGTAATAAAAGGGTAGGTCCCGCCATAGACAAGTAACCAAGAATCATACCAAGGGTCAAGCCATATCTAAGGGGAACGTATCACCCGAGTCAAGCCATAAAATTGTGGGAATATAAAAGGTACTTAATCGTGGTATCAATTACCAGGGCAAGAAAGATCTTGGAGGAAAAGATATAGGGTATGCGTACACTAAGCTTCAGTGTTGGTCAACACGAGCTAAAGAAAGCGCATGGATCTGATTGTAAGAACCCTTTTAATTTACCTTTAAAGGGCTTGGATTTATTCAAATCTTGGGCACATGTTCAGAGCATCTACTTGTAGAAAGTGAGCATCAGAATGACATGGACGAAGGACTACGAGGGTGGTTACTAACCCTCTTCGCTTGCCTACTTATGAGGACTTCAGAATAGTTTCCATAAAAGGACCTAAAACCCTTCATCCCACTATGCAAGCACAAGACATTAAACAAAAAAAACATGGCCTCCAAGTGAGGACTTCCAGAATTTCCTTCCAAGTGGCACGGACTACCAATCCTAATTAAGTAGTAAAATGCAGGAAAGAGTAAATCCGATGAGAAAGTATCAAACAGATATAATCCGCAAATAAGCAACTAAGTAGTAATGAAACCCAGATATCTTCAAACAATCTAGCATAAACAAAGAAATAAGTCATAAATCGTGTCATCAGACATAAGTATCATGGCCTCAATGTGAAAATAAATCACAAGTGGTATGTAGCTGACACAACCATAAAATCATTCTTAAATGTAATACAAACAGACAAAGCACACAATAGTGCAAATATATATCCCATAGATATGAGAAACAAAATAGATCGCCTAAAAAGTGAAGTTGTATCCCGCAAATAAAGTGGAACATAAAGTAAAGAAGGCCCATAACGTACCTTTCATAGCTCAACAAAATGGTTAGTATTAACAAGGTAAGTTAAAATGTAAAAAAATAAACATGTCACACATTTATCATAGCTAAGAATGAACTCGACTAATATTCGACAAAAATGGTGTAGTGAAGTGTGCACAAGTGTGTGGTCAAGGGATCATGGAGAACCAAGTTAAGTGAATATGAGAAGTAAACACATAAGTTTAGTGTATCCTAAAACCTAAGTAGTACCCAAAAACAACCTACTAGAGTAATCCTAAGCACAAGCATAAAACTAGGTCAAAAAAGCAAACCTAAACTACCCCCTAAGAGTGAAAGAAGTGCAATGAAAGGGTAGATGAAGGATGAACATGATTGGGGGAGTATCATATCATGAAAGAAAATAGTATACCAATATCTAGAAGTTGTATTCAACTATCATAAACCATGCAAAAAAGTCACACAATTATCATACAAAAGGGATGTGTTGAAAAGAGGCAAACAAACAAGTTTACATTGAGTAAGTATGGATTTAAACAAAGAGTACATGTTTTGAGAATCATGGAATGTGTGACTTATATGATAAGTTATCTCAAGATGACACTCAAGAGTTACTACGTAGAATTTGAGACTTCATACATAATCAAAATCACCTAATTGATGAGCAAGATCATCTAAAAAGAAAGTAAAGGCATTTTATCTTAGATTAAATAAAGTTGATAAAGATCAAATGAAAATAATAAATCATCTTATTTGTCATTGGGTGATGATAAAAACCCTCATAATATACTAATCATGAATCTAAAACCTTAAGAAATGTTAACAAGGTAACACACTCAAGTGTCATGATGTATTGAAGAAATATAGTCCTTTAATGCATATAAACAAAGTGATCTAGGTAAATCGAACTTCAGACATTAATAAGTAGTGAAAATAGGGTGCAATTGAAAAGGCTTGTTTCCTTAAATGTTGCATAAATGCATTTCAATATATCTCACATAAAGAAAATAGTATAAGCAAAATATCGATTCTATGATGAGGCAAGAAAATGATCAAAAGAGATCAAATGTCTCTCAAACATAGAATAAGGTTATCCTTGAGTTATCATATCTCAAAATCACTTTGAACCACAACCATGTTGAAGATTTGGTCAAGGATTTACCAAAAATTCGCCAAATTAGGGTTTTAAGTTGCTCAATTTAGGAGCTCCACAACAATCATCATCAAAGACTACAATGTATCAATTTAAATTGTTCCAAGCTCATGAGATATTGAGGGAGTTCAGGGGCTATCATAAATATAAAGATCAGCCTCAAAAGCTCACAAAAAACAAATATAGATCATAAGATTCAAATAAGTCACAAAGTATTACAAAAAAACAAAGTTCAGTCAAAAATAGAAAAGGATTTCTAAAATCAAGAAAAACTAATCCTATAACCCTAGAGGTTCCTAAAAGTCAGAGACATAGTCAAAATTCCTTATAATGAGAAGGAGATACGGTTTTAAAATTAAAATTTCAAAATTAGCTATCAAAGCATCAAAATTAGACAAGCTTCACAAATTAATCTGGATAAAATATGAAGCCGAACTTAAAATTTTTAAAATAAATGATTTAAATGATATTAACCCAACCACGACCTTAAGACAAATTTTATTTGATTTTTAGAACAATAAAAACTATAGGATTAATTGTTTCTTTAAGCTTAAGCAAGCATAGGGGCCAAAAGTAGCAACTATCTTCCAAAATTATAAAAAAAACAAGCAAAGTGAATTATAAACCAAAATAAAAATCAAAGACAATTAGCACAATGCCTAAGGGTCAACAAATGTATTTTTCTAAATTTTTACAACATGAAATTGCAAAATTAAATCAAGTTTCAAGCATAAGAAATAAAACCCTAAAAAAAGGACATAATACTTCCACAATATAAAAATCGATGCAAAAACATTTATAAAATTGATTAAAAATTAACAAAATTAATTAGGACAAAAATGAAACCTACGCATATTTTTGTTGATTTTAAGAATTAATGGAAAGATTAAAATATAATCACCACATTTTATGAACAAAAGTCTTTAAAGAAATGATACCTTGAATTAATTAATTTAATTAAGGCACCACGAAATTTCTAAAATAAAAAATATGGTGATGAAATAGACTCAACAAAATACATTGTGTAATTTTTTTTGTGATTTTTGGATCAAATAAACTATTTTAAAAAAAATTAAGAAAACAATTAGAATAAGCTAAAAATAAAAAATTAATTCAAACTATTACAACTATTTTGAACTAAAAGCGTTGTGAAAGGAAACCAATGCATATTCAATGGAAAAGCGACGCCTTATCATCCCTGACCTCATGACATCCTGAATATCACGTAAATAACCAGTTCACAAACCAAACTTCCAGATCTCACTAAGCACACAATGTTCAACCAAATTTTGTGATTCAAAGTGCATTTTCAATATCAAACAACAAGCTACATCATGATAATCATAGATTTACTGATCATCCACTATAGAGTAAGAAATCAAGGCCAGAAAATCATGAAAACACAGAAAAATGCAAAAACTTAGGAGTTCATATCAAGCTCCACGATTCAAATTAATCCAAAATATACATCAAGTCTAGTACCTGGTCAGATAATAACATGATTTTAAGCTCGATATCAAACAGAAACAAGCTACAATTTTATGAATTCCGATATGAACATACCTTCACAGTTGGAAAACAAATCCAACTAATGCCTCTGAAATGATGTGAAACTCTGAGAATCTTTCTTGTCTTGCTTCAACCAAGTAGTAAGCGAGAGAGAGAGAGTGCTTCTGGATCTGGAAGATGAAGAAAACTCGAGTTGAATTTGAGAAAGAGAGATAGAGATAGAGAGAGAGTATGCATTTTCTGATTTTCATATAGAATGAGGCGTCCCCTGAAAGAATGTGATGCTAAAGCTTTATATTGAGTATGTGAAGGTAGAATGTGCCTTCCCTTGATCAGAAAACCGTTGGGGAGGATTTAAAAAAAATGTAAAAAAGTTCTCAAGTGATGGTGTTGTGTGTTTCATTTGCACTTCCCTCCTAATTTCTTGCATTTTCGTGAGCTCAAACTAATTGAATTTAAATCAAGGATGTGCAAATACTGAGTTGTCTCATAAGATCACATGGGGTGGAAAGTTTCTTGAAAGAAAAAGTTTATGATTCTGGCAATACTGTCTTTTAATCATGCATGATGTGTGTGCACATCATACTCATCTTGTCTATCCATATTCTACAAAGAATTTGTGTGGTTTTGAAAGCAAACAACAACTTGTAGCATCACAACTCCAAGCGTGCAAAATCTAAGCCAAATCAAAACACATGCATTTTTAAAGATCTCCTGGCTTATGACTCAAACCATTCAAAATTGGCTCGTGCGAATTTTATGTTCTTAGGGCCTCTGGAGTTCTTTCATGATGGAGATTAATATAGGTCCTACATTTTTGAATTTGATGCTAGGAGAATGGAGAAATCATGGGATCAAGTTACAAATAAATAAGAAATTTGCAAGCTTGGGCGTGTGCGCATGGCTGCCCGCATGGGGCATGCATATTAGTTTTGAAGGTAACAAATTAAATTAGACTTAGCAAGTAGAGGGTTTAATGAAAATTTGTCCTCCGAAGACATGCGTCAGAATGAAAGTGTAACACAGACTTTAACAATGTTGAGATGAAACTCAAACTTAGAAGAGTAGATGAAACTAAACTCCAGAATGATGTGTCAAGATGAAACCGGACCATAAAAGGGTGAGATAAGACTCAAACACAGATAGGAGGAAAAGCTAAATTTTTGAAAAGTATGCGGGGCAAAGTGGCTAGAGCGCGTGATTCAAGGAGCATCTGCTAGTCTCAAAATAGACCGGTCAACCAAGGATACAACAAACGAAAGCTGAAGTACAATACTAGAAGATACTAGAAAACATCAAACAAGACAAAACTCGACTCTACAATACTAGAAGATAAACAATTTCTAGAAACGAGTACCAAGACGAAACAAGCTTGATTTCACGCATGGGTAACGAGGAAAAACTCGACCCATAACAAAGTGTTGAGAGTGCATGTTTCTCAGAGCACCTCCTAGTCTCTATCTATGCGTAAACAATAAACGAAAACTGATTAAGACACATAGGTATAAAAGAGACATCTCAAGTCGAACAACACAACAAACCAAAGTCGTAATGTAGTAAAAAACATTGTCAAAGGTTCAGTAATCAAAAACTGATAGAGGTCCAAAGAGCGAGATAGGGGTTTCGACCAAGGATACAGTAAATGAACACCGATAGAAGAGTCCAGGGAAAGAAACAAAACAAGACAACACTCGACTCATAATGACTAGTTAGGCAAGACAAACTAGATGAGTACCATGGCAAAACAAACTGGATTTCATACACAGGAGACGAGATTAAGACTCGACCCAAAGCAAAGTGTTAATAGCGCACGTTTCTCAAAGCACTTGCTAGTCTCGGACCATGGATAAACAGTAAATGAAAAATTGATAGAAGAATTTAAGGAACACAGGAGACTGATTTCAACCAAGGACGCAGTTAAACGAACACTACAAAAAGAATCGATAAACGAAAACCTATAAAGGATTCAGTAATCAAACACTAATGGAAGTCCAAGGTATGAAAACAAAATGAGATGACACTCGACTCATTATAAAGAGCTAGACAAAACTAAACTAGATGAGTACCAGAACAAAAATTGGATTTCATGTGCGGGTGAGTAGACAAAACTCAAAACTCGACCCAATGCTAGGTGATTAGGGCCTACTACTAAAAGCATGCTGAAATGAATATCAAGATAAAACTGGTATTTGAAAGGGATATTAATAGACATTGGAACGAACAAATGAGGGTAGTGAACACTAAACCCAAGAAAATTGGGCCAGGGTAAAACTGAACTACAATCAAGAGTAGACACCCAACCATTCAAATGATTAACATCAACGGGATAATGGTACAGGGTGAAATTGAGATACTGAGGATGAAGACCTCGTTGGGGATATAATTCGGAGTTTTTATCAAATTCACTGGGGAAAACAGAAACAATAATAGCTTATGTTCCGATGCATGTTTGAATTATTTTTCTATGGAGTAATGTTCCAAAGGAATGGAAACATTACACTTTGAGGATGCAATGAGATGATGCATATTTATATGTTCACTGGGGAATGGCTAATCGAGAAGCCAACAAACAAAAGGTCAAAACTTGACAGGACTCGCAAAAATAAATTAGAAAAATCTACTGGAGAATATTAGATCAAAATTGTGATATCTGTTGAGAAACACCGAATGAATATTTGACGTTACTGGAGAGAACACCAATAGAATGGGGCCATGTGGGAATCCAAAATTCACCCAACTTTCTTTGATAAATTGTTCAATTCTCATTGGGGATAACGAAAACTTATATTGCCAAGGATATGAAGATATATGTTGGGCGCAAGAGACCTTACAAACAAAACACTTGTCAGGAATGAGATATTCTTTGTATGAGAAACTCAACAAAATATGTTATTACTGGAAATACGAGAATATTCAGCTCCACCGGGGTATAAGTATGTGCTTCAATCAAAATGAAACCTTCCGGGATTTTTTACATTGAGCTAAGAAACCAAAAATCACACTCTATTCTATTAACATCCAAGATTAAAAATCTACTGGATAAGGAGAGAGTTTGAATAAGCACTTTCAAAGAAATGGCTCCGCTAGGGAAATGAGGATTCTTGAACAAAGGGTATGCCCGAGGAAAACTCAATGGGGATATGAGAAAACCTTAGACAAGAGATCTATAAGCATTTAGATTCTTTTCCTGGTGAAATAGGCACTCACTGAGGAGAAGCAAATTTTCGCCATTACTCGAGGCATGAATCAATTATGGGAATAGAAAACACTCATGAATAAGTAAATGATTGTTTTACCAAGAGGAACATCACATGTTCCCCACGCATAGCATGACAACTATATTTATTATCTCAATTTCAAACAACTTTAAAAGCAAATAAACTGTAACTTAAATTATCATGTTTGTGCAGAGCCAACGCTTATATGCAAATGTTTATCAAAATATTGGACGTTTTTGTAAATAGAACAGTAAAAGAGAATTATGAGCACATATTTGGATAAAAGAGGATCTTTTGTTAATTTGAAAATCATCCTGTGAAAAAGGCATTTACATTTGGAAGCAATTCCTAAAAAGAGGTAATTGCAAAATCAAAACAAAAGACTGTTTACAAATGGCAATATGAATACGAATATCCATCAAGTTCAAACTTTGTTATAACTCTTATAATCTCAACGCTCTCATCTCCTTGATTTTTGACAAAACATACTTGAACTGATTCCAAACCCCTTCCAAGTGACCAATAATAATAGTAGATGAAATTGAAATTTGGGATCCCACGCAGAACGTAGTCATTCGCTATAAATCCCTAACTTTTGCCTTAATCGTCCTTACGGGTTTTCAATCCACTGGGATACCCCCTTTTTGCCTAAGCTTCCCTTTCAGGACTAAGCCATTGGATTGACTAGACTTTATACAAATCAAAAATAAAAATCACCACCGCACTTTATTGTTTCCAAAGGAATGGTAAAAGAGCGAATAACCCAAGAAAGGGGGAAAGATTCAAGGTAAGGGGGTTTGTTATGCAAAGGGAAGGTATTAGCACCCTAAACATCTACGGTACTCCGCAAGAACCTCTTTGTAAAATCTGTATATTTTGGCTATAAAAAAAAGTGTTATATATAAAATGGATGGTGGAGGTGAGAAAAGAAATATATTTTTTATGATTTTTGCACCCGCCGCGGTTGCGAACCTTTAGTGCCTACGTACCACCTTTCGTGCATTAGGGGATCAGGGTACACGTAGTTCCTCTTTTAAAAGTTTGAAACACAAGTGTGTTGGTTAATTTTAAGAGATAAGACATCATCGTCATTGTCCGTGTGGAAAACATACTTACTACCCACAATCATGAGAAAGGAGAATTTGCATCATCTCAAAGTGGAGGATATGGCTTGGTTTTTAAAATCAACAATGCCTCACTCAACACCCAAGTGGAAAATATATCACTTTACTACATATTGTAGAAGTATAGTTTTTTGCATCACTACAAGGATTGACAAGAGACTAACCTTTTGAGAAAAGTTTAAAGATAAAAAGGCCAAAGTGGCAAAATGGTTTGAAATGAGATTGGTTGACTTTTAGTCTTCTCACAAAAAGGGTCAAAGTGTTATTAAATAGATTGAAGTTTATTTATGAAAATATTTTGAAAATGCATGGACCTAAGTCCAAGTTTATTATGAAAGTGGTTTAAGTTTTAAAACAAGAAGAGTTTAAAAAGGAGGGAGAGAATTTTTTGAAATCAAAGAAGATGGGAGGAGAAGAAGAGACTATCCTAAAGCATAAGGTAAAATCTAAGGATAAGAACCATCTAACCAGCAAGAAGCCAAAACTTAACATTATGAGCCAAGATAGAATTCCCATTATTTGGATTGAAACCAAGCAAGCAAAGATACTAGACCTCTTCAAATGTATTAAGTCTTCACAAAAATTGGGCAGAGTAACGGCTGTATGCAGATAAATTCCAGATTACAAACAAAGAGTGTAATCTCAAAAACCTGCACACAAAAACAAACAAGCAACCCAATGTCTTGAGGTAAACCCCAAGAGCTCCAGACAAAATAATCATATAAGATCACAAGGTCTCCAAGATAGGCCAAGGTTTCTAATCCTAAGTCCAAGAAAAAGTCCACTGCTCCATAATGCCAAGGATAATAACCAAATAGTCCAAGTACCATTAAGAGTTTTTTAGGGTTTATGTTGATTATTAAGTATCTTAGGAAAAGGAAAAGAAAAAGCTCAAGTGAGAAAAATAAAATGGCAAGAAGATAAATGCTCAAATGAGAAAAGATGAAAATGACATGAAATGTAAATGCTAAAAGTAAATAGTACATAAAGCATAAAAAAAAGAATAAAAGCATAAGATAAAACAAGTCAATAATTAGTGGTTAGTTGGATGACCATCTTGAAACTTGCATTTGGAACTCATTAGAGGATTGGTAGAACCAAAGCCTCCACACAACAAGTTGCATTTGCTTTTTGTCAAGTATATCATCCATTTGGAATTCTCATAAGTATCATTTAATGATCAACGATGTTTAAGTGATCCGCGTTGACAATAAGGGTTGTGGATCCATTAGAGGATTGGTAGAACCAAAGCATCCACACAATGAATCTCAAGGTTATTAGATAAAAGAGATCAAACTAACATACTTGGGCTTGCAATCATAAGTTTGGGCCACGAATGATCATTTGTTAGAATCGGGACAAAATTTCGCGCTATGTTAAGCAATCGTAAGTTGACTTATATAGAAGTCGCACCTATTTTGAGGCCGGTCAATAGCAATCTATGCATCATTTTTTTTTAGACATGATATAGAGATCATGCTCCAACAACATTTAGTGCAATGAGAAGGGGATGAGATGAAGAGGAATAGGGTAAAAAGAGAAACCAAATTTGATTTAATATTTAATCAAACTATTATTAAAATTATTCATCCATTTTTTTGGAGTTAAACTCAACACCATGTATCCAATGATGTTAATAAAGCCATGATAAAAAAAATCAACCGAAGACAGCCAGAAAATATTCACAAAATAATAATATAATTAATATATATATTAAAGGGTTTAAAAATGTTTAAAAAATGGAAAGTAATGAGGAAAATTTCAATTATATTCAAATTAATCAAGAAATGAAAAATAAGACCAAAGAAAAATCAGAAAAGAGGTCAAGTAATTTTGTAAAATTTTTGGGAATATTTAAAAGTCAGAATCTATTTTTAAAAAATAAAATAAATGGGTAAAATAAACAAAAATAGTAAAAATATAGTAAAGTCATAAGCAAAAAAAAAATAAGGTCACCAATATTTGTCACAATATCATTGGATCATTCCGTAATTTTTTCAGAATTTCAAAATGTGTAAAAGTATTTTTAAACATTTTAAACAAATCAAATAAGTGCAAAATTCATAAAAAATATCAAAACACAAAATTAAATTGTGAAAAAAAAAATTAGAAATAGAATAATCAAAAATATTTTTCATAATTTTTTCAGATTTTTTGGACTAAAAATAAATTTTCTATGATTTTTTGAAATTTAAAACAATTAAAATATAAAAATCAGAAAAATAAAATAAAAGTAAAAGATGTGGACCATTGGATGAAAGTCAAAACGAGTTAGTAATCAAATCCAAAGGATCTGGTGCGCTGTCCATATCATGGTCTTTAATGAATAACGTACATAATCAATAATAAAATCAGAATTTGAAAATAACAAATGGCACACCTTCATTGGTTAGAAGATGACACGTTTGTCATCTTCAACCTCCAGCCATAACGAATTGCAGGTCTCTCAAACTGTAAAATCAGAAGCTCAAACCTATGTCATTCGCTTCGTCTCTTCAAGACGAAGACAACTACACCCTCGCGCCAAATTTATATAAACTGTAGCTCAAGCAAATTGGAAGGAAAGTTTTGAAAAGGGATTTGAAAAATCATGGTCAAAACGTGTTTCCAGTGAACTGTAAGTGTTGCGACTAGAACCAGGGAAATGAGAGCAACAAAATGATATCAGAGTTTTGAAGAATTTATGAAGGAATCTACCTATTGAAGTTGAGTTGCAGAGCTCTGAAACTGGACTTCTATGGAGCAATATAGGGCACGATTCTTGAATGTAATTATATGGTTAGCTTTAGGGAAGATAAAGGAAGGTGAATTGATGGAAAAATTGGATTGAAAAAGGCTTGAGAATAGAATTCGAAGTAGCTGAATTATGGATTGTGAAGCAAGTTTGCAGCGTGATTCTGGCTAACTAAGCTTGGGAAATTGAAAGGTGGATGTCCCTCTATTTATAGGGAAGCAAATGGGATCAAAAGGAATAGAAAATGATTTGTTTTGGAGGGAATTTGTGTGGGTTTGCATCATGAAGAAAGTGTGACTCAAACTTGATCAAAACTCAGCCAAATCGTGCGTTTCATGATGCTAATCACTTATGGCATGTTTCTAAACATGATTATAAACAAAAACTCGTGGAAATCTTGTGATTAGAAGCCAAAACAAATATTTCAAAATTCTGAGTTTGTGCAAAATTCAGTTTCAAACTACCAAATTCAAATCCATGGCATTTTCACCTCAAGGGGTCTTAGGGCATAATTCTTGATGCTTTGAGGTTACAAGCTTTGCATGGAAAAAGAATGGAATCAAATGGATGCTTGAGCTAAAAGTTACATGGAGTCAAAGTTGAAGAAAAAGAGTTGACTTTCCATACATAGAAATATTTCAAATTCTTCTTTAAAAATGGCCTATAATCTTTTGCATCCAAACATGGCCTTCCACTTAGAATTTGTTGTTGACCAAAAAAGATGGAATGATGTAGATATCTTGAATGACATTTTGAAATTTGAACAACTCAAAAGTTCCAAAAATTGAGCAAGCTATGACTTGTTGAAGTTGGCCTAAATTCATGAAATGACCTGTAATCTTTTGCATTCTTAAGGCAACTTCTATCCATTTTCTCACTTTGCACATAAAAGAAGGCATGAAGTAAACATCTTTAATATCGTCATGAAAAAAGAATGGGCTCAAGGTGATAAAAATTGACTAAGTTATGACCATTTGAAGTCACATATGGAAAATTGGGGATTCATCTGGGTGGCTTGTAATCTTTCTTCTTCACCAAGTTCCTTCCACATGAAAACTCCTTGGAACTTTTGAAGTGATTTGTTTGTAACTCTTTTAAGAGAAGGATGTTTTTGGAATCACTCAAAAATACCAAAAGATGAGCAAGATATGCTCCTTTGAAGTCCAAAACCCTAGCCTCTAGATCAAGAGAATGCTTTGAGGAACTTTGCCAAGTTTGAACAAACTTTTTGTGCCAATATTCTTCCTTTCTGAATAGAAATTGTTGAGGATGATGATGAGGACTCATGGCCACCCAAACCACTTCCATACCAATTCTTCCAAAACAACTTCAATGGTGAGGCCTGAATTTCTCAAACTATGTTGACTAGGGCATGGAAATAAACTCATGAACCCATGATTCAACTTTCTACACCTCATTGCCTTTACCTACATTATTAACAAGTAATACAAACCAATATTGAATTTCGTTAATTAGATAGAAGATCAAAGCAAAATATACATGACCACAAAATAAAACAAGTTAAGGTGCTTGGTAACTCCTCAAAGAGCAAAGCTAAAGATAGGTAGAAGAACCAAAATCCCTAATGTGATCTTGTTGTGATTGAAATAATATGGTATGATGAAGGAATCTTAGGGGCAAAGAGACGCAAAGTAACATTTGGGATGCAACAAAAATGAAGAAACAAAGGAGCATCCCCACCAGGAAAATAAATCACTGGTGAACCACAAGATCAGAATCAGAGAGGAGGAAAACAAGCATCGACGTTCACTGCCGATGTCTACCAATGTTCACTAAAGGTAGAAAGAGAGAATATATCATATCACCTCCGTTCACTGACGATGAACTATCGACGTCCAATGGAGATAGCAAAAATATAACAAACACCGACGTTCACTGCCGGTGTACTACCAATGTTCACTGAAGGTTGAAAGAGAAAATATATCACACCATCGCTGTTCATTGACGAAGAACTATCAACGTTCACTGAAGATAGCAAAAAGATTAAAAAAACACCGATGTTCACTTCCGATGTACTACCAACGTTCACTGAAGGTAGAAAGAGAAAATATATCATACCACTGCCGTTCACTGATGATGAATTATCAACATTCACTGAAGATAGCAAAAAGATAACAAACACCGACGTTCACTGCCGATGTACTACCAACGTTCACTGAAGGTAGAAAGATAAAATATATCATACCACCGCCATTCACTGACGATGAACTATCAACATTCATTGAAGATAGCAAAAAGATAAAAAACATTGACGTTCACTACCGATGTACTACCAACGTTCACTGAAGGTAGAAAGATAAAATATATCATACCACCTCCGTTCACTGACGATGAACTATTAACTTTCACTAAAGATAGCAAAAAGATAACAAACACCGACGTTCACTGCCGATGTACTACCAACATTCACTGGAGGTAGAAAGAGAAAATATATCATACCACCACCGTTCACTGACGATGAACTATCAACGTTCACTGAAGATAGCAAAAAGATAACAAACACCGATGTTCACTTCCGATGTACTACCAACGTTCACTGAAGGTAGAAAGAGAAAATATATCAAGTTTCCCCAAGATTCTGGTATTTTTCCTAGAACGGGTGTCAACTTCTTCTTTAACCAAGGCACTCCTCCTGGAAAGGGTAATATGTAAGATGTCTCAAATAAAGAGACTTCCACTCATTGTAAAGGGGAATTGCAAGGAGAAATGACTTTCTGGGGATAGAAATATGACATCCCGGGGAAATGCCACAATATTCCTGCTGAGGAGATAAAGTCTTCCCGTGCAAAATAAATGCACAAACGAAAACTCCCAGTTCTCACAAATCCAAAATAAATGATGTTGTCATGCAACCACAAATCCATTTCAGAAATACACTGGAGCAAGACGTCCAATGAAGATACACCTTTGAGAAATAAACTCAAGAGGGAAACCCAAATTCAACTAAGCCAAGAGCGTTGCAGGACGGTCAAAGCACAATGTTAATGAATGATGGTTTTTAGTTATGCATGATGTATGTATGAATGTATGAGTGCTATCGTACATATGCTGGTAAAAGGATACATAATCAGTACAAACAAACAAAACCGCCTCAGGTACTAACAACATTGGGCTAAACTTCAACCAGAAAGATCAATCCAAGAAAGGTAAAAGAAACTGCGGAAACCAAACCCATTGCCTGCCTTAACTTCACTGAGGAGAAACATAATTTGGATGTAGCCAAATCAAACAAATACCGGGATAGAACACCTTTCTTCCAGTTTCATCGGAGAAAAATAGTTTTCCAAAAGCAACATTCCTACTGGAGATTGCAAGACTAGCCTCAAATAAAGTAGACTGACGGTGAAACAACCAAACCTCACTGGGGGATTCAAGCCCACCTCCCTGGAGAAAACTACGGATTGAAAATTTTCATCACGAACACTCATTCCAACAAGAGATGCCTTGGGATGACTTTCACGGGAAATCAAGAAGTCAACATTAATGCCAATACTGAAAAAAGAGCGACATCTCAGCACACCGAGGGAATAAAACCTTTCATTATATTAGGGAAGACTTCGCTGGGGAATCTGGGATGGAGGCTTCTAACCATGCAAACCCAAAATCAAAAGCGAACTAAGACTTGACTAGGGATAATGGGATCACAAACCCAATATTGTACCTTGCACCCACTGATATCGTCTTAAACAATCTGAGAAACACACAAAGATTGCGCACACCAACAAAATGTCCTGAGAAAACCTTCATGAAGGGAGTAAATCTTCTTAAAACAACGGTAGTTTCTTCATTCTTGGGATCACCATTCTTGTTTTCATTGTTTCATCACAAATCCCAAAGTAAATTGAATTGTAAAGATCTCTTCTTATTTTTTGGCGAAGTTAATTTTGCTTTTTTATCTTTTTGCTTTAACAAGTATTATCTGTAATAAATGAAGTCTTTGCAAGCTAAAAAAAAATAAGAACACAAAGAATTGGGTAAATACTCGAATTTCATTAATAGAATGGTAGTCTACGAATGGCGAGACTCCATGGATGATTACAAAGTTTGGGAAATGGTAATACATAATGGAAAAGATACATTGAGATACAATGACCACTATCCCCCATAATAATTTTTGAAATCCTGAGCAGCAGCTTTTGTTGAAGTATGGTGAGGATCCGAGAAGATTGTTGCTTCAAGGATCAAGTCTTGTCTGACGTAGTTACTTGCCAAGAAAAATCCCTAAATTTTGCCTAAGATGCCCTTGCGGGTTTTCAACTTAGAAGGAAATTTATTCTGTTTATCTCTCTAATTTTTGCCTAGACCGCCCTTTCGGGTTTTCGGCCTACCAAGACGCTCCTTTTTTCCTAAGCCTCCCTTTCGAGTTTTCAACTTAGCGCGCTGTTATTTTATTTCTTTAGGAAAAGTATTTCTTGACTGCGTCAGCATTCATGGGACGTGGGAAGTCCTCGCCATCCATAGTTTCAAGAATTAATACACCACCAGAGAAGGCTTTCTTGACAACATACGGGCCTTCAAAATTGGGAGTCCACTTGCCCCTAGAATCAATGTTGAAAGACATGATCTTCCTGAGCACGAGGTCTCCTTCTCTGAATTCACGAGGTTTGACCTTTTTATCAAATGCTTTCTTCATTCTTTTATGATATAACTGCCCATGACATAAAGCTTTCATCCTCTTTTCTTCAATCAAATTAAATTGGTTAAACTTGTTCTGGACCCATTCAGCCTCTGTCAACTTGGCTTCCATTATCACACGCAACGAGGGAATCTCTACCTCGACAGGGAGTATAGCTTCCATTCCATACACTAGGGAGAACTAGGTTGCTCCTGTTGAAGTGCAAACAGATGTTCGATATCCATGTAGAGCAAAAGGGAGTATTTCATGCCAATCCTTATAAGTGACAACCATTTTCTGCATAATTCTCTTGATATTCTTATTAGCAGCTTCAACAGCCCCATTCATCTTTGGCCTGTATGGAGATGAATTGTGATGAACAATCTTGAATTCTTCGCACAGTTCTGTCATCATCTAGTTGTTCAAATTCGAGCCATTGTCATTGATGATTCTGCTCGGCACACCATACCGACATATAAGATTGTTTTTGATGAAACGCACAACCACTTGTTTGGTAACATTGGCATATGAAGCAGCCTCTACCCATTTTGTAAAGTAGTCAATTACTACCAAGATGAAACGGTTTCCATTCGAAGCCTTTGGTTCTATCATCCCAATCATGTCAATAGCCCACATAGAGAAAGGCCTTGGGGAGGAAATCACATTGAGAAGTGTCGAAGGCACATGGACCTTGTCTGCCTAAATCTGGCATTTATGGCACTTCTTTGCAAATTTGTAATAGTCAGATTCCATTATCAACCAATAATAACCTGCCCGTAACATCTTTTTAGCCATCGAATGTCCATTAGCATGAGTGCCAAATGAACCTTCATGGATCTCATGCTTCAACATGTCTTCTTCGTGTC
Source organism: Vicia faba (assembly GCA_948472305.1). NCBI lineage: Eukaryota > Viridiplantae > Streptophyta > Magnoliopsida > Fabales > Fabaceae > Vicia > Vicia faba. Next base: position 1,221,254,189 of record OX451739.1, on the reverse strand, counting down.
TATCCATGCATCTGAGCAGTACCATGTCATAATTTCTCTTGTATAACACATTTTCACTGAGGAAGAAACTGCCTGCCAATCTTCTCAGTGTCTTTCTATCTTTCTTCGACGCACCAAACGGGTATTCCTGAGTCTAAAGAAAATGCTTGATATCATAATACCAAGGTTTTTCATCTGCTACCACCTCTGTCACAAACACACGAGCGGGCCTATCCAGCCTTCGAACTGTAATTCAGGGTATATCATTCTAAGCACTTACTTGGTACATAGAAGCAAGAGTTTCCAGAGCATCCACCATTTGACTTTCATCTCTAGGAATGTGATGGAATTCGACTTTATTGAAGAAGGGTAAGAATCTTCTATCATAATCTTTGTAAGGGATTAAGCCAGGGTAACGAGTGTCCCATTCTCCTTTAATATGATTTATTACCAATGGTGAATAACCATACACATCTAGAATCTTGATTCTGAGATCAATAGCTTCCTCGAGACCCATGATGCAAGCCTCATATTCTGCCATATTATTAGTGCAATCAAATGTTAACCTTGTAGTAAAAGGAATGTGCGATCCATGACGAGTGACAATCACAGCACTAATTCCTTTACCATAAGCATTCACAGCTCCATCAAATATCATACTCCAACGAGATTCAGGGTCGGGGCCCTCCTCAGGGAATGGTTCATCACAATCTTTCACTTTCAAGAACATCACATCTTCATCGCGAAATTCATACTCTGCAGACTGATGATCCTCCACCGGCTGGTGAGCAAGATAATCTGCCAACACACTACTTTTAATAGCCTTTTGAGTGCGGTATTCGATATCATATTCAGATAACAACATCTTCCAGTGGGCAATTCTCCCGGTAAGAGCAGGCTTCTCAAAAATATACTTGATTGGATCCATTTTGGAGATCAACCAAGTGGTATGATTCAACATATACTACCGCAAACGCTTTGCCGCCCAGGCCAAAGCACAACACGTTTTTTCTAGCATGGAATACCGCGACTCACAATCAGTGAACTTTTTGCTGAGATAATAAATGGAAAACTCTTCCTTTCCTATTTCATCCTGTTGTCCCAGAATACAACCCATGGATTTATCTAACACTGTTAGATACATAATCAACGGTCTTCCTTCTATGGGAGGGAGCAAGATAGGAGGTTCAAGCAGATATTCTTTAATACTCTCAAATGCCCTTTGGCAGTCATCCTTCCACACACAATCTTGATCATTCTTTAACGACTTAAAGATCGATTCATACATTGCAGTCATGTGGGAAATAAATATGGAGATATAATGCAAACGCCCGAGGAAACCCCTGACCTGCTTTTCAGTTCTTGGTGCTGGCATTTCTTGAATTGCTATGAATTTTTCAGGGTCAACTTCAATTCCTTTCTGGCTAACAATAAAACCCAACAATTTCCCCGATCTAACTCCAAAGGTGCATTTATTTGGATTCAAGTGGAGACGATATTTCCTCAAATGCTAAATCAACTTCAACAAATCTTCTATATGCCCTTCTTCAGTTTGGGATTTGGAAATCATATCATCAACATATACTTAGATTTCTTTGTGCATCAGATAATGGAATATTTTTTTCATAGCCCTCTAGTACGTTGCACCAGCGTTCTTCAACCCGAAGGGCATCACTCTGTAATAGAATGTTCCCCAGGGTGTGATAAACATTGTTTTTTCCATGTCCTCTAGAGCCATTCTTATTTGATTATACCCAGAAAATCCGTCCATGAACGAGAATACTTTGAATTTTGCTGTGCTATCCACTAACATGTCAATGTGAGACAATGGAAAATCATCTTTTAGACTAGCTTTATTTAGATCTATGTAATCTACGCACATGCAGACTTTTCCGTATTTTTTTGGTACTGGGACAATATTGGCAATCCATTGAGGATACATTGATATCACAAGAAACCAGCATTAATCTGCTTTAGAACCTCCTCTTTGATCTTTACTTCCATATCTGGGTGGGTTCTTCTCAACTTTTGTTTAACTGGCAGACACTCTGGCTTTAATGGCAAGCGATGCTCGATAATGTCTGTATCTAGACCAGGAAAATCTTGATAAGACCAAGCAAAAATATTCACATACTCTTTCAACAGCTCAATTAACCCGCTCTTTACATCAGGATGCAACGATGCTCCAATCATGACTTCCTTCAGATCTTCTTCTGAACCCAAATTAACCACTTCCAAAGGCTCTTTATATGGCTGAATGGTATTTTCCTCGTGCTCAAGAAACCGTGGGACCTCTTCTAGAATCTCATCATAATATTCTTGTTCAGCCCCAAACACAGGACAATCAAAGTTCGGAGAGGGTGCAGGTTCATTGTATACAACGGGTTTTTTAATTAATCTTCACATGTGATTTATGATTGCTTTTAGAAACTGACACATATAACAAGTGATCATGCAGATTAATTTTCAGTTATTATTTTTTTTGAAAAGGTTTTTTTTTATTACCATTTCCCAAGAAAAAGCAGAAAATAAAAGACATAATTTTGGAAGCAAAAACAACTTTTATTAGTGATCTTAAAAGTTATAGCAAACAGATAAGCCCTACAACATTAATACTTCCACCTCGGGCAGAGTGAAAGCTTTTCAAAAGAAAGAAACAAATTAAAAAAACAAATTACTTTGAACATGTATTAAAGAAGGAACATCAATGGTGACCCAGTTCTAAACTCGGACTCCATGCGTCACATAATTCGGTACTTCCTGCTCTGCTTCATCCTCTTCAACAATATTAATTCCAGAACCAATTGGATGGAGATAGCCTCAGCTGCGGAAAACATCATGATAACTGTTCACAGAAGACTTTTGATTTCAAACTGCATTATGACCATTGCGCACAACCTGTTGTGCGTCCTTCAGCGAAACAACAAAATTATCATTTCTCCTTATGTTGTCAATGGATAGGGTTTGGAACTGGGTTCCAACAGCAGCATCATCTGCTTCTACAATACTGAAAGAGGATAGATGGGATATCAACAACGCATGCTCCTCATTTATAATCACTACCTTCCCTTCACGCACAAATTTTAGCTTCTGATGCAGAGTTGAAGTGACAACCCCTGCTTCATGTATCCATGGTCGTACTAGCAAACAACTATACGCAGGAATAATGTCCATTACCTGGAAGGTTATCAAGAACAAATATGGTCCTATATGGATGGGTAAGTCCACTTCACCGATGACAGATTTCCTCGACCCATCAAAATCCTTCACAATGATGCCACTCGGGCACATAGGTATTCCCTGATACTTTAACTTCATGAGGGTAATTCTCGGTATAACATTCAACACGGATCGATTATCAATTAGCACATTGGATAGCAAGTCATTCTTGCAGTTCATAGATATGTGAAGGGACAGGTTTTGATTCCTTCCTTCATCTGGTAACTCAACATTGCAGAAATTCAAGTTGTTACATGATATAATGGTTCCAATTACGTTGCTGAATTGATCTAACGACATGTCATTCTCCATAAAAGCTTGGTCTAGTACTCTCATTAGTGATTCTCTATGAGCGGAGGAATTCATTAATAAATCTAGGATGTATATCTTTGAAGGAGTATGCAATAACTGATCTATAATTTTTTAGTCGCTCATCTTAATTATCTTCAAGATATCATCCACTTCTTTCTCTAATGTAGCTCCACTAGTCTCTCCTGTAGCCTTCTTAGGCTCATCATTCTCAACAATTTTCTTTACAGCAACAACATCTCTTCGATTAATCGGCGCAAACACACGACGGCTATGGGTCACCCTATTATTATCAGTTATATTTCCAACATTTGGCATTGGCTGGATGGGAATTTCCATCCCATCTTCTAAGATTGTAGTGTTGTATTTGTAAGGCACAACCTTATCTGATTTATATGGAACAGAACCAGGCAAACTAATTACCAATGGGGTAACAACTGGTTTTCTATGGTACTCCACCTCAAGAAGAGCGGGTGCACCAAAATAAGGTACAATGACGTTTACCCCTTCCTCAACATAATCAGTTCTCAAAAGGTCATTTCCTGCAAACAAATCTTCGTCTGAAGAGAAATACTCATCCGCGGAGTCATACTCTTCCTCTGACTCTTCTTCCATCAAACAAACTTCAACCATATCAATCTCGTGATAATCATCTCCCTAACCTGTGATCTTGATAGTTCCATTGTCTAACAGCAATTGAACAGCCTCTCTCATAATAGAACATCCTCGGGGTTCTCGACAGCAAACTATGAAAGATCTATATTTGTGTTACACCTGACCAGCAGTACGGTAGAAGGTAGCATGCAACGACACAGGATCCTCATTCAAATGCTCCACATTGAAAATTTTGAATTCACCCGGACATCCAGAAACCATATTCACTTCCTCTTCATATTCTACCCTAGGCCTGATTATATGGATTAAACCTTCATCCATCATCTCCTGTAAATCAGCCTCTATCTTCTCGCAACCCTATATGTTTCTACTACAAATAGCACAACTGGTGTGGTCATGCGTATAATAACTGAATTCATAGAGGTCTGCGTGCATCTTCACCAAATCCCCTTTAACCAGATTAATGTCAAAAATCCAGTTACATGGAGTCAAATAGATGCTTGAGCTGAAAGTTACATGGAGTCAAAGTTGAAGAAAAAGAGTTGACTTTCCATACTTAGAAATATTTCAAATTCTTCTTTAAAAATGGCCTATAATCTTTTGCATCCAAACATGGCCTTCCACTTAGAATTTGCTCTTGACCAAAAAAGATGGAATGAATTAGATATCTTGAATGACATTTTGAAATTTTAACCACTCAAAATTTCCAAAAATTGAGCAAGTTATGACTTGTTGAAGTTGGCCAAAAATCATGAAATGACCTATAATCTTTTGCATTCTTAAAGCAACTTATATCCATTTTCTCACTTTGCACATAAAATAAGGAATTAAGTACACATCTTTAAGATCATAATGAAAAAAGAATAGGCTCAAGGTGATAAAAATTGACCAAGTTATGACCATTTGAAGTCACGTATGGAAAATTGGGGATTCATCTAGGTGACTTGTAATCTTTATTCTTCACCAAGTTCCTTCCACATGAAAACTCCTTGGAAATTTTGAAGTGCTTTGTTCGTAACTCTTTGAAGAGATGGATGTTTTTGGAATCACTCAAAAATACCAAAAGATGAGCCAGATATGCTCCTTTGAAGTCCAAAACCCTAACCTCTAGATCAAGAGAATGCTTTGAGGAACTTTGCCAAGTTTGAATAAACATTTTGTTCCAATATTCTTCCTTTGTGAATAGAAATTGTTGAGGATGATGATGAGGACTCATGGCCACCAAAACCTCTTCCATACGAATTCTTCCAAAACAACTTCAATGGTGAGGCCTGGATTTCTCAAACTATGTTGACTAGGGCATGGAAATAAACTCATGAACCCATGATGCAACTTGCTAAACCTCATTACATTTACCTACATTATTAACAAGTAAGACAAACCAAAATTGCATTTTGTTAATTAGAGAGAAGATTAAAGCAAAATATCCATGATCACAAAAGGAAACAAGTTAAGGTGCTTGGTAACTCCTCATAGAGCAAAGCTAAAGATAGGTAGAAGAACCAAAAGCCCTAATATGATCTTGTTGTGATTGAAATAATATGGTATGATGAAGGAATCTTAGGGGGGAAAATTGGGGTACAACAATATTGCTTTTACTTTAGCAGGATCAACGTCAATACCTTTTTCACTTACAATAAAGCCCAACAACTTGCCGTATCTCACCCCAAAAGTGAACTTATTTGGATTCAACCTCAAAAGGAACTTCCTCAGTGTTTCGAACAACTTTTTTAGATGAACAGGATGTTCTTCTTCAGTATCAAACTTAGCAATCATATCATCCACATATACCTCGATCTTCTTGTGAATCATATCATGAAAGAGAGTGACCATGGCACGCAGATACATTTCCCCTGCGTTCTTCAACCCAAATCGCATCACCTTATAGAAAAAGGTTCCCCATGGCGTGATAAATGTTGTCTTCTCCATGTCCTCTAGCGCCATCTTGATGTGATTATAGCCCGAAAATACATCCATGAAGGAAAACACCTTAGAATGAGTTGTGCTATCGACCAACGCATAAATGTGGGGAAGAGGAAAATCATCTTAAGGGATTTCCCTAATCAAGTCCCTATAGTCTACATGCATCCTGACCTTACCATATTTTTTAGGCACAGGCACAATAATTGCAATGCACGAAGGATAATTGTTGACTTTCAAGAAATTTGCATCCAACTATTTCTGAACTACTTCTTTAATCATTTTGGACATCTTTGGATTATTTCTTCGGAGATTTTACTTGAAAGGAGAACATTCATCCTTGAGTCGTAGACGATGTACCACGATATCTGTATCTAGCCTTGTCATGTCTTTATAAGACCAAGCAAAAATATCAGAATACTCTCGAAGCAGCTCAATCAATCTAGCCTTTATACTTTCTTCGAGATCTGCCCTTATCTTGACTTCTCTCCTTACTTCTTCTTTTCCTCTAGTTTCAACAATCTTGCTAATTCTTCGTGGAGGTCACAATCCTCATATGCCTCCTCTTCAGATTGGTATATCGGATTATCAAAGTCATAGTCAGCAATAGAAGAGTCGTTATCAATGGAATCCATGGTAGAAGTGCATCTGCATAAATGATATTTTTATGTTTTAGTGGTAGTGTCTGAAAAGGAAACATTACCATTTAAAAAAAAAAAGGGAATAAAATATATGAATTCAAAGACATCCTTTATTCATGATAAATGTTTGAAAACAAACATTGTGGCCCTACACAAATGATCCACTACGCCTTGGGTAGAGCGCATGAATTATGACATGATAATAAAAGAAAACAAGAAAATTACTCCTCAATGCTTGAAACTTGGATAACATCCACAAAAGTCCAATTGTTGAGTTCTTGGCCTGGAGTACTTGGACGAATCCAATCTTCAATGTTGTAGCTATCATCCCCCTCATTACCAACTGCATTGGTGTATCCTTTTTGAGAAGCACTAGGATGGGAAAAAATCACGGGAGTAGATAGGTAGAGTGCCCTGGGAGCTGCACTCTGTTAACCTAGACTGAAACCAAGACCGAACTTGTTGAACTTACGGATAACATCCAACACCTAACCCCAACCTTCAGGGTTACCATTCTCCACCACAGCTCTATCATCTTTGAGAGAAGACATTGAAGTTTCTGATTTTCTTTTCTGTCTTGGAGGAGGAATATTGACCGTATAGACTGTCTTGAAAGCTTGGAAAGGGTTCTAATGTATCTCACCCCCAACTTCAACATAACTAAATGACGTCAACTGACTCGCAAGATACTCTTCTTTACCGCACACAGATATCACTTTTCCATCTGCCGGATACTTGAGTTTTTAATGAAGAGTAGAAGTAATTGCCCTTGCTTTATGAATCCACAAACACCTCAACAAACAACAATATGTCGGTTGTATATCCATAACAAAAAATCTATTAGTGAAGGTGCGAGGGCCAACCTTGATAGGAAACTCCACCTCTCCAAACACTGATCTCTAGGACCCATCAAATGCTTTCACCATCAAGTCACAAGGATGCAACTCAAGACCATAATAATCAATTTTCATCAAAGATGATTTAGGAAACACATTCAAAGATGACCCGATGTTCACCAAAACTGGGATAAAGTAGTTCCTCTACACTCCATAGAAATATGCAGTGCTTTGTTATGGTCATGCCCCTCAGGAGGAAGATCAAAATCTGTAACGCCCGGACCATTCCTGGCAGATATGTTAGCACAAACCTTCTTAAACTGGTTGATTGTTATCTCATGTGGCACGAATGTATTCTTTAACAACTTCATCAAATAATTTACGTGGGGCTCTGAATAAATAAATAATGGCTAGACATCTTCTAAGGGTTGTGACTCAACTTGTCAATTATGCTGTAATCACTCTTCCTGATAATTCGCATCAATTCTTCAACTTCATCTAGAGTTGAAAAAGTTCGTGATAGAGGAATTGGCGGAGTCACATTAGCTGGTGTAACCCTCAAATTACTAATTTTCACCTGCTTTTTTCCTTTCTCTCTTGCTAAGGAATCTGCAATGTCTTATGTATTGGAGGGGCCAAACACTCTTCCACTTTTGGTCATTCGATTGGCACCAGAGAAGTTATGAACATTTGTTTCATTATCTATAATAAATTCTTCCTCATAAAGATGAGGATTTGTCTCTTGCCTCACGCCATGGTAATAGACATCGGCACCATAATGCCATGGGATGGCCTTCTCACTATTATATGGCATGGGACCAGGTACTGTAATCATCAAAATAGGCGCCCTAGACGGAACAGGAATACACACAGGAATGTAAGGAATGGATATCACATCGATATCTTCCTCTGTAACTTTTTGGAATCTTGGTCTTCTATTGAACTGTAGGGAACCCCCATCCATCAGAAATTAGATGCCAGACTTCAAATCATCACAGCCCTTTGGTTGCTCCGTTCACTTGACACAGTTAGAAGCACAACCCGGGAAGACAGAATTTTCAAGCAAATACTTTTTAACATATAATAACATAGTAGTAACTTGTTCTACACCCATAAGCAAACTCAGCATTTCACCATCATCATCAATCATATTAACAACAACCCCTCCATGCTTAGGCATTGGGGTTTGAACAACATTCGGACCATTCACTGGAGTAAATTCAATTTCCTTGGCATATAATAAGTCTTGTACTTTGCACTTCAACACATAATAGTTGTCAGTAGAATGACCAATTCTGCCAGAATGGAATTCACATCTTGCGTTAGCATCATAATTAACAGGTAGCCTTCCCGTGGGCGCTATCATATTTCTCAAGTTAATCGGCTTTAAATCAAGCAAATGGTGAAGTGCTTATGTAAGAGATACTGGAAAGGGATCGAACCTTCCTTGCTTCCTTTGTTGCTGATTATTATTGTACTGATGGGGAGTATCTTGTTGTCTTTGTTGCTGGGGCGCATGATTGTGTCTCTATTATGGAGGAACATTAATAGGAATGGAAACAACATTGACTTATTAGTGCGGCCGATCTCTACCTCTTCCCCTATGAGAACACACTAAACTTATATCACCCACCATTTTCTTAGGGTAAGCATTAAATAGATTCTTACCAACCCCTCTTGATGAACCACCAAAATTGCCAACTTGGATCTTTCCCAATTTCAAACCTACTTCGATCCTTTCACCTGCCATAACCATATTATACTGGTAGTGCTCTACAAAAGCACGGGCAAGATCATTCCAGCATCGAATATAAGTTTTTCCAGCTTCACGTACCATTCCAGGGATGCCCCCAGAAAGGCTATTTTGGATATAATGAATTAAAAGCCTTTGATGCTCAAAATTAACCGACATCTTCCTGAAATAAGCAGTTGTATGAGTAATGGGACATGACAAACCATTGTACTTTTCAAACACTAGAGGTTTGAACTTAGGGGGAAACATCACCCTAGACACCAACCCAAGATCTTTGGCATCCATGCCAAAGACTCCTTGTCCTTCCACGACCTTTAGCCATTCTTCCAATAATCGATACCTTATTTCTTAAACCTGAACATATGGCTCAGATGCCACACAGAAAACTGATCTTCATCCTGATCATAGTCATAGTTCTACTCCTGATATGTCCTTACACCCTGAGTATCTCTTCAGTTACACATAAGATGAGGTCCTGGAGTTGGAGGAAACTGGAGCATGTTACCGATGCGCAGAAAATAATTCCTAGGAGGTCCGTGAAGATTCCTAAAAGGTTGGTCCTGTACATCCCCTAGTATGAAGGAAATGTCTTGATAAAGCCCTTGATTCCCACCATCTGCCTGATTGCTGTGATGATTGTTGACGAGAGCGGTCAGCTCATCCTGTCGGTGATTCAAATTAGTAATGATATCCATGAATTGGGTCATCTGAATGGCCATCTGGACCCTCATTTCAGCATGTTCAGCCTGGATATTTTCCATCTGTCTGGGATAGTTGTTTTTGGTTAAGTACCAGTGAGTATTCGTATTGAACTTTGGATAAAAAAAGCAGAAAATATGAATATTGTCCTGAGACAACCTGTCATGATGTAATTTGCATGGATGAATGGTTATGCATGAAATGTTAATCATTTCCAAGGTGTCCCAAAAGTTTTCAACCCCCAGGAATATCAAACAATTATGATAAGAGAGACAATCAGAGACCGATAAAAGATATAACAACGAAAAATTGACTTAATAATAAAATGATCCTCTAAATTAAAAGAGAATTCATACAAGATTGAACCGAAGTACATAAAAAAATTTAAACGATCCCATCCAACAAGACTGGTGGTGATCAAACCTCATCAAAGAAAATCAACTATCAATGAGGTGGATCTCTGATCTTTGTGTAGTACAATGGTCCCCCATGCCGGAAGTACCCTTCACTCTAGTCTTTGGTTTCTTTAAATAATTTCTTTGTCTTTTCACGATCTCGTCCACGTGCAAAGCTATCAATCACCACATCTTTCTGAAATAATTGTCCTTCCAAATACACTAATTTCTCTATGAAACAATCACACTCTTTGCACTATCGAAAAGGAATAGGTGCGGGCGGAATTTCCATCTCTTTTATCTTGTCTCGTAGTCTGAAATTTTCATTCATCATCTGGGTCATCTGATCTTCCTTTGCTTCTAGTTCAAACTTAGAATCTTTGAGTTTCTTCCCTAACTCCTTGGATTTTGAATTGTTTTTGTTGTTGGCCATTTGAAACTTTAGGGTTTCTTGACGATTATTTTATGCATTAGTAAGAGCAAGCTGGTTCTACATCCCTGCAAGAGTTTTGATGATAACAAACACATGACACGTATAACGGACAAATATTCTCTCTAATAAAGTATTTTGTTTTGCAGGGAAGTTCTAATGTAAGAAGCACAGAAGATGAGATAGATCGTTGTTAAAACTCTATTTTGACACATATTACATAGAATAAAATCTGTGTAACACGCTTAAATAAAGAAGTTTAGATGTTACAACTTCTGAGTGCACTAACGATGCGAACAAGAACTCTAATATTATGATACGTAAAGCTCGGGAAAGAAGTAAAGGAGTCTCAGCGGTAACATTCATCTTCTGATATGATCTGTAGTAAAGTATGTTCTGAAGTGTTACATTTATTCATTACAAATCAAAAGTAACGGTTGAATTAAGACAAGGATCTCTATATTTGGAAAGGACATTAACTAGTATTTATCAAACTTCCAAAAGCATCTTCTTATGTCTCTCATCCATTGCCTATATAAAGAACACGTGAAAAAAAAATCAAACAACAATTGTGCACCAAAAAGAAAAATATAATTCCCCAATTCTACCTTGTGCTCTCCAATTGTGTAATACATCACTGTAGTGATATTTTTTTATCTAGAAAACATCTTTCGACACACTTTCAATTATATTACTTTATAATTCCTTGAGAAAACTGAGATATGGTTTAGACTCTTGAATACATTGGCAATTTTCATTGTGTTTGTGTAATCATGTTTTGATTAGTGGATTACGACCTCGTTTGAGAGAGGCGAAATCACCTTGGCGGGTTGACTGGAGTAGTTTGAGTTCAAATGAACCAGGAAAACCAACATGTCTATTTCTTTTAGTTTTAAAAACCCAATTCAACCCCCCTTCTTGTGTTCTTCCATTCTTCAATTGGTATCAGAGTGCACGGTTCTGGGTGCAAACACTTAACTTTGTTAGAAAAAGATCCAAGAAAGAAAAACACTATGGGGGAATAAATACAAAATAACAATGATCATATAGGTAGAATCAACGAAAGACCCCCAATATTTTACAGTGAAAAGTTTGATTACTGGAAAGACATAATCAGAAGTTTCTTTCTAGCACATGATGCTGATCTCTGGGATACGGTGACTGATGGCTACATTCATCCTAGTGAGGAAAACAATCAGAAGATTGACAAAAAGAAAAAGTAGAATCAACAAAAGAAAATATTCAGAAACCATCACAAAGCCAAAACCATCTTGTTGAGTGCTATCTCATATACTGAGTATGAGAAGATCACAAATAGAGATTATGCTAAAAACATGTTTGACTCTCTGAGAATTACGCACGAAGGTACACTCAATTCAAAGAGACCAAATCTCTTGCACTCATCCAGAAGTACAAACTTTCAAAATGGAAAAAGAAGAAACTATCGAGACAATGTTCTCAAGATTTCAAACATTGTTTGCGGGAATGAAATTTCTGGAAAAGGGTACTCCACAGCAGATCATGTAAAGAAGATCATAAGAAGTTTACCCAAGAAATGGAGACCCTTGGTCACAACCTTAAAAATATCCAAAGATCTGAATAAAATTTCTCTTGAAGACCTTATCAGCTCCATGAGAAGTCATTAGATAGAACTAGAAGAAGATGAGCCCCAGAAGCAAGGTAAGTCTCCCGATCATAAATCTAATAAAAAATATGAACCTAAAGTTTTTTACGCAAAAGAAGAAAACTCTGGTGGATCCTCTTCAGAAGAAGACGAACTATCTCTTCTTTCTAAAAGAGTCAATCAGCTGTAGAAGCACATGCCGAGGAAGTTCAGAACTCCCAGAAGAACAGGGAATCATTCTGAACCATCTTCTGGATACAGAAAATCAAGTAACAAAGATATTGTTTGCTATAAATGCAATGAACAAGTTCATTACAAAAGTGACTGTCCAAATCTTCCAAAAGAAAAACCTAAAAAGAAGTTCTTTAAAGAAAAGAAGAAAATTCTTATGGCAACATGGGATGACTCAGAATCTTCTGAAGCTGAAACAGAATCAGAAGATGAACGAGCCAACATAGACTTAATGGTCAACGTATCAGATGACAATAGATCACCTGAATCAAAATTAGACTCAAGCAGAAGAGGTATTCTCTAACTTTTCTAGATGTCAATTAGAAGAAAGTATGTCAAAAATTCTTGAAAGATATCAGCAACTTCGAATCAAAAACAAGAACCTAAAAAAAGAATCTAGTATCTGACTCTGAAGAAACTAAGAACTTAAAACATAAAACTCTGAGCTAAAAGAAACAATTTCTAAACTCGAAAATGAAAATTATGTTATTAAAAATAATTTACAAAAAGCTCATAAAGAAACTACTTTAGAAGTTTCTAGTAATTCTGATAGAATCATAAAAGAATATGATCATAACTTAAAAAAATTTCTAGTTAAAACCATAGATAGGAGCAACATGGCTTCAATGATATATGGAGTTAGCAGAAATGGCAGAAAATGGATAGGATATAAGGGTAAAGAATATCAACCAAAGAAAGTTGATGATATAGTTATAAAACACACACCTCTCTATTTACACTTCACCTATGGACATACGAATTATATAATATATACTAGTAATGCGTTTTCTTCTAAACCAAAATTCAAACAGAATTTTGGAAACTCTAATAATCAAGGACCCAAAAAGATATGGGTAACAAAGGATAAAATCATCTACGTTGCAGATGGTTTTAACAGCAAGGTTGAAACACCAATTTTAACACTTGGACTCTTGATGCAATCTACAAATGATGGGAAGAAAGAATATGTTCCAAAGCCTGAGATTTAAGTCTGGAGGTTACATAGGTCTCAGATAAAATACAATCTAGAAGTAGATTAGCACACCTAGAAAACATGTTTTGGAAAAGGTAGAGGTAAATAAGAAAGTAGAACAGAATCTCTATAGAAGTATGATTGGCTCTCTAACATTTTGTCCTCAGAAATTTATGCTTTAATTTTTTTTGTGGACATCTGATCTATAGTTCTTCAGATGTGAGAAGGAAAGTTGTATTAGGATTTATCCAGAAGATCTGAATGTTCTCCGAAAACGATTCATTTCTAAGATAAAAGCAAGTAGTTCACAACATCAACATATGTCAACTCTAAACGCTAGGTCACCCTCTAAGGCTGAACACATGTTCAAATTCTGAAGTGACTAAAACGATGGACTTGATGCATTGAGGCTTGAGTCAACTCGGTAATTGTTCCATATCTTCACGCTATCCCTCTTTTATTGGATAATCATTTTCTTCCTTTCAGGATTTTCAAATTTTCCACTTTCCCTAATTTTTTCCTGGATAAATTCTTTTTGATTTCAATTTGGAAGTCCAGCGGGATGCCCTAAGTTTTTCCTAATCGATACCTTCTTTCTTAAACCTGAACATATGGCTCATATGCCACACAGAAAATTGATCTTCATCCTTATCATAGTCATAGTCCTACTCCTTATAGGTCCTTACACCTTGATTATCTCTTCAGTTACCCATAAGATGAGGTCCTGGAGTTGGAGGAAACTGGACCATGTTACGGATGTGCAGAAAATAATTGCTAGGAGGTCTGTGAAGATTCCTAAAAGGTTGGTCTTGTACATCCCCCAGTCTGAAGGAAATGTCTTGATAAAGCCCTTGATTCCCACCATCTGCCTGATTGCTGTGATGATTGTTGACGAGAGAAGTCAGCTCATCCTGTCAGTGATTCAAATTAGTAATGATCTCCATGAATTTGGCATCTGAATGGCCATCTAGGCCCTAATTTCAGCATGTTCAGCCTGGATCTTTTCCATCTGTCTTGGAAAGTTGTTTTTGGTTAAGTACCAGTGAGTATTCATCTTGAACTTTGGATAAGAAAAGCAGAAAATATGAATATCGTCCTGAGACAACCTGTCATGATGTAATGTGCATGGATGAATGGTTATGCATGAAATTTTAATCATTTCCAAGGTGTCCCAAAAGTTTTGTCAACCCCCAGGAATATCAAACAATTATGATAAGAGAGACAATCAGAGACCGATAAAAGATATAACAATGAAAAATTGACTTAATAATAAAATGATCCTCCGAATTAAAAGAGAATTCATACAAGATTGACCGAAGTACATAAAAAAATTTAAACGATCCCATCCAACAAGACCGGTGGTGATCAAACCTCATCAAATAAAATCAACTATCAATGAGGTGGATCTCTGATCTCTTTGTAGTACAATGGTCCCCCATGCCGGAAGTACCCTTCACTCCAGTATTTGGTTTCTGTAAATAATTTCTTTGTCTTTTCACGATCTCGTCCACGTGCAAAGCTATCAATCACCACATCTTTCTGAAATAATTGTCCTTCCAAATACAATAATTTCTCTATGAAACAATCACACTCTTTGCACTCTCGAAAAGGAATAGGTGCGGGCGGACATTCCATCTCTTTTATCTTGTCTCATAGTTTGAAATTTTCATTCATCATCTGGGTCATCTGATCTTCCTTTGCTTCTAGTTCAAACTTAGAATCTTTGAGCTGCTTCCCTAACTCCTTGGATTTTGCATTGTTTTTGTTGTTGGCCATTTGAAACTTTAGGGTTTCTTGACGATTATTTTCTGCATTAGTAAGACGAGCTGATACTCCTCTGAAAATTCAAAATAGTCTCGTACCCCAGGTCTTCTTTGTTATAACATAGTTTGGTTCAACATCCTTGTAAGAGTTTTGATGATAACAAACACATGACACGTATAACGGACAAATATGCTCTCTAATAAAAAAAATTTTTTGCAGGGAAGTTCTAATGTAAGAAGCACAGAAGATGAGATAGATCGTTGTTAAAACTCTATTTTGACACATCTTACATAGAATAAAATCTGTGTAACACGCTTAAATAAAGAATTTTAGATGTTATAACTTCTGAGTGCACTAACGATGCGAACAAGAACTCTGATATTATGATACGTAAAGTTCGGGAAAGAAGTAAAGGAGTCTCAACGGTAACATTCATCTTCTGATATGATCTGTAGTAAATTATGTTCTGAAGCGTTACATTTATTCATTGCAAATCAAAAGTAACGGTTGAATGAAGACAAGGATCTCTATGTTTGGAAAGAACATTAACTAGTATTTATCAACCTTACAAAAGCATCTTCTTAAGCCTCTCATGCATTGTCTATATAAAGAAGACGTGAAAAAAAATCAAACAACAATTGTGCACCAAAAAGAAAAATATAATTCCCCAGTTCTACCTTGTGCTCTCCAATTGTGTAATACATCACTGTAGTGATAATTTTTTATCTAGAAAACATCTTTCGACACACTTTCAATTATATTACTTTATAATTCCTTGAGAAAACTGAGATATGGTTTAGACTCTTGAAGGCATTGACAATTTTCATTGTGTTTGTGTAATCGTGTTTTGATTAGTGGATTAAGACCTCGTTTGAGAGAGGCGAAATCACCTTGGAGGGTTGACTGGAGTAGTTTGAGTTAAAATGAACCATGATAACCAACGTGTCTATTGCTTTTAGTTTTAAAAACCCAATTCGACCCCCCCTTCTTGTGTTTTTCCATTCTTCAATTGGTATCAGAGTGCCCGGTTCTGGGTGCAAACACTTAACTGTGTTAGAAAAAGATCCAAGAAAGAAAAACACTATGGGGGAACCAATACAAAACAACAATGATGATAAAGGTAGAATCAGCGGAAGACCCCCTATATTTGACGGTGAAAAGTTTGATTACTGGAAAGACATAATCAAAAGTTTTTTTCTAGCACATGATGCTAATCTCTGGGATATGGTGACTGATGGCTACATTCATCCTAGTAATGAAAACCATCAGAAGATTGACAAAAAGAAAATTTCGGATCAACAAATGAAAATATTCAGAAACCATCACAAAGCCAAAACAATCTTGTTGAGTGCTATCTCATTTACTGAGTATGAGAAGATCACAAATAGAGATTATGCTAAAAACATGTTTGACTCTCTGAGAATGATGCACGAAGGTAAACTCAATTCAAAGAGACCAAATCTCTTGCACTCATCCAGAAGTACAAACTTTCAAAATGGAAAAAGAAGAAACTCTCGAGACAATGTTCTCAAGATTTCAAACCTTGTTTGCGGGACTGAAATTTCTGGAAAAGGGTACTCCACAGTAGATCATGTAAATAAGATCATAAGAAGTTTACCCAAGAAATGGAGACCCTTTGTCACAACCTTATAACTAGCCAAAGATCTTAATAAAACTTCTCTTGAAGAACTTATCAGCTCCATGAGAAGTCATTAGATAGAACTAGAAGAAGATGAGCCCCAGAAGCAAGGTAAGTCTCCCGCTCTTAAATATATAAAAAAATATGAACCTAAAGTTTTTTACGCAAAAGAAGAAAACTCTGGTGGATCCACTTCAGAAGAAAATGAATTATCTCTTCTTTCTAGAAGAGTCAATCAGCTATAGAAGCATATGCGGAGGAAGTTCAGAACTCCCAGAAGAACAGGGAATCATTCTGAACCATCTTCTGGATACAGAAAATCAAGTAACAAAGATATTGTTTGCTATGAATGCAATGAACAAGGTCATTACAAAAGCGACTGTCCAAATCTTCAAAAAGAAAAACCTAAAAAGAAGTTCTTTAAAGAAAAGAAGAAAATCCTTATGGCAACATGGGATGACTCCAAATCTTCTGAAGCTGAAACAGAATTAGAAGATAAACGAGCCAACATAGCCTTAATGGTCAACATATCAGATGACACTAGATCATGTAAATCAAAATTAGACTCATGCAGAAGAGGTATTCTCTAACTTTTCTAGATGTCAATTAAAAGAAAGTCTGTCAAAAATTCTTGAAAAAATCAGCAACTTCGAGTCAAAAACAAGAACCTGAAAAAGGATCTAGTATTTGACTCTGAATAAAATAAGAAACTTAAAACATAAAACTCTGAGCTAAAAGAAACCATTTATAAACTCGAAAATGACAATTATGTTATTAAAAATAAATTACAAAAAGCTCATAAAGAAACTACTTTAGAAGTTTCTAGTAATTCTGATAGAATCATAAAAGAATATGATCATAACTTTAAAAAATTTCTAGTTAAAAACATAGATAGGAGAAAGATGGCTTCAATGATATATGGAGTTAGCAGAAATGGCAGAAAAGGGATAGGATATAAGGGTAAAGAATCTCAACCAAAGAAAGTTGATGATATATTCATAAAACACACACCTCTCTATTCAAACTTCACCTATGGACATACAAATGATATAATATATACTAGTAATGCGTTTTCTGCTAAACCAAAATTCAAACAGAATTTTGGAAACTCTAATGATCAAGGACCTAAAAAGATATGGGTAGCGAAGGATAAAATCATCTATGTTGCAGATGTTTTTAACAACAAGGTTGAATCACCAATTTTATCACCTGGACTCTTGATTCTCTCTACAAATGATGGGAAGAAAGAATATGTTCCAAAGCCTGAGATTTAAGTCTGGAGGATACATAGGTCTTAGAGAAAATACAATCCATAAGTATATTAGCACACCTGGAAAACATGTTTTGGAAAAGGTAGAGGTAAATAAGAAAGTAGAACAGAATCTCTATAGAAGTATGACTGGCTCTCTAACATTTTGTCCTCAGAAATTTATGCTTTAATTTTTTTTTGTGGACATCTGATCAATATTTCTTCAGATGTGAGAAGGAAAGTTGTATTAGGATTTATCCAAAAGATCTGAACTTTCTCCAAAAACGATTCATTTCTAAGATAAAAGCAAGTAGTTCACAACATCAACATATGTCAACTCTAAACGCTAGGTTACCCTCTAAGGCTGAACACATGTTCAAATTCTGAAGTGACTCAAACGATGGACTTGATGCATTGAGGCTTGAGTCAACTCGGTAATTGTTCCATATATTCACGCTATCCCTCTTTTCAGGAATCATTAAATGCACATAATCGTTTCCCTTAACACCTTTACATTGAAATGAACTCCATTTTATTTTCTATGTATTTTTTATACTTCATAAACACAACTTCCACCTCCTCAACCTTAGAATATTTGAAAAACTATTTTTCTTATTCTAGTTTCTTCGTTTGGAAAAAAAATGTTTTGCCTTTTGCTAGTTGCTTCATTTTAATCTTCCGTTTTTCTCATGTTTTTACTGATTTTAGATTCTTGACAAAAAGGGGAAGTGTTGCACCCCAAAATTTACCCTTTTGATTTCAGAACTTTTTAGGCTTATGTTTCATCATAAACATCATATTTCATTACATTCATACATTGTGATGGGATTAAAGTATTTTGGTTATCATGTTTTCCTAAAGCTTTGGAAGTGGATTGTATCGATAAGTTGCTCAAGGAGAGCTTTATCATCTAAAACTCTGTATCTTTCAAGCCCAAAGGTATCACATATCTCAAGATGTCTGTTCCACCTCATTGGATCATTAAAAGATTGAGTATTATGCTACTTATAAGGAGAATCACATCCTTTTGATTCATCAGTCAAAATTAGGGTTTTGTCCAAGTTGGAGTTATTGGGGTCTAGATGAGCCAAACATTGAAGCATCATTCTCTTATCATCATTTAAATCATTTTGTTTAAGGAGTCTCTAGTGATTCCCAGTGGAACTAGTGTTTTGAAGCTTGATTAGCTATCTCCTAATATAGAGTGCAAAACTAGGGTTTGAGTTTTAATCAGGGATTCTTTGTAATTTTGAGTGGAAACTCTTTCCATAGCCTCTATGTGTTTGGAATATCATATGTTTGAAGTTTTGTTCACCAATTTTGAAGAGAAGTGTTTCAATTAAATCAAAGGGGAAAAACAATCATTTTACTCAAAAGTCAACAAAGTCAAAGTTGACCAAGTGAGCTTTTGGTCAACATGAAGCATTCTCCATGTATTTTCATATGGGATGATCATTGATGACTGATTTTGATGAGAATTGCAAGTTTGAGAGGTTACTTGGATTTAAAGTTATCTTGGTGATTGAAAATTACACTAAGTATTCTTGATTTTGGCCTGACTTTGCAAGGGAATAAATTTCTCATTTTTCATGGGAGTTTGGTGGTTCTTTTTTCCAATTAAAGAGCGAAAAGAGATCTACAAGGGCCCACAGGGGACAAAAAACACACTTCTTACTCAAAATCAAAAGTTATGAGCCTTTGAAGTTTAGGGCAAGTTGGGCATTTTTTGAGGTATCTAGGGCATTTGGCCAGGCAAGACAGGCCTTTGGCCTAGGTAATTCTTCAAACAGTTGGTGACATGCCTGAAATTGTTGATTCAAGGAATCATTAAAAAATGTGCTTCGTGCATTTTAAAGAGGGCTATGAAAGCTTCTCATTAAATTTGGAATCACTCAATTTGGTTTAAAATCGATGAAGTTTTGATTTGGGGATGTTGGGTGTCAAAACTGGGATTTGTAGGTACACCCTAATGATTGCAAGCTATAAACACAATTGACACCATAAAACACTTCAATTCATGCTCAAATCAAAGTTTGGATTCAGTGAGCATACCTACAAAAGTGAAAAGTAAATTCACTTGGTGCCTCTGACGTTTAACAAGAAACCCTTATGGACAACTTCATGTTTTACGGTTGCATTGTGTTTATAGCTTGCCAATGATCCATGTGTGCATTCGAATCCCTAGTTTCAATATCCAACTTCCTCAAATCATAACCTCTTCGATTTTAAACCAAATTGATAGATTCCATGTGTAATGAGAAGCTTTCGTAGCCCTCTTTAAAGTGCACGAGGCACATTTTTAAAGTATGCCTTGAATCAATAATTATAGGCATGTCACCAACTGTTTGATGAATTTTCTAGGCCAAATGCCTCGCCTTGCCTGGCCAATTTCCCAATATTGCCCCAAAAAATGCTCAACTTGCCTTGAACTTCAAAGGCTCATAACTTTTGATTTTTAGTAAGAAGTGTATTTTTGTCCTCTGTAGCGCCTTGTATATCTTTTTACCCTCTTCAATTGGCAAAAAGAACCACCAAAATCCCATAAAAAATGAGAAAGTTATGTCCTTGTAAAGTCAGGCCTAAATCAAGAACACTTAGTGAAATTTTCAATCACCGAGATAACTTCAAATCTAAGTAACCTCTCAAACTTGCTATTCTTATCAAAATCAATCATCAATGATCATCCCACATGAAAATACATGTCAAATGCTTCATGTTTACCAAAAGTCCACTTGGTCAACTTTGACTGTTGACATTGAGTAAAATGACTGTTTTGTCCCTTTGATTCAATTGAACCACTTCTCTTAAAAATTGATGATAAAAACTTCAAAATATGATATTATAAACACATGGAGGCTATGGAAAGAGTTTCCACTCAAAATTCCAAATAATCCCTGATTAAGACTCAAACTCTAATTTTGCACTCTACACTAGAAGATAATTGGTCAAGCTTCAAACCCCTAATTCCTATGGGCATCAAGAGAGGATTTTTGAACAAAATTGGTTCCGATGATGATAAAATAATGACGCTTCAATAATTGGATTATATAGACCCCAATAACTCCAACTTGGGAAAAACCCTTGTTTTGGCTGATGAATCCAAAGGGTGTGATTCTCCTTATAAACTGCACAATACTTAATCTTTTGATGATCCAATGAGGTGTGTAAGATATCTTGAGATAAGTGGTACCTTTGGGATTGAAAGATCCATAGGTTTAGATAATAGAGTCCTCCTTGAGAAACTTGTCAATACAATCAATCTTCCAAAGCATGAGGGAGACTTGACAACCAAAATACTTTGATCCCTACATAATGCATGAATGCAATGCAATATGATGTTTATGATGAAAAATAAGTCTAAATAAAAAGGGTAAATTTTAGGGTGCAACAGCTGCCACTATAAAATTATCTTTAACTGGGCAAGCGATAAAAGTGACAACTTTCGAGTGTTCAGTGTTGAAGATGATTGAATATAATAGAACCCAAAAATTTACACTCTTGAAGAAAAAGTAGAACCCCTCAAAGATAAAGAAAACCAGAAGACGCGGGATTAAGAGGTTATCAACCGAGATTTAATTTATCAAACAAGGGGTTTAATGAACATTCGACCTCCCAAGACATGCATCAGAATAAAATTGTAACGCAGATATAAATAAATTTTGAACAGAACTAAAACTTAGAAGAGTACATGAAACTAAACTTCATAATGAATGTGCCAGGGTAAAACTGGACTACAAAAAAAGGGTGAGATAAGGTTTAAACCACAGAGAATAGGCGAAACTAACTCTAGAAAAGAAAGGTACACGGGGCAAAGTTGCTAGAGTGCGCGATTCTAGGAACACTTGCTAATCTCAACCTAAGATAGATAGTGTGAAGGAACTGAAAGAATCCCAGTAGTGAGGAACAAAACAAGACGAAACTCGACCAAAAAACAAGTTAGATGAAACTAAACTAGATGAGTACCAGGAGGAAACTGGATTTCACGCACAGGTAACGAGATGAAACTTGACCCATACCAAAAGTTATAAGAGTGCATGTTTCTCAGAGCACCTGATAGTCACAAATCAATGGATAACAATGACGAAAACTGATAGAAGAATACAAGGAGCAAAAGAGACAGATTTCAACTAGGGACGCAACACGAACACTGCAAAGAGACTCAGTAAATGAAAATCGTCAAAGGGTCCAAGGTATGAATGTAAAAACGAGGAAAAACTCAACTCAATGACTAGTTAGGCAAAACTAAACAAGGTGAGTACCAAGATGAAATTGGATTTCATGCATAAGCGATGAGATCGAAACTCGACGGAAAAAAAGATGATGAGAGCGCCTATTTCTCAGAGAACTTACTGGTCTCAGATCAATCGATAACAGTGACGAAAACTGATAGAAGAATCTAAGGAACAAAAGAGACTGATATCAACTAGGGACGCAACAAGAACACTGCAAAGAGACTCGATAAAAGAAAACCGTTAAAGGGTACAAGGTGTAAGTCTCAGAGTTCCTAAGAGGGGGGGGGGAGGTGAATTAGGTCTTAAAAAATTTATTCGGTTTTATGAGAATGCTTGGTAGTAATTTTTGGTTAAGTATTTGAAGGTTTTGATTATATCTTTATCTTTTCTCGATTATGGGGATGAAAGCGATAAATGCGGAAAAGTAAAGAACACGGTGATATATCCTGGTTCCCCTCACAATCCGAGAGTACTCCAGTCCCCTTTCCAACACGAAAGAGATTTCACTATAGTTAGAATGATTGTACAGCCTATGCTTACTATCTAACCTATAGGGTGATCAAAGGTTCTTAACACCTTTAAGACCAAACAAACACTAATGTGAATGAAGAACAATCCTCTTCAAATCACAACACTTACTTCCAACAATCTTGGATAGTAAGGGAAAAATCTTTAAGTAATACAAAGATTAATTTTGAAGTATATGGAGAGCTTTATCAATCTTAAATTGATCTTCTTCTTCAAGATAAAAACAATTCTCAACAATGTATATAAATGTTCACAATGTATGTATGAAACTTGAAATGATAATGAAAGTGTATATGGCAAGTTTAACAAAATTATGAACACATGAAAGTTTAAATCCAAAAGTGAGTAAAAGAGAAAGTTGTTAATGAAGAAGTATATTTGTTAATTTGAAAATTGAAGTATTGAACATTGTTTGAAAAAGAAAATCTGCATTTTATAAAGTTGTAAGAACCTCTTCATTCATGCCAATTCATATGAAAAGTTGCAATGCATTCATGAAAAGATACTACTTGAAAAATGTTCAAAAAACAAATTAAAAGCTGCATTAGTTCGCTAGGAACCGGTTCCGACACTGACAGAACCCGGTTCTTAGTGAACGTTATAAGTTGGAATTCAAATTTATCACGCAGGAACCGGTTCCCCTATTGGTACAACCCGGTTCCTGGTACAAAAACCAGGGACATGTTTTTTGAGAAAAGCTGGAACCCGGTTCCCTGTTAGGGAGGAACCGGTTCCTAAAGGTTTACTTTTAAAAATACATTTTGAAAGATATTTCAAACAATGTTTTTCTTGATGTTAAAGTTATGGAATATGTATATGTTGATGAATGCATATTGTGAACATCTATATTCAAGGTTTTAAGAATTATTTATACCATATTGACATTTGATGATTTCTTTAATAATTCTTCAATAATCTTCAAGACTTTAATTTGATGTCGATAAGCTTTTTGCACATCCTTTGAAACTTGATGTCCATGTTGTCTTCATCAAAACACATGCTTTAAATATGACTTGAGAAGCTTGCAATTACATTCTCCCCCTTTTTGATGATGACAACCAAGTCTTGAAAATGATTTCTTGAAATGTTCATGTTGTTTTGTGTAGCGAACATGTTGAGCAAATGCAAGGCTCCCCCTAAATTGTATGCTCCCCCTAAGTCCATGATTCTGAGAGAGTTTGACATTTATTTGGGCCTGCAATTTCTTTGAAACAAAACAACATACATGAATACTCTTCTCCCCCTTTGTTAACATAAAAAAAGATGGGGAAAAAGAGTGAAATATATACATATAAAAATTAAGACGAGTATCTTAAGAGAAACATTAGATATCACCTTCATCCAAAATACCAAGTTCTCTTCGGATTTTGAAGAAAGGTTCTCGAGCAAGCGGTTTAGTGAAGATATCCGCGAGTTGGTTATGAGTATCCACAAAAGTGACTTCGACATCTCCTTTAAGTACATGATCACGGAGAAAATGATGTCGAATATCTATATGTTTGGTTCTTGAATGCATGACCGGATTCTTTGTAATATTGATAGCACTTGTATTGTCGCATCGAAGAGGAATGCATCCGAGATCAAGTCCGTAATCACGGAGTTGTTGCTTGAGCCAAAGAATTTGTGCACAACAACTACCTGCTGCTATGTATTCTGCTTCGGCTGTGCTAAGAGCAACACATGCTTGCTTTTTACAAGCCCATGATACTAATGCATTTCCAATAATGTGACAAGTACCACTTGTGCTTTTACGATCAGTTTTACAACCTGCATAATCCGTGTCAGAATAACCAATTAAAGTGCAAGTACTACCTTTTGGATACCATAGGCCGACATTGATTGTTCCTTTAAGATACTTCATGATCCTTTTAACTGCCATGAGGTGTGATTCCTTTGGATTTGCTTGAAAGCAAGCGCAAAGACAAACACTAAATATGATGTCAGGACGGCTTGCCGTCAAGTAAAATAGAGAACCAATCACACCTCTGTACTTTGTAATATCAATTGGAGTACTGGATTCATCTTGATCAACATATGTACTGGAGCCCATTGGAGTATTAATTGCTTTACAATGTTCCATATCAAACTTTTTCAATAGTTCTTTGCAATACTTTGATTGATTGATGAAGATTCCATCTTCTAGTTGCTTAATTTGTAGTCCAAGAAAGTAGTTCATCTTTCCCATCATAGACATCTCAAATTCTCCTTGCATCATCAATGAGAATTCCTCACACATTTCTTTGTTAGTCAATCCAAAAATGATATCATCAACATAGACTTGAACCAATAAAGTGTTACTTTGGATTCTCTTAATGAACAAGGTTTTATCAACCTTACCCTTTTCGAAACCTTTTTCACACAAAAAATTGCTAAGTCTGTCATACCATGCTCTTGGTGCTTGCTTTAAGCCATAAAGAGCCTTTCTCAACTTAAATACATGTGAAGGATGTTTGAAGTCTTCAAATCCCGGGGGTTGTTTGACATAGACTTCTTCATTGATGTATCCATTTAAGAATGCGCTTTTGACGTCCATTTGAAAAAGCTGAAAATTTAATGAACAAGCATGAGCAAGTAAAAGACGTATAGCTTCTAACCTTGCAACCGGAGCAAATGTTTCTTCAAAGTCGATTCCTTCCTCTTTATTGTAACCTTGGGCAACCAACCTTGCTTTATTTCGAACAATTAGACCATTCTAATCAAGTTTGTTCTTAAACACCCATCGGGTACCTATGATGTGTTTGCCACTTGGTCTAGGAACAAGCTCCCAAACTTGATTTCTCTCGAATTGATTCAATTCTTCTTGCATAGCAATAATCCATTGATCATCTCCTAAGGCTTCATCAACTTTGGTAGGTTCAATTTGAGAAACAAACGCCATGTTTAAGCAAGCATCTTTTAGATTCAATCTTGTTGATACTCCTTGGCTAATGTCAGCAATAATTTTGTCAATAGGATGGTCTCTATGAGTTCTCCATTCTTTTGGTAGATCATTGGTGTTTGAATCTTGTTGAACAATGTTTTCTGAATTTTCCGGTGATTTCTTAATTCGATCAATTGAAAGATCTTCCGGGGGTAAATCTATAGGATCATCATCATCACAAACAACTACTTCCTCCTTGGAGGGGTTAGTTTCATCAAAAGATACATGCATAGATTCTTCAATAGTTAAAGTTCTTTTATTATAAATTGTATATGCTTTACTAGAAAGCGAATAACCAAGAAATATACCTTCGTCGGATTTCTCGTCAAACTTACCGAGATTATCCTTGTCATTGTTAAGAACAAAGCACTTGCATCCAAAAATGTGAAAGTGAGCAATATTTGGCTTTATTCCTTTGAAGAGTTCATATGGAGTCTTCTTTATTATAGGTCTAATGATAACTCGATTTCCAACATAACATGCCGTACTAACCGCATCCGCCCAAAAATATTTAGGAAGATTTGCATCACTAAGCATTGTTCTTGCAAGTTCCACTAGAAACCTATTCTTTCTTTCAACTACTCCATTTTGTTGTGGAGTTCTAGGTGCTGAAAAATTATGAGAGATACCATGTTCTTCACAAAATTATTCAAATTGAGCATTTTGGAATTCTCCACCATGATCACTTCTTATGGATACAATCTTTAGTGATTTTTCATTTTGGATTTGCTTAGCATACTTCTTAAAGGCTTTGAAAGCATCACTTTTCTGCACAAGAAACAAAGTCCAAGAATATCTAGAAAAATCATCAATAATGACTAAAGCGTATACATTACCTCCGAAGCTTTTTGTTCTTGATGGACCAAAGAGATCCATGTGTAACAATTGTAGTGGTCTTGTAGTAGACACCACATTCTTAGATTTGAAAGTTGTTTTGGTCTGTTTGCCCTTTTGGCATGCATTACATAATTTATCCTTGATGAACTTCATCTTTGGTAGACCAATAACTAAGTCATGCTTAACAAATTTGTTCAAGTGCTCCATGTGAATGTGAGCGATCCTCTTGTGCCATAACCAAGCGTCATTGTTGTTTACCATAAGACATTGTACCTTCAGATACAAATCATCTAAAGTAATCATAAAAATATTGTTAGTTCTTATACCTTTGAGTTTTACCTCATTGGTTGCCTCATCCATAATGAGACATTCATCTTTGTTGAATTTGATCTTGAACCCTCTATCGCAAAGTTGACTTATTCTAAGAAGATTGTGCTTTAATCCTTCAACATAGAGAACATCCTCAATTTGAATGGATGGAAGTGTGCCAACTATTCCAATGCCAAGAATCTTTCCTTTGGTGTTGTCTCCATAGGTGACATACCCTTTGGCTTTATGTACTAGATATGAAAATTGGTGTACATCTCTTATCATATGCTTTGAACATCCACTATCAAGATACCAAACATTTGATGTGGATTTCAAGCATACCTACACAAACAAATTATTCTTTGTTAGGTACCCAAGTTGCCTCTTCTTCATTGTCGGAGTGATGTGAAGCCATTAATGCTAGATTTGCACATTCCTCGCTTTCCGAATCGGATGAAGAACTTATCTCATTATCTTCCCATGCAACATAAGCCTTTTTGTTCTTGAACTCCTTTTTATCATCGTCGTCCCATGCAGTTTTGGGCTTTACAGAACCAATGCCATTGATAACTGATATCGGGATAAATGGACCATTTTCAACAGCATCCCATACTTCCTCTCCTTGTGCTTCTAAATGCGCCTTCATGCGTATTTTCCAGAAGTCAAAATATTCACCACAGAATAGAGGAGGCTTTTTGTTACTACCACCATCTCTGAAAACTGGTTGATGATTTGCGGAAGCCATTCTGGATCTTTAGGAACAAGTTACCTATAACTTGCTCTGATACCAATTGTAAGTCTCAGAGTGCCTAAGAGGGGGGGGGGAGGGTGAATTAGGTCTTAAAAAATTTATTCGGTTTTATGAGAATGCTTGGTAGTAATTCTTGGTTAAGTATTTGAAGGTTTTGATTATATCTTTATCTTTTCTCGATTATGGTGATGAAAGAGATAAATGCGGAAAAGTAATTGTAAGTCTCAGAGTGCCTAAGAGGGGGGGTGAATTAGGTCTTAAAAAATTTATTCGGTTTTATGAGAATGCTTGGTAGTAATTTTTGGTTAAGTATTTGAAGGTTTTGATTATATCTTTATCTTTTCTCTATTATGGTTATGAAAGCGATAAATGCGGAAAAGTAAAGAACACGGTGATATATCCCGGTTCCCCTCACAATCCGAGAGTACTCCAGTCCCCTTTCCAACACGAAAGAGATTTCACTATAGTTAGAATGATTGTACAGCCTACGCTTACTATCTAACCTATAGGGTGATCAAAGGTTCTTAACACCTTTAAGACCAAACAAACACTAATGTGAATGAAGAACAATCCTCTTCAAATCACAACACTTACTTCCAACAATCTTGGATAGTAAGGGAAAAATCTTTAAGTAATAAAATGATTAATTATGAAGTATATGGAGAGCTTTATCAATCTTCAATTGATCTTCTTCTTCAAGATAAAAACAATTCTCAACAATGTATATAAATGTTCACAATGTATGTATGAAACTTGAAATGATAATGAAAGTGTATATGGCAAGTTTCACAAAATTATGAACACATGAAAGTTTAAATCCAAATGTGAGTAAAAGAGAAAATTGTTAATGAAGAAGTATATTTGTTAATTTGAAAATTGAAGTATTGAACATTGTTTGAAAAAGAAAATCTGCATTTTATAAAGTTGTAAGAACCTCTTCATTCATGCCAATTCATATGAAAAGTTGCAATGCATTCATGAAAAGATACCACTTGAAAAATGTTCAAAAGACAAAGTAAAAGCTGCATTGGTTCGCTAGGAACCGGTTCCGACACTGACAGAACCCGGTTCTTAGTGAACGTTATAAGTTGGAATTCAAATTTATCACGCAGGAACCGGTTCCCCTATTGGTACAACCGGTTCCTGGTACAAAAACCAGGGACATGTTTTTTGAGAAAAGCTGGAACCCGGTTCCCTGTTAGGGAGGAACCGGTTCCTAAAGGTTTACTTTTAAAAATACATTTTGAAAGATATTTCAAACAAAGTTTTTCTTGATGTTAAAGTTATGGAATATGTATATGTTGATGAATGCATATTGTGAACATCTATATTCAAGGTTTTAAGAATTATTTATACCATATTGACATTTGATGATTTCTTTAATAATTCTTCAATAATCTTCAAGACTTTAATTTGATGTTGATAAGATTTTTGCACATCCTTTGAAACTTGATGTCCATGTTGTCTTCATCAAAACACATGCTTTAAATATGACTTGAGAAGCTTGCAATTACACAAGGTATGAAAGCAAAAATGAGGTGAAACTCGACTCAATAACTAGTTAGGCGAAACTAAACTAGATGAGTACCAGGACGAAACTGGATTTCATGTGCGGGTGAGGAGACGAAACTCAGAGCTCGGCCCAAAGAGAGGTGATTAGGGCATAAAACCAAAAACATGCTGAAAGTGAATACCAGGGAGAAACCGGTATTCAAAAGGTGCATCAATAGTCATTGAAATGAACCGATGAGTCTAGTAAAGACCTGCAATCAAGAGTGGACACTCAACCAGTCAAATGATTAATCATCAAAAGGATATTTGTATGGTGAAACTGAGATAATGAGGGTGAAGACCTCGCTGGGGATATAATCTGAAGAGTTAGAAAAGCACTGCGGAAAACAGAAACGGTAAGGGCTTATGTTCCGATGCATGTTTGAAATTTTTTTTTAATGTAGCGTAATGCTCCATATAATGTAAATGCTACGCGTTTTAGTAGATGCGATGTAATGATGCATGTTTGAATACTTCACTGGGGAATGGCCAAACGAGAAGCCAACAACCAAGAAGTCAGAGTCTGACAAGAATTGCAAAAATAAATTGCAAAATCTGCTATATAAAAGAAGATATAAGGAATGGATAAGGAGGAACCCTTGAAGAGCTGGAACTCCTTAGGGAGTAATAATTAAACAACCAATAGAAACAGGCTACAAATACTGAGAGTAGCTGCAAAAATAAATTGCAAACTCTGCTGGAGAAGACCGTGTCGAAACTGATCAATTTTAAGAAGGAATGCCAAACAAAGATTTGGCGTTGTGGGAGAAGATCAGGGTAAGACTGTAATCTCTAGAAAAGACGGCGTGGAGATGTGTTAAGGATGATACCAAGATAACAAATAAGATGTGGGAATCAAAACCCTCGCTGGGGAAACTTCCGTCGAAAAGTCCTTTACTGTTTGCCGAAGATTAACAAAATCTCAATTAATCGACAAACAACGACTACACTGAGGATAAGGAAAAATCCTTAAATAAGGATGCACCGAGCAACAAATTAGCTGGAAAATGAGAGATCAGGGCGAGGAATATCTGATTGGCAACTCCGCTAGGGAGTTGAAACTTCTTTAGACTTTGAACTCTCATTTAAGCAACTCCAATGGGAACATGAGACGTCTTTAAACTTGAAGTCTCAAAACGAAGCCTTTCTCTGGAAAAATATTTACGGGCAACAAAAATCTGCTGAGGATACAAAACTCCACTGAGGATACCAAACTCTATCGGAGAGTATTTTGTTGTGGATTCTAGAACCTTCGGTATGCAACCGTAAAATAGACCATGAAAATAGTCAAACAATATCAACTTTACTAGGGAGGTGGAAATTTCATCCAGTCATCAACACTACTAAGAATGGTAAGGGATTATTTTGAAACTAACATCTTTCAATAGACGAAAGGCCTTTGTCCAATGGAATAGTCGAGTCTTCCCCTCCGTACAACATTAAGCTCTTCATTGATGTTAATTGTGTACGCTCTTTTTAGTGTAAAACAATTGTTTTGTATGCAGGAGAATGTTTATAATGGGAATGACAACCCTGATGCGACAATTATGTAAACCTTGAAATTGAAAGCCTTGAATGAAAAGATGTCACATCTCTGTTATGAATGAATCACTAGCTAGAGTGCAAAATTTCAAAACTTCTCCTTTTTTTTTTAAAACGAACATGATGCAGGCGATACGATACTAACATGGATATGCAACACATTTTTGGGAATTTAGAAAGTGCTATCCTGCTGTAGCATGCTTTCGAGTTAAACCTATGTTTCAGTTAGTACTTTTAAAGGTTTAACGTGGCCTGGTTCATGGTTTTTTAGAAAAAAGTTTTTAAGGCTCAAGTTATTTGGTTCCCACCCCCTTCGTGATGTTCTCCAGTCCTAAATTCAGTTAATCTTTACACGAGCATTCATCTCTCAAAAGTTTTTATGATGGTTGAGGAACCACAACAATTTTTTTACACGACAGTCACCTAACCTTTGGTTTTTGGGTGTTCGATCACACGAATTTTCTTATGATGAGGATTTTTATTGGATAATCATTTTTTGCATTTCAGGATTTTAAAATTTTCCACTTTCCCTAATTTTTTCCTGGACAGATTCTTTTGGATTTCAATTTGGAAGTCAAACGGGATGCCCTAAGTTTTGCCTAATTGATTTTTTTTCAAGTTCTGACTTAGCAGGGCTTTTTTGTTTCTTTCTTATTCATGCTTTCCATTTTGAACAAGTCGTGTGACCCTAAGTCTTTGAACTTTTTGGAAGAAAGTGACTGCCTTATTCCTTGGTCTGCGAGGGATAACCTTTATTGTATCGATTTGATCTCAACCTTAAGATCTTTTTGTTTTGTTGTTTTTTTTTTGTTTTGTTTTTTTTACTGGGGAAATAACCATTGTTGTTTTGATCTTTTTCGATCTCATAATGCGAGGGATAAAATATGGTGATACTCTGAGGGGGCACTCCTTCTGAAATTTTAATGCTTGATCAAATTAACTGAACATCTACCCTGCCCCAGGTTAAAATAAGGGTTTTTTTTGTGCAAAAAAGAAACTCCTACTTTGAAATTTCAATGGGGTTAACGAGGGTCTATCTCCCTTATATCTCCAGTGTCTAGGGATTAAAATAAGGCTTGCACATCGTCAACAGGGTTCTAGCCAGAAGCATACAATCAGAGATATCTCCCTTCCTCCAATCTTTTGACTAAGCAAAAGAGTTGGTACAGTTGGTATCAAAATGCCAGAAAATCATTTAAAGAGTCATAACGAATGGTTTAAGTAAAAACAAAAGGATGTCTTCAAGGAAAACATATACAATGCATCAAGGTTAACACTCAAAAATATAAAAGTTCCTGCATGCAGACAATGTTAAAACAGTCAATCAAGATACACATGAAAATGCAGCAGAGGATTGTCTCCATCTAGACTTGTAAATTTGGACGATGCACTACAATTTTGACTGTATCTTGACCCATGACCTCTTCATTATGAAGATAAATTGCGAATGGTTTTTTTTTGTCTTTTTGAATAATTGAGCATTCAAAGGGAAGAGATTAACCCCTGCCACCAGTATGGTGCCATGAAACTACTTAACAAATTACCCACACGAAAAGTAGATGAGTATCAACTAGAAGAAAATTAACATGCCCCTTGCATAGCATGACAGTTGTACTTATTATCCGTATTTCAAGCTATTATTACTTAGATCATCATGTTCATGTAGGGACAAAAAAGTTTATATGCATATGTTTTATCAAAATATTGGACGGTTTTGCAAACAAAACAATAAAAAGGAAGTTATGTGAACATGTAAAAGAGGATCTTTTATTGATTTGAGAAATCAACTTGTGGAAAAGGAATTTACATTTTGAAGCAGACAAATGCAAAATCCAAAAAAACAAGTGGTTACAAATGAAAATGTGGATACGAATATTCATAATGTTCCGACTCTAATATAACTCTTACGACTTTAATGCCTTCGTCTTTCTTCTTTTGACACAACCGTCTTGGATTGGCTCTGAACCTCTTCTTTAATCTTCGTGGACATCTCAGGATGAGTTCTTCGGAGCATTTACTTGACAAGGGAGCAAACTTATTTGAGCGGTAGTCGATGCACCACAATATCTGCATTTAATCCTGGCATATCTTCATAAGACCAAGTTAAAATATCAGAATATTCACGGAGTAGCTTAATTAATCTGACTTTCATACTTTCCTCGAAATCTGCCCCTATCTTGACCTCTCTTTTTACCTCTTTGTGCCAATGTTCACCACCTCAATTTACTCTTCATTCGGCTGGATAACATTTTCTTCTTGTTTTAACAACCTTGTTAATTCCTCAGTAAGATCACAATCCTCATATGCCTCCTCTTCAACTTAATAGATCAGATTTTCAAAGTCATAGTGAGCGATAGCAAAGTCGTTATCAATATAATCTGTGGTGGAAGTGCATCTTCATAAATGATATTTTGGTGTTTTAGTGGCGGTGGGTGAAAATAGAAACATTTTCATAATTGCAAAATCCAAACAAACAAGTGTTTACAAATGAAAATGTGAATACGAATATTCATAACGTTCCGACTCTAATATAACTCTTATGACTTTAATGCCTTCGTCTTTCTGCTTTTGACACAATCGTCTGGGTTGGCTCTGAACCTCTTCTTTAATCTTCATGGACATCTCAGGATGAGCTCTTCGGAGCTTTTGCTTGACAGGGGAGCAACCTTCTTTGAGTGGTATTCGATGCACCACAATCTATGTATTCAATCTTGGCATATCTTCATAAGACCAAGCAAAGATATCAGAATATTCATGGAGTAGCTTAATCAATCTGACTTTCATACTTTCCTCGAAATCTGCCCCTATCTTGACCTCTCTTTTTACCTCTCTGTGACAATGTTCACCACCTCAAATGACTCTTCATTCGGCTGGATAAGCTTTTCTTTTTGTTTTAACAACCTTGCGAATTCCTCGGGAAGATCACAATCCTCATATGCCTCCTCTTCAACTTGATAGATCGGATTGTCAAAGTCATAAATGATGTTTTGGTGTTTTATTGGCGGTGTGTGAAAATAGAAACATTGCCAATGGCAGTTGTTGCACCCCAAAGTTTACATTCTTGATTTTATACTTTTTTAGGCTTATGATTCATCATAAACATCATATTGCATTACATCCATACATTATGATGGGATCAAAGTATTTTAGTTATCATGTTTTCCTCAAGCTTTGGAAGTTGATTGTATTGACAAGTTGCTCAAGGAGAGTCTTATTATCTAAAACTATGGATCTTTCAAGCCCAAAGGTATCACATATCTCAAGATATCTTATCCACCTCATTGGATCATCATAAGATTGAGTATTGTGTTGTTTATAGGGAGAATCACATCCTTTTGACTCAACAGTCAAAATTAGGGTTTTGTCCATGTTGGAGTTATTGGGTTCTAGATGAGCCAAGTATTGAAGCATCATTCTCTTATCATCATCGGAATCAATTTTTTTAAGGAGTCTCTCATGATTCCTAGTGGAACTAGTGTTTTGAAGCTTGATTAACTATCTCCTAATGTAGAGAGCAAAACTAGGGTTTGAGTTTTAATCAGGAATTCTTTATAATTTCTAGTGGAAACTCTTTCCATGGCCTCTATGTGTTTGTAATATCATATGTTTGATGTTTTATTCACCAATTTTGAAGAGAAGTGATTCAATTGAATCAAAGGGGCAAAATAGTTATTTTACTCAAAAGTGAACAAAGTCAAAGTTGACCAAGTGAACTTTTTGTAAACATGAAGCATTTGACATGTATTTTCATGTTGGATGATCATTGATGATTGATTTTGATGAGAATTGCAAGTTTGAGAGGTTACTTGGATTTGAAGTTATCTTGGTGATTGAAAATTTCACCAAGTATTCTTGATTTTGGTCTGACTTTGCAAGGGCATAACTTTCTCATTTTTCATGGGAGTTTGGTGGTTCTTTTTGCAAATTGAAGAAGGGAAAGAGATCTAAAAGAGCCCATATGGGACAAAAAACACACTTCTTACTCAAAATCAAAAGTTATGAGCCTTTGAAGTTTAGGGCAAGTTGGGCATTTGGCCTAGGAAATTCATGAAACAGTTGGTGACATGCCTGTAATTGTTTATTGAAGGCATAATTCAAAAATGCGCCTCGTGCATTTTAAGGAGGGCTATGGAAGCTTATCATTAAATTTGGAATCACTCAATTTGGTTTAAAATTAAAGAAGTTGTGATTTTGAGAAGTTAAGTGTCAAAACTTGGATTCGAAGGCATCTTGCCAAGCCAGCGCACGCACAGTCTTGGGAAAGATAACTTGACTTTCCTAGGTATTCTAAGTCTCATATATTGCTCATCTTTCCATCATTTATTTTGAACCTTAGCTTGTTTTGAAGCTTAGGGTATGTTCTTTAATTGGCTCAAGAAAAATTTGAGAATGCACGAGCCAATTTTCTGTGGCCTCCATTAGAAGTCAGCTGACTTTTTGTGCATGCATCTAGGATTCGAAGGCATCTGGCTAAACCAGCGTGCGCGTAGTCTTGGGCAAGATAACTTGATTTGCCCAGGAATCCTAAGTCTCATATCTTGCTCATCTCTCCATCATATTTTTTCGAACCTTAGCTTGTTTTGAAGCTTAGGGTATGTTCTTTAATTGGCTCAAGAAAAATTTCAGAACGCATGAGCCAATTTTTCATGGCCTTCATTAGAAGTCAACTGACTTTTGGTGCATGCATGGGTTATGCAGATTGCAGATTTTGTGCACCCTTCGATTCAGTTTGGTTTTAAGTTGATTTTGCACATGCTTGGCATGAATTGGACACCTCATTTCTTACTTCTTTTGGCCAAGAAATCACACTTTCCTTGCCTTCCCATGATTTCTACATTTTTTTGCCTAAATTGGTAACTTTCACCTCAAGTAAAATCACACCATGTGCTCATACTGCGACCTCACACCCTCACGCTTCACTCACATCATTTCATTAACCTCTGAGCTCATCAAAACGCAAGATAATATGCATCAAGGAAACACAAAACGCATTTGGCCATCATACTTTCTTTGTTTTGACTGAAAATTCAAATTTTCCCTCCAACAGCTCTCAGCCTAAATTAGCACTCTAACCTCACTCTAAACACTCTATATAAGTGGCTCAAGCTTCCCATTCTCTCACACACGCACTGTATCAAAGGAAGCATCTCAGAATTTTCTCATTTTTCTGGCTCTGCAACTTGGATCGAGCAGCTGAATTCTCTTGCTCAAGTCCTCATTTATTCACTCAAACACCTTCATTGGAGCACAAAGAAGATGTCCATAAGGGTTTCTTGTTAGACGTCAGAGGCACCAAGTGAATTTACTTTTCACTTTTGCAGGTATGCTCACTGAATCCAAACTTTGATGAAGTGAGCTTGAATTGAAGTGTTTTATGGTGTGCATTATGTTTATAGCTGGCCAATCATTAGGATTGATGTATATTTGAGCTTTAATTCCAGTAGATTTGGCGAATTCGTGTTCCTGGTTTCGATGTTTGTAGTTTATTTTTTAAGTTTTTGAGATCTAACTTCTTGATCTATGTTTGATCTTTAAGTTTGATTCGAATTGCGTGATCTAGTATGATATGTCAGCTTTAATTTGTGCTTGATTTCATGAATTTTGGTAGAGAATCGTGTTTGTTTGATAGATCTAAAATAGTCATCTTGATCTGTTTTGAACGAGTGTTTTGATAAGGGCTGGAGGTTGAAGATGATGTGTGGCATCATCTCATTGGCTTGGTTCTGGTTTTTGTTATTTGAATTTTAATTGATTTCTTGATTCTATTTTCTTGATCAAAACTTGATGAAAAATTCTGACCTTGTCTAATTTTTTTTCGTAATTTTTGAAAATATGTTGAATGGTTTCAAAATTCGTTTGTTTATTTAATTTTTTGTTTGATATTTGATTTTATTTTGATATTTCCTTTGATCCAAAAATTCCCAAAAAAATCATAGAAACTTCTTTTTAATTCTAAGATTTTGATATAACTTTGGTTGGATATTTTCTAACTTTTGATTAGAATTTTATTTTGAAAATGTGAATATTTGTTTAATTGTTTAATGGTTTGAATTTTGATTTTATTTTTTACTCTTCTTTAATTCTAAAAAATATGAAAAATAAGTTTTCTGATCTTTAGAGTTTTCTCTATTTTTGTATGATTTTAGTTTGAATTGTTTAGAAATGGAAATTGATTAAACAATAATTGAGTTTATTTTCTAAATAATTAGGGTTTTGATAATTCCCTTGTTTGTTTTGATTCCAAAAACCAACTTGCCTTGAGTTTCAATTGAGTTCAGCTTTTGGTTGAAGCTCATAGATGGATTGAGGATCTTAAAAATATATTTCTTGAATTAGTTGATAAGGTTTGGTATTTTCCATTAATTTATTTTGAAAAACTTGTCTAGATTGGTGGTTTCATCAGCTAGTTTGGATGTTTGAAGTTTGATTGATCATTTTCTCATCCATCCATGAACTTAAAACATGTTTGATGACTTTTATACATCTCAAAGATGCTAAGAAATTTATTTTTTTGAACTATGGAAGTCCTTTTGTATTGTTTATGTATTTTTGAAGTAAAAATAACCAATTGATGTTGCATTTTTGTTGCAATTTGTTTGATGGCCAATGAACTTGTGTGAGGCCTATAATTTTGCACTTAATGATGATATTGCTTCTGTTTTCTCACAAAAATTCAAGTCAATCTTCTTGACTTCTCATAATTGGTTGATGAGAACTTTTTGACTCATACCTCTTAAGTGATAACATTTTGATGAATGATACATCAAGGATAGTCTCATAAAGACTTGAAGATTCCTTGACCTCTAATGTTTGAACCATTTCATTCTATTGTAAATTTGATGTTCAATCCTTTCTTTTCTTTTGAATCTTTGAGGTATACTGAATGCACTTGTGCAACATGATTTAGAATCAAAATTTTAAACTCTTGATCATATCCCCATACCATGTTAAAAGCTTGATTTCAAGCCTTTGAATGGTTTAAGTCTTCTAAATTTGTCTTTGTTTGAATTCCTTTCCTTGTTAACTTATGATCCAAGCTTTGTGATACATTTTGTGGTACACCTCTTTTGTTGTGCTTGTGACCCATAATGATGCAGAGTGTTTTCTACTGAATTCCAAGGTCTTTTTTTATATTCTTCTCTTGCTCCTTTGATCCTTGATTGATATTTACTTGTCAATTCAACATGGTGATAAGAAAGGAGCAACAATTCTTTGGTTTTTCTTGTGCCAACTTGATGCTTCTTACATCTACTACTTTGATGTTAGCCATCATGTTTTCCACTGTCATGATCATATCATCATCCATCCTTTATTTGTTCATCATTTCTCTTTGAAATCACTAATTTTTCTGTTTAATGTGCAAGGTACTCGGAGAAAATTTTTCCATTTTAAATTGATGTAGTAGTGTTCCACTTTATTTGTGGAACACAATTATTTGTGCTTGCACCATTCTTGTGCTATCTCTATTTGTTATTATTTTGCAAGATATATATGTGATTATAATCGTTATACATCACATGTGGGATATGTTCATATTTGAAGCCTCAGTGCATATATTTGATGGTGTGATTTCTGACCTGATTTATTTATTGATGCTATCTTGCTTGAAGTTCTCTAGGTTTCTTTTTCTTGCTCATTTGCTACAGATAACTATCCGTTTGGTATTTCACTATTTCCTTTCTACTTTTTTCGCTCCTTATTGCTTTCAATTGCATGATGGGACCTCGATTGCTGATATATGTCAGGAGTCCCTCTGGTTTATTTAAAGACCTGTTTAAGGAGATTCCGCATATGTGCCTTGCTTGCTACTCATGTTTGTACACTTGTTTGTTTACTTGTTTGGTATTTACCATGCTTCCTTAGGATTGCTCGATTAGAGTAGCTCTCGAGCTAGACATTAGGATATTCACCCATGTATGCTAACATAGGGCAGAAACTCCCTTTGTCATCCTCAACTTTAGGGTCAATCATTGTATGACAACATTAGGAGTAGTGCTAGGCTATTCTCCCTTAGTTATTTTTCCTTTCTTTGCATATTGCATGTTAAACTAAAACTTCTTCTTGGGAAATCATAAAAACGTCACTAATGAACTTAAATCATTCTTCAAGGTAAAAAATACAAACCAATCTTAATTGTTTTTTCGCCTTTAGGATTTGTTTTAAACTTTGTCAATTGATGTTTTGCCATCCTTGCCATGACATTTTGTTATCTTTCTATCTTTTAGCCGATGTTTCGCCATCGCATATGTTTGTTTCCGATGTTTCACCATCCCATATGTTTGTTATCCTACTTTGATTCTCAATATCATTGTTAGGTGTGATGTTTTATCATCTGAGTTATTGATGTTCCACCATCTTTGCCATGTTATCTTTCTATCTTTTAGCCGATGTTTCGCTATTGCATATGTTTGTTGCTGATGTTTCGCCATTGCACATGTTTGTTATCCTACTTTAATTCTCAATATCATTGTTAGGTGTGATGTTTTATCATCTGAGAGTTGTACCCCAATTTTTCCCCTAAGATCCCTTCATCATACCATGTTGATTCAATCACAACAAGATCACATTAGGACTTTTGGTTCTTCTCCCTATCATTTAGCTTTGCTCTTTTTGAGGAGTTACCAAGCACCTTGACTTGTTTTCTTTTGTGATCATGAATATTTTGCTTTGATTTTTCTTTTATTAATAAAATGCAATGTTTGTTTGCCTTACTTGTTAATAAAGTAGGTAAAGGCTATGAGGTTTAGCAAGTTGCTTCATGGGTTCATGAGTTTATTTCCATGCCCTAGTCAACATAGCTTGAGGAATTCAAACTTCACTATTGGAGTGGTTTTTGAAGAAATGACATGACAAGGCTTACTTTGGTTCAACATATTTCAAAGTTTTCAAAATTGATTGAAAAGTACAAGGGGTTGAGTGAAGAAGTTGTCATGATTGGACAAGGTCTTGTTCCTATTGGTCACAAGAGCACATTTCTCTCAAATTTCAAGATATGGAAGTGTTTTTTATGGCTATGATTCCTCA
Organism: Vicia faba; assembly: GCA_948472305.1. Classification (NCBI taxonomy): domain Eukaryota; kingdom Viridiplantae; phylum Streptophyta; class Magnoliopsida; order Fabales; family Fabaceae; genus Vicia; species Vicia faba. The sequence continues at coordinate 1,221,214,219 of OX451739.1, read as the reverse complement.
TCATCATCCTGAATAACTTCTATTCACAAAGAAAGAATATTGGCACAAGAAGTTTGTTCAAACTTGTCAAAGTTCCTCAAATCATTCTCTTGATCTAGAGGCTAGGGTTTTGAATTTCAAAGGAGCATATCTTGCTCACCTTTTGGTATTTTTGAGTGATTCCAAATAAATATTTCTCTTGAAAGAGTTACCAACAAATCACTTCAAAAGTTCCAAGGAGTTTTCATGTGGAAGGAACTTGGTGAAGAAGAAAGATTACAAGTCATCCAGATGAATCCCCAATTTTCCATATGTGACTTCAAATGGTCATAACATGGTCAATTTTTATCACCTTGAGTCCATTCTTTTTCCATGATGATCTTGAAGATGTGTACCTTTTTACTTCTTTTATGTGAAAAGTGAGAAAATGTATGGAAGTTGTCTTAAGAATGCAAAAGATTATAGGTCATTTCATGATTTTTGGCCAACTTCAACAAGTCATAACTTGCTCAATTTTTTGATATTTTGGGTGGTTCAAATTTCAAAATGTCATTCAAGAGGTCTACTTCAGTCCATATTTTTTGTTCAAGAGAAAATTCTAAGGGGAAGGCCATGTTGGGATACAAAAGATTATAGGTCATTTTTGAAGAAGAATTTGAAATATTTCTAAGTATGGAAAGTGAACTCTTTTTCTTCAACTTTGACTCCATGTAACTTTCAGCTCAAGCATCCATTTGATTCCATTCTTTTTCCATTTCAAAGCTTGAAACCTCATCTTTCCAAAGCATCAAGAATCATGCCCTAAGACCCCTTGAGTTGGAAATGCCATGGATTTGAATTTGGTAACTTGAAACTGAATTTTTCACAATGTCAGGATTTTGAAATCTTTGTTTTGGCTTTTAATCACAAGTTTTCCACGTGTTTTTGTTTCTAATCATGATTAGCAACTTCCCAAAAGTGTTTAGCAACATGAAACACACGATTTAGCTGAGTTTTGATCAAAATTAAGTCACACTTTCTTCATGATGCAGACCCACACGAATTCCCTCCAAAATGCATCATTCACTCTTCCATTTGATCCCATTTACTTCTCCTATAAATACATGAACTATCCCATTCGTTCTCCCAAGATTAGAGAGCCAAGAACACCATGCCAAAACCTCACACGAACCCACTTTTTTTGAATTTAGTTTTTGAAATTTAAGATTCTTTTTCCAAAATTCTTTGTGCATTCATTATCCTTGAACTTCATACAAACTCTAAAACACTTAAACCAATCAAAACGACCCATAACTCAAGCTACAGAAGTCCAGTTTCAGAGCTTCTTACTTGAACTTCGAAAAGGTATATTTCTCCACCATTTGGATCCAAATCAAGCACTAATATATTCTACTACGTTATCTGATTCTAATGCTTCTTACAATTTTTAAATCCATTGAGAATTGAGAGAGAAATCTCAAATTGAAGGTGCTCGCTATTTTATGAGTTTTTGATTCATATCTCTCCATACCTTATATAAATTTGGCGCGATGGTTGTGTTAGAATCGTCTTCAAGAGACGAGTTCAATGATGCTAGCATGGGATCCTAATTTTTCCATTTGAAGGATATCACAAAATCCCCATTGCAGGGTGTCTGGAGGTTGAAGACGATGACATGTCTCCTCTCAGCCAATGATAGCGTGCCAAACGTTTTAATTTCATTGGTTGCCATTTTTCTGATCAAATGTGTGTTTCACTAAGGTCCATATCAAGTACAGCGTGTCTGGTCCATTGGATTAGCTTACTAACGCGTTTTGACTATGATCTGATGGTCCACATATTTTTGGTTTTATTTTATTTTCTGATTTTATATTTTATTTGATTAAATTTTCAAACATTCATAACTCTTTGATTTTTTATCCAAAAATTATGAAAAATTTCACAAAAATACTTTGAATTATTTCTGATCTCATGAATATTTTTTCACATTTTTATTTTAAAAGTTGGTATTTTTTATATTTTTTGTATTATTTGCTTTCTTTTAATTACTTAAAAAATACTTTGACATTTTTTAATTCTGAAAAAATTCATAAATATTATTTTGCATATTTTTGACTTTCTGGAAATTTTATGGAATTTTATGTTGAGGTTTACTATTTTTTACCTATTTTTATGTTTGTTTGAACAATTTTAAATAGTTTAAAAATAGTTTCTGACTTTTAAAAATTACCAAAAATTTTTTTAAAAAAATTTGGATCCATTTCTGATTTTGCTATGGCCTTATTTTTCATTTCTTGATTAATTTGAACATAATTGATATTTTCCTCATTATTTTCTATTTTTAAACTTTTTTTAACTCTTTTAATGTATATATTAAATGTATTATTATTTTGTGATTATTTTCAGGCTGTCTTGAGTTGATTATTTGATCATGACTTTATGAACATCATTAGATCTTGGGTGTTGAGTTCAACTCCACCAAAAATGGATAAATGATTTTAATAATTGTTTGATTAAATTTTTAATTCAAAAGTGGTTTATTCATCTTTTTGCCATAATCCTCTTCATCTCATCCCCTTCTTATTGCACTAAATGTTGTTGGAGCATGATCTTTATGTCATGTCTCAAAACAAATGGTGCATAGATTTCTATTGACCGGCCTCAAAATAGGTACGACTTCTATATAAGTTCACTTACGATTGCTTAACATAGCGCTAAATTTAGTCCCGATTCGAATAAATGATCATTCGTGGCCCAAACTTATGATTGCAAGCCCAAGTATGTTAATTTGATCTCTTTGATCCAATAACCTTGAGATTCATTGTGTGGAGGCTTTGGTTCTACCAATCCTCTAATGGATCTACAAAACCTTTGGTCAACGCGGATCACTTAAACATTGTTGATCATTAAACGATACTTGTGAGAATTCCAAATGGATGATATACTTGACAAAAAGAAAATGCAACTTGTTGTGTGGAGGCTTTGGTTCTACCAATCCTCTAATGAGTTCCAAATGCAAGTTTCAAGATGGTCATCCAACTAACAACTAATTATTGACTTGTTTTATCTTATGCTTTTATTCTTTTTATGCTTATGTATTATTTATTTTTCAGAATTTACATTTCATGCCTTTTCATCTTAGCTCATTTGAGCATTTATTTTCTTGTCATTCTTTTACTTTGCTCACTTGAGCTTTTCTTTTCTTTTCTTAAGATACTTAATAATCAACATAAACCCTAAAATATTCTCAATGTTACTTGGACTATTTGGTTACTATCCTTGGCATTATGGAGCATGGGACTATTTCTTGGACTTAAGTTTAGAAACCTTGGCCCATCTTGAAGACCTTGTGATCTTATCTGATTATTTTGTCTGGAGTTCTTGAGGTTTACCTCAAGACATTGGGTTGCTTGTTTGTTTTTGTGTGCAGGTTTTTGTGATTACATTCTCTATTTGTAATCTGGAATTCACCCGTATACAGCCGTTACTCTGCCCAATTTTTGTGAAGACTTAATACACTTAAAGAGGTCTAGTATCTTTGCATGCTTGGTTTCAATCCAAAGAATGGGAATTATATCTTGGCTCATAATGTCAAGCTTTGTCTTCTTGTTGGTTAGATCGATCTTATCCTTAGCTTTTACCTTATGCTTTAGGATAGTCTCTTCTTCTCCTCCCATTTTCTTTAATTTCAAAAATCTTCTCCCTCCTTTTAAAAACCCTTCTTATTTTGAAACTTGAAACACTTTCATAATAAACTTGGACTTAGTTCCATGCATTTTCAAAACATTTTCATCAATAAACTTCAATCAACTTAATAATACCTTGACATTTTTTTGTGAGAAGACTAAAAGTCAATCAATCTCATTTCAAACCATTTTGCCACTTTGGATTTTATCTTTAAACTTTTCTCAAAAGATTAGACTCTTGTCAATCCTTGTAGTGATGCAAACAACTATGCTTCTACAATATGTAGTGAAGTGATATATTTTACACTTGGGTGTTGAGTGAGGCATTGTTGATTTTAAAATCCAAGCCATATCCTCCAATTTGAGATGATGTAAATTCTCCTTTCTCATGATTGTGGGTAGTAAGTATGTTTTCCACATGGACAATGACAATGATGTCTTATCTCTTAAAATAAACCAAAACACTTGTGTTTCAAATTTTTAAAAGAGGAACTACGTGTACCCTTATCCCCTATTGCACGAAAGGTGGTACGTAGGCACTAAAGGTTCGCAACCGCGACGGGTGCAAAAATCATAAAAATATCTCTTTTCTCACCTCCACCATCCATTTTATATACAACACATTTTTATAGCCAAAATATACAGATTTTACAAAGACGTTCCTACGGAGTACCGTAGATGTTTAGGGTGCTAATACCTTCCCTTTGCATAACCAACCCCCTTACCTTGAATCTTTCCCCCTCTTTTTGGGTTATTCGCTCTTTTCCCATTCCTTTGGAAACAATAAAGCGCGGTGGCGATTTTTATTTTGATTTGTATAAAGTCTAGTCAATCCAATGGCTTAGTCTTGAACATTTCTACTGCTACACTGAGTTGTTGATGACTTGTCATCTTTTCCATGCTATCTTTCTATCTTTTCGCCGATGTTTCGCCATCGCATATGTCCATTGCATATGTTTCGCCATTGCGCATGTTTATCATCCTACTTTGAATTTCAATATCATTATTAGGTGTAATGTTTGGTCACCTTGTCTGATATTTTGCTATCATGTTGATGTTTTATCATCTTATCTGATATTTGTTGATGTTTTTCCATTTTATCTGATGTTTTGCCATCTTGATTGTTGTTTTTGTCTTCTTAACTAAAAAACACAAACCAACCAAAACATATGAGTCGAACTACAACTGCTCTGATTCCTTAAAAGGGATACATAGGCATTGGGGTAGGGACCTAATGAGCATAATGATGTACCCCAAAATTTTCCCTCTCATTTTATCAACATTTCTCATCACAAGGCTCTTTGAACTCAAGACCAAGCTAGGGTTTGCACTACTCAAGACATCTCCTTGCACTGATGACCTAAATTAGGGTTTGAGTTTGCACAGGTATTTTTGGACCTTCAATGCTCAAATTGACTTTAATACTTCATATTGGACTCATAAGTTTGTCCATACCAAGTTTCAAGCATTGAATCAAAATTTTGCCCAGTCAATTGGACAGTTGACCTAGAAATCAGCTGTATTGGGGAAAAAGTAAATGGTGGCCAATTTACAGTCAAACCTCATGAATTTTAACCCACATCAACATTATGAACTCATATGAACCATTTGATCAAGTTTGGACCACAACCCCACAAGAAATTTGATGAGATCAGCAAAAGGGCAAAATGGTCATTTTTAGGGTTTTGACTGTACAAAGGCAATTTTTGACTTTTTGACCTAGCCAATGCCAAATTAGGCTCAACCATGGACTCAAGGACTCAATGAAATCATCTTGACATATTCAACAAGTTCAAAAGATCTCAAATGCATGCGATTGACAGATGAATTTTTCAGTAAACTGATCAAAATTTGACTGTACACTAAAAAGTCAAACTTTGACTTTTCGGTCAAAATCAAGTGCCAAGGGTCATTTTACATCAAGATGTGTCAAAATATGAAACTTGTTCATCAAGAAACCCAAAATTGCAAATTAGGGTTTGAAATTGAAAATTTTCATAACTTAGAATTTTTCTAAGTTATGAAATTTTCTTAATTTTTCCTAACTTTGCCCAACATTTTCACCATGATGCATTTGGATTCAAACAAAACCTCCAACATTAAAGTTGTATTCCTCCACAAAGTCTACAACTTTTATTCACAAAGTTTTCTCAAAAGAAGCTTGTATCTCAAGTTATGATTTTTGAAACAAGGGTCCCTAAAACTTTTAACTTAGTGAAATTTTGCCCTAGTTTAGGCAGGATTTTGACCTATCTTCTTGGCCATTTTTCACATATTTCCACTTGGAATATAAAGTTGCATTTCAAATATGGATTATAGAGCATGTTGCATGATTTCCAAATTGTCCAAGAACTCCCCAAACACATTTGTGGTTAGGGAGAATCAAAGGCTTGAATTTGGCAAAAACTCATTTTTCATCCATGGCATATTCATGTTCATGCAAGTTGCATTTTCAAGTCAGCATGCCTTACACTAGTTTACAGGCCTTTAAACCACTTCACACTCCATAATTAAATGCAAATCCATCAATATAAGCTTTTGTTTTGGTCATTTGGACATTGTACACAAAATTAAGCCCTAAGTAGAAAAAGGCACATTTCCATTTTTGCCATAATATGCTTTATGTCAAACCACAATCCCTTGAGCATTGGTCCATATCTCTGAGAGAAAATCAAATCCACAAGTGATAGGGGCCAAGATCAAAGTATGCAAGCATAAGGAGAGCCTGTACAAGCCTGTTTTCAATCACTTCCACATTCTTACTTGAAAAACAAGAAACTTGTCCAAAACCTTATAACTTGAAAACCAGCCAAGAGAAACTTATGCAAACAGTTTGAACATCTTTCTCACACCCCTTTGAGCTATAAACACGATTGCTTGAGCCTCTAAACACCCCATAGCCAGAAATCACATTCCTTTGGCAAAACAGTGCAGGTTCTGCAACTTGAGTTCCATAGCTCATTTGGCTCGTGCGTTTTGCCCAAAGTTGCTTCAAACACCTTCCATTCAACTCATCCAAGCTATCCCAAACCTAAAACACCAACTGTAACTCCATTTACAGTGTTCACCATTTTCATTTTGAGCTTGTGCAGGTTGAGTTCTATAGCTTGATTCAGGTACATTCAAGGCAAGCAGGCTATTGGAGAAGGTCAAGTGAAGTTCAAGCAAGCTACCAGACATCTCAAGCCTTATTGAAAAGCACTACATTGCCCTACACGAAGTCAGCTGAAACAGGTTTTTCTCCACTTCCTATCTCTCTATTTAGGAACATTTAGCTTTAGGTTTGTGAATAAAAAATGTAGTATTCATTGCCATGAAGCTGTACATATGCTCAGTTTTCATTTATATTAAGTGTGCTAAGAGAATTTCATCCATGAACATGCTGAAAAAACTAGGTCAGATTTTAGGGCCAGAGAAATTCTCTCTGGTCTTTGAGAGTTAAGACAAGTTGTTTATATGGTTGGAATCGTCTTGAAATTCTCTACGAGTTTGATGTTGTGTGTTTTTGCAATAGAACTCGTATACAGGATCTGGTAGTTTGTACAGGGACGCGCGCGTTTTTTCAAAAGCTGGAGGTTGAAGATAAAGTGGTGGGATGGGCTTGGCCTGGCTCACTCTTGACACCCCCTCTTTTCCTTTTTGAACCCCTGGCACAATTTCTTGTATTTTTATATTTTTGCATTTTTGTTTTCATTTCTGATTTTGTTTATTTATTTCCAAATATAAAAAATGCTCAAAAATATTTTCATAATTTTTTCACTTTTATTTTGCATTTTATTTTTATTTTTCTAACATAGAAAACATTTAAATACTTTTATCTTATTTATTAAAAATTAGAAATAATATATAAATCATACTTTTTATTTTTATTCTTTATTTTCATTCATACTAAAAATATTTTCCTAAATATATTTTATTTGTGTACATATTTTATTTTATATTGTACATATTTAATTTGATTAATATACATATATAAATATATACTTTTTATTTTATTAAATACTCTAGAATAAAAAAATACAAAATATTACATTTTTACTTTTATTTTTATTTATACTAAAAAATATTTTTTTCTAAGTATATTTTATTTTTACATATATTAATATATTTTATTGTATATAAATAATATAATGTATTTATTTTCTTAAAGAAATTAGGGTTTTACCCTTAAACAAATAAAATAAATCTTTTACTTATTTCTTTATTTTTTACATTAAATATTTTACATACATAAATGAACAAAAAACCCTTTTTTTGCATACTTCATATTATTTGATATATTTATTTATTTTTTTTATTTAAATATTGTCCATTTATTATTTATGCAATTAAATTCAATTTGGATGTAATAGTAAACTAGGGTTTATATTTCTTGTCAAATACACCCCCATTCAAAGATTGTACCCCCATCCCCATAATCATGTTGTAATAGCTTAGAATTTTAATTCTCGCATTTTACGCTTTCAATTATGCCATGATTAGAGAATTAGGGTTTGTATGCAAAAATCCAAATCAACAAATAGTTTGACCTAATCAAAGACAAAAATGCATGAAAATCAAACACAATGCACACTTGCACCCCTAGGGTTACAATCCACTTGTTGCCTTCAAAAATGGGCCATGTTATGCATGTTGGGTACTTTGGCAAAACAAAAACAAAATAAAAGATCATAGTCCCTCGATGACACTATCTTGTTGCCTAAACAAAAATTATCAAGTCCCTCAAAAATTTGCCAAAGATACTTGACACAATTGCTATCATGGTCTATACGATGACCCGCGTCTGTCCCGTTTAACATCCTAATACAAGGTTGTTCACCAAATGCAATGGTGAAACAACACTGTCAAAAGGGTTAAAAACATATGGGAAATATCTTTGAGTAAAAAAGGGTAAACAACTCTTAGTTACTTAATCAAAGCTTGCAAAAACATCCTTGCTATTTTCAAACACACTTCACAACAAAATTTCAAAACATTTCCCAAATAAAACTTTCAAACATGGAAATCTTTTCAAAAGACAAAAACACCTTTGTATACATTCAAACAAGAATCATTACAAAGGTTGCCACAATGATGGCCTCTTTTCAAAACATCTTTCAAAACCACACACAAAGCACCATTTCAAACAATTGAAAAGCAAAAGCAAGTGATCTAAACAAGTAACTAAGAGCCCATGGATAACCATGGATGAAAAGGGTGCTTGCACCTTCCCTTTTCATAATCTACTCCCCGAACCCAATAAAACATCTCAAAGGTCTTTCCTGTGCTTTTTGACCTTTCCTTATGATAAAATAAAAAGTCAGTGGCGACTCTTGCTAAACCGAAACATTTGCGAACACAAACGTGAAATCCCAAGTCAGTTCTCCCACCGTATCACAGAACTGGCGACTCTGCTGGGGACATCTTTAAAAGTGGATTCACCTTAGGGTTTAGATCACCTTTGCATGCGTATTGCTTTGATTGCTTTACATTTGGTTCTCTTGTTTGGGTATAAATCCTCCACACGGATTTTTGGGAAACATTCATAGGTAAATAGCAATACGTTGTGGAAACTGTGCAGGGTATACCGACATGGTTGAAGCAATAGTTATATTAGTGCGACATATTTGTGGGTACCGGTAGCCTTTCAGTCAATCACAGAGAATACGGGGCCGCTGAGTGATGTCATAAAGTACTAATGAACTCTTAGAACCTTACTTGACCATCTTGGCCTTTATCAGGGGTAGTGAGATGACCGGCTTTGGTGCAGTCCGAAGTTGGTAGATACTCGATACTACACTCATTGAGGGTTGTTTTCTTGGAATATTTTGGTCGCCAGTTAAGTGGCTAAACTGAAACAATGAACACAGAAAATAATCCAGTGATATTGAGCTCCTTAGAACCCGGTTACTATTTATAGGAAAGGTTGAGCCAACTAACTTCAAGAGGGTACTTACCTATGAAACCCCATGCAAGCCTGAAACTAGGATCTTGTGTGACTTGTTTGTACATATGCTTGTGCATACATCATGAACATCATAAAGCATCATATGCATCCACTAACCATTTCAAGGGTTTGGATCTTCATCTTTGTTCTTGTTTTGTAGGTCATGGAATCTCTTCGTAGGAAAACATTCCAAGTCAACCTTGTGAGAATCCCTCCTCAACTCAAGGAGCTTACTTCCAAGATTTCAGAGAATTCTCTCTTCATTGAAAGACATGGTATACTTCTCAACTAGGTCAACTCCAACATTGAAGAAGACATGGTGAAAGTTCTCTTCCAGTTCTTTGACCCCCTACACCACTGTTTAACATTCCCTGATTACCAACTAGTACCTACTTTGGAGGAATTTTCTCAACTCCTGAGGATTCTTATTCTCCATCAACTACCCTACAACGGTACGGAAAGAGAACCAAAGCCTGAAGATGTTGCTCAAGCCTTACACTTGCAACCATCTGATATCAAAGGTCATTAGGAAACCAGAAGTGGTGTCAAGGGTTTCTTGGCAAAGTTTCTGTTTAAGAAGGCACAAGACTGCTGGAATTCTCTAGATCTACAAGCCTTTGAGGAGATTGTAGCACTCCTCATCTATGGGTTGTTCTTATTCCCAAACCCTGATCAGCTTATAGATGTGAATGCTGTCAAGATTTTCATATCTCGGAATCTTGTACCTACATTGCTTGGGGACATCCTACACTCATTTTACACACGAACAATGAGGAAAAGAGGTGTTCTCATGTGTTGTAATCCTCTTCTAGAAAGGTGGTTTATTTCTCACCTTCCACAATCAGTTTTGAAGAATGAGCAGGGTTTAAGGTGGTCACAACGGTTGATGAACCTCACACATTTTGATGTTCATTGGTGTTCTCGGTCCAGAGAAAATGTCATCATCATTGATCATTGTGGGGAATTCCCTAATGTCCCACTACTTGGCATTAGGGGAGGCATCACCTACAAACCCTGTTTAGCTCTGAGACAACTTGGGTATGCCCGAAGAGATGGCCCTCATGATATGTTGATTCTTGACTTGGTTTTTGACTTCGACAACGATACGCAAGGACTTCGACAAAGGTTTATCAGAGCTTGGAGGATGCCTAATAAAGTGGATAGTAAGACACTGGGGCACAAGAATTACATCCCCCTTGAGCCTTATCTCAAGTGGGTACTAACCCGTGCCCAGAGTCTTATGATGCCTTGCCCTCACATTCTGCCTATGATCAAAGAGCCTGTTATGGAAGGAGAGGTTCCATACACCCTCCTACATCCTGAGATGCCAACATCATTGGAAGAATTACAAAAGAGTTGGATACAACTCAAAGATGAGCGGAATACTTTTGAAGCCAGCTTCTATGCCAGTGAGAAGAAGGTTTTGGAGCTTACCCGCCGACTTCATGAAGAGGAAACTCTTAACACTTACATCGCACCAAAGAGGATGCGCAATGTCTTTTTACATTAAGAATTTTGTAATATTTTTCCCATGGGGCATTTATGTACTAACAAATTTCTTCTTAATATGACGTGTATTCTTTTTGTTTGCAACAAATTTGAATTTCTGAATCCTTGAATGCATTACATGAGTAACATATCATTCATCATATGCATAAACAGGTCTTCACACCAGGTTTCCTTATCTTTATGCTATTTATTTCAGCGAGATGGATATAGAGCAGACGGTTAAAGATCTGCAAGCACATAATTCACAATTCCAACAACTCCTCATGACCTTAGCAAAAGGTCAAGAGGATCTTAAAGCACTGTTAGAGAAAGAGAAGGAACCAGAAAGGAAGAAAAAGAAAAGAGTTAGGGTAGCCACTATGGGAAGGAGATTTGAGCATCAAGCTAGGAGAGTTCTGGAATTTCCCTCGATGTCTGACGAAGGGGTTGGTAAGGGAAAAGGAGTTGCAATGCCCTCCAAATCTGAAGCTGAAGAAGAGGAAGAGGATGAAGATTACTCCGAACAGCAATACCCTCCAGCGGATGATAAGTATAAAAATCTTGAGGATCGGTTGGCAGCCATGGAGTTGCAAAGGGTGCCTGGGATAGATTTCTAAGAACTAGGGTTGGTCGCTGGGATCGTCATTCCTCCCAAGTTCAAAGTACCTATATTTGCTAAGTATGATGGTTTGTCCTGTCCAAATATGCATCTGAGATCCTACGTCATAAAGATCCAACCCCATTCTTCTGATAAGGATCTATGGGTCCACTTTTTTCAAGATAGCTTGTCGGGTACGCAATTGGACTGGTTCTATCAACTTGAGAGATCTGATGTTCATAACTGGGAAGATTTGGATGCTGCTTTCTCCCGACAATACCAATACAACGTAGATTTAGCGCCTACTCGTACTCAACTACAGAGTATGGGTATGGCCTCTAATGAGGGATTTAAGGAGTATGCCTAGAAGTGGCGGGATTTGGCTGGAAGGGTGCAGCCACCTTTGTCGGATAGAGAGCTGGTTGACATGTTTTTAGGGACTTTGTCAGGTCCATTCTTCAATCATTTAATCGGGAGTTCATCTGCAGGATTCACCGAATTAATTCTGACCGGTGAAAGGGTCGAAGCTGGCTTTAAAAGTGGTAAAATTTAGAAGGATGCCTCCACTTCCACTGCTATTAAGAAGACCTTCCCAGCCAAGAAGGAAGTTTCTGCTGTTCACACCCAGAGAAACCAAGGGAGAATAGAGCGCCGACCAACGGTGGGGGCTGTGATGATCCAAAACTCCTCAGTCGATCAACCTCGCAGCAATCAACTGAGAGCTAATCAACAAAGGATATAAAGGCCACAACGGCAATTCACCCGAATCAATATGACACAGGCTCAAGTCCTCCCCCATCTGTTAAAGCTGAACCTTAACAACTTAAAATAAGCACCGAAAAACCCCAATACCTCTTCTCTTTATTATCATTCCAATGCAAAATGTGAATACCACTCGGACAGTGTAGGGCATGATACCAACAACTGTTGAGCTCTTAAAAACAAGATCCAAGATTTGATAGATGCCAAGGAACTAGAGATTGATGCTCCCGAAAAACCCAACGTGATATCCGCTCCTATGCCAAAACATGGTCATAATGTCCATGCCGTTATGGAAGATCTTCATGTTACCGTTGTTAATGAATTAATGACTCCGTTACCAATGATTAAAGAGAATCTGTTGAAGGCTGGGATATTCCCAGGCTGTGGAAAAGACTTATACTTCTGTTCAACCATGCAATCCGACTTCCCACTGTTGAAATCAGGCATCTAACGCCTGATGGATACCCCAGAGATCCTCTTTCAAAAGACTCCTGTTGATACTATCACTCATGTTACTCATGTTACCTTTGTTACTTCAATCAATGACATTGCTATAATAACCATCTCCGACACTATTTCCAAGACCTGCAAAAGGCCTCTTAAGATTACGCCTGATCCTAAGTTTGTACCGCTGAAAATTACCATGCCGGGGCTTATCCTGTATAAGTCCAACAAGACGATACCATCGAATTACGGAGGATAGATCTTCTACCATGGTATCAAGCAGATCGAATTATCCGAAGAGAATTCTGAGGAAGAAACCCCTAATGTAGGGAATATTGCAAGAACGAGCAAGATAACTCGTAGCGGAAGGATCTTCTCTCCGGAGATTGCTCCTCCACGGGCAGTCTTCGGACTCTCAAGAGTTTTTGTGCCTGTCTAGCCATCTGTGCAAAGTCCGGTAATTGAAGAAATTGACGCTCCCGAAGCTAGACCCTCTGTTGTTACTACCAATAAAGGTAAGGGGATCCAAGAAGCGCCTATCAGGACGAAGTCTCAGACTGTGGTTATCCCCGAGACCACCCAAAAAGAGATGGAAGAAATCTTAAAGATAATCAAGAAGAGAGACTATGATGTTGTAGAGCAGCTGCGGCAAACCCCTTCCAAAATCTCTATGCTGGCTCTCTTACTCTGCTCTGAGGCTCATGCCAAAGCCTTGATCAAATTTCTAAAGACGGCACACATGCCTCAAGAAACTTCTACGGACCAGTTTCAAGAGTGCGTTGCTAGCCTTACAACCGATAATGGTCTTGGATTTTCTGATGCTGATTTGACGTCTAGGGGAAGAAAGCATAATGATGCGCTGCATGTCTCGGCAGAATGCAGGGGGACCACACTTTCTCATGTTCTGGTTGACACCGGTTCATCTTTAAATGTTTTACCAAAGAAGGCGTTGGACGGATTGGACTGTGAAGGTTTGACCCTAAAGCCCAGTAACATCATTGTTAGAGCCTTCGTCGGTTCTAAGAGGATGGTTCACGGAGAAGTGGACATTCCAATCAAAGTGGGTACAGAAATTTTCAACTCTACTTTTTATGTGATGGACATCCGTCCTTCATATTCATGCTTGTTAGGAAGGCCATGGATCCATAACGCTGGGGTAGTCACTTCTTCTTTACACCAAATGCTAAAGTATCTGGTCCAGGGTAAGATCATAACGGTTCACGGTGAGGAGGAGTATATGATAAGTTAAATTAACTCTTTCTGTTATGTGGAGTTAGATGGGAATTCATAGAAACACCTTTCCAACACTTTGAAGAGGTTTCTCCTGAAGTCGCAGTAGCAAAGACAATGACTGATGTGCCTATCATTTCCAAGCATGTGTCTCGGATGGCATCCCTTAAAGATGCGGAGGCTGTAATCAGAGAAGGAAGAAGTACAGTGTGGGGGCAATTGGCAGATTTTCCCCACAAGACGGACAAGTTCGGACTAGGTTTTACTGCTGTTGGTCAGAAAGTTGTGCGTCGCTCCCGGGCTGGAGGATCACCCTTAAAAATCACTCACCATGGAGTTCATGCCTTAGAATAAGACAACTTTGAAGATTGGATCTTTCCAACCGTTGAAGGAGGATTAAGAAACTGGGAGGCGAAAGACTTCGTTTCCATTACTTTCATCAATCAGTAATTTATCTTTGAACATTTCCTGTTTGGTCTGTAATAATTAAACAATTCGTACACTCTTTTCGCCTTATGCCTTACCCGGGGCATATAGGTCCATTTGTAAGGGTTTTGATTCTTCATTCTCATATGCCATTTTTAATGAATCATTGGATGTTTTCATCTATAAACTGTTGTGTTCATTTTCTTTCCTTTTACATTTTGTTTTGTTTAAGGATGGCTATCCATTACACACACCCACACTCACAAAATGTAGGTACCCGTCCACTCCGGATTCCATGGGTGACTATTCTTCTTTGGCCTTCGGTGACTCTGAAGATTTGGTCAATCATGCCGAGTACGAAGGTGATGAAGACTGTGAAGTGCCTGGAGAGTTAGCTAGACTTTTACAACAAGAAGAAAGGGATATTCTTCCCCATGAAGAGTTGTTAGAGACTATCAATTTGGGAATAGAGGAAGACAAGAAAGAGGTTAAAGTGGGTGCCAACCTGGAGCCTAGTGTCAAAGAGCGCTTAGTTCGGCTGTTGAATGAATATGTTGAGATCTTCGTTTGGTCCTATGAAGACATGTCGGGACTGAATACAGATATTGTGGTTCACTGTCTCCCTACAAGAGAAGATTGTCCACCAATCAAACAAAAAGTCCGTCGAATGAGGCCCGACATTTCCGAAAAGATCAAAGCTGAGGTGATGAAATAGTTAAATGTGGCTTTTTGGCTGTTACTTCCTATCCGCAATGGGTTGCTAACATTGTGCCCGTGCCTAAGAAGGACGGCAAAGTCAGAATGTGTGTGGACTATAGGGACTTAAATAGGGATATCCCCAAAGATGATTTTCCACTACCACACATTGACATCTTGGTTGACAACACAGCTCAACACAAGGTATTTTCCTTCATGGATGGATTCTCGGGATACAACCAGATCAAAATGGCCCCTGAAGACATGGAGAAGACTACTTTTGTTACCCAGTGGGGTACCTTCTGCTATAAAGTGATGCCATTCGGACTGAAGAATGCCGGGGCAACCTATCAGCGAGCCATGGTAGCTTTGTTTCATGACATGATACATCATGAGATTGAAGTCTACGTAGACAACATGATAGCCCGTTCACAAACAGAAGAAGAACACCTCGGCCATCTGCAAAAGCTATTTGTCAGATTGAAGGAATATAAGCTCAGACTGAACCCTATCAAGTGCACTTTCGGAGTCAGGTCCGGTAAACTTTTGGGATTCATCGTCAGTAACAAAGGCATTGAGGTTCATCCTACTAAAGTCAAAGCTATACAATAAATGCCTGCCCCCCGCAATGAAAAGGAGGTTAGAGGTTTCTTGGGACACTTAAACTATATTGCAAGGTTCATCTCTCACCTAACATCTACCTGTGAGCCAATCTTCAAGCTGTTGAAGAAAGATTAGGTAGTTGAATGGAACAATGATTGTCAAGTTGCTTTTGATAAGATCAATGAGTATTTTCTAGAACCTCTTATCTTGATGCCACCCATTGAAGGAAGGACTTTAATCATATATCTGACTGTTTTGGATAATTCAATGGGGTGCGTACTGGGCCAACATGACTTGTCTGGCCGAAAAGAGCATGCTATTTATTACCTTAGCAAAAAGTTTACCGACTGTGAGACTCGCTACTCACTGCTCGAGAAAACTTGTTGCGCTTTGGTATGGGCTGGTCGCCAGCTAAGGCAGTATATGTTAACACATACCACTTTGCTGATTTCTAAAATGGATCTGATTAAGTACATCTTCGAGAAGCCTGCTTTATCCGGAAGAATCGCTAGATGGCAAATTATCCTGACAGAGTATGATATCCAGTACACAACCCAAAAAGCTATAAAGGGGAGTCTACTAGATGACCATCTAGATCATCAAGCCGTCGAAGATTACCAATCTATAAGGTTCAATTTCCCTGACGAAGACATTATGACATTGGACAACATTGAAGGTAACGCACCATATGACGGACCTGAACAAGGATCCCGATGGACCCTATACTTTGATGGTGCTTCAAATGCACTTGGCAACAGTATCGGCGTGGTACTTATCTCTCCAGAAGGTTGCCATACACCTTTCACTACTAGACTCTGCTTCAGCTGCACCAACAACATGGCTGAGTACGAAGCTTGTATCTTTAGTCTCAAGGCTGCTATTGACTTGGGAATCAAATCTCTGATCGTATTTGGGGACTCATCCTTGGTTATCAGTCAAATCAAAGGAGAGTGGGACACTAAACATCCTAATCTTATCCCATACAAAGAACATGCCTTGACGTTGTTGCCTCATTTCGAGCAGATTACCTTTGAGCACTTCCCGCGAGAAGAAAATCAGCTAGCAGATGCCCTGGCTACAATGTCTTCCATGTTTAAACTCAACTGGGATAATGAGGCTCCTCAAATCACCATTGAACGAATGGACGAACCTGTGCACTGTCATGAGATTAATACCGAAGAAGTAGTGGAACAACCCTGGTTTCATGAAATCAAAAGGTATCTCCAGACTCGAGAATACCCTGAAGGAGCTTCAGTCAATGATAAAAAGTTCTTAAGGAGATTTGCTGCCAAGTTCTTCCTGAGCAATGGTATCTTATATAAGCGCAACCATAATTGTGTTCTACTTTGTTGTGTGGACAAGGTTGAAGCTGAGTTGATCATGACCGAAATACATAGCGGCACATTTGGCACCCACTTAAGCGGACATACGATGGCTAAGAAGATTTTGCGAGCAAGCTACTATTGGTCTACCATGGAAGTTGATTGTCATCAATATTCCCGTACATGTCATAAATGCCAAGTCTATGCTGACAAGGTACATATTCCTCCAGTTCCTCTCAACGTTCTAACGGCTCCTTGGCCATTCGCAATGTGGGGAATCGACATGATTGGAGAGATCAAGCCTACGACATCCAATGGACATCGCTTCATCTTGGTGGCTATCGATTACTTTACCAAGTGGGTCGAAGAAGCTTCCTTCGCCTCTGTTACAAAGAATGTGGTTGCCCGCTTCATCAAGCAGAACCTCATATGCCGGTATGGTACCCCCGACAGGATCATCACGGACAATGGTACAAATTTGAAAAACACTGTGATCACTGCTCTGTGCGAGCAGTTCAAGATTCAACATCACAATTCATCTCCCTATCGGCCAAAGATGAACGGTTCTGTTGAAGCCGCGAACAAAAATATCAAGAAGATCATTCAAAAGATGACAGTCACCTACCAGGACTGGCATGAGATGTTACCGTTTGCTCTACACGGATATCATACCACGACAAGTACTTCAACTGGGGCAACCCCCTTTTCTTTGGTATATGGCATGGAGGCTGTTTTACCCATGGAAGTTCAGATTCCTTCCTTGAGGATTATGAAAGATGTTGGTTTAAGTGAAGAAGATTGGATTCAGATCCGGCTTGATCAACTTAATTTGATCGACGAGAAGTGACTTACTGTTGTTTGTCATGGTCAGACGTATCAAAAATGGATGATCAAGGCTTTCAACAAGAAAGTCAGGCGTCAGTTATATCAAGTCGGAGATCTTGTAATCAAGCGGATCATCTTGCCGCAAATTGATCCAAGGGGCAAATGGACTCCTACTTATGAAGGACCATTTGTGATCAAGAATATCTTTTCTGGTGGGGAAATGATTCTGACCACCATGGACAGCGACGACCTGCTGCACCCTGCGAACGCAGACATAGTCAAAAGATACTACGCATAAAACGACCCGACAAGTCGAAAACCCGAAAGGGCGACTTGGGAAAAAATGGGCATCCCGGTGAATCGAAAACCCGAAAGGGCGGTTCAGACAAAAATAACGGATAAATAAAACAAATTGTACACCCGTCAAGTTGAAAACCCGAAAGGGTAACTTGGGCAAAAAAGGGTTTCCCGGTGGATCGAAAACCCGAAAGGGAGGTCCAGGAAAAAGTTAGGGAATTAAAGCGTATGACTATGTCTCGTCGGATCACTTTAAGGACAATCTCTTCATGACCAAACTCCAAGCTCATGATCAATCCAATCATCTGCGGATGAAGCAACGAATGGACAAGATACTAAGAGTTGTGAAGGCTATAACATAATGGGAACCCCATGGAATTGTTACACATAGCCATCTTTCCCTATATAAATTTTTTCTCAATTTTTCGACAACATTCTCTTACTAGGATATCTGTCTCCTTTGTACAAAGATACTTATAAAAGTTAATACAAAGATACTTCAAAGTGTAGAAATTTGCTTGCCTTTCCTTTCTTTTTTACACTTATGTTTTATTTGAAAACGTCCAATGGTTTGTTAAATAGGCATATGCATTTGAATATAATCACTGCTTACAAATAAAACAAAATAAGAAAGGATAATTACTGATAGGTCGAAAGTATAGGAAAACGTCTTTAGGCTATTCCAGAAGAAATCCCCTACAGTATGTCATTCAGATCCTCAACAGAGCTAAAACCTTGAAATACATATCCCCAGCGGAGTTAAGTTTCAAAATTCCCATCAGAGTTAAGTTTCTAAAAAACTCCTGATCCCCAGCGGAGCCAGAATACTTTAAACTTTCTTCCCCAACGGAGTCCAAAACTTCAAATCTTAAACCCCGGTGGAATGCTCTCCAACTTCCTCCGATTCCCCAGTGGACTTCTCCACAAAACAGGAATCCCCAGTAGATTGGCATACAACCCAAGCTCCTGATTTTCCAAGCAGGATAAGCCTTCTCCCCACAGAGTTATTTCTCAGCAGAACGAATTTTTCTTGTTCTCTTTTCTCCAGTTGGAGCCTCCCAGGTTTTAATTCCCTGGTAGAGATCGTCAAAGTTTCCCTCATTCTTCCACAGAAAGTCATGAAGGATTCTAACATCCCCAAAGAAGTTGTCAAAGTTTTGATAATCCCCGCAGGTTGCCAAGGATTTTCGATCCCCAACAGTAGTCAGCAAGGATTTCTCATCTTCAACAATCAATGATTTTTGGAATCCGCAAAATCGGTCAAGGATTTACTTTCCCTGGCAGCAGTCAAAGATTTCATTATCTTTAGCTATCAAGGATTTATTTTCCTCAGCAAGACAGCTAATCAGCTTACATGCACATACATTCATATATCATGAACGTTTATAGAACACATTTTATTGCATCATACATGGCATGCAACATAACTTTGTGTTTTAGCTAACATTCTACCCTTTCAGGATAAGATTAAAAGCTACCTTTAACAAATGTTCAAAGATTTCAGATACAGTATGGATACACTCCAAGACATGAAAGTCATTCTGCTACTCATTCAGATCTCTTATTTAGATACAGTAAGGATACACTCCAGACACGGGAGTCATTCTGCTACTCATACAGATCTCAACTTCAGATACAGTCCAGATGTGCTCCAGACACGGTTGCCATTCTGTTATTCATTCGTAATTTATCCCCAACACAGAGATATCCCAAACACGGATGTCTTTCTGTCGCTTATTCAGACTTCAGATTTCGGATAAAATACAGATACACTCCAGACACAACAGTCATTCTGATATTCATTCAAGAATCAAATACAGTTACAGCTCGGATACGCTATAGGCACGGACGCCATTCCCCTTGCTCATACGAATCCAATCTCCAGATACAACTCAGATACATTCCAAATATGGATACCATTCTGATGTTCATTCTCCTGGTTTTCAACAAAAAGTTATAGATGGCATCTCTAAGCCCATCTCCAGCAATATTCTACCATTTCCAAATGGCATGTTTAATCCCATTCCCTCACCTACAATTTGACGAGTGCAAATTTACGGGCACTCTAGTGTCCAATCCTCTTTTACCTTCGAGTCACGAAAGGTAAACATGCCAATCTAACTCTTCAGGTTCAAGAAGATTGAACAGGGGCAACTGTTGTACCCCAAAATTGTCCCTCAGATTTTATCAACATTTCTCATCACAAGGCTCTTTGAACTCAAGACAAAGCTAGGGTTTGCACTGCTCAAGACATCTCCTTGCATTGATGACCTAAATTAGGGTTTGAGTTTGCACAGGGATTTTTGGACCTTCAATGCTCAAATTGACTTTCATACTTTATATTGGACTCGTAAGTTTGTCCATACCAAGTTTCAAGCCATGAATCAAATTTTTGCCCAGTCAATTGGACAGTTGACCTAAAAATCAGTTGTATTGGGGAAAAAGTGAACTGTGGCCAATTTACGGTCAAACCTCATGAATTTTGACCCACATCAACATTATGAACTCATATGAACCATTTGATCAATTTTTGACCACAACCCCACAACAAATTTGATCAGATCACCAAAAGGGCAAAATGGTCATTTTTAGGGTTTTGACTGTACAAAGGCAATTTTTGACTTTTTGACCTAGCCAATGGAAAATTAGGCTCAACCATGGACTCAAGGACTCAATGAAATCATATTTACATATTCAACAAGTTCAAAAGATCTCAAATGCATGGGATTGATAGATGAATTTTTCAGTCAACTGATGAAAATTTGACTGTACACTGAAAAGTCAACCTTTGACTTTTTGGTCAAAATCAAGTGCCAAGGGTCATTTTTCATCATGATGTGTAAAAATATGAAACTTGTTCATCAAGACACCCAAAATTGCAAATTAGGGTTTGAAATTGAAAATTTTCATAACTTAGAATTTTTCTAAGTTATGAAATTTGCTTAATTTTTCCTAACTTTGCCCAACATTTTCACCATGATGCATTTGGATTCAAACAAAACCTCCAACATGAAAGTTGTAGTCCTCCACAAAGTCTACAACTTTAATTCACAAAGTTTTCTCAAAAGAAGCTTGGATCGCAAGTTATGATGTTTGGAACAAGGGTCCCTAAAACTTTTAACTTAGTGAAATTTTTCCCTAGTTTAGGCAGGATTTTGACCTATCTTCTTTGCCATTTTTCACATAGTTCCACTTGGAATCTAAAGTTGCATTTCAAATATGGATTATAGATCATGTTTCATGCTTTCCAAATTGTCTAAGAACTCCTCAAACACATTTGTGGTTAGGGAGAATCGAAGGCTTGAAGTTGGCAAAAACTCACTTTTCATCCATGGCATATTCATGTTCATGCAAGGCATGGTGACTTGAAAATGCCTTGTACACAATAATTAAATGCAAATCACCATCAGTCTAAGCTTTTTTTTGGTCATTTGGACATTGTACACAATATTAAGCCCTAAGTAGAAAAAGGAACATTTCCATTTTTGCCATAATATGCTTTATGTCAAACCACAATCCCTTGAGCATTGGTCCATATCTCAGAGAGTAAATCAAATCCAAAAGTGAGAGGGGCCAAGAGCAAAGTATGCAAGCATAAGGAGAGCCTGTACAAGCCTGTTTTGAATCACTTCCACATTCTTACTTCAAAAACAAGAAACTTGTCCAAAACCTTAGAACTTGAAAACCAGCCAAGAGAAACTTATGCAAACAGTTTGAACATCTTTCTCACACCCCTTTGAGCTAGAAACATGATTGCTTGAGCCTCTAAACACCCCATAGCCAGAAATCACATTCCTTTGGCAAAACATGGCATGTTCTGCAACTTGAGTTCCATAGCTCATTTGGCTCGTGCGTTTTGCCCAAAGTTTCTTCAAACACCTTCCATTCAACTCATCCAACATATCCCAAACCTCAAACACCAACTGTAACTCCATTTACAGTGTTCACCATTTTCATTTTGAGCTTGTGCAGGTTGAGTTCTATAGCTTGATTCAGGTACATTCAAGGCAAGCAGGCTATTGGAGAAGGTCAAGTGAAGTTCAAGCAAGCTACCAGACATCTCAAGCCTTGTTGAAAATCACTACATTTCCCTACACGAAGTCAGCTGAAACAGGTTTTTCTCCACTTCCTATCTCTCTATTTAGGAACATTTAGCTTTAGGTTTGTGAATAAAAAATGTAGTATTCATTGCCATGAAGCTGTACATATGCTCAGTTTTCATTTATATTAAGTGTGCTAAGAGTATTTCATCCATGAACATGCTGAAAAAACTAGGTCATATTTTAGGGCCAGAGAAATTCTCTCTGGTCTTTGAGAGTTAAGACAAGTTGTTTATATGGTTGGAATCGTCTTGAAATTCTCTACAAGTTTGATGTTGTGTGTTTTTGCAATAGAACTCGTATACAGGATCTGGTAGTTTGTACAGGGATGCGCGCATTTTTTCAAAAGCTGGAGGTTGAAGATGAAGTGGTGGGCTGGGCTTTTCCTCGCTCACTCTTGACACCCCCTCTTTTCCTTTTTGCACCCCCTGGCCCAATTTCTTGTCTTTTTATATTTTTGCATTTTTGTTTTCATTTCTGATTTTGTTTAATTATTTCCAAATATAAAAAATGCTCAAAAATTTTTTCATAATTTTTTCACTTTTATTTTGCATTTTATTTTTATTTTTCTAACATAGAAGACATTTAAATACTTTTATCTTATTTATTAAAAATTAGAAATAATATATAAATCATACTTTTTATTTTTATTCTTTATTTTTATTCATACTAAAAATATTTTCCTAAATATATTTTATTTTTGTAGATATTTTATTTTATATTGTACATATTTAATTTGATTAATATACATATATAAATATATACTTTTTATTTTATTAAATACTCTAGAATAAAAAAATACAAAATATTACATTTTTACTTTTATTTTTATTTATACTAAAAAATACTTTTTTTCTAAGTATATATTTTTTTACATATATTAATATATTTTATTGTATATAAATAATATAATGTATTTATTTTCATAAAGAAATTAGGGTTTTACCCTTAAACAAATAAAATAAATCTTTTACTTATTTCTTTATTTTTTACATTAAATATTTAAGATACATAAATGAACAAAAACCCCATTTTTGCATACTTCATATTATTTGATATATTTAATTATTTTGTTTATTTAAATATTGTCCATTTATTATTTATGCAATTAAATTCAATTTGGATGTAATAGTAAACTAAGGTTTATATTTCTTGTCAAATACACCCCCATTCAAAGATTGTACTCCCATCCCCATAATCATGTTGTAATAGCTTAGAATTTTAATTCTCGCATTTTACGCTTTCAATTATGCCATGATTAGAGAATTAGGGTTTGTATGCAAAAATCCAAATCAACAAATAGTTTGACCTAATCAAAGACAAAAATGCATGAAAATCAAACACAATGCACACTTGCACCCCTAGGGTTACAATCCACTTGTTTCCCTCAAAAATGGGGCATGTTATGCATGTTGGGTACTTTGGCAAAACAAAAACAAAACAAAAGATCATAGTCCCTCGATGACTCTATCTTGGTTGCCTAAACAAAAATGATCAAGTCCCTCAAAAATTTGCCAAAGATACTTGACACAATTGCTATCATGGTCTATACGATGACCCGCACTTGTCTCATTTAACATCCTAATACAAGGTTGTTCACCAAATGCATTGGTGAAACAACACTGTCAAAAGGGTTAAAAACATATAGGAAAGATCTTTGAGTAAAATAGGGTAGACAACTCTTAGTTACTTAATCAAAGCTTGCAAAAACATCCTTGCTATTTTCAAACACACTTCACAACACAATTTCAAAACATTTCCCAAATCAAACTTTCAAACATTGAAATCTTTTCAAAAGACAAAAACACCTTTGTATACATTCAAACAAGAATCATTACAAAGGTTGCCACAAAGATGGCCTCTTTTCAAAACATCATTCAAAACCACATACAAAGCACCATTTCAAACAATTGAAAAGCAAAAGCAAGTGATCTAAACAAGTAACTAAGAGCCCATGGATAACCATGGATGAAAAGGGTGCTTGCACCTTCCCTTTTCATAATCTACTCCCCGAACCCAAGAAAACATCTCAAAGTTCTTTCCTATGCTTTTTGACCTTTCCTTAGGATAAAATAAAAAGTCGGTGGCGACTCTTGCTAAACCGAAACATTTGCGAACACAAACGCGAAATCCCAAGTCAATTCTCCCACCGTATCACAGAACTGGCGACTCTGTTGGGGACATCTTTAAAAGTGGAGTAACCTTAGAGTTTAGATCACCTTTGCATGCTTATTTCTTTGATTGCTTTACATTTGTTTCTATTGTTTGGGTATAAATCCTCCACCCGGATTTTTGGGAAACAATCATAGGTAAATAGCAATACTTTGTGGAAACTGTGCGGGGTATACCGACATGGTTGAAACAATAGCTATATTAGTGCGACATATTTGTTGGTACGGGTAGCCTTTGAGTCAATTAAAGAGAATACAGGGCTGCTGAGTGATGTTATAAAGCACTAATGAACTCTTAGAACCTTACTTGACCAGCTTGGCCTTTATTAGGGGTAGTGAGATGACCGGCTTTGGTGCAGTCTGAAGTTGGTAGATACTCGATACTACACTCATTAAGGGTTGTTTTCTTGGAATATTTCGGTCGTCAGTTAAGTGGCTAAACTGAAACAATAAACACAGAAAATAATCCAGTGATATTGAGCTCCTTAGAACCCGGTTACTATTTATAGGACAGGTTGAGCCAACTAACTTCAAGAGGGTACTTACCTATGAAACCCCATGCAAGCCTGAAACTAGGATCTTGTGTGACTTGTTTGTACATATGCTTGTGCATACATCATGAACATCATAAAGCATCATATGCATCCACTAACCATTTCAAGGGTTTGGATCTTCATCTTTGTTCTTGTTTTGTAGTTCATGGAATCTCTTCGCAGGAAAACAATCCAAGTCAACCTTGTGAGAATCCCTCCTCAACTCAAGGAGCTTACTTCCAAGATTCCATAGAATTCTCTCTTCAGTGAAAGACATGGTAGACTTCTCAACTTGGTGAACTCCAACATTGAAGAAGACATGGGTTATATCCTTTCCTTTTGCAATTTTTTTTGTTATTTTCCAATTTACACAGGTTTCCAATATAATGTGCAGTGCTTATCTCCTAATACCAGCAAACGCTTGGTCGGGTGGTAAATGATGCAGCATGAAGGCAGGAGGGTGTGGGTTCAACACCCACCTCATGCAGTTTTAACCCTTTTTCCCCCATTTAACCTAATTTCGTTGATTTCTAACCCCAATTTTTTCTTAAATATTTTCTTAATTAACCATTAATCAATTTAATCTTTTTAAAAATCTTAGTAAATTAGATTTAGGTTTTAATCAATAATTAATTTTTGAACTTGTTTTATTATTTACTAATTAATTAGGTTAATTAACATTTTCTTAAATAATAAAACTAATTAGACTTTAGGTATTTTTTATATTAAAATTAATTAGATTTAGGGTTTTAACTATTTAATTAACTTCAAATTATTTTCTAAACAAACATTCAAACACTCTTCTAAGCGTTTTTATTATTTCCTTTTGCCATTAAATTTTTTAGACGAATGTATAGGTTGTACGATTCTTGTAATAACTTAGATTTATCATTCCGCATTTTTTATATTATGTAACTGCTAACAGGATGTAATAGTTTAGGTTTAAACTCCGCACTTTACTTTCCCGTATCTTTTTTATGTAATTACCCCAAAGCCTTGTAATAGCTTAGGTCTTTACTTTCCGTACCTTTAAATTTCTGTATATATTCAATTGCTAGTAACTAGAAATGTATGGCAAGATCTAAAAACAATCAATAGATAACCATAATACAAGTTAAATAATTGAACTGAATACACAATTCACACTTTGCACCACTAGGGTAACCTCTCTTTGTTGCATTCGGATGTAATGGTCACGTCCTTCAAAAGTAGGGATACTTTAGCAATAGAACCTTGATCAAATCATCATAGTCCCTTTTGAATAAAGATCATAATCCCTCGATGATCCTTTGAGGTGCCTATAAAATGATCTAGTCCCTTCGATATAATTGGTAAAGTATCCTTAAATGTTGCCTTCGATGATCCTACGCTAGTCCCTTCACATCTAATAGATAGGGCTACCTACCAACTAATGATATGAATAGCACTATCTCTAAAGGGGAAGGAAAAGAATAAGAACGACCTTGGGTGCGTAAGAACTGTTAACTGCTCGCTCACAATCTTTTCTAAAAACATTTTTTACACATCACAATTTCAAAATATTTAAAAAAAACAACTTTGTACGCGTTCTTGAAGACTGATACAAGAACCATTACAAAGTTAGTCGTACTTTGGCTTTTCAAAATATTTTCAAATCACATACACAAGGAAAGTTGTCAAAGTTAGCTAGCGATTAAGAGCCCGTATATAACTATGGATGAAAAGGGTGCTAGCACCTTCCATTTTCATAATTTACCCCCCGAACTCAAAATCTACAAGGTCTTTCCTATTATTTTCACCCTTTCCTTATTGGATGAAAGAAAAGTCGGTGGCGACTCTTTCTATCCTCACATTTGGATAAAACCAAAAAATTTAGTTCTCCCACTGTATTATATAACTGGCAACTCTTCTAGGGAATACTTAAAAAAAGGGGTTACCTTGGGGTTAGATCATTTTATTTGCTTTAATTTTTAGCTTTGCTTGCTTTAAGTTAAGGGTTTCTTGGGTTTATTTACTTGTAATATCCTACACACGAATCTAGGGAAACCTTAGGTAAGTAGCAATAGATCATGAAAAATGTACGGCGTAGACCAATATGGTTGAAGTGAGGGCTACGGTTAGTGCGACACTTTGGATTGTAATAATGTTGCTTGAGTCAGTCGAGGATAACATTAGGCTTTCTCATGGTGTCTTATCACTAACTAACTTTTTAGAACCTTAATTGACCCATCTTGGCCATTAGAAGGTAGTGAGATGGTCGACTTTGGTGCAGTTCAAGCTTGGTTGATACTCGATCCTATGCTCATTGAGATTTTACTCACATGATGTTTTGGTGGCAAGTCAGTTGTTGTACTAAAATAAAACCTTCTAGAATGATCCGTGATTTGAGATTCCTAGAACCAGGTTACTGTTTTAGGACAAGTTGAGCCAACTAACCTCAATAGAGAAGGGTACTTACCTGTGGACCTCATGTAAGCCTTTAAACCAAAGGCTTTTGTGTGATTTGTTTGTGTTTTCTACTTGTTTAAACATGAACATGACATCACGACATCATAACATCATGACATGGCATTTTTACTAACCATTTCAAGGATCTTAGGGACCTTTAGTGCATGATTATTATAATCCAGATTGCAAGCAAGGGGCAAGAGGATTAATTTTCCTCTAACCAGATGCCTTCCAAATCACATGACGTTCTCTTAAGTCAGAGGCTAGGACCCACTTGATATAGTATTCTTGATTATGATAGAAGGACGTTCAAAGATGAAAACTCAAAGCTCTTCAAGACAAAGCTGCAATCAGATTCTTTTTACAATATTTTAATCCCATAAGATCCTTGAAAACATTGCATATACATCTACATGTCATGCATATCATAACATGTATTCTCAAGATAGGTTTTCTCATCTTCTTGCTGTTTATTTAAGCAGAAAATGGATCTTGAACAAACAATCAATGATCTCCAAGCTTAGAATGCCCAATTCCAACAGATGTTCCTGAACTTAGCCAATGGGCAGGAAAAATTGAAAGTACTTGTCACCAGTGATAAAAATAAGAAGACAAAGAAACCGATTGACATTCTTAACATGGGAAGAAGGTTCAGTGGTCCTGTCAAGCAAGCTCGAGATCTCAACATCCCATCCGATGAAGATGACAAACAGGATGAAGATGGTAAGAGTGTGAAAACTGAAAGGAGCAATCCTGGTTCTGACAAATTTCCTGATGAAGAGGAAGATGATTATTTGGACGAGTAATATCCCTTGTTGATGAGAGGTATAAGCTTTTGGAAGAGCGTATGAGAGATACAGAGATCCAGAAAGTGTCTGGATTGAACATTGATGATTTGGGGCTGGTTTCAGGAGTTGTCATTCCTCCTAAATTAAAAACTCATGTCTTTGCTAAGTATGATGGCATTTATTGCCCGAAGCTACATTTGAGATCTTATGATCGGAAAATTCAGCCACATATTACTGACAAGAAATTATGGTTGCATTTTTTTCAAGAGAGTTTGTCTGAGACACAATTGGAATGGTACTACCAACTTGAAGGTGCCAATAATCACACTTGGGAAGATTTGAATGCCTCCTTCTACAAACAATATCAATATAATTCTAATCTAGCACTAACCTGCATGCAATTGCAGAGTATGTCCAAGTGTTCTGAGGAAGGTTTCAAAGAATATGCACAAAAGTGGAGAGATCTTGCGGGAAGAGTCCAACATCCTTTGGCTGATAGAGATTTGGTTAATACGTTCATTAGTACACTGACCGGTCCTTTCTATAATCATATGCTTGGAAGTTCTTCATTTGGGTCACATAAATGATATTAACCAGGGAACATGTGGAAAATGGAATCAGAAGCGGTAAAGTTCAAGTGACCATATTGTCAAATACTATGAAGAAGGCTTATAATGGTAAGAGAGAATTCATTATTGTGTATGTCCAGAAGGGTCATAATAAGAGTGACCGCAACCAATTTGTGGGGGCAGTACTAATCTCCAATCTGGCGCAAGTGCAAGAACAACAGATTAACCAGCGTAGGCAGGAGGCGCCCAGGAGACAGTTTACAAAGATCAACATGTCATTGGCTCAAGCATGACAACACATGTTGAAGGCATGGCTGGTTTCATTGAGAGAACCTCCACATAATCCCAACACTTCCTACCCTGCTACAATCCCAACGCAAGGTGTGCGTATCACTCTGATAGCCCCAGGCATGACACTAGCAACTGTTGGGCTCTGATGAATAAGATCTGGGACATGATTGATGTTAAGGAAATTGAATTTGATCCTCCTAAGTCTCTTAATGTGATTATTGCGCCTATGCATAATCATGACAAGGATGTTAATGCTATTGAATATGTTTCTTATGTTCCTACTGTAAATTATTTGACTACTCCTCTGATTAATGTTAAGGAGAAGTTGTTGCAATCCGGTTTATTTTAGGGTTGTGTTGAAGACTGCTACTACTGTGCATCTCAATCCAATGGTTGTGCGTTGCTGAAAAAAAGGTATTTAGTGTCTGATGGATGGCCATGAGATTCTATTTGAGAATATTCATTTTGAGAAGACTCCTTATGTGGAGAGAATATCCCAAGACCTGAATCTCGAAGACGTGTCTACAATTTCTTGTACTCATGTTAGGATTACTTCTAAGGGTCATGTGAAGATTACTGGCAAACCTAGAATTTCTCCTGTAATCATTACTGCACCAGGGTAAATTCCATATTCCTCTGATAAGGCTATCGCTTAGAACTATGGAGCTGATGTCTACTACCATGGAGTCAAGCAAGAATCATTGTTGTTGAAGATGAACATGATGAAGTTACTAATTTCGATGTTTGCAATATTGCTGGGACTAGTAAGGTTACTAGAAGTGGAAGGGTTTTCTCTCCAGAGATATCCCTGAAGGATGTTACTACATCGATTCGTATTACTACTACTACTGAGACTCAGGACAAAGAACATATGACTGAGCCTGTCTAGACTGAGGCACCCAAAGAGGTCGTTGTTGAAGACACCTCCAAGCAAGAGATGGAGAAATACTGAAGATTATTCAAAAAATTGATATAAGATTGTTGAACAGTTGGGGAAGACTCCTTCCAAAATATCTATGATATCCCTGTTATTATGCTATGAAGCCCATGGTCAGGCTTTAGTGGAATTTCTGAAATCTACTCATGTACCAACGGAAATCTATATTGATCAGTTTGAAAATTGAGTTGCTAATCTGACAACTGATAATGGGCTATGCTTTGCTGATGCTGATTTGACCCCTAGAGGAAGGGACACTAATAAGGCCCTCCATGTCTCTATTGAGTGCAGGGTCACTACCTTTTCTCATGTGTTGGTAGACATGGGTTCCTCATTGAATGTACTTCCAAAAGCTGCGTTAGGAAAACCTGATTGTGAAGGGATTATTCTAAAACCCGGTGACATTGTGGTAAGACCTATTGACAACTCGAAGAGAATGTTGCTTGGGTAAGACCTACTTTCTATGTGATGGATATTCATCCAACCTATTCTTGTTTGATGGGATGCCTTCAATTCATAGAGCAGGTGCTGTTACTTCTACCCTACACCAGAAGTTGAAGTATCCCTTGAAGGGAAAGATCATTATAGTTTGCGGCAAAGAATAATATATGGTGATCCATTTGAACTCTTTCAAGTATGTTGAGATGGATGGTGAATTATTCGAGATCCCTTTCAAGAACTTTGAAGTTGTTAAGAAAGTTTCTCCTGCTGTCCTTATGAGCCCATCAAATATGGTTTCCTTGAAAGACGCTAGGGTTGTGGTCGAAGAAGGAGGTTGCATTGTTTGGGGTCACCTCCCTGATATCCCTTATAAATTTGAAATTTTTTGTTTGGTTGTCATCTTACAAGCTCAGAGGGTTGTCCGTCGTGCTCGTGGTAATTTTGGGAGACCGCCATTCCACATCAACAGTAATGGAGTTCATAACAATCATGTCAACATTGTGGAAGACGCTGATAGTGATTGTGACATAGACAGTTGGATCTTCCCTACTACCTGCAGTGGGCTAAACAATTAGAAAGATGAAGACATTATACCAATCTCCTTTAGTCAGGAGTACATTCTATTTTCTGTTTTCTTACTTTTAAGTTTTTTTGGTTATGTAATTTAAACAATAAACTTTAATCCTTGTGCCTTACTCGAAGCACAATGGTCCATTTGTTAGGGTTGTCATTATTCATCAGCATATTTTCATTTAATAAATCATTGGACGTTTGCATTCAAATTTTGCACTGTTTGTCTTTCTTTTAGTTTATTGTTTTCAAAATAACTATGTATTCTTACACACACCCACATAACAAAGTGCAGATCCATATCCACCTTGGATCCCATTGATAACAATTCTGCTATTTCCAATTATGACTTGGAAAATATGATCTACCAAGCCGAGGATGAAGGTGAGTAAGATTTTGAAATACCTGGAGAGATTTCTAGATTGTTAATGCAAGAAGAAAGATCCACACGACCATATTAAGAGCCAAGCGGAGTTATGAACTTGGGTACTGAAAAGGATAAGATAGAAATCAAGATAGGTGCCAACCTTGAAGATAGTGTCAAAAAGAGGTTAATTCAGATGTTGCGTGCCTATGTTGAGATATTTTCTTGGTCCTATTAGGACATGCAAGGGCTTGATACTAATATTGTGGTCCACTGTTTACTGATGAAGGAAGGTTGTCCTCCTATAAAGCAGAAGTTTCATCGTATGTGTCTTTAGATGTCTGAAAAGATCAAGGTTGAGGTTATGAAACAATTAATTGTAGGTTTCCTTGTTGTGACATCCTATCCTCAATGGGTTACAAATGTGGTGCAGGTGCCCAAGAAGGACGGTAAGGTGCATATGTGTATAGACTACAGGGATTTGAATAGGGCAAGCCTCAAAGATGACTTTCCACTTCCACATATTGATGTTCTGGTTGACAACAACACTCATCACAAAGTATTTTCCTTCATTGATGGTTTCTCCGGTATAATCAAATCAAGATGGCACCCGAGGACAAGGAGAAGACGACTTTTGTCACACAATGGGGAACTTTCTATTACAATGTTATGCCTTTAAGTTTAAAGAACACCGACGCAACATATCAGCGTGCTATGGTAGCTTTGTTCCATGAAATTATCCATCATGAGATAGAGGTTTACTATGATGACATGATAGTCAGGTCTATGAATGAAGAAGAACATATAGACCACCTACACAAGCTAATTGAGAGATTGAAGAAGTACAAGTTGAGGTTGAATACAAACAAGTGCACCTTTGGGGTATGATCAGGTAAACTCAAAGGTTTCGTCGTCAGTGGTAAAGTTATTGAAGTTGATCCGGCCATGGTTAAATCCATTCAACTAATTCAAGCTCCCCATACTGAGAAGGAAGTCAAAGGTTTTTTAGGAAGATTGAAATATATGGCCAGATTTATTTCCCATTTGACTGCTAATTGTGGTCCAATCTTCAAGTTACTGAAGAAAGATCAAGTAGTAAAGTGGAACAACAATTATCAGATAGCCTTTGACAAAATCAAGGAGTACCTCCAGGAACCACTGACTCTAATTCCATCGGTTGAAGGAAGACCTCTGATCATGTACTTAACAATGTTAGAGAAGTCAATATGGTGTGTATTGAGGCAACATGATGAGTCTGGTCGAAAAGAGGATGCAATATACTACCTTAGCAAAAAGTTTACCGACTGTGAAACAAGATACTCGTTGCTCGAGAAAACTTGTTACGCTTTAGCATGGGCTTCTCGCCAACTAAGACTGTATATGTTGACTCTTACTACTTTGTTGATTTCTAAAATGGTTCTAATAAAATACATATTTGATAAACCCGCTCTCTCTGGAAGAATAGAAAGATGGAAAATGGTCTTGACAGAATACAACATTCAGTATACTACTTAGAACGCAATCAAAGGAAGTGTATTGGCAGATCATTCGGCGCATCAGGCTTTATATTACTATCAATTTATGAATTTTGAGTTCCTAGATGAGAATATTATGCTAGTTACTGATTTCGAAGAGCCTGGACCGTATGAAGGACCTGACCCAGGATCCCGATAGACTATGGTTTTTGATGGATCTTCTAACGCACTGGGTAATGGAATTGGCATTGTAATTATCTCTCCCAAGGGTTTCCAAACACCTTTCAGTGCCATATTATGTTTTGATTGTACCAACAACATGGCAGAATAGGAAGCATGCATCATGGGCGTCAAAGTTATCATCGATATGAGAATTAAAATTTTAAGTGTATATGGGAACTCAGCCCTAATAATTACCCAAATTAAAGGAGAATGGGATTCGAAGTACCCGAATCTCATCCCTTATCGAGAGCATGTGTTGGCATTAATTCCATACTTATAATAAATCACTTTTGAACATACTCCGCGAGAAGAGAATCAATTGGCTGATGCATTGGCTACCATGTCATCTAT
Organism: Vicia faba; assembly: GCA_948472305.1. Taxonomy (NCBI): domain Eukaryota; kingdom Viridiplantae; phylum Streptophyta; class Magnoliopsida; order Fabales; family Fabaceae; genus Vicia; species Vicia faba. The sequence goes on along the minus strand of OX451739.1, from coordinate 1,221,180,719 downwards.
GTTCAGAGTCAGATGGGACAATGAAGCTCCTCGAATTACTATTGAGAGAATAGACGAATCGACACTTTGCTACAAAGTTGATACTGATGGAGTGAAGGAAAATCCTTGGTACCACGAAGTGAAAAGATACCTTGAGACTCAATAGTATCCTGAAGGGGCATCTATTAATGACAAGAAATTTCTACGGAGGTTCTCTACCAATTTCTTTCTGAGTAACGAGATTTTGTACAAGCACAATCACGATTCGACTTTACTTTGTTGTGTAGACAAGAAGGAAGCTGAGAAGATTATGGAAGATATGCACGAAGGAGTCTTTGGTACTCACTCTAGTGGGCATACGATGGCTAAGAAAATTATTAGAACGGGTTATTATTGGTCGACCATGCCATCTTCATTCTAGAACTTGTCACAAATTCCAGATTTATGCTGACAAAGTACTTATGCCTCTGGTTCCTCTAAATGTCTTGACTTCTCCTTGGTCGTTTGTAATGTGGGGAATCGATGTAATAGGAGAGGTTAATCCTACTGCCTCTAAAAATAATCGTTTCATCCTGGTCGCTATTGATTATTTCACAAAGTGGGTTGAAGCAGCCTTGTTTACCTCCGTTACCAAGAATGTTATGGCCTAGTTCATTAAGCATCACATCATTTTTTGGTATGTTATACCTGAAAGGATCATCACGGACAATGATACCAACCTCAACAATACTATAATCACGGAAATCTGCATGAGGTTCAAGATTAAGCACCATAATTATTCTCTGTATTGACCAAAGATGAATGGCATAGTGGAAGCCGCTAACAAGAACATCAAGAAGATTTTGCAGAAGATGACAGTGACATACAAAGATTGGAACGATATGTTACCATTTTCTATTCATGGTTATCGCACTTAGATATGTACATCAACTAGGGAAACCCCGTTCCCTCTCGTCTATGATATGGAGGTTGTCTTACCTATCAAAGTCCAGATTCCTTCCCTAAGGATTATGAAAGACGCAGGTTTGGACGAAGACGATTAGATTCAAACAATACTTGACCAGATAAATTTGATTGATGAGAAAAGGCTTGCGGCTGTTTGTCATGGTCAGATGTATCAGAAATGCATGATCAAGGCCTTCAATAAGAAAGTAAAACATCTGGTGTACCAGGTTAGTGATTTGGTAATAAAGCGCATCATCTTACCACAAGATGATCCCAGGGGAAAATAGACTCCCACATACGAAGGGCCATTTGTGATTAAGAAGATACTTTCTGGTAGTGTTATGATACTTACAACCAGGGACCGTGAAGATTTTCCATACCCTGTGAACTCGGACATAGTCAAAAAATACTACGCATAAAGAAACCCTCTAGGTTGACTAGCCTAGGAAAAAAATAAGGGCATCCCGACGAGCAAAAAGGGTTCGGGCAAAAATTAGGGGTATATATATAAAAACTGTACATCTGGAAAGTCTAAAACCTGAAAAGGAAGCTTGGGAAAAAGAGGATATCACGGTGTGCTGAAAACCCAAAAGGGCAATCTAGGCAAAAGTTAGGGATTAAAGCGTACGACTATGTCTCGTTGGATCACCCATTTACTTATAGCCAACATAATCACTAATGTCCAGTTCAAATGGTACAGATCAATTTAATAAACTTCTTCCGACAATGAGGGATGTGAAGCTTGAAGACATATGGGCAATAGCAGAGGTGGAACTCGATGGGATCATTTCCACATAGTTGTTTTTCTTTGTTTTTCTTTGTACCTTTTTTCCTTTTTATGACGATTTCCTCTTACTACAATTTATGTATCCTTGTATAAAACTGTCTCTTTATAGGAAAACCATCTAAATCAATACAATCAATTTCAAAATTCAAAATTGTTTTTACTTTCTCCATTTTGTTTGCAAAAATGTCCAATGATTATAATGTATGAACATATGCATTTGAATATGATTACTATTTACAAATATATGCATGAAAATAGCATTATCATTTACTGAAGACCCTAGGAGTCGGGATAACGTTCAAAGTTGACCATAAAACCCCATATAGCAATCTCCTAAGAACTATTTTCACAAGCTAATCCTCATCAGAGATTATTTTCCTTAACACAGTCTACAAGGTTTATTTCCCCAACAGAGTTTATTTCTCCAATATTGCGAGTTCCCCGACGAGATTCTCTTCTCCGACCAAATATCATCCAACATCATCATCCCCGAAAGACTTAATACTCATATCCAAAACCTGGTCAGACAAAACATCAGAGGATTATCCATCTCTTTTATCCCCAATTAAAATACATAAGAGTCAAATCTCTTTTATCCCCAAGCAGATGTCGAAGATCCCCAGCGGAATGTCCTCAAACAGAAAGCAGAAATCCCAAGTAAGGATGTTCTAAACAAGGCGGAAGAATTACTATCTTCATCCCCAGCAACAATCTGAGGATTTATTTTCCCTAACCATATATTATTATACGAAGCTACTGATACGCTCCAATAACATATTTCATCTATACATCATTTACAAAAATCATGACATATGCATACGAAACGAATATAACATTGTCATTTATTTTGAGAGCATCATAACAAAATGCATTGCATACATCATGACATTGCACAAAACTAACTTTTCCTTTTTAGGTTAAGTTCGCAAACAGACAGATACTACCAGTAGTTTATAGACAGGTTATGGATCAATTTCTGAAACAAGACGGGGCGACTATGTACATTACCAAGTGACTCCCTTCAGAAGTTTATTCTGAAAAGCATATCCTTCAGGGCCTTCATTCTGAAAAGCATTCTCCCTTAAAAAGTTTATTATGAAAAGAATCTCCTTCAGGGCCCTCGTTCTAATAAGCATTCTCCTTCAAAAGTTTATTCTTAAAATAATTTCTCCTTCAGAGACCGAGTTCTGAAAAGCATTTCCCCTTCGGAGACCGAGTTCTGAAAAGCATTTCCCCTTCAGAGACTAAATTCTTAAAAGCATTTACCCTTCAGAGCCCCAATTATGATAAACATTTCCCCTTCAAAGACCGAGTTCTAAAAAGCATTTCTCCTTCAGAGACCAATTTATGAAAATCATTTCCCCTTCAGAGACTGAGTTCTGAAATACATTTCCCCTTCAGGGACCGAGTTCTGAAAAGAATATCCCCTTCATAGACTGAGTTCTGAAAATCATTTCCCCTTCAGGGACCGAGTTCTGAAAATCATTTCCCCTTCAAAGTCCGAGTTTTGAAAAGAATCCCCCCTTAGAGACCGAGTTTTGGCGAGCATTCCCCTTCAGAAGTTTATTATGAAAAGCATCTCCTTCAGCACTACGTTCTTAAAAGTATTTCCCCTTCAGAGACAGAATTCTAAAAAGCATTCCCCCAGAGACTCATTTTTGTCAAGCATTCTCCTTCAAAAGTTTATTTTGAAAAGCATCTCCTTTAAGGTTTTGTTCTGAAAAGCATTTTCCTTCAGAGATTTTCTGAAAAGCATTCTGCAGGTATATTTAGGAATATAATCATTATGATATTACTACCCACAGTTACTTTGGATGGCATCTGTAAGCCCATCTTCGGCGACAATCTTTCACATCCCCGAATGGCATCTTTAAGCCCAAGCAAGCAGTACAATCAAACAACAGTGTTACTTCATGCACATGTAAGTGCAAATTTTTTGGCACTCAAGTGTTCAATCCTCTTCCACCTTCAAATCCTGAATGACGGGCTTGCCAATCTAACTCTTCAGGTTTAAGAAGATTGAACAAGGGAAGCTATTGTACCTCAAAATTTTCCCTCCCTTTTTTCAAAGATAGATTGATTCAAGGTGCTCAAGTACTCAAGATTACTCAAAGATTGATCAGATGAATCCTCCTCCTAAGCAGTGGTCTACAACTAGGGCCTTGGTTTCCTCAAAGAAGATTCATCTTATAATGCCTAAACTGAGTTTCATGGTTCCTCATATGCTTAAAAGAATCCCCATATCAAGTTTCAAGCCTTACATCACAAATTTGATCAGTCAATTGCTCAGATGGTTGAAAATCAACTATATTGGATAAAAAGTCAATTGTGGTCAACATATAGTCGAACTTCAAGAATTTTGGTCAAAGTCAATGCTTTGAGGTCACATTCATCATTTAATCAAGGGTTAATCATAATTCATCAAGAAAACTTGAGATTCATAAAAAGTCAAAAGTTGCTAAATTAAGGTTTTCTTTAGGAGAAGTCAACTGAACTTTAACCAAGTATAACTTTCACATGCTTCATCAGAAAATTCTCAACCAAAGCTCATTTTGAAGAAAATCCAATTCTCTACAACTTTGTCTCTCTAATATCAAAGCCCAAAAATGCTTCATTTGAGACATATGATCTGAAACATTACATGTCATTTTAAAGTCAACAAAAGACACTTTTTGTCAAAGAAATTTAGATCAAGATAAATCTTCAAGTGGAAAAATGACCAACATGAGAGTTTTAGGAGACATCTTGAGATTTCCAAAAAGACCAAAACCACCTTCATATGACAAAAATTGAGCAAGTTATGAGTTGCAGAAATTGGGTAATTTTGTGAAATTGCATGAAACCTCAATTGAACAATTTTGGGCTTTTGGACTAATGGGCCTAATTTTTGAAGTTCAAACGTGTCCGTGACATGTTAGGGGAACCCCAAAACCATTCACATATTTTTTATGATTTTTATTTCTTTTATTTTAACTTTTATTCATTTAAGTGCAAATTAAATCAAATAAATATTAAGTGGAGGTATAAAGCATAAAAGGTTGTTGGTTCAAATATTTTGGAGGCCCAAGATTACATTGAAAACCGTGTGGAGCTTATTCTTGAACAAATCTTCATGTTTTGTCGCATTCTAACTTATTTCCAAACAAAATCAAAGATAGGTTACATGATGTCCAAGCCCATATCTTTTAACCTAATCTCTTCCTATATATATGCTCTTCATATTCAAACAAAGGGACCATATAAAAAATATGCTCAAAAACCACTCTCAAAATCTCAACTTTTGTCAAAATTAGGGCAAACTTGCAATCCTATTTCCAGCCCCTCTCAAAGAAAAGCAACCATTCAAATTGACTCCTGGGTATCATAGGGTAAGTTGGGATCATCCTTGATGATCATAATTGCATGAAACAAGCATCCCAAGCATGGCCGAATTACATGTTTTTATGTGAATTTCGTGTTAGGAATTTCATAATGATTTGATCATTAATAATGTTTCTAATGTGTTCCTGAGATGTAATAATGCAGGTTTAATCCCTTGCATGAGAACCATAACGCCTGGATAACCTAGCACCATGTTTAACCAATTTACAATATTTTGGTCAGATCACATTATGCAGGATGATTTAGCAAAAACTAAGGCCACCAATGGATTCGCAAGGGTTGATTTAATGGGGTAGGGACCTATTTGATCACTAACACGCTCTATTTTACATGTTGGAGAAAACACTTCACCGGAGAAGACGACCGGAGCTAGGGCTCCGACGCCTCTCCGGTCCACGTGTTTTGTAATACATTTAAGTGGTTTTGTTATACTACCAGATGTAACAGCCAGCATAATGGCGAGCGCGCGTATGACAAGGCACTTCTTACCTCAAAGGCATGAGTTCGATCCAAGCCTTTTGCAATATTTTTTTGTTATTTTCCAATTTGCACAGGTTTCCAATATAATGTGCAATGCTTATCTTCTATCACCAACAAGCGCTTGGCCTGGTGGTAAATGATGCAGGATGAAGGCAGGAGGGCGTGGGTTCAACACCCACCCCATGCAGTTTTACCCCTTTTTCTCCTTTTAACCTAATTTCCTTGATTTTTAACCCTTATTATTTTCTTAATTAACCATTAATCTAATTTAATCTCTTTTAAAAACCATAATAAATTAGATTTAGGTTTTAATCAATTATTAATTTTGACATTTTTTTTATTATTTACTTATTAATTAGGTTAATTGACATTTTCTTAAATAATAAAACTAATTAGACTTTACGTATTTTTATTAATTAAAATTAATTAGATTTAGGGTTTTAAATATTTATTAATTTCAAATTGTTTTCTTAACAAACATTTCTTAGTGTTTTTCTTATTTCTTTTTGCCTTTAAATTTTTTAGACGAATGTATAGGTCATACGATTGTTGTAATAGCATAGATTTATCTTTCATAAGTTTTTTTATTATGAAACTTCTAACGCGATGTAATAGTTTTGGTTTAAATTTCGCACTTTACTTTCCCGCATATTTTTTATGTAATTGCCCTAAAACCCTGTTATAACTTAGGTCTTTACTTTTGGCACCTTTAATTTTCTGTATATAATCAACTGCTAATAAATAGGCATATATGACAAGATCTAAAAACAATCGATAGATAACCCTAATACAAGATAAATAATTGAACTGAATACACCATTCACACTTTGCACCTCTAGGGTAACTTCTCTTTATTGCCTTAGAAAATAATGGTCACGTCCTTCAAAAGTAGGGATACTTTAGCAAAAGACCCTCGATCAAATCATTATAGTCCCTTTCGAATAAAGATCATAATCCCTCAATGACCCTTCGAGCTGCCTATAAAATTATCTAGTCCCATCGATATAATTGCTAAATTATCCTTACATGTTGCCTTCGATGACCATACGATGACCCTACACATCTCCCTTCACATCCACTAGATAGGGCAACCAACCAACTAATGGTATGGATAGCCCTATCTCTAAAGGAGAAGGAAAAGAATAATAATGACCTTGAATGTGTAAGAACTGTTAATCTCTCGCTCACAATCTTTTCTGAAACACATTTTTTACTTATCACACTTTCAAAATATTTTCAAAAAAACACTTTGTACGCGTTGTTGAGGACTGATACAAGAACCATTACAAAGATAGTCGTACTTTGGCTTTTCAAAATATTTTCAAATCACATACACAACGTAAGTTTTCAAAGTCAACTAGCGATTAAGCTCCAATAGATAACTAAGGATGAAAAGGATGCTAACACCTTACATTTTCATAATTTACCCCCCGAACTCAAAATCTATCAAAGGTCTTTCATATTCTTTTCATCCTTTTTTTATTGGATAAAAGAAAAGTCGGTGGAGACTCTTGCTATCTGCATAAAACCAAAAATGTCGGTTCTCCCACCATATTACAAGATTTAAATAAGAAATGTTGGGCTTTATATTCTTCCATAATTCATAAGGAGTCTGATGTGCGATTGACCTAATGTGTCTAACGGTATCTTAACTGCAAGTGCACAGTCTATCGCGGTAGTAATAAAAAGATGTGGAACCCACAGGGACTTCGTAATCACTCTAGTGTTATGAAACAGGTTAGTTTAGCTAAGGCAGAAATTGTCACGTTTGGTTTTTAGAAGTTTAAACTAAAGGAGAAACTAAATTCAATTAAAAGAATTATAATATTAAAGTGGTCAGAGTGTAGTGTTTTGAACCTATGTGAATTAAATTGTACCTAAGCGTATGAAAATATTTAACTTAAATTGTTCTGTAGTACTTATCAGTTTAAAAACCCTCGATTCACACTCTCGTGGTCTTACCTTGGATCATACTCCTAAAGCCAAATGTCTGCTCTCGCTAGCCCATAAGTGTTTAGAAAGCATCTTTTTGAAAACTAAATAAATCTAATTCGTTTTAAAGCGCTCTCGCTGTATTTAAATCGAATGCCTAACTTTAGCTATCCGGTTAAAACCTCACAATCTCGTGGTCTTGATTTCTCCCTATTTTACTTTCCTTACTCATGTAACAAAAAGCTTAATTTTTAATTATAAAAAGTCACGGCCAGAAATTAAGTTAATTAAGGTTTTAGCTTAGAAATACATTAATTCATTCGGTTATTTCATCACACCCCGACTACGGGTATTTAGCTACTCATAATGCTCAGAATTAAAATGCGGGAAATAAAATCAGAAAATAATAACACATGCATTATAAATAAAGAACAAAAATTTAACATAAATAAATTGCAATTATATTGAATACGATAAAAACCTGAAAAGCAATAGTATGCTAGATCCTTCTTCCACAAGTCGGTAAGATCGGAACGTCATAATGAAAATTAAATAAACAAAATGGTGAGGCCTGAAAGAAATCCTAACTATAATAGCAATTTCCTGATGTTGGAAATGCTATTAAAGGTTTTTAAAGGAAAGGGAATAACAAGAACAAAATAAAATCGGAAAATAGAATCGGGTTTTAAATCGGCAGAGCTTCCGCAAGAATTTTCTGAACTGAACTCTATAATTTCTTCTTTGAAGTCCAAGCTATTTATAGAGAATGAATACAATTGGGATTATATTTCACGTTGCTAGATTCTTGGCTTGCTGATAAAAATAAGGAGAAGGTGGTCTTGGTCGTTGGAGAAAAATAAGGCACACATGCATGCTTCGTTACTTGACCACGTACTGCACGTTCAAAATAACTAATAAAATGCTTGTTACAGTCGTGGCTGGTGTGTTACGTGTAGATTCCATGAAATGGCGTGTTACGGTGGTGGCCAATGCATGACGGTCGTAACACGCTTCTGAAGTGTCTTACGGTCGTGGCATGGGTGTGACGACCGTAATAGCAGCAAATTTTGGATTTTTGATCTCGTGACCACATAGTTTGACTACAAGACCACACCGTTTCATTTTTCATTATTTCTATAACTTCCATCTTCCATTATTTAAACCCCATAATTCCCATTATCTACCACCATTACCACTCATTCATTCCTTATAATTCCTATAACCTCCCGCTTTCAAAACCGTAAAAAACCATTCATTACCCACTCATAATCTCCACCTATTTAACCCACTTCTTCTATCATTCTAGTATCACCACCATTAACTACCTTCTTTGCACTACACAAATACCTTCTCTTCTCGTCTTTGTCAAATATACCATGGTCGCTCGTAGAAATAAGCTCAATCGAAGAGAACCCGACATGACTCATCTTGTGTTCCGACAAGGTGAAGTTGGTGAACTCCAACAGGAAAGATACCAGAAGTTTTATCAGCGAGGATTGACACCCACATGATATGTCGACAACGACTGTTTATGCAATTTACGGTTGTATGATAGTATGCAAGGTTTTCTAAACAAAGTAGGTCTGGGATTTGTAAGCACAATGGGCTTACCCACCTTTAAGGCTCTAACTTTGGAGTTCTTAAGCTCCTACTTCTACATCACTCCCATCGACGCTGATGCAAATCTCTTTGGAGCAGCCACATTTCATATGTTCAACCAGGAATACACGTTGAACCAGGATGCATTGAGCGACATGTTTCATTTCCCTCGTGGAGACAATGTGCAATATCGAATCCCCCGTGAATTGGATTGGAATAGAACATCATATAAATTATGGGAGAGAATATCTAGTGAGCATAATGCCTCTCCCGAAGCGCATTACTCCTCTCACATCCATAATCCGAACATTCGCTACCTTCATTGCACCCTGGACAACACTATTTTTTGAAGAACCAACAACAACAAGGTCAACACCAAGGAGTTATATGCTCTCCATTGCGCCTTCGCGCTAAACCTCTGTTTGAACCCAAGCACCTTCCTAATGGCTCACATTCAAAATCTTATAACAAGATACGGGACTGTGCCTTTCTGTATTGGAGGTATCGTCACCGCAATAGTAGTTCACCTGAACCTGGGAGGGAGAGTCCTAAATCTACCCTCTCTGCCAACAGTGTTCTTGGACATTAACAAATGTCGAGCCGATCACCTTATTAAGGTAAGAGAAGCATGAGGTTATTATCTAATGGTGAGGAATAATGAAGTTCGTAGTGTCATTTTTCCAGATCCAAATAATATGAACTTAAGCATTGCAAACAACTGGTTATACAACCTAAACACCCCCGAGCCTGGTGTCAATGCACAAGGAAACCAAGGTGAATCCCATAATGATGTTTTCGACGAAATGGAACAAGAATCAGAACATCAAGTACCTCAACCTGACATTCAACCTCCCGAAGCCCAAGAGCCACAAAATGCCAATCCACCTGCCATACTCGATGCCATTTATGCTGCAATACTGTAGCAGAATCAATTGTCTAGCCAGCGCTACCAGAGCATCAAGATGCGTCAAGAGGAAATGATGCATCTCGTCCAACAGATGCAAAGAGATCAACATGATTACGCTCACTGGAAAGACCAAAGTATGCTAGAATTCACCGCAGGGATGACAGAAGACATGTGGGCTTTGAAACTCTATGTTGAAGGCTTGCATGAAGTTGTTTCCCATGCGGAGGGTCAAAGATATGAAGCATAATCTTCCAGAAGGGGTGAGCTAGCGCGTAGAAAATCTAGACCAAGGATGCGTGGTAGATTCCATGGCCAAGCCGAGGAAGAATGAGTATTTAGTTTTTCACTCTCGTTTTCCAATACATTGAGGACATTGTATGATTTAAGTATGGGGGAGGAAGTATTTCCACTTTTCTTTCCAGTAAATTTTATCTTCTCCCTTCTTTTTATGCAATATTTTGTGTTATTTTTCCGATTCCCTCACTTTATTGAGCCCCAACAAAAAAAAATTGATTTAATACAAAACTTGACTCACTCGACGAGTATGTAGGTTTCTACCTTTTAATTTTTTGTTAGAAACTTTCGCAAGATTTTACGAAATCACTACCGTCTTGACTCTCTACAAGCCTAGAATATAATAGACTAGTTAAAGTACCTATTATTCTGAAACCCAGAGCTTTAGTTTTGAAGTAATAATGAGTAGTTTATCTAGCAGTCAGCACCATCTTAAACACAAACTACACAGAAAGTCGATGAATATAAGTGGATGATCTCGGTTATTTATTTAGAAAATGTTACAGGAAATGAACCTATTAAATTGAGCGATCCTCATCCGATTGTTTAATCCAACAGATGTAAGCTCTACAAAGTAACATAAAATCCATTGTAGGTGGTTTAGAGGCATCTGGTACTGAACTTGGTAAGGAAGACTACGGTTTGATCCCCCGTATCATGAAAATGGGTAAAAAAAGAAGGTTGCCATATTATTATGCCAGAAACCACTATGCTAAAAAGATCATAACCACTAACCGGATATTTTTCTATGTACATGTTAGGATAAAGGGCTTAATGTGATTGCGCTCGAATGAAAATGGGTAAAACAAGACGATTACTTGGGGTGAGCTATAATAGCATCTGCAACTGGTTTACGTAAGACGGGGTTGTCTAGTGTTGTTACCGTAGTGATGGAGTATATATTAAGCTTTTGATTCTCTAACAAAACACCAAGCAACCGCGTACAAGTGGATTTGTATCATACATTTGCGCTCGGCCAATGTTTAGACAAACATCCTAGTGAGCACTTGCTTGAGGACAAGCAAAGATTCAAGTATAGGGGAGTTTGATAACACATAAATATATTGCATATTTAGCTTGATTTAACTAAATTATTTTCCATTTTTATTCTAAATTAAATCACTTTGTAGTTGGTATTATGCCGTTATTTTTCTATTTTGCAGGTATCAAATTAATTATGAGAGAAAGAATAAAAAAGGAAGAAAAAAGAAGAAAAAAGAAGAAAAAGAAGAAAAAAAGGCTATAATAAAGTCAACTATAACCCTAAGCCCAAAAGAAGGAGTGCGCAAGTCAACAGCAAGCGTGACGACCGGCAAGGCATGCTTGACGATCGACATACAATGACCAAGTAAGTGACGAACGTCACTAATCCCTTTGACGGATGTCACATCCCCTATTATTTTGCCCACGTCCCTTAAAGCTTTCAACGATAGTTTGTTAACTGCTTCCACCAAGTCAGATACGCGAAGATATAGCAGCCCTATAATCTCTCCAACAAATCCTCACGAACAGTTACTCGAGATAGATATAAATAGTAGACCTCATGCATTGAGAGGGGGTCACGTCGTTACTGCCCTTTTTTTCTTCGTGCATATTTCACAGAGATACTATTTTCCAGAATTATTTTTTTCCTTAGCTATTATTTTCCTTAGCAGTTTTATTTTCCAAACCCGTTTTAAGAAATAGATTTCTACACCGGAAATATATTGCCCAGTAGTTTATTTCAAGACCTCCAGAATTGTTATTTAAGTTTATTATTTTATTTTCGCAATTGTTCCTGTTCCGTATTGAGGCAAAACCTACCAACCTATGGAGGAGTTCTTCCTTTAGAGCCAGACGAATTTTTATCAGTCTCCAGTCAATTTAATTCCAAGTTTTTATTTTAATAAATTATTATTTGCCTTCAATTCGATAACCATGTTTACTTTGTTGTTTGGCTTTTATTATTCCGTGATTGAGTTTTATAATATGTTAAGTTAGATTTATATACCTGTATGTAAGATCATAAAATGGAGGGAATTTGGTAATACTATTGGTTATTTAATTGTTGAACTATTTTCTAGACTAGATTACTTTGTTTTTAATTATGAACCGTTTTGTTACGAGAGTAAAAGATGAATAGAAGTTAGGTTCAATAAAGCGAGAGCTTGAGGATCTTTAACTGGACATAGTAACTAGGCATTGGCTTTAAAAACAGCGAGAGCGCTTTAAAGCGAATTAGAGTTTATTTGTTTTCCAAATAATGTTTCTAACTCCGACGGGATAGCGAGAGCGTACGTTAGGACTTAAATTCCATAACCTAAATCAACAACCACGACAGTGTGAGACGAGGGTTTTTAAACTGATAAATTTCTACTGAGAATTGTTAGAAACTACAAGTTACCAAATAGGTTACTAATTCTCGAAGCCCGGTCATTACATACTGGTTATTTACCCCCTCTGATTATTTAACTAGATTCAAACTTACTTTTAGTTCCCCTAATCTAAACCAAATATTTTTAGCCTTAGATTTACATCGTAACGCTAGATAACTGTACATTTGACTTTTGGTCCTTTGGGTTCGATAATCTTTAAAACTACGCGATAAGATTGTTCACTTGCAGTCCAGATCATTTAGACTACCATATCTAGTCGATCAGTATTAAAAAGATAATTGAAGCAATTGCGGTAAATGAGCATTTAGAGTTGTATGACTGGAGTGTTTCCTAACCTGAAGGAATAATTGATTTGAAATTAGCTAATAAAGTTGTTAAGATGGAAGACCAAATTACAGCTGAAGTAGAGAGAAGACTAAAGAAGATGGCTATTGATACACAAATTGTAGCATAGGTCCAACATGTTCAACCGACACAAGTGGGCAATTGCGAAATTTATGGAGGACCTCATCTTACTGTACATTACGTTGCTAGTGCATAACAAATTGAGGAGATAAAATTTATAAGGCAGAACAACCCTTATTCAAATACTTATAACCCAAGTTGGAAAAATCATCCTAATTTCTCGTAGAAGGATCAACAAGGAAATGCCTAAAACCGACCACTGCAGCAATAACCATATAACCAACCTCAACAACAATTTCAGCAATAGGGGACAAGGAAAACTGGTTGGTAGATTGCCATTTAAAAGATGGCCGCTCAAAGTTCTCAATTTCAAGAAGAGAACCGAAGTAATCTAAAGAACACAGGTGCTTCCATTAAGAATCTGGAAATACAGATTAGTCAGATCGCCCAATAACTTACAGTTCTACATCCACAAGGCGCTTTGCCAAGTTCTAGAGTTACTAATCCAAGAGACAATCATCACGTGAATGCTGTGACCACTGGGAGCCGTAAGTCAAAAGATGTGCGCGAGAAAAATTCTGAAGAAGAAGACCTATTTCTTGAAGTTGATTTAGAGATTAAAGAAAATGAGGTTGAAAGTGAAGAAGTCACTATACATGAAAGTGTGGTCAAAGAAAAACTCACTGAACCAAAACCGGCAGTTAAACTCCCTTTCCCCACAAGAAACAAGAAGAAGGGGCAACATGAGAAAAACTTTGAGAAATTTTTAGAGATGTTCAAAAAGCTTGAACTCAACATTCCTGTCTTGGAGGCACTCAAGAAAATGACTAATTATTCCAAGTTCATGAAAGATATCATATCAAAGAAAAGAACCATCGATACCGACCCTATTATTCTAAGCGAAGCCTGTAGTGCTATTTTGCATGGTATGAAGATTCTGGTAAAGAAGAAGGATCGAGGTTTTGTTACTATCCCTTGCACTATTGGGGATAGATCTTTTAAAAAGGCTCTTATTGATTTGGGAGCAAGTGTTAGTCTCATGCCATTTTCTATCTACAAGAAATTAGGGATTGGTAATGTGCAAAACACAAGGATGACACTTCAGTTTTCCGATCATTCTGTGAAGAGACCTTATGGAATAGTGGAAGATGTCCTGGTGAAAATTGACAAGTTCATATTCCCTGTGGATTTTGTTTTTCTTGAGAAGTCGGAAGATGAGGAGATTCCTCTTATTCTTGGTAGACCATTTTTAGAGACCGGGAGATGTTTGATAGACATAGAGGTGGGTACCATGACTCTGAAAGTTAATGATGAAGAGTTGAAAATTGATGGTCGGGACACTATGAAGTATAAGGATGATATTGCCACAAGTCAACATATTGAGGTAATTGATGAAGTGGTTGCTAATGAGAATTCTTTGAAGACACAACAACTACCTTTGGAAAAAGTGTTAAGCTTATCAATTTTTGAAGAAACTGAAGAGGTGGATGAAAAAGAGATGGGAGCGTTAGCTATGATGGATGCAATTCCGTCTTTCAAAGGGACTCGACTAAATCGGTGGGAAGATTTAAGGAAACCTTTAATGGAGGAGAAGAAAGATGAATCTAAGAAAGGGGCAGAATTGAAACAATTACTCTAGAACCTCAAATATGTTTTCCTCGGCACCGACAATAGATGCTCGGCGATAATAAGTTCCAATCTTGAAGCTCTCCAAGAGATAAGCTCGTCAAAGTTCTAAAACAACACAAAAGTGCTATTGGATGATCGGTTAAATATTTGAAGGGGATTAGTCCTATGGTTTGCATGCACAAAATCCTTATGGAAGATGATCATAAACCGGTTGTCCAACCCCAAAGAAGACTAAATCCCACAATGAAAGAGGTAGTCAGAAGAGAAGTGGTGAAACTGTTAGATGTTCGGATGATTTATCCTATATCTGATAGTTCTTGGGTGAGTCCTATACATGTCGTGCCAAAGAAAGGAGGAACGACTATGATCAAGAATGATAAGAATGAGTTGATCCCTACAAGGACAGTAACAGGATGGCTAGTCTGTACCGATTATAGAAGATTAAACCTCGCTACGAGAAAGGATCACTTTCTGTTACCATTCATTGACCAGATGTTGGAAAGGCATTGGCTCTTAAATTTGACACCTACTATATATTGGCCTTATAGGCTAGAAATTGAACAAATAAAGCCAAGCTGGAAAATATTTCGACAGGTGGAAAAAACATAGAGAAAATATCTGACTTACACATTGGTCTTCGACCAGGCGTCACCATCAACATTTCGACTAAGAAGGTCTTATGACCTTTGTTGTACCCCAAAATTTTCCCTCTCATTTTATCAAGATTTCCCCTCACAAGACTCTTTGGACTCCATACAGGATTAGGGTTTGCTCTACTCAAGACATCTCCTTACACTGATGACCTAAAATTAGGGTTTCAGTTTTCACAAGGATTTTTGGACTTCCAATGCTTAATATGACTTTCATACTTCATGTTGGACTCATAATATTGCTCATGCCATGTTTCAATCCTTGAATTAAATTTTTTCCCAGTCAATTGGACAGTTGACCTAGAAATCAGCTGTATTGGGGAAAAAGTCAATTGTGGCCAATCTACAGTCAAACCTCATAATTTTTTATCCACATCAACATTATAAATTCATATGAACCATTTGATCAAGTTTGGACCACAACTCCTAAACAAATTTGATCAGATCTTCAAAAGGGCAAAATGGTCATTTTTACGGTTTTTGACTGCAGAAGGGAAATTTCTGATTTTTGACCTAGCCAATGGAAAATTGGGTTCAAGCATGGATTCAAGGACCTAATGGCATCATCTTTACATAATCACAAGGTTCAAAAGATCTCAAAAGCATTGGATTGACAGATGAATTTTCCAATCAACTGATCAAAAATCAACTGTACACTGAAAAGTCAAACTTTGACTTTTTGGTCAAAATCAAGTGCCAAGGGTCATTTTTCATCAAGATGTGTCAAAACATGAAACTTGTTCACCAAGAAACCTAATTTTGCAAATTAGGGTTTAAAATGGAAAATTTTCATAACTTAGAAATTTTCTAAAAGTTATGAAAAATTCTTATTTTTTCCCAACTTTGCCCAACTTTTTCACTATGATGCAATTGGATTCAAACAAAACTTACAACATGAAAGTTGTAGTCCTCCACAAAATCTACAACTTTTATTCACAAAGTTTTCCCAAGAGATGCCTGGATATCAAGTTATGATTTTATGAACAAGGGTCCAAAAAATTTCTAACTTAGTGAAATTTTGCCCTAGTTTAGGCAGGATTTTGACCTATCTTCATGGAAATTTTTCACATAGTTCCAATTGAAATCTCAAAATTAATTTCAAAAATGGATTATATAAAATGTTACAAGCTTTCCAAAATGTCCAAGAACTCTCCAAAATCATTTATGGTTAGGGAGAATCGAAGGTTTGAATTTGGCAAAATGTCACTTTGATCCATGGCATTTTTCATGTTGCTACAAGTTGCAATTTCAATCCAGCCTTGCTTGTACTTGCTTACAGGTCCTTAAACCCTTCCACGCTCAAAAATTGAATGCAAACTCAATGGATTAAAGCATTGTTCTGATCTTTAGAAGTTTACACATTGAATTAATATAAAAATGGAAAAAAGGTAGCATTGCCACTTTGATAAAGTTTGCTTTATGTCAATTTGTTTCTCTTGAGCATTGCACCAAGCCTTTTGCAGAAAACCAACTCCACAAAATCTGGGCAAAGTACAACAACTTTGTGCAGCTAGGAAGGAGGCCTGTACATGCTCTTTGCTTGATCACTTCACACTTTTCTTCAAAATCAAGTCAACTTGCAAAAAGGACATAACTTTGGAATCTGATAAAACCAAGTGTTGTAAACATTTGAACCAGGTTTTACATATTGCCAAAAGTCAGAAGCACGAGCTAACAAGTCCTCAAGCCTTCCAAAACACCAAAACCACATTTTCTTGCAAAATAGGGCAGCTTCTGCATTTTGGTTTCCAAATCACAAACCACTCGTGCGTTTTGCCCCAAACCCCTTCCAACACACTCCGTACAACCTACCTAAGCTATCCCAACCATTGGCTAGCAACTGTAACCCCATTTACCCACTTCACCATTTTTTAATTCTGACTGTGCAGGTTGACTTCTACAAGCTTATTCAGGCAAGTTCAAAGCTAGCTAGGCA
This sequence comes from Vicia faba, assembly GCA_948472305.1. NCBI lineage: Eukaryota > Viridiplantae > Streptophyta > Magnoliopsida > Fabales > Fabaceae > Vicia > Vicia faba. Next base: position 1,221,163,420 of record OX451739.1, on the reverse strand, counting down.
TTGGGAAAGCTCAAAGGAACTTCAAGCAAGCTCACAAGCATCTCAGGCCTCACTGAAAACCCCTGCATTGCCATACTCGAGCTTGACTGAAACAGCTAAAGTTCAAACTTCTATCTCTCTATTTAGGAATCATTAGGCTTAGGTTTGTTAATAAAAAATATAGTACTCATTGCTCTTAAACTGTACATATGCATAGATTTCATTTAAGTTAACTGAGTTAGGAGAATTTGAATGATGAACTTTCTGGAAAAACTAGGTTATAAATTAGGGTCAGAGAAATTCTCTTTGGTCTTTGAGAGTTAGGTTAATTTTTTTATATGGTTAGAATCGTGTGATTATGCTCTATAACTTTCATGTTGCAAGTTTTTGCTTTAGAGCACGTATACAGGATTTCCAGATTTGAACAAGAAACGCGCGTTTTTGTTTGATAAGAGGTTGAAGATGAAGCAATGTTGGTTCGGCTTGGTTTCTCCTTGCTTTTGACACCCCTGACTTGCTGTTTACACCCCCTTGGCCCATTGTTTTATATTTTCATTTTTTTCATTTCTTTTTTAGTTTCTGACTTTTATTTATTTTTCTAAATATTAAAAATTACTAAAAATATTTTCATAAATTTTAATTTTTTTTTAATTATTTTTTTTTCTAGCATAAAAATAGTTTCTTAAATAATATACTTTTATTTTCTTAAATAGAAATCTTGTAAATATTATAAAAATATTATATTTTTATTTTTATTATTTATATACTTAAATAATATTTTTTTCTCACATATTTCTATTTTTTAACATTTGTATATATTATTTTTATTTATTTTTTGTACATAAATGAATAAATAATATAATTAATACATATATATTATCTTAAAACAAGTTAGGGTTTCCATCCCTTAATAAAAATTAACATTTTTATTTTCTTATTTTTAATACATTAAATATTTTATTTTTACATACATAAAATAAAATACAAAAAAATCACTTTTGCATATTCATATTTATTTCCATATTTAAATATTGTCTATTTATTTATTTGCAAAGAATTCAATATGGTTGTAATAATTTTAGGGTTTTTATTTTTTGCAAAATATCCCCTATTCAAACTTGTACCCCTCTCCCATAATCATGTTGTAATAGTTGTAGATTTATTTTTACGCACTTTATTGCTTTCAAATATGCATGATATAGATTAGGGTTTGTATGCAAAAATCCAAAATCAAACAAATAGCTTGACTAATACAAGACAAAAATGCATGAAAATTGACAACACAATGAACACTAGCACCCCTAGGGTTTCATCCACTTGTTGCCTTAAAAATGGGCATGGTATGCATGTTAAGTGTCTTGGCAAAACAAAAATAAAAACAAAAGATCATAGTCCCTCAATGATGTTATCTTTGTTTCTTATACAAAAATGATCTAGTCCCTCAAAAAACTTGCGAAGATACTTAGCACTATTGCTATCATGGTCCATACGATGACCCGCACCTGTCCCGTTTAACATCCAAACACAAGGTTGCTAACCAAATGCAATGGTAAAACAACAATGTCAAAGGGTTAAAAATTTGTAGGAAATATCTTTGAGTAGGTAGGTAGATGCTCCTAGTTACTTGATCAAATTTGCAAACATCCTTGCTATTTTCAAACTATCACACACATCACAACACATTTCAAAACATTTTCCCAAAACAAACTTTCAAACAATGAAACATTTTTCAAAAGACAAACACCTTTGTAAAACATTCAAACAAGAATTATTACAAAGGTTGCCTAGACAAGGTCTCTTTTCAAAATACATTCAAAACCACACACAAAGCACCATTTCAAACAATTGAAAAGAAAAAGCAAGTGATCTAAAACAAGTAACTAAGAGCCCATGGAAAACCATGGATGAAAAGGGTGCTAGCACCTTCCCTTTTCATAATCTACCCCCCGAACCCAAAAACAATCTCAAAGGTCTTTCCTGTGCTTTTTGACCTTTCCTTTGGATAAATAAAAAGTCGGTGGCGACTCTTGCTAAACCGCACAAGTACGAACGAAATGCAAAACCTCAAGTCAGTTCTCCCACCGCTTCACAGAACTGGCGCATCTGCTGGGGAGATTTATAAAAGTGGGGTTGCCTTAGGATTTTATATCACCTTTACATGCTTATCTTGGTTGAATTATGTGCTTTACATTTTTGGTTCCTTGTTTGGGTTTGTTTTAAATCCTACACCCGGATTTGGGGACACCTTTTAGGTAAGTAGCAATAGACTGTGAGGGAACTGTGTGGGGTATACCGACATGGTTGAAGCAGTAGCTACGTTGATGTGGCACTTTGGTTGGTACCGGTAACCCTTGAGTTGAATCAAGGAGAGTACGGGGCCGCCGCGTGGTGTCGTGAAGCATCAACTGACCTTAGAACCTTACTTGACCAACTTGGCCATTAGGACGTAGTGAGATGACAGGTTTCGGTGTAGAGATGAAAATTGGTTGATACTCGATACTACACTCATTGAGGGTTGTTTCCTTAGAATATTTCGGTCGCCTGTAAGAGGCTAAATTGAAACAATGAACAAGGAAACCATCAAGTGATATTGAGCTCCTTAGAACCTGGTTACTATTTCTAGGACAAGTTGAGCCAACTAGACTTCAAGAGAGTACTTACCTACAAGCTCCATGCAAGCCTAAACCTAAGGACTTGTCTGCTTTGTGTGAATATGACTATTTGTATAAACTTGCTTACTTCGCATATCTGTACATAACATCATAACATCATACCATAACATTTTCAATAACCATTTCAAGGATCTTGAGGGTCTTTGATGTAGGGTCACGTTGAACCAGACATCTACCAAAGGGCAAGAGGATTCATTTTCCTCTAAACAAACACCATCGAAGATCAAGTACAAAAACTTGAGTCAAGGGCTATGACCCATTTGATATGGTGAGCTTGATTCTCGTGGAAATACATCCGCCGGTACAAAGTTCTCCAATCAAAGATGTTCAATTTCTAACATTTTTTCTTGTGTTTACCCCGCGAGATCCTTGAAAACATACATCCACATATCCTGCATCTTATCATGACAGGTTTCTCCCTTTCAGGTCTCCTTATCTTCCTACTATTTATTTCAGTAGAGATGTCTCTAGAGAAGACTATCAAAGACATCCAGGCTCAAAACGTTCAACTTCAAGAGATGTTCTTGAACTTGTCCAAGGGACAAGAAGAAGTGAAGGCTCTCCTCACAAGGGGCATGGTCATAGGGAATCCAGGGGGCATCGGGAATGATCAGTTGGAAGGGCTACATATTGAGATGGCAACAATTAAAATTCAGATGATGGGACAACTTGTGGGCCAGATGGCTCTTATTCAAAACCTGGCTCAAGGACAAGAGGAGCTAAAGGTACTAATCAACAAAATGCATCGGGATGGATGTAACCACATGGGGAAAATGACTAAGGTTGAAGATCAAGTCATCATTCAGCTTCCCTTGAGACAAGAAGTCGAGGGAAAGCCTCCCCAGTTTGCTTCAGAGTCACAAGCCCAACAACTATCTCACCAACGTCAACAGGGTAATCAGCGTAGGAAGAATACATTTGAAAAGCGCTTCACTAAGATTAACATGTCATTATCCCAAGAGCTACAATGCTTGTTGGAAGTTGAGATAATTGTATTAAGGGACCCCCCTCGGTGTCCTAACATAGCTGCTCTAGGGTACAATCCAAATGCAAGATGTGTGTATCATTCCAACAGTCCTGGACATGACACCGATAGCTGTTGGGCATTGAGAAACAAAATTCAAAATCTGATTAAAGAAACAACGCTGGAGTTCACACAGGATGGCCAAATGAAAATCTTCCGCTGAGAGCTCTCCACCTGAAATGACATGTTCGAACTAAGAGGCTTCTGTTCATTTTGAATTTCCAATTGTAATTTCTTTTTTTATTCAAACAATTATCTATTAATGTCAAACTCTGTTTCATTAATGCATTGCATATGTTTGTCTTGAATTCATCTTTTCGTTTTCACTATTTTTTTAAAAACTATGCTTTTATTCTTCTTATGACACAAACCTTTAGAGAGAGGATGACGAAAACAATGCCATAATATCATACAATATGCTTTTGGACAGACCTTGCTGACGATGTACAGGCGTTTCTTTCAAATCTTAAACACTGGAGTTATAAGGAAGATAATCCCTAGTCAACCCCTTCGAGCCAAAGAAGTAGAATTTTTTCTTTTTTAACACAAATTGAAACCTTTAATCAAAACCTGGGGCAGGGTAGTCTCTCAATTAATTTAAAAGCATGTTAAAGTCGTAAAACCTCATCTTGTAATACAATGAATGACATCAAAAACATTCCTTTGGAATCAAAAGACTGTGATGGTTCCTTATCACATAGGCAGTCATTATATCTCAAAAAGAAAATCCCACTAAGTCAAAACCTACAAAGAAGGCTTAAGAAAACTGGGGCATCCCACTGACTGTAATCTCAAAAATAGGAACAGTCATGCAAAAATTAGGGATAATAAACCGAAAGAAAGAGGTCACTACAAATCCTCAACAAAAATAATGTTGCAAAAAAGACTGCCTTCCAACAAATTCAACTTGTGTGAACCATCACAAAAATGTTGTCCCAAACTCATTTGGAGTACAAACGCACGATTAACTGAGTTTAGGACTGAAGAACATCACGAAGAGCAGGTGGGTACAAATATTACTTTGAGCCTTTATCCTTTGTTTCTTAAACCGTGAACCAAGCCACGTTACAACCCTTCAAAAGTCCTAATTGAAGCATAGGTTAGTTGGAAAGCACATTGTTACAAAAGGTATCCTGACTCCTGTAAGTCTTTGCTCTAAATCATGAGATGAATTTTTCTTACAAAAGTTTTCTGCTAAAAAACGCATTTTCAAAATTTCAAGACAAGCATAAACTTTGCGTTAGTTGAATATCGTTGTTTGCATATGGCTATTTGTTTGACAGCGAAGAAATTCACACAGTGAATATCCAATGAACGAAAGTTATCTCAGTGAACAAAATCACTTCAAGTGGGATGACAGTTCCATTACAAAAATCTCCTATCAATGAAGGGACATGACATGTCATTGTCCAGTACACCTGGGGCAGTCCATTCAAGATTTCAAGAAATCTCTCAAAGTGCAGAATAACCCGGGGCAAGCCTCTATCCCCGTCACTTGGGGCATTAAACGTCAATCTCAACAAAGGGTTGCATACAGTCGAACATTTCCTGGCAAAGCCATAAACACTCGCTACTCGGGGAAGTTACAATCTCTCTAAAAACCTTCCCATAAGAGGACGCCCAGCCAGAGTCTCAATAACCTCTTCCCAACTAAGTCGACCTCAAGAATTCCTGAGAATATTTTCCCATTGAAGTCGCCAGAATTTTCACTATCGGAAACAAAGAATTCAACTCTTTTCTCCAACACCAATTCGGGATTTATTTTCCCCAGCGAGAGATCATCTTGAAGACATTGCATATTTGTACATCAAGACACCATACAACGCAATCTCATTTATTTTGAGAACGTCATTGTTTGATATATGTCATGCAACTAACCTTTACCTTTCAGGAAAGATGCAATCAAATTCTCACGAAATTCAAGCTATGAAGCCTAGACCACGACCAAATAGTAGTTCATCCAACTTTCCTCTTCAATAGAGATGATTTCTCAACAGAATAACGGACGATCGAAGTTCCCAAAATTCAACAGAGATGATTTCTCAATAGAATAACAGATGATCGAAGTTCCCAAAATTCAACAGAGATGATTTCTCAACAGAATAACGGACGATCGAGGTTCCCAAAATTCAATAGAGATGATTCTTTAGAAGAATAACGGACAACCGAAGTTCCCAAAATTCAATAGAGATGGTACCCCGGTAGAATAAAAAACAACTGAAGCTCCTAAAATTCTATTTCTCTTAAGACAAAGATCAACATTCCCCAGCGAAGTCCTCCTCAAGAAACGACACAGGAATCCCTATTGGAAACTTTCTAAGCAAAGTTTAAAGACACACATACTCTTCAACAGCAGTCCGGAATTTATTTTCCCCAGCATCTTTTTAAGTTGAAGATATTCCAAGACTTTCGTCTGGCTTAGTTAAATCGATTCTAAGATTTCTCTGATTCTTATCCAGTCAAAGTTAATTCAAGAGCTTCTCTGGCTCAGTCAGATCGACACTAAGATCTCCATGATTCTTATTCCAGTTGGAGATATTCCAGATTTTGATGTTTCAGATAAATCTCTCAAAGATTTGTTTTGATTCACTGCCAGATTTTGCTGTTTCAGATAAATCTCTCAACGGTTTATTCTGAATTCACTTCCAGATTCTGCTGATTCAGATAAAATCTCTCGACATATTAAATCTCTCAACGGTTCATTCTAATTCATCCTCTGTTCAGATCCAGTTCAAAAATTTCCATCAACAATCACCTTTGGATGGCATCTATAAGCCCATCTCTGACGATTCTCCTCTGTTTCTCCAAATGGCATCTTTAAGACCATTTCCATGCACAATCTCTACAACACGTCATTAAGATCCTTAGTAGAGATGAGACTACCAACTACCAATCCCTAGCGGAGCTGAAACTATCAACCCACAACAAAAACCATTCAGTTTTCCCCAAATTCCCCAGCAAGTTATCTTAAAGCCTGGAAACCAACCAGATAACAGTTAACTTTTATCCCTAACCTAGGATGACTCCTCAGTAGATTGGCATACATCCAAACTCCGGACATCCTTAACAGAATGAAGATTCTCATTCTTGAAACCTCAGAAGATTGGCATACACCCAAGCTCCTGGTCCCTAACAGAATGAAGATTCTCATTCTTGAAACCTCATAAGATTGGCATACACCCAAACTCCTGATATCCCTAACAGAATGAAGATTCTCATTCTTGAAACCTCTGAAGATTGGAATACACCCAAACTCCTGATATCCTTAATAGAATGAAGATTCTCATTCTTGAAACCTCAGAAGATTGGCATACACCCAAACTCCTGATATCCTTAACTGAATGAAGATTCTCATTCTTGAAACCCCAGAAGATTGGCATACACCCAAGCTCCTGATCCCTATCAGAATGAAGATTCTCATTCTTGAAACCTCAGAAGATTGGCATACACCCAAACTCCTGATATCCTTAACAGAATGAAGATTCTCAATCTTGAAACCTCAGAAGATTGGCATACACCCAAACTCCTGATATGCTTAACAGAATGAAGATTCTCATTCTTGAAACCCCAGAAGATTGGCATACACCGAAGCTCCTGATCCCTAACAGAATGAAGATTCTCATTCTTGAAACCTCAGAAGATTGGCATACACCCAAACTCCTGATATCTCCAAAGAATGAATATTCTCATTCTTAAAGTGACACCAACTCGAACTCCTGATATCTCCAACAGAATGAAGATTCTCATTCTTAAAGTGGCATACAACCCAAACTCATGAACTTTTTTCCAAACAGGAATAAGCCTTTTTCCCAGAGAGTCTTGAACTTACTTTCCAGCAGGATAGCTACTCCCCAGTAATAAACTATTCCCCATAAAGTTTTTACTCCCCAACAGAATGAAGATTCTCATTCTTGATTCTCCAGTAAAGTTGCCAGAGCCTTCTTTACTCTCAGCATGAATTTGTCAGAATATTTTATCCCCTGCAGATCAAATATTCTTATTCTTAACTCCTTAGCATGAAGTCCCCAAGGATTCAAATTCTCCAGCAGATCAAGGTTTTCCTTTGTCTGATCCCCGTTAGAGATCGCCAGAGTTTTCCCTATTCCCCAATCGAGTAAGGATTCCCATTGTGAAATCTCCAACCATAGTCATCAAAGTTCTCAAATTCCCCAACTAGGTTTCTCAAACAACAGTTTTACATTACTCTCGCAACTGATTTTGTCATTACTCCAACTCCAAAGACTTAAAGGATCCCTGTATCCCCAGGAAAGCGGTCAAGGATTTATTTTCCCCGACAGCAGTCATAGATTTTATTATATCCAGCTATCAAGGATTTATTTTCCTCAGCAGTACAGCGAATCAGCTTACATGTGCATACATTACATTCATATATCATAAACATTGATAAAACACATTTTATTGCATCATACATTTCATGCAACAGAACTTTGTGTTTCGGCTAACATTTTACCCTTTTCAGGATAAGATTAAAAGCTATCTTTTAACAAATATTCAAAGATTTCAGATACAGTCCAGATACGCTCCAAACACGGAAGCCATGTTGATCACTCATGCTGATGTTCCCCAGTTCGGATACGCTCTAGACACGGCAGCTATACCCTTGCTCTTACCGATTCTGATACAATCCAGATACGCTCCAAACACGGTAGCCATGCTGATAACTTATGCTGATGTTCCCTAGCTCGGATACGCTTCAGACACGGCAGCTATACCCTTGCTCTTACAGATCTAGTTACAGCTTGGATACGCTCCAGAAACGGCAGCTATACCTTTGCTCGTACGGATTCGGTCTCCAGATTGAGTTAACATACGTTCCCAACACGGATACCATTCTGATACTTATTCTTCTGACCTACAACATTCAATTCAAAAAACATTCTTGGATGGCATCTTTAAGCCCATCTCCAACAAGATTCTGCCATCTCCTAATGGCATCTTTAAGCCCATCTCCAACAAGATTCTGCCATCTCCAAATGGCATCTTTAAGCCCATCTCCAACAAGATTTTGCCATCTCCAATTGGCATCTTTAAGCCCATCTCCAACAAGATTATTCCATCTCCAAATTGCATCTTTAAGCCCATTCCCTCAACATTTTGACGAGTGCTAATTTACGGGCACTCTAGTGTCCAATCATCTTTTACCTTCGAGTCACGAACGACAAACTCGCCAATCTAACTCTTCAGGTTCAACAAGATTGAACAGGGGAAGCTGTTGTACCCCAAAATTTTCCCTCTAATTTTATCAAGATTTCGCCTCACAAGACTCTTTGGACTCCAGACAGGATTAGGGTTTACTCTGCTCAAGGCATCTCCTTGCACTGATGACCTAAAATTAGGGTTTGAGTTTTCACAAGGAATTTTGGACTTCCAATGCTTAATATGACTTTCATACTTCATGTTGGACTCATAAGATTTATCATACCAAGTTTCAAGCCTTGAATCAAATTTTTGCCCAGTCAATTGGACAGTTGATCTAGAAATCAGCTGTATTGGGGAAAAAGTCAACAGTGTCCAATTTACAGTCAAACCTCATAATTTTTTATCCACATCTACATTATAAACTCATATGAACCATTTGATCAAGTTTGGACCACAACTCCTCAAGAAATTTGATCAGATCTTCAAAAGGGCAAAATGGTCATTTTTAGGCTTTTTAACTGCAGAAGGGCAATTTCTGATTTTTGACCTAGCCAATGGCAAACTGGGTTCAAGCAATGATTAAAGGACTCAATGGCATCATCTTGACCTAATCACAAGGTTCAAAAGATCTCAAAAGCATTGGATTGACAGATGAATTTTCCAGTCAACTGATCAAAAATTAATTGTACACTGAAAAGTCAAACTTTGACTTTTTGGTCAAAATCAAGTGCCAAGGGTCATTTTTCATCAAGATGTGTCAAAACATGAAACTTGTTCACCAAGAAACCTAATTTTGCAAATTAGGGTTTAAAATGGAAAATTTTCATAACTTAGAAATTTTCTAAAAGTTATGAAAATTTCTTATTTTTTCCCAACTTTGCCCAACTTTTTCACCATGATGAAATTGGATTAAAACAAAACTTCCAACATGAAAGTTGTAGTCCTCCACAAAATATATAACTTTGATTCACAAATATTTCCCAACAGATGCTTGGATCTAAAGTTATGATTTTATGAACAAGGGTACAAAAATTTTCTAACTTTGTGAAATTTTGCCCTAGTTTAGGCAGGATTTTGACCTATCTTCATGGCAATTTTTCACATAGTTCCAATTGGAATCTCAAGATTCATTTCAAATATGTATTGTATAGCATGTTACAAGCTTTCCAAAATGTCAAAGAACTCTCAAAAATCATTTATGGTTAGGGAGAATCGAAGGTTTGAATTTGGTAAAATGTCACTTTGATCCATGGCATTTTTCATGTTGCTACAAGTTGAAATTTCAATCCAGCCTTGCTTGTACTTGCTTACAGGTCCTTAAACCCTTCCACACTCAAAAATTGAATGGAAACTCAATGGATTAAAGCATTGTTCTGATCTTTAGAAGTTTACACATTGAATTAATCTAAAAATGGAAAAAAGGTAGCATTGCCACTTTGATAAAGTTGGCTTTATGTCAATTTGTTTCTCTTGAGCATTGCACCAAGCCTTTTGCAGCAAACCAACTCCACAAACTCAGGGCAAAGTACAACAACTTTGTGCAGCTAGGAAGGAGGCCTGTACAGGCTCTTTGCTTGATCACTTCACACTTTTCTTCAAAACCAAGTCAACTTGCAAAAAGGACATAACTTTGCAATTTGATAAAACCAAGTGTTGTAAACATTTGAACCAGGTTTTGCATATTTCCAAAAGTCATAAGCATGAGCTAGCAAGTCCCCAAGCCTTCCAAAACACCAAAACCAATTTTTTCTTGCAAAACAGGGCAGCTTCTACATTTTGGTTTCCAAATCACAAACCACTCGTGCGTTTTGCCCCAAACCCCTTCCAACACACTCCGTACAACCTACCTAAGCTATCCCAACCATTGGCCAGCAACTGTGACCCCATTTACCCACTTCACCATTTTTGAATTCTAACTGTGCAGGTTGAATTCTACAAGTTTATTCAGGCAAGTTCAAAGCTAGCTAGGCATTGGGAAAGCTCAAAGGAACTTTAAGCAAGCTCACAAGCATCTCAGGCCTCACTGAAAACCTCTACATTGCCATACTCGAGCTTGACTGAAACAGGTAAATTTCAAACTTTTATCTCTCTATTTAGGAATCATTAGGCTTAGATTTGTGAATAAAAAATGTAGTACTCATTGCCCTTAAACTGTACATATGCATGGATTTCATTTAAGTTAACTGAGTTGGGAGAATTTGAATGATGAACTTTCTGGAAAAACTAGGTTAGAATTTAGGGCCAGAGAAATTCTCTTTGGTCTTTGAGAGTTAGGTTAAGTTTTTTATATGGTTAGAATCGTATGATCATGCTTTATAACTTTCATGTTGCAAGTTTTTGCTTTAGAGCACGTATGTAAGATTTCCAGATTTGAACAAGAAACGCACGTTTTTGTTTGATCAGAGGTTGAAGATGAAGCAATGTGGGCTGGGCTTGGTTTCTCCTTGCTTTTAACACCCCTGACTTGCTGTTTACACCCCCTTGGCCCATTGTTTGATATTTTCATATTTTTTCATTTCTTGTTTAGTTTCTGACTTTTATTTATTTTTCTAAATATTAAAAATTACTAAAAATATTTTTATAAATTTTCATATTTTATTTTTTTTTTATTATTTTTTTTCTAGAATAAAAATAGTTTCTTAAATAATATACTTTTATTTTCTTAAATAGAAATCTTGTAAATATTATAAAAATATTTTATTTTTATTTTTATTATTTATATACTTAAATAATATTTTTTTCTCACATATTTCTATTTTTTAACATTTGTATATATTATTTTTATTTATTTTTTGTACATAAATGAATAAATAATATAATTAATACATATATATTTTCTTAAAACAAGTTAGGGTTTCCATCCCTTAATAAAAATTAACATTTTTATTTTCTTATTTTTAATACATTAAATATTTTATTTTTACATACATAAAATAAAATACAAAAAAATCACTTTTGCATATTCATATTTATTTGCATATTCAAATATTGTCTATTTATTTATTTGCAAAGAATTCAATATGGTTGTAATAATTTTAGGGTTTTTATTTTTTGCAAAATATCCCCTATTCAAACTTGTACCCCTCTCCCATAATCATGTTGTAATAGTTGTAGATTTATTTTTACGCACTTTATTGCTTTCAAATATGCATGATAGAGATTAGAGTTTGTATGCAAAATTCCGAAATCAAACAAATATCTTGACTAATACAAGACAAAAATGCATGAAAATTGTCAACACAATGCACACTAGAACCCCTAGGGTTTCATCCACTTGTTGCCTTAAAAATGGACATGGTATGCATGTTAAGTGTCTTGGCAAAACAAAAACAAAAATAAAAGATCATAGTACCTCGATGACGCTATCTTGGTTGCCTACACAAAAATGATCTAGTCCCTCAAAAAACTTGCTAAGATACTTAGCACTATTGCTATCATGGTCCATACGATGACCCGCGCCTGTCCCGTTTAACATCCAAACACAAGGTTGCTTACCAAATGCATTGGTAAAACAATAATGTCAAAGGGTTAAAAATGTGTAGGAAAGATCTTTGAGTAGGTAGGTAGATTCTCCTAGTTACTTGATCAAATTTCCAAACATCCTTGCTATTTTCAAACTATCACACACATCACAACACATTTCAAAACATTTTCCCAAAACAAGCTTTCAAACAATGAAACATTTTTCAAAAGACAAACACCTTTGTAAAACATTCAAACAAGAATTATTACAAAGGTTTCCTAGACAAGGCCTCTTTTCAAAATACTTTCAAAACCACACACAAAGCACCATTTAAATCAATTGAAAAGGAAAAGCAAGTGATCTAAAACAAGTAACTAAGAGCCCATGGAAAACCATGGATGAAAAGGGTGCTAGCACCTTCCCTTTTCATAATGTACCCCCCGAACCCAAAAACAATCTCAAAGGTCTTTCCTGTGCTTTTTGACCTTTCCTTTGGATAAATAAAAAGTCGGTGGCGACTCTTGCTAAACCGCACAAGTGCGAACGAAACGCAAAACCTCAAGTCAGTTCTCCTACCGCATCACAACCTTCGACTAGAAGAACATACTTTCGTGCCAATACTAAAGACGAAGGACATTTGAATTTGAATTGTTGGAGGGAAAGACGGTTTTGCCAACATTTAAAGGAAAGGCGACATGGCTGGAAAAGAGAGGTCGAGGGACATGCAGGGGACACTTGTCTTTATCTTAGAGCAAAGCAATTCCTCGATGGTTACATAGTTGTAGTATAAAATAGGGAATCTGTGTAGTTTTTCTAGGTGTGTTCAACCTATTGTGCTATTTACTCAAATATTGTCCAAGTACCCGCTGTGTATGAAAGGATAAACTGAGAAATGTACGTTGGAAACACCACTTTTCATTATTAAAGTCTTTTTACACTGCTTTGATCTTATCTTGCAAAGTTACTTTTCATGCATCTTTACCTGCATTTTCTATTAACTTTCTTACTTTCTAAAACCACAAGCATCTTATCTTTGGTCGAACGTGCGTTCTTCCTAGACATCTATTTTCACATCAAACCAACATAAAAATTAGCATATGTTCTGGGATCAATCTAATCGATCCCGCGAGTAACCAAAAAGACCTTCCTTTTTGGAGGATCAGCAGTTGATTACCAAAAACCACGGTAAGCAAATTGTTGGCCGGTCATGAGTACTATTGTTTCCTCGATGGTTACTCGGGCTATAATCAGATAGTTATTGTACCAGAAGATCAAGAGAAGACAGCATTTACATGCCCTTCTGGTATCTTTTCCTACATAAGGATGCCATTTGAGTCATTCAATGTGCTAACTACTTTTCAAAGATGCATGAAATCGATTTTTCTGGATGCGCTTGAAAAATATATGGAAGTCTTCATGGATGACTTCTCAGTTTTTGGTAAGTCTTTTGATAATTGTTTAAAAACCATGCTCTTGTCTTAGAAAGATGTCAGCAGACGAATTTAATCCGTAATTGGGAGAAATGTCACTTAATGGTGCGCGAAGGCATAGTCTTGGGTCACAAAATTTCCTACAAGGGAATAGAAGTGGACCAAGCAAAGATTTAATTAATATCAAAGCTTCCCCCACCGAAGAATGAAAAAGGTATTAGAAGTTTCTTAGGGCATGCGGGTTTTTACCGTAGATTCATAAGAGACTTTTCTAAAATAGAAAAACCCTTAACGACACTTTTGGTTAAGGATAGGGATTTTGTGTTTGATAAAGAGTGTGTCGTGGCTTTTGAAACCATAAAGATTAAGTTGGTATCGGCACCAATTGTAGTATCCCTTGATTGGTCTCTCCCTTTCGAGATTATGTGTGATGCTAGTGGTATTGCAGTAGGGGTAGTTTTGGGACAACGTAGAGAAAAATTTCTACATGTCATTTACTATGCGAGTCGTGTGTTGAACCCTGCACCGATGAACTATGCAACTACCAAAAATGAGTTGTTAGTTGTGGTTTACGCCTTTGATAAATTCAGGCAATATTTGTTGGGTTCTAAAGTAATTGTTTATACTGACCACGTTGCTTTGAAGTATTTATTTGCTAAATAGGATTCTAAGCCAAGACTTCTGAGATAGATTTTACTCCTTCAGGAGTTTGATGTGGAGATTCGTGACAAGAGATGTTGTGAAAACACTATTGCTGATCACCTCTCTCGTATGTCACTGATTGAAGAAACAGACGTTAAGCGACCAATAAGGACGAGTTTTCCGATGAACACATCCTTGTTGTTATTGGTGTACCATGGTTTGCAGATTATGCAAACTATATAGTAGGAGGTATCATCGCTGATGACTTTGATTCTAACAGGAAAAACATGTTTGTTCATGATTGCAGGTTTTCCTTATGGGATGATCCCTTTTTAAACAAAAGAGGAGTGGATGGACTTATAAGAAGATGTGTGCCTGAGCAAGAGCATGAAGACATATTGAAAGCATGCCATGCCTCCGAATACGGAGGACATTTTAGTGGTGATAAAACTGCAGCTAAGGTCCTCCAATAAGGTTTATATTAGCCATCATTGTTTAAGGATGCCCAAGAGATGGTAAAAGAGTGTGATAAATGGCAAAGAACTGGGAATATCTCTAATAGAAACCAGATGCCTCAGAATTCTATGTTAGAGGTCGAGTTATTTGATGTTTAGGGAATAGATTTCATGGGACCTTTTCCACCATCTTTCGGGAAGAACTACATCCTAGTGACAGTTAATTATGTGTTGAAATGGGTTGAGGTTGTGGCTTTACCAACTAATGATGCGAAAGTGGTTGTGAGATTCTTGAAAGAAAACATTTTTGCCAGATTTGGAGTACCGAGAGCACTCATAAGTGATGAAGGAACACATTTTCTGAATCACCTCATGGAAAGGTTACTCCAGAAGTACAATGTTAAGCATAAGGTTGCCACTCCATATCACCCTCAAACTAGTGGCCAAGTAGAAGTTTAAAACAGACAACTTAAACAAATTCTTGAGAAAATAGCAAGTTCTTCTCGGAAAGATTGGGCGGCTAAGTTGGATGATGCTTTATGGGCTTACTGAACGGCTTTCAAAATGCCAGTCGGTATGTCGCCATACCAAATAGTCTATGGAAAAGCATGCCATTTACCTTTGGAGTTGGAGCACAAGGCATTCTGGGCATCAAAACTTCTGAATATGGATCTGTCTAAGTCAGGTAATTCGCGGATCCTTCAACTTCATGAGTTGGAGGAATTTCGGAACCGCGCCTATGAAAATGAAAAGGTTTATAAAGACCAAACGAAGAAGTTGCATGATAAAAGGATTGTGAGGAAAGAGTTTTATGAAGTAAAACTGATCATCTTGTACAATTCCAGGTTGAATCTATTTCCTGGAAAACTGAGATCCAAATGGTCAAGACCTTTCGTAGTGCACAAAGTGTTTTCTCATGGGGCGATTGAAGTGAAAAATCAATATAATGGTGACATTTTTAAAGTGAATGGGAAAAGGTTAAAACCCTATTATGCAGGGCAAGAAGGTGGTCAGATTCATGTTGTTCGTCTTACAGGGTGAGATGAACAACCTTCGAGCCATGCAACGTAAAACGAAGCGCTTCATGGGACGCAACCCACGTGTTTTATTCCTAATGATTTCTTTTGTTTTCTTGTAATGCTTTCCTACAGGGTTTCTTATGCAGAAGAGATTGAGGATTGATGTTTTGAGAAGGGTGACGAAAGATGACTTGAGAAAATATGAAAGATGAGATTGGCAAATACAGGGGATTACACAGTTACCCGTGTTAAGGGACGCGGCCGTGTCATCCAAATGAACATGATGGGGATTTGTTAATCAGCCTATGACATGGGTTCCCGTGTCAATTGACACGCCCGTGTCAGAAAACCTGGAATAAGAAGAAGACTGAGTACTTGGGAAGGCCTTGACACGGTTTCCCGTGTCATGAAACACGACCGTGTCAGGCGATTCTGATTCCAATTAAATTTTTTGGGAGTTTTTTTTTATGGAGGGCCCCACCATCTTATAACCTCTCCCCCACTCACATTAGTCATACATCATCAAAAACCTTTTGTTTTCTCTTCTTCTACCTCTCTCTTTCTCTAAATACACAAAAACTCCATAGCCAATCTCTTCATACAACTCCCTTCTTTCTCCATAGATCTCGTGCTCCCACCTAGCCGCCCTCACAAAAACTGTTCCAAATTCCGTCCTCTACCTTTCTACGGTTGCTTTTTCCTCTAACTCTCTGTTTCAATTTGGGGTGATTTTTCAGGTTTACCAAAATGTCCCCAAAGTGTAATGCAAGAGGTAAGCAGCCAGCAGGTGAACCATCGAGGTTGAGACCAAGGAGCAGTTGCGGTGAAATTATGGAACCTAATGCTAATGACATCTTCTTTGATAATCCTGCTCATGAGGTGCGTTACTCGTATCATATTCAGCATAAGTTGACGCTCACAAGGTACATGTGTTCTCAAACTTTGTCTCAACTGGGTTTATCCGATGAAATAAATAGAATGTTGCATGTTTTGGGAGTACTAGAATTTATGCAGCATGAAGCTCCCACTTTTGAGCGCATAACACTCGAATTTCTGAGCTCTATTGAGTGTAAGCTGAAGCCAACTTGGGATAGGACCACCCAAATACACATAAGTACTTTAACATTTAGACTCTTCAATATGGAACATCAGCTGGCCCTGGAGGAATTGGGTGGGATTCTCCACCTTCCCGTCTTTAGACCAGGAGCGATTCCAGAAACTTTTAATCTAACGGGATTTTGGGGAGAAATCATTGGTTGTGGAGGTTATGAGGCTAAGAGGGCCAAGGAATCTCGTATTCAAAACCCATGCTTCAGGTGTGCTCAAAAATTTATGGCTTACTCTTTGTTAGGTAGAGAGGATAGTACAGGAGTCGAATCTCAAGCAGAACTCTTTCTGCTTCATGTTATGGCCAATGCAACCCCGATCAATGTTGTTGCCTTCGCCGCAAAGCATCTGAAAAAAATGGGACGTGCAACTTTGGATGATATTTCTATTGGAGGGATGATTACTCAAATAGCCAATTATTTTGGTTATGACCCCATGACAATGAATCATGCACGTTTGTCAGGTATGAGTAAAATAGATATGAATGCCCTAATTAATCAAGGTATGATTCAGGTACAAGGTAATAGTTTCGGTTATATTGTTTCAAAGCGGATTATTATGATGCTCTCTGTCCCTGATAAGATCTCAATTTTATGTCTTCAGAATTGGAATTATGGTGTTCTTAATGATGCTTTTCAAGTTGAGAATGAAACGAATGATCCAGCTACGGAACACCACATGGATGATGATGCTGGAAAGCCGGTAGAAAATCCCCCTAAAATGCCTACTCAAATGGATAGACGGTCCTCATTGTTCACTCAAGAGGAATGGGTTTGGCTACAGACATAGTGTGCAGATCTCTGAGCTGAACAAACACGCCAAGGAGTCGAGTTGTTCCGTCAAGGACATGAATAGGATCAGCAAGGGGAGATGATGGCCTACATACATCAAATGATGCAGCATTTGATGTTGCAGTTTCCTCCCCCTCTGCCACAACAGTGAGCCCTGTGAGTCCCTTCTCGCATCGTTGGTTCTAAAACATTTAGGTCAATGTTTGGTCCAAGTGTGTGTGTGTGTGGGGGGGGGGGGGGGTTATAGTTTAATATTTTGTGTTTTTTATTCATTGCTTGCTATTGCTTGTTATTTCATTTAAATTTGGTTATTTCGGTTTAAATCTTTTGTTTCTTTATGTTTTGTGTGTTTCAGGTGTGTGGTGACTATGTCGGAGTAGTTGGACAACCCGAGAGAAGTGGGTGAGAGCGATCAATCCCGATATTGAACTCTAGGAATCCTCCGAAAGTTGGTACGACTGAAAAGAAAATTGGACGCAATTCCTAACACTGAAACTAGACCGGAATATAACATACCCACTTGTTTTTTTTAGCCCTGAGCCTGTTGAGCCTACCCTTATACGTTATCCCTTATTACCCCAGTTTGAGATTTATCCCCTTTCTTGTTTTTAAACCACATTTTATAAAACCTTTATCCCAAACACTTCACTACCTTGCTCAGATAGGTGTTAGAAATTTTGTGGTTTGTGTAAATACTCTAAGTTTGGGGTTGTGACGCTCACAATAAGACTGAACGAGTGTATTCGGAAAAAATAATATATCAAAGAGATTGAATGAAAATATATATATATATATATATATATATATATATATATATATATATATATATATATATATATATATATATATATATATATATATATATATATATATATATATATATATATATATATATATATATAGAGAGAGAGAGAGAGAGAGAGAGAGAATAAAAAAATCTTGAAAAAAAATGTTATGAAAATGCACTCATCACCGAGATTCCGAAAGAAAAAAAAAGCGTATCATAGTTCCTCAGTATCCAATTGAGGAGAAGAAACTGAAGATCTCGAATAATATGTTTCCAACCCTTTGAGTTGCAATATAACAAGTACACAACTATGAGATAGATAACATCGAATCTGAGCCAATTAACCCTTTGTTTTCCTTTTTTTTTTGTATATCCCACCTTGTCCCTTAGCCCCGTTACAACCTATAAAGTCCTCGTATAGTGCATGTTTTGTGTGTTTGTATTATGTTTACAGATGTTGTGCAAGCTCAGTAGATGACAATGCATACCTTTACCAAGAGAGTATAAACACTTAAACCCGAGAGATCTGGAGAGAGTGTGAAAAACTGAGAGAGGAAGAGGTGCTGAATTGTGAAAGTGTAGTTGATTTTCGTAAGTCGTGTAAGAAGGGAAGGCCTAGAAGAAAGTACGGGAATTGCGAATAATCTCAGTGGTACTTGGTTTGTTTAAATTTGGAGGTGACCTATATTGCGAACTTAAGCTTTGCTTGAGGACAAGCAATGAGATAATTTTGGGGTTGTGATCGTCACATTTCTTTCTTGTTTTCTATCTATTATGCGGCACGAAACCGCATCATTGGTAACACCTTGCTTAGTTTTTCTACTGTTTTTGTCACGTATTTTAATTTTCACATTTTGTTTATTTGCATTAATTTAGTTTGAATTTTGGTTAAATAAGATACTTTTGAAGTCTTGGTCTAGTAGTTTTTGTATTTTCAAGTCCGGATGAAATTGCACAAGAATAGAGGAGAAGTTGATAAGTTCCGAAGCATTTCCTCTGGAAATCCAATGGCTGACACAGTTGCCTGTGTCATCAGACACGGCCCGTGTCAGAAATGCTAATACGTATGTGAGAGAAGAGGATTATAGTGGATGACACGGGCACCCGTGTCACATGACACGACCCGTGTCATAAAGCCTGGCAAGCTGTTGATGAAGAGAGGATTCCAGTACCCAACACGGGTGCCCGTGTCACCTGACACGGCCCGTGTTGGCAGGTGCGAGACAAAAAAGTGATTTTTTGAAATTACTTTGTTTGAATTCTTGGAGGGTATTTCAGGCATTCTTCTTAGCTGTGGGGTGATCTGACACTAGTTAGACCTAGTTTTTGATAGTACGAGATACTTTTTGGACCATGAAAAAAAGAAAGAGATTAGAGAAGAGGAGAAGAACGACCAAGGGTTTGGAAAACGAAGATCAACAAGAGCGAAAGCAATTGAAGATCAGAGAAATTCCATTCTCTTTTAATGTTTAACTTTGAATTTGTATTTTCTTTGAATATTATGATAAGCTAAACCCCCCAATGCTAGGGGGTGTCCCTGAATTGCTTTTGTGATGAATCGAATTTTTATACTTTTATGACATCTATGTTTTTATGTATTCACTGTATTACACAATTTCTTATTGCTTGTCCTTTTGGAAAATAGGGTATTGATCTATGGGTAAAGTAGGTTGGACCGATCACTTTATCGCTAATTGTATAATATCATCGCTAATTTCGCTTAGGAATAAGGATCTAATAGTGATGACCATAAATTCTTGATATTATTACATGTGCTTTACATATGTTTGAATAACTAAAGAATTGGAATTTAAAATTATATGTTAATGGTTTCCAGCTAAGGAATCAGAGGAAATAACTCTTGAGAATCGGTATTGGATCACATTAACATAGAAAGTATAAAGTAGAGGTTCAGTTTATTACGGAGAAATTCATACATCTTATCCCTAGCATGCTTCATCATTTTGTGTAAACACTCTTTACTTTTTGTTTTAAGATTCACAAAGCAGATTTTATTACCTTTCTTTCAACCACACCAATGTTATTTTGTCTAATTGAATCATTATAAACACTGATAGTTCTAACGCAGTCCTCGAGATTGATACACGGGATAACTTCCTTTTATTACTCTATTGGTAAAAATAATTCACTTTCTATTTTATGGATCAGGGAGTAACCCCTATTTTGTAATAACTCAAAACTTGTATACACATAATATGCAGTTGCAATTGAATAATATTTTCCACAATTTAAGGACAGAGAGAAACTCTACATAAATCATCATCTTTTTCCCCTTATTTTTGTAAACCCTAATTTTTCATTGTCATTGTGTAGTTATAACAATTATGTTCATCAAGATTGATTGAAATTATCCATAGGTTTTGATGGCTTTCCAACATATGGTATCTAGAGATCTAGTTTAATGATTCAAGGGAAGAAAAACACGATGACAATGAATCATCCGAATAGGCATTTTCCAATAATTCTTATAATTTTGAAAGTTGATAACTATGAGAATTGGTGAAACCAGATGAATGATGTGTTCTGTTGTCAAGATCTTTAGGATCTTGTGAAAGAAGGATTAGAACCGCTTACAGAAGAAGCAACAGATGAAGAGGAGGAATCCCATAAAGAATTGAAGAAGAAGAATTGTAAAGCTCTCTTTATATTTCATCAATGTCTGAGTCCAGAAAATTTTGAAAATGTTAGTGATGTAGAATCTGTGAAAGAAGCTTTGGAAATAACAGAAAAGTCTTTTGGATATGCATGAAAGCTGAAAGATGTGAAGTTACAAACTTACAAAAGAAAGTATGAATTGCTTAAGATGGAAGAAAGTAAAAGCATAACTGATTTCTTCACTAGGGTTACGAAAATAGTGAATCAAATCAAAGTATGTGGAGAAATATTAACAACAAGATCAATTTTTGTAAAGATCTTGAGATCATTGGTTCCAAAATTCGACAATGTGGTGGTAGCCATAGAAGAGTCGAAGAACTTGTCGAAATTGACAAAAGAATATCTTCAAGGGACGCTTAAATCTCATGAACAAATAATGGTTGAAAGACCTGCAAGCAAGTTAAAAAGTGATGTGGCTTTGCAGGCGCAGTCAGCAAGAGAAAAGAAAGGTAAAGGAAAGTGGTTTGACAACAAAAGTAGATGAAGCTACAACAATTTGACTAGTAGAGGAGACCAGTAGGAAGGAATTATGTAGAATCAGAAAAGACCCTCATACCAAGGAAACCAAAGAGGTGGTGCTGGAGGTAGAGGAAGAGGTTGTGGTCGAAATCCTGACAAGAGTTACATTCAGTGTTTCAATTGTAAGAAGTATGGTCACTATTTTAGTGATTGTCCAGAAAAACGAAAAAATCAAGAAAGTGATGAAAAGTTTACAAAGCATGAAGAAGAAGAAATTATGCTAATGGTCACAACAAGATACAAAGAGAAATTCAAGGATCAATTGTACTTGGATTCAGGATGCTCATCACACATGTCGGGAAGGAAAGATTGGTTTGTCAAAAAATAGAGCCCTCAAAGAAGAACATGGTAAAATTCACAAATGACAATACTCTATCAGCTAAAGGTATTGGAGACATTGTGATTATGAGGAAAGATGGCAAGAGGTCAGTAATTTCTATTGTGTTATACATACCAGTTGATCTTATCGGTTGATTAGAACTGTAAGTGGGCAGCTAGATGAAGTTTGCAAGGCTAGAATCAGTGATGAGGAGGGGGTGTAACTACAAAGCACTCCAAAGCTTAAGTAATTAAAAGTTCAAAGAGATACATGAAAGAGATTAGGGTTTTTTGAGAGAATCATGGACACCTGGCCCTCACAAGTGTGAGGGCTTATATTAAGCCCCTGGAACTTAGACATTGGTTCCTATTTTTGGGCCTATATATCAGGTTCCTCAAAAATAGTTAACTTCTAGGAACTAGTCGTTGTGATGGGAAGAAGTTCTCATAACTTGCCTTTACAACGGGCAGGGAAGTGTCTCATGGGAAAGTGTGATTTTTGGTCGTTCTTAGGTGGCTATCCTCGTGTGGCGAGGCAGGATGAGGAGTAGTCTGTTTGAGCAGGCAGAAGCAACCGTGGGGACCCTGGTGGGTAGCCAAACAGGGCTCCTCAACTTAGGAGCAGAAGGGAAAAGTTTCTTTTATCCCTCATGTTTTATTGGGTCAAGGTTATTGAATTGTCCTACATGTAAAAGTGGATTGGCCCTACTCATCCATTAGGTCAGTCTAGAACACCAGGCATGAAGAGCAATTTTCTCAGTATAAGGAAGTTGGTCAAAAAGAATTATAAAGTATTGATCAAAGAAAAGATGATGAGACTCGTCGATGCAAGAGAAAGGTTAATCTTGAAGGCTCCTATATCTCAATATAAAACCTTT
Source organism: Vicia faba (assembly GCA_948472305.1). NCBI lineage: Eukaryota > Viridiplantae > Streptophyta > Magnoliopsida > Fabales > Fabaceae > Vicia > Vicia faba. Next base: position 1,221,140,500 of record OX451739.1, on the reverse strand, counting down.
AAGATTGAACTTAATGTGATGGAGCACAATTTCCTTGCGGCTGCAACTCGAAGAGATGAATGGATATGCCATTATAAACTTGAGCATTTCAACTTCAAATACATCATAGATTTGAAAAGAAGAAATATGGTTTTAGGGTTACCAAAAATCGACATTCCAAACGAGTTATGTGAGGTATATGTGCAGGTGAACTAGTATAAGAATAACTTCAGCAAGGTTATGGGAAGCAAGTCGAAGGCTATCTTGAAATCATATACTATGATATATTTGGTCCTATCCAGGTGGATTAGATTGGAGGTAACAAGTACTTTGTCACATTCATAGATGATTTCAGTAGAAAATTACGGAATTACCTGATCAAGAAGAAAAGTGAAGTGATTGAGGTATTATCCAAGTTTAAGTCTATGGTCGAAAGACAAAGTTGTCAAAAACTCAAGATTTTGAGGACTGATGGTGGTAGAGACTATGTGTCGAAATACTTAAACATGTTATGTGAGAAAGAAGGGATTATGCATGAGTGGTGCCACCCTACACTCCACAGTAGAGTAGAACTGCAGAAAGGAAGAATCAAACCATCATGAATATGGTGAGAATTATGTTTAAAGGAAAGCATTTACCTAATGAGTTTTGGGGTAATGTTTTGTCGATTACAACATACATTTTGAACAAATGTCTGACGAAGAAGCTAGAAGGATTTGTGCCAGAAGAATGTTGATCTGGTGTGAAGCCTAGCCTGATTTATCTAAAGGTATTTGGATATATATAGCACATAGACATGCACCTGATCAGTTGAGAAGAAAACTTGATGACAAGTCGGGTCAAATGATCCTAGTAGGATATCATTCGATTGGAGGTTACAAGTTGTTCGACCTAGTAAACAAGCAATTAGTGATCAGTAGGGACATGATCATAAATGAGTTTAAGGAATAAGATTGTACAAAAAAGGTCAAGAAGGATTAAGTGAGAATCTTATGTGAAGAACCAACAAGTGAAGTCGAAAGAGAAGTTCGATAAGAAGAAGTGAGAGGTGATGCATGCCCGAGCAGACCTCTAAGAACAAGACAAAAGCCTGCAAGGTTGCAAGAATATGCGATTACATCAGATGATGTGGTAGATGATGAAGGTGAGAGGGTACATTATGCTTTCTATGCATATATCGAACCAATCAATACAGTTGAAGCATTGAAGGATTTGAAATGGGTGAATGCAATGAATGAGGAATTGAAGTCCATCAAAATCAACAATAATTGGTCACTTGTCGAATTACCTCAAGGAAAGAAGGAAATTGATACATAGTGGGTATACAAGTTGAAGTTGAATCCCATATCAGAAGTAACTCAACACAAGGCAAGACTTGTGGTGAAAAGATTTCTTCAGAAAGAAGGAATCAACTTCAATGAGGTTTTTGTACCTGTTGCTAGAATCGAAATAATCAGGTTGGTTGTTTGTCTAGCAGAAATGAACATTTGGCACATATGTCAGATAGACGTGAAATGTGCATTCCCAAAAGGAGCCTTAGACAAAGAAGTTTATCTTGCACAACCAGTTGGATTTGTGAAGCATGGAGAAGAAAGAAAGTTATACATGTTGCATAAAGCCCTATATGGACTTAAACAAGCTCCAAGAACTTGAAATATAAAGATTGATAGTTTTCTAAGGGAGAAGGAATTTTTAAAGTGCACAACTGAACATGGAGTATACGTAAGAAGAAGCAAGAGTGACTTGCCTATACTATGTCTCTGTGTCTATGACTTGTTGATAACAGGTAGCTGCAAGAAAGAAATTGAAGACTTCAAAGGTGATCTCAAAAAGGAATTTGAAATCTAATATATGAGCAACATTTCATATTTCCTTGGCATATAATTCTACAAGAATAATAGAGGTGCGATGATGCATCAAATAATATATGCAGGAAAAATTCTCAAGAGATTTGAGATGGAAGAAAGCAACTCGACTTCGACACCTGATGAACCAAATTTTCAACTATCGAAAGATTCAGATGAAGATGATGTCGACTCAACCTAATACAAAATACATATTGAGTCATTAAGGCACCTTTTTCACACAAGGTCTGATCTAGCATACAATGTAAGTATAGTAAGTAGATCCATGCAAAAGCCAAAGGTATCTCATCTAATAGCAACAAATAGGATACTAAGGTATGTTAAAGGAACCCTCGACTACGGCATTATGTTTCCTACAGTTGATAAAGAAAAACAATGCAAGTTAGTGAGATACACCGACTCAAGTTGGTTATGTGTTTATGCTAGGTGGTGCATCAATTGCTTGGAGTTCGAGAAAAGAACCAGTAGTGGCATTATCGTCATGTGAAGAAGAGTACATAGATGCTTCCATCTGTGCCTGCCAAGCAACATGGATGGTGAACTTGGTCGAAGAAATTACAGGGAAGGATTATGGAGCAATTACTATGAAGATCGAAAATATGTGAGATATCAATCTGGCGAAGAATCTAATAGCACATGTGTAATACGATGGGAGCATTGACTTGTTTTTGTGTTTTATCACAAATGTTGTGGATTGCTAGATTCGCCACCAAATTTTCTTTTATCCAATAAAGAAAGGGTGAAAAGAAGAGGAAAGACCTTGGAGATTTTGAGTTCGGGGGGTAAGTTATGAGAAGGGAAAGTGTTAGCACCCTTTTCATTTGTTGTTATCTACAAGCTCTTAATCGCTTAACTCACTTTGAAAATTGTTTTTTTATGTATGTGTTTGAAAATATTTTTAAAAAATTCCATAGTGAGGCATACTTTGTAATGATTCGTGTATCTTTCATCAAGAATATGTACAAAGTATTTGAAAATCTTTTTTTATTGAAAGTTTGATGTGAGAAATGCTTTGTTTTAGGAAAATTTGTGAGCAAGCCATTAAAACTATCTACCCACTCAAGGTAGTTCTTGTACTTTTCCTTCTCCTTTAGATAGTGTTATTCATACCATTAGTTCATAGGAAACCCTATCCATTAGATATGGAGGAACAGACGTAGGGTCATCGTATGGTCATTGAAGGAACCTTGTAAGGACGCTCTAGAAATTTCTTAAGGGACTAGATAATTTTTTGAAAGCCAACGTCGAAGGTCATCGAGGGACTATGATCTTTTGTATCGAGGGTCTTTTGCTAAAGCATCCCCATTTTCAAGGGACATGACTTTTTAATCCGAAGGCAACAAAGAGAGGTTACCCTAAAGGTGAAAGTGTGCAAATGTGTTTAATTCAGTTATTTATCTTTGAATTTAGGGTTTTCTAACGTTTGGTTTTAGTCTTTCCATAAAAGCCCTAATTACTAAGCAGAAGCATAAAGAATATATTAGCAGCAATATAAAGTGCGGAAAATAAAAGTCCTACGCTATTACATGGCTTCGAGACAGTTACATAATAAAGATGTGGAAAATAAATCCTAAAACTACTACATACTCGGAGCAATTATATAATGTGGAAAAAGTGCGAAAAATAAAACTATGCCATTACAATCGAACACGCCCTATACACTTTATCTAGGAAAAATAAATATGAATGAAAGAAATAAGGAAAAAGTGTTTTGAATGATTTATTATGATTAATTAAATATACCTAAAAATCAAATTAATTTTAATTTGAAATAAAGGTATTAATTAATTAAATTAATTAAAAGGGTAATGATAAAAAAACCTAAACCTAATTGTTTTTAGGGTTTTAAAAAAATTATTTTAAGGTTTGTACAAAATAAATTAAGGTTAAAAGAATTAGGGTTAGAAAATAGGGTTAGGGAAGAAATTAAGGAAAAACAACAAGTTGGAAGCAAAACAAAACAAACTTCCAGAGTTGGATGTTGAAACCACGCCCTTTTCTCTTTCACCAACAGGCCTTACCACTCCGCCAGGCACGCGCCTATGTTAGGACAATAGAAACAACGCGCTACATATTAAAACCTTTAAAATATGGAGAGTTAAAACATGAAAAACGTCAAAAGGCAAGGATCAAACCCACGCCCTTGTACATCAAAGTCTTATCATGTGTGCGCTTGCCACTGGGGTGGTTGTTTCATCCGGTACATAACTGGAAACAAATAAATATTATACAAACTCAAATAACTAGGCCAGAGAAGCGCACGAGCCCTAGCTATGGTCGTCTTTCCCAGCGACTCCTTTTCGTGTAGTTACAAAATAGTCAATGTTAATGGTTCAAAAGTACCCTACCCCCCTAATTTAGGCCTTGCAAATTCAATGGAGACATTAGTTTTGGCTAACTCATGTTGTATTATGAGATACAACGTAAACAGCCTAAAACAGTGTAAACATGGTAGTTCATGGTTCAGTTGTTATGAGGCTCGCACGATGAGTCTATTCTGCATTGTTATTTCTTAGAAACACATTAGTGATGTTAGTATGCATTAAACCATCAAGAAAATAACAACATGAATTTCATGCAAAAACCAAAACCGGCGAGGCATATGCGAGAGTTTCAGGCCTCTTGAATAATCATAATCGATCAAATCTTACCCTATAATCCTTCTGGAATAGAATGGGATGGTTGGCTTTCTTTGAAAGTGGCTGCAACTAGGGTTCTTGATTTGCCCTAGTTTTTTGAGAATTTTTGAGATTTTGGAACGGTTTTTCTGGCAATGGTTTCGTGTGGTCTCTTGTCTGAAATATATGGAATATATAGAAAAGAATTATGTAGAAAGGAAATTTATGGTTTTTCACCTAGCCAATGGCAAATTAGGTTCAAGCATGGTTTCAAGGACTCAATGGCATCATCTTGACCTAATCACAAGATTCAAAAGATCTCAAAAGCATTGGATTGACAGTTGAATTTTCCAGTCAACTGATCAAAAATCAACTGTATACTGAAAAGTCAAACATTGACTTTTTGGTCAAAATCAAGTGCCAAGGGTCATTTTTCATCAAGATGTGTCAAAACATGAAAATTGTTCACCAAGAAACCTAATTTTGAAGATTAGTGTTTAAAATGGAAAATTTTCATAACTTAGAAATTTTCTAAGTTATGAAAATTTCTTATTTTTTCCCAACTTTTCCCAACTTTTTCACCATGATGAAATTGGATTCAAAGAAAACTTCTAACATGAAAGTTGTAGTCCCCCACAAATTCTACAACTTTGTTTCACAAAGTTTTCCCAAAATATGCTTGGATCTCATGTTATGATTTTGTGAATAGAGGTCCAAAAACTTTCTAACTTAGTGAAATTTTGCCCTAGTTTGGGCAGGATTTTGACCTATCTTCATGGAAACTTTGCACATAGTTTCAATTGGAATATCAAAATTAATTTCAAATATGGATTGTATAGCTTGTTACAAGCTTTCCAAAATGTCCAAGAACTCTCCAAAATCATTTATGGTTAGGGAGAATCGAAAGTTTGAAAATGGGAAATTATCACTTTTGGCCAAGGCATTTTGCACATTGCTACAACTTGCAATTCTGTCCAAGGCATGCTTGTACTTGGTTTACAGGCCTTAAACCTTTCCACACTCATAAATTAAATGCAAACATAATGGATTAGGGCATTGTTCTGATCTATGGAACATTACACAAAGGTTTATTCCATTTATGGCATAAAGATAACTATGCCATTTTCATAAAGTCCAATTTATGCAATTTTATTTCCCTTGAGCCTTGAACCCAAATATTTTGCAGAAAACAAAGTACACAAACTTAGGGCAAAGTACACCAACTATGTGAAGCTAAGAAGCAGGCCTGTACAGGTCTTGGCATTGTCAAAATCATCTTTTGCTTCAAAAGCAAGTAATTCGCAAAAGTCCACACAACTCTTGTATCTGTTAAAACCAAGTTTTGTGCATATTTCAAACAACTTCAGCATATCACACCAAGCCAGAAACACGAGCTAACAAGTTCTCAAACCTTCCAAAAACACCAAAACTTCATTTCTGCCCAAAACAGGGCAAGTTCTGCAAATTAGAAGCCAAAACAAATTTTCCTCGTGCGTTTTGTCCCAAATCACTTCAAACACATTCTAAGCAATACATCTGAACTATCCCAACCATTCTCAAGCAACTGTAACTTCATTTTCAAGCTTCACCATTTTCAAATTCTGCGTTTGCAGGTTGAGTTCTATAGAGAGATTCAGGCAAGTTCAAAGCAAGCTAAGAATTGGGAAAGCTCAAAGGAACTTCAAGCAAGCTCACAAGTATCCCAGGCCTCACTCACAACCCCTACATTGCCATACTCGAGCTTGACTGAAACAGGTATTTCTCAAACTTCTATCTCCTTATTTAGTAATCATTAGGCTTAGGTTTGTGAAGCAAAAATGTAGTCCTCATTGTCCTTGAGTTGTACATATGCATAGAATTCATTTATGTTAACTGAGCTAGGAGAATTTGGATGTTGAAGTTTCTGAAAAAACTAGGTCAAGATTCAGGGCCAATGAAACTCTCTCTTGTCTTTGAGAGTTAGATCAAGTTCTTTACATGGTTAGAATCGTGTGATCATGAGCTATAACTTTCATGTTGCAAGTTTATGTTTTTGAGCACGTATGAAGGAGTTCCAGATTTGAACATGGCGCACGCATTTTCTTTGCCTCAAGGTCAGGGACGAAGGCAATCTGGGCTGGGCCTGGGTTTGGCTGACTATTTGCACCCCCATGCTTGCTTTCTGCACCCCTTGGCCCATTTGATTTATTTTTGCATATTTTTCTTTTCTATTTTTATTTTCTGACTTTATTATTTTTTATTGAACATTTAAAATCACAAAAATTATTTTCTTTATTTTTGGCATTTTATTTTATTTTATTTTATTTTTATTTGCATAATAAATAATTACTAGGTTAATATTACTTTATTTTCTTAATTAAAATTTGTAAATAATACAAAAATATCATATATTTTTATTTTTATTATTTATACACTTAAATAATATTTTCTCACACATTTTAATTTTTTAACACTTTTGTATATATTTTTATTTATTTTCTTGTACATAAATAAATAATATAGAATATATATTTTTCTTAAAACAAAAACTAGGGTTTCTACCCTTTCCAGAAATAATTATTTTTTTTCTTATATTTTAAGACATAAACAAAAATCCATTTGTACATACATAAAATAAATACAAAAACATTTTTGCATATTTAAATATTTGCTTATTGATCTATTTGTACAAATAAATTCAATATGGTTGTAATAGTTTTAGGGCTTTATTTTTGTGTAATACCCCCCTATTAAAACTTTTATCCCTCTCCCCATATCAATGTTGTAATAGTCTTAGATTTACTTTTACGCATTTTATCACTTTAATATGCATGATAGTAAATTAGGGTTTGTATGATAACCAAAAATCAAAACAAATAGCATGACTAAACACAAGACAAAATGCATGAAAAATGAAAACACAATGCACACAAGCACCCCTAGGGTTTCATCCACTTGTTGCCTTAAAAACATGGCCATGGTATGCATGCTAGGTATCTTGGCAAAATAAAACAAAACAAAAAGATCATAGTCCCTCGATGACGCTATCTTGGTTGCCTATACAAAAATGATCTAGTCCCTCAAAAAACTTGCTAAGATACTTGGCAATATTGTTATCATGGTCATACGATGACCCACGCCTGTCCCGTTTAACATCCAAAGACAAGGTTGTTTACCAAATACAATGGTAAAAAAACAATGTCAAAAGGGTTAAAAATGAGTAGGAAATATCTTCGAGTAGGGTAGATGCTCCTAGTTACTTGATCAAACTTGCAAACATCCTTGCTATTTTCAAAAACACACAACACACAATTTCAAAACATTTCCCAAAACAAACTTTCAAAACATTGAAACATTTTTCAAAAGACAAACACGTTTGTATACATTCAAACAAGAATCATTACAAAGGTTGCCTAGACAAAGGCCTCTTTTCAAAATACTTTCAAAACCACACACAAAAGCACCATTTCAAACAATTGAAAAGCAAAAGCAAGTGATGTAAAACAAGTAACTAAGAGCCCATGGAAAACCATGGATGAAAAGGGTTCTAGCACCTTCCCTTTTCATAATCTACCCCCCGAACCCAAAAACAATCTCAAAGGTCTTTCCTGTGCTTATTCTTGGTAGATACTCGATACTACACTCATTGAGGGTTGTTTTCTTGGAATATTTAGGTCGCCAGTAAAGTGGCTAAACTGAAACAATGAACACAGAAAATAATCCAGTGATATTGAGCTCCTTAGAACCCGATTACTATTTATAGGACAGGTTGAACCAACTAAACTTCAAGAGGGTACTTACCTATGAAACCCCATGCAAGCCTGAAACTAGGAACTTGTGTGATTTGTTTGTACATATATACTTGTGCATAACATCATAACATCATGAAGCATCATATGCATCCACTAACCATTTCAAGGGTTTGGATCTTCATCTTTGTTCCTGTTTTGTAGGTAATGGATTCACGTCGCAGGAAAACAATTCAAGTCAACCTTGTAAGAATTCCTCCTCAACTCAAGGAGATAGCTTCAAGGATTCCTGAGAATTCTACATTCACTGAGAGGCATGGTCGTCTTCTCAACTTAGTCAACACCAACACTGAGGAGGACATGGTGAAAGTTCTCTTCCAGTTCTTTGACCCCCTACACCACTGCTTTACATTTCCTGACTACCAGCTTGTGCCTACTTTGGAGGAATTTTGTAAACTCTTGAGGATTCCTATTCTCCATCAACTACCCTACAACGGTACGGAAAGAGATCCAAATCCTGAAGATGTTGCTCAAGCCTTACACTTGCAACCATCTGATGTCAAAGGTCATTGGGAAACCAGAAGTGGTGTCAATGGTTTCTTGTTAAAGTTTCTGTTTGAGAAAGCTCAAGAATGCTGGAACTCATTGGACTTACAAGCTTTTGAGGAGATTGTAGCTCTTCTCATCTATGGGTTGGTCTTGTTCCCTAACCCTGACCAGCTTATAGATGTCAGTGCTGTCAAAATTTTCATGGCTCGCAACCCGGTGCCTACATTGCTTGGGGATATCCTCCACTCATTTCACATTCGAACAATAAGGAAAAGAGGTGTTCTCTTGTGTTGTACTCCTCTACTAGCAAGATGGTTTATTTCTCATCTTCCCCAATCAGTCTTGAAGAATGAGAAAGGGCTAAGGTGGTCACAATGGTTGATGACCCTTACACATTCAGATGTTCATTGGTGTTATCGATCCCGAGAAAATGTTATCATCATTGATCATTGTTGGGAATTCCCTAATGTCCCTCTACTTGGCATTAGGTGAGGCATCACCTACAACCCCTTCTTGGCTCTGAGACAGTTTGGGTATGCCCGAAGGGATGGCCCACATGACATGCTGATTCCAGACTTGGTTTTTGACTTCGACAACGATGATCAAGGACTTCGACAAAGGTTTATCCGAGCTTGGAGAATGCCCAACAAAGTGGACAGTAAGACCCTGGGACACAAGAATTCCATCCCCCTTGAGCCTTACCTCAAGTGGGTACGAACCCGCGCCCAAAGTCTTATGATGCCTTACCCCTACATTTTGCATGTGATCAAAGAGCCTATTATGGAAGGAGAGGTTCCATACACCCTCCTACATCCTGACATGCCAACATCACTTTAAGATTTGCAAAGGAGTTGGATATAGCTCAAGGGAGAGCGCGACACTTTTGAAGCCCAATTCTACTCAAGTGAGAAGAAGGTTTTGGAACTTACTCGTCAACTTCACGAAGAGCAGACTCTCAACACCTACATTGCACTGAAAAGGATGCGCAACGTCTTTTTACATTAGAATTTTGTATTATTTTTCCCATGCGACATTGATGTACTAACAAATTCTATCTTATTAATATGACGTGTGTTCCTTTTTGTTTAAAACAAATTTGAATTTTTGAATCCTTGAATGCATTACATGAATACATCTCATTCATCATATGCATAAACAGGTCATCACACCAGGTTTCCTTATCTCTCTGATGTTTATTTCAGCAAGATGGATATTGAGCAGACGGTTAAAGACTTACAAGCGCAGAATTCACAGTTTCAACAGCTACTTCTGACCTTGGCAAAGGGGCAGGAGGAGCTCAAGACCTTGCTGGAAAAGGAAAAAGAGAAAAAGAAAAAGAAAAGAGTTGGTGTGGCTACCTTGGGTAGAAGATTTGAAGATCAAGCTAGAAGGGTCCTGGATTTTCCCTCAACATCTGATGAAGGGGTAGGAAAAGGAAAGGGAGCTGCAATGCCAACTGAGTCTGAGGAAGAAGAAGAAGAACAAGAAGAGGATGAAGACTATTTTGAACAGAAGTACCCTCCTGCAGATGATAAGTATAAGAATCTGAAGAGCGTCTAGCTGCCATAGAGGTGCAAAGAGTGCCTGGGCTGGACTTTAAAGATTTAGGGCTGGTCTCTGGCATTGTGATCCCTCCTAAATTCAAAGTGCCTCTTTGTGCTAAATACGATGGGGTGTCTTGCCCAAAGATGCACCTACGATCTTACGTCAGGAAAATCCATCCGCATTCTTCTGACAAAGACCTGTGTGTCTATTTCTTCTAAGACAGTCTACAGATAATATCAATATAATATGGATTTAGCACCAACCCATACTCAACTACAGAGTATGGGCATGGTCTCAAATGAAGGTTTCAAAGAGTATGCCCAGAAATAGAGAGACTTGGCGGGACGATTGCAACCACCTCTATCTGAGAGGGAGCTTGTGGATATGTTCTTGGGTACACTGTCAAGCCCCTTTTTCAATCACCTCATTGGAAGTTTGTCTGCGGGGTTCACCGAGTTGATTCTAACTGGTGAGAGAGTTGAAGTCGGAATCAAGGGCGGGAAAATTCAAAAGGATACATTTGCTTCTGCTTCCATCAAAAAGACTTTTCCAGCAAAGAAAGAAGTCTCAGTTGTCTACTCCCAAAGAGGTCAAGGAAGGGTTTAGCACCGACCAGCGGTGAGGGCCGTAATGATTCAGAAGTCTGCAGCTGATCATCCTATAAACAATCAACACAGAACCAACCAAGCAAGGGTGGAAAGGCCTGCATGAAAATTCACCCGGATAAACATGACTCCTGCTCAGGTTCTCCCTCATCTCTTGAAGTTAAACCTTGCTAGTCTGAAAGAGGCTCCGAAGAATCCGAATACATCTTCTCCTTACTACCATTCAAATGCCAAGTGTGCTTATCATTCAGACAGCCTGGGGCACGACACCAACAATTGTTTGGCCCTCAATAATAAGATTCAGGATTTAATAGAAGATAAAGAAGCTGAATTCGACGCCCCTGAAAAGCCGAATGTAATCTCTGCTCCAATGCCAAAGCATGGCCACCATGCCCATGCTGTTGAAGAGGATCTATTTGTTGCTACTGTTGATGATTTGATGACTCTGCTACCGATAATCAAGTTGAATTTGCTGAAGGCTGGGATTTTACCAGGATGTGAAGAAGATTGCTACCTTTGTTCATCCTTATCAACCGACTTTCTGTTGTTAAAGTTAGGCATTCAGTGCCTAATGGATAACCAAGAGATCCTTTTTGAAAAGACTCCTGTTACTCCGACTCCTGTCAATGATATTTCGATAATTACCATATCCGCCAATCTTTCCGAGGTCTCCAAAAGACCTGTTAAGATTACATCCAATCCGAAGATTGCACCTTTGAAGATAACTATGCCGAGGCCTATCCCGTACAAGTCCAACAAATCAATATCGTGGAATTATGGGGGAGAGATCTTTTACCACGGTATTAAACAAATTGAATCAACTGAAGAGAGTTCTGATGAAGAGAATTACGACATTGGAAACATTGCTGGAACGAGTAAAATCACCCGCAGTGGAAGAATTTTCTCTCCAGAGATTGCGCCTCCAAAGGCAATCTTCGGACCCTCAGCTGCTCCTAAGGTTACTCCTGTACTGGTCAACATATCTGCGAGAACTCCAGTTATTGAAGAAGTTGTGACTCTTGTGGTTATCCCCTCTGCTGCTGGTGATGATAGAGGGAAAGGGATCCAAGAAGAGCCCGTCAGGACGAGGGCTCAGCCATTGATCATCCCTGAAACCAATCAGAAAGAAATGGAAGAGATTTTGAAAATAATCAAGAAAAGCGATTATAATATTGTAGAGCAACTGGGGCAAACCCCCTCAAAGATCACTATGTTGGCCTTGCTGCTTTATTCATAAGCTCATGCCAAAGCTTTGATCAGATTTTTGAAGACAACCCATGTGCCCCAGGAAACTTACGCGGATCAGTTCCAGGAATATGTAGCTAGCCTAACAGCTGACAATGGTCTAGGATTCTGCGATGCCGATTTAACATCAAAAGGGAGAAAACATAATGACTCTTTGGATGTCTCGGTGGAATGCAGAGGGACTACTCTAGCACACGTTCTGGTAGGCACTGGTTAATCGCTGAATGTCTTGCTAAAGAAAGCATTGGATAGGCTAGATTGTGAATGTTTAACCTTGAAGCCCAGCAACATCATTGTCAGAGCCATTGATGGTTCTAAAAGGATGGTCCACGGGGAGGTGGACGTCCCGATTAAAGTGGGAACTGAAACCTTCAACTCCACATTCTATGTCATGGACATCCGTCCCTCCTATTCTTGCTTGTTGGGAAGACCCTGGATTCATCATGCTGGAGCCGTTACTTCTACTCTGCATCAGAAGCTCAAGTACCCTGTCCAGGGGAAAATTGTGATTGTTCACGGCGAAGAGGAATACATGATAAGCCATATAAATTCTTTCCGCTGTATGGAATTGGATGGTGAATTCATCGAAACCCCCTTTCAACATTTTGAAGAGGTAGCTCCAGAGATTGCGGCAACCAAGACAGTGCCTTTTGTACCCATGATTACCCGACCTCCGCCTCAGATATCGTCCCTCAAAGATGAAAAGGCTGTGATTGAAGAAGGAGGAAGCACAATCTAGGGGCAGCTTCCTGATTTTCCTTTCAAGTCAGATAAGTTCGGCTTGGGTTTCACTGCTTCTGCTCAAAAGGCTGTGCGTCGCTCCCGGGCTGGAGGGCCACCAGTGAAGATCACCCATCATGGAGTCAATGCTTTGGAGGATAGTGAAGAGGAGAGCAACCTGGAAGACTGGATTTTCCCTACTGTGGATGGAGGACTATGCAATTGGGAGGCAAAAGACTTTGTTCCCATTACTTTCATGAATCAGTAATTTATCTTTCAAACATTTCCGTTGATTTGTAATAATTCTTAAACAATTCATACACTTTTAGCCTTGTGCCTTACCCGAGGCACATAGGTCCATTTGTAAGGGTTTGCTTTTTCATCTTCATATGCCATTTTAATGAATCATGGACGTTTTCGCATATAAACTTTTGTCTTCATTTCCTTTCTTTTTGCATTTTTGTTTAAAGGTGGCTATCCCTTACACACACACACTTACAAATGCAGATACCCTTCCACTCCGGATTCCATGGGTAACAATTCTGCTATGGCCTTCAGTGACTCTGAAGATCTGGTCTACCATGCCAAATACAAAGGTGATGAAGACTATGAAGTGCCTGGAGAATTGGCTAGACTGCTACAACAGGAAGAAAGGGATATTCTACCTCACGAGGATTTGTTAGAGACGATCAACTTGGGAACTGAGGAAGACAAAAGAAATCAGAGTGGGTGCCAACCTAGAGCCAAGTGTCAAAGAGAACTTGATTCAGCTGTTGAATGAATATGTTGAGATCTTTGCCTGGTCATACGAAGACATGTCGGGGCTTGATACAGATATTGTGGTTCACCGTCTACCCACAAGAGAAGACTGTCCACCAGTTAAACTGAAAGTTCGCCGCATGAGGCCCGACATATCTAAAAAGATCAAAGCTGAAGTTATGAAGCAGTTCAATGTTAGATTTCTTACTGTTACTTCCTATCCGCAATGGGTTGCTAACATTGTGCTCGTGCCTAAAAAGGATGTTAAAGTCAGAATGTGCGTGGACTATAGAGACTTAAACAGGGCTAGCCCTAAAGATGACTTTCCACTACCGCACATTGACATCTTGGTTGACAATACAGCTCAGCACAAGGTATTTTCTTTCATGGACGGATTCTCGGGCTACAACCAGATCAAAATGGCCCCTGAGGACATGGAGAAAAATACTTTTGTTACACAGTGGGGTACGTTCTGCTACAAAGTGATGCCATCCGGGCTGAAGAATGTCGGGGAAACCTATCAACGCGCCATGGTAGCTTTGTTTCATGACATGATACATCATGAGATAGAAGTCTACGTAGATGACATGATAGCCCGTTCACAAACTGAAGAAGAATACCTCGACCATTTGCAAAAGTTATTTGTCAGGTAGAAAGAGTACAAGCTCAGACTGAACCCTAACAAGTGCACTTTCGGAGTCAGGTCTGGTAAACTCTTGGGTTTCATTGTCAGTAACAAAGGCATCGAGGTTGATCCTGCCAAAGTCAAAGCTATACAAGAAATGCCTGCCCCTCGCACTGAGATGGAGGTCAGAGGTTTCTTGGGACGCCTAAACTACATTGCGAGGTTCATTTCTCACCTAACATCTACCTGTGAACCAATCTTCAAGCTGTTGAAGAAAGATCAGGTGGTTAAATAAAATGATGACTGTCAAGTTGCTTTCGATAAAATCAAGGAGTATTTGCTAGAACCTCTTATCTTGATGCCACCCATCAAAGGAAGGCCGCTAATCATGTATCTGATTGTCCTAGAGAATTCAATGGGGTGCGTACTGGGCCAACATTCTGGCCGAAAAGAGCATGCCATTTATTACCTTAGCAAAAAGTTTATCGACTGTGAGACCCGATACTCACTGCTCGAGAAAACTTGTTGCGCTTTGGTATGGGCTGCTCGCCGGCTAAGGCAGTATATGTTGACTCATACCACTTTGTTGATCTCTAAGATGGATCTGATCAAGTATATCTTTGAAAAGCCTGCATTATCCAGAAAAACCGCTAGATGGAAGATGATCCTTACGGAATACGATATACAGTATACGACCCAAAAAACTATAAAGGGAAGTGTGCTAGCCAATCATCTGGCCCATCAAGCTGTCAAAGATTACAAATCCACGAGGTTCGACTTCCCTGACGAGGATATCATAACTTTGGATAACATTGAAGAGAACACACCATATGACGGACCTGAACAAGGATCCCGATGGACCCTGTACTTTGATGGTGCCTCTAACGCACTTGGCAACGGTATCGGTGTTGTACTTATCTCTCCAGAAGGTTGCCATACACCTTTCATCGCCAGACTTTGCTTCAGCTGCACCAACTACATGGCCGAGTATGAAGCTTGTAACTTTGGTCTCAAGGCTACCATAGACTTGGGAATCAAATATTTGGTTGTATTTGGGGACTCAGCTTTGGTCATCAGTCAGATCAAAGGAGAGTGGGATACTAAACATCCAATCCTCATCCCTTACAAAGAACATGTCCTGACATTGCTACCTCATTTCGAGCAGATTACCTTTGAGCACTTCCCGCGAGAAGAGAATCAGCTAGTAGATGCTCTAGCTACAATGTCTTCCATGTTTAAACTTAACTGGGATAATGAGGCTCCCGAAATCACCATTGAACGAATGGACGAACCTGCACATTGTCACGAGATTAATATCGAAGAAGTAGTGGACCGACCCTGGTTTCATGAAGTCAAAAGGTATCTCGAGGCTCAAGAATACCCTGAAGGAGCTTCAGTCAACGACAAAAAGTTCTTAAGGAGATTCTCAGCTAAGTTCTTCTTGAGCAATGGTATCCTATACAAGCGTAATCATGATTGCATTATGCTCCGTTGTATGGACAAGGTTGAAGCTGAACAGGTCATGGCTGAATTGCACAATGGTAATTTTGGCACTCACTCTAGTGGACATACGATGGCTAAGAAGATTCTATGGGCAGGCTACTACTGGTCTACCATGGAAGCTGACTGTTATCAACATTCCCAAACATGCCACAAATGTCAAATCTATGCCGACAAGGTACATATACCTCCAGTTCCTCTCAATGTCTTAACAGCTCCTTGGCCATTCGCTATGTGGGGAATCAACATGATTGGAGAGATCAAGCCTACAGCATCCAATGGACACCTCTTCATCCTGGTGGCCATTGATTACTTTACCAAGTGGGTCGAAGCAGCTTCCTTCTCATCCGTTACAAAGAATGTTGTTGCCCGCTTGATCAAGAAGAATCTCATTTGCCGGTATGGCATCCCCGAAAGGATCATCATTGACAATGGTACAAACCTTAACAACACTATGATCACCGCTCTGTGCGAGCAGTTCCAGATTTAACATCACAATTCATCTCCCTATCTGCCAAAGATGAACAGTGTTGTCGAAGCTGCGAACAAAAATATCAAGAAGATCATACAAAAGATGACAGTCACCTACAAGGACTGGCATGAGATGTTACTGTTTGCTCTGCACGGGTACCGTACCACGGCACGCACTTCAACTGGGGCAACACCCTATTCTTTGGTATATGGCAAGGAGGCTATTTTACCTATCGAGGTTTAGATTCCCTCCTTGAGAATCATGAAACATGATGGTTTGAGTGAAGACGATTGGATTCAGACCCGGCTTGATCAACTTAACTTAATTGATGAAAAGCGACTTGCTACTGTTTGCCATGGTCAGGCGTATCAGAAAAAAATGATCAAGGCATTCAACAAGAAATTCAAACGTCAGGTATATCAAGTCGGGGATCTTGTAATCAAGCGGATCATCTTACCGCAAAGTGATCCCAGGGGAAAATAGACTCCTACCTACGAAGGACCATTTGTGATCAAAAACATCTTTTCTGGTGGGACAATGATCTTAACCACCATGGACGGCGATGACCAGCCGCACCCTACGAATGCAGACATAGTTAAAAGATACTACGCATAAACGACCCGGCAAGTTGAAAACCCGAAAGGGCGATTCAGGCAAAAATTAGGGATAAATATAAAAATTTGTACACCCGGAAAGTTGAAAACCCGAAAGGGAGACTTGGGCAAAAAAGGGTTTCCCGGTGGACTGAAAACCCGAAAGGGCGGTCCAGGCAAAAGTTATGGAATTAAAGCGTATGACTATGTCTCGTCGGATCACTTTAAGGATAATCTCTTCACAGACAAGCTCTAGGTTTCTGATCAAATCAATCATCTTCAGACGAAGCAACGAATGGACAAGATGTTCATAGTTACGAAGGCTATAGCATAATGGGAATCCCATGGAATTTTCACACATAGCCATCTTTCTTTGTATAAATGTTTCTCATTTTTATGACAACATTCTCTTACTAGGATGTTTGTCTCCTTTGTACAAAATACTTACACAAAGTTAATACAAAGATACTTCAAAGTGCAGAAAACTATTTGCCTTTTCTTCTTTTTTACACTTGTGTTTTATTTGAAAACGTCCAATGATTATTAAATGAGCATATGCATTTGAATATAATCACCGTTTACAAATAAACGAAATGTGAAAGAATAATTACTGACAGGTTAAAAGTATAGGAAAACGTCTTTAGGCCATTCCAGGAACAATCCCCTGCAGCACATCATCTAGATCCCTAGCGGAGCTAAAATCTTGAAATACATATCCCCAGCGGAATTAAATTTCAAAATCCTCTCCAGAGTCAAATCTTCAAACCCCCAATCCCCAGCGGAGTTACAATTTCAAATCCTTAATTCCCACCAGAGTTAAGTCTTCAAACTCCCAATCCCCAACGGAGTAAAAACTTTGGGTCATAAATCCCCAACAAGGATGAAACCTTCTTCCCCAGTCAAGTCAAATTTCTAACTATCAATCTCCAGCGGGAACCATTTAGTTTTCCCCAGATTCCCCAGCAAGTTGTCTTAAAGTCTGAGAATCAACCAGATAACAGTTAGCTTTTATCCCCAACCTCCGGATAATTCCCCAGTAGATTGGCATACAACCCAAACTCCTGAACTTTTTCCAAACAAGAATAAGCTTTTTCCCCAGAGAGTATTGAACTTACTTTCCGGCAGGATAGCTACTCCCCAGCAGTATAGCTATTCCCCACAGAGTTTTTACTCCCCAACAGAATGAAGATTCTCATTCTTAGCTCCCCGGCTTGAAGTCCCCAAGGATTCAAATTCCCCTAGAAGATTGAAGATTCTCATTCCTGATTCCCCAGTGAAGTTACCCGAGTCTTCATAACTCCCCAGCATGAATTCGTCAGAATTTTTAATCCCCTGCAGATCGAAGATTCTCATTCTCACTTCTACAGTGAAAGCCCCCAAGGGTTCAATTTCCCCAGGAGATCGAATTTTCTCATTCTTAGTTCCCTGCAGAGGTCATCAGAGTCTTCCTTATTCTCCAGCATATCAAGGTTTTCCTTTGTTTGATCCCCAGTAGAGATCGTCAGAATTTCCTTACTCCCCAGCCGAGTAAGGATTCCCATGGTGTAATCCCCGACCATAGTCATCGAAGTTCTCTGGATTCCCCAAGCAGGTTTCTCAAGCAGACTTGAAGGATCCCTGTATCCCCAGGAAAGTCATGAAGGATTCTCACATCCCCACAGAAGTTGTCAAAGTTTTGATAATCCCCGCGAGTTGCCAAGGATTTTCTATCCCCAACAATAGTCCAAGGATTTCTCATCCTTAGCAATCAAAAAATTTAAATCTCCAGCAGTGGTCAAGGATTTATTTCCCCGACAGCAGTCAAAGATTTCTTTATCTCCAGCTATCTAGGATTTATTTTCCTCAGCAAGACAGCGAATCAGCTTACATGCGCATACATTGCATTCATAAACATTGATAAAACACATTTTATTGCATCATACATTTCATGCAACATAACTTTGTGTTTCAGCTAACATTTTACCCTTTTCAGGATAAGATTAAAAGTTATCTTTAACAAATGTTCAAAGGTATCAGATACAGAATGAATACACTCTAGACACGGAAGTCATTTTGTTACTCATTCAGATCTCTTATCCAGATATAGTATGGATACACCCCAGACACGGAGGTCTTTCTACTACTTATTCTGAATTTCAAGTCAAGATACAGTACATAGATGCTCCAGACACGGATGCCATTTTGTCACTCATTCAGACTTTAACAATCAGATACAGATTAGATACGCTCCAGACACGGAAGCCATTCTATTTCTCATTCAGATTCAACTATCAAAGTACAGATACACTCCAGACACGGATGTCATTCTGTCACTTATTCAGATCCCAGTTATAGTACGGATACACTCCAGACACGGAATTCATTCTGCTACTCATACAGATCTCAACTTCAGATACAGTCCAGATACGCTCCAGACACGGAAGCCATTCTATTGCTCATTCAAATATTTCCCAGGCCCAGAGACGCTCCAGACACGGATGTCATTCTATTGCTTATTCAGATTTCAGATTCAGATATAATACAGATACACTCCAGACACGGCAGTCATTCTATTATTCATTCAAGAATCAAATACAGTTACAGCTCGGATACGCTGGAGACACGGACGCCATTCCATTGCTCATACAGATTCAGTCTCCAGATACAGTTCAGATACGTTCCAAATGTGGATACCATTCTGATACTCATTCTTCTGACTTACAACATACGATTCAACAAATAAGTCTTGGATGGCATCTTTAAGCCCATCTCCAACAAGATTCTATCACATCTCCAAATGGCATATTTAAGCCCAATTCCTCAACTACATTTTGACGAGTGCAAATTTACGGGCACTCTAGTGTCCAATCATCTTTTACCTTCGAGTCATGAACGGAAAACTCGCCAATCTAACTCTTCAGGTTCAAGAAGATTGAACAGGGGAAGCTGTTGTACCCCAAAATTTTCCCTCTCATTTTATCAAGATTTCCCCTCACAAGACTGCTTGGACTCAAGACCAGATTAGGGTTTGCTCAGCTCAAGACATCTCCTTGCACTATTGACCTGAAATTAGGGTTTGAGTTTGCACAAGGATTTTTGTACTCCCAATGCTCAATGTGACTTTCATACTTCATGTTGGACCTATAAGATTGCTCATACCAAGTTGCAAGCTTTGAATCAAATTTTTGCCCAGTCAATTGGACAGTTGACCTAAAAATCAGCTGTATTGGGGAAAAAGTCAAATGTGGCCAATTTACAGTCAAACCTCATTATTTTTGAGCCACATCAACATTATAAACTCATATGAACCATTTGATCAAGTTTGGACCACAATTCCTCAAGAAATTTGATCAGATCATCAAAAGGGCAAAATGGTCATTTTTAGGGTTTTGACTGTAGAAAGGCAATCTCTGGTTTTTCCCCTAGCCAATGGAAAATTGGGTTCAAGCATGGTTTCAAGGACTCAATGGAATCATCTTGACCTAATCACAGGTTTAAAAGATCTCAAAAGCATTGGATTGAGAAATGAATTTTCCAGTCAACTGATCAAAAATAAACTATATACTGAAAAGTCGAACTTTGACTTTTTGGTCAAAATCAAGTGCCAACGGTAATTTTTCATCAAGATGTGTCAAAACATGAAACTTGTTCACCAAGAAACCTAATTTTGAAGATTAGGGTTTAAAATGGAAAATTTTCATAACTTAGAAATTTTCTAAGTTATGAAAATTTCTTATTTTTCCCCAACTTTTCCCAACTTTTTCACCATGATGAAATTGGATTCAAAGAAAACTTCTAACATGAAAGTTGTAGTCCTCCACAAAATCTACAACTTTTATTCACAAAGTTTTCCAAAAATATGTTTGGATCTCAAGTTATGATTTTGTGAATAGAGGTCCAAAAACTTTCTAACTTAGTGAAATTTTGCCCTAGTTTAGGCAGGATTTTGACCTATCTTCATGGAAACTTTGCACATAGTTCCAATTGGAATATCAAAATTCATTTTAAAGATGGATTTTAGAGCTTGTTACAAGCTTTCCAAAATGTTCAAGAACTCTCCAAAATCATTTATGGTTAGGGAGAATCGAAAGTTTGAAAATGGGAAATTATCACTTTTGGCCAAGGCATTTTGCACATTGCTACAACTTGCAATTTTGTCCAAGGCATGCTTGTACTTGGTTTACAGGCCTTAAACATTTCCACACTCATAAATTAAATGCAAACACATTGTATTAGGGCATTTTTCTGATCTATGGAACATTACACAAAGGTTTATTCCATTTATGGCATAAAGATAACTATGCCATTTTCATAAAGTCCACTTTATGCAATTTTGTTTCCCTTGAGCCTTGAACCCAAATATTTTGCAGCAAACAAAGTCCACAAACTTAGGGCAAAGTACACCAACTATGTGCAGCTAAGAAGCAGGCCTGTACAGGCCTTGGCATTGTCAAAATCAACTTTTGCTTCAAAAGCAAGTAATTGGCAAAAGTCACACAACTCTTGTATCTGTTAAAACCAAGTTTTGTGCACATTTCAAACAACTTCAGCACATCACACCAAGCCAGAAACACGAGCTAACAAGTTCTCAAACCTTCCAAAAACACCAAAACTTAATTTCTGCCCAAAACAGGGCAAGCTCTGCAAATCAGAAGCCAAAACAAATTTGCCTCGTGCGTTTTGTCCCAAACCACTTCAAACACATTCTAAGAAATACATCTAAACTATCCCAACCATTCTTAAGCAACTTTAACTTCATTTTCAAGCTTCACCATTTTCAAATTCTGAGTTTGCAGGTTGAGTTCTATAGAGAGATTCAGGCAAGTTCAAAGCAAGTTAAGCATTGGGAAAGCTCAAAGGAACTTCAAGAAAGCTCACAAGTATCTCAGGCCTCACTCACAACCCCTACATTTCCATACTCGAGCTTGACTAAAACAGGTATTTCTCAAACTTCTATCTCCTTATTTAGGAATCATTAGGCTTAGGTTTGTGAAGCAAAAATGTAGTCCTCATTGTCCTTGAGTTGTACATATGCATAGAATTCATTTATGTTAACTGAGCTAGCAGAATTTGGATGTTGAAGTTTCTGAAAAAACTAGGTCAAGATTTAGGGTCAATGAAATTCTCTCTGGTCTTTGAGAGTTAGATCAAGTTCTTTACATGGTTAGAATCGTGTGATCATGAGCTATAACTTTCATGTTGCAAGTTTTTGTTTTTGAGCACGTACGCAGGAGTTCCAGATTTGAACATGGCGCGCGTGTTTTCTTTGTCTCATGGTCAGGGACGAAGGCAATCTGGGTTGGGTCTGGCTTTGGTTGACTATTTGCACCCCCATGCTTTCTTTCTGCACCCCTTGGCCCATTTGATTTATTTTTGCATATTTTTCTTTTCTATTTTTATTTTCTGACTTTATTATTTTTTCTTGAACATTTAAAATCACAAAAATTATTTTATTTTTTTTTGGCATTTTATTATATTTTATTTTATTTTTATTTGCATAATAAATAATTACTAGGTTAATATTACTTTATTTTCTTAATTAAAATTTGTAAATAATACAAAAATATCATTTATTTTTATTTTTATTATTTATACACTTAAATAATATTTTCTCACAAATCTTAATTTTTTAACACTTTTGTATATATTTTTATTTATTTTCTTGTACATAAATAAATAATATAGAATATATATTTTTCTTAAAACAAAAACTAGGGTTTCTACCGTTTCCAAAAATTATTTTTTTTTTCTTATATTTTAAGACATAAACAAAAATCCATTTTTACATACATAAAATAAATACAAAAACATTTTTGCATATTTATATTTAATTGCATATTTAACTATTTGTTTATTGATCTATTTGTACAAATAAATTCAATATGGTTGTAATAGTTTTAGGGCTTTATTTTTGTGCAATACCCCCCTATTCAAACTTGTATCCCTCTCTCCATATCAATGTTGTAATAGTCTTAGATTTACTTTTACGCATTTTATCGCTTTAATATGCATGATAGTAAATTAGGGTTTGTATGATAACCAAAAATCAAAACAAATAGCATGACTAAACACAAGACAAAATGCATGAAAAATGACAACACAATGCACACAAGCACCCCTAGGGTTTCATCCACTTGTTGCCTTAAAAACATGGCCATGGTATGGATGCTAGGTATCTTGGAAAAATAAAACAAAACAAAAAGATCATAGTCCCTCGATGACGCTATCTTGGTTGCCTATACAAAAATGATCTAGTCCCTCGAAAAACTTGCTAAGATACTTGGCAATATTGTTATCATGGTCATACGATGAGCCACGCCTGTCCCGTTTAACATCCAAAGACAAGGTTGTTTACCAAATACAATGGTAAAACAACAATGTCAAAAGGGTTAAAAATGAGTAGGAAAGATCTTCGAGTAGGGTAGATGCTCCTAGTTACTTGATCAAACTTGCAAACATCCTTGCTATTTTCAAAAACACACAACACACAATTTCAAAACATTGAAACAGTTTTCAAAAGACAAACACCTTTGTATACATTCAAACAAGAATCATTACAAAGGTTGCCTAGACAAAGGCCTATTTTCAAAATACTTTCAAAACCACACACAAAAGCACCATTTCAAACAATTGAAAAGCAAAAGCAAGTGATCTAAAACAAGTAACTAAGAGCCCATGGAAAACCATGGATGAAAAGGGTGCTAGAACCTTCCCTTTTCATAATCTACCCCCCGAACCCAAAAACAATATCAAAGGTCTTTCCTGTGCTTTTTTACCTTTCCTTTTGGATAAAATAAAAGTCTATGGCGACTCTTGCTAAACCGAAACATTTGTGAACGAAAAATGCAAAACCTCTAGTCAGTTCTCCCATCGCATCATAAAAATGATGAAAGAGCTTTGTGAGTCCTTCAAAATCAAGCATCATAACTCTTCCCCATACCGACCAAAGATGAACGGTGATGTTAAAGCGGCCAATAAGAATATCAAGAAGATCGTACAAAAGATGGTGGTAACCTATAAAGATTGGCATGAGATTCTGCCTTTCGCTTTGCATGGTTATCGCACCACTGTGCATACTTCGACTGAAGCAACCCCATTTTCATTTGTTTACGGCATGGAAGAAGTATTGCCGGTAGAATTCAAGATTCCTTCTCTCAGGATCATGAGGGATGTTGAGCTGGATGAAATTGAATGGGTATAGAATCGGCTGAATCAGTTGGAACTTATTGACGAGAAGAGATTGACGACTGTATGTCATGGCCAGGTATATCAACAAAGGATGAGGAAAGCTTTTGATATGAGGATACGGCCTCAGTGTTACAAGCCAGGTGACCTTGTGCTAAAAAGGATAATTCTCCCCCGGGGAGATCCCAGGGGCATGTGGGCTCCGACTTATGAAGGTCCTTTCGTGGTAAGAAACGTTTTCTCTGGAGGAGCGATGATGCTCACAACTATGTATGGAGAGTACTTCCCTCTCCCTGTGAATGCTGGCGTAGTTAAAAAATACTTTGCATAAAAAAACCGCTAAACTTAAAACCCGAAAGGGCGGTTTAGGAAAAAAGAGGGTGTCCTGGTGAATCGAAAACCCAAAAGGGCGATTCAGGAAAAAGTTAGGGACTTAAAGCAAATGACTACGCTCGGCATGGGATCCTTTGTTTCTTTCCTTTGTTCTGTCACCTGGCATAAGCTCGAAGCTAATCCAAGAATGATATGTATGAAAGCAGGAAGATGAAAGCGTGAGAGTCATGAGGGTTATAGAAGAGTCAGGACTTGATGGATACTCACATTCACATTGCCATTTGTAAACACTTGTTTGTTTTAATTTTGTAATTACTTGCTTCCAAATGTAAATGCCTTTTTCACAGGCTGATTTCTCAAAATCAATAGAATATCTTCTTTCAAGTATACGTATACGTTTCTTTTCCCCCTTTTTACTATTTTTTTGTTTGCAAAAACGTCCAATATTTTTGATAAGCATGTTCATATAAACTTCGTGGACCTTACATGGAAAAGGTAATCTAAGTCATGCTTAGTTGATCGCTTGAAATACGGACAACAAACACAACTACTACTGTGCAAGGGGTATGTTTGTTTCTCTGATTGATAGGATTCTCATTCACTTTACTGGTGGACGCCTTGCCATTTTGTTTCACAGCTCTGTGTTGTTGGTAAAGGTCATGGGTCAGGGTAATATCAAGATTACGACAAGTCGGCGATATCGGTGAACCTAGTTGGAGATATTTCTTCCCCATAACGGTTTTTATTACGTTTCTTTGTTGCATTTTCATGTGTTATCTTGATTGATTGTTTTAGCATTGTCTGCGTACAGGATTTTGTTTATATCCGAATGTCAGTCTTGATGCGTTGAATATTTTTGCCTTAAAAAAAAAATTTGTTTCATCTTACTTAATTCATCCAATATCACTCTTTAATCGATTTTTCGGGCATTTTAATACCAATTGTGCCAATTCTTTTGCTTAGCCAAGAGTTTGGAGGAAGGAGTTTAGCTAAAAAAATGATGATTGAAGTGGTATGCTTTTGAGTAGAACCCCGTTGACGATGTACAAGCATTGTTTCAATCCCCAAACACCAGAGATATAAGAGAGTTAGACCCTCGTTAACCCGTCTGAGCCTTCAAAGTAGGAGTTTCTTTTCTGTTCAAAAGAAAACCTTTTATTTAAACCCGGGGCAGGGTAGATGTTCAAAAGAATTTGACCAAGCATTCAAATTTCAGAAGGAATGTCCCATTTGAGGATCACCACATTTTATCTTTCGCATCATGAGATCAGGAAAAATGTCTAAACCACAATGTTCATTTCCTCACAAAGTCCTGAGGACGGGATCGAATCGATACAATAATGGCTATCCCTCGCCGACCAAGGAATAAGGCATTTGTTTTCTTCAAAAAAAAAGAGAGAAAGAAAGAAAGAAAAAGTTCAAAGACCTAAAGTCACATTGACTTGTTCGAAGTGAAAAGTATGAATAAGAAAGAAACAAAAAGCCCCGTTAAGTCGAAACTTGAAAACAAGTCGCTTAGGCAAAAGTTAGGGCATCCCACTGGGCTCCCAAATTTTAAATTCAAAAGATTTTGTCCAGGCAAAAGTTATGGAAAAGAGAGCCTAAAAGGCCGAAAAAGATTATCCAATAAAATTTTCATCAAAAGAAGAGGAACAATAAAATCAAAAAACAAAAGCAGCAAAAGTCAAGTGACAATCATGATGAAGAATTTGTCGTGATCACTCTACCATTATAAAACCTTTAGAAAGATGAATGCTTATGATAAGTCAACTGAACTTAGGATAAGAGAATATCACGAAGGGGGTAGGCACCAAATAACTTGAGCCTTGAAAAACTTTTTTTTTCTAAAAAACCCTCAAACCAGGCCACGTTACAACCTCTAGAAGTCCTAACTGAAACAAGGGTTTAACTCGAAAGCATACTACAACAGGATGACGTTTCCTAAACTCCCAAATATGTGTTGCATATCCATGTTGGTATCTTATTACCCGCATCTTGACTCGTTTTTTCAAAAAAAGGGAAGAAAAGTTTTAAAATTTTTGCACTCTAGCCAGTGATTCATTCACAACAAAGATTCGACACTTTGTTAAGGTTTTCAACTTCAAAGCTTAAATACTCATTGCATCAGGTCTGTCATTCCCAAAATAAACATCTTTCTGCATTCAAAACATTTGTTTGACATCAAAAAAGAGTTTACACGTTGAACACCTGTAAAGAGCTTAATGATTGTCAGAAAAGGAATATTTGGTTTTTCTTCTGTTAGACAAAGCCCATGTATGAATAGGACTTTAACTATCCCCAGTGAAGTTTCGTTTCCGCAACAAAGTTTTGTTGCCCCATGAATCTTCTTTTAAAGGCTTCATTCTGAGACTCCGGATTTAAGGATACCGCATATCCCCAACAGAGTTGCCAACAGAGTTCCCTCGCCATGACCTCTCATTTCCCAGCCATTCTGTTGATTGGGGCATCCTTATGTTAAGATCTTTCCTTATCCCCAGTAAAGTCAATATTGTGTGACTATCTACATGATCCATCCAATGGTTGCATTCCATGAAAAAATCTCTCTCCGACAAAAATCTTCAACAGAGTTCTGTCTCCCCGGTGAAGTCTTGTTTCCTCAACAGAGCTTTGTTCCCCCAGCAAAGGTTTTCACCCCTCACGTCGGGTCTGTTGTCTTGGTGTCATCCTTAACGCAGACGCGTGCTGTCTTTTCCAGAGATTATGGTCTTGCCTTGATCTTCTCCATCAATGTCTAATCTTCTTCAGAAGCTACAGTGTCGATATGATCTTCTCTAGGAGTTTGCAGTTTATTTCTGCAGCTCCTCTCAATGTTTGTGGCCCGTTTCTACTGGTTGCTCGGTTGTTATTCCCCACGAAGCTTCGTCTCTTCGAGGTTCCCTCTCTAGCGGTTCCCCATATTTTCTCCTCTCCTTTGGATTTTGCAATTTATTTTTGCAAGTCATGTCAGATTCTGACTTCTTGGTTATTGGCTTCTCAATTGGCCATTCCCCAGTGGAACTTTTAAACATGCATCATTATATTGCATCCACCAAAATGCGTAGCATTTCCATTATATGGAACATTGTGCTATATAGAAAGAATTCAAACATGCATCGGAACATAAGCCATTATTTGTTTCTGTTGTCCCCGGTGATTTTGCTAATACTTAGGATTAAATTCCCAGCAAGGTCTTCGTCCTCATTATCTCTGTTTCCTCCCCATACCAATATCCTTTTGACGTCAATCATTTGTTTGTTTGAGTGTCTACTCTTGACTGTAGTTCAATTTCGCCCTGACACGGTCTTCTAGGGTTTAATCTTCACTACCCTCTCCGGTTCATTCGAATGTCTATTGATGCACCTTTCCAATACCAGTTTCGTCCTGATATTCACTTTCAGCAGGTTTTTAGGTGTACGCCCTAATCTCCTTGTTTTAGGTTGAGCTCAGAGTTTCGTCTCCTCACCTTGCGCATGAAATCCAGTTTCGTCCTGGTACTCATCTAGTTTAGTTTCGCCAAACTAGTTTTTGAGTCGAGTATCATCTCGTTTTTTCTTTCATACCTTGGACCCTTTGACGGTGTTCATTTACCGAGTGCATCGTTCATACCGCGTCCCTGGTTTGAAATCAGTCTCTTTTCTTCCTTGGATCCTTTTATCAGTTTTCATCATTGTTTATCCATTTATCTGAGACCAGTAGGTGCTCTGAGAAACATGCACTCTCATCATTTTTCTATGGGTCGAGTTTCTCCTCGTTACCCATGCGTGAAATCCAGTTTCGTCCTGGTACTCATCTAGTTTAGTTTCGTCTAACTGGTTATTGAGTCGAGTTGAGTCTCGCTTTTGTTCCTCATTTCTGGGATTCTTTCAGTTCCTTCATATTGTCTATATTAGTTTGATATTATCAAGTTCTCCTAGAATCACGCACTCTAGCCACTTTGCTTTGGGTCGCTCTCAGAGTTTCGCCTCCTCGCCCGCATACGTTTTCTTTTTGAGAGCTTAGTTTCGCCTATAGTCTTTGATTTAAGTTTTATCTCACCCTTTTTTGAAGCCCAGTTTTGCCCTAGCACATTTGTCCGGAAGTTTAGTTGCGTCTACTCTTCTTTGTTTTTGTTTTGTTTCAACCTGCGTTACAACTTCATTCTGACGCATGTCTTAGGGGTTCTCTGCTTCTTGTTCTCTCTTCTTCAAGAGTGTAAATTTTCGGGTTCTTTTGTATTCAATCAGCTTCAACTTTGGACGCTTGAAAGTAAAACAAACAAGTTGGAAGAAAAACAAAAAAAACTTCCAGGGGTGGGTTTTAAACCCACGCCTTTGCTCTTTCACCGACATACCTTGCCATTGCGCCAAGCGCGCGCATGTGTTAGGAGAATAGAAACAATGTTCTACATATTAAAATTTGCAAAATATGGGAAAAACATGAAAAACGTCAAAAGACAGGGAACGAACTCGCGCCCTTGTACATCAAATCCTTATCATGCGCGTGCTAGCCACTGGGGTGGCTGTTTCATCCGGTACATAAATGAAAACAAATAAATATAATACAAACTCAAATAACTGGGTCAGATAAGTGTCGGAGCCCTAGCTCCGATCATCTGCTCCGGTGACTCCTTTTCGTGTACCTGTAAAGTAGCCAATGTTAATGGTTCAAAAGTACCCTACCACTCTAATTTGGGCCTTGTGAATTCAATGGATACATTGGTTTTGGCTAATTCATGTTGTATTGTGAGATACGATGTAAACACCCTAAAACAGTGTAAATATGGTTGTTCATGGTTCAATTGTTATGGGGCTCGCTCGATGATTTTGTCCTGCATTTTTATTTCTCATAAACACATTAGTGATGTTAGTATGAATTAAAAAATAAATAAAATAACAACATGAATTTCATGCAAATACCAAAACCGGCGAGGCATATGCGAGAGTTTCAGGCCTCTTAAATCATCATAATAGATCCAATCTTACCCAATAATGCTTATGAAATAGAATAGGGTGGTTGGCTTGCTTTGAAAGTGGTTGCAACTAGGTTTCTTGAATTGCCCTAGTTTTTTGAGAATTTTTAAGATTTTGGAATGGTGTTTCTTGCAAGGGTTTTGTGTGGTCTCTTGTCTGAAATATATGGAATATAAGGAGAAGAATTAGGTCAAACAAGTGTGGGCTTGGACCTTTGTAAGAAAGCCTTTGGTCTTATCTTTTTAATTTTGAATTTAAATAAAATAAAATCAAAAATAAATAGAATAAAAATCCAAGGGGTGTATGAATAGACTTAGAGGTTCACAATGAGGCCTAATATACGTTTGCATCTTGAAAGATCAGCCCATTAGCCCAAAATTCCAAGTTTGCTCAATTTAGGTTTCATGCATTTTCTCAAAATTTCCCAACTTGCACCAATCATAACTCCCTCAACTTTTATCATCTGAAGGTGATATTTTACTTTTTGAAAAGCTCAGGATGTCCCCTACAATCTCTATGTTGATCATTTTTTCATTTGAAGAATTTATCTTGATGTAAGTGGCTTTGACAAAAAGTGTCTTTTGTTGACTTTTGAAATGACATATAATGTTTTAGCCCATATCTCTTAAATGAAGCATTTTTTGGACTTGGGCTCAAAGAGACATAGTTGTAGATAATTGAATTTCCTTCAAAATGATCTTTGGTTGAGAAAACATTATGAAGCATGTGAAAGTTATGCTTGGTCAAAGTTCCGTTGACTTCTCCTTAAGAAAACCCTAATTTAGTAACTTTGACTTTTGATGAATCATGGTCAACCCTTGATCAAATGATGAGTGTGACTTCAAAATCTTTATGTTGACCAAAAATATTTAAGTTTCATTGTATTTTGACCATAATTGACTTTTTACCCAATATAGTTGATTTTCAATCATCTGAGCAATTGACTGAGCAAACTTGTGATGCAAGACTTGAAATTTGGCATGAGAATTCCTTGAGAAATATGAGGACCCATGAAATATACTTGAGGCATTATAAGCTCAAATTTCCTTGAGAAAAGAGAAACCCTAGTTATAGGTCAACTTCTTAGGAGGAGAATTTGTCTGATCAAACCTTGAATAGTCTTGAGCAATTGAAAACCATAGAAGCATAAGGAGATATCTTGAAGAAAATGGGAGGACAAATTTTGGGGTACAACAACATGGCAGAAGCAAACACATCGAAATGAGGTTCTATTATCTTCGAGAACAGGTACCAAGAGGGAAGATGAACTTGGAATACTGCATAATTGAGAATAAAATTATAGACATCAAGACGAAGAGAGTGCAGGTAGAAGTGTTCAAAATACTAAGAGATATGATGAATGTAGATAACTTAGACACAATGAATTAGTTGGTGTGTTAAGATTGCAATTCCCTTGCATCAAAGCAGCATGTTGCTTGATAGAACAAGGGTGTGTCAAAAATATCCTAAGAGTGTGTGTGTCAAAATGTGTCGAGTTGTAGCATGTCGAAGTGTCAAAGTGGTTAGCTTCACACATTATTTTGACTTAGATCTAAAATACGTATTTTGGGATTTTATAGTTTTGGGATTTGCCTTGGGGAGCAAGTTAGCTCAATTATAAATAGAGAGAATAACCCTTATTTTGTAACAACTCAAAACTTGTATTCACAGAATTTGCAGTTGTATGTGTGTTGCACCCCAAAATTTACCCTCTTGATTTAGGCTTATGTTTCATCATGAATATCATATTGCATTGCATTCATACATGGTGATGGGATCAAAACACTTTGGTTATCAAGTCTTCCTCAAGCTTTGAAGGTTGATTGCATTGACAAGTTGCTCAAGTAGAATCTTATCATCTGAAACTTTGGATCTTCCAAGCTCAAAAGTTTTTGCATATCTCAAGATATTTTATCCATCTCTTTGGATCATCAGAAGATTGAAGTTTGTGATTGTTTACAAGAAGAATCACTCTTTTGATTCACCAGTGAAAATTAGGGTTTTGATTGATCAAGGCTATTGATCAATGTACAAATATTGATTTGGAAGCTACAACATCTCTTTGGTATTTGAAAAGTCTTTGTACAAGAAATTGGCCAAGATGCCCAGAGGATTTGAAGTTTTGAAGTTGATTCATCAGTCTCCTAAAGGTGTTATCCAAAACTAGGGTTTGGGATTTTATCAGGATTTCTTGAGAATTTTGAAGAGGAACTTTTCACATGGCCTCTATATATTTGGAAGATCATATGTTTGAAGTTTTGATCATCAATTGTGAAGGGAAGTGGATCAATTGATTCAAAGGGGCAAAATGGTCATTTTGGTCAAAATCAGTCAAAGTCATGGTTGACCAAGTGAACTTTTGGTCAACCATCTATTCAAGGGTGTACTTTTCATATTTCAAGTCCATTTTGATCATTGATCAAAAAGATTGAGGTTTGGGTTGAAACTTGTTCATGAAGAAACCCTAAAAGTTTCTAATTTTGGAAAATAAGGACTTAACTTCAAAAATTCATATTTTATTCACCTTTGATCAAAAAAAATGCGAATGAAGTATGCTTGGAAAGCTAAGAGGATGATCTTTCATCTCATTTTGGTTTCATGTTCAAATTGGCAAAGAGTCAAGAGTTATAAAGCTTGGAAGTCACAAAATTATAAGTTATTTTCCAAATTTAGTGAATTTCATGTCAAACTTTGAGGACCTTAATGGATTCAATTACAAAAACTCAAAACTAAGGGATTGTAGATCTTTTCAATACCTTTCCAAATTGTACTCATTTGTATCCAAGTTCAAAAATATGAGCAAGTTATGAGCTTTGGAATTTTTAGGCATTTCATTGAATTCATGCATACCATGCAAATTGCAAATTCTTGATAACTTGATTTGTGGCCATTTGTTTCACTTCAAACTTGGACCATGACTAATTTGCAATATACTAAGGCCCATCATGCCAAATATTAAGCTGCACATGGGCAAATGCAAGGGCAACTCGTGATTTTGCAAAAAGTGGCATGAAAATGCCTAATCACCAACACTTGATTAATACAAGGATTTAAGCCATGATCTTTTGCTAATCTCTTCATGAGATAAAAAGAATTGAAATGCACATAAAAGCAGGAAGAACGCGTGAGGAATTTGAGGGTTGCATGTGCACACTTCATTTTGGCAAAAAGAGGAATTCATTCTTTCTAACGGTTTTCAGTGTGAAAAACCTATCCTACCCTCCTCTTCATGCTCTATATATTGAGAGGCAAGCTTCATTGAATGGGGTTGGTGCTTCATTTCATCCCTGAGCTCGAAAAACTCCTTAGCCACTTGTTCTGCAATTTTCTTTGATTCTCTCAATTCACTCGCGCGTTTTGAGTATTTCTTCTTGCATTCTCTTCTCCAAGTGATAAGGATTGCAGATCGAGGCTTGGTTTGCAACTGGAGTGAAGGAGACAGTAGATTCTTTTTTTCCTCAAAGGTTAGAATTCTTAACTTTGGATCTTGATTTCTAGTCGTGCATTGTGTGATTTGAGTTCATAATCATGTTGTCTGAAGTTCTTTAAGTGTTTCTGTAGCTTCAGAGCTTTTGATTTGATGAGATATGCATGTATGATGCATCTGAAGTTTTCTGCTCAGTGAGTTTTTGTCATTTTCACGCAATCCGTTCTTGATCCATGGTTAATTATTTGATGTGATTCGAATTGCATAATGAAGTATGATATGCTAGCTTTAATCTGCACAAAATTTCATGAAAAAAGGTGTAGAATTGAGCATGCTATGTTGATTAGAACATGAGGTGATGGATCTGATCTTGGGCGCATTTTTGCCCTAGCCAGAGGTTGAAGATGTTTGCATGGCTTCCTCTGGTTGGCTTACTTGTTTTTTTTAATTCATTTGAATTTTGTTTCATAACTTGATTTTCATGATTTTATTTCTTGCTAAAAAATGGTTAAAAAATAACGAAAAAATTCAGGAAACCTAAAAACAATATTCCTGACCTTGTGCATTTTTTTAATAATTTTTGAAAATGTTTTGATTGGTTTAAAATTTGTGTTATTATTTAATTATTTGTTTAATGTTTATTTTTGTTTTAATATTTCTTTGATTTTAAAAATTCTACAAAAATTATCTTTGACTCAAAAAAAAATTATTTAGAATTTGATTATGAAATTTGTTTAGCATTTTTTCTATTTTTGATTAGAAAATTAATTTCAAAAGTTTATTTGAAATATTTGTTTCATGATTTTTATTTTAATACTTCCTTCAATTCAAAAATCCTCAAAGAAATCATGCAAGTTTGTTTTTAGTCATAAAGTCTGAATATATTTTTATTTTGACCTTTTTGTGAATTTAGGCTAGGGTTTGCATTTTTGCCTTTAAATAATAGTTTAATTGTTAATTGATTGTTTGATTTTTATTTTAATATTTCCTTTAAATCAAAAATTCCACAAAAAATCAGGGATGTGTGTTTTTAATTCTAATATTTGAATATAATTTTGGTTGAATATTTTTTTGATTTTTGATTAGGATTTTATTTTGAGATGTGATTATTTGTTTAATTGATTACTTGTTTGAATTTGATTTTATTTTTGATTTTTCTTTAATTCAAAAAATGTGAAAAAATATGTATGCTGACATTTAGGGTTTCCTTTAGGTTTGCATGATCTTGGTTTGAATTGTTTGAATTTTGATCTTACCTAATCAATATTTAAGATTAAAATTCAAACAATTAGGGTTTTGTAGCTTACATTGCAAGTTTCATTTTCAAAACCATTATGCCCTGGATTTTCAATGGAATTTAAGTCTTGATTATGGTTCAGGAATGTATTGAGGATCTGAAATCCATTTTTCCTGAATTGTTTGGCTTGGTTTGATATTTTTCCATGAATTCGTTTGAAAACTTGTCTAGTTTTGATAGTTTGGCCAACTAATTTTGAACTTTGGGCCTCATTTGATCCCCTTCTCACCCATTCATGAACTTAAGACTTGCTTTCTGACTTCTACACACTTCAAAGATACTAAGATTTTTTTGGTTTGAATTATTGAAATCCTTTTCTATTTTTGGTGTATTTTTGAAGTGAAGGTACCCAATTAATGTTGCATATCTTGTTGCAATTTGTTTGGTGGCCAATGAACTTGAGTGAGGCCTATAATTGGGCACCTAATGATCATGTTGTTTCTGTTTATCCATATAAACTCAAGTCATTTCACTTAATGCCCTATGTTTGAATGATTGAACCTTTTGATGCATTGTGTGGGATTCCTCTTCTATCATGCTTGTGAGATGTGATGAAGTAATTGAGTATGATTGAATTGTGGTTGCTACTGACCTTCATGGTCTTTGATTGTATTCTTCTCAAGCTCCCATGATCCTTGATTGATATTCAATTGTCAACTCAACATGGTGATAGAAAGGAGTAACATTCCTCTAATTTTTGACCAAATTGTGCATATGCATGTTTCCCTTTTGTTTATCATATCTAATGTTTTGATAGTTGCTATCATATTTTCTCACTTCATTATGGTGTCATCATCCATCCCTTATGTGAGTCATCATTCAATTTATGGGAATACTAACTTGGTTGTTGAATGTGCGAGGTACTTTGAGAAAAGTTTCCATTTTTTGACTTGAGGCTGCTGTGTTTCACTTTATTTATGGAACACAACTTATTATATTGGCACTGCTCTTGTGCTTGGCATATTTGATAGTCTATGCAGGATATATATATGTGACTATGAATGCTATACATTGCCCATGGGATCTGTTCATATCTGAAAATCTCAATACTTACATCCTGATGGCGTAATTTTTGACTTGATTTGTATGTTGATGCCAGCTTGCTTGAAGTTCTTCGGGTTTCTTTTATTCTTGCTCAGTTGCTACGGATAGTTATCCGTTGGTATTGCACTATTTCCTTTCTTCTCTTTTCATTTTGTGTAATTCTATGTTGAATGATAGGACCTCTGTTGCTGATATATGTCAGGAGGCCCTCTATTTTTTTTTGTCTGATACATGTGTTGTGTTTGCTTTTGATCGATGAGTCACTCAATTTAGAAATTGAGATCACGACTTCGCTCTCAGTGCATGTTCCCTATAGGATGTTTATTGTTTTCTTTCTTTAATTGTTGATCGATGAGTCACTCAATTTAGAAATTGAGATCACGACTTCGCTCTCATTGCCTGTTCCCTATAGGATAGTTTTGTTAAGCTTCCTTTAACACGTTAATTAAGGTAGGAATCCATGTATGCTAACATAGGGTAGGATTTTCCTTTATCCTCAACCTTAGGGTCAATCATTGTATGATAACACTAGGGATAGTGCTAGGCTAGTTTCCCTTAGTTGTTTTGTTTTCCTTCCTTTGCATTTTGCATCTTAAAACAAAAATTCTTTTTCTTGGGAAATCACAAAACATCTCTAATAAACTTAAATCCTTCTTCAAGGTAAAAGGTACAAACCAATCTTAATTGCTTGTGCGCCATCCTGTTTTATTCTAAACTTTGTCAAATTGATATTTCACCATCTTTTCCATGTTATTCTATTATTTTTCGCCGATGTCTCGCCATCGCACATGTTTGTTATCCTACTTTGATTCTCAATATCATTGTTAGTTGTGATGTTTTTTCATCCGATTTATCGATGTTTCACCATCTCACACTTGTTTGAAGCCGATGTTTTTCCATCGCACATGTTTGTTATCCAACTCTGATTCTCAATATCATTGTTATGTGTGATGTTTTGTCATCCGTTTTATTGATGTTTCATCATCTTTACCATGATACTTTGTTATATCTTAGCCGATGTTTCACCATCGCACATGTTTGTTATCCTACTCTGATTCTCAATATCATTGTTATGTGTGATGTTTTGTCATCCGTTTTATTGATGTTTCACCATCTTTGCCATGATATCTTGTTATCTTTTAGCCGATGTTTCGCCATCGCACACTAGTTTGAAACCGATGTTTCGCCATTGCACATGTTTGTTATCCTACTCTGATTCTCAATATCATTGTTAGGTTTGATGTTTTGTCATCCGTTTTATTGATGTTTCGTCATCTTTGCCATGATACTTTGTTGTCTCTTAGCCGATGCTTCGCCATCGCACATTTGTTTGAAGCCGATGTTTCGCCATCGCACATGTTTGTTATCCTACTTTGATTCTCAATATCATTGTTAGGCGTGATGTTTTGTCACCCGTGTTATCATTTGATGTTTCGCCATCTTTGACATGTTACTATGTTATTATTTAGTCGATGTTTTACCATCTCATTTATTTGTTGTTTTATTTGATGTTTTGCCATCTTGACTGTTTTTGTTGTCTTAACTAAAAAACACAAACCAACCAAAATATATGAGCCGAACTACGGCTGCTCTGATTCTTTAAAAGGGATACGTAGGCAAAGGGGTAGGGCCCAACCGAGCATAACTTTTATTTTCTCTACATTTTTTTTTCTTTTTCGCATGCATTCCATGTTCAGCTTTAAGCCATAGATATAGGATTTGACCACACACATTAGATTAGACAACAAGAGTGGATACCGTAGAGTATTACGGGCGTGTGGGGTGCTAATATCTTCCCCTCGCGTAACAGATTCCCTTACCCGATCTCTCGGTCGAAAGACCGTGATTTCTCCCCTTTTAGATTTTCTTGATGTTTACCTTTCCCTTTCGGTGGGATAAAAGACGTTCGGTGGCGACTTCATTGATGTTTCATTACATCCAGATGACAGGTTCCGCCAGGCGGTTTCAATGTGAATAAGATTTTTCACAGTTTATAGACAGAGAGAAACTCTGCAAAAATCATCATCTTCTTCCCCTTATTTTCGTAAACTCTAATTTTTCATTGTTATTGTGTAGTGATAACAATCATGTTCATTAAGATTTATTGATATTTTCCATAAATTTTTGTGGATTTTCAACAATGTTTAAACTGAAATTTATTGTTCAACTCACTTTTACATAATTGTATTCAAACATAAATCAATATTAAACTCAATTATATTAAAATCAATTCTACCTAACTAATCAATCCTATTAAAATCAATTATATTCTACGCCAATCCAAATACACCCCTAATCGTATATTCAATCTATCAAATTAAAAAGCAATAAAGAACATGCAATACACAAATTTATCAAGCTATACAAAATTGACAATAAAACAACATAACTTTAATTAAATGCCCCCAAGTATTACATGATGACAACTCTACTATAAAAATTGCCAAATTTATTTAAAAAAACAAAATATAAAAAAAAAACATTTAATTAAAAAATCATATAATAAATAGTAATCATGTTGACAGGAACAATGGATTGGAAGCATCCAGCAAGTATGAAAAGTACATTTTATAAACATGAGATGTGATCCAAAAGAGAGAACTCGGTGGGGATAAAAAGCTTGAAATTAAATAATGATAAGATGTCGATAACATCTACTATCAAGAAAACCAGAAGGAAGGTGATGAGCAAAGTGAGTTATGGAGAATTTATTACACGAGACATCGAAAGGGACTGAAGCTAAATGGGCAATGCAACAGTGCCTATGTGTCTAAGTTGACAAAATATAAATAACAACGGTGACTTTCTCATTTTCAGTGGTTATGTATGTACTTCATTTTTTTATATATGTTTCATTCTTTTTTTTCATTCGGCACAAATTAATAAAATATTTTTTTTGAAATGTATGTATTTAATTTTTTGAAATTTTAAATATAATTTTATTATAATTGTATTTTTTATTTATAGTATTTATAAGGTAAAATATTTATTTTAGTCTCTTAATTATATTCTTGAGTTTAGATTGTTCCTTTAATTTTTTTTTTGTGTCATTTTAGTTCTTTAACTTTTAAAACGTTTCATTTTTGTCATTTTTATCTAATTAACGACGGAAATTTTTTGAATTTCGTCGCTAAATTCATCACTAATTAGACAAAAAAGACTAAAATAAAATATTTTTAAAGTTTAAGGACTAAAGTGACACGAAAAAAAAATTCAAAAGTTAATCTAAATTTAAGAATATAATTAAGAGACCAAAATAATTATTTTTTCTATCTTTAATATATATTCTAAAGACATATATTAGTATAATCTTTCTTTTTTTAGTTTCTACAATAATTTAAAAAAAATTACATACCAACAATAATTATGTGTCTTTGATTATGAGGACAAATACTGATTTAATTATTTTTTTTAATTTTTATTGAAATTAGTTGATAAAAGTTGTTTAAATTTGAATGTATTTAAGTTAAAATTAAAATTAATTATGGAAATGAAACCAATTTTATATTAGGATGTTTCAAATTTACATCTTTAAAATTAATTTTGACTCACCTAAAATAGAACTAAATATGCATTTAGATACTAATCAGCTTATTTAATACACAGTGTCAATGTAGGAATTTTAATCTTGTAAATATATAATGTTGCCAATATATATAATTTTTTTTTTAAATTAAATAAAAAATATGAGAGAGAGAGTGAATCTAATTTCTTGGAACACCTCTAACATTGATCGAGGAATATGCACATGCTTATACACCGACCTAAAAATGTTATACCAAATAGTCAATTCAATATTTCAAAGAACAAACAAGTGATCCACCGAATTCACCTGACTCAGATATAAAGCATAATCATCTCACTACTAATTTGGAAAATTTGACACCTAAGTAGCTTTTTCCTAGAGGGTAATCTAGCCTGAAACAACTTTCAGGAGAAAACAAAGACTTTAGAAGACACTCAACTGTTGCAACCCCTAGCCAACGCTTGGATCACCTGATATGTCCTATGATATGTTATATTTTCGCCATCTTCAACAAAGGTAGGGAGACAATCATAAGCGAACCTCACAGAAAATTCTCCTAATCTGATTTGACCACTCTTGCGAGGGATTCAACCAAAACACTTAGAAGCTCTTCGTCCCAAACAAACGATCATGCCTCCATCTAAAATCTCAGATCCAAACTTTCTCCATCCAAGACATCGTCCTACCCACCACCAGATATTTTTTTCCAAAGATACAATCTTTCAAAGAGCACACACAATGAAGTAAACCTTTTTCATATGTAATGTGAAAAGCGCGTTTGCAAACTATTTTCACGATTAGTGTGTGAGACACTTTTAGTAAGAGAAGTAATAAGAGAATGAAGATTAAGGATTGATGTATTATTGAAGGTTGTAAAAAACCAAATTACAAATATGTATTTATATAAAACTAAGTGACTTATATGCTAAGTAACTAATCATAACAAACTCTAACCCCAACTAATTTGATTTTAGGCTACAACTTAAATTATATCATAACCCGCAACCTTATTGATCTTACCGGATCAGACTTGGACCGTCACGACTGACTCCGAGCTAAAGTTGAACGAGATGGGGGGGGTACCTGCAAGGCACTCTGATGCTAAAGTAAGTGGGAGTACGAGCAGGCAAAAAGTATGAGTATGGGTAAGAGAATGAATACCTGACCCTCTGGGAACAGAGGGTATTTATAGCCCCCAGCGCTGGGCCAAGGTCCCTTCATTGGGTCGGGCAGGTTTGGCCCAATGAAGGAACCGCCAGGTTCTACGTGTGTAGTGGGAACCCGCACGTAGTCTCCTTCCTGGATGTTCTGCGAGAAGTACGGACGGATGAGGACGCGGTCTTTTCGGAATCCAGGTGATGGAGTAGTGGTCATAGTCTGCCCTACAAGGGGGCTCGATCTGAGGTCGAGCTGGACTGCATGAAGTCGAGGATGTCGTATTAGTGGAGAGTGTCAGGCACAGCTGTGGCTTCTTGGTCGGCGCGACCCCCTGCAAGGCCGTTTGGATTGGGCCTTCATCCTTGCTTTTGGGCCAGCCCGGCCCAGACCAGAACAGGAGCCCCCCAAGTCGTGGTTCCTAGAGTAGGAGCCATGACTTGATCTTAGGTCGCCTCCGTCGCGGGGTCCCGTGCCCGGACAAGAGATGTAGTTCCTCGTGGTTACTCGAGGAGTTTCCCCCGTGTCGCGCCCGTGAGATAATTCCTTTCGAGGAGTGCTCGGGGGACTCTCGACAGGCTGTGTTTGTTGAGCACATGATGCATCTCTTGGGGACTGTGCCGCCACCCTATTGAAGATAGGGTCATCATTGCCTAGGGGAGCTATGCGTCGAGGAGGAAAGTTTGTGGTTCCCCGGGGTGACGTTTTGTATTCCACGTCATCACTATAAATAGGGTCCTTGGGCCCTAGAACATGTTTTCCCTCTTCGCTCTTCTTCTCCTTCCTCTGCCTCTGCCGCTACTGTTCTTTCCAGATATTCATAGGACCGCCGTGTTCTCCGTCGCTGATTCTTTTTTCTGCCGTCGCACCTCTTTCCTGATTTCAAGTAAGCGTCTTGTCCCCTTTTCTTTTCCTCTGTGATGTATGATATTTTTCATTGTTTTAGACGTTAGAGACTGTACGCCTGGGATTAGCCCCGGTAGATTTTTATTTGGCTCGGAAAATCCATGTTTATGCCCGACAAACGCATGTTTGCGCCCGGTAAATGCATAGTTTAGGTATTTGACTCGCGGTGCTGCCCGGGGTCTTCATGATTTAGGGCGCCTAATTCGTGGTAGTGACCGGTAAACTCATAGCTCTAGTTTTAGGATTTATGATATTGCTCGCCATGTTCATAGCCTAGGTCGACATATTCGCGAGTGGCCGAGATGTTGGCCCATTTAGGCGATCTGTAGGAAGACTTGTCGTGGTATCTGGGAGTCTAGGAGGTGACTCTGCTCTTTTTGTTCGAAACACCAACTTTTTTAGTCGTGCATGGAGTGACTCGATTTGTCGTTCCCTTCTTCCCGTCCGTTACGGCGAGCGTGTGGATTTGCTCCCCAATTGACCGGTTTCCTGTGCTTTGTAGGTAACAATGGCGGACGAACCGTGTTCCTCGGGGCGCACTGAGGCGGAGGACCAAAGTGCCGAGGAGAATGTGAATTTGGTTGATACCATCGACGATCCTCTGCTGGAATGGATGGGCGCCGAGCCCAGAGGGATCGCTTCTGCCTATAGTCGACGCAGTCGAAGTGCGTATACCATCATCGAGCAGGGAAGTAGTCAGCCCGGTTTTCAGAAGAACTTCGTTGTCACCCGACCGACTCTTACCGCGCGGATTTGCTCGGAGTTCCCCGAGTACGGGTTCCCCATGTATGAGATTGCTTTAAAGGACCTTGGACTACAGCTCCCCTTTAGCGATTTTCAGGTCGGGGTCTTTAGTCATCTGGAACTGGCCCCGTCGCAGCTTCACCCCAACTCGATCGCTTTCCTCCGGGCGTTCGAACTGACGTGTCGCTTTTTAAAGATTGGGGTGACCATACCTCTCTTCTTCCGCGTCTTCCATTTACAGCGCCAGTCCCGGGGAGGTAGGCACAGATGGGTTTCCCTGAAACAGTCGAAGAGACTGTTCAGGATGTACATGGATTTTGTCCGGGGCTTCAAGGACAAGTGGTACATCGTGCGGCCGGTTACCAAAATGGGTTTAGAGTCTGTATACGAGGAAGAAACTGTTGTGACCGACGATCACGGGGAAGCTCTTCTGGACGACGAGGGACGCCCGGTGTTAGGGCGTGTGGCCAAATTTCCTTTGCATTGGACCTCGCGTCACTCTGAGCACGGCACCGGGCACTACCATACGCCTGCGGGTGGGATGAGCATCCAAGACGAGGAGGCTTATGGTACCCTTTGCCGATATGTCGATAGTTTCTTCCCCGCCCGGTGGGCCACGAGGGAGGGGAAGGATATTCTTGACGAAGATGGTTATCCGACCTTTGAAGCCCGACCTATCGATACGAAGGTGCTCGTGGAATGCCAATCCTTCGGGCAGGCCAAGAACCTGCTAGGTCTTTTACTTTTTTCATTTTGTTTGATTTTCTTCGCTTGTTTATTTTCTCGTCACTAACCCGGGGTCATTTTATGCAGGTCTCATGGCTGGACGAAAGGAGAGGCTCCTGAAGCTGACCTAGGATAAGAAAGTCAATAAGAGAGTGGTGCGAGCTCCTCAGGCGACGAGGATGGGCCCGCCAACTAGCCCGGGTGGTGCTTCTGGAGGGTCCCCGGACGCTCAGGATGTCGAGCCTCATACCGACCTGATACCAAGGAAGAGGAATCAGGTGGAGAGCCAACCGGAGGTCGGCGAGGATTCTAGTGCGGTGAGGTCCTTCGGGTTGCCCCCCTGTTTTAAAGAGGAGGGTTTCTTCGAGGGATTTCCCTTGTCCGTAAGTGCTGATGAAGCGGATACCATTAGGCGGCTGAGCAAGGAGAATCGAAGAAAGCATCTGGCTACAAACATGGTCGGGATGGTCAAAATGGCCGAGATGGCCGTCGTGCTGGCCGAGGAGGGGGAAGACTCTGATCACATCAAGGAGCTGGAACAGGAGAAAGCTGCCCTTACTGCGAACTCCCAAAAGTTGAATGCTGCCCTGGAGCGCTCTGAGGAGATGTTCCGCGAGCAAGCTGAACTGCTGGCCGCGGAGAAAGAGAACTCGGGGAAGATTGTCGAGTTGAGGGAGTACTTCCGTGAGGATCGGGAACGCTTGGAGGCTGACAATGGGCGCCTCGCCAAAGAGGTCGAGGAACTAAAGTCCGCCATGCTCCCTGCCGAGGATGAGTCGGAGGAGACAGCTCCTCTACGAAGTCGGTCAGAACTAGTTGCTCGTATTCAACTCCTCAAGGCGGATTGCATCGGTGCTTTGGCGGATGGCTTTGAAGTCGCGGTTAGCTAGCTCGCCCTATTGAATCCCGATCTGAATACTGAAGGAGCGGGTTACATGTCTCAGATCATCGACGGCCAGGTTGTTCCCCCGCCCGAGTCCCCTGTTGTCGGTGGTGATAGCTCCGGGGAAGTCTAGCTGTGAGGTTCTAGTAGGGCCTGCGCGCCTTTATTGATGTTTGTTTTGGGGCCTGCGTGCCCGTTCATTTTTTTGGGTCTCCGTGCCCGTTCTTTGTAACTCTTGAACATCGCCGGCCTTCTTGGTCGGTTTATCTCTATTTGTTTTGTTGCCCACGAGCTTTTCGAATGAATGTTTGTTTCGACTTTTGATTGTTTGCCCGTGTTTATGTTTTAATATTTTTGCGCTAAAACTGGCCTAAGTTATGGCCCCGAGTCTTGCCCGTGTGTGGTTGTGACTTTGTTGGCAAATTTGCCTAAGTCTTTTGTTCGGGTCGTGCCCGTGCTCGGTTTTCTATTCGGTGGCCAAATTCTCCTAAGTAACGACCTCGAGGAGAGATTTCTTTTTCGACCCTTTTGGATGGCCCGACGTTATTCGAGATTCGTCGGGCGTGTGGAGCAAAGCCGCTTGTTCGGGTACATGACCCGGATCGGGGTTGTTCACCCACGGCGTGAACTGCCCATCGCGAGCTGGGTGTTCTGCCCTACGGGTACTTCGACGGTGGAGCTCGGTTGAGGTGTCCACGTCGGGCACTATCGTTCATACTTGCCTGTTGAACGACGTTATGCCGTTTGGGCGTAGGTCGGGCCCGTACCTTGGCCTTTCTACGGGGTCAGACGTTTTTCCTCGTTGGCCGGACGTGGGTGTCGACGGCGAGGGTCCTCGGTGTTAAGGGTTTTTAACTATAGTTCTGCTTTAGTTTAGCAGGGTTCCAGGGTCGTGGTAGTGGTTCTCCGTCCAGTTGCTCGAGGTAATATGCCCCGATACCAGTGGTGCCGTGGACGCGGTAAGGCCTTTCCCAGTTCGCGACCAATTTCCCTTCGCGGGCGTATTTCTGGTTCCTTCGTAACAACAGGCTGCCGATTTCGAACTCGCGTTTAATGACCTTGTCGTTGTGGCGCAAAGCCACTCGTTGTTTTAGGGTGGCTT
The DNA here is from genome assembly GCA_948472305.1 of Vicia faba. Lineage (NCBI taxonomy): Eukaryota > Viridiplantae > Streptophyta > Magnoliopsida > Fabales > Fabaceae > Vicia > Vicia faba. The sequence goes on along the minus strand of OX451739.1, from coordinate 1,221,096,441 downwards.
CGCGTAGGGCCCCCCCGATCGGATTTCCTCGACTAAGTCGAGTTCGTCCCTGAGTGCCTCGTTGTTCATTTCTTCGTCGAGGGGATTCTCTGTCCGTTTGGAAGGTTCCCTGATTTCCACCGGGATGACGGCCTCGGTGCCGTACGTTAGTCGAAAGGGGGTCTCACCCGTCGTTGAGTGGGGCGTGGTGCGGTATGCCCACAAGACGCTGTGTAGTTCCTCGACCCAACCCCTCTTTGCTTCGCCGAGTTGGCGTTTGAGTCCTCGGAGAATGACTATGTTCGCGGCTTCGGCTTGCCCGTTGGTTTGAGGGTGTTTGACCGATGTGAAGTGTTGTTTTGTTCCTAGTTTGGTGACGAAGTCCTGGAACCCGTGATCGGTGAATTGGGTGCCGTTGTCGGTCATCGGTGCCCTCGGGATTCCAAATCTGGCGAGGATGTTTCTCTTGTAGAAATGGAGGATGTTATGTGAGGTGATCTTCGCGAGAGCCTCAACCTCTATCCATTTCGTGAAGTAATCCAAGGCCACGATGAGGAATTTATTTTGATAAGTCCCTTGCACGAAGGGACCGAGGATATCCATACCCCACCACGCGAACAACCACGAGGATGACAGTATTCTCAATTCATGAGGGGGGCGAGGTGCATGTCCCCATGCCTCTGGCATTTGTCACACCTCTTGATGTGTTCCTTGGCGTCCTGCTGCATCGTCGGCCAATAATACCCCGCTCGAAGGGCTTTCCTCACCAGGGATTTACCGCCCATGTGCTGGGCGTTGATCCCCTCATGTATATCCCGCAGTACCTCGGGGATTGTGGATTCATCGATGCACTTCAAGAGGGGGATGGAGAACCCTCGGTGGTATAGTTTTTGCTCGAGCACCATGTACGAGCATGCTCGTTGCTTTGTGGTAGTTGCATCAGTCTGGTTCGAGGGTAGTTCGCCTTTCGTCAGGAAATTGTACACCGGGGTCATCCAGGACGAGGCATCTCCTATGGCGTGGACTTCGACTAGTGCCGAGGATCTTTCGATGCTCGGGCGTGCTAAGGATTCTTGTATGACAGATTTGTTTCCGCCCTTCTTTCTCGTGCTCGCGAGTTTGGACAATATGTCTGCCCTTGTGTTTTGCTCGCGGGGGACATGTGAGATCTCCGCTCGTTCAAACTTTGTCATGTATTTTTTAACTAAGTTTAAGTATTCGACGAGGTTGTCGTTCTTGGCTTGGTAACTCCCCTGGACTTGGGAGGCGACGAGTGGGAGTCTGTGTAGATTTGTACTTCGCGGGCTCCCAGGTCCTCGGCTAGCCTCAGTCCTGCGAGCAGGGCTTCGTACTCTTCTTGGTTGTTCGACGTTGGGAAGGAGAGAGCTAACGAGTGTTCGACCACTACGCCTTCTTCGTTCTCCAGGAGGATTCCCGCGCCACTTCCGGACGAGCTGGAGGCCCCGTCGACGAAGATGGTCCATTTGTGTTCCTTCCCGGTGGGCGGGTCATGAGCGGTCATCTCCATGACAAAGTCGGTCAGGGCTTGTGCTTTCAGGGCTTTCCTGCTCTTGTACTGAATGTCGAATTCGGAGAGCTCCAAGGACCATTTCAACATTTTTCTCGCCATGTCGGGCCGACCCAGGAGTTGCCTCACTGGTTGGTCGGTTCGTACGATGATTGTGTAGGTCAGAAAATAGTGTCTGAGTCTCCTCTCCGCGTTGACGAGGGCTAGGGCTACCTTTTCTATCTGTTGGTACCTGCTTTCGGGTACTTGTAGGGCTTTGCTCGTGAAGTAGACAGGTTTCTGTCCGTCGGTGGTCTCACGGATGAGAGCCGCGCTGACGGCTTCGTTCGAGACGGCCAAGTATAGGAACAGTGGCTCCCCGTCGGTTGGTCGAGATAATACGGGCGGTTGAGATAAACTTTGCTTTAGGTGGCGCAGTGCCCGTTCACACTCCTCGTTCCATTCGAAGGCTGCTTCTTTACGAAGGAGTTTGAAGAAGGGGAGGGTGTGCTAAGCCGACCTTGCAATGAAACGGGACAATGATGTGAGCATGTCGTTCATGACTTGTATCGACTTCTTCGATGTCGGTGTCGGGAGGTCGGAGAACGCTCGACACTTGTCGGGGTTGGCCTTGATTCCTCGTTCTGTTAGGTAGAATCCGAGGAATTTTCCTGCCTTGACTCCGAACGTGCATTTCTCGGGGTTGAATCTCATTTTACTTTGTCTTGCTTGGGAAAAGACTGCCTTGAGGTGTGCTGCATGGTCGGTGTCTTCTCGGGATTTGACGATCATGTCATCCATGTAAACCTCGAGCATGTCCCCAATCTGCTTGTGGAAAACCTTCTTCATCATGCGTTGGTAAGTTGCCCCGACATTTTTTAGTCCGAAGGGCATTACGTTGTAGTAATAGTTGCCTGAGCTGGTCATGAAAGCCGTGCAGTGTTTGTCGCCCACGGCCATCGGGATTTGGTTATAGCCCGAGTAAGCATCCATGAACGACAATGTTTTGTAGTCGACCGAGTTGTCGACCAGCATGTCTATGTTCGGTAAAGGGAAAGCATCTTTTGGGCAAGCCCGATTGAGATCGGTATAGTCAACACACATCCTCCATTTTCCATTATTCTTTTTAACAAGTACAACGTTTGACAACCAGGTGGAATACCGGGCTTCAGAAATAAAATTTGCCTCTAGGAGGTCTTTTACAGCTTTTTCAGCAGCCTCTGTTTTCTCTGGAGACTGCCTACGCCTACGTTGTACTACAGCCCTAGCGGCAGGATCTATGGCGAGGTGGTGACAGGCGACCTCAGGGTCGAGTCCGGGCATCTCCGCGGTGCTCCAGGCGAACAGGTCAACATTCTCGCGCAAGCAGGCCTTGATTTGCTTCCTTGCCAGGTCGGGGAGATCCTTGCCAATCTTTACTCCTTTTCCCGGGTCTGTGCCGAGGGGGACGAGCTCAAAATCCCCGTCCGGTATTGGTCGGAGTGGAACTTGCTCGCCGTTAGGAGGTTCGTCCTGGTCGAAACGAGAGTCCAGAGATATAGAGTCGACCTTTGGTGGAGCTTTATGGACTTCTTCCTTGACGGACTCTTGCTTCTCGGGCTCCTGTCGTATCCTTTTGGTGGGCCTTGTCCCTACGTCGATAATGTCGCGTCCCTTAGATGTAGCGTTGAAACACCTCCGAGCAGCAGCTAGGTCTCCTTGGATAGTAGCTACCCATGCCCTTTTGGTGTAGAATTTCATCTTCAGGTGGACGGTGGAGGGCACCGCTGTTAGTTCTTCCAGTGTTGGTCTTCCCAGGATGCAGTTGTAGAGGGACGGGCAGTCGATGACGAGGAAGCATAATTTGACCTGTCTTGTCGTTGTTCCCTCGCCGAATGTAACCAGGAGTTCGACATATCCCCAAGGTTTGGAGGTCGAACCGTTGAAACCCTGTAAGTCCGACCCTACATATGGCGAGAGATGTGAGTCGTCCAGCAGTAGAGTTCGGAACAATTGGTTGTACATCACATCGACGGAACTTCCTTCATCGATGAGGATGCGATGCACATCGAAGTTGGCCATTCTTGTGCTTATTAGTAAGGGGATCACCGCGTTGGGGGCTCCCCCGGGGAGCTCTTCTAGATAGAAGGTGATGGGTTCTGACCTGCCCTTCACCCTTTCAAATGTCACTGTTTGCGGGGGTGCCGCGTCGACCAGCTCATCCAGCTTCCTCTTCACCGAATTAATGGTCAAGTAATTGAATCCTCCACCGTTGATGACCATGGCGAAGGGGAAATATTCCCACCTGCTGTGTGTTGTGAGCGGCTCCTGCAGGTGTTCGGGGACGTCGAAGTCCTCGGGTCTGGTCACGGAGAAGGCGGTCTGGATGGGGACCGACTCGTCAGATGGTCGGGCGTCTTCCTCTGGCTCTCCTGTCTCCCAGGCGTCACGGCGAGGAGCGTCGTTTATCCGGTATTGTGCAAGCCTTCCTCCCTTGATGAGGGTTTCGATGGCGTCCCTGAGGTGGACACAATCCTCAGTCATATGACCATGGCTCCTATGGTACTGACAATATTTGTTCTTGTCTGCTCCGGGCTTGGCGGGAGCAGGTCGGGGATGTTTGACGCCGCCATCCTTGAAGTCCGTGCTGGCACACTTCTCCAAAATGCGCTCGCGGGAAGCTGTGAGCGGAGTGTACTCGGTAAAACGGCCCGAGGGTCCCCGTTGCTCTCGGACTTCCCGGGGTCTGTCTTCTTTTCTTTTCTCCCCGGTTCGTCGAGGAGGGAAAGCTTCCTGGCGCGAGTTGATGTTGGACCCGCGAGTCCTGGGGTCTCGGGCTCGGTTGGCCGCTTCTCTCTCTTTGTAATCCATATATGCCTGGGCCTTTTCGAGGAGGGCATCGAATGTTCTTGGTGGCTCGATGCCCACGGCCTTTCTGAACTCCGTGCCAGGGAGGAGCCCCCTCTCCAGCAGATATCTCTTCATATGGTCCGCGCATGGGACCTGTATGGCTTCGCGGTTTAAGCGATTGATGAACTCTCTTAAGGTTTCATACTGTCTCTGGATGATGGCCTCGAGAGCCGCCTCGGTCTTCGGGTGTCGCCGAGATGCAGTGAATGAACTGATGAACTGGTTCTTTAGGTTCCGCCATGAGGTGATTGACCCTGGGGCGAGTCCTTTGTACCAGTCCATTGCCGCCTTCCTGAGGGTCGTGGGGAATAGCCGGTATTTGATGGGGCCCCCGATGTTGGGATAGTGCAGCATAACCTCGAATCCGTCTATGTGGTCGACCGAGTCCGCGACTCCGTCGTATTCCTTCAAGTGTGGAGGCTTCTCCATGCCCGGGGGGATGGGCGCCTCCATGATAGCTTGCGACAGGGGACCGTGGGGGTCGTCCTCGTCGCTCCGTTCCGCGGACAGAGATGGGAACCTGTAATACTGTCGGGCACGACGGTCCTGGTCGTGTTGGGCATCTCTCGAGCGTGGTTTTTGTTGGTTGATTCTTCCACGCTCGTCTCCGGAGTGTCTTCTTTCCTGTCTCGCAGGGGAACGACCACGTCCCCCGGCTTCGATGATGGGCTGCCTCTCCAAAGGGGGCCGTCTCCCCATTGGGCGGGGCGACGGGCTTTGAGAGGTATCTCTGTAATATCTCCGCGGGGGAGATGGGAAGTGGACTTTAGTCACTCAAGGAGGTGGAGTCTGGGGCCTCCGGTGCCTCCTCGGGGGTCTTCGATCGTCTTCAAGTGCCCTCAATCTTTCCCCTTGGGAGAAGATCAGGTAGTTTGTCTGATTGGTCGCTGCGAACAGCGCTCGGGTTGTGGCATCTGCCCCGGCGGGGACGGGGACTTCCTGAAACTGCACGGCCCGATAGTTCGCGAGAGCCACATCGTCTTCTCCGAGTGGAGGAGGGACCGAGGAAGATGAAGCGGTAGCTCCGTCACGATGGGTTGAAGGTCCAGGGGCAGTTGACACAGGGATGATGTTATGACCGGGGTTGCCGGCGTTGTCAAGGTGTCCGTTTTTGTCCGCGGGGCCGTTGTTGGTGTCGACGACGCGGACGTTTTGTACATCGCGAGCTTGATCAGCCATGACGGTGGTAGTTGAGTTGAGCTTTGGTCTTTGAGTTTTTGCAAGACAGGGAAGCTAGTTTCCCACAGACGGCGCCATTGATCTTACCGAATCAGACTTGGACCGTCACGACTGACTCCGAGCTGAAGATGAACGAGAATGGGGGGGGGGTACCTGCAAGGCACTCCGATGCTAAAGTAAGTGGGAGTACGAGCAGGCAAAAAGTATGAGTATGGGTAATAGAATGAATACCCGACCCTTTGAGAACAGAGAGTATTTATAGCCCCCAGCGCTGGGCCAAGGTCCCTTCATTGGGTCGGGCAGGTTTGGCCCAATGAAGGAACTTCCAGGTTCTACATGTGTAGTGGGGACCTGCACGTGGTCTCCTTTCTGGATGTTCTGCGAGAAGTACAGACGGACTAGGACGCGGTCTTTTCGGAATCCAGGTGATGGAGTAGTGGTCATAGTCTTCCCTATGAGGGGGCTCGAGCTGAGGTCGAGCTGGACTGAATGAAGTCGAGGATGTCGTATTAGCGGAGAGTGTCGGGCACGACTGTGGCTTCTTGGTCGGTGCGACCCCCTGCAAGGCCGTTGGATTGGGCCTTCATCCTTGCTTTTGGGCCAGCCTGGCCCAGTCTAGAACAGGAGCCCCCCAAGTCGTGGTTCCTGGAGTAGGAGCCATGACTTGATCTTAGGTCTCCTCCGTCACGGGGTCCCGTGCCTGGATAAGAGATGTAGTTCCCCGTGGTTACTCGAGGAGTTTCCCCACAGTCGGCGCCAGTGATCTTACCGGATCAGACTTGGACCGTCACGACTGGCTCTGAGCTGAAGTTGAATGAGATGGGGGGGGGGGGGTACCTACAAGGAACTCTGATGCTAAAGTAAGTGGGAGTACGAGCAGGCAAAAAGTATGAGTATGGGTAAGAGAATGAATACCTGACCCTCTGGGAACAGAGGGTATTTATAGCCCCCAGCGCTGGGCCAAGGTCCCTTCATTGGGTCGGGCAGGTTTGTCCCAATGAAGGAACTGCCAGGTTCTACGTGTGTAGTGGGGACCCGCACGTGGTCTCCTTCCTGGATGTTCTGAGAGAAGTACGGACGGACGAGGACACGATCTTTTCGGAATCTAGGTGATGGAGTAGTGGTCATAGTCTGCCTTACAAGGGGGCTCGAGCTGAGGTCGAGCTGGACTGCATGAAGTCGAGGATGTCGTATTAGCGGAGAGTGTCGGGCACGGCTGTGGCTTCTTGGTCGGCGCGACCCCCTGCAAGGCCGTTTGGATTGGGCCTTCATCCTTGCTTTTGGGCCAGCCCGGCCCAGTCCAGAACACTTATTAATAAAGTAGACAAACAAGATTATTATCAAGTTTAAAATAGATAAACTCATTTTGAAATTTTCAAAAGGTTCACACTCCATAATTTTAGACCAAAGAAAAACCATACCTGGCTCTAAGAGTACACCTAAACAAACAAAATAAGATTATCAAGAAGAAGCAACTCCTAACCTAGCCACAAAAATACATTATACCAAAGAGAAATGGTGACATCGCAAGTGACGAAAAGATGAGATGAAGACTCTCTAAAATCTTAACACAATATATATGTTATTTCTCTAAAATTATGATTGGCATACATTTTGGTAAAACTATTTTAGTAGCAACGTGTTAAACAAGATGTTTCAACATTCTGTTTTCAACATGTCGAGAAGGATGTCCCAACAAGGAGTTAGGACATCGTGTTTGCAGCAAGCTGACAGTGTGGATCAGTTGTTTTTTAGCTGTTAGATATTCAAGGAATATTCAGTTAGCTTATGTGACGTCCAAGATTGACAAATCAGAATATTCTTTGATTGGTTTTCAAAGATTTGATTAGTTTCTAAATATGGAGATTTATTAGGAAACTAATGATTGAAGATCTATTTTCTTGAAGGACTTTTTGTAGAATTTGTGCAGCCTCACTGCTGCGGTTTTGAAGCCTAACCCAGTCTAGAATAAAGTTGTAAATAGACTGGTGTATACCTAGTTTTAGGTGGAACTTACATGTGTATTTTTGTTAGGATTTTTAGAATCCTTATTGTTGGGTTGTAAGTTTTGTGTAAAATTTTCTTAAGCTTTTAAGCATAGAACATTTGTGTGTCAGATACTCACAAATTGTGAAACGTTGAGTATTTGTATGTCAATTCTCATAAGCTTTTAACCATTGAGTTTTGTGTGTCTTGGAAGAGTGATTTCTAGTTTTGTTCTCTACTTGTGTTTAGAGATGCTCTAATTGCTGAGTGTAATTGAAGAGGGATTTGAGGAGGGCCTCATATCTAGGTGTGTCTTAGGTAGAAGTTAAGCAAAAGGTAGTGATTAAGTTTGTAGGCTTTAAACTGGGATGTTTGTTGTAAGGTCTACAAATTGATACTATCTAGTTAATTTTATCCCTGGCTTGGTAGCCCCCAAAGTCAGAAGGTTATTCCAAATTGGGTAAACATATCTTGTGTTATTTACTTTCAGCACTGTTTAATTTGCCTATATATCTTATTATTGTGTGTGAAGTCGGACCCAATGTCTCGATATCTGTTAGGACGTCTTGGATATGACAGCCATAACTTCGATTGGTATTAGAGCAGGCATCCTGCTCTGACTCTGGGTGAGATTCAGGGAAGTTACTTTCTACACAATGGACAAGGATAGTGGAATTGTGGTTAAAATGCCTATTTTAGATAGTACCAACTATGACAGTTGGAAACCTCGTATGGAGATGTTCATAAAATCCATAGGCAATAAAGCTTGGGAAAATATTGTCGATGAATGGGAACCATCAAAGGTTGTGGATGCAGATGGTAAGGTTATTGATGTGGTGAATCCTAAAGAAGATTGGAATGATGCTGATGAGTTATCAGCCCAAGGAAACTCCAAAGCATTGAACGCAATATTCAATGAAATTGATAAAAATGTTTTCAAGCTGATAAAGAATTATAAGAAGGCTAAAGTTTCTTTTGAGACCTTAAGGAAGATCCATGAAGGAAATTCTAAGGTAAAGATGGAAAAATTTTAACTTATCTCGACAAAATTTGAGAACTTATAAATGAAGGAGGATGAGAATATTAAGGACTTTCACATGACTGTTCTAGACATTGCTAATGACTCAGAAGACCTGGGAGAGAAGATATCAGAGGATAATCTGATCAGGAAGATGCTCAGATCTCTTCCAAAAAGGTTTGACATGAAGGTGATTTCCATTGAAGAATCCCATGAAATAAGCACTATCACTCTGGATAAACTTGTAAGCTCCCTTAAGACCTTTGAATCTGCTATCAATGAAAGGTCTGAAAAGAATAAGATTATAGAGTTTTCTTCTAGTATTAAACACTCGAAGGATTATGATGAGTTGAACTTAGAAGGAGTATCTGAGGATATTTTTTTATTAGGAAGACAGTTCATCATAGTGCTAAGGAAGTCCATATCAAATGCCAAGAACAAGTCATTCGACATCAACAAAAATCAGGACCATGGAGGAAAGTCGATGATTGAAGAAAAGCAAATTTAGGAAAAAGGAGTTTGGTGCTATGAATGTGAGGTATTTGGACACATAAAATCCGAGTGTGCCACTTATCTCAAGAATAAGAAGAAATTTTTATCTGTGTCATGGTCAAAGGAAGACTCTGAAAGCGATCATGAAGAGGAATCAGTTAAACAAGTGAATGCCTTTACTAGAGTTTATGATTCTGATGAACAATCAAATGATGATGAACTTACTTTTGAGGAACTCGTTGCCTCATACAGTAGGCTGTGTATCAAAAGTGAAGAAGTATGTCAACAAGGAGAAGAGAAAAAGAGATTCATTGCTCAACTACAGGCTGAGGAAGTAAAACATCTATCGATTATTTCTGATCTAAAGGAGGAAGTTGTATTGCTAAATTCAAAACTGGACAATATGACTAAATCTGTAAGAATGTTAAATAATGGTTATGATGCTTTGGATGAGATTCTTGAAGCTGGGAGGAATGTTGGTAATGTTAGAGGTCTTGGTTATAAGATTCAAGATGTGAAGAACAAGGAAGTAAAGCCTGAAGTAAAGTTAGTACTCTTAATAAAGGACCAAGAGTAGAAGATGTCAGATCTCATTCCCCAACATCAACATAGACATCAAACAAGATACAAGGGAGGCAGAAATCAGAGATGGAAATGTTCTTATTGCAGAAAGGTTGGTCACTTGAAACCTTACCGCTACAAGTTATATGACTATCCCAAATTTGTACCACAGTCCAGAAGAAGACAAAGTGCCAATAAAGAAAAAGGATGGATTCCTAAAAATGGTACGTCTAAGGAATTAAATCACTTCTATCTCAAATATTCAGCTAGAGAAGCCTAGTATTTTGATAGTGGTTGTTCTAGACACATGACAAGAGTCAAAAAATTCTTAGTTGAAATTAAACCATCTTCCACTAAAATTGTGACTTATGGAGATGAATCAAAAGGTAAAGTAATGGGTGTTGGAAAGATGGAGTATGCAGGACACCCTAGCCTTGATGATGTGTTACTTGTTGAAGGATTAAATGCTAACCTGATAAGTATAAGTCAACTATGTGATCAAGATCTCAGATTTAACTTTACTAATTCTGAATATTTGATAACAAATGAGAAAGATGAGGTTATCATGAAGAGCAGCAGATCAAAAGATAATTGTTATTTGTGGAGTCCTGAAGAAACAAAGTGCTCTGCAACATGTCTGAGGGCCAAGAAAGCTGTTGGAAGAAATATTAAGCTAAAACAAATGTTGTTTGCGTATAAAGTCACAGAAGATGTCCATGACATCACTCTTTCTAAAAAGTATGGCTCAAAGAAGAGTTGTACTACTGTTCACAAAGCTTTCGTGAACAAAGTGCACTTCCATCACAATGAGAATGCAGAGAAGTGGAAGAATGTGGAACAAAGAAGGGTTGGTCTGGAAAGGGAACTGGAAAGGTATTTTCATAAGTGCATTGAGATGATGGATCTCATAAAGGCAACTGGCTTGATAAAGACTGTCACCAAATTTGTTCCTTGCTATGAAAGATTAGTCAAGGAGTTTGTGGTGAATGTACTTGATACATGTAATGATATGGAAAGTGAAGACTATCGAAAAGTTATATTCAAAAGAAAGGTAGTGTTGTTTTCTCCTAAAGAGATAAACAAGTTTCTAGGGAGGTCTGAAGATCCTAAAGCTGAGTTAGAAGACTCAGATGATCAAATATGCAGATAGATAACTGGTGGTCAGGAGAAGCATTGGCCAAATGATAGAAAGTTGTCAGCTGGAAGACTTAGTGTAAAATATGATATCCTTCATAGGATTACTACTATAAATTAGGTACCCACACAACATACCTCCACCATTTCTACTGGACTTGGTAGGTTCATCTATGTTGTTGGGAAAATGTTAGAGTTTGATTTTGGAGCATATATATTTGAGCAAGTCTTAAAGCAAAGAGCTTCAACTACTGTGAAGATGCCAATTTATTTTCCCTCACATATCTGTGGCATAATCTTGGAACAACATCCTGGTATCCTATTGGATACAGATAGTGTGGAGAAAAGAGGAAAACCCTTATCCCTATATCATAAAATTATTCGGTGGAACACATGTCTCAGACATTGTTCTAACATCGTTGGAGGTACCCGTGCCAAAAATTCAAAAGGAAAGATAATTTATCAATTGCAGGAGTCTTTCAGGGAATTGGAGAACTCTATCAGAATCAACACAACTAGGAAGATCGAGTTTGAAGACATAATTAAAGTCTTGATGGAGGAACCTGAAAAGAAAGTTGAATGTGTTGATGATAAGAAGAGTATCTCTAGAGGGTGTTTCTTTATGGGAAACAATTTAATTTCATGATTTAATAAGAAACATAATTGTGTTTCTTTATCTACTTCTAAAGCTGAATGTAGCAGTAGGAAACAACTGCTCTCAACTGGTGTGGATGAAGTAAATCGTAAATTGTGTTTCATGTTGCCCGAGTATAATTGTGTTTCTATATAACTATACATATTTAATTATGTAAAATCGTAAAATTGTCATAAAATTTAGGAGGATGGAGGATTATGCATTAAAACTTTGAAGAATCATCCTATTTCAATTTTTAATATTAAATATGCATTTATTAAAAAATCTTTTTTTAGTACAATTAAAAAGTCATTTATTAACCTGCAAGGATAATGTTATTCTAATGGTTACATATTTTATATATTTATATAAAGTCATATTTTGTTGGAAAAATATATAGATAACCGTTATTGAAGCTGAAGTTATCATAATGAAGAAAGTCGCAATCATCTTATGTATAATAAATTATCAGCCCCCTAGTACGCTGTGGATTTGCAGGTTTTTCTGAGGATTAGAGTGGTCACTCTCGTTGGGTAGAAATAATCCCATAACTCATTACTCCATTATTAAATAATGTTCTTTCATAATACTTTTATTTTTAAAAGTCATTAATATGTTTGGATTGATTTTTGAAGATTTATAATCAATTTTAAAGATATAAAATTGATTTCAGATGATTTTGAGGTGTTTATTTTATTAAAAGTATTCTGTTTTTAAAATTGATTATAGTTGAAGTTAGAATTTGCTTCTATCTCCAAGATTCATTTTAGATAATTTTTACATTGAATTTTATTGTTCAATTCACTTTTTACACAAATGTATTCAAAATATAAATCAATTCAATTAAATTCAATTTTGTTAAAATCAATTTTATTAAACTCAATTATAATAGAATCAATTATATTCACGGTCAATCCAACACGATATATGATTATAATCGTAGGTATTTACATTGAATAAAGATATTTTTTTCTCAAACAAGTGACCGATATTATTATTATTATTATTATTATTATTATTATTATTATTATTATTATTATTATTATTATTATTATTATTATTAATATTATTATTATTATTATTATTATTATTATTATTATTATTATTAATATTATTTTGAAAATTTGGTCTCTCTCCCTATAATTAACAAATTTAGAAGTAAGTGATGTTATTTAAAATATGTTTATAAAATTATTTAGAGGATATAATATATTAAAATATACTATGTTATAAATTATAAGTTATTTTGTAAAATAATTTTATTTTAAATTATAAGTTACTTTACAAGTTGTCGTCTTATAGAAAATTATTTGTAAATATAACACTACACAGTTTTTAAGACCTAAGTCTTTCGACATATGGCGATGTGTTTTCACCTGCGACTAATGGGGGTATTCCGAGAACAGATGTTTTTCCTTAAGAGGTTCTAGTTGACCTTTAGGAATCCAGGCCTTTACAGGTCTATTATCATGCAGTTTGGTCGATTAGGCGTTAAATCTTTCAAGAGAAAACTTTATCAACTTTGGGGATTCTAAGTCCCTTATATCTCGCCCTATTGGGGATGTTGAGTCCCTCAGGAGGGACGTTTGACAGGTGGGACTTCCATCGAGTACTCTAGCAAGATTTGACACCAAGTATTTGGGAATTGATATAGGTCGAGCCCCTTAGGCGTGAGTTTTTCATAGCAATCTCGCCCGAAGAGGTATCAATTCCCTCATGTGAAAGCTTTATCAACATTGGGGATTCTAAGTCCCTCATATGTCGCCTTGTTGGGGGGACTCTAAGTCCCTCAAGCAGGACATTTAATAGTCGAGACTTCCATCGAGTCCTCTAGCAAGACATGACACTAAGTCTGTGGGGCTTAATATAGGTCGCGCCCCTTAAGAGTGATTTTTTGGAAGAAATATCGCCGGAAGATGTACCGAGTACCTCAGGTGAAATCTTTATCAACTTTGGGGATTCCAAGTCCCTCATATGTCTCCTTATTGCGGGCACGCTGAATCCCTCAGGTGAGATGTTTATCAAGCAAGACTTCCATCGAGCCCTCTAGCAAGACTTAACACCAAGTCTCCGGGGCTAGACTCCAGTCACACCTCTTGGTCGAGATTTGTATGTCTTGGTCCTGTCTGAGGAAACTCTAAGTCCCTCAAACGGAGAGTTTAAATGAAAATTATTTGTATCGCTTATAGGGGAGGAAAGGATCTTCTAATGGGAGACCATTGTTCATGTATTGCCACGAGGGGTGGTAAGGATCCTTCAGTGAGGGCCTAGGACATAATTACCACGAGAGACAACAAGTATCATCGCTATGACGTCCAACTATGTAATTTCCATGATGTGTGGAAAGAATCCTACTGTGAAGGTCCAACATATAATTGCCATAAGGGGCGGCAAGGATTTTTGGGATGAAGTCTAACTATGTAATCGCCATGAGGGGTGGCAAGGATCTTCGCTATGAAGTCTAACTATGTATTTGCCACGAGGGACGACAAGGATCCTTTCGTAAAGGTGGAGCCATGTAATTGTCACGAGGGGAGGCTACGATCTTTGTTATGAAGTCCAGCTAGATAATTTCCACGAGGGGCAGCAATGATCATTCGGCGAAAGTCTAGCTATGTAATTTCCACGAGGGGAGGCAAGGATCCTTCTATGAAGGTCTAGCATAAAAGATATTTTAAGGAGGGGGTGGCCCTAGTAAAGTAGAACATTTTAATGATTATTCAAAATTACACAGTCATAGCATTTATTGGAAAGTTACAAAATAATTTTAACTATAATAATATCAGAGGTGGAGTGTGTTCAAAGTCTAGGGTAGAAGTGAACCTTCAAGCTCTTGCAACTTTTATGCTATGTGAGGAAATTTTTATTATATGTGATATGGTCATTCCCAGTTAGGTTGTAGCTTCCCTTGTTGTGCAGGTATGACTACTTCCTTTAATATCGGGTTTCCCTCATACATGTCCCTCGACTTTAACTTGGAGTTGTATCTTTTGGCGACTCTATGTTTGGCAACAAACTCTCGAACGTGGGTGGCTTCTTGTAGCTCATCGATTAGATCCTCCATGAATTTTAATCCTTTCTTGTTTTCTTCCTCATCTAAACGGGCTCGTCGCTATGATGGCGTTTCAATTTCTACGGGTAGCATCTCGTCTGCCCCATAAACTATGGAAAATGGAATTTCCTTTGTGATAGATTGTTGTGTGGTGTTGTATGACCATAGTATCTCGTGGATCATCTCCGCCCATATACCTTTCGCATCATCCAACTTCTTAAGTCCTTTTAGGATTACCTTGTTCGCATATTCAGCTTGTTCGTTGGTTTGAAGGTGTACCACAGGTACAAACATTATGTGCACGCCTAAATCCTTGCAGAAATGTGTGACTATGTTGTTTGCGAATTGGGTTCCATTGTCCGATACAATGTCATCAGAGAGAACATAACGACACATATCCTCTACAAGTAGAAGTGATTGACTCTTCCTACCATGATATTTTCCATTGCCTCCACATCTATCCATTTAGTAAATTAGTCCACTCCCACTATCAAGAATTTCAGCAGGCCTGGTGCCAAAGGGAACGTTCCTAAGATATCTTGTCCCCACTGGTAGAATGGCCAGGGTGAGGTCATCGATTGGAGGAACTCTCCCGGGGCATGGTGAAGGTCAGCATGTCTCTAGCATTGTTCATATTTCTTGACCAAAGCGATGTTGTCTTTCATTAATATGGACAAGTAATAATCTGCTCTTAATAGCTTGTGGGTGAGAGCTTTTCCACTGATGTGGCCGTTGAAGGCTCATTTATGGACTTCTGCAAGAAATAAAGTGATGTCACTCTCATTCAGACATCTTAACATGGGAGTAATCCTCTCCATTCTGTAAAGCTTCCTTGAGAGCAGGGTGTACTCTGCAGCTTTTCTTCTAATCAGTACTACAAAAACACATTAAACCTTAGAGGAGAAATGCATTTTACCTTGGCTACAGAACCGGGGTAATGAAAGGTATCATGAAAAGTTGTCACTTTACCTATTGGTTATTAAAAAACCAATGGGTGAGGTTATTTTCACATGGGTTTGATCCTCAGCAAAAGTTTTTTTATATTTTCAAGACTAGTGTCACATACCTCTCGATTTACGAATAAAACCGAGGGGTAAGATAAATTCTTTTTTTAAAATAGTCGTTGCGTTGTTTACCTAGAATATTAATAAATTAATTTGTTTATAAACTACATGTTTCATTAGCGGTGGGTGAATATAGTTTCTAGCGCTTCATGTTTCATTATCAATTTTTGATATTCATAATACTTTTATAATGTCTTTTAGGTTTTTACACGGATCACTAATGGTAGTGTCTTGAGCATTGATACTCATTAAATGGAGGAAAAAATTTGTTTAAGGACGGTAAATATCCTCAATAAGCAAGCTTAATTATCCCCTTAGTTAAGACAAAAACTGAGGTAAAAAGTATTTACCCCTCGATTTCAATTGAAAACCAAGGTGAATAAGTTTTTTTAAATTACTTCCTCTGTTTCAACATGAGTGTCGTTTAAGGTTTTTGCACACAGATTAATAAATGCAATCATATTATCATGAGACATTGCACTTTTACTAAATTTGTCTTATTAATTTATTGGAAGTAGTGTGCAGAGTAATAATTATATAACAAAATTGGAAAAATAACTATCATTACTACATTGAAAAGTGAGAATGAAATTTATTTTAAAACAATTTTTTCTCTAAAACAACACTCATTTGAAACAGATGGAGTACATTGTTTAAACAAAATATTGAAATACATTGAATACTACAAATCCATATTCATCATCTTCATTGTTATTCTTGGAGAACAACAAATCATTGTTGTAATCGAGATTTATTTACATACCTTTTGTCCGCATTCTTTTAAATTTCTATGGTTTGCATGAATCCAACTTCCAATAAGTTATTCAAGGTTGATCTTCCTTTATTGTTTAACTTAAAGCAAGAATGTTTTTCTGCACTTGCAATTCATCAAAGAAAACTTTTTCAAGCTTCTTGAAGTTTCAAGATTTCATTATCTTGAGCAAATATTTTCATGGAAAAAAAGATAAAAAATAAAAGCAAAGACATAAGATATATAATGGTGGATGTAGATCGTTTGTTATGGATTGACGTCTTGGCAAAATCTTGAGCATTGTTCCTTTATGAATGTAGGGTATTGATAAATTCAAATTGTAGCTATTTTTGTATATACTTTTTGTTGCACTTATTGATTTTTTGTTGTTAATATGTGTTGAATAGACATTACTTTTGTGTAAATACATTTAGTTTGTGTTTATTTGTATTTTTGTGTACACAGTGTATCGTTTGATGTTTTTCCATCTATTTTGTAGGTATTTATTGCTTTTTGAGCATTGAGGAATAAGGTGTAGAAGGCACAACTCCGGATACGCGTTTTCGGAATAAAAGACCATTTTAAGATGTTTTGCCCAGGAGGGCACGGTTAGTGCAATCTACCCGCTAAGCACAAGTCCTCTCAGCGCATTTTGTAGCGCACTGTGTGCATTTTAAAGATTTGAGAGAACCATAGTTTTGAGCCCACTAAGAACGAATATCCCGCTTAGCGCGGTTTATGCGGTTTAATGTGTAAATATCGCGCAGCCTGCTTAGCGCGGTGAGCCCTCTAAGCGCGGTCTGCTGAGATTTGTTTTATAACTTCATTTTCATTACATTTTAGGATGGTTTTTGGTGTGTTTTGTTCCCAAATTTCATCAAACTTATTTTTAACAGATTATCTTAGAAAAAAACACTAGGGCTTTACTTATGGATGATTGGATATGGATTTCTCATTGACCGGCACTGACAAACTAGAAGATTTGTGGTTTATATCTTCTCTTCACTATGTATTTCTCTTTTGTTGGGTTTTGTATGCATTTTTACTTTGAACTCATGTATATTTTTCGTCCATGGCGTTGTATAAAACTTCCTTTACAAATCTTTGTCGATTATTATCCTTGATTTTTCTCTGTGCTAGGGATTTGAGTTGCTATAAACATATATTACTTGGACTCTTATCTAGGATTATTATCTGTTAGTTTTTGGATTCTAGAGATAGATTTAGAGCTGACATTCACTTGGGTGTCTTTGATTAATGCCTCTGTGTTAGTTGTATCGCTCTAAGAGATCATTGACGCGATTAGCACGGTTGACTTCAGTGTTGTTGAGGTGGTTGAGAGATTTCCGCCGAGGTGATATTGTGTTTGATACGTGGTGACATTGACGAGTATTATAGGTTGATTATAACTGGTTGATAGGTTTAAGATTGTGAGGAGTAGAGTACATTCAAGCTGGATAAGATTGTCTTTCCTTTTTATACATTTATTTTCTATTGATAGTTTTTATCGTTTCCATTTAAACAACCAAACTCATTAACGAATAATTTGTCAAACGACGACTTGATAACTAATCTCTGTGGACACGATACTATATAACATATATCACCCGGTAAAATAATACTTTACTTTTTGCTTGCCACTTTACCGCTTCAATAAAATGGCGTTGTTGCCGGGGAATGGCTTATTGTTTCACATCGCGATAATTCCTTTGTTTTTGAGTTTTGTAATTAATGTATATGTTGTATAGAATTTGGAAGTGAACTTGTTTATATTTACTTGTGAATTTATTTTTTTATGTTTACCACACTTGTACATGTTTTCTATACTTGTGAATTTGTTATATCATTGTTTGTTTTCTTTCATGTTTGCTTGTGTTGGTTAGGAATAACCGGGTGGAAGCAACTGGGGGGAACATTCTTAAATAACAGGCGTCGAGCATACGACGTAAAAAATTTTTTTTTATTGTTTTTCATTTTGTTAGTTTAGGTTGTGTGTTGATTGTTGTTTAAACAAGTTGAAATTGGACTTGTTCTAAAATCTCAAATCTTCACTTTTCAACTTGTTTTTTCACTTTCGCCCGTTTAGTTTTCTGCAAGCTTGTCGTGTTTAGATTGTGTACGTGTTTTAAATGACGTTTATATGTGTAAATGAGAGTAGTGTAGGTGTGGTGGAGTAGCATGAAAGTGTAGCACCTGTTTATGGTTTTTTTGCATTTTGTTGCTACCGCTAAGCGCGGTCTGTCCCGCTTAGCACTCTCCTGAGTTGCACTAGTGAATTCATTTTGTTTCACTTGACACTTCTTTTTCCCACTTTTACCAAAGCTTTATATTAGTACAAAATAATAATATTATTTTTCTAATTATTTTGTTGTTGTTTGGACTCCAATTTTGATCCGATAACTTGAAGAATTTCGAGGTGGTTTTCTGATTTTGATTGATTCAACTCGTAGATGTATGATAATGATAGTTTTTGAAGTTGGTACACGTCAGGTACTCATTTATCGTTTCATATAACATAACATGTTTAGGAAACTTATCATTTGTATAATTACCATATCATTCATTCTTTTTGCATTACTTGCTCATGACTTGAATCACTTTAGTTCTCTTTTTACCCCCAAATACGAGGAAGCTTTCCATTGTTCATATATGCTAGAGGCCACAATTCTTGTTTTAACTGTATTTTATTATGCTTAATATTTTTTTTATTGTATGAATGCATGAAAGTGATCAATACATTTTGTTTCATTTTGAGAACAACTACGTTGGCCAAATAGTCATTTCATCTTATGAGTGTGTGAACTTTTGTTAACCGCTTTTGAGCCTTTTTGTTGATATCCATATTTTTTTTTGCTTAATGCTTGTCTATGAGTGTTAAGTTCATCTTTTTGTATGGATGTTGATTCTTTGTTTTCTTGAACCCTCAACTATGACTTTTAGTTGAATATTTACCTTGCCTTAGAAATTAGGGAGTACTCACTTTAATGTTGGTTGAATTCAAGTTGGGGAGAGATTTGTTTGCTCACTTATGTTGATTACTATGAGGTTGTGAAAGAGAAAAATAAAATAAAATAAAATAAAAAAATGTGAAAAAGAAGTGAAAAGAAAAAGAAAGAAAAAAGAGAAAAAAAGTTTTGAAAAACAAAACCAAATAAAGTATGGAATAATGTTGTGTTAACAAGTATTATGATTGATGTGACAAATTTGGGATTATGAAGAAAGTTGAAGGAAATTTTGTGTTTTAACTTTTGTGAGTTGATCACTCCCTTAGGTTTAGAAAAGTTTTTTTTCCGATTAGCTTTAGGACTTATCCCTTGTTTGTTAACCAAGCCACATTACAACCTTAAAAAGCCCTAGTGGTTCTTCCTTTTGTGTTTTCAATATGAGTTTTTGGATGAATTCATAATTTAGCCTATTGTTTGAAAGATTGTGGATGAGTGTTTTTGTTCCTCAACTTTGTGTGTTTTTCATCTATTGATGAATTTTTACTAGGCGTGATTCATGATTGAGCTTGTTTTGTTTTAGAATTTTTTGTATGATTTTTGTACTTAGGTTTCGTTTAGTTTACATGTTGTGGATGTAGGAATGTGGTGAGTATTTACCTTGTTTGTGTGTTTTTGTTTGAATCATACATTTGTTTTCCGTTTTAAAAACTTGTTGATTCATGATTCTTTGGTTGATTACTTTTGTTCTTTGAGTTGGTTGGCTTTGTTCGAGGAACAAAAAGTTCATGTTCGGGAGAGTTTGATAAGTGCAAATTGTAGCTATTTTTGGGGCTTGCCCTATTCAGGACTCTGTAATCCACACACATAAGTACTTTACCGTCCTTCTTAGGTACCGGAACAACATTGTCAACCCATTGTGGATATGAGGCGACGGCTAAGAAACCAACATTGATTTGTTTCACGACTTCAGCCTTGATCTTTTCTGACATTTCTGGCTGCATGCGACGAACCTTCTGTTTCACTAGAGGGAAGTCCTCTTTTATAGGTAGGAAATGAACCACAATATCAGTGTCAAGTCCTGGCATGTCTTCGTATGACCAGGAAAAAACCTCACCATAGTCATGTAGCATCTGAATTAATCGCTCCTTGACACTATGCTCCAGATCAGCACCTATCTTGACTTCTTTCTTGGTCTCTTCAGTAGCCAAGTTAACTGTCTCAACCGGCTCTTCATGAGGCTGTATTGTCCTTTGTTCCTGTTGTAACAGTCTTACAAGTTCTCCTGTTACTTCACAATCTTCCTCACCTTCGTCATCGACTTAGTAGATCGGATTTTCAAAGTCATAACTGGAAATCGAAGAAAAGTTATCAATGGGATCCAGAGTGGATGTGGATCTGCAGGTTGATATGTGGATGTGTGTAAGAGCATAGCTCTATATTTTTAATAAAGTAAAAAGCATAAGAGAAAAAACAAAGAGGGCAAAATTTGCATGCAAAACGTCTAATGTTTTATTGATGACATATAAAAATGAAGCAATAACCCTCACAAAATAGACAATTGTGCCTCGGGTAAGACACAAGGCTTTAAAGTTTCAATTGTTCCAGTATTACATATCCTCAAAAACAAAAATACAAATTACTCTTGAATAAAAGTAATGGCAACAAAATCTTTGGCCTCCCAATTGCTTAGTCCACCACTGAGGGTCGGGAAGATCCACTTGCCTAGGTCATAATCACTATCATTGTCTTCCAGAGCATTGACTCCCTAACTGCTGATCCATAAAGGTGGTGCCCCGATGCGAGCATGATGAACAACTTTATGGGCTCCTGAAGTAAAACCCAAACCAAATTTGTCAGATTTATAGGGAATATTCGGAAGTTGGCCCCAAATGGTACCTCACCTTCTTCGACTACTTCCTTGGCATACCTCCGAATAGCCATCTTTAGTGGATGTCTGGTAATCTTTGGAGCACTGGTAGAAGTCTTGGTCGCAACAACTGTCTATGGAACCTCCTCAAAGTTCTGACAGGGGGTCTCAATGGACTCGCCATCCATTTCAACATACTTGAAAGAGTTCATGTGGCTCACCATGTATTCCTCCTCCCCATGGACTGTGATAATTTTCCCATTGACTGGGTACTTCAGCATCTGATGCAAGGTAGAGGTAATAACATCAGCCCCGTGGATCCAAGGTCGACCTAATAAACAGGAGTAAGACGGGCATATGTCCATCATATAGAAGGTGGAATTAAAGGTCTGAGTACCAACTTTGATAGGGATGTCCACTTCCCCGTGCACCATTCTTTTAGAACTATCGAAGGCCCTCACCACAATGCTACTGGGCTTCAGTGTGAGTCCTTCGTAACCTAACCTGTCTAGAGCATTCTTGGGTAAGACATTCAACGATGAACCTGTATCCACCAGAAGATGGGCTAATGTAGTTCCCATGCACTCAATGGAGACATGCAGGGCATCATTGTGTTTCCTCCCCTTGGGAGTTAAATCTGCATCAGAGAATCCCAGGCCATTATCAGTTGTCAAATTAGCCACGTAATTCTCGAATTTATCGGTGGAGGTTTCTTAAGGCACATGGGCAGACTTCAGGAATTTTACTAAAGCCTTAACATGGGCTTCAAAGCATAAAAGTAAGGCCGACATTAAGATTTTTAAAGGGGTCTTCCCTAATTGTTCCACGACATTATAATCACTTATCTTGATTATCTTTAATATCTCTTCCATCTCCTTTTTAGAAGCCTCAGGGATGACTTCTTTGGGTGCCTTCGTCTGGACAGGCTCAACCAATACCTCTTTACCCTGAGCCTCGGGCGACTCAGTAGCAGGGATAACAACAGGGATGATAGTAGGAGTAGCAATGGGAGTAGTAACATGAGTAGTAGCAGGAATGATTACAGGGGTAGAAATGGTCTTTGGTGAAGTATCGGTAGAGAAAACCCTTCCACTTCTCGTAATTTTACTGGTCCCAACGATATTGTCAACGTCAGGATCAGTACCTTCAGCAACTTTGTCTTCAATAGCCAACGGGTCTTGCTTGATGCCATGGTAATAGACGTCAGCCACATAATTCTAGGGAATAACATTATCCGAGGAATATGGTATTGGCCCAGGAAGGGTGATGATCAAGTGAGCAAACTTTGGAACAGATGTAATCCTGATGGGTCTTTTGGTGGAGACCCTGGGAGGATTGTCGAAAATGGTGATTATTGAGACATCTTCACAACAACTTCTTATAAGTGGAACTTTTTTGAACATAATTTCTTTGTTAACCATCAGGTGCTGGATGCCCATTTTTAACAACAAACATCCATATGGTAGAGACATACATAAGTGGCAACCTTCACCATAGCCTAGAAATAAACCGGCTCACAATATATTCTCTTTAACAGTCATAAGAGGAGTAGTTAATTCATCCACAGAGGAAACAAAACAGTCATCATCAACAGCATTGACACATTGGCCATGTTTGGGCATTGGCTCTATTATTACATTAGATGTCTCTAGAAGGTCAAAATCAATCTCCTTTTCCTCGATGACATCTTGTACCTTATTATTTAAAGCCCAAAATTCGTTTGTATCATGCCCTGGAGTTTCATAATGGTACACACATTGAGCATTTTGGTTGTAGCGGGGAGAGGCGGTATTAGGATTCTTAGGGGCCTCCTTCAAAGTCACCAAATTAGACTTCAGCAGATGTGGCAATACCTCGGATAGGGTCATGTTGATCTAGATGAACTGTCTTCTGGGTGCATCTGGCTTGCGCTGATTGTTTCGTTGTTGGTTTGATGTAGGATTGGAAATCATAATAGCCCCTACCGTTGGATGGTGTTCAGTCTTGTTCTGATTCCTTTGGCCATATGCAGCACTGACCTCCTTCTTTCCAGTGAAAGGTTTCTTTGCCGTACTGGAGGATGCATCTCTCTGGATTTTACCACTTTTGATGCTACCTTCCACTTGTTCACCAGTCAATATCAGTTCAATGAACCCAATAGAAGAGCTTCCAATCAGATGGTTAAAGAACGCACCAGACAACGTGCCCAAGAACATGTCCACCATCTCCTTATCAGACAACGCAGGTTGGACTCTTCTTGCAAGGTCTCTCCACTTTTTGGCATAATCTTTAAAACCTTCGCCGGAACCCATAGACATGCTTTATAATTGCGTATGAGTTTGGGCGAGGTCAGCATTATATTAGTACTGCTTGTAGAAAGCAGCAGCCAAATATTCCCAATTACGAATGTTGGTTCTTTCCAGTTGATAGAACCATTCCAGCTGAGTCCCTACCAAACTTTCCTAGAAGAAGTGTACCCACAAATTCCTATCAGTAGTGTGGGGTTAAATTTTCTTGACATATGACCTTAAATGCAGCTTAGGACAGGAGACAACGTCGTACTTAGAATATGTAGGGACCTTGAATTTCTGCGAGATGACCACCCCTGAGATCAGTCCTAGCTCTTCAAAATCCAGTCCGGGTATCCTCTGGATCTCCATAGCAATGAGTCGATCCTTGAACTATTTATATTTATCATCAGCAGGAGGATACTGCTCCTCAGAATAGTCAGCTTCATCTTCCTCAGACCCTGGATTGTTGTTTTCTTCTGTTGGCTTCTCTTCTTGATTATCCCCCTCATTTGACGGGGTTGCGAAATCAAAGCTTGCTTGGCTGGTCCTCTGAACCTTCTACCCAAATTCAAAACACCAGCTGGTTTCTTTGGCTTCTTTGTCTTCTCCTTGACGATCAGAGCCTTCATATCTTCTTGCCCCTTAGCCAAAGCCAGGAACATTTGCTGAAACTGAGCGTTTTGAGCCTGGAGACCCTTCACTGTTTGTTCAAGAGACATTTCTTTTGCTGAAATAAACAGCGAAAAGAATAAGAAAACT
Organism: Vicia faba; assembly: GCA_948472305.1. Lineage (NCBI taxonomy): Eukaryota > Viridiplantae > Streptophyta > Magnoliopsida > Fabales > Fabaceae > Vicia > Vicia faba. Next base: position 1,221,072,354 of record OX451739.1, on the reverse strand, counting down.
GTCTTGAAATACCTGCTTATGCAATAAAATGCATGATAATGTTTATGCAATGTTTTCAAGGACATTTAAGATCTTAAATTTGCTTAGTCAAAGAGAGAACAAACATTAATTGCATTCATAAGCTTAAATGATTACAATGATGCCTCTTCGGCTTATAATGGAAGCAACAAAAATAAACAAAACTCCTAAATCAAACAGGACTCAAGCTTCCCATGAGCATATCCTCTTTGGTGCAATGTAGGCATTCAAGCTTTGTTCTTCATGCAATTGTCTTGTAAGCTCTAAAACATTTCTCTCATTTGCATAGAAATGGGCTTCAAAGTTATCTCGTTCCTCTTTGAGTTGAATCCGAGATCTTTGCAATTCCTCGAGAGTAGTTGGCATGTCAGGATGGAGAATGGTATGAGGTACATTTGTATCTGCAATGGGTTCCATGATGATGGGTAGAATGGTGGGGTAAGGCATCATGAGATTTTGAGCGCGAGCTCACAACCACTTCAGATAAGGCTCTAAAGGGATGGAGTTCTTATTCCTTAGTGTCTTTCTATCCACTCTATTCACCGTGCCCCAAACTCCGATGAACCTCTGGCGGTAACCTTGAACATCATCCTCATAATTGAACATAATTCCTTGAACCAATACATCATGAGGGCCATCCCTCCTAGCATACCCAAACTATCACAATGCAAAACAAGGATTATAAGTGATTCCTCCGATAATGCCTAGGAGAGGGACATTGGGGAATTTCCTATAACGATCAATGATAGTAATGTCTTCCACATATCAAGGACACTAGTGAATATCCGAATGCGTGAGAGATATCAACCTATTAGACCACTGCATGCCTTGCTCATTCTTCAACACAGATCGTGGTAGGTGTGAAATAAACCACCTAACCAACAGAGGGGTGCAACACATGAGGTTTCCTCTTCTCTTTACAGTGCGAGTGTGAAAAGAATGCAGAATGTCTCCAAGTAAAGTAGGCATCGGATTACGAGACATGAAAATTTTGACTGCATTCACATCTATAAGTTGGCTCGGATTAGGAAACAGTACCATCCCATAGATGAGAAGTTCCAATACCTTCTCAAAGGCTTGTAAGTCCAAAGTATCCCAAAAATGGTGAGCTTTTTCAAACAAGAACTTGGCTAGACACCCTTTGATACCGCTTCTTGTTTCCCAATTTGCCATAACGTCGGACCGTTGTAGATACAGGGCATGAGCAATTTCTTCAGGCTTTGGGTCTCTTTCCATACCGTTGAAGGGTAATTAATTGAGAATAGGCACACCCAATAACTGAGAAAATTCTTCCATGGTAGGTACCAACTGGTAGTCGGGAAATGTAAAGCAATGATGTAAAGGGTCAAAGAACTGGAAGAGAACTTTCACCATGTCTTCATCAGGGTTTGAGGTGACCAAACTGAGGAGTCGACCATGTCTTTTAGTGAACGGGGAATTCTCAAGAACCCTTGATGCCAATTCTTTAAGTTGAGGAGGTACCCTTAAGAGGTTAACTTGGATAGTATTTCTGTGAACGGGAGCCATGTCCTACAAAACAGACACGAAGATAAGTCCTAAAAGTCCTTGAAATTGTTAGTGTGATATGCCAATGTTATGATGTTATGATGTTATGTTGTTAGGTACAAATATATACAATCACACAAATAGATCCTCAGGTTTAGGCTTGCATGGATTCCATAGGTAAGTACCCTCTTGAAGTTTAGTTGGTTCAACATGTCCTATTAATAATAACCGAGTTCTAGGGAATCTCAATATCACTGGTATTTCTTTACCGAGCATTGTTTCAGCGCAAGCCTCTTTATTAGTGACCAGAATATCCCTGAAGTCAGATCTCAATGAGTGTAGTATCGAGTATCAACCAACTTCAGACTGCACCAAAGCCGGCTATCTCACTACTTCCTAATGGCCAAGTTGGTTCAATTAAAGGTTCTAAGGTCAGTTGATGCTTCATGACACCACACAACGGCCCCATATTCTCCTTGACTACTCAATGGCTACCGGTACCAACAAATGTGCCACATCAACGTAGCTATCATTTCAACCGTGTCGGTATATCCCAAACAATCCCTACGATATTTCCACTTACCTAAAAGGTGCCTCAGATCCGGTTGTAGGATCTTTACAAGTAAACCCAAGCAAAACCCTTTAAGATAAAGCAGACAAGCATACAAGGAAAGAAAGTTAAATATGACATAAGCTCTAAGGTAACCCCCACTTTTATATTTCCCCAACAAAGTCTCCAGTTCTGTGATACGGTGGAAGAACTGACTGTTATACTGGTCTTGCATTTGTATTCACAAATCTTGCGGTAAGCAAAAGTCGCCAACTACTTTTCTTTTATCCAACAAAGGAAAGGGTGAAAAGAATAGAAAAATACCTTTTCGAGAATTTTCTAAGTAAGGGGAGTAGATTATGGAAAGGGAAGGTGTTAGCACCCTTTCCATCAGTAGTTTTCTACAGGTTCTTAGATGCTTAGCTCATTTGAAATACCTTGTGCTTTTTGTGTGTTTTTAAAAGTAGTTTGAAAATGCCTTAGTGCGGCATTTCGCTTTATGATAACTCTTGTATCAGTCCTCAAGAGTGTTAATAAAGAGTTTTTGAAAGTGTTTTTGAAATGCCTTGTGTAAGTGCAAAAGTTTGTTTTGAGCAAGCATTTAAGAACTATCTACTTATATTCGAAAAGGTTCGTTCTTTTCCTCCTCTCCTTTAGACAGTGCTATCCTACTATTAATGAGTAGGTAGCCCTATCGTTGGACGTATGAGAGACATTCGAAGGGACATACGTCATAAAGGTAACACATAGGGACGCTTTATCAATTTTGTTTAAGGGACTAGATCATTTACCAAAAGGCAACACTGTAGGGTCATCAAGGGATTATGATACTTTTATTTACGGGTCTTTGCTAAAGCGCCCCCATTTTCGAGGGACATGGCTATTTTACTTCCGAACGCAACCAAAGTGGGTGTACCCTAGAGGTGTATATGTGCAAGTGATTTAATTCAGTTCATTTATCTTTGTTATTAGGTTTGCTAATGTTTTATTTTCAGCATTTCCATACAAGCCTAGTTACTAACAATTAATATTTTGCATAAATTTAAAGTGCGGGAATCGTAAATTCTACGCTATTACAAGGCTTTTGGCGAGGGGGTATTTACATGTTCAAAAAATGGGGGAAAATAAAGAAAGTAGTAAAGTAACGTCCTAGTTAATTCTATTACAACCCATGAACCGTTACAATAATATGAAAAGTGCGAAAATAAATGTGCGCGAATTGAAAATAACGTCTAAGAATCCTAAGGAAAAGAAAATATTTTGGTTGTTTTTGTTTATGAAAGAAAATAAAGCCTAAGTCTACTTAATTTTAATTTAAAGAAAAGGTTAAAGTAATTTATTTATTTATTTATTTAACTTAATTAGAAAAAATACTAACCTAATGTTCTTTGCGATTTTATTTTATTTTTGATTTAAAAGAAGTGGGTAAAAATAAAAATAAATGCAAGAAGAAGAATCCTTCGATCAAATAAAAATGACGGCCTTCGACCCTAATGAAGGATGGCCTTCGATCCTGTGAAGATAGGTGGTCTTCGATCCAGTAAATAATGTTGTTGGAGGCGTCTGATGAATTTCCTGTGGAGGAAGGCACTGAAATCTACAAGAAAAAGTGTCAACAAAACAAAAGCATGACCTGGGTGTGAACCCAGGTCTATTTCCTATTTTTACCTCCCCTTAATTCGACTTATTTGAGTTCGAATATGGGTTTGTTAGCCTTAAAACCCATGGTTTCTTGAAATTCGATGAAAAGCACAGATTGTGCTCTCTATCTTTGCATGTTCCATGTGAATGTTGTGCTATATGATACCCTAGGCATAAATCAAACACTGGAAAACATCAATACATCATGAAAACATGAATATGAATTTGAAAGTTTACTAAGGATGAGTTGCTTCGATTTGGTGTGGACTAGCTTGGAGTAGACTCTAGGGAGTCTCAGGAGCACAAATATAGTATTCGTTTGGACTGAGAGTACCAGCAAAACTGGTTAGTATTTTGATATGTTTTCTGAGGCAGCGTGTGCGTATTCTTTTGATAGGTAATTTGTTTGTGTATGAAGAAGTATGTAGGCATAGGTATGTGTGCGTATGTCAGTAGTCTTTGTCCTTTGGCTTGTGTTGGTGTCTTGTATTTATAGGAGTGGGAGGAAACAAGAAAATGGGGAAAGAAACATGTCCTTAAAGACTACCCATTAAACATGGCTTTAAAACTAAAACTAGACCAATTTAAAGATTGCCATTTAGAGAATTTTAATGTCATTTTGGAATTGGGAATGAACCTGGACAAGTGATAATTAGCGCCTTGTACGAATTCAAATGTCTCAGAATTTTCTTCACTAGAGTGTCTTCGATCAGCCTCTTAAGCGTTACTTTCTTCTATTGGCTTTCATTCAATTCAAACCAATCGAAACACCAAATCTTCCTTTTTGACTGGTCGAATGCTGCTTCATATCTTTATCAATCGAAGGCTTTATAGAAGCCTCCTCACTTTCCTTCAAATTTCTCCAGGCCTCAACATTGTGGCCTTCGATTGAGCCACTATTTGCCTTAGTAGCTTGATCTGAAACTCTTCAACTAACCCAATCGAAAAGCTCTTTTCTGGCCAGTCGAAACTTCTTTTGTCATGAATGTGATTGTGCAGGAGGCTTGGGCCTGGCAGTATGCAAGACTTTAGCTAGCAAGCAAAAATTGTTTCCAACCATCTATGTCTTTTGACTGGACCAAATGCATGTCCTTCAAAGGCATCATTTGTGTGTCCTTCGAATAGGCCTTACTAGGTGTTGAAAGGTGGAATACTGTGTGTTAAGGATTTTAGATATGGAATCAAAGCAAGCCATTTCAGAGGGAGCCATGGCCCAATCGAAACTAGCACAAAGGAAGCCAATGCCTTCTGGATGCTAGCATGAGGGAGGCTAAAGAAAGTTTAAAAGAGGTAATTGCCTAGTGAATCAAATCAGGCATGAAGGAGGTATTTTCCTTGTGGGTTGAAGGAAGATTTTTGCCTAGTGGATTGAAGGCAAATCTGAAGAAGTCTTGGCCTTGTATAATGAAGGCACGCACAGGGAAAGTCATTTCCTTGTCAATCGAATCACGCGTGAAACAACCCATGCTCAATCGAAGTCTTGTGAACCAAGCTTGTGTCAAAGGATTTTGGACATCCGATCGAAGCTACTTGTCCAAATATCAATCGAAGGACAACCTGCTCACATGTCAATCAAGGAAACCTTGTCCCAAGACCAATAGAAGACACCTTGTCCCAATGCCAATCGAAGATACCTTGTTTTAACGCCAATCAAAGACACCTTGTTTCAATGCCAATTGAATACACTTTGTTTCAATGCCAATCGAAGACACCTTGTTTATCTTCAAAATTCTTATTTTCTTTAAGCATGTGCTTGTAATCACCCATATAAGAGAAAACCTTGAAAAACATGAGAGGGAAAATTTTGGGGTACAAGACATAGTTCTTGCTGATGTTAGATGAGATGTTCTTGACATTAGGTCTTTCCCTTCTGTCCATTCTCTTCGGCACCTTGTCGAATTTCCTCCCAAGAAATACAATGGCATTTGTCATTCCTTTCTCAATATCTAGGTCACATTGACCCTCTTCATATTCAGTGTTGGAAAAAAAAGCTATTCTCTTGTTCTTCTTTTCATATTGGTCACTAATAGCCAATTCAAATGTTTGAAGTGACCCAACAAGTTCGTCCACTCTCATGCTGCTGATGTCATGGGCTTCTTCTATGGTTGTGCCCTTCATGTCAAATTTATTAGGTAGAGACATGAGAATTTTTATAACCATCTTTTCTGCTAACATCCTTTCCTAAAAGGCCCTAGATAAGTTTGATATTTCAAGAACATTCATGTGAAAATCATTAATGCTCTCATCATATTTCATCTTCAAACTCTCAAATTTTGTGGTGAGAAGATGAAAAGTCTAGACAACTTCATTTTAGATGTGCCTTCATGAGTGGTTTTGAAAATTTCCCAAGCATCTTTAGCCACAATACAAGTGTTTATTAACCTGAATATGTTTTTGTCAAATCTATTGAATAAGGCATTCAAAGATTTGGAATTTCCAAGATCAAGTTCATCTTCATCTTTAGACCAATCCTTTTCTGGTTTCAAAGTCTCCTTCCCATCCTATTCCTTCATAACAGGATGGTCCCAACCCTTTATGACAACTTTCCAAGTTTTGATATCCATAGATTTAGAAAAGCCACCATATGAACCTTCCAATAGTCATAGTTTATGCCATCCAAGAGTGGTGGTCTCTCATTTAATCCTCCTTCTTTTCTATGGTACCAGAAAGTATCTTTTCTAGAGCCCACCCAATACATAACAAGGTGTGTGCTCTGATTCCAATTGAAACTCTGGCACACAGATACCAGATGTTAAACCAGATGTTACGACACTGATATCAGATCAGTCACAACAACAATATAACTTATCTAACTAAAATAAATTGCTGGAAGTAAATAACACGAGTAATTATTAACTCAGTTCGGTGCAACATCAGCTACATATGGGGCTTCCAAGCGAGGGAGGAAACCCACTATAATATTATTTTGAAGCTTTAAATAACCCTTGGTTTACAAACTTCTCACCTAATCACTACCCATGCAATTTCTACCTAGGAAACTCCTAGATATGAGACCCCTCTCATTTCTCTTCAATCACAAACCAATGACAAACGAACAATGATAGATAAAAGATAGAAGAACACTCTTCAAAGATAAACAATCAGTTCTGCTTAAAAGCTTATGATTGAGGAACAAAGGTAACTTGACCTACAATCTACGTTTGTTTAAAAGCTTATGAGTGATTGACAAATAACAACTAAAACTAAGTCCAACTCTAATATCAAAGTGATAAGATACTGGATCACAATGAACAAAGAACAAACTAAAAAACTCTTAACAGTTATCTCATGCACACGACTTCTCCAAATGTTTTTGGTTTAGAAAGTCCTTATAAAAAGAAACTTGAAAGCATGGGCTTGTACTCTTCATGCAAATCCAATATTTCAGCTGCAAATCTTCTGCAAAATCTTCTCCACAAAAATATAAAGTTTCCTAAAAAGTCTCCAAGGTCCTTTTTATGAAACAAAAGCAATTCTTCTATAGAACCAATGTTCCTAAAATAACCTTCCTTGGATGCGACAATATGAGAACTAAAACCAAACATAATCTCATGTTTTAAAGTCAAATCTTCCAAGAAGTAAAACCTAGAACTGTACTGATGTTCTGGTATAACATGTTATGACATCTGTCACAACATGTGCCTGCAGTAATGTCTAACCAACATGTCAAGACATATGTCCCAACATCTTGCAGATAAACATGTTTTAACATAATTGCTACCAATCATAAAACCTCAGACTTAACAAATCTGATTATTTTATCCATAAGTTTTTATGGAAACCGAAGGAATAGATCATTTAGTTTACAAATAAGAAATAAAATAAAAGAAAATTCCACTTAGAAAGAAATAAAATCATAAAATACAAAAGCTAGGATTTGAAACATGTCATGAATTATTTTCCCCCTCAATTATATTAAAAACCAAGGGAATTTATGATTTTTTTTCTTTAAAACAAATAAAACATGGCGCGCCTTGGAATTATACCCTATAGTTTTGTTGGCTGAGTTGAAAGCTTTGCCATGATATCTATTATTTATAGTAGTGGATATTCCTCATTTCTTTGTCGCCAAGAGGGAGTTCGCCAGACTTTAGGGAGTGCAATATGGGTGACATCTAGCTGGACTCAGGGATAAATTCTCCAGAGTATACTTCACCTGCCTCAATGTTGAGGGAGTAGAGGGTCTCATGTATGATCGTTATATTGAACCCCGCGACCTTCGAGGTGGCTAGCTTTGACAAGAGGACCACTCTGAAGTCCTGTTCAAGGGGGACATGCTCTACTTTGAAAGAAATGAAACAAGATCATAGATTTTGTACCTTCTGCAGATATTTTGTCAACATGGGCTTCTTATCCTGATATTATCCTGATACATGGTTAGCTACCGGTTGAGACTCACTCTTAGCCTTTAGTTTGGTAGCTCCTATTTCTAGGGCGAGGATCATACCAATGATGAATGCCTGGTATTCCTCTTGGTTGTTATTGAAGAATTGAAAAACACAAGAAGGGGGGTTGAATTGGAATCTTAAAAATTAATGGAAAGAACACGATGATTTTTATCTTGGTTCGTTTAAACTCAAACTACTCCAGTCCACCCGTCAAGATGATTTCGCCTCTCTCCAAAGAGTTCTTAATCCACTAATAAATCTTGATTACAAATCTACTTTGACTACTACCAAAATCTTCTTGAGTATAATCACAACCCGGTTTTTCTCAAGGAATTGCACTAAATAATATAATTATAAGACGGTGTACAATTATGTTTTCTTACAAAATAGTATCACAGTATGTGATGTTTTACACAGTTGAGAGAATTGTAAGTATGAGGATTAGAAAATATTGCAGTGTGGTTCAGAGTTTTGTGAAATCATATAAGATTTATCCTCACGTCTTGTTTAAATAGGTGCAGCAAGAATGATATTTTGGAAACATGATTAATGACAGTTAAGGTGCTTTCCAAAAATAAATATCCTTGTTCCCTTCCAGCCGTTAATCTTGAAATGAAAATATATGATTTGTAACGCTTTAGAAGATTGAGGTATGCATTGCTGCTTGCTTCAGAGCTTTTGAAGATCAGAGCCATAAGATCTTATTTGCAGCGTTAGACTTACTTTCCCAGTGTTGTGTAATCAGAGTTAAAACATCTTTCTTTTAGTGCAACTTCTAATTTTCTATCATCAGAGCTTTTTGAGAATTATCTACATTCACAGCAGGAACAACCTTATAGCTTATCTTCTAATCTTGTTCCATCAGAACTTCTCTACAAAACAAAATATAATTTTAGAGTGCATATTTGTTCTTTGTGTTTGTTATCATCAAAACTCTTACTAGTGTTGTAGAATCAAACTATGTTCTAACAATGTCCCCCTTTTTGATAATGATGAAAACTAGGATATTTAAATCAGAATAAACAAAACATAAATCATTATAGCGTGAAAGAACAAGATTAGTTCTGACCTATCCCAAGTGTTTTGATGATAACTAAATTATATTTAAGATAATTTATGCTCTAATGAATGTGTTTTGAATGTCTTAGTTAATGTTCTGACAAGAAACATTCCAAAGTACTAAGCAAAGATTATGAAGAAGTTCTTTGATAAAAGAACCTTTTTATTCAAACGCATCTGCTGACTCTGGTAAGAACCTTTATTTTTTAAATGTATCTTCTAACTTCTAGAAGGCTTCTTGATTCTGAAGATAACTTGAAAGTAAGCGCTGTTCAAAGTTCTTAGGAAGCAACGCTCTGACCAGAAGTTGAATGAAGCATGTTCTGAGTTAAAGCAAATACTGAAACAACATCTTAATCAACGTGTCTTGTCAAAGCAAAGGAAACACGTTCTTACATTCTGACGTTTGCTAATTAATGCAAAGACGGCTGAAAGCACTCAAGTGCCTACAACTAGTTTCTTGGAGAATGGAATTTTGCAAGGATACACGCAAAGCATTTAATGCTCTCCATTTCCTCTGAAGGAAGAAACGGTCTTATTACTCCTACTATAAGTAGAAGGACATTTATTGCAAGCCAATAATAACGTTCAAACAAGAAACTACGTGAAAGATTCAAAAGCTAACAAACTCATAGTTCATACATTTTGTGTATTATATTCTAAGTGAAAAATCACAGTTGTGATATAGCTTGATTGGAAGCAAACTCTATTTCAATTATCTGTAAAGATTATACTTCTGTATTTGTTCCTTGAGAGACCAAGTTTGGTCAGATTTCTCAAGAAGACTAGGACTAGATTTAAGTCTTAGTGTTGTTAGTCACTTGAAAGATTACTTGTGCATTGTTAGTCACAACAATTGTTGTGTGATTGTAATCAGTTGATTATAGTGGATTAAGTCCTTGTTGAGAAAGGAGAAATCACCTTGGCGGGTGGACTGGAGTAGTTTGAATTCAAACGAACTAGGATAAAAATAACTGTATTATTGTTTGAGCTTTGTATTGAAAACGAAAAGATTCACTTATTCAACCCCCCTTCTAAGTGTTTTCTTACCCCTTCAATTGGTATCAGAGCTTGACTCTGAGCTCAACACTTAACCGTGTTAGGAAAAGATCCAGAAGAAAACACAATGGCTGCTGAACAAAACAATAATAGTTACAACAAACCTCCAGTGTTTGATGGAGAAGATTTTGAGTACTGGAAAGATAGACTAGAAAGTTTCTTTCTAGGTCATGATAGTGATCTTTGGGATATTGTCTTGGATGGTTACAAACATTCTATAGATTCTGAAGGAAACAAAGTGGATAGAAAAAATATGGATAGACAACAAAAAGCTGATTTTAAAAATCATCACAGAGCTAGAAATATTTTTTTAAATGCTATCTCTAAAGTTGAATATGAAAAAATCACTAATAGAGATACATCGCATGATATGTTTGAATCTCTCAAAATGACTCATGAAGGAAATGCTCAAGTTAAGGAGTCTAAAGATCTGGCTTTAGTTCATAAGTATGAATCCTTCAAAGTTGGAGAGAGTGAGTCTATAGAAGCAATGTTCTCTAGGTTTCAAACTCTGATTGCTGGTCTGAGAGTTTTGAACAAAGGGTATACTAAAGCAGATCATGTGAAAAAGATCATCAGAAGCTTACCCGGAAGATGGGCACCAATGGTCACCGCCTTCAAAGTGTCAAAAGATCTAAACAATGTGTCTCTGGAGGAACTCATCAGCGCTCTCAGAAGTTATGAGATTGAACTGGATGAACATGAGCCTTAGAAGAAAGGTAAGTCTCTAGCCCTTAAATCAATTAAGAAATTTGATACTAACGCTTTTCAGGCTGAAGAAGAAAACTCTGAAGAATCAGCTTTAGAAGAAGACGAACTATCTTTGCTCTCCAAAAGGATCAATCATCTGTGGAAGCACAGACAAAAGAAGTTCAGGAACTTCAAGAAGTCAGAAGATAAACCAGAACTTCTGGACACAAAAAGTCAAATAGAAGAGAGATCATCTATTATGAATGCAAAGAACCTGGTCACTTCAAAAGTGATTGTCCAAAGCTTCAAAAAGAAAGACCAAAGAAGAGATTTGGAAAGAAGAAAGGAATGATGGCAACTTAGGATGACTCAGATTCTTCTGAAGATGAATCTGGTTCTGAAGATGAAAATTCCAACCTAGCCTTAATGGCTATCACATAAAATGACTCAGACTGTGAGTTAGAACAAAGAGAGGTATTTTCTGAATTTTCTAGAGAAGAACTTGCTGATAGTTTATCATAACTTCTGGAAAACTATAGTAAGCTCAAAATCAAATACAAGAAACTCAAGAAGAGTCTTGCATCTGATTTTAAGAAACTTGAAACAGAAAAATCTAAACTTTTCGAAAACAATCTTAAACTTGAAAAGGAAATTGTTCAAAAGAATTTTAGTTCAGAGTCTGTGTCTGGTTCAAAAGATATTCTGAAAGAATATGACTATAGCTTTCAATCTTTTCTTTCTAAAAGCATAGACAGAAGCAAAATGGCTTCAATGATCTATGGAGTTAGTGGGAGAAACAGAAGAGGAATTGGATATGAACCTCCCAAAGGGAAGGAGACATACATTCCAAAACCTGTTGCCAAAATGACCTTCACTTACAAACCTCTGAATAAGCAATTCAAGTTTGGACACTCACATGATATAAAATATACATCACATTCTGGAAACTCTTATGATAACCCAAAAGGACCCAAAAAGATATGGGTACCTAAGGATAACATAATATTTGTTGCAGATGTCCTTAACAGCTCAATTGAAACACCGGTCATGGTACCTAGACTCTGGGTGCTCACGACACATGATGGGAAAAATGTCTATGTTCCAAATCCTGGAACTTAAAGCTGGAGGAGATGTGAAGTTTGGAGGTAATCAGAAAGGGAAGATTATTGGTTCTGGAACCATAGGAAACGGTAACCTTCCTTCTATCTCAAATGTTTTATTAGTAGAAGGATTAGCTCATAATCTATTGTCCATAAGTCAATTAAGTGACAATGGCTATGACATTATCTTCAATCAAAACTCCTGTAAAGCTGTAAGTCAAAAGGATGGATCAATCCTCTTTTCTGGCAAGAGAAAGAACAACATTTACAAAATTGATTTATCAGATCTTAAATCTCAAAACGTAAAATGCCTTTTGTCTGTTACCAATGAGAAATGGGTATGGCACAGAAGATTGGGACATGTCAGTCTTAGAAAAATCTCTCAACTAAATAAATTAAATTTAGTCAGAGGACTTCCCAATCTGAAGTACAACTCAGATGCTATGTGCGGAGCATGTCAAAAAGGAAAATTTTCAAAACCTTCCTTTAAATCTAAAAATGTTGTCTCTTCCTCTAAGCCATTAGAGTTACTTCATATTGATCTGTTTGGGCCAGTTAAAACTGCATCCATCAGAGGCAAGAAGTATGGATTGGTCATTGTTGATGATTTCAGCAGATGGACATGGGTAAAGTTTTTAAAACACAAGGATGAGTCACATTATGTATTCATTGACTTCTGTACTCAAGTGCAAAATGAAAAATATTTTAAAATCACAAAAGTTAGAAGTGATCATGGTGGTGAATTTGAAAATCATTATTTTGAAAAATATTTTAAAGAAAATGGTATTGTTCATAATTTTTCTTGTCCTAGAACTCCTCAGCAAAATGGAGTTGTAGAAAGAAAGAATAGAACATTACAAGAGATGGCCAGAACCATGATCAATGAAACAAATATGGCTAAGCACTTTTGGGAAGAAGCTGTGAATACAACGTGTTATATTCAGAATAGAATCTCTATAACACCTATTCTTGAAAAGACTCCCTATGAATTGTGGAAAAACAGAAAGCCCAACATTTCTTATTTCCATCCTTTTGGATGTACTTGTTTTATTCTAAACACCAAAGAAACTCTGAATAAATTTGATTCCAAAGCACAAAAGTGTTTCCTGCTTGGATACTCTGAACGCTCAAATAGTATACAACACAGAAACTCTGATTGTTGAAGAATTAATCAAAGTCAGGTTTGATGATAAGCTTGGCCAACAACAGCCAAAGCAAATTGATTTTTCTGTAGGTACAGAAGATCATCACTCAAACTCTGAAAGATCAGAAGCAAAAGAAGACGTAGCAGATCATACTCTTGACAATGCTCTGAACAATCTCAGAATCTCTGACCAACCCACACAGAAAAGGTTTCCTAGATTATCTTCAGCTCACAAAGAAGACGTAATCATTGGAAGAAAAGAAGATTCCATCAGAACAAGATCATCTCTCAGAATCAATGAAGAATCTTTGTTTGGTTTAGTCTCTCTGATTGAGCCAACTACCATTGATGAAGCTCTGGAAGATAGTGATTGGATCTTTGCAATGCAAGAAGAACTAAATAAATTCTCAAATAATGATGTATGGAATCTTGTTCCAAGACCCAAAGGATTCAATGTTATAGGAACCAAATGGGTCTTCAGAAACAAATTGAATGAACAAGATGAAGTAATCAGAAACAAAGAACGACTGGTTGCACAGGGTTATAATCAACAAGAAGGAATTGATTATAATGAAACCTTTGCCCCAGTCTCCAGGTTAGAATCTATAAGATTATTAATTTCTTTTGCTGTACAAAATAACATTTCATTGTATCAAATGGATGTTAAAAGTGAATTTCTAAATGGTTATATTGAATAAGAAATATATGTCCATCAACCTCATGGATTTAATAATTCAAAGCATCCAGAACATGTTTTTAAATTGAAAAAATCTTTGTACGGTTTAAAACAAGCTCCCAGAGCTTGGTATGATCGTCTGAGTAATTTTCTATTAGAAAAAGATTTTACTAGAGGAAAAGTGGACACAACTCTCTTCAGAAAAACATTTAAAAATGATATTTTAATCTGTCAAATATACGTTGATGATATAATTTTTGGAACCTCTAATATCTCCCTTGGAAAAGAATTTGCTAAGACAATGCAGGCAAAATTTGAAATGAGCATGATGGGTGAATTGAAATTCTTTCTTGGAATTCAAATCAACCAGACTCCAGAAGGTACCTTCATACATCAGATGAAGTATGTTAAAGAACTTCTGAAGAAATTTCAAATGTCAGAAAGCAAAGATGCCAAGACACCTATGCATCCAACCTGCATTCTAGGTAAGGATGAGGTAAGTATGAAAGTAGATCAGAAGCTCTATAGAGGTATGATTGGATCCCTTCTTTATCTGACTACATCTAGACCTGATATATTATTTAGCGTGTGCTTGTGTGCTAGATTCCAATCAGATCCTAGAGAATCTCATTTAACAATTGTTAAGAGAATTCTTAGGTATCTGAAAGGTACTGCTAATCTTGGTCTGTGTTACAGAAGATCACAAGATTACAAACTAGCAGGTTATTGTGATGCTGACTTTGCTGGAGATAGAATTGAAAGAAAAAGCACCTCTGGAAGCTGCCAGTTTTTGGGTGACAATCTTATCTCATGGTACAGCAAAAAGCAAGCAACAATTGCTCTATCAACCACAGAAGCTGAATATATATTTGTTGTTGGATGTAGCTCTCAGATGATTTGGATGAAAAGTCAACTAGAAGATTTCAACCTTTATGAAAGTAAGATTCCTATCTTGTGACAATACTTTTGCTATTTGTCTTTCTAAAAATCCAATCTTACATTCTAAAGCCAAACATATAGAAATTAAATATCATTTCATAAGGGACTATATTCAGAAGGGAATTCTAAACTTAATTTTTGTAAAAACAGACCATCAATGGACTGACATTTTTACCAAACCCCTTTCAGAAGATAGATTTAATTTCATTCTGAAAAATATTTGTATAGAATTATGTCCTGAATAAAATAATATTATTTTCTATGACTGACTTCAGAACTTTCTAAAATGAATGCTCTGATCAACAACTCTTCAGAAGTTAGAAGAGAAGTTGTAACAAAAGCTATATGAAAAGTTATGAAACATTCTAGCGCTTCATGTCCAAGTGTAGTTCAGAAATTCATTAGAACAAACAGTTGTTACATGCATCCTTCAGGAGATGAACACGTGGTGTGTTTCTGAAAGGTCAAGCGTGCAAAAGCTACTGATGACGTTCTAGGTAACTGTTGATGATTAGCCATAATCTCAAGTTTTCCCTCATTTTTAGCAAATCATTAAATGTAAGTAATGATGAGATTCATTTTTTTAAATCTGTTTTAATCTTTATTTTAATTTTTATTAAATACTTTTAATTTTAATTCTTAACCTATTCTCTGAAATTAATGCCTATAAATACTCTTTGAAAAACCCTTTTTTATTCTTTATTGTCTCTTTCAACTCAAGTTTTTATTGTACGTTTCTCTTAAAACCCTTTTCGAAAATTTCTCTTTTCCAAAGAACTTCAATGGCTTCTTCTTCCTCTTCCCACTCTAAGCAATACAGTATACCTGAAAGGACAACTCTCATTCCGGTAGAAAGTTTGGAAGTTTTGAGTGAGCTAATGGTAGACTTTGAGAATCTCAGAGAGAATGGATTTGACTTGTTCCCTGCTGTGAAGTTTTAAGGTTGGGAAAGCTACTTTGATCGTCTTATTGGTCCAGTCTTTCCTCATTTGGTAAAAGAATTTTGGATTTACGCTATTGCAACTCCCAATGTTATTCTATCCTTTGTAATGGGCAAGGAAATATCCATTACAGAAAATCAAATCAGAAGGTTGCTGGGATTTAAAGGACTTGGAGTTACAAGAATGCCCACTGGAAGAATGGAGATGTCTAGGGTATATACAAAGATTTTTACCAACGGTCAAGGTTCCTCCAAAGTCATGGATTTGAAAGACAAGTATAAGATTTGGGCAAGGATTATTCAAGGATGTATTCACCACAGGAAAGACACCAGTTCTCCTGATTACGTCAACGCTGATCAACAATATCTGCTGTTTTTCCTTGGAACAAATGTCAAAATTGATTTGCCCTACTTACTTTTTGAACACCTCTAGAACCATGTCAAAGAAACCAGAGAAGCTGAAAGGATGAAGAATCCCAAATCAAAGAGGAATTGGATTCCCATGGGGAGGTTATTATCAGACATTCTGACAGAGAATGGTCTGATTGTTCACCTAAAAGAAGCAAATCTTTCGGGGGAGCTTGAACCTATCTGTGGTAAGACTATGACTGGAAAGAACTTGCTGAAGAGGAAAATTATTGACAAACTGCTGGTGGAACCCTCTCCATGTCTGTCAACTATTGTGAAGAAGAGAAGAATTCTTATTGCTGACTTTCCTATGTTCAACTCAGGGGAACATTCTCGTATGGTTTTGCACTATCTTGAGACCTGCAGAGAAACAGGATCACCTATTGATCCAGCTTGGCTTCAAGGAAGAAATCAAGCTGCTGCTGATGTTGTTCTCCAAGGATCTATGAAGAGAAAAGCTGTAGAAGGACCTTTTGACACTTCTCAGAAGAAGAAAAAGAAGACAGGTAATCATGCTGAAACTATACCTGTTTATAATTCTAAAAATATATCTGCATCTGCTGAATCCTCTCAAACCTTACCATCTGAACCCCTTGCTGACAACCCTAATAAAAATCAGTTTTCAACAGATTTAAGTGATTCTGACTCTGATGAACATTCTGACAGCCAATAAGAACCCTCTCATTCAGAACCCCATGAACCATCTATTTTTCAACCTATTCCTGCTGAACGTTTCTCAAGACCCCCTCCCAGACCTTTATCACCCAGACCCACTGGATGGTATGATGCTGGATCATGGAGAATACCAGGGATTAATGAACCTCTAGCAACCATAAAACCTCCTTTCAATCTACCAACTGAAAATATTTTTGCTATGAACCAACCACAACCTCAAAATCCCATTCCCACTCCTGCTTATACAATAATTATTTCGCCTGATATCACTCCACCTACCTCACCACAACATACAACACCACTCTCAACTCCTCAAATTCCAGAACAACAAATTTTTGAACAAACTGAAATTGCTGAACCATCCGTACCTCATGATATATCAGAACCTCCTATTTGTGTTAACCAACCTGTACCTGAACCTACAAATACTCCTGAAACCAATAGCTTTTTAAGAACTGTAGTGGACTCTCAATCTCTACAATTCTTGAAAAACAAATCTTACAGAACGAGTGTCCTTAAACCTATTTAGCCAGATGTAAATATTTTGTTTCAGAATTTTATAACAAATGTTCAAGCATGGTTACAACCGCTGAAAGAAGATTGCCTCAGAAATGTGAACACAGCAGCAACAGATCTTCTATGGGAAACTTTCAGAAGAACCTTGGTTGCTGAATCACGGAAGTTACAGGATTTGTGCCACTCTCAGGTGCTGGACAACTTTTCCAAACTTCTGCATGTTTTCAAGACAGAAGTTGCTGATACTTGGAATAAGAAGTCTTCGCTACTGATTGTTGATACACCAGTTGATAAGATGGACATATCAGAAGATGAATATGAAGAATACTCTGAAGATTCAAATCCTCTGGCTATTATTCAATTGAATCAACCTTCAGTTAAGGATGGACCTGAACCTGTGCCAACTCTTGCAATGGATCTGGGCACTCTGCTCTCCACCTTTGTGAAGTCTGATTCATCAGTTGCTGCTTCTGACCCTGTTTCTACTGAAGCTTCATCATCTTCTGCCCCTACCTCACTCATTATGGACACTCTGAAAGAGCTAAAGATGGAGAATGAAGTCTTGAATAGACGGATGGATAAGCAAGATCAAACAAATCTAGAGTTCAAGAACTGGATGGCAATGTAAAGTGAATCTGCCTCTGAAATCAAGAATCTGCTGATGGCTCTTGTCTCTAAGAAATCATAGTTTTTTTTTGTCTCTTATTTGGATGTTTTGTTTGTACTTCTGGATATCTATTTTTAACTTCTTATGAAATCTTTCAAAATTTCTCATTTATTACACTTTTTGATTATGCCAAAAAGGGGGAGAAAATGTGCATTTTTGAACTAATCATTGTTTAACAGTTATGGGACTATGTCTCAGACATTCTAACAAATTTGAAAAAATTCCTTCTGTGCAAAAGATTTTTTTTGCAGGTATCATTTAACTCTGAAAGAATATTCCAGCTAAGATTTATCTTCTTGAAGAAGTTCTGAAGAAATTCAAGAAGGATGTGTATCACTCTGACTAAATAATCTCAGGATGTCTTATGCATAGAAATATTCATTTCAGGGGGAAATTCTTATCTATTAATCTGTTTCTTTTCTTTATCTAAAATAAATTTTTTGTCATCATCAAAAAGGGGGAGATTGAAAGAACAAGATTAGTTCTGACCTATCCCAAGTGTTTTGATGATAACTTAATTATATTTAAGATAATTTATGCTCTAATGAATGTGTTTTTAATGTCGTAGTTAATGTTCTGACAAGAAACATTCCAAAGTACTAAATAAAGATTATGAAGAAGTTCTTTGATAAAAGAACCTTTTTATTCAAACGCATCTGCTGACTCTGGTAAGAACCTTTATTTTTTAAATGTATCTTCTAACTTCTAGCAGGCTTCTTGATTCTGAAGATAACTTGAAAGCAAGCGTTGTTCAAAGTTCTTAGCAAGCAACGCTCTAACCAGAAGTTGAATGAAGCATGTTCTGAGTTAAAGTAAATACTAAAACAACGTCTTAATCAACGTGTCTTGTCAAAGCAAAGGAAACACGTTCTTACATTCTGACGTTTGCTAATTAATGCAAAGACGGCTGAAAGCACTCAAGTGCCTACAACTAGTTTCTTGGAGAATGGAATTTTGCAAGGATACACACAAAGCATTTAATGCTCTCCATTTCCTCTGAAGGCAGCAACGGTCTTATTACTCCTACTATAAGTAGAAGGACATTTATTGCAAGCCAACAATAACGTTCAAACAAGAAACTACGTGAAAGATTCAAAAGCTAACAAACTCATAGTTCATACATTTTGTGTATTATATTCTAAGTGAAAAATCACAGTTGTGATATAACTTGATTAGAAGCAAACTCTATTTCAATTATCTGTAAAGATTATACTTCCGTATTTGTTCCTTGAGAGACCAAGTTTGGTCAGATTTCTCAAGAAGACTAGGACTAGATTTAAGTCTTAGTGTTGTTAGTCACTTGTAAGATTACTTGTGCATTATTAGTCACAACAGTTGTTGTGTGATTGTAATCAGTTGATTATAGTGGATTAAGTCCTTGTTGAGAAAGGCGAAATCACCTTGGCGGGTGGACTGGAGTAGTTTGAGTTCAAACGAACCAGGATAAAAATAACTGTGTTATTCCATTATTGTTTGAGCTTTGTATTGAAAACGAAAAAAGTCACTTATTCAACCCCCCTTCTAAGTGTTTTCTTACCCCTTCAGGTATATCCAAGGAAGGCGCCAGCTCCTCAGAGTAATTTGTAGCAGTTTCTGACGCAATGGCTTCTTCAGTCTCTTTGCCTTTATCTTGAACAATAACCAGATGAAGCTTATCATAATATAGTTCATCAACTTCTGACGGCTGGTACTCTTTCCAAGGAGCATTATCCAGCTGAAGAATAGGTTTATTTTCCCAGTGACTCAGAACTTGATCCTTGAAAGCATTCAGCTGATCACAAAAGTTCAGTTGGTCCATTTCATAGCTTAGCTCCTTGAGTTTCTGGGATTTAGAATTGAACCATTTTCTGAACTGGTTCCAGTGTGAATCAGAAGCAGCAGGATTCAGATTTTCTAAGCATGCTCGCTTCAAAGAGTTAACCCATTCAATTATCTCTGTTTCAAAAATCAATAAATTTCTACCAACATCTGCCTTGGTGATGGTTGGTTTATGTTTGGGAATAACAATTTTGTGAGAGTTAGAGGCAAAGTGATCTAGAGCTTCTAGGTCTATTACTATTCTTAGGTGATCTTCTAGAGGATTAATGGGTGAGGGTGAGGGAGAATCAGAAATGATAATTGGTGATGGAGGTGTGTTTGGTGGAGTGGAATGGTAAGAAGATGGAATTTCTGGAATGTCGTGGATTGAGAGAGGATGGAGAACCATGAGAGGTTCTGTTATTTTAGGAATTGGTGTGGTGGTATCATAGTCAGCGTTTGGATTTTCTGGTTGGGAAGCATTGGCGTTTGAATTTTTAGAGTGGGGAGCTTGAAATTATGGATCAAATTGCTCAATATCAGAGAGAACTTGAGCAAGTTCTGGCTGATTTTGTTCAAGATATGGGTTAGGAGAGTGTGGTTCATTCAGAATGTTTCCTAGTGTGACTGAAGGGTCAATTTCTATATAAAAATATTCAAAGGTTTGTGGTGAGGGGTTTTCTATCGGTTTTGGAGAGGAGGGTGTTTCAGATGATGGAAAAATCACTAATTCTACAACAGAAATAAAAGAAGGATTACCTTTCTTCTTAGCATCTTTTGGTGTCTTCTAAGAAGATCCTTCTCCTGCAGCTTTCCTTTTTTTGTACTTCTTGAGGACAACATCTGGAGCCTGTTGATGCAAATCACGAATGTTTAACTCTAGATTAGTCCCATCCAACTTGCATGCTTCCAGATACCTGACAATAATTTCTGGTGAAGCATCAATTTGAGAGAACAGAGGGAAGTCTTTCAGAGGGACTCTTATTGAAGTGATAAATTCTTTGGATGCAATGGTTGGATCCTTCTTAATACTGTCAATTATCTTTATCTTCTTCAGGTTCTTAGCATTGAGAGGTTTTTCAACCCATGCCTCCAGCGTGCTGATCTGCTAAGCTTCAGTCAGATATTCAACTAACTTATTTTCAGTGAGAATATCTAAAATTAGTCTATCCAGAGGTATCCAATCCCTCTTGGTTCTTTCATCTTCTCTAGTTTCCTTCACACTTGTTCTCAGTTTTTTGAATAGCAGGTGAGGAAGGTTTATTTTCGCCTTTGTTCCAATAAAGTATAAGAAGAATTATTGATAAATGTTTATGTAGTCAGGAGAGCTTGTTGAATTCATGTGGTTGATACAGCCCATAATGATTTTTGCCCATATTCTGAAGTAGTCCTTCAGATCTTTTATCTTGTTAGAAGGTTTCCTAGAGGTAAAAATTTCTCTCCAGATCGTTGTTAGGTGAGAACATTTCTCAGCCATATCACTGCAACAGATCCCTCTACTGTTATGACCAATCAGCTTTGCAATCAGTTCTTCAGTGATAATAATATTCTTCCCCCATTACATATGAAGTTACTTGATGATTTGAAGAGGATGCGTGAATCCAGAATTCCTTAACCAATTTTTGGAAAACTGGACTGTAATACGGTGTGAGAATTGACTTGGGTGTTTTGAGTTTGATCATAATTGTTGCGGATAGCAAGAGTCTCCACCGACTTTTATTTTATCCAAAAGGAAAGGTTGAAAAGAATAGGAAATACCTTTCAAGATTATTTCTTGAGTTCGGGGGGTAGGTTATGAAAAGGGAAGGTATTAGCACCCTTTTCATCCTTAGTTATCTACGGGCTCTTAGTTGCTTACTATATCACTTGCTTTTGTTTGAAAAATGTATTTGTGGTGTGGGTTTTGAAAGTATTTTGAAAACGTCTTTGTAATGGTTCTCGTTTCTATAAGAACGCGTACAAAGTGTTGTTTGGAAAATAGTTCAAAGAAGTGTCTGTGGAATGTGTTTTTGAAAGTGACTTTGAAAAGGTGTCTCTTTGTAATGGCTCTCGTTTCTATAAGAGCGTGTACAAAGTGTTTTAACTTTTGAAAATGTTTCAAAGTGAAATTGTGTGTGTATAAAATGTTTTTGTTGTAAGCAAGCGAGCAACTAGGAGCAACCTACCTACTCAAAAGGTCTTAAATGTTCTTTTCCTTCTCCTTTAGATGTTTCTATCTTACCATTGTTTTGGTAAGAAACCCCATCTTTGGATGTGAAGGGACAGGCGTGGGACAGTTGTATAGTCATAGAAGGAAACCTATGGGACATTTTAGCAACTTCGTTTAGGGAGTAGCTCGTTTACCGAAGGCAACATTGAGGGTCATCGAGGGACTACGATCTTTTATCGAGGGTCTTTGCTAAAATGCCCATATTCGAGGGACATGACTATTTTCTGAAAGGAAACAAAGTGAGATTACCCTAGAGGTGCTATTGTGCAAGTGTGTTTGATTGTATGCATTTTGTCTTGCATTTAAAGGTTATCTATTTATTGATTTTATCTTGCCATACATCCTAATTACTAACAATGTAAGAAAGCAATTAAAAATGCGGAAAATAAATCCTAATCTATTACATCATTTCAGGGATGGGGATACATATTTAAAAATGGGGATTGCAATAATTTAAATCCTAATTATCTATTACAACCATATTGAATTGTACAATACAACAAAAGGAAAGGATTTGTTTTGAAAATGGTTTTTTTTGTCTTAATAAATTAAAAGAAAAATAATTAGTTAATAAAAAGAATTTTTTTATGTCCTTTTTATATTAATAAAACAAAGTATTAATGCTGAAAATAATAAGAATAAGAAAGAAAAAGAAAAAAAAGAAAACAGGATTAACACGTTGCTAAAAACAATAATGAGAGGGACCAGAAGTTCTGATGCCAGGCACGCTGTAGTTTTGAAAGAAATGTTAGAGGAAACCAGAAGTTATGGGTTGCTGCGCACTGAAGTTCTGGGTGTTAACACAGTGAGGAAAACCTAGAAGTTATGTGTACTGTGTTAGAACAGGGAGAAAAACCTAGAAGTTCTGTGTGTTGTGTTACAATAGTGATAAAAACCTAGAAGTTTTGTGTACTGTGTTACAATAGTGAGAAAAAACCTAGAAGTTCTGTGTTGTGTTAAAACAGTGAGAAGAGCCTAGAAGTTCTGTATGCTGTGTTACAACAGTGAGAAAAACCTAGAAGTTCTGTGTTGTGTTAAAACAGTGAGAAAAGCCTAGAAGTTTTGTATGTTGTGTTACAATAGTGAGAAAAAACCTAGAAGTTATGTGTTGCACTTGACCTCCATCCTTGCACTAGCCAGAGTATCTGCAACTTGTTCAATTCTCAACAACAGCAAAACACAAAAATAAAAGCACGATAATTTGTAAAAGTTCTGTTCCTAATTTTGAGCCTAATTTTCTTCAAGAAGTTCTGATCCACAATTTTTATACTTGGGCAGTGATATATACAGTCTCAACACTATGATATCTACATTTTTAATGATGTTCTGAATGAAAAGTTCAAAGTCAGGCTGACTTACCTTGAATCTGAAGCGTGTGTTTGGGACTTGAGTTGTTGCCTTCGAATGTTCTGGGGTTAGCAAGAAACGGAACAAAAATGTTATGTTCTTTTATTCAAAGGGAAGGACGAAGGTATTGTTTTTGAGAATTCTGGGTTTAAGAATGTTTGGATGTTTTCTTTTCTCTCTTTTTTGTATTTGATAACTCTATCCTCCCAAAATCTAGCCCCTTAGAGGTGTGGTGGAACCTTTTATTTATATATGAGTTTACTGTGGTTTTCGGGGGGGGGGGGGGGGAATGGGATTTGAACCGTTTTGGCAAACTGTTTCATTGCTTTTTAAATATATATTTTACATGCTAATTTTGTGAAAATATGGGGTTTGAGAAAAATGCAGGCGTGAACTGGATCAACAACAATTTGGAGTGTTGTGGCAGCTGGATGCAGGACTGTGTCATAGCAGTACAATAGACTATTCAAAACGAGGTTTTGGGGCTTGGTGATGTTCTGATCAAAGAGTGGAAAGACCATAGTGAGATTCGAAGGGTGATGTTTTGATCGAAGAGTAGAACGTAGTCTCCATATGCTGAAGAATGAGATTTGAAGAGTCATGTTCTGATAGAAGAACACAGCTTCCATAGGTTTTTATCGAAGAGTCATGTTCTGATAGAAGAACACAACTTCCATAGGTTTTGATCGAAGAGTCATGTTCTGAATCATTTTTTGCAAATTCTGATTGCACTTGTGTGAAAACTGGCCCAGAAATTCTGAAATTATCATATTTTCTTAACACTTTGAAAATTTTCTAAGTGTTTAGAAATTTGACTTTTTCAAAGTAATTTATGACTTTTGATTTCTTGATGAACCAATTTCCTGTCCTAATGAAATGTGATTATTGAAACTTGATTTTGATCCAAAAGTCAAATTTTGACTTTTCAGTGTGCTTTTGACCATTTTCCCTTGTGAATGACTTTCTTAGAAAATTGTAATCCGAGACTTGAAACTTGACAGAAGCAAACCTGAGGGTCCAGGATGATCCTTTGAGAAATGAGAGGGAAAATTTTGGCGTACAACATGGATCTGGAAGAAGATCAAAGTATTTGTTCCAACCTTGAAATTCCATATCTGCTGTAAGATCAAAGCCGTTTTCTTTCATGCTTCCAAAATCAATAATAAGTTCGCAGAGAACCTCTAGAGAATCAATGGGCGTTAATTGCGTTCTTGACGGTTCTTCGTATCTCTCTGCAGTTGAAGAAGATGAACCTAGAGCATATTGAGGATTCTGAGCGCTTGAAGATGAAGCCATTGTTCACACTGACTATTGAGGGTTTTTGAAAGATGGTTTTGCAAACGAAAAGCTTAAAGATAAAACAGTAGCGAGAAGAAGTGAGAGTGAAAGTGAATTGTGTGTTTATAAACAATTTGAAAGCTTAATCAGTAAGAAAGAAAAAAATAACGATTACACAACATTTATGAATCCTGAAAATAGGGAGATGGCATGGAGATTTGAAACAGTTACCAATGACATGTGTCTCAATGCATCCAATCAAAGCTTTTAATCCCTTCAGAATTTTAACACGTATTCAGCCTTAGAAGGACGCTTAGGAGGGGAATAAAAATGTTGATGATGTGAATTGCACGCTTCTATCTTTGAAATGAACCGTTTAGATCTTCTTAGATAGATCCTAAAGCAACTGTCCTTCTAAATTCTGAAGAATTGTTGATCAAATGTTCATAAAAAACATAAAATTCTGAGGGTAAAGAATATATAAATAAAACTCTTATTCTGGACATAATTTCATGCTGGGATGTTTTAGAATGAAATTAAATCTATCTTCAGAAAGTGATTTAGTGAAGATATCATCCCATTGATGGTCTGTGTCAATAAATTTTAAGGAAATAATTCCTTTCTGAATACAGTCCCTAATAAAGTGATGATTTATTTCTATATGTTTAGCCCTAGAATGTATAATAGAATTCCTAGATAAACAAATTGCAGAAGTGTTATCACCGAATATAGGAATGTTACTCTCAAAAATATTGATGTCTTCCAACTGACTCTTCATCTAGAGCTTCTGTGTGCTGCATCTAGCAGCTGCTATGTATTCAGCTTCAGCTGTTGATAATGCAATTGTGAATTGCCTCTTGCTGGTCCATGAGCTCAAATTTTCTCCCAGAAACTGGAAGCTTCCAGAAGTTCTTTTTGTTTCTACTCTGTCTCCAGCGAAGTCAGCATCACAGTACCCTACTAATTTGTATTCATTGGTTTTTCTATAAAACAAACCAAGATTAGTAGTACCTTTCAAATACTTGAAAATTCGCTCAACAGATGTTAAGTGAGATTCTCTAGGATCTGATTGGAATCTGGGACATAAACATACACTGTATAGAATGTCAGGTCTTGAAGCTATAAGATATAAGAGAGAACCAATCATACCTATGTAGATCTTCTGTTCTACCTTTTTACTTACCTCTTCCTTTTCTAGAATGCATGTAAGATACATTGGAGTCTTGGCTGTCTTACATTCTGATAGGTCGAATTTCTTCAGAAGTTCTTTGACTTTTTTGCTCTGTTGTATGTAAGTTCCTTCTGGTGTTTGATTGATATGAATGCCCAGAAAGAATTTGAGTTCTTCCATCAAGCTCATTTCAAACTCTGCCTGCATAGACTTAGAAAATTCTCTTCCCAGAGAGGCTTTAGTAGATCTAAAAATAATTTCATCTACATAAATTTGACAAACTAGAATGTCATTCTTAAATGACTTACAGAATAAGGTTGTGTCCACTTTCCCTCTGGTGAAATTATTTTCTAACAAAAAGCTACTTAGTTTTTCATACCAAGCTCTGGGAGCTTGTTTCAGACCATATAGTGATTTCTTTAGTTTAAAAACGTATTATGGGTGTTTGGAATTTTCAAAACCAAGGGGTTGGTGCACATAAACTTCTTCATCAATTTACCCATTTAAGAATGCACTTTTGACATCCATATGATAGAGAGTAATGCCATTATTCACAGCGAAGGAAATTAAAAGTCTGATAGATTCTAACCTGGAGACTGGAGCAAAGGTTTCTGTATAGTTTGTCCTCTCTTGCTGACTACAACCTTGTGCAACCATCCGTGCTTTGTTTCTAATGACTTCTCCTTGTTCATTCAACTTGTTTCTAAATACCCATATTGTTCCAATGACGTTGAACCCTTTTGGTTTGGGAACTAGATCCCACACATCATTTCAGGTGAATTGATTTAATTCCTCTTGCATAGCTAGTATCAGAGAATCTAATCCCATAAGAGATTTTTCAGAGTTTCTGAATGTGGATCTTGTTCTGATTAAGTCTTCCTTCTTTCCCACAATTTTGTCTTCAGGATGAGCTAGGATGCTTCTGGATAGTCTTTTCTGGAGAGGTTCTTCAGATGTTGCTATAATGTTTGTGACATCTCCTTTTAATGTTGTTTGTGATTCTTTGTTGGAACCTTTTGATGCAGTGTCTTTAGTACCTGTAAATTGGACTTCTATATCTGCAAGAGATTCATTTTGATTTTACTTTTGAGAGCCAAGCTTGTTAACACTGATTGACTCTTCTACAATCTGTGTTTCTGTGTTGTATACTCTGTAGCCTCTTGAGTGTTAAGAGTATCCTAACATAATACACTTATGTGCTTTAGAGTAAAACTTGTTCAAATGTTCTTTGGTGTTAAGAATAAAACAAATACATCCAAATGGATGGAAATACGAGATGTTGGGCTTTCTGTTCTTCCACAATTCATATGGAGTCTTATCCAGAATAGATCTTATGGAGATTATATTCTGAATGTAACACGATGTGTTAATTGCTTCTTCCCAGAAGTTCTTAGCAATGTTAGTCTCGTTGATCATGGTTCTGGCCATTTTTTGTAAAGTTCTGTTCTTTCGTTATACAACTCCATTTTGTTAGGGAGTTCTAGGACAAGAGAAATCATGAGAGATTCCATTCTCATTAAAAAATATTTTGAATCTTTTGTTTTCAAATTCTCCACCATGACCACTTCTGACTTTAACAATTCTAAGATCTTTCTCATTTTGAACTTGGTTACAGAAAGTGAAGAACACAGAGTGTGACTCGTCCATGTGTCTTAAGAACTTTACCCATGTCCATCTGCTATAGTCATCTACGATCACTAATCCATACTTCTTGCCACTAATGGATACATTTTTCACTGGTCCAAATAGATATATGTGCAAAAGTTCTAATGGTCTAGAGGTAGAAACAACATTTTTTGCTTTAAAAGGAGGTTTTGCAAACTTACCTTTTTGACATGCTTCACACATAGCATATAAGACGAACTTCAGGTTAGGAAGTCCTCTGACCAGATTGAGTTTGTTAATCTGAGATATTCTTCTCAAACTAACATGCCCCAATATTCTGTGCCAGACCCATTGATTATCGTTAACAGACAATAGACATTTTACATTCTGACTTTTTAGTTCAGAAAGTTTTATTTTGTAAATGTTGTTCTTTCTCTTCCCATTAAAAAGGAATGATCCATCTTTCTGACTAACTACTTTACATGACTTTTTGATTGAAGATTATATCATAATTGTTATCACTTAATTGACTTATGGATAATAAGTTATGCATTAATCCATCTACTAATAGAACATTAGTAATAGAAGGAATATTATTGTTACCTACAGTTCCAGAGCCAATAATCTTCCCCTTCTAATTGCCTCTGAAACCTACGTAGCCTCCTGATTTAAGTTCCAGGCTTTGAAACATATGCCTTCTTCCCGTCATGTGTCGAGAGAATCCATAGTCCAGGTACCAGGATTAGTGTTTTAGTCTTGCTGTCAAAGATATCTGCTACTGTGATACGGTGGGATAACTGACTTGAGGTTTTGCGTTTGTGTTTGCACTTGTGTTGTTTAGCAAGAGTCACCACCGACTTTTTTTATTTTATCCTAAGGAAAGGACAAAAAGCACAGGAAAGACCTTTGAGATGTTTTCTTGGGTTCGGGGGGTAGATTATGAAAAGGGAAGGTACTAGCACCCTTTTCATCCATGGTTTTTCATGGGCTCTTAGTTACTTGTTTTAGATTACTTGCCTTTGCTTTTAAATTGTTTGAAATGGTGCTTTTGTGTGTGTGGTTTTGAAAAATGATTTAAAAAATAAGCCTTGTCTAGGCAACCTTTGTAATGATTCTTGTTCGAATATATACAAAGGTGTATGTATTTTCAAAAGATATTTCAATGTTTTGAAAGTTGTTTTGAAATTGTTTTGAAGTTGTGTTGTGAAGTGTGTTTGAAAATAGCAAGGATGTTTTGCAAGCTTTTGATCAAGTAACTAAGAGTTGTCTACCCTATTTTACTCAAAGATCTTTCTTATGTTTTCAATCCTTTTGACAGTATTATTTCACCATTGTGTTTGGCGAACAACCTTATGTTAGGATGTTAAACGGGACAGACGCGGGTCATCGCATACAATAATTGAAAGCAACTTGTGAGACGCTCTAGCAATTTTGTAAGGGACGAGATCATTTTATCGAAGGCAACATCGAGGGTCATCGAGGGACTACGATCTTTGTTTATCGAAGGGGCATTTGCTAGAGTGTCTCATACTCGAGGTACATGATTGTATTTTCCTAGGCAACAAGCGAGGTTACCCTAGAGGTGCAAGTGTGCATTGTGTTTGTCATTTTCATGCATTTGTCTTGTATTAGGTGATCTAGCGATTGATTTTAGACTTTCACATACAAACCCTAATCTATACAGTATATTGAAAGAAAGAAATTGCGGGAATTTAAAGTCTAAGTTATTACAAATGTGTATCCGGGGATGGGGGTACAATTGTTTACAAATGGGGATGAGTCTTAAGAATAATAATGTCCCAAATATTATGGGTTACAACCAAATCGAATCGTCGCCATTCAACATAAGATTATAATAATTTATGAGATAAAGAAAATCAAAGAAATATGAGATGCATGTATTTATTTACAAATGAACAAACAAAATTTAACCTAGTGAAGATTAAATGTTATTATTATTTTTGTATTTTTTAGGAATTATGAAAAGAAAAAGTTTTAAAGAAAGATTGATTATTTAAATTAAATCTCTATTATTTATGTATTTTATTAATAAAAAAAAGGTTAAAGAAAAACAAAATTGATTAAATCAAACTAACTACTCTTTTTTTTTTTTGTATTTTTATTATATTAAACAAGATTAATAAAGAAAAATAAAATTAGTTTAAAAGAAAGTAAAACAAAATTCAATTGGTGTTTTTATCAACTAAAAGAAAGAAAATGAATTAGATTAAAGGATGTTAATTAAAATGTGTTAGTTTTAAAAAAATAAAATGGGTTTAGGATTGTAGTTAAGGAGTAGGCCCAAATAAGAAAATGAAGAAGAACAAGAGTCAAGATGAAATAGGGGGGGAGGGGTGCGTTGGCAGAAGCGCTGTGGGCTTATGGACAGTTGTTGAGGCGAAGGCCCAATTGTGAACTTGAACAATTTTTAGGGTTTCAGAATTTCTTTAGGGTTTGCAAGCTTTGTTTCAGCGGCGCCGCTCTTGCTTTTCTTCCTCGTTTCTCTCATCTCTCTCAGGCGAAGCGTTGATTCTTCCTCCAACCTCCAAGCTTCCAGAGCGCTACCCTAGTCTTCTCCTCTCCACGACGGTCCATGCCATTTGTTTTGAACGGTACATTTTTATTTTGGACGCATTTTCACAGTTTGTATTTGTGTGATTCTTACACGTTTATTGTTTGCATGTTTTAATTCTTTGATGCTTTATGCGTGAGATGCAGAAAAATTGAGGAAAAGGAAACTGTACCTTGGTGTTTTGTTTCTGGAAAAGATGGAGGGAGGGTTGGACCGGCGGCACTCTTGGTGGCCGGAGCAGAAGATGGAGATGAATGGTTGCTTGCTTGCTTTACTGGTATCTCTGTCTTTTCTCTCTTTTTGAATGTTTGATGATGAAGTTATTCTGAGAACTTGTTGATTCTATTTCTGAAACTCTTCCTCTTTTTGATGATGAACGTGTTTTCTGAAATAATGTTAGCTTATGTTTTTGTTGGTGATGAACTTAGCTTCTGAAACTTTATTTCTTCTGAATCTCTCTCTTTCTCTTTGAATGCTGAATAATGATGATGAAATTGTTCTGAAAAACTAGCTTTGCTTGATTTTCTCTTCCTCTCTTTTCGTTTTGATGTTGATGATGAAGGTGTTTCTGAGACTCCTATTGTTGCTTCTGAAAACCCTTTGAATTGCTTCTGATTTTCTCTTCCTCTTCTCTTTGTATGTTAATGATGAGAGACCTCTGAAACTACTGTGGTTTAGTTCTGAAAGCTCCTCTCCTTCTCTTTGAGTGCTTGAATAATAAATATGAAATTGTTGGTTAGCTTCTAAAATGTTCTTGTTGATGATGATCTTAGATCTGAAACTATTGGTTCTTTGTTTGTTGTTTTGGCCAGCTTGGCTTGAATCTGTAGTTTGGACAGGTTTGAGTAAGTTGCAGTTTTGCTGTTTGATTTGCAGTTGGTATTTCAGGCTTGTTGAGCTTGTTTTATTTGTAGTTGGATAGGCTGTCTATGCAGGTTTGGTTAGTTCTGTGGTTTGGTTTGTTGACAAACAAGTTTGTAGTTTGGTTTGTTGACAAACAAGTTTGTAGTTTTGCAGACAGGTTTGCAACTGTGAGTTAGCAGGTTTGGGTTGGGCATATTTGGCGTTTGTTCTGTGTGTGTTTATTGAGCAGGCAGGTTGTATGACAAGCAGGTTTGGCTATCTTGTGTTTTGTTTTGGGTAAGCTTGGTTTGCAGGCTTGAGTTTTGCAAGCAGGCTCGCAGGTTTTGAGCTTGAAAACTGTTTGATTTGGCCTCTGAAGGTTAGGGAGTTGCAGTTATGCAGGCCTGCTTGTTTTTGGGCAAGCAGGTTTGGAGTTGTTTTGGCTAGCAGGTTTGCTAGCAGGTTTGATTTTTGGAAACAGGCTTGCAAGTTTTGGCTAGCAGGTTTGCTAGCAGGTTTTGGAGCCTTTGTATTTTTTTCTCTCTTGGACTGTTATGCAGTCCTCTCTTTTTTATATCTTTTTGCTTTCTTTTATTGTCTTGAAAACAGCCTTCCAAAACCGCAAACTCTTTTCACTCAAAGGTCTTCTCTTTCTCTCTCTCTCTAAGCACTTTTGCTTATTTTAATATATCTTTCTGAAAAGTTTTGCCTAGGCTGGAAAATGATGATGGCTTTTGCAAGCCTCTTGCTTGTAACTTGGTTTATCTCTCTGCATTGTGTACTTTGTTTACATATTTTCTGCATTGTGTACTTTGTTGCTTTTGCTAGTTGTTATGCTTTTTGTAACTCAGTTTGACATGCTTGGTTAATGCAGTTTGAAACTCAATTTGCAGTACAGTTTGCTTTGTATGCAGCCTTATACCTTTATATTTGAACCATGTTTTTGCATCTAGTTTGACATGCTTGCATTTATATCTTTTATTTTTCTCTCTGTGAACCGAGAAGAGCGATCTTCTTGTGATTTGCAGAGGGGAAAATAAACATAGCATTCTGATTCCAGCCGGCAAACTTTAATGATGATTTCTTTTTATCTGCTTGAAAATTATTTTCAGTTAATTGTGCTGATTTCTTTTTCTTCTGTCTTTTGCAGGTAAGTAACAGTTGGATGATGGAGGAAGCAGTAGAAGTCAAAGACTTTAGGAGATTAGGCTTAGATTTATTTTTTCATTTATTGTAAACAAATATTATTGTAAATACTGTAAGTTGTAAAGCTACAATATTCAGATAAATTTGTAACAACATTTGAAACGAATATAAAAAAAAAGTCTTTGTCAAATATCCTCCAATCTTTCCTTGCATTGTTTATTTAATTATTTAAGACTCTCAAATCAAAATAATTGGAACTGTATCTCAATAATTTTAATCTAGATAAAATAAATAATCAACAAAGTTTGCAGTCTTGTAACCTTGCATTACTTGTATTCGCATTGTACAGTTTAAACAAACAAAGCATTCCATTAAACGGTAAACCTTTCACTCCACTTAATCAAGCAGATGCCTTAATGTTCCAAAAAAGTATCAGCTTTTATCCCAGATAATCAGGCCTTGAGAAACAACCAGTAAACTTGAACAAGCGTGAAAACAACGTAACAGTTAACTAAATTTCTGAGGATTCAGTTCCTTCTGAGAAATGCGAGCAAAAACCCTAATTCTGGATTTGTTGCCAAAGAAAAGTCTGCTTGATCAATTCCTGAGTCAATCTTAAAAATAAGATAGAAACCCTAGGATTGTGATTTTCTTGTGAAAAAGGGAGGGCAAATTTTGGGGTACAACAGTTGCCCCTGTTCAATCTTCTTGAACCTGAAGAGTTAGATTGGAAATTTTGCCATTCGTGACTCGAAGGTAAAAGATGATTGGACACTAGAGTGGCCATAAATTTTCACTCGTCAAAGCATAGTTGAGGGAATGGGCTTAAAGATGCCATTTGGAGATGTGACAGAATATTGTCAGAGATGGGATTAAAGATGCCATCCGAGAATGTTTGTTAAACTGTATGTTGTAGGTGAAAGAATGAGTATCAGAAAGGTATATGTGTTTGGAACATCTCTGAGTTGGGGGTCTGAATAAGCAATAGATTAGCATCCGTGTTTAGAGCTTCCGTAAACTGTTTTCAGCGGGCTGAATCCTGAACAAGTGATAGGTTGACATCCATGTTTGGAAGCACCCATAAACTGTTTTCATGATTCCGGAGTTGAACAAGCAATAGATTAACCTCCGTGTTTGGAGTATCCGTAAACTGTTTTCAAAAGTTGAATCTGAACAAGCGATAGATTGGCATCCATGTTTGGAGAATCCATAAACTATTTTCAAAAGTTGAGGTTGAATAAGCAACAGATTAACATCCATGTTGGGAAGCATCCGTAAATTGTTTTCAAAAGTTGAATCTGAACAAGCGATAGATTAACATCCGTGTTTGGAGAATCTGTAAACTGTTTTCAGAAGTTGAGGTTGAATAAGCAATAGATTAACATCCGTGTTAGGAAGCATCCGTAAATTGTTTTCAAAAGTTGAATTTGAACAAGCGATAGATTAACATCCGTGTTTGGAGAATCCGTAAACTGTTTTCAGAAGTTGAGGTTGAATAAGAAATAGATTAACATCCGGGTTGGGAAGCATCCGTAAACTGTTTTCAAAAGTTGAATCTGAACAAGCGATAGATTAACATCCGTGTTTGGAGAATCCATAAACTGTTTTCAGATTCTGGAGTCAAAGCTAACTAATCTTATCCTGAAAGGGTAAAATATTAACTGAAACACAAAGTTATGTTGCATGAAATGTATGATGCAATATTTGTGTTATGTCAATGTTTATGATATGTGAATGTAATGAATGCGCATGTAAGCTGATTATCCGTCTTACTGAGGAAAATAAATCCTGGATAGCTGGAGATAATAAAATCTTTGACTGCTTTCGGGGAAAATAAATCCCTGACTGCTGTTGGGGATTGAAAATAATTTGATCTTTGAAAATGAGAAGTCCTGGGACCAGTGTTGAAGAGTACGCGTGTCTTCAAACTTTTTGACAACCTTTACGGGGAAAAATTATACTGCTGGGGAGAGTCAGGAGTTTGGGTTGTATGCCAGTCTACTGGGGATTCCTGTTTTAAGGAGAATTTTGCTGGGAAATATCTGAAAACTCCATGGAGAAATGAGAATGAGAATCTTCATTCTGTTAGGGGAATTTGTACTAAGGAGCCGAGAACGAGAATCTTCGATCTGTAGGGGATTAAAAATTCTGACAAATTCAGGCTGAGAGTAAAGAGAACTCTGGAGAATCAAGGATGAGAATCTTGATTTTGTTGGGGAGTAAGAACTCTATGGGGAATAGCCATACTGTTGAAAAGTAGCTATCCTATTGGAGGGGCTTATTCCTGTTTGCAAGAAGTTCAGAAGTCAAGTCGTATGCCACTTTGAGAATGAGAATCTTCATTCTGTCGGGAAAAATCAGGAGGTTGGGTGCATGCCAATCTACTGGGGAAGCAAAAATTAGAATCTTCATTCAGGTCTTGGGTCAGAAGGTTGGGTGTATGACAATCTACTAGGTTTTTAAGGATGAGAATCTTCATTCTGTTAACGGTATCAAGAGCTTGGGAGTATACCAATCTTCTGAGGTTTCAAGGATGAGAATCTTCATTCTGTTAACGGTATCAGGAGCTTGGGAGTATACCAATCTTCTGAGGTTTCAAGGATGAGAATCTTCATTCTTGAGAGAAATAGATTTTTAGGAGCTTCAGTTATCCGTTATTGTGTTGGAGGGTATCAGGAGCTTGGGAGTATACCAATCTTCTGAGGTTTCAAGGATGAGAATCTTCATTCTGTTAAGGGTCAGGAGGTTTGGAGTATACCAATCTTCTGAGGTTTCAAGGATGAGAATCTTCATTCTGTTAAGGGTTAACTGTTATCTGGTTGATCTCCAGGATTCAAGATGTATCATACCATTATCTGGTCGAATCCAGGCTTCATGGCGTTTGGAGATATCAAGATATTATCCGATCGAATCCGAGCTTCATAACTTGTATTAAAGATATACCACTATCTGGCCGACTCCAGTCTTCGTAGTATTCTTGGCTGCTATCTGGTCGTAATCCAGGCTTCACAGAAACTTGTATTGCTATCTGGTCGTAATGCAGGCTTCACAATAACTTGTTAGGGATTAAACTATTATCCGGTCGAATCTGGGCTTCATAGCTTGCTCTTAGGAGATGTCACTATCTGGTCGTAATCCAGGCTTCGCGGTAGTCTGATACTGTTATCCGGTCGTAATCCGGGCTTCACAATATGCTGTAGAGATCAAGATACTATCCGGTCGTACCCGGGCTTCATAACTTGAATTTTGTGAGAATTTGATTGTACCTTTCCTGAAAGGCAAAGGTTAGTGGCATATATCAAACAATAATGTTCTCAAAATAAACGAGATCGCGTTGCATGATGGCCTGATGTACGGAGGTGTAATATTTTTTAAGACGACCTTTCGCTGGGGAAAATAAATCTCGAGCTGGTGGAGGATAAAAGAGTTGGATTCTTTATCTCTGATAGTGAAGAAAATCAGAATAAATCACTGAGAGATTTATCTGAAATATCAAAAACCCGGAATATCTTCCACTGGCATAAGAAAACAGGGAGATCTTAGGGTTGATCTAACCAAAACAGAGAGGGTCTTTGATTAATTTTGACTCAACCGGATGATGGAGGAATCTTCGACGACCGTAACTTACAACAGGTGATGAAGGAATCTTTGACAACCATAACTTCCAACAGGTGATGAAGGAATTTTCGACAACTGTAACTTCCAACAGGTGATGAAGGAATCTTTGACGACTGTAACTTCCAACAGGTGATGAAGGAATTTTTGCCTGCTGGTCAATCTGCATATATCATGAATGTTGTTGAAATGTAATTTGTTTCGGAGAATAAATCCTTGACAAATGTTGGGGAAATAAACCCATGTCTGTTGGTCTGCTAGAGAGGTGATGAAATTCTCGAGGACGCTTGAATTTCTTTTCAGAAAGATTTCAGAGAGATTCGTCACTGCCCATAGTATCAAATGCTTGTGGCACTGCCAGGAAACTTGGACTGTACGTAACCTTTTGATGAGATTGACGTTTTAATGCCCCAAGTGATGGTGAGGGAGACTTGCCCCAGGTTTATCTGCACTTTGAGAGATTTCTTGAAATCTTGACCGGACTGCCCCAGGTTTACCGAACTTGAGTGATTCGTTAGAATCTTGACTGGACTGATCCATGTCTACTGGACAATATCATATCAGCCCCCCTTTTGTTGATGGGAGATTTTTGCAACGGAAGTGTCATCCCACTTGAAGCGATTTTGTTCACTGAGAGAGCTTTCGTTCATCGGAACATTCACTGTGTGAATTTCTTCGCTGTCAAACAAATAGCCACATGCAAACAATGATATTCAAATAATTCAAAGTTTATGCTTGTCTCGAAGCTTTGAAAAATGCATTTTTTAGCAGAAAACTTTTTATAAGACAAATTCAACACAAGATTTAGAGCATAGCATTGCAGGAGTCAGGATACCTTTTGTAACAGTATGCTTTCGAACTAACCCATGCTTCAATTAGGAATTTTGAAGGGTTGTAACGTCGCTTGGTTCACGGTTTAAGAAACAAAGGATAAAGGCCAAAGTATATTTGTACCCACCCGCTCTTCGTAATCTTCTTCAATCCTAACTCAGTTAATTATGCGTCGAACTTTATTCGAGTTTGGGACGACGTTTTGGTGATGGTTCACACAAGTTGGATTTTGGAAGGCAGCCATCATTTTTTGCAACATTTTTCATGTTGTTGAGGATTTATAATGACCTCTTTATTTTGATTTGGTTATCCCTAATTTATGCCTGACTGTTCCTGTTTTCGAGATTACAGTCAGCGAGATGCCCCAGCTTTCTTAAGCCTCCTTTGTAGGTTTTGGCTCAGTGGGCTTTTCTCTTTTGAGGGATAATGATTGCCTATGAGATAAGGAACCATCAATTTCTTTTGGTTCCAAAGGAATGTTTTTGATGTCATTCGTTATATTACGAACTTCAACGCACATTTTGAATTAATTGAGAGACTACCCTGCCCCAGGTTTGATTAAAGGTTTCAATTTCTGTTTAAAACAGAAAACTTCTACTTCTTTGGCTCGAAGGGGTTGACTAGGGATTATCTTCCTTATAACTCCTGTGTTTAGGGTTTGAAAGAAACGCCTGTACATCGCTAGCAAGGTCTGTTCAAAAGCATATTGTATGAGATTATGGCATTGTTTCGTCA
The DNA here is from genome assembly GCA_948472305.1 of Vicia faba. Lineage (NCBI taxonomy): Eukaryota > Viridiplantae > Streptophyta > Magnoliopsida > Fabales > Fabaceae > Vicia > Vicia faba. Next base: position 1,221,035,229 of record OX451739.1, on the reverse strand, counting down.
TCCTCCCTCTAAAGACTTGTAACTTTTTAAACAAGAGTTAAATGTCATAAAGAAAGTAGAAAGCATAGTTCAAGAATAGTGAAAATGAATGGATGAATTCAAGACAAACATATGCAATGCATTAATGAAACGGAGTTTGACATCAACAGATAATTGTTTGAATAACAAAAGAAATTACAACTTGAAAATTCAAATGAAACAAAAGTCTTTTAGTTCGAACTTTGTCATTTCAGGTGGAGAACCCTCAGTGGAAAATTTTCATCTCGCCATCCGGCATGAATTCCAGCACTCCTCTGTCAATCAAGTCTTGGATCTTATTTTTCAAAGCCCAACAGTCGTCGGTGTCATGTCCAGGATTATAGGAGTGGTATACACAAAATGCGCCGGGGTGATAGCCAGGAGCGGAGGTATTGGGATTCTGAAGAGGATCCTTTAAAGAAATCAGATTGACCTCTAACAAGCGTTTCAGTATTAGAGACGATGGTATGTCAGTCTCAGAGAAATGTCTTCCGGATGTATTTTGCTTACACTGATTACCCCGTTGACGCTGGCGAGGTTGTTGTTGGGCTTGTGACCCTGAAGCAAGATGGGAAGCCTTTCCCTTGTCTTCTTGTCTCAAATGAGGTTGAATGATGACCTGATCTTCAACCCTAGTTGTTTACCCCACTTGGTTATCTTAAAGCAGTTTGTTGACGAGAACCCTGAGCTCTTCTTGTCTTTGAGCCAGGTCTTGAATGAGAGCCATCTGGCCCACCAATTGTCCCATCATCTGGATCTTCATTGTTGCCAACTCAATCTGTAGCCCTTCTAACTGATCATTCCTGATGTCGCCTGGATTCCCTAGGACCATGCCCCTTGTGAGGAGAGCTTTCACCTCTTCTTGCCCCTGGGACAAGTTCAAAAACATTTCTTGAAGTTGAGCGTTTTGAGCCTGGATATCTTCGATAGTCCTCTCTAGAGCCATCTCTACTTAAATAAACAGTAGGATAATAAGGAAACCTGAAAGGGAAAACCTGTCATGATGTGGATGCATGTTATGTGGATGCATGTTTTCAAGGATCTCTCGGGGTAAACACAAGAAAATGTTAGAGATTGAACTTCGATCAACATCTTTGATTGGAGAACTTTGTATCGGTGGATGTCTTTCTACGAGAATCAAGCTCACCATGTCAAGTGGGTCATAGCCCTTGATTCGAGTTATTGCACTTGATCTTTGACGGCGTTTGTTTAGAGGAGAATGAATCCTCTTGCCCCTTGGTAGACGTCTGGTTCAACGTGACCCTACATCAAAGACCCTCGAGACCCTTGAAATGGTTATTGAAAATGCTATGGTATGATGTTATGATGTTATGTACAGGTATGCAAAAGTAAGCAAATGTATATACAGATAATCACATTCACACAAAGCAGACAAGTCGTTAGGTTTAGGCTTGCATGGGGTTTGTAGGTAAGTACCCTCTTGAAGTTAGTTGGCTCAACCTGTCCTATAAATATTAACCGGGTTCTAAGGAGCTCAATATCACTGGACTATTTTCTGTGTTCATCGTTTTGGTTTAGCCACTTAACTGGCGACCAAAATATTCCAAAAAAACAATCTTCAATGAATGTAGTATCGAGTATCTACCAACTTCGGACTACACCAAAGTCGGTCATCTCACTACCCCTAATAAGGCCAAGATGGTCAAGTAAGTTTGTAAGAGTTCATTAGTGCTTCATGACATGACTCAGCGGCCCCGTATTCTATTTGATTAACTCAAAGGCTACCGGTACCCACAAATATGTTGCACTAACGTAGCCACTGCTTCAACCATGTCGGTATACCCCGCACAGTTCCCTCACAGTTTATTGCTACTTACCTAAAAGGTGTCCCCAAATCTGGGTGTAGGATTTAAAACAAACCCAAGCAAGGAACCAAAAAGTAAAGCAATCAAAGCAACCAAGGTAAGCATGTAAAGGTGATCTAAACCCTAAGGTAACCCCACTTTTCTTACATGTCCCCAACATAGTCGCCGGTTCTGTGATACAGTGGGAGAACTGACTTGAGGTTTTGCGTTTGTATTCGCACTTGTGCGGTTTACCAAGAGTCGCCACCGACTTTTTTTATTTTATCCTAAGGAAAGGTCAAAAAGCACAGGAAAGACCTTTGAGATGTTTTCTTGGGTTCGGGGGGTAGATTATGAAAAGGGAAGGTGCTAGCACCCTTTTTATCCATGGTTTTCCATGGGCTCTTAAATACTTGTTTTAGATCACTTGCCTTTGCTTTTCAATTGTTTGAAATAGTGCTTTTGTGTGTGTGGTTTTGAAAAATGCTTTAAAAAAGAAGCCTTGTCTAGGAAACCTTTGTAATGATTCTTGTTCGAATATATACAAAGGTGTATGTCTTTTGAAAAGATATTTCAATGTTTTGAAAGTTGTTTTGAAATTGTTTTGAAGTTGTGTTGTGAAGTGTGTTTGAAAATAGCAAGGATGTTTTGCAAGCTTTTGATCAAGTAACTAAGAGTTGTCTACCCTATTTTTCTCAAAGATCTTTCTTATGTTTTCAATCCTTTTGACAATATTATTTCACCATTGTGTTTGGTGAACAACCTTGTGTTAGGATGTTAAACGGGACAGGCACGGGTCATCGCATACAATCATTGAAAGCAACTTGTGTGAAGCTCTAGTAATTTTGTAAGGAACAAGATCATTTTATCGAAGGAAACATCGAGGGTCATCGAGGGACTGCGATCTTTGTTTATCGAATGGGCATTTGCTAGAGTGTCTCATACTCGAGGGACATGATTGTATTTTCTGAGGCAACAAGCGAGGTTACCCTAGAGGTGCAAGTGTGCATTGTGTTTGTCATTTTCATGCATTTGTCTTGTATTAGGTCATCTAGCGATTGATTTTAGACTTTCACATACAAACCCTAATCTATACAGTATATTGAAAGCAGTAAATTGCGGGAATTTAAAGTCTAAGTTATTACAAATGAGTATCCGGGGATGGGGGTACAATTGTTTACAAATGGGGATGAGTCTTAAGAATAATAATGTCCCAAATATTATGGGTTACAACCAAATCGAATCGTCGCCATTCAACATAAGATTATAACAATTTATGAGATAAAGAAAATCAAAGAAATATGAGATGCATGTATTTATTTACAAATGAACAAAGAAAATTTAACCTAGTGAAGATTAAGTGTTATTATTATTTTTGTAATTTTTAGGAATTATGAAAAGAAAAAGTTTTAAAGAAAGATTGATTATTTAAATTAAATCTCTATTATTTATGTATTTTATTAATAAAAAAAAAGGTTTAAGAAAAACAAAATTGATTAAATCAAACTAACTATTCTCTTTTTTTTTTTTGTATTTTTATTATATTAAACAAGATTAATAAAGAAAAATAAAATTAGTTTAAAAGAAAGTAAAACAAAATTCAATTGGTGTTTTTATCAACTAAAAGAAAGAAAATGAATTAGATTAAAGGACGTTAATTAAAAAGTGTTAGTTTTAAAAAAAGAAAATGGGTTTAGGATTGTAGTTAAGGAGTAGGCCCAAATAAGAAAATGAAGAAGAACAAGAGTCAGGATGAAAAAGGGGGGGGGGGGGGGTGCGTTGGCAGAAGCGTTGTGGGCTTATGGACAGTTGTTGGGGAGAAGGCCCAATTGTGAACTTGAACAATTTTTAGGGTTTCAGAATTTCTTTAGGGTTTGCAAGCTTTGTTTCAGCGGCGTCGCTCTTGCTTTTCTTCCTCGTTTCTCTCATCTCTCTCAGGCGAAGCGTTGATTCTTCCTCCAACCTCCAAGCTGCCAGAGCGCTACCCTAGCCTTCTCCTCTCCACGATGGTCCATGCCATTCGTTTTGAATGGTACATTTTTATTTTGAACGCATTTTTACAGTTTGCATTTGTGTGATTCTTGCACATTTATTGTTTGCATGTTTTAATTCTTTGATGCTTTATGCGTGAGATGCAGAAAAATTGAGGAAAAGGAAAATGTACCTTAGTGTTTTGTTTTTGGAAAAGATGGAGGGAGGGTTGGAACGACGGAGCTCTTGGTGGCCGGAGCGGAAGATGGAGATGAATGGTTGCTTGCTTGCTTTACTGGTATCTCTGTCTTTTCTCTATTTTTGAATGTTTGATGATGAAGTTATTCTGAGAACTTGTTGATTCTATTTCTGAAACTCTTCCTATTTTTGATGATGAACGTGTTTTCTGAACTAATGTTAGCTTATGTTTTTGTTGGTGATGAACTTAGCTTCTGAAACTTTATTGCTTCTGAATCTCTCTCTTTCTCTTTGAATGCTGAATAATGATGATGAAATTGTTCTGAAAAACTAGCTTTGCTTGATTTTCTCTTCCTCTCTTTTCGTTTTGATGTTGATGATGAAGGTGTTTCTGAGACTCCTATTGTTGCTTCTGAAAACGCTTTGAATTTCTTCTGATTTTCTCTTCCTCTTCTCTTTGTATGTTAATGATGAGAGACCTCTGAAACTACTGTGTTTTACTTCTGAAAGCTCCTCTCCTTCTCTTTGAGTGCTTGAGTAATGATGATGAAATTGTTGGTTAGCTTTTGAAATGTTCTTGTTGATGATGATCTTAGATCTGAAACTATTGGTTCTTTGTTTGTTGTTTTGGCAAGCTTGGCTTGAATCTGTAGTTTGGACAGGTTTGAGTAAGTTGCAGTTTTGCTGTTTGATTTGCAGTTAGTATTTCAGGCTTGTTGAGCTTGTTTTATTTGTAGTTGGACAGGCTGTTTATGCAGGTTTGATTAGTTATATGGTTTGGTTTGTTGACAAACAAGTTTGTAGTTTGGTTTGTTGACAAACAAGTTTGTAGTTTTGCAGACAGGTTTGCAACTGTGAGTTAGCAGGTTTGGGTTGGGTAGATTTGGCCTTTGTTCTGTTCGTGTTTGTTGAGCAGGCAGGTTGTATGACAAGAAGGTTTGGCTATCTTGTGTTTTGTTTTGGGTAAGCTTGGCTTGCAGGCTTGAGTTTTGCAAGTAGGCTCGCAGGTTTTGAGCTTGAAAACTGTTTGGTTTGGCCTCTGCATGTTAGGGAGTTGCAGTTATGCAGGCTTGCTTGTTTTTGGGAAAGCAGGTTTGGAGTTGTTTTGGCTAGCAGGTTTGCTAGAAGGTTTGAGTTTTGGAAACAGGCTTGCAAGTTTTGGCTAACAGGTTTGCTAGCAGGTTTTGGAGCCTTTGTATTTTTTTCTCTCTTGGACTGTTATACAGTCCTCTCTTTTTTATAACTTTTTGCTTTCTTTTATTGTCTTGAAAACAACCTGCCAAAACTGCAAACTCTTTTCACTCAAAGGTCCTCTCTTTCTCTCTCTCTCTCTAAGCACTTTTGCTTATTTTAATATATCTTTCTGAAAAGTTTTGCCTAGGATGGAAAATGATGATGGCTTTTTCAAGCCTCTTGCTTGTAACTTGGTTTATCTCTTTGCATTGTGTACTTTGTTTACATATTTTCTGCATTGTGTACTTTGTTTCTTTTTCTAGTTGCTATGCTTTTTGTAACTAAGTTTGACATGCTTGGTTAATGCAGTTTGAAACTCAATTTGCAGTACAGTTTGCTTTGTATGCAGCCTTGTACCTTTATATTTGAACCATGTTTTTGCATCTACTTTGACATGCTTGCATTTATATCTTTTATTTTTCTCTCTGTGAACCGAGAAGAGCGATATTCTTGTGATTTTCAGAGGGGAAAATAAACATAGCATTCTGATTCCAGCCGACAAACTTTAATGATGATTTCTTTTTATCTGCTTGAAAATTCTTTTCAGTTAATTGCGCTGATTTCTTTTTCTTCTGTCTTTCGCAGGTAAGTAACAGTTGGATGATGGAGGAAGCAGTAGAAGTCAAAGATTTTAGGAGATTAGGCTTAGATTTATTTTTTCATTTATTGTAAACAAATATTATTGTAAATACTGTAAGTTGTAAAGCTACAATATTCAGATAAATTTGTAACAACATTTGAAACGAATATAAAAAAAAAAGTCTTTGTCAAATATCCTCCAATCTTACCTTGCATTGTTTATTTATTTATTTAAGACTCTCAAATCAAAATAATTGGAACTGTATCCCAATAATTTTAATCTAGATAAAATAAATAATCAACAAACTTTGCAGTCTCGTAACCTTGCATTACTTACAATACGCATGGTATTCGCATTGTACAGTTTAAACAAACAAAGCATTCCATTAAACAGTAAACCTTTCACTCCACTTAATCAAGCATATGCCTTAATGTTCCAAAAAAGTCTCATCTTTTATCCCAGATAATCAGGCCTTGAGAAACAACCAGTAAACTTGAACAAGCGTGAAAACAACGTAACAGTTAACTGAATTTCTGAGGATTGGGTTCCTTCTGAGAAATGCGAGCGAAAACCCTAATTCTGGATTTGTTGCCAAAGAAAAGTCTGCTTGATCAATTCCTGAGTCAATCTTAAAAATCAGAGAGAAATCCTAGGATTGTGATTTTCTTGTGCAAAAGGGAGGGCAAATTTTGGGGTACAACAGCTACATATATAATTGTATCCTTAGGTACCCATATCTTTTTGTGTCCTTGTTTGTTAGTGTTACCAAAATTCTGTTTGAATTTTGGTTTAGCAGAGAAATCATTACTAGTATATTTTAAATCATGTGTGTTCCCATAGATAAATTGAGATTTCAAAGGAGTGCGTTTAATACCCAGATCCTTGACTTTCTTAGGTTAGGATACTTTACCTTTGTATCCTATACCTTTTCTTCCATTTCTGCTAACTCCATAAATCATTGAAGCCATCTTCCTTTTATCTATGTTTTTAGCGAGGAATTTCTGAAAGCTATGATCATATTCGTTTATGATCTTATCAGAACTACTAGGAGCTTCTAAGATAGTTTCCTTCTGAGTGTCTTGTAAGTCATTTTCAAGTTTTGAAATTTTTTCTTTCAACTCAGAATTTTCCAATCTCAGATTCTTAGTTTCTTCAGAGTTAGAAACTAGATCCTTTTTCAGGTTCTTGAATTTGACTCGAAGTTGCTGATATCTTTCAAGAATTTCACTTAGAATTTCTCCTAATTCATATTTAGTAAAATTTATAGTAAAGTCAAGAAATACCTCTTCAGTGTCTGATTTTGATTTTAATCTAGATGATTCAGTATCTTCTGACACGTTGGCCATAAGAGCAATGTTGGCTCTTTCATCTTCTGATTATGTGTCTGCTTCTGAAGAGTCTGAATCATCCCACGTTGCCATGAGACTTTTCTTCTTCTCCTTAACGAACTTCTTTTTAGGTGTCTCCTTCTGAGGATGGTTCAGATTTTCTATATCCAGATGAAGATTCAGACTGATTCCCTGTTATTCTGGATTTTTTGAACTTCCATTGCCTTTGCTTCCACAGCTGATTGACTCTTCTGGAGAGAAGAGATAATTTATCTTCTTTTGATGAGGATCCGCCAGAGTTTCTTCCATTTCCTGCAAAACTTTAGAATCATATTTTTTGTTAGATTTAAGGGCTAAAGGCTTACCTTGCGTCTGGGGATCATCATCTTCTAACTCTATCTCATGACTTCTGAGAGAGCTGACGAGTTCTTCTAGAGATATTTTGTTCATATCTTTTGCCAGTTTGAGAGCAGTGACCATCGGTCTCCATTGTTTTGGTAAACTTCTGATGATATTCTTTACATGATCAGCAGTTGAGTACCCTTTGTCCAGAACTTTCAGCCCAACAACCAGAATTTGAAATCTTTAGAACATAGCTTCAATGGTTTCAAGGATGTGATAAAGTTTGTTTACACGAACAATTTGTTTTCCCAAGGAATTTGAAATCGTTTTAACCCTTGTATCAGTCCTCAAGGATGTGACGAAGTTTGTTTTAAAAATTTGTTTGAAAAGTGTTTGTGTGAAAAATATTTGTTTGTTTGAGCAAGTACCTAACAGTTATCTACCTACTCGAAAAAAGGTCGTTTCTATTCTTGTTTCCTTTATACAGCGCCATCCTACTATTGAGAAATAGGTAGCACCGTCGTTGGAGTCGTAAGGTTCAATTTGAAATGGACGTCGGTCACTAAAGCAATATTAGGACACCTTAGTAGTCACCCTAGAGTCTTAAGATCTTTTCGAGGCAACATTTCCGAGGCAACATTTACGAGGCCACATTCGAATGGGACATTTGATCTTTATAGATGGGAGGGAAACCACTAAGACACCCTATGCTTAATGATCATTTACCGAAGGCAACCAAAGTGAGAGTATACCCTAAGAGTGAATATGTGCGAGTGATTTGTGTCAGTTATTTAATCTTTGCACATTAGGGTTTTCTAACTTTTTTAATTTTTCATGCATTCTTGCGATACAATCCTATTAGCATTCATCTAACAGTTAATAATTTGCGGAAATTAAAAGCGAAAAACATAAAACCTAACTATTACAAGGCTTCAGGGAGGGGGATTAATTACATAGCCAAAAATCGGGGAAAAACGATAAGTAAAAACCCTAGTTAAAACTATTACATCCTCAAAACAATTACAAAAAATAAAAAAAAAAGTAAATGCGCGCGGTAATTTAAATGCGAGGCGATTCAGGTTTTGACTCTTTGACTAATCCTTATTGCAATTGATTAAAGAAAAATCATTTTTTTGTCGTTTTTGTTATTTCAGAGAATAATGACTACTTAAATTGCAAAGAAAATCCTAAGTTTTATTTAATGTTAATTTTTGAAAATAAATTAATTAATTCTAAACAACCTATTTTTGTATTTTTATTTTATTTGAAAAAAAAGAGAAAAATGAAATCAAAGATAACCTAATTTTCTAATTTAATTTTAATTGTGAAAAACAAATTAAAGTTACCCTAATTTAAATATTAATATAATTAATTAACAAAATTAAATTTAATAAGAAAACAACTAAATCTAATTTTTGTGACCATTTTTTGATTTTTTTTATGATTTAATTAAGCTGATTTTAAAAATAAAATAATTAACAAATTAAAAGATAAAAATAAAAACAAAAAGAAGTTGAGAATTGGGCATGTGTTGTTGGCTGGAGAGGGGGTGCAGATATGAATTTTGTAAGGCCCATTTAGCATCAAGCCTGGTCAGCGCTGGATCTGGTATGGGCGTTGACTTGAGGAGCACGGTAGACCTTCATTGGAGAGGCGTGGGATCTGATGATACGCTGGATCACATGGATGGATGTTGATGGAGTATGGTGGTCGCTGGATAGTGCAATGCATTTGATCTATTGAATGAAAATAAAATAAATAAAATGTTGGGACCTGGGGATCGAACACAGGTCCTTATGCTCTCCTCCAGTGATGCCTTGCCAGCTGCGCTGGAATGTTAATTTGTTAACATAATACAAACAAAACATAATATGCAAAACATGATTTTTGGGTCAGAAAAACGCGCGAGATTCAGACGTCCCAATGGATGCTTGACACACCAGCGTCTTCTTCCATTCTCCGTTCTTTTACATGAAGGGACTTTTACCTACAGCAGTTTTGCTGTAACTATAAACCTGTAACATTCAAAAATCATGTACAAGCAATATAAATGAAAGGTAATGGTACCAATCAACTCGTCTCATCCTCACGAGCATCATGGTACCTGATTCGAAGCCTAATTTTTCCTGCATAAAAAAACCTAAAAATAACACAGAAACCCTAGCAATGGCAACATCCTGTAAAGGCATCAAAAACGCAATTAAATGGCATGGTTAGCTTGAAAACATGATGACAAACACAAATATAACAATCAAAAGTGTTAATGATGTAAGAATCATGATAATCGAATTGAAAAATCATGTCGAACCGTATAAAGTGTAGTGCGTGCTTCTGGGTGTTTCAGGCCTTGCAAACGATTGGGACAGCTTCCTGGGACGTCCAACAATGGATTGGGATAGTTAGGATGGCTTCATATGGCCTGTGGAGTGAAAACTAGTTCACACTTTTGCCAACTTTTTTGAGTTTTTTTCTATGCCTCTCACGACCTCTAACCTCCATTTTTGATCTGGAATTGCTCATTATATAACCTAGAGTGAATTAGGTTAACAAACTTGGACTAAATCTTTGCATTTATCCAAGATTTTATTTTATTTGTAATCTATATGATATGTTGCTAATTTGAGCCAAAACATGCCTTTCTTGTACCAATTGTCCTTGATGTGATTTGATCATGTTAACTTAGCATATCTTGATTGCCAATCTGTCAAAAAAACAAACCAAATCATATATTTGTTAATTTCCATCATTTATTTGATTTAATTCACTTTTTAATTAATCAAAAATAAAAATAAATTTAAAAATGAAGCACATAATGGGTGAATGAAAATTTGAGTCATGGACCACATTATAATTGAGGTGCAAGCATAAAAAGTTGGTCCTATTTAGCAAAAAATACAAATTTGAGCACATTTGACTTTTGACCCTAGAGAGGTGTTCTTGTACTTTTTAGAAAGCTTAGGAAGTCCTCTAAACAACCCTTTTGGTCTCATCTCAATTGAGTATTCCATGTTTATGTATGAAGCTTTGACCCAAAAGGTGTTTTTGTTGACTTTTCAAAAGGACCTATAATGTCAAAATTCATATCTTTTTGTGAGTGCATAATTTTGACTTGGGAGATGAGGATGAATTGTAGGGAATTGCATCCTCTTAAAAATGAGCTTTGGATGGGTCAATTATGATAAAGTATGAGAAAGTTATGCTTGGTCAAAGTTGAGTTGACTTTTCCTATAAAACCCTAATTTAGCAACTTTTGGGTTTTGATGAATTGTGAGCAATCCTTGAGGAATCATGATAAACCCTTGATCAAATGATGGATAATACTTCAAAATGAGGATGTTGACCAAAAATATTGAAGTTTGACTGTATGTGGGCCACAATTGACTTTTGACCTATAGTTGATTTTCAGGCATTTGAGCAATTGACTGATCAAACTTCTTTTGCAAGGCCTGAAACTTGACATGGATGGTCTTAAGAACATATTAGGACAATGATGAGCATTTGATTCCTTTGTGGTTCACACATCTTGATGAAGATGGAAACCCTAATTTGAGGTATGTTGCCTTAGGAGAGAGTTTTTCTGGTCAATTCTTGAACTTCCTTGAGCAATTTGGGGACCTCACTTGCCATGTGTTGAGAAATATGGGAGGGGAAATTTTGGATAGTAGGGCTGTGAGAAGGAACCTGGATAGTAGGGCTTCTTCGACATGAAATCCTGGATAATAGGGCGGTAAGAAGGAACCTGGATAGTAGGGTTACTTCGAGATGAAAGCCTGGATAGTAGGGTTGTGAGAAGGAACCTGGATAGTAGGGTTACTTCGAGATGAAAGCCTGGATAGTAGGGCTTGGGAAGGAACTTGGGTCGTAGGGTTACTTCAGGATAAGTCCGTGTAAAACTTCAACAGGAAATTGGGTAAGGTTACTTTGTGATAAGTTCGTGTAAAACTTTAGAAGGAAACGGGGTAAGGTTACTTTGAGATAAGTTTGTGTAAAACTTCAGAATAAACCGGGGTAAGGTTATAAGTTTGTGTAAAAATTCAGGATGAACCGGGGTAAGGTTATTTTGATATGACAACCTGGGTAAGGTTGTTTCGTGAGGAGTTTGGGTAAAACTGCAGCGGGAACCTGGGTAAGGTTACTTTTGTCGCACTGATGATTACTCTGTTTAGCTTCGAGTGTTGATCATGGACCTGCTGGAAATTGTTGATAATAATCGTCTTTCCTAAAAGAAATACAGGGTTAGTTATGTGTGATGCATGAGATGCATTGTGATGAGGTTCTCCAAATAACTGAGATTATGCTATATGTAATGTATGCACATGTCATGATGTATGAACATGAAATGCTGACGTAATAATCTGAGTCCGGGAAAATAAATCCCTGACTGCTGTTTGGAGAGTATGAGAAATGATATTCTTGACTGCTGTAAAAAACCATAGTTCCTCTACTTCTGTTGGGGATGGTGAACAAAGATGACTAGCTGGGGATTCACATCCATTCGGCTGGTGAATATTCTGCCGGAAGAGACCTTGTTTGAGGATAACTTTGCGGGGAATAACTTTGTTGGAGAGGAGATGCTCTGTTGATAGATCTGCTGATTTGGAGAAATAAACTCAGCTGGGGATGAATTTCTATTTCCGGTGATAATGAATTCCGTTGGAGATTGAATTTCTTCTTGTGAGAGAAATAAACTCTGCTTGAGGAAAAATTTACTGACTCACTCGCAATTGTGAACCTCAGCTGGGGAGAGTTATGTCTTGTTCGGGAAAGCTAACATCATTGTCTTTGGATAATTTTTACTCTATGGGGAGCGTATGTACCACTACTCATACTCTCAAGCTGGCTCTATCCCGGTACCTGATGGGCAGAGTAACTGTAAGGTTTGGGAACTTCTTGTTTTCCCTGTTTTTGGCATTACGAGTAATCGTCTTTGGTTTCTTGTGTAAATATTTATGAGCAATCATTATTTTCAAATGCATATATCAAAAATGAATAATTGGATGTTCTTGCAAAACAAAACAGAAAAAGAAAAACAAATTGAAATTTCTTGTGAAAATTAATTGTATTGATTTTTTGCAATTGGCCCGTAATAGGCATTTTTGTACAAAGAGGCTGACGTCCTAGTAAGAGAACACCGCCGAAAGAAATTACAATTTATTTAAAAGAAAGAAAAACAACTATGTGAAATGAACTCATGGGTTCTGTGATCGGTGGATCTGGAACTGACTGTTTAACGCTGGTTCGCGAAATGTCGCGGTAAGCAAGAGTCGCCACCGTCTTTTATTTTCTCCAAATGGAAAGGACAAAAGCACAGAAAAATTCCTTAAAGAGATTGCTCTCGGTTCGGGAGGTAGGTTATAGAAAGGGAAGGTGTTAGCACCCTTTCTATCCATGATTATCCATGGGCTCTTAGATACTTGTTCACTTGTGTTTTCAAAAATGGTTTGTTTGCTTTTCAACTGTGGGTTTTAAAAAAGTTTCTTTGAAAATTCCAGTTCTACTCTTGTATCGGTCCTCAAGAGTGTTTGAAAAATTGCTTTCGAAAGCTTTTTGAAAATGTGTTGGTGTGAAAAGTATTTTTGAATTTTGTTTTGAATTTAGAGCAAGTATCTAGAGTCGTCTACCTACCCTAAGGAATTCGTCTGTGTAAATGTCCTTAAAAGTAATGCCATCCCACCATTGAGAGGTAGGTAGCACCACCGTTGGAGGTGTTCGGGTCAATTCGAGGTTCGGGACATGGTGATCACCAGAGCAATGGGAAGATACCTTAGAAGCTACCCTCATGCCAGGTTCCCGGATCATGAGGACTTACTAAGACATCCTCTACTCGACGATCACCTTTCGAAAGGCAACAGTGAGGCGTACCCTAGGGGTGGTGTGTGCAAATTTGTGTGTCAGTTTCATTGATATTTGTCTTGTCATGTTCATTGTGATCTACGCTTGATTTTATTTTTAAGGCCATACATTCTTTCATGCTTATTTAATAGTTAAAAGTTGCGGGAAAATAAATCTATAACTATTACAAATGGCGCGGGTCCACATCGCCAAAATTAAACCGGACCCGATTTGACGGAAAGTAAATAAACCAAGGAAATAAAAGTGCGATAAGTGAATATTACAACGCTTTGGGAGAATTACATAATTATAATAAGCGACATAAAACAAATACGCAAATTAAATAAATTACGAACATGGGCGTTGGACCCTTTTGCAAAAATTTAAAGTTAATGAAGGGTTGAAATTAAAATTGAAAAGAAAATGTTTTTTAGTATTTTATGTTTTTAATAAAAAAAGAATTGATTTAAATCAAAATAAAATGTCAAACCCTAATTCTAATTATTTTTAGTTATTAAGAAAATATTGAAATTTTAACCTATTTAAACCTAATTATTTTTATGTACAATTTAATTATGAAAATAATAAATAAATAAGTATTATGATAAAAAAGAGAAAATTAAAAAGGGAATAAAAAGTTATTAAACCTAATTCTATATTTTTGGATTTTTAGTTATATATAAAAAAAAAAGAATTAAAATTAAAACCTATTTAATACTAAATATTTACATGCAATGTATTTATGAAAATAATAAAATAAATATTATATTTTTCTCTTTTTTCTGATTTTTGTGCATTTTTATATTTTGTAAAGAAATAATTAATTAATTTAACAAATAAAGAAATAAAATCATTATTGAAAATAAAATAAAAAAATGTATAGAGAAGCAAACCAGGGGGGTTTTCTGTCCCAACATGGAGGTGTGGACTTAGCAAATCTGGCCCAATTAAGCATGAAATCCATTGACTATTGTGCAAGCATGTCGTGCATTGACTGGAGTATACGTGTTCTTCAGATTCTTGGCCTTGGATTAAATCTCCAGATGAACGTGGCTGGTTTGATGATGGAGGCACATAGTATATCCACAAATCAAGCGCTGCATGGGATTAATTAATGAAAAATAATATTGAACATGTGAAAGACCTGGGGTTCGAACCCAGGTCATGTACCTCCACTACCAATCCTGCTTGCCAGCTGAGCTACACGCGCATTCAAATATATTGTGACAAATAAATAACAAAAGGAAAAAGCAAACGCATTAGTGGTTTAGCGCGCCAGTTTTCAAACCGGCCTATCACGTTTTGACAACGAGGTTGTCTTCTTCATTGTTTTTATTTTTTCTGAAACAAAAGCCTATGGCAACAGTTTTAAGCGCGTGGTCTTAGGCTAGCTTCAAGAAAATAGCGACTAGCGCTATGAGGTCAATAAATTGATCGCGAGGGTCAAGATCTCTTCGTCTTGATGTACTGATTTGAATGGCGTGGGTCTGGAATCCTAATTTCGCTTGGTCTGAAAATCCCTAATTCAAAAAACCTGCAACCCTAGAAATCGATTATGGCGAAATCACATACGATGCATAATAATTCAATTAAATACCATGGTTAGCTTTAGAACTTCACAAGGAACAAGAATCAACAAATAAAATTCACAAATAACGCATAGAATAGAATGTATGATTATGCAATTTGTTTGATACAGTTCCGGCTCTAGGTACCAATTCCTTGCGTTTGGATGGATGATATTGATTGGAATGCCTTCAGGAATGCTTGAGGAAGCTATTGAAATAGGTTTTGTGTCTTGAATCAATCTCTAGCACTGATTTCAGATTTGAGTTTTATGGAAAATTTTCAAGTTTGCAAAGTGTTTTTTCTGCGCAGCTTCCAGTGTGTTAGCATTAGGTTTGTGATTCTGATTATGTATGGAAGCAATTAGGTTAACAAAATTCAACAAAATCTCTTGTAATCATGGATTGAAGATTTGATTTTTTTCCATTATATTTTCAATCTTTTTCACATGGTTTTTGTATCAATTATGCTCAAATCAATCCAATTCTTCCTAATCAGCATGTGCACGAAATATTGACCTTGAAATGTGTACAAAAAGATTTGTTTGGTTCATTTAGATATTTTCCACATATTTAATTGATTTAATTGAATTAATATAAATAGAAATTCAAATAAATAAATAAAAAATAAGAAAATACTTCCCTTTGGGCCAAGTGGTCGTGCATATGCTTGGAATGATGAATCATGGAAGAAAAATGAGCCCATTAGCCAATTTAGGTCATTTGAACCATTGTTGACTTTTCAAAATATTCAAAAATTTCCCAACTTCCACAAGGCATAACTTGCTCAATTTTTAAGCTTTTCACATGTTCTTGGACATTTTGGAAAGGTCTTTGAGTCCTCTAACCAATGCCTTTGGTCCCATGTCATTTTGATTTACCAATCTCAAGTTATGGCCTTTTCCTTAAAGTCCCTTTTTGTTGACTTTTGAATATGACCTATAATGTTGAAATTGATAACTTTTTGTGAGAGCATTTCTTGGACTTGAAGTATGAAGATGAGTTGTAGGAAATGTCTTTCTCTGCAAAATGAGCTTTGGATGGAATTTTTCTGATAATCCATGTGAAAGTTATGCCCTGGTCAATTTCAGTTGACTTTTTCAGCTGTCCAAATATAGTAACTTTTGCATCTTTGATGATTTCTGAGCCAAATTTTGAGAATCATGATCAAGCATTGATCAAATGATGTTTGTGGCTTCAAAATGATATGTTGACCAAAAATTTGAACTTTTGACTGTCAAATGACCATTTTGCCCCTACAGTTGACTGTAGTGCAATTTAGGGTTTTGACTGTGCAATTTTGAGCTGAATGCCTTGAAACTTGATATGAGGATATTTGACCATCTTTGTAGGCATATGGGACTTGATTGGCCCTTTGAAAACTTCACTTTCTTGATCAGGACTCAAACCCTAGTTTTGACTGTATAGGAGACAGTTGGACTGCACAACCCTTGGAGAATTTTGTGACTTGGCTTGGCAATTTCTTGAAGAATATGGGAGGGAAAATTTTGGGGTACAACAGTTGCCCCTGTTCAATCTTCTTAGACCTGAGGATGCAGATTGGATGACGTGCCTTTCGTAATCCGAAGGTGGAAGATGATTGAACACTAGAGTGCCCAGAAATTTGCGCTCACATAGTAACAGTGATGATGGGGGAATGGGCTTGTAGATGCCATTTGGAGATTGCTGGATAGGGTGATGGGCTTATAGATGCCATCTGAATGTTGATTGCGTAGGAGATTCCTTAGCGAGAACATGCATACCTGCAAAAGAAAAATGAGTACCTGACACGTTGCAGGAGCTGATTTTAGATGCTTGGTATAGATGTGTCCTGACTGGTTACAGGAGCTGAGTCTGGAGCGTCAAACGCTGATGAATGAACCAGAGATGGTTACTGCCTTAGCATGAATGGTAAGAGAATCTTGGGTGATTTTAACTTCAACAACGCTCGTTGAGAAAATCCTTAGCGGGAATTACCATCTTCGCAGGATCGGGAAGAGAGCCATAAGCAATTATAATCTGAAAGGGAATCACCTCACTCGCCGTTGGAGAGGGAATCATAGGAAAAGGAATTGTCACCTCACACACCGTCGGAGAGGGAAACATAAGAGATTATCACCTCACACTCATCGTCGGAGAGGGAAACATTTGAAAAAGGAATTACCACCTCACGCACTTGCCGGAGAGGGGACCATAAGAGACTATCACCTCACACTCATCGTCGGAGAGGGAAACATCTGAAGAAGGAATTACCACCTCACGCACTTGCCGGAGAGGGGACCATGGGAGACTATCACCTCACACTCATCGTCGGAGAGGGAAACATCTGAAAAAGGAATTACCACCTCACGCACTTGCCGGAGAGGGGACCATAGGAGACTATCACCTCACACTCATCGTCGGAGAGGGAAACATCTGAAGAAGGAATTACCACCTCACGCACTTTCCGGAGAGGGGACCATAGAAGATTATCACCTCACACTCATCGTCAGAGAGGGAAATATCTGAAGAAGGAATTACCACCTCACGCACTTGCCGGAGAGGGGACCATAAGAGATTATCACCTCACACTCATCGTCGGAGAGGGAAACATCTAAAGAAGGAATTACCGCCTCACGCACTTGCCGGAGAGGGGACCATAAGTTCTGCTGGGTCTTTATCAGAAAAATCTGTTGGGAGTCGATTTAGCTGGACTAGAGAAGGCTTTGAAATATGTTTGAGCATTTTAACTGCATCTTTCCTGAAAGGTAAAGGTCAGTCATATGCAATGCATGATATGGATCAAGCAATGATGTTCTCAACATAAATGAGATTTGTATGATATGATGCGTCTATGCATGCTATAATGATGTATGTGATGTTTTATGAATGGGTTTTTCGTCTAGGAAAGTAAATCCTTGACGGGTGCCGGGAAGTCACTCCTGGGCTGATGTTGGAGAATAAGCTTTTACTTCCGCTGGGGATGATGGTTGCAAGAATACCGGTAGGAGAAGATGACTCCGTTGCGGAATAAACTTGGCAAATGGAAGATTCTGCGGGGGGAAAAGATACTCTAGTGACCATGCTGGGGAGTGATACTCTGTGGGGATAGAGATGCTTTGCTGAATTGTTGATAACTTGCTGAGGATATCCTTGTTGTGCTGGAAGTGTTGATGGACTTCGCTGGGGCAAGGAGACTTCATCGAGGACGCTCTTTTCGTGGCTTTTGGCTGAGGATAACCCAGTTATATCCTGTTAAGGAAGTAACTCTTTGAATAAAGCCGGGAGACGCGTTCGTGCTCTTGCGAGGGGATAAGCTTCCAGAATCTACTGGGGATAAGCTTACTGCTTGGGGATATGAATCCCAACCTTCTTGGGGAACTGGATTGGACTCTTCTGGGAAGTTTTGAACTGCGGGGGAAGTGATTCCTTTGAATGTCTGGTATACCGCCGGGGAACAATCTTTAGACCAAAACTGCCGGGGATGCTTGTTAAGGATATATGCTGCTGTTGGGGAAGTATTGAAATCTACGGAGGATACTCAACTTCCTTGAGATTTGATAGCTTTGCTTGGAGAAGAATGCACTTTTGCTGAACCACTCTCTGGGGATTTAAGATGCACTTGGCCGTGTTCTTTGGCTGAACCTACCTTGGTACCTTGGAGGATAGAACAATTAGACTGCTCAGACAACTCTTTATTGCCCCTGTTTCTAACGTCACCTGCAATTAATTCTTTTGTTTCGTATGCAAATATTTATGAGTTAGCAAATTATTGTCAATGCATATATCACAAATTGAACCTTGGACGTTCTTCGCAAGACAAAACAGAAAAAGAAAGACACTTGGCACGTTTAACTGAAAATGTATTTGTATTGATTTTGAATGGCCTGAAAATAGGCGTTTTGTGTACAAGAGGCTGACGTCCTAGTAAGAGGTACGTCGCCGATCAAAAGAGTTTATACAAGTTTTGTACAAAAGAAAATAAAACAGCTGTGTGAAATATGAATGATCCCACTGGGTTTCAACTCTGCTATCGCCTTTATAACTCTGAGCGTCTCATCACTTGATGACCTTGGTTGAAGGTGAAGCTGACTGATCGATGCCGTCTGAACTTGATGTAGATACCGGATTCTGGATGCAACGTGATCAATGAGACATAGTATTACGCTTTTATCCCTAATTTTTGCCTGGACCGCCCTTTCGGGTTTTCAGTCCACCGGGATACCCGTTTTTGCCCAAGCCGCCTTTTCAGGTTTTCGACTTGCCGGGTGTACAGATTTTTTCATTTTCATCCCTTCATTTTGCCCGAACCCTTTTGGTTCGACGGGAAGCCCTAATTTTTTCCTAGGCATGTCAGCCTAGCGGGTCTTTTTTCATGCGTAGTATTTTTTAACTATGTCTGCATTGGCGGGGTGAGGAAGGTCGTCACCATCCATGTTGGTTAATATCATTGCTCCTCCTGAGAACACATGCTTAACCACAAATGGCCCTTCGTATATAGGGGTCCATTTGCCCCTTGGATCACTCCGAGGAAGGATGATTCGCTTGATTACCAGATCCCCAACTTGATATTCCTGTGGTCTGACCTTTTTGTTAAATGCCCTGATCATTCGTTTTTGGTACGTCTGACCATGACAGATAGCAACAAGTCTTTTTTCGTCAATGAGGTTGAGTTGATCAAGTCGTGTCTGGATCCAATCCTCTTCGTTCAGATTTGCATCCTTCATTATCCGGAGAGAGGGAATTTGTACTTCAATCGGCAAGACTGCCTCCATACCATAAACCAGAGAGAAAGGGGTTGCCCCGGTTGACGTCCTAGCTGAGGTACGGTACCCATGCAGGGCGAACGGTAACATCTCGTGCCAATCTTTATAAGTCACTGTCATTTTCTGCACGATTTTCTTGATGTTTTTATTTGCTGCTTCTACAGCCCCATTCATCTTCGGTCTGTAAGGAGAAGAATTGTGGTGCTGTATCTTGAACTGTTCGCAGAGCTCAACGATCATCTTATTGTTTAGATTGGTACCGTTGTCTGTAATAATCCGCTCAGGGACGCCGTACCGACATATCAGATTGTGTCGAATAAACCGTGCCACCACAGTCTTGGTTACCGTAGCATAGGATGCTGCCTCAACCCACTTCGTAAAATAATCAATCGCCACTAGGATGAAGCGATGTCCATTAGATGCCGTAGGTTTGATCTCGCCGATCATGTTTATGCCCCACATTGCAAACGGCCAAGGCGCGGTCAGAACATTCAGTGGAACTGGAGGAACATGCACTTTATCTGCATAAATCTGGCACTTGTGGCATGTCCTGGAGTGTTGGTAGCAGTCGGCTTCCATTGTAGACCAATAATATCCTGCCCGTAGGATTTTCTTAGCCATAGTATGCCCACTGGAATGTGTACCAAAGGTCCCTTCATGTAGCTCTTCCATGATTCTCTCTGCTTCAGTCTTATTCACACAACGCAGTAAGGTTGAATCATGGTTTCTCTTATACAAGATGCCGTTGCTTAGGAAGAACTTTGCTGCGAACCTTCTCAGGAACTTCTTATCATTGACAGAGGCACCTTCAGGGTATTCCTGAGCTTCCAGATATCTCTTCACTTCGTGGTACCAAGGCTTCTCAGTCACCAATTCAGTTTCGAGATCACAACAGTATGCCGGTTCGTCCAGTTTCCAGATGATGATCCGGGGAGCCTCATTATCCCATTTGACTTTGAACATTGAAGACATTGTAGCTAACACGTCCGCTAACTGATTTTCTTCTCTTGGAAAGTGTTCAAAGGTTATCTCCGTGAAGTGGGGAATCAGGGTCAACACACATTCTCTGTAAGGGATCAGGTTTGGATGTTTCGTATCCCACTCTCCTTTGATCTGATTAATCACAAGAGCGGAATCTCCGAAAACACTTAGAAATTTGATCCTTAGGTCGATCGCAGCTTGGAGACCCATGATGCACGCCTCATACTCCGCCATGTTGTTGGTACAGTTGAAACATAGCCGGGCAGTGAGTGGAGTATGAGTACCTTGAGGGGATATGATGATGGCGCCGATACCATTTCCCAAAGCATTGGAGGCTCCGTCAAAGTGCATAGACCATCGGGATCCTGGTTCAGGTCCTTCATCCGGTCCAGGTACTTCACAATCTGTTACTATCATAATGCTTTCATCCGGAAACTCGAAGTTCATTGATTGATAGTCATCTACAGCTTGGTGAGCTAAGTGGTCTGCCAATACACTTCCCTTGATGGCTTTCTGGGTTGTGTACTGAATGTCGTATTCCGTCAAGATCATTTGCCATCTTGCAATCCTCCCAGACAGAGCGGGCTTTTCGAATATGTACTTTATAGGATCCATTTTTGAGATCAACAAGGTAGTGTGAGTCAGCATATACTGTCTCAGCCGGCGAGCAGCCCATACCAAAGCGCAGCAAGTTTTCTCAAGCAGTGAGTATCGGGTCTCACAGTCGGTAAACTTTTGGCTAAGGTAATAAATGGCATGCTCTTTTCGGCCAGACTCGTCATGCTGCCCCAGCACACACCCCATTGAATTATCAAGCACTGTCAGGTATAGTATCAGAGGTCTCCCTTCAACCGGTGGCATAAGGATAGGTGGTTTTTGGAGATACTCTTTGATTCTGTCGAAGGCAGCCTGACATTCATCGTTCCAACGTACTACCTGATCTTTCTTCAGCAGCTTGAAGATTGGCTCACAGGTAGCGGTCAGATGTGAGATGAATCGAGCGATGTAATTCAGGCGCCCTAAAAAGCCTCTGACCTCCTTCTCTATCTTAGGAACTGGCATCTCTT
Organism: Vicia faba; assembly: GCA_948472305.1. NCBI lineage: Eukaryota > Viridiplantae > Streptophyta > Magnoliopsida > Fabales > Fabaceae > Vicia > Vicia faba. The sequence continues at coordinate 1,221,013,564 of OX451739.1, read as the reverse complement.
GAATAGCCTTGACCTTAGCAGGGTCCACTTGAATACCTTTATCACTGACCACGAAGCCTAGCAACTTCCCAGATCTTACCCCGAAGGTGCACTTGTTCGGGTTCAATCTTAGCTTGTATAGTTTCAACCGGTCAAACAATTTCTGTAGATGATCTAGGTGTTCTTCCTCAGTCTGGGACCTTGCGATCATATCGTCCACATACACTTCGATCTCATGATGGATCATATCATGAAATAAGGCAACCATGGCACGTTGGTAGGTTTCCCCAGCATTCTTTAATCCAAATGGCATGACCTTGTAACAGAAGGTGCCCCACTGAGTAACGAATGTAGTCTTTTCCATGTCTTCAGGTGCCATCTTGATCTGATTGTAACCTGAAAAGCCATCCATGAAAGAGAATACCTTGTGCTGAGCTGTATTATCAACAAGGACATCAATGTGAGGTAAGGGGAAGTCATCCTTGGGGCTGGCCCTGTTCAGATCCCTATAATCGACACACATTCTGACCTTACCGTCCTTCTTAGGTACCGGCACCACGTTAGCAACCCACTGAGGGTAAGAAGTTACTGCAAGGAACCCGGCATCAAACTGTTTCATGACCTCGGCCTTAATCTTCTCAGACATCTCTGGACGCATCCGACGGACCTTTTGTTTAACTGGAGGGCATTCTTCCTTAGTTGGCAAGTGATGGACCACAATGTCGGTATCCAACCCGGGCATGTCTTCGTAGGACCAGGCAAAGATCTCCATGTAGTCATGTAACATCTTGGTTAACCGTTGCTTCACGCTGAGCTCTAGGTTGGCACCAATCTTTACCTCTTTCCTGTCTGCCTCAGTACCCAAGTTTATGGTTTCCACTGGCTCTTCATGGGGTTGAATTGCCCTCTCTTCCTGAAGCAACAGTCTTGCAAGCTCGCCGGGCACTTCGCAATCAGCTTCACCTTCGTCTTCGGCTAAGTTGATCGGATTTTCGAAGTCATAACTGGCAGTAGCAGAGCTGTTATCAGTGAGATCCAGAGTGGATTGAAACCTGTATGAGTGAGTGTGTGTGTAAATACAGCTGTTTTTGAAAATTATGTAAAGGAAAAGAAAGACAGAAAAGGAACACAATATTTGCAATGCGAAAAATACGTCCAAGATTTTCATTTATGATATATGAAATGACAGTTTGTATGCCCTCACAAATAGAACCACGGTGCCTCGGGTAAGACACCGGGCCATAGAGTTTATCATTGTTTATTACAAAATAACAAAACATAGGAATTCATTACTTAGTAACAAAAGAAACAGGGAGATTGTCCTTTGCACTCCAATTGTTCAGTCCACCGTCAGTTGCCGGGTAAATCCAGCTATCAAACTCAGCTTCATCAACTTCCTCTTCATCCCCAATAGCATTAACTCCATGAGCAGGCAGGGGAGCTGTCACTACGTTAGGCTTGTCAGATGCCTCAAACTGTACCTCCTTGGCGTCAATGAGGTCCTGTAGCTTGTTCTTTAGTGCCCAACAGTCATCGGTAGAGTGCCCTGGACTTTCTGAATGGTAAGCACAACGAGCATTCGGGTTGTACTTGGGAGATGTTGTATTTGGGAACTTTGGAGCCTCCCTGACAGTCACCAAATTGGTTGCGAGCAACTGTGGCAGGATCTGCGATAGGGTCATGTTTAGCCGGGTAAACTCCCTCCGGGGTCTTTCAGCCCTTTGAGAATTGTTTGGCCGAGGAGCGGCAGCAGGCTTAGCAATCATCACCACACTGACAGATTGGCGGTGCTCAGGTCTCTCTGATTTCCTAGAACCATACACGGCACTAGACTCCTTTTTGAATGGTTTCTTTTCCGAACTAGAGGATGCACCCTTCGCAATCTTCCCCGACTTCAACCCAGCTTCAATCCTTTCTCCGGTCAGAATCAAGTCAGTGAAACCAGCAGAAGAATTCCCGATCAGATGGTTGAAAAATGGCCCAGATAGGGTCCCCAAGAACATGTCTACCAGCTCCCGATCAGTCAATGGTGGCTGCACCCTGCCAGCCAGGTCTCTCCACTTCTGAGCGTACTCCTTAAAACCTTCGCTTGCACCTAACGCCATACCATGGAGTTGGGTACGTGTGGGGGCAAGGTCGGCATTATATTGATACTGCTTGTAGAAAGCAGTAGCCAACTCCTCCCAGTTACGAACCTTGGTCCCATCCAGCTGATAGAACCATTCGAGATGAGTCCCTGAAAGACTCTCCTGGAAGAAGTGGATCCATAAATTCTTATCCGCAGAGTACGGCTGAATTTTCCGAACATAGGACCTTAAATGCAGCTTGGGACAAGACGCCCCGTCATATTTGGAGAAGGATGGTGCTTTGAATTTATGCGGGATAATCACACCAGTCGACAAACCCAGATCTCTGAAATCCAGCCCAGGTGCCTGTTGCACCTCCATAGCCTTCAACCTGTCCTCCAGTTGCTTATATCTGTCATCTGCAGGAGGGTACTGCTCTTCGTCAAAATCTGTCTCGTTGTCGGAGACGACCGGACTAGGAACCTTTACTTCTGCCTGAGAAGGACTCTTGCCAACACAAGAACCAGCCTCTTCATGTTGCAGAGTATTGCCAAACCTTCGGCCCGAGTTGAACAAAACAGTTCTTCTCTTCTTCTTCTTCTCCTTCTTCAGGAGCATAGCCTTTAGTTCTTCTTGGCCTTTAGCCAGACCCTTGATTAGTTCTTGGAATTGTGCATTCTGCACCTGAAGAGCCTTGATTGATGTCTCGGTTGATGCAGATTCGGGATTCATGATGCTGAAATAAACAGCGAAGAACTGTAAGCAACCTGAAAAGGGGAAAACCTGCTATGCACATGATGTATGAAATGCGTATGCAATGCATTCAAGGGTTCTAAAGTTCAAATTTGTTGTAGACAAAAAGGAACACACGTTATCATTAAAGAAATCATTGTTTAATACATCAAGCCTCATGGGCAAAGTACAAAAATCAAATCAATCCCAAAATACACTGCGCATCCTCTTTGGAGCTATGTAGGTGTTGAGGTTCCTCTCCTCACGCAACAGGCGAGTGAGCTCCAAGACCTTCTTTTCACTGGCATGCAGACTAGTCTCAAGAGAATTCCTTTCCTCCTTAAGCTGGATCCAACTCTTCTGCATCTCTTCCCAGGATGTGGGTATATCAGGGTGCTGAATAGTGTAGGACACTTCCCCTTCCAAGACTGGTTCTTTGATTACCGGGATCATGTGAGGATAGGGCATTACTAGCTTCTGGGAGCGAGCTCGTACCCACTTGAGATAGGGTTCCAAAGGGATGGAGTTCCTGTGTCCCAGTGTCTTGCTGTCTATCCTACTGGGCATCCTCCAAGCTCTGATAAATCTCTGGCGAAGTCCCTGAGTATCGTTGTCGAAGTCAAAAACTATGTCAGGAATTAACATGTCATGAGGACCATCCCTCCGAGCATAACCAAACTGTCTCCAAGCCAGGCATGGGCTATAAGTAATACCTCCTTTGATTCCAAGTAAAGGAACATTAGGGTACTCCCCGCAACGGTCAATGATAGTGACCTCTTCTCTGGACCTAGGACACCAATGTATATCTGCATGTGTAAGAGTCATCAACCGTTGTGACCATCTCAAACCCCGCTCATTCTTCAAGACTGATTGCGGAAGGTGCGAAATAAACCACCTTCCCAGGAGAGGAGTGCAACACATAAGGACACCTCTTTTTCTCATGGTTCGAGTGTAACATGAGTGAAGGATGTCCCCCAGCAATGTAGGTATAGGATTCCTGGACATAAAGATCTGGACAGCACTGATATCAATGAGCTGATCTGGGTTAGGGAACAACACCAAACCATAAACAAGGAGGGCCACAACCTCTTCAAAAGCTTGCAAGTCAAGGGAATTCCAACATTCAAGGGCCTTTTCAAACAGGAACCTGGCTAAGAACCCTTTGATACCACTTCTAACTTCCCAATGTCCCTTGAGGTCAGATGACTGTAGGTGCAAGGCTTTAGCAATCTCTTCAAGCTTAGGTTCCTTTTCTGTACCGTTGAAAGGTAGCTGATCAAGGATAGGGATCTTCAGGAGCCGGGAGAACTCCTCCAATGTAGGTACCAACTGATAGTCCAAGAAGGTGAAACAGTGATGCAGAGGGTCAAAGAACTGGAACAAGACCTTTATCATATCTTCCTCAATGTTGGTGTTGACCAAGCTGATGAGGCTTCCATGCCTTTCACTGAATGAAGAGTTCTCGGGAATCCTGGATATAAGCTCCTTAAGCTGAGGAGGTATCCTTACAAGATTGATTTGAATTGTCTTTCTACGAACAGTTTCCATGTCCTACAAAACAAGAACAAAGATGAAAATTCGAACCCCTGAAATGGTTAGTCAATGCATATGATGCTGGATGATGTCATGATGCTATGATTAAACACACCACAGATATTTACAAAGACAAACATGTAAGGCACACAAGGCACACAAGACAAGCCCTTAAGGTTTAAGGCCAGCATGGGGTCTGGGTAGTACCCTCTTGAAGTTGGTGGGTTCAACCTGTCCTAATCAAAGTAACCGGGTTCTAAGGTTCCCAATATCACGGGGTTGCTTTCATTGTTCATCGTTTCGATTTAGCCACTGAACTGGCGACCGAAATATTCCAGGAAAGCAACCCTCAATTGAGCGTAGTATCGAGTATCAACCAACCTCGGACTGCACCAAAGTCAGTTATCTCACTACCCTAAAGAGGCCAAGATAGTTCAATTAAGGTTCCTAAGGTCTATTGATGCTTCACGACACCACGCGGAGGCCCCGTACTCTCCTTGACTGAACTCAAGGGTTACCGGTACACACCAAAGTGCCACATCAACGTAGCAGACTGTTTCAACCATGTCGGTATACCCCGCACAGTTCCCTCACAGCCTTGTTGCTACTTTCTAAGAAGGTATCCCCAGATCCGGGTTAGGATCTATAGAACTCCCAAGACAGTCCCACAATAATAAAGCAAGCAAGTCAATACAATTGAAAACACAGTTATGAAATACCCTAAGGTACACCTCACTTTATAAAGATATTCCCCAGCAGAGTCGCCAGTTCTGTGATCGGTGGATCTGGAACTGACTGTTTAACGCTGGTTCGCGAAATGTCGCGGTAAGCAAGAGTCGCCACCGTCTTTTATTTTCTCCAAATGGAAAGGACAAAAGCACAGAAAAATTCCTTAAAGAGATTGCTCTCGGTTCGGGAGGTAGGTTATAGAAAGGGAAGGTGTTAGAACCCTTTCTATCCATGGTTATCCATGGGCTCTTAGATACTTGTTCACTTGTGTTTTCAAAAATGGTTTGTTTGCTTTTCAACTGTGGGTTTTAAAAAAGTTTCTTTGAAAATTCCAGTTCTACTCTTGTATCGGTCCTCAAGAGTGTTTGAAAAATTGCTTTCGAAAGCTTTTTGAAAATGTGTTGGTGTGAAAAGTATTTTTGAATTTTGTTTTGAATTTAGAGCAAGTATCTAGAGTCGTCTACCTACCCTAAGGAATTCGTCTGTGTAAATGTCCTTAAAAGTAATGCCATCCCACCATTGAGAGGTAGGTAGCACCACCGTTGGAGGTGTTCGGGTCAATTCGAGGTTCGGGACATGGTGATCACCAGAGCAATGAGAAGATACCTTAGAAGCTACCCTCATGCCAGGTTCCCGGATCATGAGGACTTACTAAGACATCCTCTACTCGACGATCACCTTTCGAAAGGCAACAGTGAGGCGTACCCTAGGGGTGGTGTGTGCAAATTTGTGTGTCAGTTTCATTGATATTTGTCTTGTCATGTTCATTGTGATCTACGCTTGATTTTATTTTTAAGGCCATACATTCTTTCATGCTTATTTAATAGTTAAAAGTTGCGGGAAAATAAATCTATAACTATTACAAATGGCGCGGGTCCACATCGCCAAAATTAAACCGGACCCGATTTGACGGAAAGTAAATAAAGCCAAGGAAATAAAAGTGCGATAAGTGAATATTACAACGCTTTGGGAGAATTACATAATTATAATAAGCGACATAAAACAAATACGCAAATTAAATAAATTACGAACATGGGCGTTGGACCCTTTTGCAAAAATTTAAAGTTAATGAAGGGTTGAAATTAAAATTGAAAAGAAAATGTTTTTTTAGTATTTTATGTTTTTAATAAAAAAAGAATTGATTAAAATCAAAATAAAATGTCAAACCCTAATTCTAATTATTTTTAGTTATTAAGAAAATATTGAAATTTTAACCTATTTAAACCTAATTATTTTTATGTACAATTTAATTATGAAAATAATAAATAAATAAGTATTATGATAAAAAAGAGAAAATTAAAAAGGGAATAAAAAGTTATTAAACCTAATTCTATATTTTTGGATTTTTAGTTATATATAAAAAAAAAAGAATTAAAATTAAAACCTATTTAATACTAAATATTTACATGCAATGTATTTATGAAAATAATAAAATAAATATTATATTTTTCTCTTTTTTCTGATTTTTGTGCATTTTTATATTTTGTAAAGAAATAATTAATTAATTTAACAAATAAAGAAATAAAATCATTATTGAAAATAAAATAAAAAAATGTATAGAGAAGCAAACCAGGGGGGTTTTCTGTCCCAACATGGAGGTGTGGACTTAGCAAATCTGGCCCAATTAAGCATGAAATCCATTGACTATTGTGCAAGCATGTGGTGCGTTGACTGGAGTATACGTGTTCTTCAGATTCTTGGCCTTGGATTAAATCTCCAGATGAACGTGGCTGGTTTGATGATGGAGGCACATAGTATATCCACAAATCAAGCGCTGCATGGGATTAATTAATGAAAAATAATATTGAACATGTGAAAGACCTGGGGTTCGAACCCAGGTCATGTACCTCCACTACCAATCCTGCTTGCCAGCTGAGCTACACGTGCATTCAAATATATTGTGACAAATAAATAACAAAAGGAAAAAGCAAACGCATTAGTGGTTTAGCGCGCCAGTTTTCAAACCGGCCTATCATGTTTTGACAACGAGGTTGTCTTCATTGTTTTTATTTTTTCTGAAACAAAAGCCTATGGCAACAGTTTTAAGCGCGTGGTCTTAGGCTAGCTTCAAGAAAATAGCGACTAGCGCTATGAGGTCAATAAATTGATCGCGAGGGTCAAGATCTCTTCGTCTTGATGTACTGATTTGAATGGCGTGGGTCTGGAATCCTAATTTCGCTTGGTCTGAAAATCCCTAATTCAAAAAACCTGCAACCCTAGAAATCGATTATGGCGAAATCACATACGATGCATAATAATTCAATTAAATACCATGGTTAGCTTTAGAACTTCACAAGGAACAAGAATCAACAAATAAAATTCACAAATAACGCATAGAATAGAATGTATGATTATGCAATTTGTTTGATACAGTTCCGACTCTAGGTACCAATTCCTTGCGTTTGGATGCATGATATTGATTGGAATGCCTTCAGGAATGCTTGAGGAAGCTATTGAAATAGGTTTTGTGTCTTGAATCAATCTCTAGCACTGATTTCAGATTTGAGTTTTATGGAAAATTTTCAAGTTTGCAAAGTGTTTTTTCTGCGCAGCTTCCAGTGTGTTAGCATTAGGTTTGTGATTCTGATTATGTATGGAAGCAATTAGGTTAACAAAATTCAACAAAATCTCTTGTAATCATGGATTGAAGATTTGATTTTTTTCCATTATATTTTCAATCTTTTTCACATGGTTTTTGTATCAATTATGCTCAAATCAATCCAATTCTTCCTAATCAGCATGTGCACGAAATATTGACCTTGAAATGTGTACAAAAAGATTTGTTTGGTTCATTTAGATATTTTCCACATATTTAATTGATTTAATTGAATTAATATAAATAGAAATTCAAATAAATAAATAAAAAATAAGAAAATACTTCCCTTTGGGCCAAGTGGTCGTGCATATGCTTGGAATGATGAATCATGGAAGAAAAATGAGCCCATTAGCCAATTTAGGTCATTTGAACCATTGTTGACTTTTCAAAATATTCAAAAATTTCCCAACTTCCACAAGGCATAACTTGCTCAATGTTTAAGCTTTTCACATGTTCTTGGACATTTTGGAAAGGTCTTTGAGTCCTCTAACCAATGCCTTTGGTCCCATGTCATTTTGATTTACCAATCTCAAGTTATGGCCTTTTACTTAAAGTCCCTTTTTGTTGACTTTTGAAAATGACCTATAATGTTGAAATTGATAACTTTTTGTGAGAGCATTTCTTGGACTTGAAGTATGAAGATGAGTTGTAGGAAATGTCTTTCTCTTCAAAATGAGCTTTGGATGGAATTTTTCTGATAATCCATGTGAAAGTTATGCCCTGGTCAATTTCAGTTGACTTTTTCAACTGTCCAAATATAGTAACTTTTGCATCTTTGATGATTTCTGAGCCAAATTTTGAGAATCATGATCAAGCATTGATCAAATGATGTTTGTGGCTTCAAAATGATATGTTGACCAAAAATTTGAACTTTTGACTGTCAAATGACCATTTTGCCCCTACAGTTGACTGTAGTGCAATTTAGGGTTTTGACTGTGCAATTTTGAGCTGAATGCCTTGAAACTTGATATGAGGATATTTGACCATCTTTGTAGGCATATGGGACTTGATTGGCCCTTTGAAAACTTCACTTTCTTGATCAGGACTCAAACCCTAGTTTTGACTGTATAGGAGACAGTTGGACTGCACAACCCTTGGAGAATTTTGTGACTTGGCTTGGCAATTTCTTGAAGAATATGGGAGGGCAAATTTTGGGGTACAACAGGTTCCAACTCTACTATTTCCTTTATATCTTCAAGCTTCTCATCACCTTACTACTTGGCCGAAGGTTGATCAGATTGATTGGCGTTGTCTGAGCTTGATAGTTGATACTGAAGTTTGGTTGCGAAGTGATCGAATGAGACATAGTGTTATGCTTCGATCCCTAATTTTTTCCTGGACCTCCCTTTCGGGTTTTCAGTCCACCGGGATACCCTTTTTTGCCCAAGTCTCCTTTTCATGTTTTTGACTTACCGGGTGTACAGGTTTTCATTTTCATCCCATACTTTTGCCCAAACCCTTTTGGTTCGTCAGGAAGCCCTTATTTTTTCCTAGGCCAGTCAACCTAGCGGGTCTTTGATTATGCGTAGTATCTTTTCACTATGTCTGCATTGACGGGGTGAGGAAGTTCGTCACCATCCATGGTGGTTAGAATCATAGCTCCTCCCGAGAAAATGTTCTTGACCATAAATGGCCCTTCGTATGTGGGGGTCCATTTTCCCCTGGGATCACCTTGCGGTAGTATGATGCGTTTGATCACTAGATCCCCGACTTTATATTCTTGACGTCTGACTTTCTTGTTAAAAGCCTTGATTATTCGCTTTTGATACGTATGACCATGACATATAGCAGTATGTCTCTTTTCATCGATTAGATTCAGCTGATCAAGTCGGGTTTGGATCCAGTCGTCTTCGTTCAAACCTGCATCCTTCATAATCCTGAGAGAGGGTATCTGGACTTCGATTGGTGGGACTGCCTCCATGCCATACACCAAAGAGTAGGGTGTTTCCCCTGTCGACGTCCGTGCTGAGGTACGATACCCCTGAAGAGTGAACGGTAACATCTCGTGCCAGTCTTTATATGTCACCGTCATCTTTTGCACAATCTTTTTGATGTTCTTGTTAGCCGCTTCAACAACGCCATTCATATTCAGCCGGTAGGGAGAAGAGTTATGATGTTGTATCTTGAATTGTTTATAGAGCTCAATGATCATTGTGTTATTGGGATTTGTACCATTATCAGTAATAATCCTCTCTGGTACACCATATCGACAGATCGGATTGTGTCGGATAAACCGCGCCACGATGTTCTTGTTTCTATTGCAAAGGAAGCTGCCTCAACCCACTTTGTAAAGTAATCAATTGCTACCAGAATGAAGCGATTCCCGTTTGATGCAGTAGGTCTGATCTCACCGATCATGTCGATGCCCTACATTGCAAAGGGCCACGGAGCTGTCAAGACATTCAGGGGCACTGGAGGTACATGCACCTTATTAGCATATATTTGACATTTATGACAAGTTCGAGAGTGCTGATAACAATCGACTTCCATAATGGACCAGTAGTATCCTGCCCATAGGATCTTCTTAGCCATGGTGTGTCCACTAGAATGAGTTTCGAAAGTGCCTTCATGTAAATCCCGTCATAATCCTTTCCGCTTCGCTCTTGTCTACACGCCGTAGTAGTGTGGAGTCATTGTTGCGTTTATAGAGGATCATGTTGCTAAGAAAGAGCTTTGCAGCGAACCTTATCAAAAACTTCTTATTGTTAACAGATGCCCCTTCGGGATACTCTTGAACCTCGAGATACCTTTTGACTTCTTGAAACTAGGGTTTGTCTGCCACTTCTTCAGCGTCGATCTTAGAGCATTGTGCGGGTTCATCCAACCTCTCAATGGTAATTTGGGGAGATTCATTGTCCCACCTAACTTTGAATAGAGAAGACATGGTAGCTAGCACGTCCGCCAACTGGTTCTCTTCTCGTGGGAAATGTTCAAAGGTTATCTCCTCAAAGTGTGGGAGCAATGTCAGTACATACTCTCTATAAGGAATGAGATTCGGGTGTTTCATATCCCACTCGCCTTTGATCTGACTTATCACCAAAGCGGAATCTCTGAATACACTCAAGAACTTAATCCTCAGGTCAATAGCATCTCGAAGAAGCATGATACATGCTTCATACTCTGCCATGTTGTTGGGGCAGTTGAAACATAATCGGGCGGTGAACGGAGAATGACAGCCCTCGGGAGATATAATTACAACGCCAATGTTGTTACCCAATGCGTTTGAGGCTCCATCAAAATACATAGACCATCGGGATCCTTCCTCAGGTCCTTCATCCGGTCCAGGTTCTTCGTAATCAGTCACCAACATGATATTCTCATCCGGGAACTCGAAATTCATGGACTGGTAGTCATCCACAGCCTGGTGAGCAAAATGATCAGCCAATACACTCCCTTTTATAGCTTTTTGGGTTTTACATTGTATGTCATACTCATTTAAGATCATTTGCCACCTTGCTATTTTTCCGGAGAGAGCGAGCTTCTCGAAAATATACTTAATCGGATCCATCTTTGATATCAACAAGGTAGTGTGAGTCAACATATATTGTCTCAGTCGACAAGTAGCCCATGCCAAAGTGTAGCAAGTTTTCTCGAGCAATGAGTATCGGGTCTCATAGTCGGTAAAATTTTTGCTAAGGTAATAAATGGCGTGCTCTTCTCTACCAGACTCGTCATGCTTCCCCAGCACACACCCCATTAAATTGTCTAGCACTGTCAAGTATAATATCAAAGGTCTTCCTTCAACTGGAGGCATCAAAATTAGTTGTTCTTGAAGGTATTCCTTGATTCTTTCGAAAGCGGTATGGCATTCATCATTCCACTTTACCACTTGATCTTTCTTCAGAAGCTTGAAGATTGACTCACAAGTAGCAGTCAGGTGTGAAATGAACCTGGCGATGTAATTCAGACATCCCAAGAAACCTCTAACTTCCTTCTCTGTGCGGGGAACCGGCATCTCTTGTATGGCCTTTACCTTTGCAGGGTCTACCTGAATACCTTTGTCATTGACAACAAAACCCAGAAGCTTACCAGACCTTACCCCGAAGGTACACTTGTTCGGATTCAACCTCAGCTTGTATGTCTTCAACCAGTCAAACAGTTTTTGGAGATGATCAAGGTGCTCTTCCTTAGTCTGGGACCTGGCTATCATGTCATCAACATAAACCTCGATCTCGTGGTGAATCATATCATGGAGCAAAGCGACCATGGCGCGCTGATAGGTTGCCCCAGCATTCTTCAACCCAAAAGGAATTACCTTGTAACCGAAGGTGCCCCATTGTTTAACGAAGGTTGTCTTCTCCATGTCCTCAGGAGCCATCTTGATCTGGTTGTAGCCAGAAAAACCATCCATGAAGTAAAAGATCTTGTGATGCACGGTGTTGTCGACTTGAACATCAACGTGAGGAAGTGGGAAGTCATCCTTGGGGCTTGACCTGTTCAGATCTTTGTAGTCCACACACATACGTATCTTACCGTCCTTCTTAGGTTTCATAACGACGTTGGCAACCCACTGCGGATAAGAAGTGACAACTAAGAATCCTGCGTCGAACTATTTCATGACCTCTGCCTTGATTTTCTCTGACATTTCAGGGTGCATACAGCGGACCTTCTGCTTTACCGGAGGGCAGTCTTCTTTAGTCGGCAGGCGATGTACCACAATATCAGTATCCAAACCAGGCATGTCTTCATAGGACAAGGCGAAGATCTCAACATAGTCGTGCAACATTTGTATTAACAGTTGTTTGACACCAGGCTCCAGATTCACACCTATTTTAACCTCTTTCTTTTCTTCCTCTGTACCCAAATTTACTAACTCAACTGGCTCTTCATGAGGTTGTATGGCCCTTTCTTCCTGCTGTAATAGTCTAGCAAGTTCTCCAGGCACCTCACAATCATCCTCACCTTCGTCATCGACTTGGTTGATCGGATTTTTGAAGTCATAACTGGCAGTAGCAGAGCTGTTATCAATGGGATCCAGAGTGGATATGGATCTGCAGTATGGTACATGAGTGTGTGTAAGAGAATAGCTGTTTTGATAAAGTGAGAGACAGAAAATAAAAACAAAGAGCGCAAAATTTGTATGCAAGAAATGTCCAATGCTTTATTAATAATATATGAAATGATAAATAATAGCCCTCACAAGCAAAGCCAAGGTGTCTCGGGCAAGGCACCGGGTCGTAAAGTTTCAAATTGTTTATTACAAATCTTAAAACAAACGAGTCAATTACTGCGGAATAAAAGAAACAAGTATGAAGTCCCTAGTCGTCCATTTATTCGGTCCACCGTTGGTTGTAGGGTAGATCCAGCTGTCGATGTCTGAATCCTCTTCATTGTCTTCAATTGCATTAATTCCCCGATTATTGATGTGTAGAGGTGGTCTTCCAGCCTGAGCGCGCCTAACAGCCATTTGAGCCCCTGTAGTAAAGCCCAAACCAAATTTGTCAGTTTTGTGAGTGTAATCAGGGAGCTGGCCCCAATTGGTACACCCACCTTCTTCAACCACAACCCTGGAGTCCTAGAGAGAATCCATCTTCAACGGAGGTTTGTTGGTAGTAACTTCAGTTGATGCCAAGATCTGACGGACCTCTTTGAAATTCTGACAAGGAGTTTCTATGAATTCCCCGTCCATCTCTATGTAGCGGAAGGAATTGAGGTGACTCACCATATATTCTTCTTCACCTCGCACTATGACAATCTTTCCCTTCACCGGATACTTCAGCATTTGATGGAGTGTGGAAGTAACTGCCCCAACCTCATGGATCCAGGGATGACCCAACAAGCAAGAATACGACGGCCTGATATCCATTACGTAGAAGGTGAACCTAAAAGTCTGAGAACCCACTTTGACAGGGATGTCCACCTCCCTGTGCACCATTCTCTTCGATCCGTCAAAAGCCCTTACCATAATGTTAATAGGCTTTAAAGTCAAACCCTCACAATCCAAACGGTCCAACACTTTCTTCGGCAGAACATTTAGTGAAGATCTGGTATCTACCAGCACATGAGCCATAGTGGTGCCCCTGCACTCAATCGAGACATGCAGAGCATCATTATGATTCCTTCCTTTCGGTGTCAGATCCGCATCTGAAAAACGCAACCCATTGTCAACAGTCAGGCTGGCAACACAATCTTTGAATTGATCTGCTGAAGTTTCCTGCGGTACATGCGCAGTCTTGAGAAATGTAATCAAAGCCTTCTCATGGGTTTAAGAACACAACAATAGAGACAACATGGATATCTTTGATGGGGTATGCCCCAACTGCTCGCCCACATTGTAGTTGTTCCTTTTGATTAATTTCAATATTTCCTCTATTTCTTTTTTAGAGGCTTCCACAACGATTTTCTTAGGTGCCTCCGTCCGGGCAGGATCACTTATAATTTCCTTGCCCCAAGTCCCAGATGGCTCAGCAGCAGGGGTAATAACTGGAGTAGGAACATGAGAAATGTCAGGAGTGTTGGTTTGAGCAGCAGTTGGAATAACAATAGGCTTGATGATCTTCGGAGCAATCTCAGGAGAGAAAACCCTTCCACTTTGGTTAACCTTACTAGTCCCAGAAAAATTACTGACATCAGTATCAGCTTCTTCATTCTTCAGATCTTGCTTAATGCCATGATAGTATACATCAGCACCATAATGCCATGGGACAGCCTTGTCTGAGGTGTACGGGATGGGACCAGGAACAATGATTATCAACGGAGAAATTCTTTGAACAAGTGTAATCCTAACAGGTCTTCTTGAGGAAACCTTGGAAGGATTGGCGGAAATTGTTATAATGGCGACGTCTTCAATGGGAACAACAGGGATCACAATATTCTTGAACAAAATCTCTTTATTATCCATCAGGTGCTGAACACCTGACTTCAACAAACGGAAACCAGAAGGTAGAATCGAACACATGTGGAAACCTTCACCATAACCCGGAAATAAACCGGCCAACAACAAATTCTTCTTAACAGTCATAAGAGGAGTAGAAATTTCTTCAACAAAGGTTACAAACAAAACAGTGTCAACAACATTAACTCCACGACCATGTTTGGGCATGGGAGCAGTTATAACATTCGGCTTTTCTGGAGCATCAAACTCTATCTCCTTGTCTTCAAGCAAATCTTGTACTTTGTTTCTCAGAGCCTAACAATCATTTGTGTTGTGGCCAGGACTCTCAGAATGGCAGGCACACCGCGCATTGGGATTATATCTGGGAGAGGTAGTGTTTGGATTCTTGGGAGCCTCTCTCAAGGTTGCCAAGTTAGATTTTAATAAATGAGGTAGAACTTCAGCCAAAGTCATGTTGATACGGGTAAACTGCCATTGTGGTCTTTCCACCCTTTATTGATTGTTGCATTGTGGAGCAACTGCGGGTCTTGGTATCAATACAGCATTTACCGTTTGACGGTGTTCAGATCTGCCTTGGCCCCTCGGGCTATAGACCATATTGGCTTCCTTCTTACCAGCGAAAGGCTTCTTTGCTGAACTTGAGGAGGCATCCTTCTGTATTTTACCACTCTAAATTCCATCTTCTACTCTTTCTCCAGTTAAAATCAGCTCGGTGAAATAAGATGACGAGCTGCCGATTAAGTGATTGAAAAATGGACCTGATAGCGTTCCTAGAAACATATCAACCAACTCCCTATCAGACAAAGGGGATTGAACTCTCCCAGCCAAGTCTCTCCATTTTTTAGCATAATGTTTAAAACCTTCACCTGCACCCATGGACATACTCTGGAGTTGAGTACGAGTGGGAGCAAGGTCGGCATTGTACTGATATTTCTTATAGAAAGCAACATCAAGATCTTCCCAGTTTTGGACACTGGCTCCCTCCAACTGGTAGAACTATTCAAGCTGAGTCCCTGATAGACTATCTTAAAAGAAGTGCACCCACAAATTTCTATCAGCGGTGTGGGGTTGAATCTTCCTGACATACGAGCGGAGATGGAGTTTTGGGCAGGACACCCCATCATACTTGGCAAAAATTAGAGCTTTAAACTTCTGCGGGATGACCACTCCCGATACCAGTCCCAATTATTTGAAATCTAGTCCAGGTATCTTCTGAAATTCCATGGCACTCAGACAATCCTCTAACTGCTTGTATCTATCCTCAGTAGGAGGATATTGCTCATCGTCATAATCAGTATCATCGTTAGAGACTGTAGGACTAGGGTCATTTTCCCCTTCTTCGTTCTCCCCTTCCTTAGATGAAGAGGTCAGATCAGCTTATTGCTTCAACCTTTCTCCAAACCTTCTGCCCATATTCAGAATACCGACAACCTTCTTCTTCTTCTTCTTCTCTTTCAGAATAAGGGCTTTTAGATCTTCCTTGCCCTTAGCCAGACTTATGAACATCTGTTGGAATTGGGTGTTATGTGCCTGAAGATCTTTGATGGCTTGATCGAAAGACATTTCTGCTGAAATAAACAACGAAGAAGATGAGAAACCTGTAGTGGGACATGTAATGATGTGTATGACAATGGGATGCACATGTAATGATTTCAAAGACTTTGGGAAATTTAAATTTATAAACCAAAATAAATAAAAACTTTATTAGCTTAAATTTGAAGGTTCAAAATGCCTTTAAGGCGTTACAAATAAGTAAATAAAACAAATCTAAAACTAGAAAATAAAAATCAAAAGTCCCATGGATGCTTTCTCTTTGTGCTGATATAATCATTGAGCATTATTTCTTCCTCGAGCTGCCTGGTGAGCTTTAAAACCTTCCTCTCTTAATCATGGAACTGTTCCCTGTAAGTGTCCCGCTCATTCTTCAGCTGAATCCAAGACCTCTATAACTCCCCAAGATCAGTGGGCATGTAAGGATAGAGAACCGTGTAAGGAATGCCTTCTTCAGTAGTGGGCTCCACAATCACTGGTAATACGGCCACATAAGGCATCATAAGCTTCTGGGCGCGAGCTCGTACCCATTGGAGGTAAGGCTCCATAGAAATGGAAGTCTTTGGTCCCAAATCTTTGGTGTCAGATCTGTTTACCATGCCCCAAGCTCGTGTGAACCTCCAGCGATACTCATTAACATCATCCTCATAGTTGAATACAATGCCCTCAATAAGTAACTCACGGGGACCATCCCTTTGAGCATGACCAAATTGTCGCAAAGTTAGACAAGGATTGTAAGTTATACCCCCTCTGGTACCAAGTAATGGGACATTAGGGTACTCCCCACAGCGGTCAATAATAAAAATGTCTTCCATAGCTCAGGAACACCAAAGAATATTTGTATGAGCGAGTGACATTATCCTTTGCGACCAAACCAAACCTTCTTCGTTCTTCGGTACAGACTTATGGAGGTGAGAAATAAACCACCTCGACAGCAACGACATGCAACACATAAGAGTCCCTATTCTCTTCATGGTACGAGTATGGAGAGTGTGTAAAATATCTCCAAGCAAGGTAGGCACAGGGTTGCGAGAAAGGAAAATCTTGATAGCATTCACATCTACGAAGGAGTCTGGATTAGGGAAGAGAACTAAACCATAGATAAGAAGAGCCAAGACCTCCTCAAAATCTTGAAAATCCATATCATCCCAAAATAGCTGAGCCATGTCTATCAGAAATTTGGCTAGAAAACCCTCGACTCCGCTTCGAGTTTCCCAATTGGATACCACGTCGGCCCGTTTCAAATGCAAAGCTGAGGCAATAACGTCCGACTTAGGAACTTCTTCTATACCTATGAAGGGTACCTGTTCAAGAATGGGTATGCCCAATAGCTGAGAGAATTCTTCCAAGGTGGGTACCAACTGATAATCTGGAAAGGTGAAGCAATGATGCTTGGGATCGAAGAACAGAAAAAGTACGCTCATCATCTGTTCATCAAAGTTGGAAGTAACCAGGCTGAGAATTTGACTGTGTCTCTTAATGAAAGTAGAAGTTTCAGAGACTCTTGATACTAGCTCTTTGAGTTGGGAAGGTATCTTCACAAAGCTGATTCGGATAGTATTTCTATGCACGGAAGCCATGATCTGCAAAATAGAACAAAGATAAATTCCCTTGGTCTTTGAAATGGTTAGTGTAATGAAGCATGAATGCCATGTTATGATGCATGATGTCATGATAAACCATAGGTATAGCAAACACAGTCAAATAACACAAAGCCCTTAGGTTTAAGGCTTGCATGAGTTCAAAGGTAATACCCTCTTAAAGTTAAGTTGGTTTCAAACCTATCCTAGAAAAGTAACTGGGTTCTAGAGGATCTCAATATCACTAACCATCCTTTATCGGTCATGAATTCAGCTCACGCAATCTTTTCTTGCGGCTGCAATATTCTGAAAGTATGATCTCAATTAGTGTAGCATCGAGTATCAACCAGTTCTCTGCTCTACACCGAGGCCGGCTATCTATCTACTTTCTAATGGCCAAGTTTTTCAACTAAGGTTCTAAGGTTCGTTAGTTCTTCACGACACCACGCAGCGGCCCCGTATTCTCCTCGTTTCACCACAAGGGATACCGGTACCAACCAAAGTGCCACACCAATGTAGCTACTGCTTCAACCATATTAGTCTATGTTGTACAGTTCTCTCATAGTCTATTGCTACTTACCTTATGAGTGCCCTCAGATCCGGGTATAGGATCTATAGTAACCCCAAACAAAACCCTCAATAATAAAGCAAACAAAGCAATCAAGAGAAGTAATTTTAATGACCTAGATCCTAAGGTATACCCAACTTATATTTCCCCAGCAGAGTCGCCAGTTCTGTGATAAGGTGGTAGAACCGACTGATTAATACTGGTTTGCGTTTTGCGTTTTTTATTCGCAAAATGTCGCGGTAAGCAAGAGTCGCCACCGACTTTTATTTCATCCAACCGGAAAGGAAAAAAGTACAGAAAAAAATCCTTTTTCGAGATTTTGAGTACGGGGGTAGATTATAGAAAGGGAAGGTGTTAGCACCCTTTCTAGGTTTTCCATGGGCTCTTAGGTACTTGCTTATTTTGAAATTGCTTGTGTGTGGTTTGTTTTGAAAAGTTTTGTTTTACTTCGTTTTAACCCCTGTATCAGTCCTCAAGGATGTCATGAAGTTTGTTTTGAATTTTTTTTTGAAAAGTGTTTGTGTGAAAAAGATTTGTTTGTTTGAGCAAGTACCTAACAGTTATCTACCTACTCGAAAAAAGGTCGTTTCTATTCTTGTTTCCTTTAGACAGCACCATCCTACTATTGAGAAATAGGTAGCGCCGTTGTTGGAGTTGTAAGAGTCAATTCGAAAGAGATGTATAGTCACTAAAGCAATTTTAGGACACCTTAGTAGTAACCCTAGAGTCTTAAGATCTTTTCGAGGCAACATTTCGGAGGCAACATTTCCGAGGCAGCATTTTCGAGGCCACATTCGAATGGGACATTTGATCTTTTTAGACAGGAGGGCAACCACTAAGACACAATATGCTTAATGATCGTTTACCGAAGGCAACCGAAGTGAGAGTAAACCCTAAGAGTGAATATATGCGAGTGATTTGTGTCAGTTATTTAATCTTTGCACATTAGGGTTTTCTAACTGTTTTAATTTTTCATGCATTCTTGCCATACAATCCTATTAGCATTCATCTAACAGTTAATAATTTGCGGAAAGTAAAAGCGAAAAATGTAAAACCTAACTATTACAAGGCTTTGGGGAGGGGAATTAATTACATAACCAAAAATTGGGAAAAAACGATAAGTAAAAACCCTAGTTAAAACTAGTACATCCTCAAAACAGTTACAAAAAATAAATAAAATAATTAAATGCGCGCGGTAAGTTAAATGCGAGGCGATTGGGGTTTTGACGATTTGACTAATCCTAATTGCAATTGATTAAAGAAAAATCATTTTTTTGTCATTTTTGTTATTTGAGAGAATAATGAATACTTAAATTGCAAAGAAAATCCTAAGTTCTAATTAATGTTAATTTTTAATAATTAATTAATTAATTTTCAACAACCAATTTTTGTATTTTTATTTTATTTGAGAAAAAAAAGAAAAATTAAATCAAAGATAACCTGATTTTCTAATTTAATTTTAATTGTGAAAAACAAATTAAAGTTACCCTAATTTAAATATTAATCTAATTAATTAACAAAATTAAATTTAATAAGAAAACAACTAAATATAATTTTTGTGACATTTTTTTGATTTTTTTATGATTTAATTAAACTGATTTTAAAAATAAAATAATTAACAAATTAAAAGATAAAAATAAAAAGAAAAAGAAGTTGAGAATTGGGTCTGTGTTGTTGGCTGGAGAAGGGGTGCAGATCTGAATTTTGTAAGGCCCATTTAGCATCAAGCCTGGTCAATGCTGGATCTGGTATGTGCATTGACTTGAGGAGCATGGTAGACCTTCATTAGAGAGGCGTGGGATCTGATGATACACTGGATCACATGGATGGATGTTGATGGAGTATGGTGGTCGCTGGATAGTGCAATGCATTGGATCTATTGAATGAAAATAAAATAAATGAAATGCTGGGACCTGGGGATTAAACCGAGGTCCTTATGCTCTCCTCCAGTGATTCCTTGCTAGCTGTGCTGGAATGTTATTTTGTTAACATGATACAAACAAAACATAATATGCAAAACAAGATCGTTGGGTCAGAAAAAACGCGGGAGATTCAAACGTCCCAATGGCTGCTTGACACGGCGGCGTCTTCTTCCCTTCTCCGTCGTTTTAGACGAAGGGACTTTTACCTACAGTAGTTTTTCTATAACTATAAACCTGTAACATTCAAAAATCATGTACAAGAAATAGAAATGAAAGGTAATGGTACCAATCAACTCGTCTCATCCTCACGAGCATCATGGTACCTGATTCGAAGCCTAATTTTTCCTGCACAAAAAAACCCTAAAAATAACACAGAAACCCTAGCAATGGCAACATCCTGTACAAGCATAAAAAATGCAATTAAATGGCATGGTTAGCTTCCAAACATGATGACAAACACGAATATAACAATCAAAAGGGCTAATGATGCAAGAATCATGATAATCGAATTGAAAAATTATGTCAAACCGTATGAAGTGTAGCACATGTTTCTGGGTGTTTCAGGCCTTGCAAACGATTGGAACAGCTTTCTGGGACGTCCATCAATGGATTGGGATAGCTAGGATGGCCTGTGGAGTGAAAACCAGTTCAAACTTTTGCCAACTTTTTTTAGTTTTATTCTATGCCTCTCACGACCTCTAACCTCCGTTTTTTGATTTGGAATTGCTCATTATATAACCTAGAGTGAATTAGGTTAACAAACTTGGACTAAATCTTTGCATTTATCTAAGATTTTATTTAATTTGCAAGCTATATGATATGTTTCTATTTTGAGCTAAAACATGTCTTTCTTGTACCAATTGTCCTTGATGCGATTTGATCATGTTAACTTAGCATATCTTGATTGCCAATCTGTCAAAAAAACAAACCAAATCATATCTTTGTTAATTTCCATCATTTATTTGATTTAATTCACTTTTTAATTAATGAAAAATCAAAATAAATTGAAAAATAAAGCACATAATGGGTGAATGAACATTTGAGTCGTGGACTACATTATAATTGAGGTGCAAGCATAAAAAGTTGGGCCCATTTAGCAAAGAATGCAAATTTGAGCACATTTGACTTTTGGCAATTTTGCAAAAATGGTCAACTTGTCCAATGCACAACTCTCTCAATTTTTACCCTAGATAGGTGTTCTTGGACTTTTTAGAAAGCTTAGGATGTCCTCTAAACAACATTTTTTGTCTCATCTTAGTTGAGTCTTCCATGTTCATGTATGAAGCTTTGACCCAAAAGGTGTTTTTGTTGACTTTTCAAAAGGACCTATAATGTCAAAATTAATATCTATTTGTGAGTGATTATTTTGGACTTGGGAGATGAATATGAATTGTAGGGAATTTCATCCTATTCAAAATGATATTTGGATGGGTCATTTCTCATAAAGTATGAGAAAGTTATGCTTGTTCAAAATTGAGTTGACTTTTCCTATAAAATCCTAATTTAGCAACTTTTGGGTTTTAATGAATTATGAGCAATCCTTAAGGAATCATGATCAACCCTTGATCAAATGATGGATAATACTTCAAAATAATTGTGTTCACAAAAAATCTTGAAGTTTGACTATATTTGGGCCACAGTTGACTTTTGACCTAGTAAAGTTGATTTTCAGGCATTTGAGCAATTGACTGAGAAAACTTCTTCTGCAACGCTTGAAACTTGACATGGATGGTCTTGAGAACATATTAGTACAATGGTGAGCATTTTATTCCTTTGTGGTTAACACATCTTGATGAATATGGAAACCCTAATTTGAGGTATGCTGCCTTAGGAGAGAGTTTGTCTGGTCAATTCTTAAACTTGCTTGAGCAAATTGGGGACCTCACTTGCCATGTGTTAAGAAATATGGGAGGGAAAATTTTGGGGTACAACACTCCCAAGTAAAGTTAAGCCATGCAGTAGGACTTTGTTTCCTCAGTTGGTTCTTATTTTCTTATGTAATGTTCATCTTGGAAGCGAATTAGCCCAATGTTTTTTGTGCCTGAGTTGGTTTTTCCTAGTTACTCCCAGTGCTATATGTCTATTTTGTCATCATATACATGATAACACTCATACATTCATACATACATCATGCATAGTTAAATTTAGCAAATCATTGCTCATTCACATTCGTTAATATTTTGTTGACATATTACCCTATTCTGTAGAGTTGTGTTATCCTCTCTCCAATAGAATGTCGGCCTTAAGAAGAAAGTATATATTCTTTCAATTACCTCACTGAGTTATCCCTCGTGGAATATTTTCGCTTTAGCCTTCTTGTACAGCTCTTTGTCTGATGATTTATGTTTCCATCTTGAGTTTATTTCTCAAAGAATGTATTTTGGTAGACTGTTTTACTCCAGTTTATTTCTAGTTTGAATATTTGATCCTTAACAATATTATTACTTTGGATTTCTGCAAACTTCGAGCTTTGGTTTGAGAATGTGCATTTATTTTGCACGAGAAGACTTTATCTCCTCAGCATGAGTATATTGGCACTTCCCCGTGAAGTCATGATTCATTCCCCAGGAAGTCATGACATTTTCCCCAGCAAGTCATTTTACAATCCTCCATAACAGCAAGTAACAAGTCACTTTATTTGAGCAACTTGTAAATCCCCATAAAAGTCGACGTTACTTTTTTGCTATCTTCTCTATGAGGGGATAGTTTGCAGTTTGTTGTCAAATTACTCTAGTGGATTGCTAGTCTTTTCAATATCGCAGAGATAATTCATTATGAAATCTTTGCAAGTAGTAGTCTCTTTATTTGAGATAGCTTATATATTACCCTTTCCAGGTAGCATACCTCTGTTAAAGAAGAAGTTGAGACCTGTTCTAGGCGAAACGCCAGAATTTTGGGAAAAGACTTGTTATCTTTTTTCTACCTTCAGTGAACGTTGGTAGTTCATCATCAGTGAACGGCGGTGATATGATATATTTTCTCTCTACCTTCAGTGAAAGTTGGTAGGTCACCTTTAGTGAAAGTTGGTAATTATTATCTTTTTGCTACCTTCAGCGAATGTTGGTAGTTTATCGTCAGTGAACGAAAATGCTATGATATATTTTCTCTCTACCTTCAATGAAAGTTGGTAGGTCACCTTTAGTGAAACTTGGTGATTATTATCTTTTTGCTACCTTCAGTGAACGTTGTTAGTTTATCATCAGTGAACGGCAGTGCTATTATATATTTTCTCTCTACCTTCAGTGAAAGTTGGTAGGTCACCTTCAGTAAAAGTTTGTGATTATTATCTTTTTGCTACCTTTAGTGAATGTTGGTAGTTCATCGTCAATGAACGACGGTGCTATGATATATTTTCTCTCTACCTTCAGTGAAAATTGGTAGGTCACCTTTAGTGAAAGTTGGTGATTATTATCTTTTTTCTACCTTCAGTGAACGTTGGTAGTTTATCGTCAGTGAACGAAAATGCTATGATATATTTTCTCTCTACCTTCAGTGAAAGTTGGTAGGCCACCTTCAGTGAAAGTTGGTGATTATTATCTTTTTGCTACCTTCAGTGAATGTTGGTAGTTCATCATCAGTGAACGGCGGTGCTATGATATATTTTCTCTCTACCTTCAGTGAAAGTTGGTAGGTCACCTTCAGTAAAAGTTTGTGATTATTATCTTTTTTCTACATTCAGTGAATGTTGGTAGTTCATTATCAGTGAACGGTGGTGCTATGCTATATTTTCTCTCTATCTTCAGTGAAAGTTGGTAGGTCACCTTCAGTGAAACTTGGTGATTGTTATCTTTTTGCTACCTTCAGTGAATGTTGGTAGTTCATCGTCAGTGAACGAATATGTTATGATATATTTTCTCTCTACCTTCAGTGAAAGTTGGTGATTGTTATCTTTTTGCTACCTTCAGTGAACGTTGGTAGTTCATCGTCAGTGAACAGCGGTGTTATGATATATTTTCTCTCTACCTTCAATGAAAGTTGGTAGATCACCATCAGTGAAAGTTGGTGATTGTTATCTTTTTTCTAACTTCAGTGAATGTTGGTAGTTCATCGTCAGTGAACGGCAGTGCTATGATATAAATTTTCCTCTACCTTCAGCGAAAGTTGGTAGTTCATCGTTAGTGAACGTCAATGATTTTTATCTCTACCTTCAGTAAATATTGGTAGCTCATCGTCAGTGAACGTCGGTGTTGTTATTTCTTTTCTCTTTCTACCTTCGGTGAACGTTGGTAGTATCACCTTCAGTAAAAGTTGGTGTATCCCTGGACCTTTTACCATCCTCTATGAATCGGGTCTTTTTGATTCACCACTGATTTATTTTCCTGGTCGGGTTGCTCTTTAGATCCTTATTTCCTTTGCTACAACATCAGTGGTGTTTTGCGTCCCTTCGAAGTTGTTCATATGCATTCATACTCAGAAGCATTGCATTGCATCTTAGGGCCAAAAATAGGGTTTGTTTTATATTTAAATATCTTCGATCGCGTCGACACGAAGATTGCTTGTGATGTACCCCAATTTTTCCCCCTAAGATCCCTTCATCATACCATGTTGATTCAATCACAACAAGATCACATTAGGGCTTTCGGTTCTCCTCCCTATGTTTAGCTTTTCTCTTTGATAGATCACCAAGCACCTTGACTTGTTTTTATTTTCTGATTATGCATGTCTTGTTTTGACTTTCTTTATAATTAACAAAATGAAATGTTGGATTGTCTTACTTGTTAATAATATAGGTAAAGGCAATGTGGTTTAGCAAGTTGATCCATGGGTTCATGAGTTTATTTCCATGCCCTAGTTAATAAAGCTTGAGAAATTCAAACCTCACCATTGAAGTTATTTTGGAAGAAATGGCATGGAAAGGTTTATTTTGGTTCACCACATTTCAAAGTTATCAATATTGATTCAAAAGTACAAGGGGTTGATTGAAGAAGTTGTCATGATTAGACAAGGTCTTGTTCCCATTGGTCACAAGTGCATATTTCTCTCAATTATCAAGATATGGAAGTGGTTTTTGTTGCTATGAGTTCTCATTATGATCCTCAACAACTTATATTTATAGAGCAAAAGTGTTGGTACAAGATGTTTGTTCAAAATTGTCAAAGTTCGTCAAAGTATTTTCTTGATCTAGGAGCTAGGGTTTTTTAACTTCAAAGAAGTATATCTTGCTCATCTTTTGGTATTTTTGAGTGATTCCAAAGACATCCTTCTCTTAAAAGGGTTATCAACAAATAAATTCAAAATTTTCAAGGAGTTTTCATGTGGAAGAAACTTGATGTTGAAAAAAGATTATAAGTCCTCTAGATGAACCCCAATTTCTCATATGTGACTTCAAATGATCATAACTTGGTAAATTTTTATCATCTTGAGCCCACTCTTTTTCCACATTGATCTTGAGGATGTGAACTTTATGCCTTTTTTAATGTGCAAAGTGAGAAAATGGATGGAAGATGCCCTAAGGAAACAAAAGATTATAGGTCATTTCATGATTTTTTTCCAACTTCAACAATTCGTAACTCTCTCAATTTTTGAAGATTTTGAATGGTTTGACTCTCAAAATGTCATTCAAGAGGTCTATTTCATGCCATCTTTATCGGTCAAGAGAAAATTCCAAGTGGAAGGCCATGTTTGGATGCAAAATATTATAGGTCACTTTTGAAGAAAAATTTGAAAATTTTCTAAGTATGGAAAGTAAACCCTTTTCACCCAACTTTGACTCATTACAACTTTCAGCTCAAATATCCATTTGATTCCATTCTTTTTCCATTGCAAAGCTTGTAATCTCATCTTTCTAAAGCATCAAGAATCATGCCTTAAAACCCCTTGAGCTAAGAATGCCATTGGATTGAACTTGGTAACTTGGAACTGAAGTTTCTTCATAAGTCAGAATTTGAAATTCATGTTTTGGCTTCTAAACATCAAATTAGCACGCGTTTGTGATCTAAACATGTTTAACCAAGTTTCCAAAATTCATTAGAGCCTTAAAACACAAACATTGGATGAGTTTTCATGAAAAACAGATCACACCTTCCTCGTGTATCAGGTTCACACAATTTCCCTCCAATCATCATCATTCCACACACTTGAACATTCCATTTGATTCCCTATAAATAAAGGGTCATCCCCCATTCATTTCCTCAAGCTTTGAGAGTCAAATACACTTTGTCAAAACCTCACACGAACTTCAAATTTTTTAAATCAGTTTCTGAGATTCAAGCTTTTTCTTCTAAAATTCTTTTCACATTCGTCATCCTTTAACATCATACAAACTCTCCAGCACTTAAACCAAGCAAAATGATCCATAATAAAGAAGTCCAGTTTCAGAGCTTCTTTCTTGAACTTCGAAAAGGTACAATTCTCCACCATTTGGATCCAAATAAAGCACTAACCTATTCTACTTATTCTTCTGATTCTTGTGCTTCTTACAATTTTTAAATCCATTGAGAATTGAGAGAGAAATCTCAAATTGAAGGTGCTCGCTATTTTCTGGGTTTTTTATTCATATCTCTTTGCATACCTTATATAAATTTGGTGCGATGGTGGTGTTAGGATCGTCTTGAACAGACGAATCCAATGATACTAGTTTGGGATCCTAATTTTTCCATTTGAAGGATCTCACAAAATCTCCATTGCAGGGTGTGTAGAGGTTGAAGACGATGACATGTCTCATCTCAGCCAATGATAGCGTGCCAAACGTTTTAATTTCATTGGTTGCCTTTTTTCTGATCCTATGTGTATCTCACTAAGGTCCATATCAAGCACAACGCGTCTGGTCCATTGGATCAGCTTACTAACGCATTTTGACTATGGTCTGATGGCCCACATCTTTTTGGTTTTATTTTATTTTCTGATTTTATATTTTAATTGATTTAATTTTCAAAAATGCATAACTCTTTTATTTTTTATCCAAAAATTATGAAAAAATTCAAAAAAATATTTTGAATTATTTCTGATCTCATGACTATTTTTTCACATTTTTATTTTGACACTTGATATTTTTTTATATTTTTTTGCATTATTTTCTTCCTTCTAATTACTTTAAAAATATTCTCTGACATTTTTTTAATTCTAAAAAAAAAATCATAAATATCATTTTACATATTTCTGACTTTTTGAAAATTTTATGGAAACTTATATTGATTTTTACTATTTTTGATCTATTTTCTATTGGTTTGAGCAATTTTAATTAGTTTAAAAATAGTTTCTGACTTTAAAAAATTACCAAAAATTTACAAAAATGTTTGAGTTCATCTTTGATTTTTCTATGGTCTTACTTATTATTTCTTGATTAATTTGAACATGGTTGATATTTTTCTCTTTTATTTTCTATTTTAAAACATTAACCTTTTTTAATGTATATATTAAATGCAATATTATTTTATGATTATTTTCTGGCTGAACTTGGGTTGAATTTTGATCATGAACTTTATTAACATCATTAGATCCATGGTGTTGAGTCTAACTCCATAAAAATGGATGAATGATTTTAATAATAGTTTGATTAAAATTTAATTCAAATGTGGTTTGTATATTCTTTCCCACCCTCTTCATTTTGTCCCTTTCTTATTGCACTAAGTGTTATTGGAGCATGATCTCTATATCATGTCTCAAAACAAATGGTGCAAAGATTGCTATTGATCAGCCTCAAAATAGGTGCGACTTCTATATAAGTCCACTTACGATTGCTTAACATATCGCTAAATTTTGTCCCGATTCAAATAAATGATCATTTGTGGCCCAAACCTATGATTGTAAGCCAAAGTATATTAATTTGATCTCTTTGATCCAATAACCTTGAGATTCATTATGTGGAGGCTTTGGTTCTACCAATCCTCTAATAGATCTACAACACTTTTGGTCAATGTGGAACACTTAAACATCATTGATCATTAAATCGTACTTCTGATGATTTCAAAATGGATGATATACTTGAAAAAAAGCAAATGCAACTTGTTGTGTGGAGGCTTTGGTTCTACCAATCCTCTAATGGGTTCCAAATGCCATTTTCAAGATGGTCATCCAACTAACCACTAATTATTAAATTGTTTTACTTTATGCTTTTATTTTTATGCTTTTATTTTTATTCTTTATGTACCACTTACTTTAAGCATTACATTTCATGCCATTTTTTATTTTGCTCACTTGAGCATTTATATTCTTGTTATTTTTATTTTGCTCACTTGAACTTTTATTTTCTTTTTTAAGACACCTAATAATCAACATGAACCATAAAAAGCTTTAATGATACTTGGACTATTTGGTTACTGTCCTTGGCATTATAGAGTATTGGACTTCTTGGACTTAGGGTTAGAAACCTTGGCCTATGTTGGAGACCTTGTGACCTTAATTGATATTTTGTCTAGAGCTCTTGTGGTTTACCTCAAGACATTGGGTTGTTTGTTTGTTTTGTGTGCAGGCTATTGTGATTACACTTTTTGTTTGTAATCTGGAATTCACTCGTATATAGCCGTTATTTTGCCCAATTTTTGTGAAGACTTAATACACTTCAAGTTTGGTTTTCTCAAGAGGTCTAGTATTTTTGCTTGCTTGGTTTCAATTCAAATAATGGGAATTCTATCTTGACTCATAATGTCAAGTATTGGTGTCTTGTTGGTTAGATAGTTTTTATCCCTAGATTTTACCTTATGCTTTAGGATAGCCCCTTCTTCTCCTCCCATCTTCTTTAATTTCAAAAATATTCCTCCTCCTTTTGAAAGCTCTTATTGTTTCTAAACTTGAATCACTTTCATAATAAACTTGGACCTAGGTCCATGTATTTAAAAAAAATCATTTTTATATATAAATCTCAATCAATTTAATAATGCCTTGACATTTTTTTATGAGAAGACTAAAAGTCAACCAATCTCATTTCAAACCATTTTGCCATTTTGGCTTAAAACCTACCTCAAAATATTAGACTCTTGTCAATCCTTGTAGTGACGCAAACAACTATACTTCTACAATATGTAGTGAAGAGAGATATTTTATACTTTGGTGTTGAGTGAGGCATTGTTGATTTTAAAATCCAAGCCATATCCTCCACTTTGAGATGATGCAAATTCTCCTTTCTCATGATTGTGGGTAGTTAGTATGTTTTCCACACGGACAATGGAGATGATGTCTTATCTCATAAAATTAACCAACACATTTGTGTTTTAAAATTTTTAAAGAGGAACTACGTGTACCCTGATCCCCTATTGCACGAAAGGTGGTACGTAGGCACTAAAGGTTCGCAACCGCGACGGGTGCAAAAATCATAAAAACTACTTCTTTTCTCATCTCCACTATCTATTTTACATACAACATTTTATAGCCAAAATATACAAACTTTTCAAAGAGGTTCCTGTGGAGTACCGTAGATGTTTAGGGTCCTAATACCTTCCCTTTGCATAACCAACCCCCTTACCTAGAATCTTTTGCCCTCTTTTGGGTTATTCTCTCTTTTCCCATTCCTTTGGAAACAATAAAGTGCGGTGGCGATTTTTATTTTGATTTGTATAAGTCTAGTCAATCCAATGGCTTAGTCTTAAAACATTTCTACCGCTACAATATGGTTCAAAATACAGTAGTTGCCTATGTGCCTGCTTCGATTGGATGTTTGATGCTTGCATGCCTATGTTGAATGGACAAAATTTCCCCTTTATACTTGCTTTGACTCACAAAGTATTGGTTGTCTATATGTAGCCTTCGATTGAGCCACAGATTCCTTCTTGCATGCAAGAGGCTCCCACCAGGCACAAGGAAAGAGCCTGTTGTAGCCTCCTTCAACTCCAAGGCAAAGAGCCTCTTGATTAAAGTCCTTCAATTCATGAGGCAAAGGACTCTTTTCTGGTCTCCTTCGATTGCATATTTTTCCTCCTGCATGCGTCTTTCGTTTGGGGCATATGGCCCTCCTTTGTTACAAGCTTAGATTGTTCCCTTTATCCTCTGCATGCATTCTTAGTTTGAGGCGTATGAATCCTTCAGTACAAGTTTTTGGTTACACCTTTCATTTGGGCATGTGGTTCCCTTCATGCAACCCTTCGTTTGAGCAAAGATCTCTTGCATGTGTGCATGAAGTCACAAAGCAGGGACCCCCTACGTACACCCTTTCGTTTGGCCATATGACCCCTTGCAGGAAAGTTTGAGTGGGCAGTATTTCCCTTGGAAATTGTTTTCTTTAACACAAAAATTCTACACTATGCCATGGTCTCGTGTGAAAGAAGTACCATGGTAGCAAATTCGAAGGACTTTCCAGATATGTCTGGATGTCCCAATCGAATGACATGTTTTGTTGATCCACTCCAGGAGCATGTATTTGGACCATTCGAAGGAACCCACAAAAGGCCTGGTCGAAGGATACCCATATGAGCCCTTCGAAGGACACTTTGATTTGAAAAAAGGAAATGTTATTGAGGAGTCTGGTCGAAGGATAGGGCTAGGGGGTCAAAACAAAAGGTTGAGAAGCCCAAAGGTACTTGTTGACCAAGTCCCATACGCTGCCAAGTTCAGGCCTGATAAACTGGCCATAAAACTCCAAAGCTACTGCACAACAGCCCTGCAACACTGCCTTGTTTCTTGCACCAAAATGGCATACAAACACTGTCCCTCGAAAGCTACAAGCACAACATTCCTTTTTTGTTTAAACTTTTTTCCCTCCTAAAACATCAGCCAAAGCCATCTATAAATATGAGCCTCTGTCACACATCTTAGGGACCGCTGGATAGTTGCAAGAAACACTCTGGTGAGAAATTCCTCAAAAAACCCTTAAACATCCAACCAACGTTTTTTAAAATATTCCTAACACTCCTAAAAAACTAAGCCCCTATATACACTAAGTGAATCCTTAGACTCACTCCCCAAGTGATCAGATAACTAACCTTCGATGCACTTCCCAAACTACAATATAGTAATCCTTTTATTCACTCCTTTACTTGTTATCAAAAAAACCTTCGATTCACTCACACACCCTCCTTTGATTCAGTGACTTCTTGAACAAGGTAGTAACTGGACTAGTCTCAGGAAGGCCCCAACGAACTTCCATTCACCACCAAGGAACACATTTGCAGTTTCCTTCAATTAAGAACTTCAAGAGGTAAGTTCTCTTTAAACTTGAAACTATTTCATTTAAATATCACGTGCACATGCCAATAAAGAAAAATGTAGATATTTAATATAGAGAGCTTGACCATGTTTTAACCTTTGATTCTGACTGCCCATGTGTTGAAAATCTCAACTCTGACTAGTTAGCCCTTGGACTTTGAGACCCAATAATTTTGTGCTAACCCCTGGCCTGTAGCTTTCAAAAGTTACACTTGAATGTTGCATTTTAAAAGTTTAAAACAGGTTCACTATATCCTTTGATTGGCTAAGTACTCAAGCCTTTCGAATCTCAGCCTGAGGGCCTAGCATGCCTGCAGTCGAAGGAGGAAGTAAGGAACCTGAAGCAAAGAGAGCATCCCATGTTGACCCCAGGCCTCAAATGAAGGAAGTAACCAGTAGGATGTCCATACTGACTGCCAAGTCTCCAACGAAAGAAGCATCCAGAAGGATGGTCACACTGCCTTCCAACTCCCAATCGAAAGGAATAGGGAAAGGGTGAAATCGAAAGACATGACCTTGCTGACTCCAGGCCTAAATCAAAGGAAGCCAAGAAGTGTAAATAGAAGAGTGTGGCTGGATGAATCGAAAGATCCCCTTTTTCCTTCTTTATTTTATTTTTCCTTTATATTTTCTTTCTAATTCAATATGGTTGTAATAGTGTAGGATTTATTTTTCTGCATTTTTATTACTTTTGTATAAATGTTAGTAATTAGGATGTATGGAAAGATAAAAACAACAAGTAGATAACCTATTAAAATAAAAGACAAAATGCATGCAAATAAAACACACTATTCACACATGCACCCTAAGGGTAATCTCACTTGTTGCCTTAGAAAAATGGTCATGTCCCAAGAATATGGCGGTTTTAGCAAAGACCCTCGATAAAAGATCGTAGTCCCTCGATGACCCTTAATGTTGCCTTCGGTAAACAATCTAGTCCCTAAACAACATTGCTAAAACTTCCCATAGGTTGCCTTCTATGACTATACAAACGTCCCACGCCCATCCCTTTACATCCAATGATGGGGCTTCTTACCAAATCAATGGTAAGATAGTAACATCTAGAGGAGGGGGAAAAGAACATTAAGACCTTTTGAGTAGGTAGGATGCTCCTAGTTGCTGGCTTTCTCACAACAAAAACATTTTATACACCAACACTTTTCATTTGAAACATTTTCAAAAGACAAAACTTTTTGTACGCATTATTATAGAAACGAGAACCATTACAAATACACTTTTCAAAATCACTTTCAAAAATACTTTCATAACCCACACAACAAGCATATTTTCAAACAAAAAGCAAGTGATCTAGCAAGCAACTAAGAGCACATAGATAACTACAGATGAAAAGGGTGCTAATACCTTCCGTTTTCATAACCTACCCCCCAAACTCAAGAAATAATCTCGAAAGGTCTTTCCTGTTCTTTTCATCCTTTCCTTATTGGATAAAAGAAAAGTCGGTGGCGACTCTTTCTATCAGCAACAATTGTGATCAAACGCAAAACACCCAAGTCGGTTCTCTCACCGTGTTACAACCATTAATAACACTTAGAGGAACAAATGGACCATTTTCTACGTCATCCCATATTTATTCTCCTTGTGCTTCTAGATGAGCCTTCATGCGGATTTTCCAAAAATCTAAGTATTCACCACAAAATAGTGGAGGCTTATTATTGCTACCACTATCTCTAAAAACCAGATTTTGATTTGCGGAAGCCATTCTGGATCTTTAGGAACAGTTGCCTAACCTGCTTTAGTTCCAATTTTGAGTATAAGGTTTGCATAAGAAGGGGGTGAATTAGGAATTTTAAAATTATTTCCGGTTTTATGAATCTTTGATCTTTCTTTTCTGATTTTTGGTGAAGTGATGAAAGAAATAAAATGCGGAAGGTAAATGAACACCAAATGTATACTGGTTCCCCTCACAGTCGATAGTACTCCAGTCCTCTTGTCAACACGGAAGAGATTTCACTATAGTTTAGAATGATTGTACAAGCCTAATCACACCAAAGGTGATTCCTTACTATCTAATATATAGAGAGATCAAAGCTTCTTAAAACCTTTAAGATCTTGAACACTAAGTGCAAGAAGAACAATCATCTTCAATGCACACACTTGCTTTAAACAAACTTGAATAGCAAGGGAAGTAATAATATAATCTACATTTTTGTAAGAGATCTTGAAATATGATACAATATATCAATCTTGGATTGATCTTCTCCTCCAAGCAAAACAATTCTCAATAATGGATACAGGTGTTCATAATGATGATATGAAACTTAGAACAATTTTTCAATGAAAAATGAGTGCAAAAAGTTTCAATGAAAATTCTGATATAGAACCCTTGATATAATTTGAAAGATAATAAGTTTATGTAAATTTGAATTGTTGATTAAAGAAAAGTAAGAAACAATTTTGAAATTATGAATTTATATAAGCCTCTATACAGCCTTTCAAAATGGTATGATTCCTTAGAATGATGTCATGCTTCATGAACCAAACAACACAACTTTTCAACATTTTACAACTATGAAAAATTCACATTGTTTCGGTGATAACTGGTTCCCATAAGGGGTTACCCGGTTACCATCTCTCTCAATGCTATAAAATTTCAAATTTAGTGTTGGATAACTGGTTACGATAAGAGGGTGATCAGATTCCCCAAGACAGAAGTTGTTGTTTTTGGAAACTGATGCAGGGTAACCAGTTACCATATGTAGGTAACCGGGTTCTCTAAGATTTTTCTGGAAAATTACTTTTGAGAAAAGATGTGAAACATCACGTTGTGATTTCTAAAACATGTTTGAAGATTTATGGCATTCATGAAACATTGTTATGAACACTTGTATGCATATAGAGAGGTTGAATGCTTTATACCTTCACATTTGATTTGTTTACAAAATATTTCTTCAAGACTTTGATACATTTGACTTGATTAAGATATCTTGACTTGAGTCATTCCATTTTGCAATCAATGATAGTTTGTCTTCATCAAAACACTTTAAGAAGCTTGTCTTCACATAGGTGAGCTGAGTTCAACTACGAAATTGGCCAGGTCTTAAGATTTGATGCCCCCTTAGAACATAGTGGTTGTCTTATTCCAAGAGCTCTACCGACCAGGATACCATTCTTATCGCCAGGTTGGGTTTTTTCAACACTTGTCAGACGGGATAGTTAGTTTTTACCAAGATGGCATGCCCCTACAAGTAAGGTAGGAGTTTTTTTGCTGCAGTGACATCGATTAGTGTGAGCTTCTCTATCTTCTGGTAGCACGTCTCGGTTCTTTTGAACACTTTGCTTATCAAATACACAAATCTCTCAGTCTTATGTATTTCTTGGACAAGAACTAAGCTCATCGCCTGCTCAGTTACCGAGAGGTAAAGAAGAAAGGTTAAATCTTTCTTCAGGCAAGTGTGGGTTGATGGAAATGTGAGGAACTCCTTAATATTAGAGAAAGCTTCCTCACACTCATGTATTCGTTCGAATTTCTCCTTTTTCCTTAGGGTGGCAAATAAGATGAAAACCTTGTTGCCCGCACAAGAGGGGAAGCAAGAAAGGGTGGATAGGCGTCTAGTAAGGTGTTGCACTTCCTTCACACTAGTAGAGCTCCTCATATTGATGACCTCTTGTCATTTGTTTGGATTGACTTATATCCTCCTCCTTGTTAGCATGAATCCAAGAAATTTCCCCGCCTGTACTCTAAAAGAGAATTTTACGGGATTTAGACGCATGTTGTACTTTATTACTGATTGCAGGATATCCTTTAGTTCGTCAGCATGATCGTTCTCTTCCTTCTTCTTGATAATCACGTCGCTCACATACACCTCAAGGTTCTTTCTAATCTGATGGGAGAAGATAGTGTCCATGAGTCACTGGTTTGTGGCGCCAATGCTTTTTAGGCCGAAGGGCATGACATTTAGTAATAGTTGCTTTGGGTCGAAATGAAGGCGGTCAAGGGGGCATCCAGGGTGTTCATCTTGATTTGATTGTACCCTGAGTAGGTGTCCATGAAACTCAGCACACGGTATCCCAAGAATCCATCGATTAGGCAATCGATATCCAGTAATAATTACGAGTCATTGGGGCAGGAAATATTTATATCTGTGAAGTCTAGGCACATGTGCCATTTGTTGTTGTCCTTCCGTACCAAGACTATGTTAGCTAGACATATATGGTAATTCATCTCAGTGATGAACCCGACGATGGATAACTTTTCCACCTCTTCATTAATGGCAACCCTCCTCTCTTCGACCATTTTTAGCTTACTTTGCGCCATTGGTCTTGCTAATGGATGGAAGTAAAAGCAATGGCTCATGACTTTGGTGTCTATACCTGGCATATCTAAGGGGGCCCTGGCGAACAGGTCAATGTTTCTTCTAAGTCGGTCAAGTAACTCATACTCCCATACTACAAAAAATGAGGTTCTTTTGTGACATAATGGGTGTGGGGTCCTATTTGGACTTCCTTCTTGTCCTTTACAGGTGTGAGTCGCTTCTCCTTTGCACCCAATCTGGGGTCCCAACCCTCGAAGTCAGTATTTGGAACTTCTAAAGGTTGGACATCAACAAGGGAGAGTTCTTCTCTAGTTGTCTCCAGGCTGCTCAGATAACACTCGTACGTCACTTGTTGATCTCCTCGAATGTTATCCTCTCTAACGTCTAGGAGTGGGTATTTCAAGGTTAAATGTAAAGTGGATATGATGGCTCCTAGGAAATTAATGGTCGGAAACCCAAAATAAGATTGTAAGACGACATGGTATCCACGATGAGGTAGATAATGTTGATGTTTTTTGCATCAACTCCCTCGTCGCATGTTGTTTCTAGGGTCACATCGCCCATAATGTGTATTCGTTCCCACGATAATCTTGTCAGGGAGCCTGGGAGCCCTTCTACATCGCCCAGATTCAATTGTAACTTTTGAAAGGTGTTTTGGACTAGCCCGACAGCTAGTGTGGGCCCAATTTAACCCTTTCTTTCAGTACGGCCCATACAACCATGGCCTGAATCTCCCCCGCTCTCCATCAAGAAACATCGATCTATTGACCTCCTCGATCGGCACTGACCCATGATGATTGACAAGTACCTCTCAGTCTTCCCGACATCAAGTCACACAGACAACCAGGAACCGACCAAATCGTTGCCCGTAACCTACCTCCTCCTCGGATCTAACTGCTAGTTACGAGCACACTTGCATAGTATGACCAACTCCTAGCAGTTACCTGTTTTTCTGGACCCACATATCTAGGCCCAAAAATAGGAACCAATGTCTACGCTCTAGAGGCATTATATAAACCCTCACACATGTGAGGGCCAGGTATCGAATATTCACTATTAACCACTAATACTCTAATACTTTGCTTGTATCTCTTTGCTCCTACACTTACTTGATCATTAGAGTGCCTTATAGGTACGACCCCCTTTTTCCCTCCTCGACACCCCATCCCGATAGAAATCATCATCCGACCACTTTGTAGGTTTTGATCAACCGATAAGATCAATGGCGCCATCTATGGGAAACCTTCTCTCCCCATCTTTCTTTCCCCGGAACTCAAAGATCAAAGCAGATATTCAAGATTCCATTCACCAATCATGGTCGACAATGATGATCTCCTCCTCCTCGGAAAGATTCCACTTTCCCTGGTGCACAAGACTAACGGAGGTCAGGAACATCCTCACCTCGAGGATAACTTTGACCTCTATGATGGTCAAACTGCATCTCCAAACTCCATCAGTGCCCAGTGCGAAGAACACCATTTCTTGGACAGGCAACGTCCCAAGATCCCTGCTGAGGAACTTCCAGAGATCCTACAACCAGTTCCTTTCCCTTAGAGCACCGATCTGGCCATCGCAGCACTGCTCACTGCCATCAACCAAACCAACGCCCTTATCTTGCAACAGAAGAAAAAGATGGGGCCTTGGTACAGAAGTAGTCAAGATCTCCTCCTCGGAGATCCCGACGACAATATTATCTCCACCAAGGCGTGGCCTTCCACCAACAAAGGAGAAGCACAACGTTTCTTTTTTCAAGAAATGCGACCGCTCGCCGCCACCAAAAGGTCAATATTTTCTATCTTCCTAGAGAGAGAAAGACGACCGCGAAGACAACCAATGTCGATCACCATCACCCAAGTTGAGGTAGCAGCAGAGAAGTCATCCCCCCCCCCCCCACCGAGATCACGACACCCGGTGGGGACGAAATTATCACTCCCTTTCTCCATCTCCTATAGATAGAAAATATGATGAACTCCGTGGACCGTTGTCAAGGGAAATTACAGAAGCACCTCTCACGGTTGTACTAGAGAAACCACCCCCTTTGGGGACGTAAGACGGGACTATGGATCACGAAGAACATATTGAGAACATTGACGCTCTCCTCGACTACCAAGGGGTCAGAGGAGCCATCAAATGTAGGTTGTTCCTGACCATACTCAAAAAGGGAG
Organism: Vicia faba; assembly: GCA_948472305.1. Classification (NCBI taxonomy): domain Eukaryota; kingdom Viridiplantae; phylum Streptophyta; class Magnoliopsida; order Fabales; family Fabaceae; genus Vicia; species Vicia faba. The sequence goes on along the minus strand of OX451739.1, from coordinate 1,220,975,958 downwards.
CTATGTCCCAGTACAAGAGTCTCCCAGATGAATCTATCACCTCCTGGAAGTAGCTTGGGAGGATGTTCTCGAGGAACTTCACAGCCTCGCATCGACACCTAAAGTCGGAAGCTTTGCTCGAAGCAATCATCCAAGGAAGGGAAGAATCTCTTCTGGCGTATATCAAGTGATTTAACAAGGAAGCAATACAGGTCCCAACGACCGATAACATGAAGAAATACCTCCTTGAGCACGGGCTCCGTCCCTGTAGCGACTTTGCCAAGGCGGTAGGTATCGATACAGCAGCAATGATCGATCCCTCCTGCTCAAAGCTCAAGCGTACATACAATATGAGTAGAAGGAAGCGGCCAACAACACCCGGGAATCAAGGCACTGAGAAAGTGCCAAACCCTCGAGAAATGATGAACCCTCGACTTCTCATCGAGGAGAGAAGAAACGAGTAGAAAAGTCTCGAGTCCCCAAGGACTACAAGGGACCCGCGCGGGCGGTTCCACGACTACAACCCTATGACTACTTCGATGGAGCGTATTCTATCTGAATGCGCAAATTCCGAATTCAAACAGGTCGGGGTGCGCTTACCCCGACAAACACCCTCGAAACCAAGAACCGACAAAAGCGAATACTGGAAGTTCTACAAAAGCCACGGGCACAATATTGAAGATTGCATCTATTTTAAAGATGCAATTAAAATATTAATTCGAGACATGCACCTCAAAAAATACAAAAAGAAAGAGGTCGCCCGTGAAGAGGCTCTATAACCCAAAAACATCAAAGAGGGGAAGGATTCCCCCGACATCGACGTCATACCGATCGCCATGATCATCACACAGCCAGAATACTTTTACCTCCCGGACATGGAGGGCGTTCCTTTATACTTCTCCTCCCGGTATGGATTAATGTAAGCTCCAAGAGCTTGGTATGATAGATTGACAGAACTTCTTGGTGAGAATGGATACAGGAAAGGTGGCATAGACAAAACTCTTTTTGTCAAGGAAGAAGAAGATAAGATCATGATTACACAGATCTATGTTGATGATATTGTGTTTGGTGGGATGTCAATGAGATGGTTCAACATTTTTGTCAAGCAAGTGCAGTCAGAATTTGATATGAGCCTTGTTGGTGAATTAACCTATTTTCTTGGTTTGCAAGTTAAACAAATGGTATATTCCATATTTTTATCTCAAAGCAAGTATGCTAAGAATATAGTAAAGAAATTTGGGATGGAAAATGCCAATCACAAAAGAACTCCTACTCCCACACATCTGAAGTTATCTAAAGATGAAAAAGGAGTAAGTGTAGATCAAAGTCTTTACAGAAGTATGATAGGCAGGCTTCTATATCTCACAGCTAGCAGACCTGACATTCCCTTTGTTGTAGGGGTGTGTGCAAGATATCAAGCTAATCCTAAAGTTATCCATGCCAACCATGTGAAGAGAATTCTTAAATATGTGAATGGGACAAGTGACTATGGTATGTTATACTCTCAAGGATCCAATTCTTCCTTAACTGGTTATTATGATGTTGGTTGGGCAGGAAGTGCTGATGATAGAAAAAGTACATCAAGAGGATGCTTCTTTCTGGGAAATAATCTCATATCTTGGTTCAGTAAGAAGCAAAATTGTGTGCCTCTACCCACTGCTGAGGCTGAGTATATTGCTGCAGGAAGCAGTTGTTCTCAATTGGTTTGGATGAAACAAATGTTAACAGAATACAATGTCAAACAAGATGTCATGATATTTTTTTGTGACAATTTAAGTGCCATAAACATATCAAATAACCCCATTCAACACAGCAGGACCAAACATATTGATATTCATCATCACTTCATAAGAGAGCTTGTTGAAGAAAATATTGTTGCCTTAGAACATGTAGCCACTGAATTGCAACTGGTTGACATATTCACCAAGGCTTTGGATGCTAATTATTTTGAGAACTTAAGAGGAAAAATTAGAGATTTTCTTATATGAGGGTTTCTAGCAATTAAGGGTGTCTGGGAATATCATTGAAGTGATATAATATTATTTATGTTTTCAACAAATCAAATTTCAAAAACAATCATTACTAGATTGTCTCAAAGTGTTTCCCACACGCTACGAAATTTCATCTTTATACTTTCACAAACTCTTTATTCTCCTCTAAAGAAAAAGAACCCTTGTAATTCTTCATCTCTTTACTCAAAAATCTTCAAAGATGTCTCAACATCATACATCGTCTTCTTCAAAATCTATCAGCCTCCCTGAAAATATCTCCCTTGACTGAGTACTTGATGTTACTCCCCTAACACCTATCCCACCTCTTGAGAAAAAGGTTAAGAAACCGACATCATCACCTGCAAAGATATACCAAGATGATAAAGGTAACTCTTCTACTTCTATTGAAAACAAGACAGAAGAAGAGGTTGTTAATGTTGATAGAAGCATCAGAAGGCTAGTAGACAGAGTATTAAATGAAGGCTTTCTTGTGCCTGGGATTTCTACTCCTCTTGCTCGCATGCCTCCTCCGGCTGACAAAGGAAGTAACCCTAAAAGTGTTGTTGTTGAATCATCCACCTTCAAGAAAGTTTCTTCTGAAAGCAAACTTAAGAAGCTTGCTAACTATTCTCTAAAGGAAGTGGAAGAAGAAAATGTTGAACAAGATGCTGAGGGGAACTCTCCTTCTAAGGAAGATGTTGCTGCCTTCAAGGATGCAGAAGGTTAAAATGATGGGAATGTAGTTAATGTAGATGAGCTACCCGACAATGAGCTCATTATTAATGTTGTTCTTGGCATTACAAGAAGGCTCAAATCTAGTAAAGTGAAGGATGCAAGTGTCACACCCTCTGCCAAGACAACCAAGAAGAAAACCATGTATGGACCCCCAAAGCCCAAAAGTAAAGTGGTTCATCACTCTAGCAAAAGAAAAGCTAGAACTGAAAGCTTTAAAGATGATGATGAGGATGCTATAAAGAGATCTAAGAGTAAGAAGAAAGTTGTACTAGTTGAAGAAACCGACTCTGAGTATGATGTCGAGCCAGTTGTACAAGAAAGAAATTGTCTGTTAGGGTACCTGATGCCCCTCTTGACAACATTTCCTTACATTCTGTTGGGAATGTTGAAAAGTGGAAGTATGTGTTTCAAAGAAGAATTTCCCTGGAAAGAGAATTAGGAGTTGGTGCTCTGGAATGCAAAGAAATCATGGAGTTGATATCTTATGCTGGACTGATAAAAACTGTTACTAGGTTTTCCAAATGCTATGAGACTCTTGTTAAGGAATTTATTGTTAATATTCATGTTGACTATGTTGATCATAAAAGTAAGGAGTATAGAAAGATGTATGTTAGGGGTAGGTGTGTAGAATTTCCCCCTGTTATCATAAATAGATTTCTGGATAGGACTGAAGGTGACTTTTGTGAACTAGAAGTAATATATAATCAAGTGTGCAAAGCCATCACTACTAATCAAGTGAGTGAGTGGGCCTTGAAGAATAAACATCATGTTAGCAAGCTAAGTTTTAAATATGTTATTTTACACAGAATTGGAGCTGCAAAAATTGGGTTCCAACAAATCACACTTCAACCATCACCATTGGCTTAGGAAAGTTTATTTATGTTGTTGGAAACAAGAAACTATTTCATTATGGTACTTACATCTTTGATCAGACTATTAAACATGCAAGAACTTGTGCCATTAAGATGCCAATGAATTTTACTTCCCTTATATGTGGAATTATCCTTAATCAGCATCCTAGGATTCTAAGTGGTAATGATGTAGTGTGCAAGAGGGAGTCTTCTTTGACCCTTAAATTTAATCTTTTTTCAGGAAAACATGTCCCATACATTATTTTGACAACCGCGCCTGTTGAAAACAAGAACTCCACCAAGGATGACATGACCACTGAATTAAGAGAAGCCTGCAAGTAATTAGATGATAGGATCAGAGTTAGCTCAGCAAGGAAGCTAACTTTTGAAAAGATGATCAAGAAACTACAGAAGGACAACAACCTTGATGATAGAGTGAGCTCTGAAGAAGAGGATTCTAGTGAGGAAGGAAGTTCTGGCTCTGGCAAGTCTACTGGTCCTGAAGACAGTTAGACTATTTGTTGTTTAATCATTTGACCCCTTTGTTTCCTTTTGGCACTTGCTTAATACTTGAGGGGGAGCCTCATGTCTCAGAAGATATTCTGACATCCTCCTTTTCTAATAGGTAACTGCTAACTGAGTTTTTGTTTTGCTTGCTTTGCTTATGCTGCTGCTCTGATAATGTGCTATAATAATGTTTTAGCCAAAATTTGCCAAAGGGGGAGTTTGTATGTGTTTGTTGGAAGCAATTTCGATAAAACAATGACTTGATAATGTTTTTCTAAATGTCTTAACATTTGAATAAAAATGTTTTAAATGATGTCAAAGTAGATGTCTTGACATCTGCCTCCTGAACTGAACTCGGCCCAATATTAGTTCATGTTATATGTTTCCTGATTTCCTGCGCACCATAATTCAGGATTTATGACTCATAGGCTGCGAAAAATATGGAGGAATATTTTTCTATTTGAATTATCTTTATGGATTATATATTGGCCTGATTTCATGGAAATATTCAAAATATTCGAATATTTGTTTTTCAGCCCAAGCCCAATGATGCGCATATATAAGGACCTGCCTCCTTATTCAGAAAATTACAACTTTTGAAGAAGAATACTTTCTTTCTGTTTTAGAAGTCTAAGTCTTTTAATTAAACATTCTAGTATTGATTTAACACTTGTGTTGTTATTTAGATTGTTAATTGTGTATCATTCATAAGCTTTTAAGCACTGAATGATCGAAGTCTTTTAAACTTATTATTTCTGATGTTTCTCCACTGTAAGTGATTGAAGAGATTTGAGGAGGCCCTCATACTTATGTGAATCTTATGTAGAAGTATAACACAGATAGTGATTAGATCGTAAACTGGTTGTTTACTGAGGGTCTATGAATTGATACTATTTAGTGGACTTGTCCCTGGCTTGGTAGCCCCTGGAGTAGGTGTTGTTGTACAGTGAAATGGGTTAACAATCCCTTGTGTTTTTACTACTTTTACTATTGTTGCACTTTACCTTGTTCCTCATATATTTGTGTCGTGATATCTCATTCAACATCACATATCTGATACGAGAATTTCAAATTCCTTGGTCCTTGAAATGGTTAGTGGAAATGATATGATATGATGTTACGATGTTATGATGTCATGTTCGAACAATTTAGTCATACACAAACAAAACACACAAGGCCTTAGGTTTAATCTTTCATGGAGTTTGTAGGTAAGTACCCTCTTGACGTTTTAGTTGGCTCAACCTATCCTAAAAGAAGTAACCGGAATCTAGGAGCCTCAATATCAATGATCTTTCTCCTGGGCATTGTTTCAGCACAAGCATCTGATTTGCAACCAAAATATCCCGAGATTCTGACCTCAATGAGTGTATCATCGAGTATCAACCAACTTCAGTCTGCACCAAAGTCAGCCATCCCACTACTTTCTAATGGCTATGTTGTGTTAACTAAGGTTCTACGGTCAGTTAGTACTTTACGACACCACGCGGAAGCCCAATATTCTCCTTGACTTAACTCAAGGGGCATCAGCACCAACCAATGTGTTGCACTAATGTAGCCATCTCTTCAACCGTATCAGTATATGTCGTACAGTTTTCATGATCTATTGCTACTTACCTACAATGCCCCCAGATCCGAGTATAGGATCTTTACAAAAATAAACCCTAGCAAAAACTCTGAAATGTAAAGCATACAAATCAAGCAAGTAAAGCATTTTATATGTGATCTAACTCTTAAGGTAACCCAACTTTTAGTTCTCCCCAACAGAGTCTCCAGTTCGGTAATACGGTGGGAGAACTAACTTTTGGTTTTGCATTTTATCACAAATTTTAAGGATAGCAAGAGTCGCCACCGACTTTTCTTTTATCCAATAAAGGAAAGGGTGAAAAGAATAGGAAAGACCTTTTAGAATTTTCTGAGTTTGAGGGGTAGGTTATGAAAATGGAAGTTGTTATCACCCTTTTCATCTGTAGTTATCTACGAGCTCTTAATCGCTAGCACACTTTTGTTTTTAAAATGCTTTGTGTCGTGTGTTTGAAAATATTTTGAAAAATGCCTAAGTGCGGAAACTTTGTAATGATTCTTGTATCAGTTAAGAATGCGTACAAAGTATTTGTTTTTAAAATATTTTAGAAAAAAGTGTTTGTGAAAAATATGTTTTACTTTTGTGAGCAAGCAATTACGAACTATCTACCTACTCAAAAGTCTTTCGTGTTATTTTCCTCCTCCATAGATAGTGCTACTCTACCATTAGTTAGTAGGAAGCCTTATCATTAGATGTGAAGGGACAGGCGAGGGCTATCGTACAGTCATAAAGGCAACTCGTAGGGCGCTTTAGCAATTTTATTGTAAGGGACTAAGATCATTTACCGAGGTAGCATCGAAGGGTCATCGAGGGACTACAATCTTTTTAACCGAAGGGTCTTTGCTAAAGCATCCCACGTTCGAGGGACATGACTATTTACATCTGAGGCAACAAGTGAGGGTCACCCTAGAGGTGTGCGAAGTGTGTTATGTTTAAGTTATTTTAATCTTGGATTTATGGTTATCTAGTGTTATCTTTTAAGCTAGCAGTTATATATATACGTACATTCATACATAAGTGCAGAAAGTAAATAAATTGCGGGAAACAGAATCTACGCTATTCTAGTGCTTCGGGGACGGGGAGTACAAACCAAAAAATGGGGGGAAAAGTAAAGCCCTAATTTTAAACTATCACATCCCTTTGTCAGTTACATAATTATGAAAATAGCAGTGCAAAAAATAAATAAACGCACGAAGATTAAAAAGGGAAAGACATTAAACCTAAAAAAATTCTAAGTGTTTAGAAAAAAGTATTTTTGGTGTAAAACTCTAATTCTAAATGATTTATAAATTAAGTTAATTAATCAAAAACCTAAAACTAATTTTTTTAATGATTTTTGTGATTTTTGTCGAGTTTTGTTGATTAAATGAAATTGATAAAAAAAGAAAAATAATTAATTAAAAACATAAAAAGAAATGAAAATGTGCCTGCTGAGAATAAGAAAATGGGGGGTGCAGAATAAAAATTTGCCAAGCCCAACATCTTAAGCTCAGGTTCCTGTGAGATCCAGTGAGGATGATCCACGGAGGTTCATGGTGTGGGGTATGGCATTTGAGGCATTGGATCTGACTTGGTGAGATTCGATGCTCAAGGGTTGGAGATGCATGGTGTGCGTGTTGGATTACATGGCATGGGATCTGCAAAGAAAACATTAAAAATAAAATATGCCAGAGGCAGGGATCGAACCACTACCCTGGCACACAAATGCTTTAACACACATACACACACTTGTCGCTGGGGCGGCCAGTTCATCTGTTGTATAAACAAAACAAAAATAACAAAATCATTGAATGAAGTATATGACCGGAGAAGCGCCAGAGCCCTAGCTCTGGCCGTCTTCTCCGACGATGCCCATATCAAACCTGCAAAGCAGTGAAAATAAAAAACCAAGAAGGGACGTGTCCCCCTAATTCCGACCTCCTGGATCCATTGGTGAGGTTATTTTACCTTGAAAACACCTGCATACACAGATACAAAGAGAACGGTGCAAATTTCCCTAACCATGGAAACACTCCATTCTCACGTTAGAGCTTCAATTTTTTTGTCCAAACCTGTTCTAAACACTCATATATGAAGATCTATGTGGTTATAAATAAACAACAACACGCGAATTTAAAAAATATGAATGATGAAAAAATGCAAACGGAGATGGTGGATAACACGATTCAGGCATGGGAAATTATTGAAACCTACCCTTACTTTCCCTATGAATGTTCAGGAGATGGTTCTAGGGCTTAGTTCGGATTGAAACTTCTTGGAATGTGAGATATAATTCACACTTCTTTTTGGAATTTTCGTTAGCAAGAACCTTGGCTTTGGAGGCAGTTGTGTGTGTCTTATCTTGATCTGAGTATTGTGCATGTATAAGGCCTTGCATTAGGTTAACAAAAATGGCATGAATCCAATGGCATTATGGATTTTTAAATTTGCTTCATAACTTTCCAAAAGATGCTATTTCCTTCCCTTCTTGGCTTTGCACGGTCATGGCATGATGCAACAGGCTGGAATGAGTTGTATTGGGCCTTAAGAAACCACTCATGAACTTGGCCTAATTATTTTGTACCTCCTTTAATTTATTTTGCATTTATTTGAATAAAAAAATAAATATAAATAAAATAATAAGAAAATATGGGGAAAGGTTTGAGTGAGCTTAGGAGTCTTTCATAAGGTCATGGACATGTTTGAAGTCCAAAAAGTTAGGTCACAAGTCCAAAATTTCAAGTTTGCACATTTTGCATTTCATGCATTTCTTCAAAATTTCCCAACTTGTGCAACTCATAACTTGCTCAATTTTCATCTTTTGAAGGTGATCTGGGACTTTTTGAAAATCTCAAGATGTCCTATACAATTTCTCTTTTGATCATTTCTTCATATGGAGAATTTATCTTGATAAGTTACCTTGTCAAAAAGCGTCTTCTATTGACTTTTGAAAATGACCTGTAATGTATTAGCTCATATCTTTCAAATGAAGCATTTTTTGGACTTGAGCATAAAAACAAAGTTGTAGAGAATTGAATTTCCTTCAGAATTGGATTTTTTGGGGAAAATTTGATGAAGCGTGTGAAAGTTATGCTTGGTCAAAGTACAGTTGACTTCTCCTAAGGAAACCCTAATTTGGCAATTCTTGACATTTGAAGATTTAAGGGCTTTCCTTGAGGAATCATGACCAAACCTTGATAAAATGACGAATATCACTTTAAAATGTTGATGTTAACAAAAAGTCTTAAAGTTTGACTGTATGTTGACCATAGATGACTTTTTACCCAATATAGTTTATTTTCAATCATCTGAGCCACTGACTGAGCAAACTTGTGATGCAAGACTTGAAACTTGATATCAGCATTGTTGAAGACCTATGTTGAACCTCGAAAATCAATTGAGACCTCTGAATGCATACTTCCTTAAGGAACTCAAGACCCTAGTTGTAGACTCCTTGTTTAGGAGTAGGTTTGACTGGTCAACCCTTGAGTAGCTTTGAGTACTTGAGACCTTTGTGAGCATGTCTTGAAGAAAAACGGGAGGGAAAATTTTGGAGTACAACACACATAATTCTCCTGGCCCACTCCGGACACAGATTTCGAGCTCATCCCCCTCGGGAACGATCCCACCAGAGGAGTGAAGATAGGAGTTGGCCTCCCCGACTTGGAGAAGAAGAAACTCGAAGCCTGTCTAAGGAAGAACGCCAACCTGTTCACCTAGAGCCCGGCCGAGATGCCCATAATAGACCCAAAAATCGCATGCCATCACATGACCATAGATCCTTCCCTCAAGGCGGTCGCTCAGAGTAAAAGAAAATAGTCCTCGAAAAAATGGAGGTTGCCCAACTAGCTGTAAAAGACCTCCTAGAGGAACATTTAATTTATAAAGCCCAATACACAACCTGGATCTAGAATGTAGTTCTTATTAAAAAAATATAATGGAAAATGGTGCATGTGTATTGATTATACTGATCTCAATCGGGATTTCCCGAAAGATGCTTATCACCTCCCCAATATTGAGAAACGGGTCGACAACTCTTCCAATTTAAATTTCTATTGTTTATGGATGCATATTCCACTTATAACCAGATCTTGTTGTACCCCAATTTTTTTCTCCTAAGATCCCTTCATCATATCATATCAATTCAATCACAACAAAATCATACACTAGGGTTTGTTTCTTCTCCTTATCTTTAGCCTTTCTCTATAGGTAATTACCAAGAACCTTGACTTGTATTTTGTGATCATATATGTTTGGTTACTCGTTAACTAACAAATACAATGTATGTGTATCCTAATTGTTGATGGTGTAGGTGAAAGCACAATGCATTCCATCAAAGTTACCTTTTGGATTCATGAGTTCCTTCTTTGTGCATTCCTCAACAAAACTTCATTGAGATTCAAGCCTCTATGAAAGATGTTTTGAAGTAACATTATAACAAAGTCTTTCATGATTCATTATGCCTCAAGTTGTCAAAGTTAGCTCAAAAGCACAAGGGTTGACAAAAAAGTTTTGACTCAATTTGACAAGTCTTTGTCTCCATTGATCACAAGTGCATATCTCCTTCAATTCTCAAGATGTGGAAGTTATGTTGGTTGCTATGACTTCTCATTATCATCCTCAACAACCTATATTTTCAATATAAAAGTATTGGTGCAAGAAGGTTGATTAAAATTGCAAAGTTCTCCTCAAGGTATTTTCTTGCTCAAGGAGATAGGGTTTTGAACTTCAAAGGGGTATATCTTGCACATTTAAGGTATTTTTCAGTGATTCCAAATACATCCTTCTCGTCAAATGGTATTATAAATCCCTTCAAAGGTCTCAAAGAAATTTTGTGTGTAAGAAACTTGATGATGAAGAAAGATTACAAGTCCTCCAGATGAACCCTCAAATCCCTTCGTGTGACTTCAAATGATTATAACTTGATCAATTTTTATCACCTTGAACCCATTCATTTTCCATAATCATCTTGAATGTGTGAACTTAAACCCATATTCAAAGTGCAAAGTGTGAAAATGGATGGAAGATTCCCTAAGGATGCAAAAGATTATAGGTCATTTCATGAATTTTTGCCAACTTCAACAAGTCATAATTTTCTCAATTTTTGGAGATTTTGAATGTTTCAAGTCTCAAAATTTCATTCAAGGGATCTACTTCATGCCATATTTTTTGGTCAAGAGCAAATTCCAAGTGGAAGGCCATGTTTGAATGCAAGACATTATAAGTCATTTTTGAAGAAAAACTTAGAAATTTTCTAAGTATAGAAAGTCAACCTCTTTTTCTCAACTTTGACTCATTGGAACTTTTAGCTCAAACATCCATTTGATCCCATTCTTTGCACATTGTAAATCGTGAAACCTCGTCTTTCTAAAGGTTCAAGAATCATGCTCTAAGACCCCTTGAGTTGAAAATGCCATTATTTTGAAATTGGTAACTTGAAACTGATTTCCTCATTAAGTCAGAATTTTGAAATCCATAACTTGGCCTCAAATCACAAGATTTGTGCGTGTTTTTGATTTAAACTTTATTAACTAACTTGCTATAAGTGTTTAGCACCTCAAACACTTCATTGGGGTGAGTTTTGATGCACATGTGATCACACTTTCTTCATGATCACAAGTGTGAAGGAATTCCATCCAATTTGCATCATCCACCCCTCCTCTTGATCCCATTCACTTCTCCTATAAATACAGGCTATATTCCACTCATTTTTCTCAAGGTTGAACAGCCAAAATCACTCTGCCAAACTCTCTCCATAGATCACTTTTCTACAACTTTGAAATCAGTGTTCTAGCTTTGTTTAATCCATTTTCTTTTTTAATTCACCTTCCTGAACCTAACTGAAGCTAACAGAAGCAGAATCAAGTTCTAAAACTCCTTGAATCGTGCTAGCCAAGTCCAGTTTCAGAGCTCTACAACTTAACTTCAATAGGTAGATTCCTCCATCAATTCTCTCAAAATTTGATAATATTGTGAAGCTCTTGTCATCCTGGTTCTAGTTGCAACACTTGCTTTTAACTGGAAACACATTTTGACCATGAAATTTCAAATCCCTTTTCAAAACTTCTCTTCCAAATTGTTGGAGCTACAGTTTACATAAATTTTTCGCGAAGGTGTGGTTGTCTTCTTCTTGATGAGACGAAGCGAATGGTGCCGGTCTCATGCTCTAATTTTACAGTTTGAGCGACATGGTTTTGAGACTGGCTAGAGGTTGAAGATGACCAACGTGTCATCCTTCAACTAATGAAACAACGCCATTTGGAATTTTTGAATTTCTGATTTTATATTGAATCATGTGCTTTATTCATTAATGACCATGATATGCACAATGCGCCAGATCCCTTGGATTTGATTACTAATGCGTTCTGACTCTCATCCAATAGTCCACATATTTTTGACTTTGTTTTTTATTTCTGATTTTTTATATTTAATTGTTTTAAATTTCAAAAATTCATAGAAAATTCATTTTAACTCCAAAAAATCTGAAAAAATAATGGAAATACTTTTGATTTTTCTCTTTCTGATTTTTATTTTTTCACAAATTTATTGTGTTTTGATATTTTTTATAATTTTTCACTTTATTTGATTTGTTTTAAATGTTTAAAAATACTTTTATTCATTTTTAAATTCAGAAGAAAAAAAATAGGAAAGGATCCAATGACATTTTGACAAATATTGGTGATCTCATTTATTTTTTATTTCTGACTTTGTCATTTTTTTATCATTTTTGATTGATTTTACCTACTTATTTTAATTTTAAAAATAATTTCTGACTTTAAAAAATTGCCAAAAAATTTATAAAAATATTTGAGTTTATTTATGATTTTTATATAACCTTACTTAATTTTTCTTGATTAATTTGAATATAGGTGCTATATTTCCTCTATTATTTCCATGTTATAATCATTTTAAAATCCTTATTCTTTTATTTTAATACAATTCCATTTTTGCATATTTTATGGCTGGTCTTGGGTTGAAATTTTGATTAGGAACTTTGTTAACATCATTGGATCTGTGGTGTTGAGTCTAACTCCATAAAAATGGATGAATGATTTTAATAATAGTTTAATTAAAATTTTGGTTCAAATGTGGTTTGTTCATTTTCTCCATCCCTCTTCATCTTACCCCCTTCTTATTGTATTACATGTTATGGGATAATGATCTCTATATCATTTATCCAAACATGAAATACATAGATTGCTATTGACCGACCTCAAAATAGGTGCGACTTCTATATAAGTCCACTTATGATTGCTTAACATAGCGCTAAATTTTGTCCTGATTTGAGAAAATGATCATCCAAGGCCCAAACCTATGTTTGCAAGCCCAAGTATGTTAAGTTGAACCCTTTGATCTAATAACTTTGAGATCTATTATTATGAGGCTTTGGTTCTACCAATCCTCTAATGGAACTACATCAATTTTGGTCCTAGTAAATCACTTAAACATCATTGATCATTAAGTGTTTCCTTTAGAATTCTTAAAATGGATGATATACTTGAAAAAAAGCAAATGCAATTTATTGTTGAGAGGCTTTGGTTCTACCAATCTTCTAATGATTTCCAAATGCAAGTTTCAAGATGGTCATCCAACTAACCATTAACTTCTAACAATTGATTTTATTTTGTGCTTTATTTTACGCTTTTACTTTATCTACCATTTACTTTAGCATTTACATTTCATGTTATTTTCATCTTTGCTCACTTGAGCCTTTATATTCATGTCATTTTTAATTTTCTCACTTTAGCTTTTCATTTCTTTTTGAAGATACCTAATAATCAACTCAAACTTTAAAAAACTTTAATGTTACTTGGATTACTTGGTTACTATCATTGGCATTATGGAGTGATGGACTTCTTAGACCTATGAATAAAAACCTGGACCTATGTTGGAGACCTTATGACCTTAATTGATATTTTGTCTGGAGTTCTTGGGGGTTACCTCGAGACATTGGGTTGTTTGTTTGTTTTGTATGCAGGTTGTTATGATTACATACTTTGTCGCTAATCTGGAATTCATCTGTATACAGCTGTTACTCTGACCAATTTTTGTGAGGACTAAATGCAATTGGAGCTTGGTATTCTTAAAAGTTTTATTAATTGTTTTCTTGGTTTAAAATCCAAAGGATGGAATTCTTCATTGACTCAATATGTCAAGTGTTGGTTTCTTGTTGGTTAGACGGTTCTTTTCCTTAACTTTTACCTTATGCTTTAGGATATTCTCTTCATCTCCTCCCATCTTCTTTAATTTCAAAAATCTTCTCCATCCTTTTGAAAACACTTCTTGTTTTAAAAACTTGAACCACTTTCATAATAAACTTGCACTTAGGTCCATGCATTTTCTTTTAAAATATTTTCTTAATTAAACATTAATCAAGTTAACAATACTTGGACATTTTTGTGAGAATACTAAAAGTCAATCAATCTCATTCAAACCATTTTTTCCACCTTGGCCTTTGTTTTAAAAACTTTTTTCAAAAGATTGGACTCTTGTCAATCCTTATAATGATGCAAACAACTATACTTCTACAATATGTAGTTAAGAGAGATATTTTCCACTTTGGTGTTGAGTAAGGTTTTGTTGATTTTAAAATTCAAGCCACATGCTCCACATTGAGATGAAGCAAATTCTCCTTTCTCATGATTGTGGGTAGTAAATGTGTTTTCCACACGGACAATGACGATGATGTCTTATCTCATAAAATTAACCAACACACTAGTGTTTTTATTTCAAAATTTTTAAAGAGGAAGTATGTGTACCCTGATCCCCTATTGCACGGAAGGTGGTACGTAGGCACTAAAGGTTCGCAACCGCGGCGGATGCAAAAATCATAAAAAAATATACTTCTTTTTCTCATCCCCATAATCTATTTTATATACAACATTTTATAGCCAAAATATACATATTTTTCAAAGAGGTTCCTGCGGAGTACCGTTGATGTTTATGGTGCTAATACCTTCACTTTGCATAACCAACCCCCTTATCTAGAATCTTTCCCCTCTCTTGGGTTATTCTCTCTTTTCCCATTCCTTTGGAAACAATAAAGTGCGGTGGAGATTTTTTATTTTAATCTGAATGAGTCTAGTCAATCCAATGGCTTAGTCTTAAACATTTCTACCGCTTAAGAAAAAAATGGTGACTTCGCTGGGGAAAGATTGACCTGTTGCTGGTCCATCCCTAAGTGGGTTGAGCCTATCTTTGTTTATATCTGTATATGTGTTATTGTTTTTTATATGTTATATGTTGTATATATATTTGTCTGGATTTTCCTGGTTTTCAGGGTGCTTGGGGATTTCTCATAAGTCCTATACCCGGACTTGGGTAAGCTTAAGATAGGACGGGCGGTATAGTCATGTTAACTTTGAGGGAGTAATCCCAAAAAAGGAGGCATGAGATCCCCCACTAAGTGGAGGCCCCTTTGACTGTAGTTTCGTGTACCGAGTAATCGAGAAGACATGCTGCCTTCGACCTGCGAGCCTGCTGAAATTGAGAACCGTAGATTACCTAACCCATCTTGGCCTTTTAGGTGTAGTGCGAAAGCTATGACGGAGTAATCCGGAAGTAGTTTTCACGCGATACTACGCTCGGACGGGTTTTTCTTGAGAATATTACTAATTACTAAGTTAATCAGGAAGTTGGTAATATCCAAAGGAAGGATGTAGACTCTTGGAACCTTTAGAACCTTTCTCGGTAGGTGATAATTTTTAGACCACACCTTATGGGTAATACCTTTGACCTCATGCTCGTGACGTTGAACCTATGAACCCTATGTTTGTGACCTTGTTTGTGATTGTTGCATCATGCATTCATGCACTCAAAAGCATATTTTGAAGACGTTCTATTTCAAGGGACTTAAAAGTTGACTATTTGTGAATATCTTAGGTACCTTTTGACTATGGATTCTGGAAAAAGAAAGACCGGAAAATACAGTTTCAAAGATCCCAAGATAGATGATCTGATGAGTCTGATTCCCGAGATTGAGTGTTCTGCAGGTTTTTGAAAGAAGTATGGGTCGATCATTTCTCTCATGAAGCTTATGATGAAGGAGGGTATTCTCTCGACCTTGGTCTAGTTCTATGACCTGATGTATCGATGATTTACTTTCCATGACTATTAGTTGATTCCTACACTAGAGAAGTATTCTTATCTATTGGGTTTGCCTATTATCGATCGTATTCCTTTTACTGGTTTGGAGGGTGAGCCAAAACCACACGAGATTGCTGCTTTGATCCATTTGGGGAAGTCTGAGGTTGAAGCCCACATGAATACTAAAGGAGGGATTAGAGGATTACCAGCTCATTTCTTATTGGTGAAAGCTCGTTACTTTGCCAGGATGAAGAGTACAGTCGCTTTTGAGGCCATTTTTTCTCTACTTGCTTACGAGTTGTTCTTATTTCCTAATATGGAAAAATTTGTTGACATTAATGCCATCAGGATCTTCATGATTGGAAACCCAGTTCCTACATTGTTGGGTGATACTTATTACTCTATTCATCTTCGGGATTCTTATCATGGGGGATAATTATCTGTTGCACGCCTCTGCTGTACCGGTGGTTTACTTCTCATTTGCCTCAGTCTTATGCTTTCTGGGATATCAGGAAGGAACTTTGTTGGGCTCCTAAGATCATGGCACTTACACACTCATATATTGTTTTGTATCATCAGGCTTATCATGATGTAGAGATTGTTGGGAGTTGTGGTAGTTTCCCCAATGTACCTCTTCTTGGTACAAAGGGAGGAAATAACTACAACCCTGTTCTTGCACGACGAAAGCTTGGATATCCGATGAGGGATAAGCCAAATAGTATTCATTTGAGTAGTTTCTTCCTGAAAGAGGGAGCAGACTATATGGAAGCTAGGGAGCCGATTGTGAAGGCCTGACGTCACATTCACGGGAAGAGTATGAAAGACTTAAGACCTAGCAGAGTTATTTCTTTGGAGCCTTATCTTCCATGGGTACAAGCCAGATCTATACAGTTGAAGATGTCGTATTCTTGAGAAGCACCTATGCCAGATTTGTTTGTGAAGACCACTCCTCCCTATTGGATGATGTGGAAGAGCTACAACTTGCTTTAGTCAGGATGCAACAGGAAAAGGAAGCTTGGAAGAATAAGTGTCAAACTCTAGAGATTTCCTACCGAGAAGACTTGAAGGAGAAAAATGACTTGATTGAGATTCTTGAGAGTTGGGCTGTAGAGACGATGGATAGGAAAGGAGATTTATTTTCCCCTAAGCCTCAGTCAGGTTCTAATTGCTCACTCCCCAATTCAGGTGATTGGAAGGAGGTTGCCACCAGATATGCGGAAGAAAACCAGAGGTTGAAGGCTCAGATTGTCATACTTATCGGGAAACGTCAATGCATAGGGTGATCTGCATCAGCTTTGCTTCTTAGGGTTTTAGACTTTATTTTCATCTTGTAATTGGGATTATTTAAACTTGTAATCCATTTTTTAAATTATTATAATAAAAAATTTCAGTATTTCAAATGTGTTATTACTTTGATATTGCAAATTGCTTATAAATCTTTAAGTCCCTTGAAATAATAATAATAATAAAATGAATCATGTGCATTGCACATCATGCAACATATTGTACATACTTCTTTCATTTTTTATGCATATCCAGGGGTCTTACTGAGCTTCTTTACTTTGTTCAGCAAGTTGTCTCACCAATAGAAATACCCGAGCTAATTTCAGAAGGAAGATGGATAACCTAGAACAAGAGAATCACGAACTACACGAGGAAGTTTCTGCTCTGAAGGCCGGCATGGCCAATCTCACTACTCTAATTGAATCTCTGGTGGCTACTCAGAATCAGCCACTGAGTGTTCATCCTCAAGTGACAATGGTTACTACTGAAGTTTCAACTGTTCCTGTGTCTGCTACTCCAGTTGTTGTTCAGAATCGTATGCCTCCAGGATATCCTTGGAGGTGCCAGAAAACTTTATGCCAGAAGGTTTAAATCAGGATCCTTAGATTTCCCGGCTTACTCAGACTGCTGCTGCTCCCACAACTCCTGTGGTACATGTTACCCCTGCTTTTAGAAATGAGATTAACTATGATACACCACCCTCAGTGAATGTGGTCATGTTTACTAATGATGATGTGTATCTTCCTATTCCTTCACCAAGTGAACGATTGGGTTTCTGTGATAGAATGGAGTATTTTCAAAACTAGTTTAACAAAATGCAGAAAGATTTGAAATCCCTCAGGGGAAAAGAGTTGTTTGGGCAGAATGTGAATGACATGTGTTTGGTTCCCAATGTTAAGATACCTGCGAAGTTTAAAGTACCGGAGTTCGAAAAGCACAAGGGAAACACTTGTCCACGTGCTCACTTGGTGATGTATGTAAAAAGAATGTCTACTCATAGAGATGATCAGTTCCTGTTGAATCATTTTTTTCAAGACAGTATAACCGGTGCAACATTGAAATGGTACATGATCCTGAATATCACCAGTATTCGTTCTTTTAATAACTTAGATGAAGCATTTATCAGACAATACAAATACAATATGGACATGGCGCCAGACCGTGATCAACTCAGGGCCATGGTCTAGAAGGACAGGGAATCATTCAAAGAATATGCACAGAGATGGCGTGAGGTAGCCTCCCAGGTGATTCCTCCAATGGAGGAAAAAGAAATGACAAAGATTTTCCTGAAAACACTAAGTTCATTCTATTATGAAAGAATGATGGCGAGTGCACCCAGTGATTTTACTGAAATGGTGGGAATGGGTGTTCATTTGGAATAGGCTGTGAGAGAAGGTCATCTCACAAAAAGTGAAAGTTTCAGCAATGTGAAGAAGCCATCATATGGATTTGTTAAGAAGAAGGAGGGAGAAACAAATGTTGTTGTTCAAGAAAGAAGGGTCAACACCTCTAGAAGAAATCATCAACACCTTCCACAGGTTGCCTCGGTAACTCCGGTTACAAATGCAGCTCCGACTATAGTTGCTTATCAATGGCCATCCCCTCAGGAAAGCCAAGGGCAGAGTTAGAGGAGAGAACCTTTTGACTCTATCCCTATGAGTTATGTAGAGCTACTTCCAGCATTAATTCAGAAAAAGTTAGTCCATACTAGACCACCTCCTGCTGTACCATCTCATTTACCTTGGTATTACAAGGAAGATCAGACGTGCGTTTTCCATCAGGGTGCACCAGGGAATATTTTGGAAAACGGTTACACTATGAAATCTGAGGTGTATAAAATGGTTAGATATGGACTTTTGTCCTTCAAAGATGTCAGTTCGAATGTAAAAGATAATACTCTTCCAAAACATGGAGGAACGAATGTTGTTAACATGGTTGTTGGTTGTCCAGGGGATTTTCGCATTTATGATATTAACCTAGTTAGAGGGGATTTCGTAAAGATGCATTCAGACCTTTGCGAGTTTAGTTACTAAACTCGTGACCATGGTGGTTGTGGTACCTGTAGTACTAATATACAAGGTTGTGATATTATAAAGGTTGATTTGCAGGAGATGATGGATGAGGGCTTCATCCATATAATCAGGCCTAGAGCAGAGTATGAAGAAGAAGTAAACATGTTTTCTGGATGTCCTGTAGAGTTCAGAATCTTTAATGTAGAACACATGAATGATGATCTTGTACAAATGCATGCTACTTTCTGTCACATGGCTGGTTAAGTAGAGCACCAATATGGGTCTTGCTGGGTTTGTTGCATGGACTCCCAAGGATTTTCAATTGTGAGAAAAGGTATTTAATTGCTATTGGATAATGGAACCATCAAGGTTTCAGGTCAAAGAGAGGATTACCATGAGGTTAACAAGATGGAGGTTTTCTTGGTTGAGGAAGAATCAGATGATGATGAGTATGCTTCCGCAGGTGAATTCTTTTCCTCAGATGAGGTTTTGTTCTCTGGTGGTGACTCTTTGATGACAATATTTTCTGAAGAAGGTGTGAATGTTATTGTGCCGTGTTTCAATGATTCTTCCCCTGTTGAAATTGAATACTGTAGTAAGCCAGTTGTTCCCCTAAGGTGATTTTCTTACCAGGGCCCGTTCCTTACAAATCTGACAAAGTTATACCGTACAAGTATAATGATATAATTTTAGAGGATGATGTGGAAGTTCTCATCCAGCCTTTGCCTAATATCGAAAATATTGTTGAAACTAGTAGGGTGACCCGCTGCGGACGTGTGTTTGCACCAGTAGTTCGGGGAATTGATGATGCTGGAAAGAAGGTTGTGGAGAGTGTTGAAGATAAGAAGACTGCAGGGGAATCCAGTGGTGCTACCCTGGAGAAGGACATATATGATATTTTAAAGATAATCAAAATGAGTGACTACCGAATTATGGATCGGTTATTGAAGACTCCTTCAAAAATATTTATCTTGGCATTATTAATGAATTATGCCGCTCATAGGGAATCTTTAATGAGGGTGTTGGACGAGACCTTCGTGGAGTATGACATGCCGTTAGATCAATTCAACAGTTTGGTAGGTAATATTACATCATGTAATAACCTAACCTTTTACGATGATGAATTGCCTGACAAGGGGAAGAATCACAATTTGGCTCTCCACATATCCATGAACTACAAAAGTGATTCATTATAAAATGTGTTGATTGATAATGGATCCGCCTTAAATGTGATACCAAGGAGTACATTAATGAAGTTGAAATATCAAGGGGATTGTAGGTGTTTTAGTATTGGCTTGCATTTTTGGTAAATTCCAAGTGTATGTGTGAATGTCATGACTGATGTCATAACATTCTAGTTCAGGTTGTACTAACTCTTTAGGTACATATGCAGAAAAATATTGTAACTCAAATACTGATGTTTATAAGTGTGTATCTGAGCATGTTTGCAAAATGATCACATTTAGCTAATCAGTAGACAGGTTTTCTCAGATGTCATAACAGATGTTATGACATCCTGTTCTGAACTAGCAGGATTACAGTATTGGATAAGTCTGAGTTTTTTCAGGAAATAACTCAGTCCTTCCTAAACAGAATCCTGCGTTTTCTGAGGAGTAACCTCGCTCAATCCTAACCTGATCAACAAAGTACTATGACCTGGTCTTTAGGTCAAAAGGAATCAACCCTAGGTTTTTGGAAACCCTAACTGAAGTTGCAGCTGCTATATATTCAACAGAGCTGCGGTTTTTGAAGTCATCCCTGCTGATTGATTAGAAGATCAAGTTTGTAATCTGTATAGATTTGTTTATTGTACTCCAAGCAATTATCATTGTGATAAGTGTCTTGGAATAGGTTTCAATTGTAAGGGTTGTGTAGCACTCAAAGCTTTGAAGCAAGAGTGTTTGAATGTTACTTGACTAAAGCTGTGAAGCAGAGTCAAGTTAGTTGTGTACATCACTCAAAGCTGTGAAGCACGAGTGATTGTGTTACTTGATTAAAAAGCTGTGAAGCTTAATCAAGAGTGTGTTTTGAAGAGTGTCTTCATCAATTCTCAAGTCAAATTGATTTATGTATCACTGCTGTGATTGAGGGGGAGTGAGTAGGAACTCAGGTTTAAGTTGTACTTAGATTAGAATTGCATTGGGTAGGTCTTAAGTGAAGGAGATAAACTGGTTGGTTTATTCCTGAATTAACATCTCTTATAGTGGATTCTCTCCCTGGCTTGGTAGCCCCCAGAGTAGGTGTTGTTGCACACTGAACTGGGTAAACAATTGACTGTGTTGTTTACTGCTTTTGTATTTACTGTCATATAGTAAGTCAGATACGGTGTCATAACATCGGACGTGACATTAAGTATCTGTAGCCAGAATTTTCAATTGGCATCAGAGCAGGCACCCTGCCTGTATTACTGGGTGAGATCTAGGGATATCACTTTCTGGCACTATGGACAAAGAAGGAGTTTTTGGAAATAGACCACCCATTCTGGATGGAACTAATTATGACTACTGGAAACCTCGTATGATTGCCTTCCTAAAATCTCTGGACAAAAAGGCTTGGAGAGCTGCTGACAAAGGATGGATTCATCCCACCATACCTGAGGAAGATGGGACAATCAGTCTGAAGCCTGAGGAAGATTGGAGTAAAGAAGAAGATGAGCTAGCCCTGGGAAATTCCAAAGCTCTAAATGCCTTGTTCAATGGAATTGATAGAAATATTTTCAGATTAGTTCATCAATATGAACTGGCCAAGGAAGTTTGGGACACTCTCAAAACTACTCATGAGGGAACTTCCAAAGTAAAAATGTCAAGGCTTCAGATGTTGACCACTAAGTTTGAGAATCTAAAAATGATGGAAGATGAAACCATTCATGAGTTTCACATGAACATCTTGGAGATTGCCAACACCTCAGGAGCACTGGGAGAAAAAATGTCAGAAGAAAAACTGGTGAGGAAGATTCTCAGATCCTTGCCTAAAAGATTTGCAATGAAGGTGACTGCCATAGAGGAAGCCCAGGACATTAGCAAGTTGAAAGTAGATGAACTTATTGGGTCTCTTCAGACTTTTGAGATGGGAATCACTAATGATGAGGTCAAAAAGAACAAGAGCATAGCACTTATGTCCAACACTGATGTTGAAGAAAACATTTCAGAAGCTATAGCCATGCTAGGAAGACAGTTCAACAAACTCATCAAAAGAATAGATCCAAAGTCAAGGTCTAATGTTCATAACATTTCCTCTGACATTGACAGTTCCAGCAAAAGACCAAGGTCAGATGGGAAGGGAGTTCAAGGCAGAGGAATTCAATGCCATGGTTGTGAAGGATATGGGCATATTCGAGCTGAATGTCCTACCTTTCTTAAGAAACAAAAAGGAATGACAGTTACTTGGTCCGACTGTGATTCAGAAAGTAATTCTGAAGAAGAGACTGCCAAACGAGTTACTGCTTTAACTGGTGTTTGTACCTCTGAAAGTGATGAAGAGGTGACTTTTGAAGAACTGGCTGAAACATACAAGGAATTGTGTATCAGAAGTACTGAAGTCTGTGTGCAGAATAAGAAACAATCAAAACTCATCATAAAGATGGAGGCTGAAAAACGGGAAAACCTTGAAACTATAAGTCTTCTAGAAGGAGAAGTTCAATTGCTGAACTCACAACTGGATCAAATGACAAAATCTGTCAAGATGTTGACAAATGGAACTGACAAATTGGAAGAGATCCTACAGATTGGACAAAATGTGGGAAATAAATCTGGTCTAGGATTTATGAAAGCAACGAAATCTGGTTCTGGTAGGCAAATGTCAAAACAGATGTCTCAACACAACTCTCGACATCAGGAACAGAAACATATGAGGAAAAGGTACCAAAGATGGAAATGTCATCATTGTGGTAGATATGGCCACATAAAGCGTTTCTGCTTCAGATTACATGGATACCCTAATCAGAATTCAGGTGTCAAACCTAAGTCTAAAAAGGTACCACATGCTCCTCAATGGAAGAAAAAGGCTACTGCACTGATAGCTCACACTTCCCTGAGGGTCTCTGCAAAAGAAGACTGGTATTTTGACAGTGGATGTTCCAGACATATGACTGGAATCAAGAACCTCCTCAATAATGTTAAGCCTCACACCACCAGTTTTGTGACCTTTGGAGATGGGGCTAAAGGTGAAATCAAAGGAGTTGGTGATTTGAACTGCCCTGGAGTTCCAAGTCTAAATGAAGTACTGCTGGTGAAAGGACTGACCGCTAATCTCATTAGTATCAGTCAACTGTGTGATCTAGGATTCAAGGTCAATTTCTCAAAATCTGAATGCCTTGTAATCAATGACAAACAAGAGATAGTAATGAAAGGAGTCAGATCCAAAGACAACTGTTACTTATGGGAGGCTGAGAACACTAATTTCTCATCTGTGTGTTGCATTGCAAAAGAAGAAAAAGAGGTGAAACTGTGGCACCAAAAACTTGGCCATCTTCACCTAAGGGGTATGAAGAGGATCATCTCCTTGGAGGCAGTCAGAGGGATTCCAAAACTGCTAATTGATGAAGGAAGAGTTTGCGGTGAATGTCAGGTGGGCAAGCAGACAAGGATGTCACATCCAAAGTCAAGACATCTGACCACCACTAAGGTTCTAGAACTCCTCCATATGGATCTGATGGGACCAATGCAAGTAGAAAGCCTTGGTGGTAAAAGATATGCCTATGTGGTTGTGGATGATTTTTCCAGATTCACCTGGATTAATTTCATTAGAGAAAAATCAGATGCATTTGAAGTCTTTAGAGAACTGTGCAAAAGAATTCAAAGAGAGAAGGAAGTATGTATTGTCAGAATCAGAAGTGATCATGGCAAGGAATTTGAAAACAGCAGGTTTGATGACTTCTGTGCTTCAGAAGGAATCAGTCATGAGTTTTCTTCTCCCATAACACCTCAGCAAAATGGAGTTGTGGAAAGAAAAAACAGGACCATACAAGAATCTGCCAGAGCAATGTTACATGCCAAAAAACTTCCTATGTATTTCTGGGCTGAAGCTATGAATACAGCTTGTTATGTTCATAACAGGGTCACCTTGAGAAAGGGAACCTCATCCACCATATATGAACTCTGGAAAGGAAGAAAACCAACTGTGAAGTACTTCCATGTGTTTGGCAGCAAATGCTATATCCTGTCTGATCGGGAACAGAGAAGAAAACTGGACTCCAAAAGTGATGAAGGCATATTTCTAGGATACTCCTCAAACAGCAGAGCTTATAGAGTATTCAACTCCAGAACCAAAACCATGATGGAATCAATAAATGTCATAATTGATGACTATCATGAAGAAACAGATGTTCCTTGTACTGTTGAGACATTCTTTGAGACTTCAACCCAACAGGATGATCTACCCAACTCCACCACAACAGAATCAGAATCAAAGGAAGCTAGCAAGACTCCTTCCATCAGAATTCAGAAGGATCATCCAAAAGAGCTCATCATAGGAGATCCTAATAGTGGAGTCATCACAAGATCAAGAGAAATCATCTCAAATTCTTGTTTTGTGTCCAAAATAGAACCAAGAAATGTCAAGGAAGCCTTGACTGATGAATATTGGATTGGTGCAATGCAAGATGAACTGAACCAATTCAAGCAGCATGAAGTTTGGGAACTGGTTCCTAGACCTGAAGGAACTAACATCATTGGGACAAAATGGATATTCAAGAACAAGTCAGATGCTGAAGGAGTTGTCACCAGAAATAAGGCGAGACTTGTTGCTCAAGGATACACCCAAGTTGAAGGGGTTGACTTTGATGAAACCTTTGCACCTGTAGCCAGGTTGGAATCAATCAGACTCTTGTTGTCAATTGCTTGTCTTCTGAAGTTCAAGTTATTTCAGATGGATGTGAAAAGTGCCTTTCTAAATGGGTACTTAAATGAGGAAGCTTATGTGGAATAACCTAAAGGTTTTGTGGATCCAACCCATCCTGATCATGTCTACAAATTGAGAAAAGCTCTATATGGGCTGAAACAAGCTCCTAGAGCATGGTATGACAGGTTAACAAAGTTTCTCTCAGACAAAGGCTACAGAAAAGGAGGCTTGGACAAAACTCTATTTGTCAAAACTGAAGGATGGAAGTTGATGGTTGCCCAAATATATGTTGATGATATAGTGTTTGGCGGAATGTCAGAACATATGGTTAAACACTTTGCTGACCAGATGCAGGCTGAATTTGAAATGAGTCTCATGGGAGAACTAACTTATTTTCTTGGACTACAAGTCTCACAGATGGAGGACTCAATCTTCTTATCTCAAAGCAAGTATGCTAAGAATATTGTAAAGAAGTTTGGTATGGAGAATGCAAGTCACAAAAGGACTCCTGCTCCTACTCATCTAAAGCTCTCCAAAGATTCAAGTGGGGTTAAGGTGGATCAAAGTCTGTACAGAAGCATGATAGGAAGCCTGTTGTACTTAACTGCCAGCAGACCTGATATTGCCTTTGCAGTTGGAGTTTGTGCTAGATACCAAGCTGATCCCAAAGTCAGTCATATCAATCAAGTGAAGAGAATTTTGAAGTATGTAAGTGGTACTTACAACTATGGATTGTTGTATACTCATGGCTGTGAACCGACTCTGACTGGCTACTGTGATGCTGATTGGGCTGGTAGTGCTGATGATAGAAAAAGCACCTCTGGAGGATGTTTCTTTTTGGGAAGTAATCTGGTTTCCTGGTTCAGCAAGAAACAGAATTGTGTGTCTCTTTCCACCGCTGAAGCTGAATATATTGCAGCTGGCAGTAGCTGCTCTCAAATGTTATGGATGAAACAGATGCTCACTGAGTATAACGTCACACAAGATGTTATGACATTATACTGTGACAATCTGAGTACAATCAACATATCCAAGAATCCCATTCAGCATAGCAGGACCAAACATATTGACATACGACATCACTTTATTAGAGACCTTGTAGAAGAAAAGACCATCAAATTGGAACATGTTGCCACTGAGCTACAGCTGGCTGACATTTTTACCAAGGCTTTGGATGCAAATCAATTTGAAAACTTAAAGGGAAAGCTGGGTATTTGCCAACATGAGGAATTGTAGCAATTAATTTTGCTTAAAACAAAGACCAAAGGACTTATGCCTGTTCTGATTGGTTTAAAATTGTATTTTCTCATTTCCTACAACTGTTTTAAGAAGTTGAATAGGCACTCCTTTGCTTTGTTCCTCTCTCGTCTTCTCATCAATCAGGAATTTCTTCTCATTTGCTGTTTGTCCTTCAAAACTGACAAAATGTCTCAAACGCCATCATCATCCAATACGACCATCTCAACCTCTTCATCTGATCAAGATTCTGGGACAATCTCTTCCTGTCTGGACTCTGATGTTCTGGAGATCTGTTCTCATAGAATTAACTCCACCAAGGCCAAAGAGGTGAGAACAAGACATACAGGTAATCCATCTCATCCTTCCTCTTCAGTACCCCCTGAAATTGCAAATAGGGAAGGGACAGCCTATGTTAATCAAGCAATAGCAAAAATTGTTTCCCGAATTCTGAACGAGAACCACTCAGTTCCTGGCATTTCTGTTCCTCTGAACCAAGAAAACTCAAATGCTGAAACAAATCCAAATGTCTCTAAGAATGTTGAGACATCAAACAAAGAGAGAAATGCTGACATTACTCACAAGAAAAGAAAGAAGCCTGAATCCTCTGAGTCTGATGACAGTGCTTGAAGGATGATTGTTGCTTGGTGGTGTTACTGGTGGAGTTTGGAAGTATGTTCTGCTGTTTTGTCTTGGATAACTGTATAACTTTATAAACATGTAATCTTTGGCCCATTTGTGGCTAAAGTGGGGGAGAATATTTTTGGTACTGCTTAATTAGTACTTAACACTATATTTTTCTGCTGTCACTTATTTCTGCTGCTATCTATCTATCTCTGATTGTTTAGGGACTTTAGCCAAAAATCTGCCAAAGGGGGAGTTTGTAGGTGTTTTAGTATTGGCTTGCATTTTTGGTAAATTCCAAGTGTATGTGTGAATGTCATGACTGATGTCATAACATTCTAGTTCAGGTTGTACTAACTCTTTAGGTACATATGCAGAAAAATATTGTAACTCAAATACTGATGTTTATAAGTGTGTATCTGAGCATGTTTGCAAAATGATCACATTTAGCTAATCAGTAGACAGGTTTTCTCAGATGTCATAACAGATGTTATGACATCCTGTTCTGAACTAGCAGGATTACAGTATTGGATAAGTCTGAGTTTTTTCAGGAAATAACTCAGTCCTTCCTAAACAGAATCCTGCGTTTTCTGAGGAGTAACCTCGCTCAATCCTAACCTGATCAACAAAGTACTGTGACCTGGTCTTTAGGTCAAAAGGAATCAACCCTAGGTTTTTGGAAACCCTAACTGAAGTTGCAGCTGCTATATATTCAACAGAGCTGCGGTTTTTGAAGTCATCCCTGCTGATTGATTAGAAGATCAAGTTTGTAATCTGTATAGATTTGTTTATTGTACTCCAAGCAATTATCATTGTGATAAGTGTCTTGGAATAGGTTTCAATTGTAAGGGTTGTGTAGCACTCAAAGCTTTGAAGCAAGAGTGTTTGAATGTTACTTGACTAAAGCTGTGAAGCAGAGTCAAGTTAGTTGTGTACATCACTCAAAGCTGTGAAGCACGAGTGATTGTGTTACTTGATTAAAAAGCTGTGAAGCTTAATCAAGAGTGTGTTTTGAAGAGTGTCTTCATCAATTCTCAAGTCAAATTGATTTATGTATCACTGCTGTGATTGAGGGGGAGTGAGTAGGAACTCAGGTTTAAGTTGTACTTAGATTAGAATTGCATTGGGTAGGTCTTAAGTGAAGGAGATAAACTGGTTGGTTTATTCCTGAATTAACATCTCTTATAGTGGATTCTCTCCCTGGCTTGGTAGCCCCCAGAGTAGGTGTTGTTGCACACTGAACTGGGTAAACAATTGACTGTGTTGTTTACTGCTTTTGTATTTACTGTCATATAGTAAGTCAGATACGGTGTCATAACATCGGACGTGACATTAAGTATCTGTAGCCAGAATTTTCAGGGATCCTATGCGCTCAAGTGGTATTATTGTTAAATATTTTGATGGGTCGAGGAAGTAGGTTATTGGGGAGGTCGATCTACATATTCACATAGGCCTGCATATGTTCCAGATCACTTTCCAAGTCATGCATATTATGCCCGCATATAGTTGTCTACTGGGAATACCATGGATACATGAAGCATGGGTTGTCACTTCCACACTGCACCAAAATTTTAAGTTTATGTGTGAAGGAAAAGTGGTAATTATAAACGAAGAGCAAGCATTGTGGATATCTCACCTATCATCTTTTAGTGTTGTTGAGACAGATGAGGCTACTGTGGGGACGTACTTCCAGTATCTATCTGTTGATAATGTAAGAGGGAATAAGAACTCTATTGTTTCATTAAAAGATGCTCAGCGGGTTATGCGTAATGGTCCGAGTAAGGTATGGGGACAGGTTGTTGATCTTCCAGTAAACAAGAACAGGGTTGGTTTATGATTCTTTGCCAAGAATGGAAAGAATGAAAGTTTGAAGCCAAGGTCTACTATGAGCGGTTATCATGACATTTTCTGCAGCGGAGGCTACCTCCATCCAACTATCTCTAGAGTTAATTCTATTAAGAAGGGTGAAGAAGATCAAGAAGTGTCGAATTATGTGACACTTGGAGTTAGAATTTAGGATTGGGTCACTTATGATGTTCCCTCTTGCATCCATGTCTCAAAGTAATTTTTTTCTTTGCAAAATGCTTTCATTCTGCCCAAGATGAAAGTTAATATTGTATGGGCTTATCTGTTTGCTGTGGTCATTAAAATCATAAATAAAAGTTATCTTTGATTCTCAAAAATTATGTCTTTTATTTTTCTATTTTTTCTGTTTTATTTTTCATGGAAAATGGTAATCAGAAAAAAATCTTTTTTGAATAGAGTATGTTTGTGAATAAATCTGCATAATCATTTGATATATATGTGTCAGTTTCTAAAAGGAATCACAAATCACATGTGCAGATTAATTAATAAACTTGTTGAATACAATGACCCTGCACCCTCTCCCAACTTTGAATATCCTGTGTTCGGGACAGAAGAAGAAGAGTATGATGAGATTCTAGAAGAGGTTTCACGGTTGCTCGAACATGAGGAAAATGTCATTCATCCGTATAAGGATTCATTGGAAACAATCAATTTGGGTTCAGAAGAAGAGCCAAAGGAAGTCAAGATTGGAGCATCGTTGCATCCTGATGTGAAGAACAGGTTGCTGAATTATTGAAGGAGTATGTGGATATCTTTGCTTGGTGTTACCAAGATATGTCGGGTCTAGATATCGATATTGTGGAGCATCATTTGCCTTTGAAGCCAGAGTGTCAACCCGTCAAGCAGAAGTTGAGGAGAACCCGCCCTGATATGGCAGTAAAAATCAAAGAAGAAGTGTTAAAGAAGATAAATGATGGTTTTCTTGTGACATCAGTTTATCCTCAATGGATAACCAACATTGTGCCCGTACCAAAGAAAGATGGGAAAGTCCACATGTGCGTAGATTAAAGAGATCTAAATAAAGCTAGTCCAAAAGATGATTTTCCATTACCACACATTGATATGCTGGTTGATAGCACAACAAAATTTAAAGTATTCTCATTCATGGACAGATTTCCGGATACAATCAAATAAGAATGGCTCCCGAGGACATGGAAAAAACAACTTTCATCACACCCTGGGGAACATTCTGTTACAGAGTGATGCCCTTCGGGTTGAAGAACTCTGGTGCAACGTACCAGAGGGCTATGGCAACCCTACTCCATGATCTGAAGCACAATGAAATTGAGGTATATGTTGACGACATGATTGCCAAATCACAAACCTAAGAAGGGCATGTGGAAGATTTGTTGAAGTTGTTTCAGCGTTTGAGGAAGTACCATCTCCACTGGAATCCAAATAAATGCACCTTCCGTGTCTGATCAGGGAAGTTGTTGGATTTTGTTATCAGCCAGAAAGAGATTGAAGTTGAACCAGATAAGGTCAAAGCAATCCAAGAAATGCATGCGCCAAGGACTGAGAAGCAAGTTAGAGGCTTTCTTGGGCGCCTGAATTATATTTCCAGGTTTATCTCCCACATGACTACAACATGTGAACTAATCTTTAAGTTGTTAAAGAAAGATCAAGGTTGTGCATGGACAGAAGACTGTCATAAGGCATTTTAAAGTATCAAAGAATATCTGCTTGAACCTCCTATCTTACTCCCTCCCGTCGAAGGAAGACTATTGATCATGTATCTGCCTGTGTTGAATAGTTCTATGGGTTGTATTTTGGGACAACAAGATGAAATAGGAAATAAAGAATATGATATCTACTATCTTAGTAAGAAATTTACTAATTGTGAGTCGCGACATTCTATGTTGGAGAAGACGTGTTGTGCTTTGGCTTGGGAGGCAAAACGGTTGTGACAATATATGTTGAATAATACTACTTGGTTGATTTCCAAAATGGATCCAATTAAGTATATTTTTGAAAAGCCTGCTCTCAAGGGGATAATTTCCCGCTGGAAAATGCTATTATCTGAATATGACATCGAGAACCACACTCAAAAGGCGATAAAAAGTAGTGTGCTGGCGGATTATCTTGCTCACCAACCAGTAGATGACGATCAATCTGTCAAGTTTGATTTCCCTGATGAGGATGTGATGTTTTTAAAAGAAAAAGATTGTGATGAACCTTTTCCTGGGGAAGGTTCAGATCATGAATCTCGTTAGGGCTTGGTATTTGATGGAGCGGTGAATGCTTACGAAAAAGGAATTGGTGCAATGATCATTACTCCACACGGATCACACATTCCTTTTACTACAAGGTTGACATTTGATTGCACTAATAATAATATGGCAGAATATGAGGCTTGTATTATGGGTCTCGAGGAGGCCATTGACCTTAGAATCAAGGTTCTAGATATGTATGGTGATTCAGCTTTAGTTGTTAATCAGATTAAAGGAGAATGGGATACTCGTCACCCTGGCTTGATCCCTTATAAAGATTATGCTAGAAGACTATTACCCTTCTTTAACAAGGTTGAGTTCTATCATATCCCGAGAGAGGAAAATCAGATGGCCGATGCTTTGGAAACATTGGAT
The DNA here is from genome assembly GCA_948472305.1 of Vicia faba. Classification (NCBI taxonomy): domain Eukaryota; kingdom Viridiplantae; phylum Streptophyta; class Magnoliopsida; order Fabales; family Fabaceae; genus Vicia; species Vicia faba. Next base: position 1,220,944,803 of record OX451739.1, on the reverse strand, counting down.
TCTATATATCAAGTTAATACTTGGAATGATGTGCCTCGTATTACAGTACAACGTTTGGATAGACCGGCTCATGTGTTTATAGCAGAGGATGTGGCAGATGAAAAACCTTGGTATTTTGATATCAAGAATTTCCTTCGAACCCAGGAATACCCAATTGGTGCATCAAATAAAGATAGAAAGATATTAAGAAGGTTGGAAGGCAGCTTTTTCCTTAATGATGATGTATTGTATACGAGAAATCATGACATGGTCTTGCTCAGATGCAAGGATAGACATGAAGTAGACATGTTAATGCATGAGATTCATGAAGGTTCATTTGGTACCCATGCCAATGGACATTCAATGGCGAAAAAGATGCTTAGGGAAGGTTACTATTGGTTGACGATGGAATCTGACTGTTACAAGTTTTCTAAGAAGTGCCATAAATTCCAAATTTATGCGGATAAAATCCATGTACCTCCTACACTTCTTAATGTTATTTCTTCCCCATGGCCTTTCTTTATGTGGGGTATTGATATGATCTGAATGATTGAACCAAAGCGTCAAATGGGCATCGTTTCATCTTAGTGGCAATTGACTACTTTACCAAATGGGTGGAGGAAACTTCATATGCTAATGTCACTAAACAAGTGGTAGTGCATTTTATCAAGAACAACCTCATATGTCGGTATGGTGTGCCAAGTTGGATTATCACCGACAATGGCTCAAATATGAATAACAAAATGATGTCAGAACTTTGTGAAGAATTTAAGATTTTCCATCATAATTCATCTCCCTATAGGCCAAAGATGAATGGAGTTGTTGAAGCGGCCAATAAGAACATCAAGAAAATCATCTAGAAAATGGTGGTTACTTATAAAGACTGACATGAGATGCTCCCTTTTGCTCTGTATGGGTATCGAACATTTGTATGCACTTCAATATGGGCAACCCCGTTCTCTCTTCTATATCGCATGGAAGCAGCGCTCCCCATTGAAGTTGAAATTCCCTCTTTGCGTGTAATAATGGAAGCCAAGCTGTCAGAGGTTGAATGGGTCCAGAACAGGATTGACCAACTGAATTTAGTAGAAGAAAAAAGAATGACAGTCTTATGTCATGGTCAATTATACCAAAAGAGAATGAAGAAAGCTTTTGATAAGAAGGTCAAACCTCAAGAATTCAGAGAAGGTGACCTCGTTCTCAGGAAGATCATGTCTCTCAACGTTGATTCTAGGGGCAAGTAGACTCCCAATTTTGAAGGCCCGTATGTTGTCATGAAAGCCTTCTTTGGCGGTGCATTGATTCTTGAAACAATAGATGGTGAGGAGTTCCCACGTCCTGTGAATTTTGATGCATTCAAGAAATACTTCTCCTATAAAAGTAAAAGAATAGCCCGCTAAGACGAAAACCCAAAAGGGTGGCTTAGGCAAAAACGAGCATCTCGGTAGGCCGAAAACCCGAAAGGGCGGTCTAGGCAAAAGTTAGAGACATAAATAGAATAAATGATTCTCGGTAGGTTGAAAACCCGCAAGGGAAACCTATGCAAAAGTTAGGGATTTTATAGAAAGTAACTACATCACACAAGACTTGATCAAAGGAGGCAACAATCTGCTTCGATCTTGCTACTCTTCAACCAAAGTTTTGGCTCAAGAATTCAAATTTGCTAAAGAGAATGGTGGTCATTGTAATCCAATGTATATTTTCCAATATATATTACCATGTTCCAAACTTTATAATCATCCATGGATTCTTGTCATTTGCAGGCTACCATTTTATTAATAAATTTAAGCCTTTTATCTAATTCTTTGTAATTCTTATTTTATTCAGCTGATAAAGATTTCATTTATTATTGATAGTAATGATCAAAGCAAACAGATTAAATAAAAAATTATTTTTTGAAAAGAATTTACAAATTTCCTTAAATTTTGTGATACAAGGAGGACAAAGTTATTAATTTCAGGGACGGATAAAACTCAAAGGTTTGCAGAAATGAGGACTCTATCTAGGTTTCCCCAATGAAGGCTTCACTTATTTGGTAAAAAGTCTTGTCTCCCCGTACCTATTGAGATTAGACTCATTCACTAAGCATCTCCTTTCAGTAGCATTGGCATTTTTTTATCTGCTCGGCAGCCAGGCAAGGGCAGTATTTTATTGAAGAAGTGTTGAGATGGTTATCAATTTTTTTGGTTTTTCTCCCGCAGAGTGTTGGATTGCATTTAAAATCCCCAGAAATTTTTCTTTCCATAGTGTATCAAATTCCCCAGGTGATGCTGAGACGACGTATTTTTCTGAAATTGTTACCTTGTGAGGTTTTCGTACTTTCTGCCAAGAAAAGTTGGTGCAATTATCACTCTACTTATTGAAGATGGATCTTGAAGTATTCTTCGCCAATATAGTATTATCCTCCCCCATTGAAGTCAGTATGCTACCCCAACTGACGACTCAACGAGATGATTTTGTTCTTCTCTAGTGAAGTCAACCCTGGCAGAATTTTGAACTTCAAACTCTCCTTTGGTGTCCAGTTTGTTTGGTTACAAGTTAAAGCTCAGAGGAAGATGTTACATCGCTGTTTAATTTGATTTTGTTCTTCCCTAATAAAGTTAAGCTATGAAATAAGAATTTGTTCCTCAGTTGGTGCTTACTTTTCATATGGAAATTCCATCCTAATTATGATTTAGACGAGTATTAATTATACCCATTTATGGCCTTGCCTGGTTATCCCTAGTGTTATGTGTCTTTTTTGTCAGCATACATGGTGACATTCATACATTCACACATACATCTGTATGTTTGAATTTAGAAAATCATTGCTCATTTGCATTCATTGATATTTTGCTGACATATTACCCTGTTTTGCATAGTTGTATTACCCTCTCTCGAATAGAATGTCAACCATTAAGCAGAAAGTATACATTCTTTCAACTTCCCCATTGAGTTATCCCTTGTGGAATAATTTTGTTTCAGCCTTCTTTTCAGCTTGTTGTCTGGATAGGATGGTATTTTCCTCTTGAGTTTATTTCTCAAAAGGCGTATTTTGATTGACTGCTTCATTCCGATTTATTTCTGGTTGGAATGGGTACCCTCAACGGTATTATCATTTGAATTCATGCAAGCTTTAAGTCCCAGTTTGAGAATGTGCATTTATTTTGCATAAGAAATTTCTATAGGTACTATATTGGCATTTATCCAGGAAGCTATTTCTTCTTCAGGAAATCTTTATTGCAATTCCTCCTCATAGCAGCAAATGGCTGGACTCTTTATTTGAGAAACATGTACTTCCCCGGTGAATCTGTTTGTTCCTAAAGAAGATTCAGATTTTTGTTACTACAATGGATGGTAGACTTGTCATTATGGAAGGTAGTATGTTGCTGAGATTTTTCTTACTCCAATGGATGGTAGTCTTGTTATTATGGAAGGTAATTGATTGCTGAGATTTTGTTACTACAATGGATGGTAGCCTTGTCATTTTGGAAGGTAGTCTATTGTTGAGATCTTACTCCAATGGATGGTAGCCTTGTCATTATGGAAGGTAGTTTATTGCTGAGATTTTTCTTACTGTAAGGGATGGTAGCCTTGTCATTATGGAAGGTAGTTTGTTGCTGAGATTTTATTACTCCAATGGATGGTAGCCTTGTTATTATGGAAGGTAGTTCATTGTTGAGATTTTTCTTACTCCAATGGATGGTAGCCTTGTCATTATGGAAGGTAGTCTATTGTTGAGATTTTTTATTACTCCAATGGATGGTAGCCTTATCATTAGGGAAGGTAGTCTGTTGTTGAGATTTTTCTTACTCCAATGGATGGTAGCCTTGTCATTATAGAAGGTAGTATGTTACTGAGATTTTTATTACTCCAATGGATGGTAGCCTTATCATTATGGAAGGTAGTTCGTTGCTGAGATTTTGTTACTCCAATGGATGGTATCCTTGTCATTATGGAAGGTAGTCTGTTGTTGAGATTTTTTTTCCGATGGATGGTAGCCTTGTCATTATGGAAGGTAGTTCATCGTTGAAATTTTTGTTACTCAATATAAGCTCATTTGTTCGCAGTCATGAATATTGGACATATCCTAAGATTTACTGGTATTTTCTTACCATCCCTTTCCCTGGTGGGTTGATGTTACTTTTTTGCTATCCCCTCAAATATTAGATAGTTCGCAGTCATCTATCGGTCATCGTTATCCTTTACTCTCTCTCATCAATTCTTGAGTTGACGATGCTTTGGATCCTATCTTGGGCATTACCCCAACAAAGGCTTGTATTTCCTTCACCAGTGATTTATTTTCCTGGTCAATTTTTCCATTTGTTTCCCCTTTTAATTTTTACATCCCTAGTGGTGTCATGCGTCCCTTTAGATTTGTTCATCTACATTCATAATCATAACCATTACACGGTATCTTAGGGCCAAAAATAGGGCTATATCGCGTCGACACGAAGATTTTAACCTTCACATATCCAGATAGAAGACACTTAAATAAGGGCAGCTGTTGTACCCCAATTTTTCCCCCTAAGATCCCTTCATCATATCATATCAATTCAATCACAACAAAGTCACACACTAGGGTTTGTTTCTTCTTCCTATCTTTATCCTTACTCTATGGGGAATTACCAAGCACCTTTACTTGTATTTTGTGATCATCTATGTTTTATTACTCTTTAACTAAAAAATACAATGTATGTGTATCCTAATTGTTGATGGTGTAGGTGAAAGCACAATGCATTCCATCAAAGTTAGCTTTTGGATTCATGAATTCCTTCTTTGTACCTTCCACAACAAAGCTTCATTGAGATTCAAGCCTATATGAAATATGTTTTGAAGTAACATCATGACAAAGTCTTACATGATTCAATATGCCTCAAGTTGTCAAAGTTAGCTCAAAAGCACAAGGGTTGACTAAAGAAGTTTTGACTCAATTTGATAAGTCTTTGTCTCCATTGATCACAAGTGCATATCTCCTTCAATTATCAAGATGTGAAAGTAATTTTGGTTGCTATGAATTCTCATTATCATCCTAAACAACCTCTATTTTCAATATAAAAGTATTGGTGCAAGAAGGTTGATTAAAATGCAAAGTTCTCCTTAAGGTAATTTCTTGTTCTAGGAGCTAGGGTTTTGAACTTCAAAGGGGTATATCTTGCTCATCTTTATGTATTTTTGAGTGATTCCAAAGACATCATTCTCTTCAAAGGGTTATTAATAAATCAATTCAAGGGTCTCAAAGAAATTTTGTGTGTAATAAACTTGATGATGAAGAAAGAGTACAAGTCCTCCAGATGAACCCTCAAATCCCTTCATGTGACTTCAAATGATTATAACTTGATCAATTTTTATCACCTTAACGCATTCTTTTTCCATAATGATATTGAATGTGTGACTTCAACCCATCTTCAAAGTTCAAAGTGTGAAAATGGATGGAAGATTCCCTAAGGAGGCAAAAGATTATAGGTCATTTCATGAATTTTTGCCAACTTCAACATGTCATAACTTTCTCAATTTTTTGAGATTTTGAATGTTTCAAGTCTCAAAATTTCATTCAAGGGATCTACTTCATGCCATCTTTTTTGGTCAACAGAAAATTCCAAGTGGAAGGCCATGTTTGGATGCAAGATATTATAATTCATTTTTGAAGAAAAAAGAAATTTTCTAAGTATACAAAGTCAACCTCTTTTTCTCAACTTTGACTCATTGCAACTTTCAGCTCAAACATCCATTTGATCTCATTCTTTGCACATTTTAAAGCTTGTAACCTCATCTTTCTAAAGCTTCAAGAATCATGCCCTAAGACCCCTTGAGTTGAAAATGTTGATTTCCTCATCAAGTCAGAATTTTGAAATCTATAACATGGACTTTAATCACAAGATTTGTGGGTGTTTTTTATTTAAACTTGATTAACAAACTTTCCAAAAGTGTTTAGCACCTCAAAACGCGTCATTTGAATGTGTTTTGATGCACATGTGATCACACTTTCTTCATGATCACAAGTGCGCACGAATTCCCTCCAAATTGCATCATCCACCTCTCCTCTTGATCCCATTCGCTTCTCCTATAAATACAGGCTCTACTCCCCTCATTTTTCTCATGCTTGAACAGCCAAAATCACTCTGCCAAACTCTCTCTATAGCTCACTTTTCTGCAACTTCGAAATCAGTGTTCTAGCTTTCTTTAATCCATTTTGCTTATCAATTCACCTTCCTTGAATCGTGCTAGCCAAGTCCAGTTTCAGAGTTCTACAACTTAACTTCAATAGGTAGATTCCTCCATCAATTCTCTCAAACTTTGATACTATTGTGAAGCTCTTGTCATCCTAGTTCTAGTCGGAACACCTGCTTTTAACTGGAAACATGTTTTGACCATGAAATTTCAAATCCCTTTTCAAAATGTCTCTTCCAAATTTTTGGAGCTACAGTTTACATAAATTTTTCGCAAAAGTGTGGTTGTCTTTGTCTTGATGAGATGAAGCGAATGGTATTGGTCCCGTGCTCTAGTTTTACAGTTTGAGAGACCTGGTTTTGAGACTGGCTAGAGGTTAAAGATGACAACTTGTCATCCTTCAACCAATGAAACAACGCCATTTGGAATTTTTGAATTTCTGATTCTATATTGAATCCTATGCTTTATTCATTAATGACCATGATATACAGAATGCGCCAGATCCCTTGAAATTGATTACTAACGTGTTTAGACTCTCATCCAATGGTCCAAATATTTTTTTACTTTATTTTTTTATTTCTGATTTCTATATTTAATTGTTTTAAATTTCAAAAATCATAGAAAATTCATTTTAACTCCTAAATAACTGAAAAAATTATGGAAAATACTTTTGATTTTTCTCTTTCTGATTTTTATATTTTCACAATTTGATTTTTTGTTTTGATATTTTTTATACTTTTTCACTTTATTTAATTTGTTTTAAATGTCTAAAAATACTTTTATTCATTTTAAATTTCGAAAAAAAATAGGGAAGGAACCAATGACATTTTGACAAATATTGGTGACCTCATTTATTTTTTATTTCTGACTTTGATGTTTTTTATCATTTTTTATTTATTTTACCTAATTCTTTTAATTTTAAAAATAGTTTCTGACTTTAAAAAATTACCAAAAAATTTATAAAAATATTTGAGTTCATTTCTGATTTTTATATGGCCTTACTTAATTTTTCTTGATTAATTTGAAAATTGTTGATATTTTTCCTCTATTATTTTCATATTATAATCATTTTAAAATCCTTATTCTTTTATTTTAATACAATTTTATTTTTGCATATTTTATGGCTGATCTTGGGTTGAAATTTTGATTATGAACTTTGTTAACATCATTGGATCCATGGTGTTGAGTATAACTCCATAAAAATGGAAGAATGATTTTAATAATAGTTTAATTAAAAGTTTGGTTCAAATGTGGTTTGTTCATTTTCCCCATCCCTCTTCATCTTACCCCCTTCTTATTGTATTACATGTTATGGGATGATGATCTCTATATCATTTATCCAAACATGAAGTACATAGATTGCTATTGACCGGCCTCAAAATAGGTGTGACTTCTATAGAATTCCACTTACAATTGCTTAACATAGCGCTAAATTTGACCCGATTTTAAAAAATGATCATTTGTGGCCCAAACCTATGTTAGCAAGCCCAAGTATGTTAATTTGAACCCTTTGATCCAATAACTTTGAGATCCATTATTAGGAGGCTTTAGTTTTACCAATCCTCTAATGGAACTAAATTAATTTTGGTCAAAGTGGATCACTTAAACATCATTGATCATTAAGTGTTGCCTTGAGAATTCTTAAAATGGATGATATACTTGACAAAAAGCAAATGCAACTTATTGTTGATAGGCTTTGGTTATTCCAATCCTCTAATGAGTTCCAAATGCAAGTTTCAAGATGGTCATCCAACTAACCATTAACTTCTAACAATTGATTTTATATTGTGCTTTATTTTATGCTTTTACTTTATGTACCATTTACTTTAGCATTTATATTTCATGCTATTTTCATATTTGCTCACTTGAGCCTTTATATTCATGTCATTTTTAATTTGCTCACTTGAGCTTTTCATTTCTTTTTGAAGATACCTAATAATCAACTTAAACCCTAAAAAACTTTAATATTACTTGGACTACTTGGTTACTATCCTTGGCATTATGGAGTCATGGACTTCTTGGACCTAGGAATATAAACCTGGACCTATGTTGGAGACCTTATGACCTTAATTTATATTTTGTCTGGAGTTCTTCGGGTTTACCTCAAGACATTGGGTTGTTTGTTTGTTTTGTGTGCAGGTTGTTATTATTACATACTTTGTCGGTAATCTGGAATTCATCTGTATACAGTTGTTACTCTGCCCAATTTTTGTGAGGACTAAATGCAATTGGAGCTTGGTATTTTCAAAGGTTTATTAATTGTTTGCTTGGTTTAAAAACCAAAGGAGGGAATTCTTCATTGACTCAATATGTCAAGTGTTGGTTTCTTGTTGGTTAGATGGTTCTTTTCCTTAGCTTTTACCTTATGCTTTAGGATAGTCTCTTCATCTCCTCCCATCTTCTTTAATTTCAAAAATCTTCTCCCTCCTTTTGAAAACACTTCTTGTTTTAAAAACTTGAACCACTTTCATAATAAACTTGGACTTAGTTCCATGCATTTTCTTTTAAAATCTTTTCTTAATTAAACATTAATCAATTTAACAATACATGAACATTTTTGTGATAAGACTAAAAGTCAATCAATCTCATTCAAATCATTTTTGCCACCTTGGCCTTTGCTTTAAAAACTTTTCTCAAAAGATCGGACTCTTGTCAATCCTTGTAGTGATGCAAACAACTATACTTCTACAATATGTAGTGAAGAGAGATATTTTCCACTTGGGTGTTGAGTGAGGTTTTGTTGATTTTAAACTCCAATCCATATCCTCCACTTTGAGATGAAACAAATTCTTCTTTCTCATGATTGTGGGTAGTAAGTATGTTTTCCACACGGACAGTGACGATGATGTCTTATCTCATAAAATTAACCAACACACTTGTGTTTTTGTTTCAATTTTTTTAAAGAGGAACTACGTGTACCCTAATACCCTATTTCACGAAAGGTGGTACGTAGGAACTAAAGGTTCACAACCACGGCGGGTGCAAAAATCATAAAAACTATACTTCTTTTTCTCATCCCCACAATCTATTTTATATACAACATTTTATAGCCAAAATATACATATTTTTCAAAGAGGTTCCTGCGGAGCACCGTAGATGTTTAGGGTGATAATAACTTTCCTTTGCATAACCAACCTCATTATCTAGAATCTTTTCCCTCTCTTGGGTTATTCGCTCTTTTCCCATTCCTTTGGAAACAATAAAGTGCGGTGGCAATATTTTTATTTTGATCTGAAAAGTCTATTCAATCCAATGGCTTAGTCTTAAACATTTCTACCGCTATAGATCCCAATGGAGAAAGCGGACAAAAAATATACCACTTTCATGACCAAGTCGGGCAAGTATTACTACAACGTAATTTCCTTCGGCCTAAAAAATACGGGCGCTACATATCAGCGCATGATGAACAGAGTTTTCCGCAACGAGATAGGCATCATACTCGAAGTCTATATGGACGACATGATCATCAAATCCATGGAATAGGCGACCACTCCTCCACTTGAAGAAAGTATTTGAGCAGGCCCGAAAGTGTCATATGCAATTCAACCTATAAATATGTACCTTCGGCGTACAGGCGGGAAAGTTCCTCGGATTCTACCTTACAGAACGAGGTATTGAAGCAAACCCCGAAAAATGCAGGGCATTTTCTAAATTTCCAACGCCACCTCGAAAAATTACATCCAAATCTTGAACGGCATGCTCACTTATCTCTCTCAATTCGTGGCGAAATCCGCCCAGCACGCGCTTCCCCTTTTCAAGCTCCTACGTAACGAAGTTGCCTTCGAATGGACGCCTGAATGTAAGGAAGCCCTCACTCACTTGAAGCAAGCACTATCGCAATCTCCCGTCCTTTCTCTACCCGAGAAAGACGAGACCCTCTACCTCTATTTGTTCATCGCCTCCGAGGCAATAAGCGCGGCACTGATTAGAGAAGCCCCAGAAGGGCAAAGACTAATTTATTTCACGAGCAAGGTCATGCAGAGTTACAGGTGAGACATCAAAAAATCTAAAAGGTGGCTCTAGCCCTTGTTAACATGGCAAGGAGGCTCAGACACTACTTCCTGGCACACACCATAGTCATTCAAATGGATCAGCCAATAAAATAGCTGCTCAGAAGACCAGACATGGTCGGCAGAATGCTGAAATGGTCCTTAGAGCTCTCCAAATTTGATATCCAATATGAGAGCTGGAAATCCCTCAAGGATCAGGCCTTGGCAGACTTCGTGGGTGAAATGAATTTTCCCGTAGATTCCAATGAATCATACTGCTGGACAATCTTCGTCGATGGCGCCTGCAGTTCAATAGGAAGCGGCGCTGGCATCATATTAGAAAACAAAGAAGGAACCCTAATCAAGGTCTCCCTTGCATTATTTTTCCCGACCTCTAACAAGCTGGATGAATATGAGCCATTCCTGGAAGGCTTACGGCTTGCCGAAGATCTGGGAGCCGGGGAAGTTAATATCTTCACCAATTCTCAGTTGGTCGCGTCTCAAGTCTGAGGGGAATATCAGGTCGAAAATGAACAACTCGATGAATATCGTGCCCTCGTCTAGGAGAGGAAAAATAGATTTAAATCTGTGGACGTGCAGCATGTTCCCCCCGCGAGCATAACGCCCGCACAGACGTCCTATCCAAATTAGCAAGCATGAAGAATAAGGGAGGAAACAAGTCGATGATATAGGAAATCCTTCCTCGACCAAGCACCCAGAAACCCCCTTCAACCTTAGAAGTACTCGCCATAGGGGGCAGCGACTTCTGGATGACCCTCGTACATGACTACCTTACAAAAGTAGTGTTGCTCGTCAACTCTAAAGAAGCTATCGTCGTCATACACAGAGCGTGCTCGTACGTTTTGGTCGAATACAAACTATACAGGAGAGTATTCTCCATCCCCCTCCTCAAATTCATTGATCAATGCAGTGCGGATTGTATCTTGCTCGAAATCCACTAGGGGATTAGCGGCCAGCATATAGGCGGAAGATCCCTCGCTAGGAAAGCTTTACGAGCAGGATACTATTGGCCCACCATGCAATACGATGCAAAAGAACACGTAAAAAGATGTGAAAAATTCCAATGACACGCAGACATGCATCTAGCTCTACCTAACGAGCTTAAGTCTCTCTCCTCTCCTTGGTCCTTCGCCTGGTGGAGATTGGACCTCCTCGGCCCATTTGTGGTAGGGACCAATCAAAATAAATATTTGATCATAGATGTCGACTACTTCACAAAATGGATAGAAGTTGAAGCTCTGGCCAAGATTTTGGCCCAAAATATCCTCCGCTTCTACAAAAGAAACATCCTCACTCGATTCGCCATTCCACAAGTAATAGTCAGCGAGAACAGTACTTAGTTCATCGATCACGCCTTTCAGGAATTTGTCGCTAAGCTAGGCACCACTCAGCACTTTGCATCTATCATGCACCCCTGGACGAATGGCCAAGTCGATTCTACAAACAGGGTAATTCTCCAGGGACTTAAGCGAAGATTAGATGAAACCAAGAAGAGGTGGGTTAAGGAGTTGCACAGCATACTCTGGGGATATCGAACAATGGCACATTCATTGACCGGAGAAACTCCTTCCCAATTAACCTATGGAATGGAGGTCGTCATTCCCATAGAGATCGAGGAACCCTCCAGACAAACTGAGGCTCCCCCGGACGGGGAGATGAACGACGTCGCCCTTCAGGAGGAATTAGATCTAGTAGAAGAAATCATAATAGGAGCGGCCCTACGAGAGGCCTCGCTCAAACAAAAGATAGCCATGCGCTACGACGCCAAGGTCATACAAAGAGAGTTCAAGGTTGACAGCTTTGTCTTAAATAGAAATCACAAAGAATCTCGCAAAGGCAAGCTCGCAATGAACTAGGAAGGCCCATATCGCTTCTACGCAAAAACGAGGACCGGGGCGTACTACTTAGAAAACTTACAAGGGGAACAACTCGTTCAATCATGGAATGCTGAAAAGCTGAAATAATATTACAGTTAAAAACACTGAACAATCAGCGAGTTCTATCGATAAGACAAACTTATTAAGGCTCGACCACGCATGCATGCCTAGGTACAAGCATAGCACCCAAAATATTCTAAAGGGGCGAGGCCCCGCTCTTGTAACGAGCGCGTCCTCAGCCCAACATGGATAACTCGATCGAGCTCTATCATCCTCATACCACGATGGAAGAATGCCCGACTCACGATGAGAATTTCACGCCACCAAACTCAGGTCCCTCGAAACGAGGCCTGAGCTCCGGCCCATGCCCGGTATTCACCCTGGCCATTTGTCCAGTTTCCCCACACTAGCGAACATACAAACCAAACGAGCAAATCCCTGCTACAAATTCTTAGCAAAGTAAAAGATGTCCTGAATGGACAAGTGTAGCAGTAAACATGCGAACACTAAATAAATATTTGGAACAATTAAGAGAAATGACCATCAAGGCCGCTGTTGTACAGATATTACAACAACAGAGGCCATTGGTGCCCCATCCAAAAGAATAATTTTGCGGCCACGGAGACCACGCTTGTTTAGAAATTACATAAACGGGAAAAGGCCTGGTGAAACAAAATTACAACAATACGTCACGCAGGCCGGAACAAAATAAAACAACTAGCAGTCATCCTTCAGTCTCTTCCTCGACAACGGGCGATAGCTGGGCAGGACACTCGCATACCTGAGGTATTGAGTTTGACCCCGAGGTTTAGCACGTGCATATGCTTCACCGCATTCTCAAAACTCCCCTCGGAGGCAGCTTAGGCGTCGTCCACCTCCAGATGAAAACGAGTAACAAGCTCAGCCTGAGTTTTTAAATATTTTGTGTCCTCTAGCTCGTCTTCGGAAGGCGTAATCTCGGCAGTCAAGGCTTCTACCTTCTCCTCAAGAACCTTCTTCTCGATCAACAGGATCCTGCGTTCCTCGGAGAGTCTCCTCGATTCCTCCTCGGATAGTCTCTAGGCCTTTTCCTCATCGATCCTCCCCTTCTTGCTCGCGGCCAGTTTAGTCTGAAGTTTCTTTAACTCCGCCTCTTGTGAAGAACTCCCCTCGGTGTAAGAAATGGCCATCTCCAGTATCCTCATCAAACCACCAGCATCCTGCGCCAGCATCGCCCTCTTCTTCGGGCAGTCCAAACCCCCGAGATGAATGGATTCGGCCCGAGGAAGGCGAAGAGTTGTGCCCTCAAAGAAAGCCTTCTCCAGCCAGCAAGGGGTAGGTTGTACGTCCCTTTCCCCTTCTCCTCGGTCAGATCGACACTTCCCTCAGTATACAACCTCTTTTCTTTCGAATATACAAGGGAATGAGAGAGAGCGACTGTAGCTTGGCCCGAAGACGAATCACCCGACCCTGAAGTAGGAGCGACCCCTGAGCTAGTTTGAGCGTCCTAGTTATGCACTCTTGGGCAAGATTCATGCTATCTGCAAAACAAACAAAAAAAGAATCATATTTAGCAAACAAGGATTCAAAAAAGCGACGACCACATACAACTATTAAAAACATAAATACCTAAATATTTGATGGGATCCTCTCTCTCGAGGAGCTCCTTGACGACTATAAGTCCATGCTCATAGAAGGCCTCCCTGTTCTTATCCATCGCCGGCCTGCCTCCCCGACCCACTCGCTGAACCCGAGGGATACGCGCCACAAAGGCGGTCAAGACAATGAAGCTCTCATGGTCCTCGATGCCAAGCTCCCCCCTCCCTCCAGACATAGGAACCCAATTTGTTATCGAAGTGCTTCCTCGTCTACTGGAACAGGAAGTTGCAAACCAGTTTAACCACAGGGTCTCCCAGCTCGTTCAAACGGGGGGAACCATCCTCGTTACACACTGGTACGGTTCTGAAAACATTCAGCATCACCTTGCTCGAGGAAGGCTGCACCAGTATATATTTGTCCTTGAAGTGACGGAGAGACTCCAAATAGGCTTTAAACATCTTCCCATTGCCTTGCTTCAAGGCAACCCATCCTCATTTAGAGTTGATCCTGCTTTTCTGGAGATGGAAGTAGTAGAAGAACAAAGGAATGGTCACCCCAATCTTTAGCTAGTCACAAACAATCTAGAATGCTCACATGAATGAAATACCGTTCGGGTGCATTTGGGAAGGAGCCAGCCAAAGATGTCCGAATACGGTCACCTCAAAATTCGAGAAAGGAAGCTGAAGACCCATTTCCCGGAACACGATGTCATAAATGGGAATTTGCTGCCTGTCGTAATTTGAGTAGATCCTGCTCTCTTTTCCAAGAATATACAGCGACCACTCTCCCCAGTTTCCATCCTCATGTGCATACACCTCGGTAAAGACGTCATCCCGATGCTCGAAAAAGTGGGAGGGCCAATCCAAAAGATCATTCTTGACCAAAGTCTGTGGATCCTCATCATCCTTGGGGGAAACAGGCTACCTTAATCAGCAGAGTCCATCTCCACATCACCTCCCCCCATTTGTTATTCGGGCTGATCCAGCTCATCCCCAAAATCTCCAAAATACTCGACGAGCTACTCGCCTCGTCCGAAGAACTTCGTGAAGATCCAGAAGATTCGCTCGAGAGGTCAACCCCGGCATTGTCGGCCATAGTACCTGAAAATCATAGGATGAAGACGAGTTTTACATTAATGCCAAAAACACTCTTCCACCATTAATTAAATGAAAGGGCACTGATAAACGAGGATCGTATCCTCGACCAGAACCCTCACTAAGGGACATAAACAGACAGACGTCCGAGGAAGATACCTAGGCCTTAAAGGACCATCTACGGAACATCGAAAAAATTCCAGCAAAACGACCTAGATCCCAAAAGGACCATCTAAGGCACGACGAGAAATGTATGGGGAGGATCCACGGTGGCTCCAGCGATTCTAAAACTATAGAACCACCATCTTCCATAAACACTCCCCAGGAACCCCCTAACACACAGGATCCTAAACCATAACCACATGTATTTCTAAGAAGAAAATCATGAAAATCCGAACTACAAAAGCCAAATAAGAATGAAAAATTGAAATATTATCGGTTAAAGAAGAAGAAAGACTGAAAAGAGCGATAGCGAGCGGTGAACCTCAAGAAATGATGGTGATCGACAGATGAGTAACAACGAGCAGTATGGAGAAAGAATGAAAAACACATAACTCCCTACTCCTCTCGTATTTATAGTTGAGACCAACCGTGCATGCGAGACACGCGCCTAGGAAATCCCATGGTCTTCATCATTGAACCCTAGCCCCTAGGCCATCATTGTGCCGCTTCGTCAGCATGCTACCCTAAACACGTTATCTCTTCAAGTTCAAAGATCAGAATAGCCAACTCTTCATCTCCCCACGAGAAAATGCAATTTGCGATGCTCACGCTCCTCATTCGACGCACCCCTGTCCCACGAGAAGGTGTTAAAGTCATCACTCCTAGACCCAGAAGCAACGACTTGGGGGGCTACTATTCTGGACTAGCCCGACAGCCAGAGTGGACCCAGTCTAACCCCTTCTTTCGATACAAGCCACACAACCATGGCCCAAATCTCCTCTGCTCTCCATTGGGCAACATCGATCCATTGACCTCCTAGACCGGCACTGGCCCACGATGATTTACAAGCATCTCTCAGTCTGCCCGACATCAAGTCATGCAGATAAGCAGGAACCGACCAGATCGCTACCCGCAACCTACCTTCTCCTCGGACCTAACGGAAAGTTATAGGAACACCTTCCCGGTATGACCAAGTCCTGACAGTTACCTGTTTTTGCAGACTCGTATATCTAGGCCCAAAAATAGGAACCAATGGCTATGCACCAAGGGCATTATATAAACCCCCACACATGTGAGGGCCAGGTATTGAATATTCACTATTCACCACTAATACCCAAATACTTTGCTTGTATCTCTTTGCTCCCACACTTACTTGATCGTCGGAGTGCCTTGTAGGTACAAACCCTTTTTTCCCTCCTCGACATCACAACCCGACTGAAGATCATCATTCGGTCACCTTGCAAGTTCTGATCAACCGGTAAGATCAAAAGGCATCCTAGAACAAAACATCGACTGAGCTCCCTAGGTCTATCAAGACACACGTGATATTCAGTTGCCATGTTAGATTGTGATGGGAAATGGATCATTATCGTGAGGGTCGATGCCCAAGGAATCTTCTACATATAAAGTGATGTTGACCCTGATCGTTCTTGTGGCGCCCTCAGGAAAACTGGGGTTGTGACATTTCCAATGAACACCTTCCTCGCGTATCTTCATCGAGTTACCCTGGAGATACCTTCGGCGATGGTTCTTGTTGTGTAATGTAAGACCATATCAGTTATCTCTTGAGAGAAAGAAAATGGGATGATAGGGTCAGAGTGTAAGGTGTGACCCATGTTAGTTTTACTAGACCCCGCGGTGGACACCATTTTATTATTCAAAAAGTGTAGGTGTGTGTTCCCCCTGCAAGGGTAGGGATACTCAGAGGCCCTAATAGGTATATTACATGATTGTTGGTGAGAGCTAGATCATATCAGCAAGTATCCTTGTATGATGGTTTTTTAGGCTATTTAAGGGACCATCTCACATGAGGTGAGAGACCCTGTTGGAAGCAGACACTACTAGGTTGCAGGCGGGCGGTTGAATTGACGGTGTTTAGGGCTATTAAGAGCGAAGTGATTCTGAGTAGTAGTGGGTGGTATTGAATGAATATGACTTACGAGACAGACAGAGAGAGAGAAAAGGGAGAGAGAGAGTCTTATATTCCCTTGAGGGATAGTGCATTTATACAATTCTTGATTCCTAGGGTTTTCTTAGGAAAGGTCGTCACCACCTTGTAAAGAGGTGGACAATTAAATTCATATTTCCAAGGGAAACATGGGTCATTAATGACTACCACTTTATCTTTATCCAAGACACGTCTTATCCCACGTTTTTGCTCCCTAGGGGGAGGAAAACATAGGGGCAAGGCGATATCTCCCTTCAGGAAGCCTCGCGTCATCGCCCGTTCCTAGGACTGTCCCAAGTTGTCGCCCTAGGCAAGGTTATTTGCAAATATAACACTACAATTCTCGAGAAAAAATAACTTTATTCTTCATTTTTCAAATAGTCCAACTACATAATACCAGATCAAAACTAGGCCTAAGGACATCTCAAACACCCCTAAAATCGAATGTGGTAGAGGACCAGGCCTCCCTACCCACCTAAAGACCTTATACCAGATAGCTGAAGCAACCTCACACAATAAAAGTATATGATCAGCTTACTCGACTTGCCCTACACAAATGTCACACCCTCTCTCACTACTGCCCAACATAATATGCCGCCTATGTAGATTATGCATATCAACAACCTATTCAGAAGCAACTGTCAAGAAAACAATACAACCTTAGAAGGTGCCCAACTCTTTTAAATCCTATAAAATACCTGAATTACTCTTTCAGACCTGCTCTTTATCGAACATGTCAGAGCCAAAAGATTACACAGACAAACCTCCACTAAAAGCCACCAGGCGAGTTCGATTTCCAAAGCCAAATAACTTTTCGGTAGAACCTAAGCACTCCTATGATTAAACCGAGTAAAGTGTCACAAAGATCCTTCTCCCATACCATAAGAGCCCTACCTCATTGTTGGCTTTTGATTTCGACACCTACTATATATTGGCCCCATAGACCAAAAATAGAGCAGATAAAGCCAAGCTGGAAAATGCTTCGACGGATGGAAAAAAATTAGAGAAAATATCTAAGTTACAAATTGGTCTTCGACCAGACATCACCATCAAGCCTTCGACGGGAAAGGTCCTGTGGCCTTTGACTAGAAGAACAAACCTTCGTGTCAGCACCAAAGACGAAGGATATTTGAATTTGAATATTGGAGGGAAATGTAGTTCGCCAGCAGTTAAGGGAAAGCGACGTGGCAGGAAGATAGAGGTCGAGGGACATGCAGAAGACACTTGTCTTCATCCTAGAAGCAAATCCACTCTGGACATTTACATATTTTTAGTATAAAACTAGGAAGTTTGTGTAGATTTTCCGGGTGTTCAACCTATTGTGCTAGTTACTCAATATTATTCAAGTACCCATTGTGTGTGAAAGAATAACTGAGAATGTACGTTGGAAACACAATTTTTTATTAATAAAGTCTTTTCACATTACTTTGATCTTCTTTTGCAAAGTTTACATTTCTACATCTTTACATGCACTTCTAGTTACTTTCTTACTTTCCAAAACCTTAAACACAATATCCTTGGTCGAACGTGCGTTCTTCCTAGATATTAACTTTCAAACCAAACCAGCATAAAAATTAGCATATGTTCTGGGATCAATCTGATCGATCCCGCGAGTAACCAAAAGGACTTTCTTTTTGGAGGATCAGCGGTTCTTTACCAAAAACCACGGTAAACAAATTGGCACACCTGGTGGAACGTTGCTAGTTTTTATCATTTGTTTGTTCATGTTATTGCTTTCCTTTTATACGTATACAGTGTTGCATGTTATTAAGAAGTGGTAGAATAACCAACGAGCGTACTGTTAGGAAGAGAAATAGCGAAAGTAGAATGGCTAATGAGCCAAATCATGGAGAAATACCTCCGCCAAATACTACTGGAACAGCGGTTATAACTACCGTTGGAGAAAATATCTCAACTTTTGTTGGTTCAGTACCAACATTAACCACGAATCAAACAGGACCCTTACTTTTGTATGTGGGTCCTAGAGGTCCATTAGGAACACCCCCATCAAGGGAAAATCCAGGATCTCGATCGTATATTCCCCCAGGATTTTCGACATCCTGGATGGGTCGAGAACAACCATATGGCATACCAACCACGGAAATGGCTAGCTTTATGAATGCTACGTCTACTTTTTCAGAACCTTTGGTGAGTGCGTCATCACCATTATAGGGATCTGGAGCCAGTATGGCGAATTTGGGTAGAAACCAAATTTTTGGAGGGCCATCACATGCAATACCAAGTCTCACAAATGCTTCTACAGCAATTTTGAGGCAACAGATGGACGAAAGCAACCATGATATGGTGCAAATGTTGGCACAAACCCTAAGTACAATGCTGAACCCCCTAATACAAAATACTACCCTGTCGAATCAACAAATGTCAACGCAAATGACGCGCATGGCTGAATTCTTTGGGATACCCCAAACTATTAGACAACCCCAAAAAATACCAATAAGAGTAAACCAAGGGATAATCATGGAAGAAGATTTAACCGTTAATCAAAATCCACAGATCCCTAGAGTAGAAATAGAACAACCTAGGGTCGAAATACCTCAAAATCCCCCACCAATCCCTAGAGAAGTCGATCAAGGAGTGATTATGGTGAATAGGAACCAAAATGCTGATGAATTGATACAGCAAGTTCAACACCAAAATTATGGAACAGATAATAATCTGACTGCCATGATCGAAAGGATTATGATACAGAATGGGATGAACGTTGGTTTTCACAGACCAAACTTCACATCCCCATTGTCAGAATATATCCTGCAAATAGAATTACCCCCTAGGGGAAAAGTCCCCAAGTTTACCAAATTTTCAGGGGATACGACAGAATCTACTGTCGAACATGTGGCGAGATATTTGATAGAAGCCGAGGAAATAGAGAACAACGAAAACCTTAGGATTAAATACTTCACAAGTTCTCTAACAAAAAACGCTTTTACTTGGTTCACTACCCTCCCAGCCAATTCGATCCATAATTGGAATCAATTGGAAAGGTTGTTCCATGAACAATTTTACATGGGACAGACCAAAATAAGTCTAAAAGAACTGGCTAGTGTGAAGAGGAGATTCACTGAGCCAATAGATGAGTATCTAAATAGGGTTCGACTGCTTAAAGCCAGATGCTTTACCCAAGTTCCTGAACATGAATTGGTCGAAATGGCAGCAGGGGGCCTGGATTATTCCATTAGGAAAAAGTTAGATACCCAATATTTGAGAGACATGGCCCAGTTGGCCGATAGAGTTCTACAAGTAGAACGCCTTAAAGTCGAAAAGGCTAAAGCGACCAAAACTCATCGAAGAGAAAGAGTAGCCTATGTCAAAATGGATGATGACGATCTAGAGGCGTCTAGTGATCCTATAGATGTCGAAGAAGGCGAGATAGATTTAGCATAATTAAAACAAGGGCCGCCATACTCTTGTAAATTGCTGGTGCCCTCAAATAGGAAGAATCTTGTGGAGTCTGAAAGAAACAGTGACAAATTCCCTAAGAAAACATATAGTTTTGACATCACTAAATGTGA
Source organism: Vicia faba (assembly GCA_948472305.1). Taxonomy (NCBI): domain Eukaryota; kingdom Viridiplantae; phylum Streptophyta; class Magnoliopsida; order Fabales; family Fabaceae; genus Vicia; species Vicia faba. Next base: position 1,220,924,475 of record OX451739.1, on the reverse strand, counting down.
TGAAATATTTGATTTATTAGTCAAAGATGGCCAAATGATAGTGCCTCCAGGGGCAAAAATGCCTCCTTTAGAAAAAAGGAAGAAAAGAGGTTTTTGTAAATATCACAATTTTCTAGGCCATAAAAATCACAATGTTTTCTTTTCAGGGATCTCGTTCAAGGGGCACTCAAAGAAGGAAGGCTTAAGTTCGATGATAAGCCGGCAATGAAAATTGATGAGAACCCGCTACAAATGGATGCACATTATGTTGAACCAGTGGGCATCCATATGGTTGAAGTTTCTGAGGACTTCATTAACAAGCCTGTATTTGGCAGCTTTACTGGAAACATATCTAGGAAAACTATCGAAGGGGTGAGGAAGGTCACTGAAGGCCTGAAACTGAATAAAGGAGCTGCTGAAGGCTCAAGAAAAAGGGTTACTGAAGGCCCAAACACAAACAAAGGAGTTGCTGAAAGCTCCAGCAAAAGAACCACTACAGGTTCTTACTTGGCTGCCGTTAAAGGTTCGACAGATAACTTGGAAGCCAAGATGCAAAAACTGAACCTCGTTACCAAAAGCAACATGGAGGTAAACATGGTCGAGGCATCTGAATCCAAGGCTTCAGAAGAGGCCATTCGATAGGAGGAAGTGAACAGAACAACATTTCCAAAAGAAAACGAGGATCTGGCAGAATTTTTACATCGATGCCAGAAGAAAAAGTCTGAAGTGATGCTGTGTCCCAGATGCAGTTCTATCTTTGACAAGAAAGTTGTGGAACACATACAAGGTATGAGATAAGTGAAGGCAAAATGGGGCACCAATGCTCAACCAAAAATGGATCCAGAAGTTAGATACGATCCCAGGAGGGGACATCAAAAAGGACCCATGAACCAGGTAAGGAGGCCACCAACTTATCGGCCTCCAACTAATGTACATGTAGGTACTTGGCTCAACACAGTGGGTAGAAAAAGGCCCAATGAGGAAAAATGGCGAATGTTTGACGTGCCAAGGGGCTCTTCTTTGGATTACAGAAAAGAGTACCATGCCACTACATCAAATAAAATGACTCACATATCGAGCAACTACAAGGGGAAGAACCCCATGTCTCATTCATAATGCCGAAGATTCCAAAGATGGCGAAAGGCCGAGAAAGAGGCTGCAGCAGAGCCTCACCCAGAATCTAGCACCAACGTGCAAAGAAAAGGAAAGCAAGGGAAACCTCTGGAGAGGGAACCAATTACTGGAAAACTGGTGTGGCCAGAACAATATGGGTCGAATGACGAAGGTAAATCTGACTCTGACGATACTTTAGACATTATGGTAAACATCATATCAGTGCTACCTATGGAATACAACCGTCAGGTCGAAGTTGAAGAAACCGACTTGATGGTCGAACAGGAAATGGCCAGACATAGGCCAATATGTTACTATGTAATGAATAATGGTTGCGTTGAGGAGCAGAACGCTTTCTTTGAGCCACCAACTGAGGCGATGAAAAATCACCTCAAGCCCCTATTTATCAGAGCAAAGATAGGGGAAGTGACTATAAATAAAATCCTGGTTGATTTTAGGGAAACCATAAACATAATTCCAGAATCTATGCTTGGAAAACTAGGAAAAGGGGATGCTGATATTAAGCCCCACAACATGGTCCTCTCAAATTATGAAGGGGGTATTGGAACCACCATGGGAGTTATACAACTCAATCTCAAGGTGGGCTCAATTCTTTGACCTACCATGTTTATGGTGATTTCAGCAAAACCAAATTATAAGCTGCTCTTGGGTCGAGAGTGGATACATGGCATAGGTGCAGTGCCATCTTTGATGCATTAGAGGGTTACGATATGGTGTCCCGATGGTATCATGGAAAACATCAAGGTGAATCAAAGTTACTACCTGGGAAAAGTTAACAACATTGGAAAGAATAGCTTCGACAGGAATTTGGCTCATATAGGGCCATTAAGCCCTCCTGAATTCGACCTGACTCCAACACCCAATGCTTTCTGCTCTCTTTATCTATACTCTGACTATGGGTTTCAGTAGGATAGAGAGGATTTATCAAACATCGACTATGGAGGAGTTGATGATATACGGCCAACAGGCTGGGGAAGTGAGTTTGATGATGATGACTGAGTCACAAGCTCTATAAAAGATTTCAGCATATGCAGCCGAAAATAGATTGATAGCGGCCTTAGAGGCTGAAATTAAGTACATGGCTCTTGAAGCCAATGAACAAGTATCTTCCCAAGAAGGCCCTGGGAAGGATTTCGACCCAGAACCTCCTGACTTGGAAGAAAAAGAAGTACGAAATCAGAGGTTAGATGCCATCTATAATGATGAACCTCTAGGTTTTGAAAAAATATCCGTTGGCGAACAGTGTTAGAATGCTAGCACAAGACCCCTTGGAAGAAGTAAATCTAGGCGAAGGTCCTGTAAAAAATCCAACGTATATCAGCACAAAGATAGATTCAAGGCTCAGGGTCGAAATGATCCAATTGTTAAAACAGTTCAAAGATTGCTTTGCGTGGGATTATGAAGAAATAACTGGTCTCGACAGAAGCTTGGTGGAACTTCAATTGCCAACAAAACATGGAAAGAAGCCTGTCAAGCAAACTCCAAGGTGTTTTGCACCGGAGATTCTGTCGAAAATCAAAACGGAAGTCGAAAGACTACTGAAATGCAAGTTCATCCGAACGACGAGGTATGTCGAATGGATTGCAAATATTGTACCTGTTATGAAGAAAAATGGTACCTTAAGGGTGTGCGTCGATTTCAGAGATATGAATGTTGCAACACCTAAAGATGAATATCCAATGCATGTGGCAGAAATGCTTGTCGATTATGCCGCTGGTTTTGAGTACATGAGTATTCTTGATGGATACTCTGGATATAATCAAATTTTTATTGCCGAAGAAGATGTGTCAAAAATGGCTGTCTGTTGCCCTGGGGCCTAAGGCACTTACGAAAGGGTAGTGATGCCTTTTGGCCTAAAAAATGCAGGGGCAACATATCAAAGAGAAATGATTTCTATCTTTCATGATTTCATTGAGACTTTTATGCAGATTTACATTGATGATATTGTTGTCAAATCTGTTTCAGGGCAGGCTCACATGGACCATCTTCGAGAATCCTTTGAGAGGATGAGACGCTATGGTCTGAAAATGAATCCTCTGAAGTGCGCTTTTGGTGTCAAAGTAGGGGACTTCTTAGGCTTTGTGGTCCATAAAAAGGGAATCGAGATAAACCAAAACAAGACCAAAGCTATTTTGGAAGCCAAAGCACCAACCAATAAAAAGTAATTGCAGTCTCTACTTGGGAAGATAAATTTCCTAAGGAGATTTATATCCAACCTCAGTGGGAAAACGCAAGCCTTCTCACCACTACTTCGACTCAGCATACGAGGATTTGAATGGGGGCAAGAACAGAAAGAGGCCTTCAACAAAATCAAAGAGTACCTCACCAAGCCACCGATTCTGGTACCTCCTTGTAGAAATATAAGTGTGAGATTGTACATAGCTGCATCTGATAAAACCTTAGGGAGCATGTTAGCTCAAGAGGATGAGAATGGTGTCGAAAGACCCATCTACTACCTCAGTAGAGTTTTAAATGATGTGGAAACTAGATATAACGAAGTTGAAAAGCTATGTTTATGGCTTTACTTCTCATGTACAAAACTCAAGCAATATATTAAACCAGTTAATGTTTACGTTTCGTCTCATTTTGACGTTTTCAAATATATGTTGTCGAAACCCATTTTGCACAGTAGAATTGGCAAATGGGCACTTGCATTAACTGAGTATTCATTAACCTTTATGCCTCTCAAGGCTGTGAAAGGTCAAGTGGTAGCAGACTTTATATTTGGCCACTCAATAACAGAAGAATCAATAAATTATTTGGAGATTGAACCTTGGAAGTTATACTTTGACGGTTCTAGTCATAAAGACGGAACTGGAGTACGGGTTCTCATTATTTCTCCAAACAAAATTCCAACAAAATTTAAGTACAAGATCGAGGGAGATTGTTCCAATAATGAGGCTGAATACGAAGCTTTGATCGTAGGCCTTGAAATCTTGTTGGAATTGGGGGCAACTCGAGTCGAAATAATGGGAGACTCAGAGTTAGTCCTAAAACGGGTTATGAAAGAATACAAATGCATAAGAGAAAATCTTATCATATATTTCGTGATAGCCAGGCGTTTGTTGAAGAACTTCGAAGAGGTTAACATGCGACATATACCCAGATTGGAAAATCAAGTTGCTAATGATTTGGCACAGATCGCTTCTGGGTATAAAGTTTCGAAAGAAAAACTATAACAAGCAATCGAAGTTAGAGGAAGAGTAGCATCCACTAAGTTGTCTCCAATAGATTTGGAAACAACAACGTTGGGATACACTGATCACGAAAACTTCCAGATTTCGTTCATAGACAATCTAACAGAACAAGATTGGAGAAAGCCTATAGTAGATCATTTACAGAATCCAATGGCTTCGACAGAGCGAAAGATAAACTATAGGTAACTAAGCTATATACTAATGGGAAATGAATTGTTCAAGAAAACACCTGATGGTATGCTACTGAATTGCCTAAGTGAAACAGAAGCATACATAGCTCTTTCTACCACACACTCCAGGGCATGTGGAGCACATCAAGTAGGCCATAAGATGAAATGATTGTTGTTTCGATAAGGACTGTATTAGCCCATTATGTTAAAATATTGTGTTGAGTTTGCAAAAGGATGTCAAGAATGTCAAGTGCACACGGGCATCCAGCATGTACCGGCAAGCAAACTTCATTTGATTATGAAACCTTGGCCTTTTAGAGGATGGTATTTAGATCTTATTGGAGAGATTCGACCAGCATCCTCTAAAATCCAGAAATACATATTTGTGGGCATTGATTATTTTACTAAATGGATTGAAGCAATTCCTTTAGTCAATTTAGACCAAGAGAATGTTATTGAATTTATTCAAAAGTACATTATATATAGATTTGGAACCCCTGAGACAATAACAACAGATCAAGGATCAGTCTTTACTGGTCGAAAAATGCAAGAATTTGCTACATAAATGGGATTCAAGCTGTTAACATCTACACATTACTATGCACAAGCTAATGGCCAAGTCGAAGATGCAAACAAGGTAGTAATCAGTTTAATAAAGAAACACGTGGGAAAGAAACCAAGAAACTAGCACAAGACGTTGGATCAAGTTTTATGGGCTTGTCGAACCTCTCCTAAAGAGGCCACAGGAACAACACCATTTCGCCTAACTTATGGTCATGATGAGGTATTGCCGGTAGAAATTTGTCTACAATCAACGAGGGTTCAGAGACATCAGGATATTCCTTCTGAAGTTTATTGGAATATGATGTTGGACGAATTAGTTGATTTGGACGAAGAGAGGTTGAAAGCTTTAGACCTCTTAAGATTACAAAAGAAACGGGTCGAGAAATCCTATAATCGAAAAGTAAAACCTAAGACATTTCTGACTGAGGATATAGTATGGAAGGTAATTCTTTCAATGGATCGAAAAGATAGAAATATGGGAAAATGGTCCCCTAAGTGGGAAGGACCTTTCAAAATTATCCAAACTTTCTCTGGTGGAGCCTACGAGATCGAGGAGTTAAATGAAGATCAAAGGCTTCTGAGAGTAAACGGTAAATACTTGAAAAAGTATAGACCTGTGCTTCAAGAGGTTAAAATAGCCAAAGTTTAGTCACGGTCGAAATAAGAAGAAAAAAAAAGCCAAAATGGAAATTTAAATTTCATTAAAATTGCCAAAATGGCTGAGTCATTACAATGAGTGATTATGTAAATATAGAGACGGAATTTAAAAGGGGAGATTGGCCTTGATCTGGAGGTATTTGATCCTCTGTAATTCCAGATGCCGTTTGCAAAGAGCCTTCGATTGATGAAGGGTTTCAAGTTTAGCATCAAGCATTTGAGCCCGATCAGCATGCTTTAACCCTCCAGCAAGTTCCTCTTGGCTTTCAGACTCAGTATTAGTGGCGATAAGTTATTCCTTCCTTTTATCATTGGGGGCAATTTTAACCTCCAGTTCTTTGATCTGCGCCCTTATTTTAGTTGTGTCTTGATCAATCTCCTCAACTTCTTTCTGCCTAGCCTCTTGAGCCTTCGACATTTCTTTTACTTTCGAGGTTGATTCAGTAGCAGCATGCCAAGCAGCAGCTACATGGTCGTTGGCCTCTTCGATCTCGCGAGTAAGAGTCCTTCGACGATTGTAGTCTGCTGACACTTGGTCAATAATGGAAGTTAAATCCAGAATAACACTAGCTACGTCTGGAGAAGCAACAAGGAGATCAACAGCCCTCAAACTGGTCTTCAGGAAGGAAGGAGCAGTAGGTTCTCCCTCCAAGGTTAGCATTAAATCTCTTTTGAAAATTTGCGCCATAACCTTCTCAAGTTCCTCATCAAGAGGGGATGTTGAGGTAGACTTTCCAAACGCAGTCGAAACGCTATGGTCAGAAGAACTTTCTCGCCCTTCGAGAATGGCAGTCAAATAACCCAGAGGATTTTGCTGTTTCATCAAGGCTAAAGCTTCTTTGGTTCGAGACCTCGTCGAAGGGGCACCCTCATTAGTGGCAGTAGCCACATTAACCACCTGTGCTGGAATATGGGCAGCTTCAGTGTTCGTCAGATTTTGGGCCCCTTCAGTAGAGTCTTCTCTGCCATCAGCATCTGGAATTCTTTCATCCTGATTTTCCCCCACCAGCATACCTTCCCCCTCTATTCCAACTACGGCATCAGTAGCCTCCTCCTCTTCACCTTCCTGTGTATCACCCAGTGGAGCCCTAGTTTCTTCATGTTCGCCTATAGGGCCTTCTTCGTTTGCTTCCTCTATGGTCTCATATTGAGGCTCAGAAGTTTGGTTTACCTCATCAGCAGAGCTAATAAAGGAGCCTTTTCTGAAGAAGGCCTATAAGTGGGATCTCCCTCACTATTTAGCAGAGTGGAAGATCATTCGACAGGAGTGGGAGCCTGTTTAGAAGTGTCGGCAGTATCCTGAAGATTAAGAAGTTTTATTCTCATAATTCTTAAGGAAAAAGGGGTTTAGTTCAAGAAGTAAGCAGATGTCTGTCGAGGTAAATACCTGAAGAGGAACTTCGGCATCGGGGCTGGAATAGTCACTCTCACTAGGATTATTTAGCCTAGCAGCTACCTCTTTCTCAGTGGGATCTCTGATGACTACAGGAGGAGGCCTCAATTTGGTAGCTGTAATCTTAATTTTTGTCTTGGGACGAGGCTCAGGTGCGGGAGTTGGTTTCTTCAATTTTTGTCTCTTCAGAGGAACAGGAGGAGACTCCTCTTCTTCGTCACTAGAGATTTCAATCTCCTGAATCTTCCATTTCTTGGGAGTGGTTTTCTGAACACTCAGAAAGATAAGAATCGAAGACATCAGCATCTATACCAGAAAATAGTAAAGGAGAAAGGTATAGCAAAAAGTGAATACCTTTGGTGAAGGGTTCGCAGAAGGGTCTCCCACTTTGGTGCTATCAACAAACTTTTTTGTGTTGGTCCTCTTAACAACTATACAAGAAACAAATATAAGTTGACATTGAATGATTGAATCTAAGACAAGGAAACAAGAAGAAAGAAAATATTACCTTTCTTAATCTTGTCAAGGACCAGTTTGAACGCCTCGCGAAGGTGGTGGGAGAAATCCTTCTCGTCGAAGAATTCCTCATTATAATACTGCCTCCACCACCCCTCAAAATTGGGCAAACATATAAAATTGAGATTGAAGTCGAACAGAGTTAGTACGGTTCGACCAACGTACCTACCAATGTGCTTGGTAGTAGCATCCTCTGAGTAACTTGCGTTATAAAATAATAGCAGTTTCTCTCGAGAGTAGATGGGAGATGGGAGTGACTGGACAATACCGAATTTTCGAGAGACAAGATTCGGTTGGTAAGCAATCAAACTTAATTGATTCTTCGAACTCTTGAATCTTAGTGGCATGATTCTGGGTTGAAGAAACGACTCCCAAATGGCCATATATTCGTCCTCCAAGTCCTCCTCATCAGCTGAAGGAAATGGTCTGGTAAACCATTTTGGGCCAACTTTTCTACTGGCAAAGGGAGCCATGGTCGAAACAAAATTTTTGCGCTCTGCAAACATCATCACAAAGCTGGTGAAGGCCTTTTGAAATTGCTGACCCTCGTCAGTGGGAGTCAGCAATGCTAGCCTGGTGCCTTCGACCCTCCTGTTCAAAACTTCTGGGGCTTCTTCGTTTATCGTATTCTTTTGAGGAAGAAAAGATTCGAAGGTGGCGTTGAGCCAAAGTTGAAGAAGTTAAAAGGGGCCAGAAAGGAGCAAGCTTGCCTTGTCTCCTATGACTTTGAGTTGAGTCACACCATTGCTGATGGACTCATACAGATTGGCCAAAATGAATTCAACCAAGCAGAGAGGGTAGACGTGATGAAGCTGTGTTGCGAGCGTGAGCATCTTCTTAGTCACTTGAAGTGATTTGGTACAGAAGACGAATTGAGACAGCCACATAGCCAAGAAAGCTATGTGTTCCACCTCTGACACAGTACTGCAGGATTTATCATGAAAATGGTTGATGAATGTGGTGTATGTAGGCTTTGTAGCTGAAAACCCAATGGCATCTTCAGATAAGTCCTCTGGGTCGAAGTAGTCACCAGTTGGTCGAAGGCCGGTGATTGCTCTATGTCGAAGAGAGTTGGAGTCACCATTCCACAAGGAAGGTGAAATGTGAAATGGGCGCTATCCCAGAAACATAACGAAGACACTAACATAAGAGGGCAGTAAGACAACTCTGTCTTCGACAGCATCACCAAATCATAAATCCCCATTTCCTTCCAAACTGGGGTTTGCGCCTTCTCCATCTTATTCAACCAGTCTAAATATTCTGAAGAGAGACTAGGGCACGATCGAAAGATCTTGTTCCCTTTGTTCATGAACTGAAGGTTAATGTCCTCCTTTGTCTGAGCGTGTTACTGGTTAACTGGAGTCGCATCCTCAGGATCGTTCCTAGGTTTCTTTGCACAACCTATGGGCTTGAGCCTAGGGTGAGTGGGGAAGAAAGCATGATTTTTTGTGGGATCCTCGACGCATCCAGATAAAAGGCCAGACATGGCATATATATTCTCGGAATATCTAACAGGGATGAGGAGCTGGGAATTATACGCCTCACGCTTTTCTTTAGTCATGGGTTAAGAGACGAACCTTGGTCCCTCAATCGAAGCAGGAGAAGAGTCTGTGGGGAAGATCTCTTGTTGACGCTGTACGTCAGCGACATTTTTAGGTTTGGGGTTGTTGAGAGTGTTAGAAAGGAAAGTAATTGTTATGAGATAGTAAGGAATGAAGATGACGGTGTAAGGTGTTTTTTTTGCAAAGGAGATTAAAAATGCTGTGTTTTAAAAGTTCCAAAAGTGAGGGCTCAAGGCTATTTATAGTGTCCATAGGAAAGTGGTCTCGTCAAGGCTATTTAATACTATGGACGTAGTGGGGCACGTGGCAAGCTGCAAAGCAGTTATCGTGCAGGTGATGGGGAACGTTTGACATGCTTGCCTAGGTTCTATGAGTAATGGTCATAATGGCAGCATGGTAACGACTGATTGAAAAGACGTCTTGGGAAAAGAGTAATGATGGTTCTGACTGTGGCAACTGTTGGAAGACGAAAAGCGCATGTTAAAGCCTTTTTGGACAAAAAGACACGTGTCGAATGGGAATGTCAAAGAATGACTATTTCTCTCGATGTCGAAACAAGCATTCTTGGGGGGCAATTTGTTGGCTTTTGAATTCGACACCTACTATATATTGGCCCCATAGACCAAAAATAGAGCAGATAAAGCCAAGCTGGAAAATGCTTCGACGGATGGAAAAAACTTAGAGAAAATATCTGAGTTACAAATTGGTCTTCGACCAGACATCACCATTAAGCCTTCGACGGGAAAGGTCCTGTGGCCTTCGACTAGAAGAACAAACCTTCGTGTCAGCATCAAAGACGAAGGATATTTGAATTTGAAGATTGGAGGGAAATGCAGTTCGCCAGCAGTTAAGGGAAAGCGATGTGGCAGGAAGATAGAGGTCGAGGGACATGCAGAAGACACTTGTCTTAATCCTAGAAGCAAAGCCACCCTCGACAGTTACAAATTTTTAGTATAAAACTAGGAAGTTTGTGTAGATTTTCCGGGTGTTCAACCTATTGTGCTAGTTACTCAATATTATTCAAGTACCCGCTGTGTGTGAAAGAATAAATGAGAATGTATGTTGGAAACACCATTTTTTATTAATAAAGTCTTTTCACATTACTTTGATCTTCTTTTACAAAGTTTACATTTCTACATCTTTACATGCACTTCTAGTTACTTTCTTACTTTCCAAAACCTTAAACACAATATCCTTGGTCGAACGTGCGTTCTTCCTAGATATTAACTTTCACATCAAACCAGCATAAAAATTAACATATGTTCTGGGATCAATCTGATCGATCCCGCGAATAACCAAAAAGACTCTTCTTTTTGAAATATCAACGGTTGTTTACCAAAAACCACAATAAACACCCACTTAAAACTCAACCCAAACATCCCCTCCTAAGCACGCAAAGAATCCAGCACATGAAATTTTTACTCTGAGATAAGAAATAATATCTAAAAAAAACACACAAGAGAATTGTAACAACTCATATATTATGATTATATTCGACACAAGATATCACTCTTCCTAATTGTGCGTAAATGATGTTTTTTTTTATAGAAGTAATTATAATGTGGATGAATTATTGTCCACTATTATATGATGTTTCCAATATGTACTTAAAAATAAAATAAAAAACACTTTAATTACCATTCCCGGTCCCATTCTTCCCCTACTGCCGTGGGCACTTTTTTTCTTCATATCACACACTACCTTACCCTATTATTTCTCTCCTCCTCTTTCTATTATAACTGTTCCTTTGGATTCCAAACAAACCCATTCATCAAGCTCTTTCTACCCTAATTTTCTATATATATACACCCTTCCCTTAGCTTTTATTTACTGTTCTCATATCCCACTAGCTTATAAATATACACAAACCAAGTAGAGGTTTGTAAAGAAAGAAAGAAAGAAAGAAAGAAAGAAAGAGAGAGAGAGAGAGAATCATAAGCCTTTGGTTTCTCTTGCAATATATTTGTTTAATTATCTTATCTATCTTCTTCTCCTTGTTTTCCTTCTCCTTTCTTCTACCTCTTTCATATCTTTGTTTTTGTAAAAGAATCTTACTCATAGAAACATGTCAAGCTGCAGTATCGATGTTGCACCTGCAGAACAACTCTGCTACATCCCTTGCAACTTTTGCAATATTGTTCTTGCGGTATACATCTTTCATAATTCAGTTGGATCTGCTTTATCACTTCTTGCATGCTCTACATATTTCATATTAAGTTAATTCATTTCTACACATACTTGACTGTGTTGAATTCTTTGTCTTGTACATATCCAAGTATAAACGAATTCATTCAGATCCTGAAAAGGAAAGCATGTTATGTTATGTTGTGTGTTTGCACTTTTGATATATATTTGAATTCTCACTTTCTGGGCTTGTTAGTTTTTTTTTTTCTTTCACACAGTCAAGTCTCAATCTCCCTGGACTTTTCTTTTTTTTCTTTCTTTTGCAGTCATAGATAAAGTCATAAGTCATAACCTCAAAGTTCTTAACAAGGTCACACAAACACAGACACTCACATGTATGTATTCTCTTTCTCTGTCTTAGCTTAACAAGGCATGGAAGAAAGAAAGGGCAAAGTGAAGGTGTGGCTGATTGTACTTGCCACTGTTCTAGCCAGTTTTGATAATAATATATATATGGAGATGTCCTCTCCATAACCCCAAAACAAAACACTAAATGATAAAAACACTGTTGATATGACAACTCTTCTTCTCTTCTCTTCCCTCTTTTTCATACCTCTTTCCTATTATGACCTAAACTTTCCATAACTCTTTTCTTTAATTTAACTAACTTACACTTATAATTGTTGCTTAATTTCTCAATTAAGTAAGAAAAAAAACCTTGATCAATGCATCTTTTCAATTTTCTATGGAAAAAGAAACCAAGAAGCTGCACACTTTTTCCTCCAAATTTTGATTTTTTTTTTCTAGATCAGGTCATGACAAGTATGTGTGAATTTTTTTTGTTGGCTTAAAATTGAATATTTGTGTAGCTGCTTTAAGTAGTATATAGAGAATGCATGTAACAAGTAATAAAATGGGAAATAATTAATGATCTATAATGAATTAATTGTTGATTTGATGCAGGTGAGTGTTCCATGCAGTAGCTTGTTTGACATAGTGACCGTTAGATGTGGTCACTGCACAAATCTATGGTCTGTGAACATGGCTGCAGCTTTTCAGTCACTTTCATGGCAAGATATTCAGGTGAATTACATAAATAATCATAATAATATTACATAATCTACTAATTAAAACACATACCAGTAGTACTAAAAATCAAATTATCCGCAAATCCTATATCAATTAGCCGAAAAAATCGATATTATTAGATCGGACGCAGTTAATAAGTTTCAAACGCTTTTGGTGGTCATGACAATTTCCTCTATTTCTCTAGAGACTAAAAAAAAAAAAGAAAATCAAAAGTAAAAAAAAAATAAAAAAATAGAGTTAGTACCTAGTTAGGGTACTTTGATTTCTGGATCCTAATGTAGCTAGGGTTTCTGGAAAGTTATTCCTTTTTGAGATAATCGAAGCATGTTGGTTTGGGTTTGGGAAGCTAGTTAGGTTTTAGGTTTCTGAATTGAAAGCATGTCTGTCTGTCATTTCATTTCCACCTGATGAGCAAAACCCTAGGTAGACCTGCAACTAAGCCGCCATAAACAAAAACCTATTTCCTTTTTCTTTCACCACTTTTCATAGACTCGTCAGAACTTGTCCTAACCCACTAACCCAAAAACCATTCTGAAAAAAAAATAATTATTTTTACTCATAAATACTTTTGGGTATTACCTTCAGGTATGTTTGATTGATTTGATTTGATATGATGTATAACTAAATTCACATATCTAGGTTTAATGATTTCTTTTCAACATACAAATTTATTGAATGGTCTAGTAGATCTCAAAATCTAAGCCCTTTATTTTCAACTTGATTCAGATTATTAGTTGTTGCATTCTTGTCATACTATGCTCAGTGATTTTAAAGCTGCTAGCTGCTTGCATCTCTCTCTTTCTCACTGAACAAAGCATTGATGAACAAGAAATAAACAACACTAACTCATCCTAGTATTCTAACTAACCGAACTTAAAATTAACTTCATTCATTTTCATTTGCAGGCACCTAGCCACTGCATGAATCCTGAGTATAGGATTAGAACCACTGGCAACACTTCCAAATGCAACGATAGGATTGCAATGAGAACTGCACCACCAACCACTCATGTTACTCAAGAAAGAGTTGTTAACCGCCGTGAGTTTATACTCTTCTAACTCATCAAACACACTTATTTATTTTTCTTGAAAAATTAAATAATTGTTGATATATACAAATAAATTAATATATATATATATATATATATATATATATATCTACATCTATATCCATATGTATATACAGTTGTGTTAATTAATGATCCATCTCATGAGTTGTTATTTTCTTTTTCCAGCTCCCGAGAAGAGGCAGCGTGTACCTTCTGCTTATAATCAGTTCATAAAGTAAATACTCTTAAACTTAGTTTATAAAAAGCTTGATTCAATTTGAAGCATTTTTATTGATTTTTATATATATGTGTAGGGAAGAGATTCAGAGAATTAAGGCTAATAATCCTGATATTACTCACCGAGAAGCTTTCAGTACAGCTGCAAAGAATGTATGTAATATTTTTCAAATTAATTCAACTTATTTTATTGCTATAGTTAATTTATATATTAATAATATTTGGAAATTATTTCTTTTTTATATAGTGGGCTCATTTTCCTCATATTCATTTTGGGCTAATGTTGGAGAGCAACAATCAAGCTAAGATGGAGAATGTGAGTATCTTACAAATATATTAAAGATTTTTTTTATTTATTTGATCTTATAAATGTTATTAATTTCATTATTGTATAAAATATTTCAGGTGTCTGAGAAACGTTTGAATTCGAGGGCTGCGCTAATGAACATGAACAAGTGAAAGATATATTGTTCATAATAAGTGTTAGGAGAAAAACTTGATCAATTTTAATTATGTATTGTAAACATTGTCCTTTTAAGGACAATTGACTTTTTTTTCTTCTTTTCTTTATGTTAGGGCAGTTTGTCACTGCTTACTGCTTGTGTAATGGATGTTTTATTTACTTAATATGAATGAAGCAAGAATGCTACTTACTTTCCCTTGTCATCCTAATCAATTTCTATGCTCTATACTTAGATGTCCCTCATGAAATTTATTATAAATACTCATGTTGATCTTTTCAAATGGAATATTTTTAGGTGCCCTTCTAGTTCCTAATGTGTTGTGTGTTTTAGAGAACACAATAATCCTAAATTAATACCATAAAAAAAAGAAAGAGAACAAGAGACTTGTTAATTGTCTACAAGTAAAGTCAAATTTCACTTGTAAAGGTTTTGGTTTCAATTAAGTTATTGGGATTGGATTGATTATAGTGAAGAAGTTTTAGGTATCTATCGAACAAAAAACTTTTCAAATAGTAGTAGACATATATATTTAATGTAACATGATGGAAGATGTATTTGTGTCAATTTATGGCTTCCAAACCTAAGGTTGATGAGAGAAACGAGGAAGAGATTGATGAAGAGATCCTAAAATATAATGCTCAAGATTTGTATGATTTGTTAACGGCAGCAAATCAACCCTTACATAGAGGGTTTTGAAATCAAAACTTTGAGTATGTGCAAAACTTTGGTATGCAAAAAAATTTAGAATGTTCCTAAAAATTGTCTTGATTGCTTTGTAATCATATATGTAGTCGTGTGTCTTTCACAGGATTCTTTGCTAATTTTTTTCCTACAATGAATGGTGTTAACATTGGTTGCCATGCTAGCATTGAAGTTTGAGAAAATTAATTGTTGTGTTAAAAGGTGCATGTTGTATTATAAAGACAATAGTGCATATCAAGAATATAAGTTTTGTGATGAATCATAATATATTCCTCAGATTGGGATAGACAACTACGTACTAAGATGTGTGTTGTGTTGAATAAGCGACTCTAAATAAGAAGGAATGAATTTTGATTAACGTATTTAAAAGTTTTTTCACAAAAACAATTGATTTCAAATGATTTATGTTAGAAGCACATATCAATTGAGAATAGGCAACAAAATAGATAAATAAAAATAGAGATTAAAAAAAAAATTATAAAGAGATAAAGTAAGAAATATCACATCACGCATTATCTTACTTAGGTCTTAAACCATGCGACATACTCTATTCCTTAAAAGTTTTTTTTTTTTTGAGATTTCTACTAAAACCAACTTGAGTTTTAGCGCAAGATCAAACCAACAATCTTAAACAACTTTTACTTTTGAACAGGATCAGTCCAAGAACTTTAAACAGTCCAAGAATTTTAAACAAAATAATTTAAACTTTATCAACCCAACAACTAAACAACTAGAGCTTTCACACAAATTCAACTCAACAATAATAAATCAAGTTTTTTACTTCTTCCGTCCTAAATTATAAGTCACTTTACCAACAATATATGCCCCAAATTATAAGTCACTTTACAATCTCAATACTTCATTAATGATTTTTTGTCTAATATATCATCTACTATTTATTTTTCTTTCTTCTTTCAATTCTTTTAATTTCGCTTTCCAATGAAATTATTAAAGGATATTTTTATAAAGTCATACATCATTTCACTTTCCATAAAGTAATAATTGTATTTCTTAATTTGTGTGAAATGACTAAAATGTCTTATAATTTGGAACGAAGGGAGTACATGTTTAGCTTGGAGTCGACAAATATATTACAAAAGATCATAAACAAACTAAACTCTTGAGAGAAAAATTTCACCATAACACATGGACAACACAACTCGTAGATCAAGCTTTTTTACACTCTTAACACTAAGACGACCTCTAGTAAAAATTATTTATAACTGAAATAGAAGGACTGAGATAAAGTAGTTTTATTCTAAAAATTGATATGTTGATAAGTGGGGAAGGATCTCTTTTAGATAGGAAAAAATTTGGCTAAAAAAGACAACAGTGTTTTGAAGCCTTCTAAATGATTAGAATAACCATCTAATCGATTAAGTTAAGAAAAAATAAGAAGAATTTTCAACAACACTTAATCGATTGACAAGTTTACCTAATCAATTAGGAGTTGTTACTCTTGTTCTAATCGATTAGGTGGAGCTCTTAATCAATTAGACAATTAAGTTTTGCTTCCCTAATTGATTAAAAAATTTGTTAATTGATTAAGTATTTATCTAGATTGGTTTTAAGAAGATTTAATAAAAAGATGATAAGTTTGAAATACTTGTCCATGGTGTGCATTCCTTAGTACTACAAGACTCATTATTGTTTCATTTATAAAAAACTGATCAAACTACAAGATAAAATAATAAGCGCTAGATCAGACAAATTTTCACGTCACAACTTCGATTCCTTTCAATTTCATTTAACTTTGATTATCCCTTTCAAATGGAACTTAACTTACACAACTACAAATACTACATTCCTAGCAAAAGTTTACCTTGGTGAACCAAACAACTGAGGTGCAAATCATAAGCGCGTCACATTTTAATTAAAAAAAACAAATTCTACCTATTCTCTTGGTTAAGTTGGAAATAGAGGGAAAAGTATTCAGAGGAAACGCATTTGAATCCCCGCATTGCATTTATAAACTTTTAATTTTTTTTATATATATTTTTTTGTTTATGAACCATTACCTTGGTTGAGTTGGCAAACGAGAGAAAAAATATATGAGACATGCCTTCGAATCTCAACAATTACATTTTAACAATTTTAAATTTTTTGTATATTTTTTGTTTAAAACATATTACTTTAGTTAAGCTGAAAACTGAGTGAAAAAATTATCAAATGAGACACATTCGAATTCAAACAACTGCATTTTATTTTATTTTTATATTTGTTAAGACATATTACCTCTGTTGAACTAGCAACCGAGGGAAAGGTATTTAGAGGACACGACTTTGAATCTCAACAATTTCATTTTAACACCTTTTATTTATTTTAATTTTTCGTTTATGACCTATTACGTCGATTAAGGTGGAAAGAGTGGTGAAAAGTATTAATCAACCTTCCTTTCAAATTTCAGCAACTACATTTTAGCGCATTTATTATAATTTTTTATTTATGACATATTACCTCGGTTGAACTAGCAACTAAGAGAAAAAATTGGTGCAATTTTATAATAAAAAAAAAAAGTAACTAATCTACATCGTCAATTTATAAAGTAACAACGATCAAGATATTGTCAAATCATCAATCCACATGAAACATCACTGATCCGCGTGAAACTCTCACCAACCAATTAGAATGTGAATGTCACAACAATCCATCTTAGATGCAAAATGTTGAAATGTAAACTTAACGTAATGAAAACACTCATAATGAAAGAAATTACATGAAGTATAACATTCTCTAAATTGGATTGCAAAAGCAGGAAAGTATTTCAAGAGATGCTCCTTAATGTAATCTCTTTTCTTATTAAAAATATTCAATATTAATTATTAAAGTATGAATATAACTTAACAATATTAGTTGTTGTTTGTGTGAAGTAAAAAAGTTTAATTTTGTTGTTGCCGTTGTTGCTAAGATTTAATGTTTAACTATTATATTGATTTTGTTTTTCTGTAGTAGTTGTTGTTGTTGTCGTTATTGGTTTTGAGATTTAATGTTTAAAAATTCTATTGATTTTGTTTTTTTGTTGAGATTTAATGTATAATAATTCTATCTATTTTTGTTGTTGTTGTTATTGTTGATGATGATGATGATGATGATGATGATGATGATGATGATGATGATGATGATGATGATGATGATGATGATGATGGTGAGGAAGATTCATAATTTTTGCATAGTGAAACGGAAGAAAAAAAATAGCTTAAGAAAGTAATGTAAATAGAGTGTTTTACCTTGGGCACCATTTTCAATTAAGATAAAAAATAGCGCAATTTTGAAAACTCAAAAAATATTGTTGTTGGGAGTCGAACCCATTACCAGTTCCATTTTTTCTCTTGGTTGGTTGTTTAAATGAAAAGAAAAGTAACACAATTTCCATGACATTCTTCTTTACCTAAGCCACCAAATCGAGGTAAAAAAATCCTTTTCCAGACGTAGTAAAATTACTTATTCATAGTAATGTTAAGTTTCTTTTGATTCAACAAGTTCGTTTGATTCAATTTTAATTTTCTTTTTTATCTAGAATTTGAATACTTGGTTTTGAGCTTTCTTCTTTAATGATGGTGCTTTATGATTTATTCTATGTTGTTTATTTGTCATCATCAAAATCTTTATAAAATATTACTTGCATAGTGTAACACTCCAAAAATTTAGATTAATTATTTAATTAATTCAGTATGAATATCGATGATTATTAGTGAATATATAAATTATGGTGAATTAGTCGATGCGGTATATTTGTATGAGTTGATAGATGATATGATGTGCTTATATGTGTTAATGATCTTATGATGCGTTTTGATGAAATTGTTGGAAGGTTAGAAGTAGTGATAATTGAAGAAGTTAGGGATGTATGGCTAAAAGTGTAGAAACATGGGGTGAATGAAGAATACTAGTGATATTATTATTATTATTATTATTATTATTATTAATATTATTATTATTATAAGAGATAAATAGTATTTTATAATATTAATAATTAATAAATATATTTAAACCTAGTAATAAGAGGAGGGACAAAGTTGGTATATAATATTAGGGGTCTAAAGTGTGTGGTTAGAAAAAAAGAAGTAAAAACACGAGGAATAGATCGTAGAAGTGAGAAGAGGAGAACGAAGAGAAGAGCATACAAGTTAGGGCGAGGAATCTCCGGTAGAGAGCTTAGAATCGTCAAACCTAAGGTAAGAGTGGGGTTCTAACTCTCTAATAGGTGGTTTAATTGTGGATAGATGGTGATATTGAATGTTAGGTTTTAAGGTAAATTATTATGAAATTGATTGTTGTAATTTCTTGTAAATGATGAGATTGATGCGTTAATTGTGTTGGAATTGTGGTATATGATGTGTGTTGATGATTTAAAATAATTGATGTATTTAATCTTTCATAAAAAGTGGTTTTTGGATTAAGAGGATAAGATTTCATAGCAGAAAATTCAGGTTTTTGGGTCTGTTCGCGATGGATAATCGGTTACCATATATGGGTAACCGGTTACCGCTGTTTGTGTTTTGAAATATTTGGCTACTGACTTGCAATAAGCGGTTACCGTAACTGGGTAATCGGTTACTGCGATTTTTTTTTGAAGAAAATAGGGTTATTGTCTTGCAGTAACCTGTTACCGTAACTGGGTAAACGGTTACAGCTGAAGTTGACAAAAAATTTGGAAACTTCGAAAAATTATAACTTTCTCCTCGGGTGTTCGTTTCACGCACTGTTTGGACCGTTAAAAAGATAAAAACATTATCTACAATTTGATAATAATTTTGATAACCGTAGGTGAATTACTTTTTTATTGAAGGCATATGCCTTGGGTGTCAGTGTCAATTGTTGTAGATTAATTGGGATGGTCCTATTTTAATGATGAATTGTTGTCGTCGTGAAATTAATCACGAGGATTTTGGTGAAGATGTGATGTGATACTTTATATCATATGATGATTACCTTGGTAAAGGCTTATGCCTTGTGTGTTAATGTTGTATGAAGTGTGATGCATACTGTTGTGATTAAACGTGATGGTGTTGCACGAATGATGTATGAATGTACTGCATAATATATTGCAATATGGCGAAGATGTTGTTGTTGGCCTAGAATTGGCATGATGTTGATGTTTATGCTTGTGATTGCATGGTTTTGGTTGTAGCATGTCGCATTTCATGCATCGTTGAGGGCTTATACTCTGGCCTGTATTGGCAAAATGTTGAAGGCTTATGTCTTGGCCTGTATTGGCAAAATGTTGAAGGCTTGTGGCTTGGCCTGTATTGGCAAAATGTTGAAGTCTTATGCCTTGGCCTTTATGTAAAATGTTGAGGGCTTATACCATGGCCTATATGGCAATTTGTTGAGGGCTTATGCCCTGATGGTACCACATGCATCTTGCATCAGTGTCAGTCGCATTGTGTTTAATTGTTGATATTCAATGAAGTTTAGTTGTATGTTCGATTCACGTTGTATGATGGATGATGATAATGAAGTTGAGTTGTATGTTTGATTCATGTCATATGATAGGTGATGATAATTAAGTATGTACCCGTGTAACCTTTATGAACTATAATTGATGATTGTGGGACTCGAAATCTTGCATGATATACTTGTTGTTTACTTAAGATTATATGACTTATTATATTGTCATGATATCTCACCCTTACTGTTTGAATTTTTCCTCTACGTGGATAACATGCAGATAACCAGGAGTAGTGCGAAGTCGCAGAGTCTAGAAGAGGTTGCTCTTCTTATTTTGAGTTGGTGTCATAGCTCTAATACGTAACACTGGGGGGATGAACGTGTGCTTGTTTTATTTAATTGATATTTTTATTTTGGTTTATTGTGGGAGTATTATAGACTCTATTTTATTAGATTAAAAGTGTTATTTTGCGATGAGTTGAAGATGTTGAAAACCATTTATGAATTTGTTTCCGCTGGATTAATAAATTTGAAGTGTGAAGACTATGTTGAAATGTTGTCGGTTCATCCGAAATATGTGTTATGTATCTATTTTAATCTTAATTGAGCATAGTTTGAATATGTTGAACTATGTGACATCCTATTTTGGAGTTTTATTTTACTCTTATTTTTATTAAACTTACTGTTGGGAAATAGGGTGTTACAATTGGTATCAGAGAAGGTCGGTTAGTCCGGTCAAGTTGTCTAATGTTGTTTGTTCCTTAGTATGTAACAAGTGTGTGAAACATTATCGGTGCTTGATTGATTTTCTAATCACTTGTTTGCAAGAGTGGGATTGAAACAAGTGAGGGAGAAGCTTATGCTTCTCGGAGATGGTTCAGGTGTGAACAGTTGGTTTAGTATGTCGTGAAGTGCATGGGTGCATACATTAGTGTTGTTGTGTTGTTTTTCCAATTTTGAAGGAAGTACGAATTCAATATTTATGCCTAGCGGTCGGATCGAGGTGTTCTTCAGGGGGGATGATAAAGTACTTGTGTTGTTCGCATCTCTAGAAGTATAGGGAAATGTTATGACTAATGATGTACCAGTTGTGCGTTGGTCCTAATGTTTTTCTGGGGATGATTGCGACTTGTCGTTAAAGCGAGATGTTGGATTGACTTAATGTTATCCTTGGAGTGGATTATCTGAAGTGAAACAAAGTGATTAAGAATTACTTTGATGAGTCGATTCATATTATTATTCCAGAGGATATCTGTTAAGCAAAGTAGGATGAATTTTAGAAGGTGAAGCTCAGACGGTTGCAATGTTTCAGCAGTGCTGGTTGATTGTGAAGTGGTCAATGTTGAGTTAGCATTGTGTGTGATGTCGATGTTTTGAATGGTGATAAATTGATGGATTAATATAAATTTTATGTTGGAATCACATGTGTGAAATGTTTTTGATGTTGTTGGAGGGTTGTGGATCGCGGTACAAAGACGGAACTCGAAGATATTAGTAGCCTTATGAAAAGAGTTGGAATATTGATGTTTTGGGAACTAAATTTTTGAAGAACGTAATGTGTCTCTCGAGTTGTAAGAAGAATGGAGTTTTGGATATATGTTGGAATGAATTTTGTACACAGAAAATGACAAAAACTGTTTTTGTTCCGCCGGTACCCGCTTACCATAATGGGTACCCGAGTACCCTGCGATGAAAATCGGCAGAACTTTAAAATTTCATAACTTGAGTTTTGGACGTCCGATTTGAGTTTCGTTTGAAGTTCTAGAAAGCTAACATTATGAAATTTGTTTTAAAAATGGTTCCAGCACCTGGAAGTAATTTATTTTTTTACGTAATGATGTTGGATGAGAGGTGAAATTTGATGTTGATCTTGTGCTTGGTACCAGACTTGTTCCAATGGACCATATAAGATGTATGTTCAAAGTTAGGAGAATTGGATAAATTGTTAGAAGATGTACGGAGAAATAGATTTGTAAAACCGAATGTATCATTTTGGGATAAATAATGTTATTGTTTAAGGAAAAAGAAAGTAGTATGAAAATGTATGTGAATTACCGATAACTGATTAAAATAATGGTTAAAGTTACATATCCACTTCAGATGATTGACAGCTGGATGGACCAACTCGTAGGCGAGTATGTTCTCAGTATAATTGAATTGGGGTCGGATTATCTTCAAATATGAATGAAGAGTGGGGATAGTTAGAGGATTACTTCTAGAAATCAGTGAAGTTATTTTTGAATAATTGAATCAGTTTGTTGCGGTGTTTCTTGAGGACATTTTGAGTTAGTCTGAGTCAGAAAAAGTAAATGTTGAATATTGTGATTTGGAATTCGGTTTCGAAAGGGAAGAAAATGTATGTTAGGATATCAGGATGTAGATCACGTTTTGAAGAGGTGAATTTTCTTGAACATGCTATTTTGAACGAAGATATTTGTGGAATATATTCAAAATAAATATAGGTTTATATCGAGAGACTCTGAAATTGGTTATGAGACTAGAACTTTTCAGGAATTAACTGGTTATTATCGCAACTTGCTTGAGATGAGGTAAAGTGAGATAAATTATTAGTGAATGAATTAAGGGTATGAAATGTTTAACATTAGTAAAGATGTTAATGTATTAGAAAGTGCATAGAGATGCAACTTATGCTTATTAAGCATGATTAGAGTGATGGTAGCATTGAGATTGTGATTAGAATGAGATCCAAATGCAATATTAAAGGAAAGAGTAAGGATTCATTGATGTGGTCAAAATCTTCTAACTGGATAAATACTTCTTTTGGAATGAGACGATTTGGATTATACTTGGTGTAGTAGTTTTCCTGTATTAGAATATTCTTAGCAATTATGTTGTGTTGCGTGCGCATAAGGGAGACTATAAAATGGAGTTTTGGCATTCATGTATCATTGACAAGGTAGAAATGAAGGAAATTAAGAAAAACTTTTGTAAGCCTTAGAGATATTGTTGGACATTATGCTCAGGTAACCTTGACCACAAGGTAAAAGACACTATTATAGTTGGATAACGATGATTTATGCCGCCGTTATAGTTTTCGGCTACCTATTGACAAAAGAGGAACTGATCACCCTTAATCTATTGTTTATAGTAGATGAGATCTTAATGGATGGGATAGATGGGTCTTACTAGCTTGATGGTGTGTAAGGTGATTGACGTTTTATCAAGAGGATAATTTTTCACCATTTTATGTGAACCTAATGCAAAAAGTGGCTATGAAAGAGTTGGGATTTTGTAAGGAGTTTAGAGACTTGAGTTAGTATGCGAGCTAACGCCGTAAAGTAGACGGTTGAGGATGTTGAAGAGTGAACAATGATTTTTCTGGTGGTGTGATAGGTGGAAATAGAACTGACTATTATTTAAGCTGGTTCGCGAAATGTCGTGGTAAGCAAGAGTCGCCACCGACTTTTATGTTCTCCAACATGGAAAGGACAAAAGCACATCAAAATTCCTTCTTTGAGATGTCTCTCGGTTCGGGAGGTAGATTTATAGAAAGGGAAGGTGTTAGCACCCTTTCTATCTGTGGTTATCCACGGGCTCTTAGGTACTTTCTCTTATGTTTTCAAAATTTGTTTGCTTTTCAAGTGTGTGTGGGTTTGAAAAAGTTTCGTTTGAAAAATTTCTAAGTAACTCTTGTATCTGTCCTCAAGAGTGTATGAAAAATTTGTTTGAAAACTTTTAGAAAGTGTGAGTGTGAAAAGTTTGTTTTTGTTTGTTTTGAGAGAGCAAGTACCCATGAGAAATCTACCTACTCTAAGGAATTAGGCTGTGTAAGAGTCCTTTAGATAGTGTTATCCCACCATTGAGAGGTAGGTAGCACCGTCGTTGGAGGTATTCAGGTCAATTCGATTATTAGGGACATGTGTGGTCACCAAAGCAATGGTAGGACACCTTAGCGGTAACCCTAATGTCCTAGATCCTTTTATCCGAGGCAACCGTTTTGAGGCAACTGGATCTTAGAAAGGAGGGCGACCTCTAAAACACCCTATACTTGACGACCACGTCGAGGCAACCAGTGAGGCGTATCCTAGGAGTGGCATGTGCATGTGTGTTGTTTCAGTTTATGTTTATCTTGTACATGTCATTTGTGAGCTACGGATTGATTTTATTTGTCATACAAGTCTTTCATGCATTTTTTTTAACAGTTAAGAGTGCGGAAAATAAATTGCGGAAATATGAATCTACGCTATTACAAGGCGCGGGTCTATACATCGCCAGAAACAAAAACCCGTTTTGAAAATAAGTGCGAGAAAAGTAAATAAAGCGATAAAACCTAATTAACTATTACATTTCCAGAAGCAGTTACATAAATATAATGAATTAAAAAAATAAATACGAGCGAAAGAATGAATCGGGACGTCCTTTAGGGTTTTGACCCTTTTTTTTGAGAAAGAATGAGATTGTCCTTTTTTTGCAATTAAGTGAAATTAACCCTAATTTACTAATCAATTAATTAATTAAAAAAATGTTTTTGTGTTTTTTATGTTTTTAATGAAATAAAATAAAAAAAGAAATTAAAAGTGTCAAGAGAAAAAAAAAACCTAAGTCTAATTCATTTTTATTTATTGTAAAAGAAAGAAAATTAAAATTTAAACCTAATTAAACTAAATTAATTTATTAGTGTTTTATTCACAAATAATTAAATGAAAGTGAGATTAATAATAATAAATAAAATATTTACATTTTTTTAGTTTTTTTGAGTTTATTATGAAAAACATTAATTTGTTAATTAATTAGTAATGATAATAATTAGTAAAGAAAATATAAAAGAGAAAAAGGAAAAGAAAATAAGAACCCAGGGGGTGTATTGGCCCAGATGGAGGTTTGGTCTGGAATTCTGGCCCATTTGTTGGCCAGTCCGTTTGGACTTTTTGAGATCAGCTATGCCTGCGTTGACTGA
Source organism: Vicia faba (assembly GCA_948472305.1). Classification (NCBI taxonomy): domain Eukaryota; kingdom Viridiplantae; phylum Streptophyta; class Magnoliopsida; order Fabales; family Fabaceae; genus Vicia; species Vicia faba. The sequence goes on along the minus strand of OX451739.1, from coordinate 1,220,899,330 downwards.
AGATTATTGTGGTCCCTCAACATGAGCCATGGGATTTGCATTGGAGGCCACCTGGAAGGCTGAGCGCTGGAGTCCATGGTGGAATGTTGTTGGAACGCTGCATATGATTGCATTAGGAAAAATGTGAAACAAATATTAGGGGACCTGGGATTCGAACCCAGGTCCTAAGGGATTATGCTTGCAGGCCTTGGCCATCTGAGTTGTATGTTCCAATTGTTACTAAAACCAAACATAATTATTATATTAAAAAATCAAAATATATGCCTGGAAAAAAAATATAACGCGCGATTTTTGAAAAGGGCCAATCATGCTGCAGCACGTCATCATCTTCTTCAATGAAATGCTGGTTATTTACCTGCGGATTTTCATCCGCAGGTAGTTTCATAGGCTATGCTTAGAATCGTCCCTAGGCCTCAAAAAAACATTCTAAGACCATGGTTGGTCTCGTCCCTGTCCCCTGAGTTCATCCATAGCCATAGCTTGTCCTGATTTTGCCTGTAATAAAAACACCTAAAAACAAAGAGCCAAAACCCTAGCTTCGGGCACGGCTATGCAGGCTACAAAAATGAAATTAAATATTGGAGAAAGGTTGGAAATCATGCCATGATCAAGAATATATCAGTATTTTTGCAAAAAGACGCAAGAAAATGGATTTAGGATCTCATGTTCAGAGTTAAGTTCAGGACAACTTACAATGCTTGGTAGGTGGTCTTAGGACGTGGTTGTGATCGCCTTAGCTTCAGGGGATGGCAAGGAAGAGGGCCACATGCTTAGTTTGATCTGGAAACGTCTGCAACTATGTTTTTGATCTCACACTTTTTGACAATTTTCAGTTTTTGCTTTTGGCCGTTTCAGGGATGCTTGGGTCGTGAATTAGGTCTGGCTTGCTTGCTTATGTATGTATGAATGAAATTAGGTCAGCAGCTGAGCCTTCACCTTGTGCAATTAAGTTTGGAGATTTTGTTTTAACACCATTGAAGAACTTTCCATCTTTGAAGCAAAACCAAGATTTCATGCACAAAATAGCCCTAGCACGAGTTTGTGAGCTGGCATGTGGTATATGAAATTTGTTCAAATCAAAAAGATGCCCTTCCATTAATTTTTAGATTTTATTTGAATTATTATGGATTTAAAATGAATTAAATCAATAAAAATTAAATAAAATGGAAAAATAAATGTTTGGTCTTGAAATTAATCATGGGACACGTGTATGGCATGACAAGGCTGAATCAAGTGGAAGAAAGTGGGCCCTTTTGTCAAAAATTGAAGTTTTAAGGATAGTTGACTTTTGCCATTTCACAAAAATTTCCCAACTTCTCCAATGCATATCTTGCTCAATTTTGATCATATGAACATGTTCTTGGATATTTTGGAAATGTATTGAAGTCCTCTAACCAATGCCTTCGGTCCCATGTCATTTGGATTTACCAATATCAAGTTATGGTCTTTGACTTAAAATGCCTTTTTGTTGACTTTTAAAAATGACCTATAATGTAGAAATTGATAACTTTTTGTGATAGCATTTATTGGACTTGGAATGTGAAGATGAGTTGTAATAAATGTCCTCCCCTTCAAAATGAGCATTGGATGGGATTTTTCTGATGAACCATGAAAAAGTTATGCCCTGGTCAAGTTACAGTTGACTTTTCAGCTGTCCAAAAATGGAAACTTTTGCATCTTGATGATTTTTGAGCCATTCTTGTGGAATCATGATCAAGACTTGATCAAATGATGATTTTGGACTCAAAATAAGATGTTGACCAAAAAATCTTGACTTTTTACTGTCAGATGACCATTTTGCCCCTACAGATGATTGTGAACCAAATAGGGCTTTTGACTGTGCAACTTGACCCTGTGAGCCTTGAAACTTGACATGTAGATGCTTGACAATGTATATAGGCCTATGGGACTTGATTGAGCCATTGAAAACCTCAAATTCTTTGCAAGAACCAAAACCCTAATTTTGACTGGCTTAGGAGGATGCTTGACTGTGCAACCCTTGAGAGATTTTGAACCATTTGAAGATTGGTCTTGACAAATCTTGAAGAATATGGGAGGGAAAATTTTGGGGTACAACAGTTGCCCTGTTCAATCTTCTTAGACCTGAGGATGTAGATTGGCTTGCGTGCCTTTCGTGATCCAAAGGTGGAAGATGATTGAACACTAAAGTGCCCAGAATTTTGCACTCGCATAGTGTGGTATCAGCAATGTGAGGTAGGGAATGGGCTTACAGATGCCATTTGGAGAGATGGATATGAGAATGGGCTTATAGATGCCATCTGAAGACGTGACAGAACCTTGTCGGGAATGGGCTTATAGATGCCATTTGGAAGTGTAATGGATAGTGGTGGAGATGGGCTTAAAGATGCCATCGGGGGTGTCGATCGCATAAGAGATTCCTTAGCGAGAACTTGCGTACCTGAGAAAGAAAGATAATTTCCTGGCCTGTTACTGGTGTTGATCTTCAAACTCTTCATGTAGATATGCCCTGGCTAGATACAGGTATCAAATCCATAATCAATTGCTCACAGATATGCCCTGGCTAGATACAGGTATCGAATCTGGAATTAGTCGTCTACAGATATGCCCTGGCTGGATACAGGTATTGAATCTGGAATTGGTCGTCTACAGATATGCCCTGGCTGGATACAGGTATCGAATCTCTAAACTCTTCATGCAGACATGCCCTGGATGGATACAGGTATCGAATCTACAATCAGTTACTCACAGATATGCCCTGGCTAGATACAGGAATCGAATCTGGAATTGGTCATCTACAGATATGCCCTGGCTGGATACAGGAATCGAATCTCTAAACTCTTCATGCAGACATGCCCTGGCTGGATACAGGTATCGAATCTACAATCAGTTACTCACAGATATGCCATGGCTAGATACAGGAATCGAATCTGGAATTGGTCGTCTACAGATATGCCCTGGCTGGATACAGGAATCGAATCTCTAAACTCTTCATGCAGATATGCCCTGGCTGGATACAGGTATCGAATCTACAATCAATTACTCACAGATATGCCCTGGCTAGATACAGGAATCGAATCTGGAATTGGTCATCTACAGATATGCCCTGGATGGATACAAGAATCGAATCTCTAAACTCTTCATGCAGATATGCCTTGGCTGGATACAGGTATCGAATCCACAATCGGTTACTCACAGATATGCCCTGGCTAGATACAGGAATCGAATCTGGAATTGGTCGTCTACAGATATGCCCTAGCTGGATACAGGAATCGAATCTCTAAACTCTTCATGCAGACATGCCCTGGCTGGATACAGGTATCGAATCTACGATCAGTTACTCACAGATATGCCCTGGCTAGATACAAGAATCGAATCTGGAATTGGTCGTCTACAGATATGCCCTGGCTGGATACAGGAATCGAATCTCTAAACTCTTCATGCAGATATGCCCTGGCTGGATACATGTATCGAATATACAATCAGTTACTCACAGATATGCCCTGGCTAGATACAGATGTCGAATCCGGAATTAGTCGTTTACAGATATGCCCTGGCTGAATACAGGAATCGAATCTCTAAACTCTTCATGCAGATATGCCCTGGCTGGATACAGGTATCGAATCTACAATCAATTGCTCACAGATATGTCCTGGGTAGATACAGGAATCAAATCTAGAGTTAGTCGTTTACAGATATGCCCTGGCTGGATACAGGAATCGAATCTCTAAATTCTTCATGCAGACATGCCCTGGCTGGATACAGGTATCGAATCTACAATCAGTTACTCACAGATATGCCCTGGCTGGATACAGTAATCGAATCTGGAACTGGTCGTCTACAGATATGCTCTGGCTGGATACAGGAATCGAATCTCTAAACTCTTCATGCAGATATGCCCTGGCCGGATACAGGTATCGAATCTACAATCGGTTACTCACAGATATGCCCTGGCTAGATACAGGAATTGAATCTGGAATTGGTCGTCTACAGATATGCCCTGGCTGGATACAGGAATCGAATCTCTAAACTCTTCATGCAGACATGCCCTGGCTAGATACAGGTGTCGAATCTACAATCAATTACTCACAAATATGCCCTGGCTAGATACAAGAATCGAATCTGGAATTGCGACAGTTGATAGTAATCATCTTTAGATTGACCTTTTCCTAAAAAGGGAAAGCATTAGTTGTATGCAATGTCATGATGTATGAAATGCATGATGTCATGATGTTCTCAAAAATAAATGAGATTGTGTGTTATGATGCGTATATGCATGCGTCATGGTGTATGATAATGTGATGTTTATGAATGTATTTCGTCTGGGAAAATAAATCCTTGACGAATGCCGGGAATTTGTTAAATCCTGGGCTGATGTTTGAAGAGTAAAGTTCTTCGTTTCCACTGGGGATGATGGTTGCAAGAATAAACCGGTAGGAGAAGATGACTCCGTTGGGGAATAAACTTGTTGTAGAGGTTACTCTGCGGGGAATTACTCTGTGGAGAAGAGATACTTCGCTGAGGTTTGATGATAACTCCGCTGGGGATACCTTTGATAAGCCTTGTTGGGAAATTTGATGAACTCCGCTGGGGATTCCGTTGATATATTTTGTTGGGGAATTTGATGAACTCCGCTGGGGGATAGGAAGAACTTTGTCGAGGACGATCTTTCCATGGTAATTAGCTGAGGATAACCCAGTTATAAGCTCTGGTGGGGGATAACCTTCTGAATAAAGTCGGGGAGATGCATTCGTGCTCTGCAGGGGATAAGCTTCCAGAATCTACTGGGGACAAGCTTCCAGAGTCTACTGGGGAGGGTGATTCAACTCTCCTGGGGAAACTTTTGGACTGCACTGGGGAATTTGATTCCACTGGAGTGTCTGGATTCCGCCGGGGAACAATCTTATATTTCTGTCGAGGAATATTAAGACTGCCGGGGATACTTGCTTAAGAACATATGTACTCCGCTGGGGAATATTGAGATCTTCTGGGGATACCCAACTTCCTTAAGGCTGACAGTAGACTAACTCTGCTTGGGGAGAGTATTGCTTACTTGCTGAAGACACTGTGCCTTTTCGTGGCTGACGGGAGACCAACTCTGCTCGGGGGAGAGTATTGTTGAGTCTTGTCTTACTCTATGGGGAATGGAGATATCTTGGTTACATTCTTCAGCTGAACATACCTTGGCACCTCGGTGGACAAAGCAACCAGATCGCTTAGGCAATTTGTATTGCCCCAGTTTCTGCGGGAGAAGGTACATGTGGAGGTGCTTGATAACTGTCGATTGACAAATCTTCTTCTAGTAGGCAAGTGACGAGATGCCGGGACATGGTCGTACGCTTTGATCCCTAAATTTTGCCTGGGCCGCCCTTTCGGGTTTTCAGTCCACCGGGATACCCTTTTTTGCCCGAGCCGCCTTTTCAGGTTTTCGACTTGCCGGGTGTACGGATTTTTTTCATTTTCATCCCTTATTTTGCCCGAACCCTTTTGGTTCTCCGGGACGCCCTTACTTTTGACTAGGTGTGTCAACCTAGCGGGTCTTTGATTACGCGTAGTATTTTTTCGACTATGTCCACGCTTTCAGGATGCAGGGAGTTGTCACTGTCTGTAGCATTGTGTTGCTATACCACCAGAAGATCTTCGTTTGATCGTCCAATGCCCCAAGTGATCCAGATGGATATTTTCCCCAAGCTGGTTGGCTTTTTGAGAGATTCTCCGAATCTTGACTTAACTTCCCCAGATGATGGACAATGATCATGCCATGTCCCTTTGGTTGGAAGTGCTTTTGCTCACTAGATATTCTTCGTGCGAATTTCTTTGCTGTTCGAACAAAAAGTCATATGAAAACAAAGTTATTTTAAAAATGCAAAGCTTATGTCTGTCTTGAAGTTTTTGAAAATGAAGTTTTTAATAAAATTTTGTAAAATGTGATGTCAACTCAAGATTTTACAGCGAGCCCTAAGGAGTCAGGATACCTTTCGTAACAGTATGCTTTCGAACTAACCCATGCTTCAGCTAGGGCTTTTTAGGGTTATATCGTGGCCTGGTTCACGGTTTAAGAAACAAAGGATAAAGGCTCGAATTATTTGTACCCACCCGTTCTTCGTGATGTTCTTCAAACCTAAACTCAGTTGATCGTGTGTTAGACCTTGTTTGAGTCTTTGTCCTGATATTATGGTGATGGTTCGGATATTGACAATTTATTTTGAACAGGCAGTCATTCCTTTTTTTTTTAGGGTTTGTAGGACCTCTTTCTTTTTGATTTCGTTATCCCTATTTTTTTTTGCCTGAACTGTTTCTTTAGTGATTACAGTCAGCGGGATGCCCCAGTTTTTGTAAGTCTCCTTCATAGGTTTTGACTTGTTGGGCTTTTATTGTGAAAGATAATGACTGCTTGTCCTTATGATTATTCGGAACCATCACTGTCTTTTGTTTTGTAAGAACTCCTTTGGTGCCATTCGTTGTGCACTTGGATCAACTGAGAGAACTACCCTGCCCCAGGTTATGATTAAGGGTTTTAATTTTCGAAAAGAAAAACTCCTACTTCTTTGGCTCGAAGGGGTTGACGAGGGATTATCTTCCTTATAACTCTAGTGTTTAGGAATTGAAACAATGCATGTACCTCATCAGCGGGGTCTGTTCAAAAGCATACTGTAAAGATAGCGGTATCGTTTTCGTCATCCTCCCTCAAGAGGCTTAGAGTTATTAATCGAGAGTTTGAACATCACAAAAATGAAAGCAGTTTGAATATAGCGAATGCGAATATATTGATTCAAAACAGACATATGCGATGCATTGATAAAGTAATAAAGTTTGCTATGACAATAATTGTTTGTATAAGCAAAGAAAATACAACTTGAACATTCGAATGAACAAAAGTCTTCTAGTCTCAGGACTTGTCACTTCAAATGGTGAATCTCACAGGGATAGTAGAAGAACTCGACCTGACCATCTTGGGTGAATTCCACTTCTCCTTCATCAATCAGGTTTTGGATTTTGTACCTCAACTTCCAACAGTTGTCAGTATCATGCCCCGGGCTGTTAGAATGGTATGCGCAGCTGGCCCCAGGATTATAGTTGGGTGAAGAAGTCTTAGGATTAGGGTGAGGTCCTATCAACGTCACCAGATTCAACTTCAACAGGTGTTGCAAAGCTTGGGACAGTGATGTGTTGAGCTGGGTGAATTGCCTCCTGGGCTTGTCTGGTTTGCTCTGATCAACCCATTGTTCTTGGTGAGGTCGTTGTTGGACCTGCGAAGTAGTAGCAGCTCGGAGAGGTCTATTTATCAAACCAAACCTTTGACTTCTTGGGGGCTGATTACCGGTTTAGTCTCCAACCTTGACTACTTGCTTCATACTGTCTTGCTGAAGCTGGTGAGGTTGATGCTGAATTTGTGACCTTGAAGCAAGTTGAGGAGCTTTTCCCTTGTCTTCTTGTCTAAAAGGGAATTTAATGATGACTGGCTCTTCCACCTTAGATGTTTGACCCAATTGGTTATCCCGAAGCAGTTGGTTGACGAGAACCCTGAGCTCTTCTTGTCTTTGAACTAAGTCTTGGATAAGAGCCATTTGCCCCAGCATCTGGGTTCTCATTGTATCTACCTCAGCTTGCAGACGTTTCAGCCGTTCGTCCTTGTCGTCTTCAGGACTCTTCCTGACCAAATTCCCCATGAGGAGTGTTCTCATCTCTTCCTGCCCCTTGGATAGATTTAGGAGGATTTCCCCGAACTGAGTCTCTTGAGTACGAAGCTCCTGATTGTCTTGGTGGCAAGCCATTGCTGAAATAAACAGCGAGGAAGGTAAGTGACCTGTAAAAGGGGTACATGTAATGCAATGATATGTATGTATGCAATGTTTTCAAGGATCTCGCGGGGTAAACAGAGAAGCTCGTTAGAATTTGAATCCGGTGGCTTGATTGAAGGAATTTCATGTTGTCGAGAGTCCTTCTTCAAGAGTCAAAGCTCACCATATCGAGTGGGTCATAGCCCCTGACTCAAGTCATCAACCTGGCTAGAGGAAAATAAATCCCCTTTGCCCCTTGCTAGACATTTTGGTTCATCATAACCTGCATCACAAGCCCTTGAGATCCTTGAAATGGATTAGTCCTTATGCAGGATGTATGCAATGGTATGATGGTATGATGTTATGCTATGCGTGGAGTGATGTAAGTGAACCCTGTTATGAGTCCAGATTAAGGACCGTAAACAAAACCTGCAAGGAACTCATATGTTAGATAACAAGCATGCAAGTAGTCAAGTTTGAAGGCACACAAGTCACACAGAGAGCCCTTAGAGTTTAGGCCAGCATGAGGTCTAGGTACTACCCTCTTGAAGTTGGTGGGCTCAAAACCTGTCCTATCAAAAGTAACCGGGTTCTAAGGAGCTCAATATCATTGGGTTTTTTTCTATGTTCATTGTTTTAATTTAGCCACTGAACTGGCAATCAAAATATTCCAAGAAAACAACCCTCAATGAGTGTAGTATCGAGTATCTACCAACTTCGGACTGCACCAAAGTCGGTCATCTCACTACCCCTAAATAGGCCAAGATGGTCAAGTAAGGTTCCTAAGGTCAGTTGATGCTTCACGACACCACGCGGCGGCCCCGTAATCTCCTTGACTTGACTCAAGGGTTACCGGTACTCACCAAAGTGCCACATCAACATAGAAAACTGCTTCAACCGTGTCGGTATACCCCGCACAGTTCCCTCACAGTTTGTTGCTACTTTCTAAAAGGTATCCCCCAGATCCGGGTTAGGATCTATGAAACTCCAAGACAGGCCCACAATATTAAAGCAAAGAAAGCAAGCAATTGAAAACATAAGAGTGGTCTAATCCTAAGGTACACCTCACTTAAAAAGTCCCCAGCAGAGTCGCCAGTTCTGTGATCGGTGGAAATAGAACTGACTGTTTTTTAAGCTGGTTCGCGAAATGTCGCGGTAAGCAAGAGTCGCCACCGTCTTTTATGTTCTCCAACATGGAAAGGACAAAAGCACAGCAAAATTCCTTCTTTGAGATGTCTCTCGGTTCGGGAAGTAGATGTATAGAAAGGGAAGGTGTTAGCACCCTTTCTATCTGTGGTTATCCACGGGCTCTTAGGTACTTGCTCTTATGTTTTCAAAATTTGTTTTCTTTTCAAGTGTGTGTGAGTTTGAAAAAGTTTCGTTTGAAAATTTTCTAAGTAACTCTTGTATCTATCCTCAAGAGTGTATGAAAAATTTGTTTGAAAACTTTTAGAAAGTGTGAGTGCGAAAAGTTTGTTTTTGTTTGTTTTGAGAGAGCAAGTACCCATGAGAAATCTACCTACTCTAAGGAATTAGGCTGTGTAAGAGTCCTTTAGATAGTGCTATCCCACCATTGAGAGGTAGGTAGCACCGTCGTTGGAGGTATTCGGGTCAATTCGATTATTAGGGACATGTGTGGTCACCAAAGCAATGGTAGGACACCTTAGCAGTAACCCTAATGTCCTAGATCCTTTTATCCGAGGCAACCGTTTTGAGGCAACTGGATCTTAGACAGGAGGGAGACCTCTAAAACACCCTATACTTGACGACCACGTCGAGGCAACCAGTGAGGCGTACCCTAGGAGTGGCATGTGCATGTGTGTTGTTTCAGTTTATGTTTATCTTGTACATGTCATTTGTGAGCTACGGATTGATTTTATTTGTCATACAAGTCTTTCATGCATTTTTTTTAACAGTTAAGAGTGCGGAAAATAAATTGCGGAAATATGAATCTACGCTATTACAAGGCGCGGGTCTATACATCGCCAAAAACAAAAACCCGTTTTGAAAATAAGTGCGAGAAAAGTAAATAAAGCGATAAAACCTAATTAACTATTACATTTCCAGAAGCAGTTACATAAATATAATGAATTAAAAAAATAAATACGCGCGAAAGAATGAATCGGGACGTCCTTTAGGGTTTTGACCCTTTTTTTTTAGAAAGAATGAGATTGTCCTTTTTTTGCAATTAAGTGAAATTAACCCTAATTTACTAATCAATTAATTAATTAAAAAAATGTTTTTGTGTTTTTTATGTTTTTAATGAAATAAAATAAAAAAAGAAATTAAAAGTGTCAAGAGAAAAAAAAAACCTAAGTCTAATTCATTTTTATTTATTGTAAAAGAAAGAAAATTAAAATTTAAACCTAATTAAACTAAATTAATTTATTAGTGTTTTATTCACAAATAATTAAATGAAAGTGAGATTAATAATAATAAATAAAATATTTACATTTTTTTAGTTTTTTTGAGTTTATTATGAAAAACATTAATATGTTAATTAATTAGTAATGATAATAATTAGTAAAGAAAATATAAAAGAGAAAAAGGAAAAGAAAATAAGAACCCAGGGGGTGTATTGGCCCAGATGGAGGTTTGGTCTGGAATTCTGGCCCATTTGTTGGCCAGTCCGTTTGGACTTTTTGAGATCAGTTATGCCTGCGTTGACTGAGGATTATTGTGGTCCCTCAACATGAGCCATGGGATTTGCATTGGAGGCCACCTGGCAGGCTGAGCGCTGGAGTCCATGGTGGAATGTTGTTGGAACGCTGCATATGATTGCATTAGGAAAAATGTGAAACAAATATTGGGGGACCTGGGATTCGAACCCAGGTCCCAAGGGATTATGCTTGCACGCCTTGGCCATCTGAGCTGTATGTTCCAATTGTTATTAAAACCAAACACAATTATTATATTAAAAAATCAAAACATATGCCTGGAAAAAAAATATAACGCGCGATTTTTGAAAAGGGCCAATCATGCTGCAGCACGTCATCATCTTCTTCAATGAAATGCTGGTTATTTACCTGCGGATTTTCATCCGCAGGTAGTTTCATAGGCTATGCTTAGAATCGTCCCTAGGCCTCAAAAAAACATTCTAAGACCATGGTTGGTCTCGTCCCTGTCCCCTGAGTTCATCCATAGCCATAGCTTGTCCTGATTTTGCCTGTAATAAAAACACCTAAAAACAAAGAGCCAAAACCCTAGCTTCGGGCATGGCTATGCAGGCTACAAAAATGAAATTAAATATTGGAGAAAGGTTGGAAATCATGCCATGATCAAGAATATATCAGTATTTTTGCAAAAAGGCGCAAGAAAATGGATTTAGGATCTCATGTTTAGAGTTAAGTTCAGGACAACTTACATCGCTTGGTAGGTGGTCTTAGGACGTGGTTGTGATCGCCTTAGCTTCAGGGGATGGCAAGGAAGAGGGCCACGTGCTTAGTTTGATCTGGAAACGTCTGCAACTATGTTTTTGATCTCACACTTTTTGACAATTTTCAGTTTTTGCTTTTGGCCGTTTCAGGGATGCTTGGGTCGTGAATTAGGTCTGGCTTGCTTGCTTATGTATGTATGAATGAAATTAGGTCAGCAGCTGAGCCTTAACCTTGTGCAATTAAGTTTGGAGATTTTGTTTTAACACCATTGAAGAACTTTCCATCTTTGAAGCAAAACCAAGATTTCATGCACAAAATAGCCCTAGCACGAGTTTGTGAGCTGGCATGTGGTATATGAAAGTTGTTCAAATAAAAAAGATTCCCTTCCATTAATTTTTAGATTTTATTTGAATTATTATGGATTTAAAATGAATTAAATCAATAAAAATTAAATAAAATGGAAAAATAAATGTTTGGTCTTGAAATTATTCATTAGACACATGTATGGCATGACAAGGCTGAATCAAGTGGAAGAAAGTGGGCCCTTTTGTCAAAAATTGAAGTTTTAAGGATAGTTGACTTTTGCCATTTCACAAACATTTCCCAACTTCTCCAATGCATATCTTGCTCAATTTTGATCATATGAACATGTTCTTGGACATTTTGGAAATTTATTGAAGTCCTCTAACCAATGCCTTTGGTCCCATGTCATTTGGATTTACCAATCTCAAGTTATGGTCTTTGACTTAAAATGCCTTTTTGTTGACTTTTAAAAATGACCTATAATGTAGAAATTGATAACTTTTTGTGATAGCATTTCTTGGACTTGGAATGTGAAGATGAGTTGTAATAAATGTCCTCCCCTTCAAAATGAGCATTGGATGGGATTTTTCTGATGAACCATGAAAAAGTTATGCCCTGGTCAAGTTACAGTTGACTTTTCAACTGTCCAAAAATGGAAACTTTTGCATCTTGATGATTTTTGAGCCATTCTTGTGGAATCATGATCAAGACTTGATCAAATGATGATTTTGGCCTCAAAATAAGATGTTGACCAAAAAATCTTGACTTTTGACTGTCAGATGACCATTTTGCCCCTGCAGTTGATTGTGAACCAAATAGGGCTTTTGACTGTGCAACTTGACCCTGTGAGCCTTGAAACTTGACATGTAGATGCTTGACAATGTATATAGGCCTATGGGCCTTGATTTAGCCATTGAAAGCCTCAAATTCTTTGCAATAACCAAAACCCTAATTTTGACTGGCTTAGGAGGATGCTTGACTGTGCAACCCTTGAGAGATTTTGAACCATTTGAAGATTGGTCTTGACAAATCTTTGAAGAATATGGGAGGGAAAATTTTGGGGTACAACAGGTGGTTACTAAGGAAAGTCTGAAGATAGATGTGAAATTTGTAGATCTGATGGTTGGTGGAAATCAAAATGAAAACATTAACTTAAGATAGATGATCAGAGTAGCGCAGTGGAAGTGTAGTCTGGCGCAGTTTGTTATGCGGGAATGATTTTGGAGTAAAAGATTAAACATTAGAAGTTGTGGGATAATGCAAACTATTAGAAATTCCATGATGAAATTGTTGGGTGAAAGGTTACCTATATTATTCGTGTTATTATCATGTCAATAGATGTATTGAATTACATGATCGATTTTTGGGATATAGCATGGTGGCACTAAGGTTGTGTTGATGTTCTTAGGACGATATTATTGTGTGATGTAATGATATAGACGGTGTTTATGTCATGAGACTCTACGTCCTTAAGCTATGTTATTGTATCATTTCCTATGGCAAGGACTCGAGTGTGAGCATATTTTTCCTTATGAAGAGAAATTAGAGAAGTGTTACTTATAGTGACTGAAAAGACCTTGTTGTGTTCCGGTTCAAGCGCAAACAATATTGTAAATTAATAGATCTTGTATCACAGGGTGATGGGACAAGGAGAAAATGGATATGTTCATTCATAAATCGGTAGTAATGCATCTTGTTAGACTGTTGTAGTTTATGATATATAATATTGGATAGTAGTATTTGAAAGATTTCCAAACATGACGTTGGAGTTGTAGGGTGGGATACGAGAGTCGTATCCAGAGTTGTTTGCAATAGGTAATTTTCGAGGACGAAATTTTTTTAAGTGGGGGAGAGTTGTAACATTCCAAAAATCTAGATTAATTATTTAATTAATTTAGTATGAATATCAGTAAATATCAGTGATATTGTATCCAATATTATTATTATTATTACTATTATTATTATAAGAGATAAATAGTATTTTATAATATTAATAATTAATAAATATATTTAAACCTAGTAATAAGAGGAGGGTAAAGTTAGTATATTAGGGGTCTAAAGTGTGTGGTTAGAAAAACAGAAGTAAAAACACGAGGAATAGATCATAAAAGTGAGAAGAGAAGAACGAAGAGAAGAGCATACGAGCTAGGGCGAGGAATCTCCGGTAGAGAGCTTAGAATCGTCAAACCTAAGGTAAGGGTGAGGTTCTAACTCTCTAATGGGTGGTTTAATTGTAGGTAGATGATGATATTGAATGTTAGGTTTTGGGGTGAGGTTCTAACTCTCTAAGCATTAATCCTAAACACAACGAGAGCGCTTTAGGATTAATTAGAACTTATTGATTTCCAAAAATGACTTTTAATTCAAATGACTGAGCGACAACAAAGCATTCTGGTTTAAGAGTATAGTCAGAGTCAATAGCACAACAGTGTGAGATAAATTCTTTCAAATCAATATTTTCTACTGAAAAGTATTTTAACATTATTATAAGCCAACGAGTTACAAAGTCCCTGAGGTACCCGGAATACACATTTTGGTCTCTCTTTTCTTATAATCATCTTAATCTTTATTTTGTTTCAGTTTTAGTTCTTGGTTTCCCTAAAATCCAATTACTAATTATCCTTAGCTTTAGAAAGCGGAGATTGATTACAGTAGGTTGACATTGGTCTCTCTGGGTTCGACAATCTTTTATATTACTTTGATATTTTCGTGCACTTGCGGATGTATTATGAGTGTAGGTCATCTCATTGAGAAAGGTTTCTCAATTATCATGAAGAACAATCTCTTGAAGTTGTATGATTTTGATTAGAAACTGATTATGCAATCTTAGTAGGGAAGCAACAAAACATTCAAGGTGAATGTGGAGACAACTGAAACTAATTGCCTTAGTGCAGAAGGTGATGTTGCATAAGAGATTGGGACATCTAATCTTCATAAGCTTAGGACCTCCGAGTTCTAAGAAAATCGTAAATGGCATTCATAAGGTTGTGAATCATAAGAAGTCATGCGAGATATGCATGAAATGCAAGCAACCAAGATTGTTATTTGCATCAGAAGTAGCCTCAAGAGCAAATCATGCTTTGGGAGTAGTATATTCTGATGTATGTGGACCATTTGAAGTAGCTTCACTTGGAGGAAACAAGTATTTTATGTCGTTTATAGACGAGTTTACAAGGATGAAATGGGTAGCACTCATCAAGTTTAAACATGAAGTATTTACTGAGTTTGAGAAGTTCAAGGTGAAGGCTGAAAAATAGAGTGGTCAGAAGCTGAAAGTTCTCAAAATATATGGTGGAGGTGAGTATAACTATACATAGTTCAAGAAGTTATGTGAGAAAAACAGAATTGAGGATGAGGTGACTGCTCCATACACTCCTCAATACAATGGTCTTGCTAGAAGAATAAATATAACTTTTCTTGATATGACAAGGAGCATTCCAAAAGGGTGAATCTCCCTCACACCTTGTGGGGAGAAGCTATTGCCACTACAACATACGTGCTCAACAAGTTTCCAATGAAGAAGATGAAGGAAAATGTTACTTTTGAGTTGTGGAATATAGATAAGGAAAGTGGGAGTAATTTTAGAGTATTTGGTTCTGTTTATTACAAACATGTCCTATGTGCTAATGGAAAGAAGCTAGATGATAGAAGCAAAGTAATGTTGGTGACTGGGAACCACAGTACATGTGCTTATAAGCTTCATTGTCTAGACACGAATAAGATGAAGGTCAACAGAGATATCATTGTGAAATAATCAAAAGCATGGGATTAGAACAAGTATCAATCCAACTCTGGTGTAGTGTCAACACCTAAGTTAACTTTTGAAGATACTTCTGAATCTGAAGGGATTCTGCCTCTGAAGATGAGTTAGAGTCAGAAGATAACTCTGAAACTGAAGACGAGTCTGATTCTGAAGAAAAATCTAAAGATGAGTTAGAATGTGAAGGTGACTCTAAAGGTGAATCAGACTCTGATCTAGATTCTAATGATGATCCATACTCTAGTGGTAATCCAGTCTCTAACAATGGTCATGCCTCTGAAGGTGGAGCTTATGAAGGTCGTCCAATCTCTTAAGGTAGTCTAGAATCTAATACTTTTCTATCATCTGAATAAGATCTTGGACAAGTTTAGAGGCCACATAGAATCATACAATACCAAGAAGATTAGAAGAGTTTTACATGTTGCAAGAAACTATAATAGACTCTGAATGAGAAGTCATTCAATGTTCCATGTTAGTAGAATCTGAACCAGTTAGTACTGAATAAGCTCACAAGAAGAAAGTGTGGCTAAAGGCCATGAAATAAGAACTTGAGGCTATAGAAAGAAACAAGACTTAAGAGTTGACTGAGCTTCCAAAGAACAAGAAAGACATCAGGGCCAGATGAGTTTTCAAGGTGAAATTGAAGCCAAATGGACCAGTTAGTAAACAGAAAGCAAGGTTAGTAGCAAGAGGATTTCTATAGAAATCTGGATTAGATTACTTTGAAGTGTTTGCATACGTAACTAGGCATGAAATAATTAGGTTGGTGATTGCTATAGTTGCTAATATAAATTTTCCTCTAATGCATCTGGATGTAAAATCTTCCTTTTTGAACGGTCCATTACAAGAAGCGGTATATGTGTCCCAACCTCCTGGATTTATGTATAAGAACAAGGAAGGGATGGTGTATAGGTTACATAAAACGTTGTATGGACTCAAACAAGCACCTAGAGATTGGAATAAGAAGATTGGATCATCTTTCAAGCTGCAAGGATTCAGAAAGTGTGAGATAGAGTATGGATTTTATGTTCAACATACTTCTGAAAGCAATATAATTCTGGTGTGTCACTATGTTGATGACATATTGGGAACATGGAGCTTTCCAGATGAGATATCAAGTTCAAAAAGGTGCTGATGAATGAGTTTGAGATGACTGATCTGAGAAATATGGTATATTTTCTAGGGATGGAGATTCTGTAATCTGAAAAGGGTATTATTTTGCCACAACTGAAGTATGAACTTGATATTCTGAAGAGATTTGAGCTAAAAAATTGCAAAACTGCAATCATACTTGTTGAGACAAATCACAAGCTGGATTCTGATGCTAAGGGTGATGATGTAGATGCTACAATTTTTTAAAATTTTTGTTGGCACATTCAAATATCTTTGTAACACCAGACCTGACATTTATTATGTAACTGGAATGGTGAGTACATTTATGAATAAGCCAAAGTGGTCACAATACCAAGCTATTGTCAGGATACTGAGGTACATTAAAGGGACTATGAGGTATGAAGTGTTCCCTTTTGGTGTTAAATATGACTCAGAGTTGATATGTTATTCAGACTCTGATGGGTATGGAGACAGAGTTGACAAAAGAAGTATTTATGGATATTTTTTCCAATATTTGGGAAGTTCCATTTCTTTGTGCTCCAAGAAGCAACATGTGGTTGCCTTGTCAACTTGTGAAGCTGAGTAAATTGCAGGTGCTTTGTCTGCGTGTCAAACTATTTAAATTATGAACTTACAGGATCTGAAGATTAAGGTGAGCAAGCCTGTGAGGTTGATGATTGAAAAAAACTCAGTTATAAGTCTTGCCAAGAATTTAGTGATGCATGGAAAGAGCAAGCACATTGACATGAAGCATAATTTTTTGAAGAATCAAGTTCAAAATAGAGGGCTAGAAGTTGTGTACCATAGCACTCAGAAGCAACATGCAAATGTTCTGACTAAAACTATCAAAATTGAACACTTTATCCATTTGAAGGATGGAATTGGTGTTATAGATTTTACTTAGTTGAATATTGAAAGGTGAGAAAAACACAAGAAATGGGGGTTTGAATGGGGTTTTCCAATAAGGTTATGCTTTTTAAAATTATTTCGTAAACTAACAATAAAAAATGTAACTACAGAAAGACTATAAAAGACCTTTTGGTTTATCCAGGTTCACCTTCAACTCGGTTACTCCTGTCCACCCTCCTCAGATGATTTCGCCTTCAATAAAGACTTAATCCACTAATCTTAACAAATTACAGATGCACGGGCTACCCGTCGGTGACTAACAACAACCGTCTAAGAGTATAACTGACACCTTAGCCCTCTCAAGTCTCAGACTAACAACCTAGTCACTTGAGGTAATAATAAATTCTTAACAGAATTACAATCAATTGTGTTTACAATGTTTGCTTCGAAATAAGCAGATTAACACAACTATTAAGAACAAAGTCTCTAATACAAATAATGAGCAACAACTCTTTGTATTGATAACTCTAAGATTAACACACAAATAATAAGCAATAACTCTTTGTGTTTAATCCCTAATATCTTAACACAATAATGAGCAAAAACTCTTGTGCTCTTGGAATTTCTCTAGAAGAATATTATGGATGTATATGAATAGTGATTCTTCTTTTCTCTTGACGTTTCTTAGTATTCAGTAGTTTGATTTCATGTTTGATAATGTTGTGGAGTGATTCGTCAATCTTTAAATGCTGATGAGGTCTCTTTATATAGGCTTGAGAATAAGACCGTTGAAAGTATGAAGATGTCTCTTTCATTTTCCAACTACAGTAGCAGTAGTATTTCATCATGGGAGACAACATAGAATAACACGTAAGCATGTAGTGGAATATTTTAAACGTATTGACTGTACTGTAAACTTTGTGGCTAAGTTTCTTAAGACTTTATCTTCAGATGATTTACTTATGACTTGAAGTAGTAAGCTTGGAAGATATCTCTTGATCTTGACTTTGTCTTCTTTTCTTTTTACTGGATTGATTATGCTATGATGATGAAAGTGATCCAGAAGATGTTTCATTGTTGTATAGTCAGAATCTTTCAAATAGTTGTATATTATCTTCAGATATATATATATATATATATATATATATATATATATATATATATATATATATATATATATATATATATATATATATATATATATATATATATATATATATATATATATATATATATATATATATATATATATATATATATATATATATATATATATATATATATATATGCAACAACTTATCTGATGAACAATGTCTTCTTTTAGAGTGAAAGCTTTTCTGATCTTGACTTATTGAATTGATCCTTGATTCTTGATAATCGGCTTTTTAAGCTTCATATGTGATCTCTGATTTCTGAAGCAACAACTAATATAAGTACATCTAATTTTGACGTTGAATTCCTTCTTTATGATCTCTTGAAATATGATCCTTGGATTAAGCTAAAAGCAACAGTGTGATACGGTAGGAGAACTGACTTGGTTCTTTTGTGTTTTATCGCAAATGTTGCGGTTAGCAAGAGTCACCACCGACATTTCTTTTATCCAAAAGGAAAGGTGAAAAAGCACAGGAAAGACCTTTGATATTGTTTCTTGAGTTCGGGGGGTAGATTATGAAAAGGGAAGGTATTAGCACCCTTTTCATCCATGGTTTTTGATGGGCTCTTAGTTACTTTCTAGATCACTTGCTTTTGTTTGAAAATGCGCTTTGTGTGGTTTTGGAAAGTATTTTGAAAAGGCGCCATCGTTTGGTCAAACTTTGTAATGATTCTCGTTCGTAATAATGTATACAAAGTGTTGATCTTTTGAAAATGTTTTCAAGTTTGAAAGATGTTTTTTGAAAGTGTTGGTGTTTGTTTTGAAAATAGAAAGGATGTTTTTGTTTTGAAATAGAGCAAGTCACTAGAAACAATATACCTACTCAAAAGTCTTTCATGTTCATTCCCTCTTTCCTTTGACATTGTTATCCTACTATTGATTTGGTAAGTAACCCTATCTTTGGATGTAATCGGGACGGGTGTAAGTCATCGTATAACCATGATTAGCAATGTTGCAAGGTATCTTAGCATCTTTCTTTAGGGACTAAGATCATTTTTAAAGGCAACTTTTGATAGCGTCATTGAGGGACTATGATCTTTTATTTTGCTAAGACACCTCTGTTGTACCCCAAAATTTACCCTCCCAATTCTCAAAGGATCATCCTGGACTCTCACATTTGTTTCTATCAAGTTCCAAGTCTTGAATTACAACTTTTTAAGAAAATCACTCACAAGGGAAAAATGGTCATTTGCACACCAAAGGAGTCAAACTATGACTTTTGAATAAAAAAAATCATGTTCCAAGAATCGTATTTCATTAAGGCATGAAATTGGTTCATCAAAAATCAAAAGTCAGAAGTTACTTTGAAAATCAAATTTTCTAAACGTTTACTTCAGAACATCTGAGCCAGGCTCTATGCAAGTGCAGTCAGAAGTTGCAAATACGGTTCAGAACATGACGCTCCTTCAGAACACACTGGAGCCAGAAGATACAAAGATCAAAAGTTCGATGTTCACTCTAAATGATGCTGAAGCTGAACTTCTGACCCAGAATCAAACAATGAGGCAGAGTTTCATATGGCAGGATTTCTGATTTGATAAATCTCATCATCATTTAACGCTCATTTAATGCTCACAACCACTTTTGAGTCTTTATCCATAGGATTTCTCCACGTGTGGCATAAAAATACCTTTTGCTATCCTTGAAAAGCAGATTTTGTACAAAGTATATGTTGGGCCCATGCTTCGCTTTTGCTTCTGAGGGTACTTTTCCTTGATTCATGCTTACAAATCCAGCTTAGGCACGGCTAAAAGCTGCTAACCACCTTACTTTGTGCCTTGAACCATACTTGTTTGAACTTGCTTCAAGAACAAGTCAGCGCCTAACATATGATAGTTGTACCTTTGATTTCTCCAAGCTACTAAATCCTTGCCTATAAATTGAACTACATTTGCAACTCTGAAAGGGTCGAAAATTTGAGAAAAGAAAAGCCTTGAACCCCTGCCAAAATTCCAAGAGTTCTAAAAACTGTAACCACAACATACAAAAACTGTTAACTTTTGATTCCTTGCATATTAGAAGTTATCCTAACTTCTGTGTTCATACTGCTATACACTCTTCATCCACCTCCACCTCAAAGAAATCAGAATATCACCCTTTTGTTATTCCATAAGTTGAAAACTTCCAGCCTGTTGAGTACGTGAAGAAGTTGCTCAGAACATCATCAGAGTTGAGGTTAACTCCGGTTCACAGAATCTCTTCCAGTTGCAAGGTAAGTTTCTGCTGACTCTCACCACATTACTTAAGCATTACCAGAATTGCATATTCAAAAATACAATGTAGATACATGTTTTTGATGTTGTACATATTCTGAGATCTCATGCATCTGCCTGCCTAAGTAGGGAATAAATCAGTTCAGAACTTCTTAAAGGAATTAGAACTCAGAATTTGGATTAGCAAATTCATACTTGCCTCTGATTTATAGTTCTTATATTTCTTATTTCTGAAACACTATGACACCTGCTATAACTGTCATAAGCACCTCCTCCGTTTTGTTGAGAAATGACCAAGTTGTAGATGTTCTGACTAGCATGGAGAGGGAGACCAAATTCTGCCAGTGGTATCAAAACTTCTGAAATCTACTTTGTTGTCGGTGGTATCAGAACTTCTAAAAACTACCTTATTCCCAGTGGACCCAGAGCTTCTGACTTCACCAATTTTTTCCACTAACAGGATATCTGTTTTGCAGCAGGCCAGAGTCAGAACTTCTGACCTTCTTCACTCAACAATGCGCTGATTATATTTTTCTTTTCCTCACTATTTTTGCTATTACTTTCTTTTTCATTAATCAAAAAGACACCAAAAACATTTCTTTATTTTTTACATGCTTTATTTTATTTCTTAAAACAAAAGATCAAAAATATTTTCTTAAAATAAAATAAGTACATTTTACATCTTTTGTACATTCTTATTTGTGATACGGTGGCAGAACCAGACTGTTTTTAGGATAATGTTGGTTTGTGTTTTGAGTTTGTGTTTGCAAAATGTCGCGGTAAGCAAGAGTCACCACCGACTTTTATTTTATCCAACCGGAAAGTAAAAAAGCACAGAAAAATTCCTTTTTTGAGATATTCTGAGTACGGGGGGTAGATTATAGAAAGGGAAGGTATTAGCACCCTTTCCATCCGTAGTTTTCTACGGGCTCTTAGTTACTTGCTCATCATTTTAAAAATTGCTTCCGTGTTTGTGTGTTTTGAAAAGTTTTTGTTTTACTTCGCTTTAACCCTTACTTCTGTCTTTGAGAGTGTTACGAAGTGTTTTTGAAAACTTTGTTTGAAAAGAGTGTAAGTGTGAAAAAGTCTATTTTGAGAAAGTACCTACTAGCATCTACCTACTCGAAAAAAGAATGTTTATGTTCTTGTTTCCTTTAGACAGCGCTATCCTACTATTAGTGAGTAGGTAGCACCGTCGTTGGAGTTGTAAGGGTCAATTCGAAAGGGACGTACGATCACTAAAGCAATTTTAGGACGTCTTAGTAATAACCCTAATGACTTAAGATCATATTCGAGGCAACATTTCGGAGGCAACCTTTCCGAGGCAACATTTTCGAGGCAACATTTCCGAGGCAACATTTGATCTTTGTTTAGACAAGAGAGCGACCACTAAAACACCCTATACTTAATGATCGTTTACCGAAGGCAACCGAAGTGAGAGTATACCCTAGGAGTGCGCATGTGCAAGTGATTTGATTTCAGTTATTATCTTTGCACATTTAGGGTTTGCTAACCATGTTAAAATTAACATACATTCTTGTCATGTAATCCTATTATCATACATCTAACAGTTAATATTTGCGAAAATTAAAATGCGAGAAATAAAACTACACTATTACAAGGCCTCGAGGAGGGGGATTAATTACATAGCCAAAAACCCGTAAAAAACGATAAACAAACGAAAAGTCCTAATTAAACTATTACATCCCATGAGCAGTTACATTAATATTGTAAAAATAAATAAATGCGTGCGATGAATCGAGGACGAGAAAAAATTAGGGTTTTGACCCCGTCTAAACCTAATTAAAAGAAAGATCATTTTTTGATTATTTTGAGAAAAAATAAGGTTTTAATTAAATAAGTACAAACCTAATTAGTAATTAATTTAAATTAAGAAAAATAATTAATTTGACCTATTTTCGCATTATGGTTATTTTAAGAAAAGAAAAGAAAAATTAAATCAAACAAAAACCCTAATTTCTAATTTGTTTTAAATTATTTACAAAAGATTAAAATTATCCTAAAGTTAAATTAAACTAATTATTAAATTAAATTTGACAAAATAAATTTTAAAAAAAAAACCTAAATTCTAATTTGATGAAAATTGATTTTATGAGTTTTTTTGTAAAAAAGAATTAAATTTGAGTGAGAAAATAATTAATCAAAATAATTAAAAGAAAAATATAAAAGAAAAAGAATATGGGCCTGGTGTCAAAGTAGAAAGGGGGGTGTCATTCTGACTTCTGGGCCCAAACTCCTTGGCCCATGTTGACTTCTCATGATCCAATGCGTTGGCTTGACTATGATGCATGGTAGACCTTCATGTGCCAGGCATTAAATTTGGTTTACCATAGATCCAATGGTTGAAAGCTGATGACCCATGGTGGATTTATGGGAAGCCTGCGCATGGAAATACACATAGAAAAATAATAATGAAGAAACAAGGGGACCAGGGGATCGAACCCAGGCCCTTTGGCAATTTCTCTCACCCACTAACCAACTGAGCTAGCGTGTTCATTTGCATATAGAATAACTAACAAATATTATATTGGAAAAGCAAATTAATTCATCAAAAAATGCGCGAATTTTGAATAGATGAATCATTGCCTGCCATGCGACCTTTCTTCTTCCTCCCTCTGTTGGCAAAAGTCTAGACTTTTACCTACGGACAAAGTCTGTAGCTATAGCCCTGTTTTATTCAAATATTACACACACGCATGATAAATCAATTGTAATGGTACCAATCTACTCGCCTCAACCTTACGAGTGTCATGGTACCTCAATCGTGGCCCAATTTTCCCTGTATAGCAAAGCCCCAAAACCATCTCAGGAACCCTAACAATGGCATCCACACGTATGGCTTCCAAAAATGCAATTAAACGGTACTGTTAGCTTGCAAACATGATAAAGATTACAAATATATCATTTAAACAGAATAAAGATGCAAGAATGAATGAATACGATTTTGAAAAGATTGACAAACCGTGAGGGTTGTGGAGACGGATTCTGGGAAAATCAAGGCTCGATTATGATCAGGTTAGCTTCAGGAGATGGCTGGGAATCAATTGCTAGCCTTGGAATGGTGTAAATCGTCCTCTAACTTGCAATTTTATTCAGCACTTTTTGGTGATTTTTGTGAGCTTTCTCTCAGCTTCTCACGCCTCTCAATCCTTCTGCTTTTGGTCTGGATTTGTTCTATATGTACTCTTGAGTGAATTAGGTTTACAAATTTGCTTCAAATCTTCTCCAATAATGATCATTGATCATGATATGATTCTCATGTAAATCTTTCCAAATCAAGCCAAAATCCAATCTTTTTGTGTACAAAAAAGCCTTGCACGATTTGAAATATGTACAAAATCTCAAGGTTTAAATGATTTTGATATTTTCATTATTTATTATTGATTTTATTTGATTTAAATGAAATAAAATCAAGATAAATGATAAAAATAAAATAATGACAAGTGGAAGGGCTCATGGGTCGTGGACCATGCTACAAGTTCAGTTCAAGCATAAAAAGTTAGGCCCATTTGACAAAAATTGCAATTTGAGACACTTTTGACTTTTGGCAATTTTGCAAAAAAGGTCAACTTCACCAATGCATAACTTCCTCAATTTTGACCCTAGAGATGTTTTCTTGGACTTTTTAGAAAGCTCAAGATGTCCTCTGAGCAACCCTTTTTGTCTCATATCAATTGAGTCTTCCATGTTCATGTATGAAGCTTTGGCAAAAAAGGTGCTTTTGTTGACTTTTCAAAGTGACCTATAATGTCCAAATTCATAACTTCTTGTGAGTGCATATTTTGAACTTGGGAGATGAAAATGAATTGTATGGAATTGCATCCTATTCAAAATGAGCTTTGGATGGGTCATTCTTGATAAAGTATGAGAAATTTATGCTTGGTAAAAGTTGAGTTGACTTTTCCTGCAAAACCCTAATTTAGCAACTTTTGGGTTTTGATGAATTGTGAGCAATCCTTGGGGAATCATGATAAAACCTTGATCAAATGATGAATAATACTTCAAAATTAGGATGTTGACCAAAAAACTTGAAGTTTGACTGCATGTGGGCCACAGTTGACTTTTGCCCTAGCAAAGTCGATTTTCAGGCCTTTGAGCAATTGACTGAGCAAACTTTCTCTGTAGGGCTTGAAAATTGACATGGATGATCTTGAGAACATATTAGGACAACAATGAGCATTTGAGACCCTTTGTAATCAAGTATCTTGATGCAACATGAAACCCTAATTTGAGGTAGACTGCCTTAGGAGAGAGTTTGTCTGGTCAACTCTTAGACTTCCTTGAGCAATTTGAGGACCTTACTTGAAATGTTTTGAGAAATATGGGAGGGAAAATTTTGGGGTACAACATTATCCATTCGATATGGTTGTAATAATAATTTAGGATTTAATTTTATTTGCAATCCCCATTCATAAATATGTACCCCCATACCCCAAATATTGTAATAGCGTAGGACTTTACATTTCTGCAACTTATCGCTTTCGAATATAAATGCCAGTAATTAGGGTGTGTATGGCAAGATAAAATCAACAAATATATCACCCTAATCAATACTAAAATGCATGTAATCAAAAACACTTGCACACTAGCACCCTTAAGGCTAACTCCACTTGTTTCCTAAAAGTGGTCATGTTACGCATGCGAGGTGTTTTAGCAAAACCAATCGAAACACAAGATCATAGTCCCTCGATGACGCTATTCAAAGTTTCCTTATAAATGATCTTAGTCCCTAAAAGATAAATGCTAAGATACCTTGCAACATTGCTTTCTATGACTATACAAAACGTCCCAACGTCCGTCCCTTCACATCCAACGATGGGGTTTCTTACCAAATCAATGGTAAGATAGCAACATCTAAAGGAGGAGGAAAAGCACATCTAAGACCTTTTGAGTAGGTAGATTCGCTCCTGATTACTCAATTTCTCACAATAAAAACATTTTATACACCAACACTCTCACTTTGGAACATTTTCAAAATACAACACTTTGTAAGCGTTCTTATAGAAACGAGAGCCATTACAAAGAAAGCACCTTTTTAAAATCACTTTCAAAAACACATATCACAAACACATCTTTGAACTATTTTCGAAACAACACTTTGTATGCGTTCTTATAGAAAATAGAACCATTACAAAGACATTTTCAAAAATACTTTCAAAACTCACAAAGCACATTCAAACAAAAGCAAGTGATCTAGCGAGTAACTAAGAGCCCATGGAAAACTATGGATGAAAAGGGTTCTAACACCTTCCCTTTTCATAATCTACCCCCCGAACTCAAAAACATCTCTAAAGGTCTTTCCTGTGCTTTTTCACCTTTCCTTATTGGATAAAAGAAAAGTCGGCGGTGACTCTTGCTAAACCGCAACATTTGCGAACACATACGCAAAACACCCAAGTCAGTTCTCCCACCGCATCACAGAACTGGTGACTCTGCTGGGGACTATCTAAAAGTGGGGTTACCTTAGGGTTATATGACATTTACTTGCTTTATTTGTTTGATTTGTATTGCTTTACATTATGGTTCTTTGTTTGGGTTTTCTTTGATCCTCCACCCGGATCTGGGGCACCTTTTTAGGTAAGTAGCAATAGATTGTGGAAATTGTACAGTGTAGACCGATATAGTTGAAACAATGGCTACGTTAGTGTGATGCATTTGTAGGTACCGGTATCCCTTGTGTTGAAACGAGGAGAATATGGGGCCGCTGAGCGGCGTCATGAAGCACTAACTGACCTTAGAACCTTACTTGACCAACTTGGCCATTAGGACGTAGTGAGATAACCGGTTTTAGTGTAGAGCTGAAAATTGGTTGATACTCGATGCTACACTCATTGAGACCGGACTTTTAGGATATCTCGGTTGCAAGAAAAGATTGATTATGCTGAGACAATTCCTAAGAGAAAGGTCGGTGATATTGAGATCCTTTAGAACCCGATCATTATTACTAGGACAGGTTGAGCCAACTAAACTTCAAGAGGGTACTTACCTATAAAACCTCATGCAAGCCTAAAACATAGTGACTTGTCTGCTTTGTGTGTATATATATCTACTTATACATAATATCATAAACATCATGAGCATCATACGCATGCTCACTGTGATCGGTGGGAATAGAACTGACTGTTTTTTAATGCTGGTTCGCGTTTGTGTTTGTTTTTGCAAAATGTCGCGGTAAGCAAGAGTCGTCTCCGTATTTTATTTTATCCAACAAGGAAAGGACAAAAGCATAGAAAAATTCCTTTTTGAGATATTTCTCGGATTCGGGAGGTAGATTATAGAAAGGGAAGGTGTTAGCACCCTTTCTATCCATGGTTATTCATGGGCTCTTAGGTACTTGCTCAAAGTGTTTTCAAAATTTTTTTTTCTTTGTGTTTGTGGGTTTGAAAGAAGTTTTTGTTTTGAAAGGAGTGTAAGTGCGAAAAGTTTTGTTTTGTTTTAAAAGGAGCAAGTACTTAAGAACCATCTACCTACTCGAAAAAAGAATTAAATTGTGCTAATGTCCTTTAGACAATGTTATCCCACTATTGAGGAGTAGGTAGCATCGTTGTTGGAGTTTTCGGGTCAATTCGATTAAGGGACGTGTGGTCACTAAAGCAATGTTAGGACGCCTTAGTAGTAACCATAATGTCTTAGATCATTTTTTCCGAGGCAACTTATGATCTTTGGACAAGAGGGCGACCTCTAAAATTTCCTATACTCAATGACCACGTTCGAGGCAACCAAGTGAGGTGTACCCTAAGAGTGGCATGTGCAAGTGTGTTAGTTCGGTTAATTTTATCTGTACATGTCATGGGTGAGCTATGTTGATTTTAAGTTAAAGATTGATCTTGTCATGCATTGCCTAGTTATCAAACATCTAACAGTTGATATTGTATGGAAATTAAATTGCGGGAAATTAAATCTAAACTATTACAAGGCGTCGGGTATTTACATCGCCAAAAATAAACCCTTTAATTTAAATTGCGGAAAGTAAAATAAAGCGATAAATAATTAAAGTCCTAATTAAAAGCTATTACATTCCGGAAGCAATTACAATATTGGAAATAAATGGATCGCGTGCGGAAAATTAAATCGAGCACATTTTTTAGGGTTTTGACCTTTTTTGAAAGAAAGCATGTTTTTTTGTTATTTTTGGAAATTATGGAATTAAATTAAATGAACAATTAAATTAAATTAAATTAAATAATGAAAATATTTTTGGATTTTTGAGTATTTAAAGAAATAACATAAATTAATCAAAGCTAATAAAAACCTAATTATCTAAATTAATTGTAATTATTGCAAAAATATTAAAGTTATTTCCTAATTAAACTAAATTAATTGAATTAATATTTATTTACAAAAATAAAGTGCTGAATTAAATTTTAATAAATAAAATATTTTTTTTTATTTTATTAAGAAAAAAGATTAATTGGTTAGTGAATAATAAAAAGAATAACAATTAATTAATTAAAAGAAAATAATAACAATAGAGAGAGAGTTTAGGAGTATACGTGCCTGATTGGAGGGGTGAAACAGTTGTTGGCGTCATGTGTAAACTATTTTGTTTTGGCCATTTGTGTTTTGCCTTTTGGCCATTTGTGTTCTGGCCTCAACGTTCCTTAACCTTCTCAGGATGTCTGTCTTGCCATGTATTGGTGTCATGTGTAAACTGTTCTATTTTGGCCATTTGTGTTTAGGCCTCAACGTTCCTTAATGAACCTGCACGGGATCCTGTCTAAATCTGCAGTGTTGAATCTCATGAACACCTTAAATAAATTACTATATATCATAAAATATAAATAAAGTCAATATATGAAGAAATTTAATGTTTAGGCCCAATATGGCATGTATGAATGATTATACCCTTTTGATCATGGAGATCAAATCAGCCCTACCCTTGGAGAAGTAGTGATATGAATGCTTTTATGCCTTTTGATCATGGAGATCAAGTCAGCCTTACCCTTACTGGAGAAGTAGTGAGATGTTGGTTTGTAACCGGGATGGCTTGTTTGTAGTGAGATGTTGGTTTGTAACCGGGATGGCTTGTTTGTAGTGAGAGAGGGATTTGTAATAAGGATTTCAAGGTTTTAGGGTTCTTGAAAGAATTTGATATTCTGACAGCGTTATGGCAAGGTTTTTTTTCTCTCTCCTCGTTTGTGTGAAAAGAATGTGATTATATAATGGAAATTAGGGTAAAGAAAATGGGCTTTGAATGTGCAATTGGGCCTCCAATGTTCACTTGAGTTCGTCACTTTCCAGGCTAAATCGCAGGGACTTAAGTGCAATTTTTGAAGTTGAAATGTGAAAACAAAATGTAGCCGACATCGAGAACTAACTCCTGTCCGAAAATCGGCTCAATCGGATAAACGTTGAATTAGTTATGAATTTTTGAAGTTTCAGCTCAGACAAACTTATTTTGGGCTCCAGTGTCGACTCTGACACGTTCTTCAATAAAAAACTGGTATTGATCAGAGCATAATCCGGTTTCGACTTTTGAAGCAAAGTTGTAGTTCTATGAGTCAATGAACTTGTGTAAAAATATGAGCCCAATCCGATAAAAATTGACCGAGTTATGAATTTTCGAAGTTTCGGCCCAGATGAAATATTATTCAGCATTCAGGATTTTCGGCGCGTCATGCGTGCTCTGAGCAAAAACGAAGACCTTTTGGATATCGTTCGAACTCAATACCTTCTGAGAAAATGTAGCCAACTCAATTTGTGAAATTTTGGCGCCGGAACCAGCTCGATACGATGAAAATTGACCAAGTTATGATTTTCTGAGCATGACGCAAATAAACTCCTGTCACAAATTTTCTGTACGAAAATACTTGATAAATCCACATTTTTGAAGACCTTCTGATCGAAATTGGCTTCCAGCCGTGAGAGATGAAAACATAGATGACATCAAGACGGAATTTTGGCCACAAGAACGGATTCAAAACGAGCCACGATCTTCAAGTTATGAATTTTTTTAGCGCGTAAAAACTGCACTTTCAGCACACTTTTTAACCATATTTCTTCGAGAAAACTCACACATTCAGATACCTTCTTTAAAGAATTGACTTTTGAGCCGAACCTGAATTTGAGAATACGTTATCAGAGATATCTTGGCGAAAGAACACCTGAATATGACGCGCCGGGTTAGACTTGTGAGTTTTTCTTGAAATGTTTTGAGAAATATAGGAGGCCAAATTTTGGGGTACAACAGTTGTCCCTGTTCAATCTTCTTAAACCTGAGGATATAGATTGGCGTTCGGGCCTTTCGTGATCCGAAGGTGGGAGATAATTGAACACTAGAGTGCCCAGAAATTTGCAATCACATGAAGTAGTATCAGCATTGTGATATCGGGAATGGGCTTACAGATGCCATTTGAAGATTGTTGATAGGTGGTTTAAAAATGCCATCCGAAGGAGTGTCGATCGCATAAGAGATTCCTTAGCGAGAGCTTGTATACCTGTTGTTGTGGGAGATTCCGCTGGGGAATGCTTTTCTTTGTCTTAGGAGAAATAGAACTTTAGGAGCTTCGGTCGTCCATTATTCTACTGGGTAATCATCTCTGTTGAAGAGGTGAGAGTGAACTACTATCTGGTCGCAACCCAGGCTTCACAGTGATAAGACCGACTGCTATCTGGTTGCAATCCAGGCTTTACAGTGACTTACTAGGGAGATGAGATTAAACTTGCTATCCGGTCGTAATCCAGGCTTTGCAATACCTCACTTGAATTTAGGGCACACTAATATCCGCCTGATTCCGGGCTTCTTAGTAACTGTCCATGTAAACTGCTATTTGTTCGGAATCCAAGCTTCACAGTGTCTTGTACCGCTATCTGGTCGTAATCCAGGCTTCGCGATGTGTTATACCATTATCTGGTTGAATCCAGGCTTCATGGTTTCACGTACTGCTATTTGGTCGAATCCAATCTTCACAATACCTCACTTCTTATCTGGTCGAAATCCAGGCTTCAGAACAAATCAAATGGTTATCCGGTCGCATTCGGGCTTCCCTTTGACTGTTGGGTTTACTAGAATCCGGTTGAATTCGGGCTTCACAGTAACTGGCTGGGTAAACTGTTATTTGGTTGTAATCCAAGCTTCACAATACCTCACTTCTTATCTAGTCGAAATCCAGGCTTCAGAACAAATCAAGTGGTTATCCGACCGCATCCGAGCTTCCCTTTGACTGTTGGGTTTACTAGTATCCAATCGAATCCGGGCTTCATAGCAACTGACTAGGTAAACTGTTATTTGGTCGTAATCCAAGCTTCACAATACCTCACTTCTTATCTGGTCGAAATCCAGGCTTCAGAACAAATCAAGTGGTTATCTGGCCGCATCCGGGCTTCCCTTTGACTCTTGGGTTTACTAGTATCCGGTTGAATCCGAGCTTCATAGCAACTGGCTGGGTAAACTGTTATTTGGTCGTAATCCAAGCTTCACAATACCTCACTTCTTATCTGGTCGAAATCCAGGCTTCAGAATAAATCAAGTGGTTATTCGGCCGCATCCGGGCTTCCCTTTGACTGTTGGGTTTACTAGTATCCGGTTGAATCCGGGCTTCATAGCAACTGGCTGGGTAAACTGTTATTTGGTCGTTATCCAAGCTTCACAGTGTCCCTTAACGCTATCTGGTTGCAATCCAGGCTTCACGATGTATCATACCACTATCTGGTCGAAACATAGGCTTCGTAGTACTCTTGGTTGCCATCTGGTCGTAATCCAGGCTTCATATTAACTTGTTGAGTTGTTATCCGGTCGTGATCCGAGTTTCACGACTTGTGTTTATGATATACCACTATCTGGTCGAATCCAGGCTTCATGGTGCTTACTGATCTGCTATCCGGTCGTAATCCGGGCTTCACGGCTCACTGGGGAATAAACTATTATCCGGTCATTCTCCGGGCTTCATAGCTTGCTTTTGAGAGATATCACTATCTGGCCATAATCCAGGCTTCGCGGTAGTCTGATATTGTTATCCGGTCGTAGTCCGGGCTTCTCAATATGCTATAGAAATCAAGATACTATTCGGTCGTACCCGGGCTTCATAACTTGAATTTTGATTGTATCTTTCCTGAAAGGTAAAGGTTAGCTGTATGTAATGCATGATATGTATCAGGCAATGATGTTCTCAAAATAAATGAGATTGTATGGTATGATGCGTATATTCATGCATCATGATGTATGGACATGTAATGTCTTAGCTGGGGAAAATAAATCCCGGAGCTGCTGGGAAAGTAAAGTTGAATACTTTGCTTCCGCCAGGGATGGTGGACGAAGATGATTGTGAGAATAAACCTGCAGGAGAAAAGAACTCCGTTGGGTAATAAACTGATGAAAAGATTACTCTGAGGGGAATTACTCTGTGGGGAAGAGATGCTCTGCTGAGGATTTTAACTGATAAACTCCGTTGGGGATTCCGCTGATACACTCTGCTGGGGATTTCAATGATGAACTCCGCTGGAGATGGATTATCGTTGCTGGTGAGATTGAATCTTTTGAGGATTGAAGTCCTGCTGGGGGGAAAAGAAAGAACTTTGTTAGGGGATGATCTTTCAATTGCAACTTGCTGGGGATAACCCTGTTAATCTTTCGTGGGGATAATCCTCTTAATTTGGCTGGGGAGATTGATTTTGTACTCCACTGGGGGTAAGCTTCCAAAGTCTACTGGGGATGATGCCTCAACTTCGTTGGAGAATCTTCTTTAGACTGCGCTGGGGAAATGGTTCCACTGGGGTATCTTGTATTCTACCGGGGATACTCTTATGCTTGTTGGGGAATATCTTTATATTCCGCTGAGGAAGATTAAGACCTTCTGGGGATACCTAACCTTTCTAGTGCTGATAGTAGATCAACTCTGCTTAGGGAGAGTATTGTTGATTCGTTCATAGTTGCAAGTCTCAGCTGGGGGAGAGCTATCATTATTGTCTTACTCTGCGGGGGGTGAATGTTACTGGGACACGTGCTAAGGATATGACGATGGCTTTGCATCAAGACTTTTCTGCCCCTGTATCGGCGAGAGAAGGTTCCCGCGGAGGCCTTGTGGATCGAGTATTATCCCAACCTATGAGGTGCTTGGTATCTTTCGATTGATATGACAAGTCTTCTTCTGGTAGGAAAGTGACGAGATGACGGGACATAGTCGTACGCTTTAATCCCTAATTTTTTCCTGGACCGCACTTTCGAGTTTTCAGTCCATCGGGATACCCTTTTTTGCCCAAGCCGCCTTTTCAAATTTTCGACTTGCCGGGTGTACATATTTTTTCCATTTTTATCCCTAATTTTTGCCCGAACCCCTTTTGGTTTGCCGGGAAGCCCTTATTTTTGCCTAGGCCAGTCGACCTAGCGGGTCTTTGATTATGCATAGTATTTTCTGATTATGTCCACGCTCTCAGGATGTAGGGAGGTGTCACTGTCTGTAGTGTCGTGTTGCCATACTACCAGAAGATGTTTGATCATGCAAGATTCGTTGCTGGAATTCATGTCCAATGCCCCAATTGATTCAGATGGAGATTTGCCCCTGACTATTTGGCATTTTGAGAGATACCTTGAATCTTGACTTGATTACCCCAGATGATGGACAATGATCATGTCGTGCCCCTTGATTGGAAGTGTTTTTCCACTTGAGGTGATCCTTTTTATTGAGAAGGTTTTTTGTTCACTAGATATTCGTCGTACGAATTTCTCTGCTGTTGAACAAATAGTCATATGAAAACAATATTATTTTAAGAATGCAAAGCTTATGTCTGTTTTGAAATTTTTTGAAAATGCATTTTTCCAGTAAAACAGGCAATTTTTTGTAAAATGTGATGTCAACTCAGGATTTATAGCAAGCCCTACAGGAGTCAGGATACCTTTTGTAACAGTATGCTTTCGGACTAACCCATGCTTTAGCTAGGACTTTTAAGGGTTATAACGTGGTATGGTTCACGGTTTAAGAAACAAAGGATAAAGGCTCAAATTTTATTTGTACCCACCCGTTCTTCGTGATGTTCTTCGATCCTAAACTCAGCCAATCGTGCATTTAGATCCCGTTTGAGTGTTTGCTCTGATATTCCAGTGGTGGTTCGGATACTGACAATTTATTTTGAACAGGCAGTCATTTTGTTGAGAGTTTGTAGGATCTCTTTCTTTTTGATTTTATTATCCTTGTCTTTTGCCTGAACTGTTTCTTTTGTGATTACAGTCAGCGGGATGCCCCAGTTTTGTAAGTCTCATTCATATGTTTTGACTTATTGGGCTTTTATTTTGAGAAATAATGACTGCCTGTCCTTACGGTTATACGGAACCAACACCATCTTTTGTTACGAAAGGACTTCTTTGATGCCATTCATTTTGCACCTAGATCAACTGAGAAAACTACCCTGCCCCAGGTTATAATTAAGGGTTTTAATTTGTGAAAAGAAAAACTCCAACTTCTTTGGCTCAAAGGGGTTGACTAGGGATTATCTTCCTTATAACTCTACTGTTTAGGATTTGAAATAATGTCTGTACCTCGTCAGCGGGGTCTGTTCAAAAGCATATTATACAGATTTTGATATCATTTTCGGCATCCTCCCTCAAAAGGCTTAGAATTTTTTAATCGAGAGTTGAACATCACAAAAAATGAAAGCAATTTGAATATAGTGAATACGAATGGATTGATTCAAAACAGACATATGCAATGCATTGATAAAGTAATAAAGTTTGACATGAATAAATGTTCGAACAATCAAAAGAAAATTACAACTTGAAAATTCTAATGAACAAAAAGTCTTCTCGTCTCAGTACTTGTCACTTCAAATGGGGAACCTTGGGGGGATGGCAAAAGAATTCAATCTGACCGTCTTGTGTGAGTTCCAATGCTCCTTCCTCAATCAGGTCTTGAATTTTGTTGCTCAACGCCCAACAGATGTTAGTATCATGCCCCGGGTTGTTGGAGTGATATGCACACCTTGCATCAGGATTGTACCTTGGGGAGGCTATGTTGGGATTCTTAGGAGGGTCGCTTAACGTCACCAGATTCAATCTCAACAGGTGTTGTAAATCTTGAGACAGCGGCATGTTGAGCTTGGTAAATTTCCTCCTAGGCATGTTTGGCTTACTCTGATCAACCTGTTGTTCTTGGCGAGGTCGTTGTTGGACCCGTGAGGTAGTAGCAACTTGGAGAGGTCTATTCTTCATCAACCCAAACCTTTGACTTCTCGGAAGTTGATTAATTACTTGATCCCCGGCCTTGACTATTTGCTTCATGTTGTTGTATTTGTCTTGATGAAGCTGGTTGATAATGGTTCTCAGCTCTTCTTGTTCCCGAGCTAAGCCTTGGATAAGAGCCATCTGCCCCAGCATCTGGGTTTTCATGGCACTGAACTTAGCTTGTAGTTATTCCAGTCGTTCGTCCTTATTGTCTTCAGGACTTTTCTTGACCAAGTTCCCAACGAGGAGTGTTTTCAACTCTTCCTGCCCCTTGGATAGGTTTAGGAATACGTCCCTGAACTGAGCTTCTCGAGTTTGAAGATCTTGGTTGTCTGGTTGGAAAGCCATTGCTGAAATAAACAGCGAGAACATGAGAGACCTGTATTGGGAGACTTGTTATGCAATGATATGTATGATATATGTATGCAATGTTTTCAAGGATCTCGCAGGGTAAACAAGAAATTGTTAGAATTTGTTTGAAGAAGCTTCGTGTCGTTAAGAGTCCTTCTTCAAGAGCCAAGCTCACCATATCGACTGGTTCATAGCCCCTGACTCAAGTCATCGTGTTTTGATTCATAGACGACATTGGCTAGAGGAAAATAAATCCTCTTTGTCCCTTGCTTGACGTATGATTTATCATAACCTGCATCGCAGACCCTTGAGATCCTTGAAATGGTTAAGGAAATGTTAAGGCATGATGTTATGATGTGTATGATATGCGTTTAAGCAAAAGTGTGAGGTGCTGTAAGTAAACTCTGCAATAAATCCAAATTATTGGATAAGGACTGTAAATAAAACCTGCAAGGAACTCATGTTGTCAGATAATAAGAATGTGCAAGTAGTTCAAGTTTTGAAGGCACACAAGTCACACAAATAGCCTTAAGTTTAGGCTGGCATGGAGTTTAGGTATTACCCTCTTCCAGTTTAGTTGGCTCAAACCTGTCCTAGAAATAGTAACCGGGTTCTAGAGGATCTCAATATCACTGACTACCCTCGATCGGTCATAATTCCAGTTTAGCAACCTTTTCTTGCGGCCGGAATCATCGCGAGAGTTTATTCTTAATGAGTGTAGCATACTGCTACTGTTCTATGGCCAAGTTGGTCAATTTAAGGTTCTAAGGTCAGTTGGTGCTTAATGACCCCTTAGAAGACCCATATTCTCCTCGTTCCAACACAAGGGATATCGGTACAGACTAAAGTGCCACACCAACATAGCTACTGCTTCAACCGTGTCGGTCTACGCTGGATAGTTCCCTCACAGTTTATTGCTACTTACCTAAAGGGTATCCCCAGATCCGGGTTAGGATCTATAGAACTCCGATACAAGCCCATAAAGATAAATCATACAAAGCATACAATTGAAAACACAATGATCTAATCCTAAGGTACACCTCACTTATTATAATTCCCCAGTAGAGTCGCCAGTTCCGTGATCGGTAGGAATAGAACTGACTGTTTTTTAATGCTGGTTCGCATTTGCGTTTGTTTTTTTAAAATGTCGCGGTAAGCAAGAGTCGCCACCGTATTTTATTTTATCCAACAAGGAAAGGACAAAAGCACAAAAAAATTCCTTTTTGAGATATTTCTAGGGTTCGGGAGGTAGATTATAGAAAGGGAAGGTGTTAGCACCCTTTCTATCCATGGTTATCCATGGGCTCTTAGGTACTTGCTCAAAGTGTTTTCAAAATTTGCTTTTCTTTGTGTTTGTGGGTTTGAAAGAAGTTTTTGTTTTGAAAGGAGTGTAAGTGCGAAAAGTTTTGTTTTGTTTTAAAAGGAACAAGTACTTAAGAACCATCTACCTACTCGAAAAAGGAATTAAACTGTGCTAATGTCCTTTAGACAATGTTATCCCACTATTGAGGAGTAGGTAGCATCGTCATTGGAGTTTTCGGGTCAATTCGATTAAGGGACGTATGGTCACTAAAGCAATGTTAGGACGCCTTAGTAGTAACCCTAATGTCTTAGATCATTTTTTCCGAGGCAACTTATGATCTTTGGACAAGAGGGCGACCTCTAAAACTTCCTATACTCAATGACCATGTTCGAGGCAACCAAGTGAGGTGTACCCTAAGAATGGCATATGCAAGTGTGTTAGTTCGGTTAATTTTATCTGTACATGTCATGGGTGAGCTATGTTGATTTTAAGTTAAAGATTGATCTTGTCATGCATTGCCTAGTTATCAAACATCTAACAGTTGATATTGTGCGGAAATTAAATTGCGAGAAATTAAATCTAAACTATTACAAGGCGTCGGGTATTTACATCTCCAAAAACAAACCCTTTAATTTAAATTGTGGAAAGTAAAATAAAACGATAAATAATTAAAGTCCTAATTAAAAGCTATTACATTCCGGAAGCAATTACAATATTGGAAATAAATGTATCGCGTGCGGAAAATTAAATCGAGCGCATTTTTTTAGGGTTTTGACCCTTTTTTGAAAGAAAGCATGTTTTTTGTTATTTTTGGAAATTATGGAATTAAATTAAACGAACAATTAAATAAAATTAAATAATGAAAATATTTTTGGAATTTTGAGTATTTAAAAAAATAACATAAATTAATCAAAGCTAATAAAAACTTAATTATCGAAATTAATTTTAATTATTGCAAAAATATTAAAGTTATTTCCTAATTAAACTAAATTAATTGAATTAATATTTATTTACAAAAATAAAGTGTTGAATTTAATTTTAATAAATAAAATATATTTTTTTGTTTTTGATTTTATTAAGAAAAAAGATTAATTGGTTAGTGATTAATAAAAAGAATAACAATTAATTAATTAAAGGAAAATAATAAAAATAGAGAGAAAGTTTAGGAGTATACGGGCCTGATTGGAGGGATGAAACAGCTGTTGGCGTCATGTGTAAACTGTTTTGTTTCGGCCATTTGTGTTTTGGCTTTTGGCCATTTGTGTTCTGGCCTCAACATTCCTTAACCTTCTCAGGATGTTTGTCTTGCCATGTATTGGTGTCATGTGTAAACTGTTCTATTTTGCCCATTTGTGTTTTGGCCTCAACGTTCCTTAATGAATCTGCACGGGATCTTGTCTAAATCTGCAGTGTTGAATCTCATGAACACCTTAAATAAATTACTATATATCATAAAATACAAATAAAGCTAATATATGAAGAAATTTAAGGTTTATGCCCAATATGGCATGTATGAATGATTATATCCTTTTGATCATGGAGATCAAATCAGTCTTACCCTTGGAGAAGTAGTGATATGAATGCTTTTATGTCTTTTGATCATGGAGATCAAGCCAGCCATACCCTTACTGGAGAAGTAGTGAGATGTTGGTTTCTAACCGGGATGGCTTGTTTGTAGTGAGATGTTGGTTTGTAACTGGGATGGCTTGTTTGTAGTGAGAGAGGGATTTGTAATAAGGATTTCAAGGTTTTAGTGTTCTTGAAATAATTTGATATTCTGACAGCGTTGTGGCAAGGTTTTTTTTTCTCTCCTCGTTTGTGTGAAAAGAATGTGATTATATAATAGAAATTAGAGTAAAGAAAATGGACTTTGAATGTACAATTGGGCCTCCAATGTTCACTTGAGTTCGTTACTTTCCAGGCTAAGTCGCAGGGACTTAAATGCAATTTTTGAAGTTGAAATGTGAAAACAAAATGTAGCCGACATCGAGAACTAACTCTTGTCCGAAAATTGGCTCAATCGGATAAACGGTGAATTAGTTATGAATTTTTGAAGTTTCAGCTCAGAAAAACTTATTTTGGGCTCCAATGTCGACTCTGACACGTTCTTCAATAAAAAACTGGTATTGATCGGAGCATAATCCGGTCTCGACTTTTGAAGAAAAGTTGTAGATCTATGAGTCAGTGACCTTGTGTAAAAATATGAGCCCAATCCGATAAAAATTGACCGAGTTATGAATTTTCGAAGTTTCGGCCCAAATGAAATAATATTCAGCATTCAGTATTTTCGGCGCGTCACGCGTGCTCTGAGCAAAAACGAAGACCTTTTGGATATCGTTTGAACTCAATACCTTCTGTGAAAATGTAGCCAACTCAATTTGTGAAATTTTGGGGCCGGAACCAGCTCGATACGATGAAAATTGACCAAGTTATGATTTTCTAAACGTGACGCAAATAAACTTCTATTACAAATTTTCTGTACGAAAATACTTGATAAATCCACATTTTTGTAGACCTTCTGATCGAAATTGGCTTCCAGCCGTGAGAGATGAAAACATAGATGACGTCAAGGCGGAATTTTGGCCACCGGAACGACTTCAAAACGAGCCACGATCTTTAAGTTATGAATTTTTTTAGCGCGTAAAAACTGCACTTTCAGCACACTTTTTCACCATATTTTTTCGAGAAAACTCACACATTCGGATACCTTCTTTAAATAATTGACTCTTGAACCGAACCTGAATTTGAGAATACGTTATCAGAGTTATCTTGGCGAAAGAACACCTGAATATGACGCGCCGGGTTGGACTTGTGAATTTTTCTTGAAATGTTTTGAGAAATATGTGAGGGTAAATTTTGGGGTACAACAGTTGCCCCTGTTCAATCTTCTTAAACCCGAGGATATAGATTGGTGTTCGGGCCTTTCGTGATCCGAAGGTGGGAGATGATTGAACACTAGAGTGCCCAGAAATTTGCACTCGCATGAAGTAGTATCAGCATTGTGATGTCGGGAGTGGGCTTACATATGCCATTTGGAGATTGTTGATAGGTGGTTTAAAGATGTCATCCGAAGGAGTGTCGATCGCGTAAGAGATTCCTTAGCGAGAGCTTGTATACCTGTTGTTGAGGGAGATTTCGATGGGGAATGTTGTTCTTTGTCTTAGGAGAAATAGAACTTTAGGAGCTTCGGTCGTCCGTTATTCTACTGGGAGTCATCTCTGTTGAAGAGGTGAGAGTGAACTACTATCTGGTTGCAACCCAGGCTTCATAGTGATAAGACCGACTGCTATCTTGTCGCAATCCAGGCTTTACAGTGACTTACTAGGGAGATGAGATTAAACTTGCTATCCAGTCGTAATCCAGGCTTTCCAATACCTCACTTCTTATCTGGTCGAAATCCAGGCTTCAGAACAAATCAAGTGGTTATCTAGTCGCATTCGGGCTTCAACTTTAATTTAGGGCACACTAATATCCGGCCGATTCCTGGATTCTTAGTAACTGTCCATGTAAACTGCTATTTGGTCAGAATCCAAGCTTCACAGTGTCTTGTACCGCTATCTGGTCGAAATCCAGGCTTCACGATGTGTTATATCATTATCTGGTTGAATCCAGGCTTCATGGTTTCACGTACTGCTATCTGGTCGAATCCAATCTTCACAATACCTCACTTCTTATCTGGTCGAAATCCAGGCTTCAGAAAAAATCAAATGGTTATCCGGTCGCATCTGGGCTTCCCTTTGACTGTTGGGTTTACTAATATCCGGTCGAATCTGGGCTTCACAGTAACTGGCTGGGTAAACTGTTATTTGGTCATAATCCAAGCTTCACAATACCTCACTTCTTATCTGGTCGAAATCCAGGCTTCAGAACAAATCAAGTGGTTATCCGGCCGCATCCGGGCTTCCCTTTGACTGTTGGGTTTACTAGTATTCGGTCGAATCCGGGCTTCATAGCAACTGGCTGGGTAAACTGTTATTCCGTCGTAATCCAAGCTTCACAATACCTCACTTCTTATCTGGTCGAAATTCAGGCTTCACAACAAATCAAGTGGTTATCCGGCCGCATCCGGGCTTCCCTTTGACTGTTGGGTTTACTAGTATCTGGTTGAATCTGGGCTTCATAGCAACTGGCTGGGTAAATTGTTATTTGGTCGTAATCCAAGCTTCACAATACCTCACTTCTTATCTGGTCGAAATCCAAGCTTCACAATAAATCAAGTGGTTATCCGGCCGCATCCGAGCTTCCCTTTGACTGTTGGGTTTACTAGTATCCGGTTGAATCCGGGCTTCATAGCAACTGGCTGGGTAAACTGTTATTTGGTCGTAGTCCAAGCTTCACAATACCTCACTTCTTATCTGGTCGAAATCCAGGCTTCAGAACAAATCAAGTGGTTATCCGGCCGCATCCGGGCTTCCCTTTGACTGTTGGGTTTACTAGTATCCGGTTGCATCCGGGCTTCAAAGCAACTGGCTGGGTAAACTGTTATTTGGTCATAATCCAAGCTTCAGTGTCCCTTAAAGCTATCTAGTCGCAATCCAGGCTTCACGATGTATCATACCACTATCTGGTCGAAACCCAGGCTTCGTAGTACTCTTGGTTGCTATCTGGTCATAATCCAGGCTTCACAATAACTTGTTGAGTTGTTATCCGGTCGTGATCCGAGTTTCACAACTTGTGTTTATGATATACCACTATCTGGTCAGATCCAGGCTTCATGGTGCTTACTGAGCTGCTATCCGGTCGTAATCCGGGCTTCACGGCTCACTGGGGAATATACTATTATTCGGTCATTCTCCGGGCTTCATAGCTTGCTTTTGAGAGATATCACTATATGGTCATAATCCAGGCTTCGCGGTAGTCTGATATTGTTATCCAGTCATAGTCCGGGCTTCTCAATATGTTGTAGAAATCAAGATATTATTCGATCGTACCCGGGCTTCATAACTTGAATTTTGATTGTATCTTTCCTGAAAGGTAAAGGTTAGCTGTATGTAATGCATGATATGTATCAGACAATGATGTTCTCAAAATAAATGAGATTGTATGGTATGATGCGTATATGCATGCATCATGATGTATGGACATGTAATGTCTTAGCTGGGGAAATAAATCTCGGAGCTGCTGGGAGAATAAAGTTGAATGCTTTGCTTCCGCCAGGGATGGTGGACGAAGATGATTGTGAGAATAAATCTGCAGGAGAAAAGAACTCCGTTGGGTAATAAACTGATGAAGAGATTACTCTGAGGGGAATTACTCTGTGGGGAAGAGATGCTCTGCTGAGGATTTTAACTGATAAACTCCGTTGGGGATTCCGCTGATACACTCTGCTGGGGATTTCAATGATGAACTCCGCTGGAGATGGATTACCGTTGCTGGTGAGATTGAATATTTTGAGGATTGAAGTCCTGCTGGGGGGAAAAGAAAGAACTTTGCTGGGGGATGATCTTTCAATTGCAACTTGCTGGGGATAACCCTGTTAATCTTTCGTGGGGATAATCCTCTGAATTTGGCTGGGGAGATTGATTGTGTACTCCACTGGGGGTAAGCTTCCAAAGTCTACTGGGGATGATGCCTCAACATCATTGGAGAATCTTCTTTAGACTGCGCTGGGGAAATGGCTCCATTGGGGTATCTTGTATTCTGCCGGGGATACTCTTATGCTTGCTGGGGAATATCTCTATATTCCGCTGGGGAAGATTAAGACCTTCTAGGGATACCCAACCTTTCTAGTGCTGATGGTAGATCAATTCTGCTTGGGGAGAGTATTGTTGATTCGTTCATAGTTGCAAGTCTCAGCTGGTGGAGAGCTATCATTATTGTCTTACTCTGCAGGGAGTGAATGTTACTGGGACGCGTGCTAAGGATATGACGATGGCTTTGCATCGAGACTTTTCTGCCCCTGTATCTGCGAGAGA
This sequence comes from Vicia faba, assembly GCA_948472305.1. NCBI lineage: Eukaryota > Viridiplantae > Streptophyta > Magnoliopsida > Fabales > Fabaceae > Vicia > Vicia faba. The sequence goes on along the minus strand of OX451739.1, from coordinate 1,220,857,060 downwards.
AGGTTCCTGCGGAGGCCTTGTGGATCGAGTATTATCCCAACCTATGAGGTGCTTGGTATCTTTCGATTGAAATGCCAAGTCTTCTTCTGGTAGGAAAGTGACGAGATGACGGGACATAGTCGTACGCTTTAATCCCTAATTTTTGCCTGGACCGCCCTTTCAAGTTTTCAGTCCATCGGGATACCCTTTTTTGCCCAAACCGCCTTTTCACGTTTTCGACTTGCCGAGTGTACATATATTTTTCCATTTTTATCCCTAATTTTTGCCCGAACCCCTTTTGGTTCGCCGAGAAGCCCTTATTTTTGCCTAGGCCAGTCGACCTAGCGGGTCTTTGATTATGCGTAGTATTTTCTGATTATGTCCACGCTCTCAGGATGTAGGAAGGTGTCACTATCTGTAGTGTCGTGTTGCCATACTACCAGAAGATGTTTGATCATGCAAGATTCGTTGCTGGAATTCATGTCCAATGCCCCAATTGATTCAGATGGAGATTTGCCCATGGATATTTGGCATTTTGAGAGATTCCTTGAATCTTGACTTGACTACCCCAGATGATGGACAATTATCATGTCGTGCCCCTTGATTGGAAGTGTTTTTCCAATTGAGGTGATCCTTTTTATTGAGAAGGTTTTTTGTTCACTAGATATTCGTCGTGCGAATTTCTCTGATGTTGAACAAATAGTCATATGAAAACAATATTATTTTAAGAATGCAAAGCTTATGTCTGTTTTGAAATTTTTTGAAAATGCATTTTTCCAGTAAAACAGGAAATTTTTTTATAAAATGTGATGTCAACTCAGGATTTACACAAGCCCTACAGGAGTCAGGATACCTTTTGTAACAATATGCTTTCGGACTAACCCATGCTTCAGCTAGGACTTTTAAGGGTTATAACGTGGTCTGGTTCACGGTTTAAGAAACAAAGGATAAAGGCTCAAATTTTATTTGTACCCACCCGTTCTTCGTGATGTTCTTCGATCCTAAACTCAGTCAATCGTGCATTTAGATCCTGTTTGAGTCTTTGCTATGATATTCCAGTGGTGGTTAAGATACTGATAATTTATTTTGAACAGGCAGTCATTTTGTTGAGAGTGTGTAGGATCTCTTTCTTTTTTATTTTATTATTCCTGTCTTTTGCCTGAACTGTTTCTTTTGTGATTACAATCAGTGGGATGCCCCAGTTTTGTAAGTCTCCTTCATAGGTTTTGACTTATTGGGCTTTTATTTTGAGAAATAATGACTGCCTGTCCTTACGATTATACGGAACCAACATCGTCTTTTGTTACAGAAGGACTTCTTTGATGCCATTCATTGTGCACCTGTATCAACTGAGAAAACTACCCTGCCCCATGTTATAATTAAGGGTTTTAATTTGTGAAAAGAAAAACTCCAACTTCTTTGGCTCAAAGGGGTTGACTAGGGATTATCTTCCTTATAACTCCATTGTTTAGGATTTGAAACAATGCCTGTACCTCGTCAGCGGGGTCTTTTCAAAAGCATACTGTACAGATTTTGATATCATTTTCGTCATCCTCCCTCAAAAGGCTTAGAATTTTTTAATCGGGAGTTGAACATCACAAAAAATGAAAGCAATTTGAATATAGTGAATACGAATGGACTGATTCAAAACAGACATATGCAATGCATTGATAAAGTAATAAAGTTTGACATGAATAAATGTTCGAACAATCAAAAGAAAATTACAACTTGAAAATTCTAATGAACAAAAAGTCTTCTCGTCTCAGTACTTGTCACTTCAAATGGGGAACCTTGGGGGGATGGCAAAAGAATTCAATATGACCGTCTTGTGTAAGTTCCAATGCTCATTCCTTAATCAGGTCTTGAATTTTGTTGCTCAACGCTCAACAGATGTTAGTATCATGCCCCGGGCTGTTGGAGTGATATGCACAACTTGCATCAGGATTGTACCTTGGGGAGGCTATGTTGGGATTCTTAGGAGGGTCCCTTAACGTCACCAGATTCAATCTCAACAGGTGTTGTAAAGCTTTAGACAGCGGCATGTTGAGCTTGGTAAATTGCCTCCTGCGCATGTTTGGCTTACTCTGATCAACCCGTTGTTCTTGGCGAGGTCGTTGTTGGACCCGTGAGGTAGTAGAAACTTGGAGAGGTCTATTCTTCATCAAACCAAACCTTTGACTTCTCGGAAGTTGATTAATGACTTGATCCCCGACCTTGACTGTTTGCTTCATGTTGTTGTATCTGTCTTGATGAAGCTGGTTGATAATGGTTCTCAGCTCTTCTTGTTCCCGAGCTAAGCCTTGGATAAGAGCCATCTGCCCCAGCATCTGGGTTTTCATGGCACTGAACTCAGCTTGTAGTTGTTCCAGTCGTTCGTCCTTATTGTCTTCAGGACTTTTCTTGACCAAGTTCCAAACGAGGAGTGTTTTCAACTCTTCCTGCCCCTTGGATAGGTTTAGGAATACGTCCCTGAACTGAGCTTCTCGAGTTTGAAGATCTTGGTTGTCTGGTTGGAAAGCCATTGCTGAAATAAACAGCGAGAACATGAGATACCTGTATTGGGAGACTTGTTATGCAATGATATGTATGATATATGTATGCAATGTTTTCAAGGATCTCGCAGGGTAAACAAGAAATTGTTAGAATTTGTTTGAAGAAGCTTTGTGTCGTTAAGAGTCCTTCTTCAAGAGCCAAGCTCACCATATCGAGTGGGTCATATCCCCTGACTCAAGTCATCGTGTTTTGATTCATGGACGACATTGGCTAGAGGAAAATAAATCCTCTTTTCCCCTTGCTTGACGTCTGATTTATCATAACCTGCATCACAGACCCTTGAGATCCTTGAAATGGTTAAGGAAATGTTAAGGCATGATGTTATGATGTGTATGATATGTGTTTAAGCAAAAGTGTGAGGTGCTGTAAGTAAACGCTACAATAAATCCAAATTATTGGATAAGGACTGTAAACAAAATCTGCAAGGAACTCATGTTGTCAGATAACAAGAATGTGCAAGTAGTTCAAGTTTTGAAGGCACACAAGTCACACAAATAGCCTTAAGTTTAGGCTGCCATGGAGTTTAGGTATTACCCTCTTCCAGTTTAGTTGGCTCAAACCTGTCCTAGAAATAGTAACCGGGTTCTAGAGGATCTCAATATCACTAACTACCCTCGATCGGTCATAATTCCAGTGTAGCAACCTTTTCTTGCGGCCGGAATCATCGCGAGAGTTTAGTCTCAATGAGTGTAGCATATTGCTACTGTTCTATGGCCAAGTTGGTCAATTAAAAGTTCTAAGGTCAGTTGGTTCTTAATGACCCCTTAGAAGACCCATATTCTCCTCGTTCCAACACAAGGGATATCGGTACAGACTAAAGTGCCACACCAATGTAGCTACTGCTTCAACCGTGTCGGTCTACGCCGGACAGTTCCCTCACAGTTTATTGCTACTTAACTAAAGGGTATCCCCAGATCTAGTTTAGGATCTATAGAACTCTGATACAAGCCCACAAAGATAAATCATATAAAGCATACAATTGAAAACACAATGATCTAATCCTAAGGTACACCTCACTTATTATAATTCTCCAGTAGAGTCGCCAGTTCTATGATCGGTGGGAATAGAACTGACTATTTTTTAATGCTGGTTCGCGTTTGCGTTTTTTTTTGCAAAATGTCGCGGTAAGCAAGAATCGCCACCGTAATTTATTTTATCCAACAAGGAAAGGACAAAAGCAGAGAAAAATTTCTTTTTGAGATATTTCTCGGGTTCGGGAGGTGGATTATAGAAAGGGAAGGTGTTAGCACCCTTTCTATCCATGGTTATCCATGGGCTCTTAGGTACTTGCTCAAAGTGTTTTCAAAATTTGCTTTTCTTTGTGTTTGTGGGTTTGAAAGAAGTTTTTGTTTTGAAAGGAGTGTAAGTGCGAAAAGTTTTGTTTTGTTTTAAAAGGAGCAAGTACTTAAGAACCATCTACCTACTCAAAAAAGGAGTTAAACTTTGCTAATGTCCTTTAGAAAATGTTATCCCACTATTGAGGAGTAGGTAGCATCGTCGTTGGAGTTTCCGGGTCAATTCGATTAAGGGACGTGTGGTCACTAAAGCAATGTTAGGACGCCTTAGTAGTAACCCTAATGTCTTAGATCATTTTTTCCGAGGCAACCGTTTCGAGGCAACTTATGATCTTTGGACAAGAGGGAGACCTCTAAAACTTCTTATACTCAATGACCACGTTCGAGGCAACCAAGTGAGGTGTACCCTAAGAGTGGTATGTGCAAGTGTGTTAGTTCGGTTAATTTTATATGTACATGTCATGGGTGAGCTATGTTGATTTTAAGTTAAAGATTGATCTTGTCATGCATTGCCTAGTTATCAAACATCTAACAGTTGATATTGTGCGGAAATTAAATTGCGGGAAATTAAATCTAAATTATTACAAGGCGTCGGGTATTTACATCACCAAAAACAAACCCTTTAATTTAAATTGCGTAAAGTAAAATAAAGCGATAAATAATTAAAGTCCTAATTAAAAGCTATTACATTCCAGAAGCAATTACAATATTGGAAATAAATGGATCGCGTGCAGAAAATTAAATCGAGCGCATTTTTTTAGGGTTTTGACCCTTTTTTGAAAGAAAGCATGTTTTTTGTTATTTTTGGAAATTATGGAATTAAATTAAACGAACAATTAAATTAAATTAAATAATGAAAATATTTTTGGATTTTTGAGTATTTAAAAAAAATAACATAAATTAATCAAAGCTAATAAAAACCTAATTATATAAATTAATTTTAATTATTGCAAAAATATTAAAGTTATTTCCTAATTAAACTAAATTAATTGAATTAATATTTATTTACAAAAATAAAGTGTTGAATTTAATTTTAATAAATAAAATATATTTTTTTTGTTTTTGATTTTATTAAGAAAAAAGATTAATTGATTAGTGATTAATAAAAAGAATAACAATTAATTAATTAAAGGAAAATAATAAAAATAGAGAGAGAGTTTAGGAGTATATGGGCCTGATTGGAGGGGTGAAACAGCTGTTGGCATCATGTGTAAACTGTTTTGTTTTGGCCATTTATGTTTTGGCTTTTGGCCATTTGCGTTCTGGCCTCAACGTTCCTTAACCTTCTCAGGATGTTTGTCTTGCCATATATTGGTGTCATGTGTAAACTGTTCTATTTTGGCCATTTGTGTTTTGGCTTTTGGCCATTTGTATTTTGGCCTCAACGTTCCTTAATGAACCTGCACGGGATCCTGTCTAAATCTGCAGTGTTGAATCTCATGAACACCTTAAATAAATTACTATATTTCATAAAATACAAATATAGCCAATATATGAAGAAATTTAATGTTTAGGCCCAATATGGCATGTATGAATGATTATACCCTTTTGATCATGGAGATCAAATCAGCCTTACCCTTGGAGAAGTAGTGATATGAATGCTTTTATGTATTTTGATCATGGAGATCAAGCCAGCCTTACCCTTACTGGAGAAGTAGTGAGATGTTGGTTTGTAACCGGGATGACTTGTTTGTAGTGAGATGTTGTTTTGTATCCGGGATGGCTTGTTTTTAGTGAGAAAGGGATTTGTAATAAGGATTTCAAGGTTTTAGGGTTCTTGAAAGAATTTGATATTCTGACAGCGTTGTGGCAAGGGTTTTTTTCTCTCTCCTCGTTTGTGTGAAAAGAATGTGATTATATAATAGAAATTAGAGTAAAGAAAATGGACTTTGAATGTGCAATTGGGCCTCCAATGTTCACTTGAGTTCGTCACTTTCTAGGCTAAATCGCAGAGACTTAAGTGCAATTTTTGAAGTTGAAATATGAAAACAAAATGTAGCCGACATCGAGAACTAACTCTTGTCCGAAAATTGGCTCAATCGGATAAACGGTGAATTAGTTATGAATTTTTGAAGTTTCAGCTCAGACAAACTTATTTTGGGCTCCAGTGTCGACTCTGACATGTTCTTCAATAAAAAACTGGTATTGATCGGAGCATAATCCGGTCTCGACTTTTGAAGCAAAGTTGTAAATCTATGAGTCAGTGACCTTGTGTAAAAATATGAGCCCAATCCGATAAAAATTGATCGAGTTATGAATTTTCGAAGTTTTGGCCCAAATGAAATAATATTCAGCATTAAGGATTTTCGGCGCGTCACACGTGCTCTGAGAAAAAACGAAGACCTTTTGGATATCGTTTAAACTCAATACCTTCTGTGAAAATGTAGCCAACTCAATTTTTGAAATTTTGGCGCCGGAACCAGCTCGATACGATGAAAATTGACCAAGTTATGATTTTCTGAACATGACGCAAATAAACTTCTGTCACAAATTTTCTGTATGAAAATACTTGATAAATCCACATTTTTGAACACCTTCTGATCGAAATTGGCTTCCAGCCGTGAGAGATGAAAACATAGATGACGTCAAGACGGAATTTTGGCCACCGGAACGGGTTCAAAACGAGCCACGATCTTCAAGTTAAGAGTTTTTTTAGCACGTAAAAACTGCACTTTCAGCACAATTTTTCACCATATTTTTTCGAGAAAACTCACACATTCGGATACCTTCTTTAAAGAATTGACTCTTAAGCCGAACCTGAATTTGAGAATACGTTATCAGAGATATCTTGGCGAAAGAACACCTGAGTATGATGCACCGGGTTGGACTTGTGAATTTTTCTTGAATTGTTTTGAGAAATATGGGAGGGCAAATTTTGGGGTACAACAGTTGCCCCTGTTCAATCTTCTTAAACCTTAGGATATAGATTGGCGTTCGGGCCTTTCGTGATCCAAAGGTGGGAGATGATTGAACACTAAAGTGCCCAGAAATTTGCACTCGCATGAAGTAGTATCAGCATTGTGATGTCGGGAATGGGCTTACAGATGGCATTTGGAGATTGTTGATAGGTGGTTTAAAGATGTCATCCGAAGGAGTGTCGATCGCGTAAGAGATTCCTTAGCGAGAGCTTGTATACCTGTTGTTGAGGGAGATTCCGCTGGGGAATGCTGTTCTTTGTCTTCGGAGAAATAGAACTTTAGGAGCTTCGGTCGTCCGTTATTCTACTGGGGAATCATCTCCGTTGAAGAGGTGAGAGTGAACTACTATCTGTTCGCAACCCAGGCTTCATAGTGATAAGACCGACTGCTATCTGGTCGCAATCCAGGCTTTACAGTGACTTACTAGGGAGATGAGATTAAACTTGATATCCGGTCGTAATCCAGGCTTTGCAATACCTCACTTCTTATCTGGTCGAAATCCAGGCTTCAGAACAAATCAAGTGGTTATCCGGTCGCATCCGGGCTTCAACTTAAATTTAGGGCACACTAATATCCGGCCGATTTCGGGCTTCTTAGTAACTGTCCATGTAAACTGCTATTTGGTCGGAATCCAAGCTTCACAGTGTCTTGCACTGCTATATGGTTGTAATCCAGGCTTCACGATATGTTATACCATTATCTGGTTGAATCCAAGCTTCATGGTTTCACGTACTGCTATCTGGTCCAATCCAATCTTCACAATACCTCACTTCTTATCTGGTCGAAATCCAGGCTTCAGAACAAATCAAATGGTTATCCGGTCGTATCCGGGCTTCCCTTTGACTGTTGGGTTTACTAATATCCGGTCGAATCCGGGCTTCACAGTAACTGGCTGGGTAAACTGTTATTTGGTCGTAATCCAAGCTTCACAATACCTCACTTCTTATCTGGTCAAAATCCAGGCTTCAGAATAAATTAAGTGGTTATCCGACCGCATCCGGGCTTCCCTTTGACAGTTGGGTTTACTAGTATCCAGTCGAATCCGGGCTTCATAGCAACTAGTTGGGTAAACTTTATTTAGTCGTAATCCAAGCTTCACAATACCTCACTTCTTATCTGGTCGAAATCCAGGCTTCAGAATAAATCAAGTGGTTATCCGGCCGCATCCGGGCTTCCCTTTGACTGTTGGGTTTACTAGTATCTGGTTGAATCCGGGCTTCATAGCAACTGGCTGGGTAAACTGTTATTTGGTCGTAATCCAAGCTTCACAATACCTCACTTCTTATCTGGTCGAAATCCAGGCTTCAGAACAAATCAAGTGGTTATCCGGCCGCATCCGGGCTTCCCTTTGACTGTTGGGTTTACTAGTATCCGGTTGAATCCGGGCTTCATAGCAACTGGCTGGGTAAACTGTTATTTGGTCATAATCCAAGCTTCACAGTGTCCCTTAAAGCTATCTGGTCGCAATCCAGGCTTCACGATGTATCATACCACTATCTGGTCGAAAACCAGGCTTCGTAGTACTCTTGGTTGCTATCTGGTCGTAATCTAGGCTTCACAAGAACTTGTTGAGTAGTTATCCGGTCGTGATCCGAGTTTCACGACTTGTGTTTATGATATACCACTATCTGGTCGAATCCATGCTTCATGGTGCTTACTGAGCTGCTATCCGGTCGTAATCCGGGCTTCACGGCTCACTGGGGAATAAACTATTATCCGGTCGTTCTTCGGGCTTCATAGCTTGCTTTTGAGAGATATCACTATCTGGTCGTAATCCAGGCTTTGCGGTAGTCTGATATTGTTATCTGTTCGTAGTCCGGGCTTCTCAATATGCTGTAGAAATCAAGATACTATCCGGTCGTACCCGGGCTTCATAACTTGAATTTTGATTGTATCTTTCCTGAAAGGTAAAGGTTAGCTGTATGTAATGCATGATATGTATCAGGCAATGATGTTCTCAAAATTAATGAGATTGTATGGTATGATGCGTATATGCATGCATCATGATGTATGGACATGTAATGTCTTAGCTGGGGAAAATAAATCTCGGAGCTGCTGGGAGAATAAAGTTGAATGCTTTGCTTCCGCCAGGGATGGTGGACGAAGATGATTGTGAGAATAAACCTGCAGGAGAAAAGAACTCTGTTGGGTAATAAACTGATGAAGAGATTACTCTGTGGGGAAGAGATGCTCTGCTGAGGATTTTAACTGATAAACTCCGCTGGGGATTCCGCTGATACACTCTGCTGGGGATTTCATTGATGAACTCCGCTGGAGATGGATTACCGTTGCTGGTGAGATTGAATCTTTTGAGGATTGAAGTCATGTTGGGGGGAAAAGAAAGAACTTTGCTGGGGGATGATCTTTCAATTGCAACTTGCTGGGGATAACCCTGTTAATCTTTCGTGGGGATAATCCTCTGAATTTGGCTGGGGAGATTGATTTTGTACTCCACTGGGGGTAAGCTTCCAAAGTCTACTGGGGATGATGCCTCAACTTCGTTGGAGAATCTTCTTTAGACTGCGCTGGGGAAATGGCTCCACTGGGGTATCTTGTATTCTTCCGGGGATACTCTTATGCTTGCTGGGGAATATCTTTATATTCCTCTGGGGAAGATTAAGACCTTCTGGGGATACCCAACCTTTCGAGTGCTGATGGTAGATCAACTCTGCTTGGGGAGAGTATTGCTGATTCGTTCATAGTTGCAAGTCTCAGTTGGGGGAGAGCTATCATTATTGTCTTACTCTGTGGGGAGTGAATGTTACTGGGACGCGTGCTAAGGATATGACGATGGCTTTGCATCGAGACTTTTCTGCCCCTGTATCTGCGAGAGAAGGTGCCTGCGGAGGCCTTGTGGATCGAGTATTATCCCAACCTATGAGGTGCTTGGTATCTTTCGATTGAAATGACAAGTCTTCTTCTGGTAGGCAAGTGACGAGATGACGGGACATAGTCGTACGCTTTAATCCCTAATTTTTGCCTGGACCGCACTTTCGAGTTTTCAGTCCATCAGGATACCCTTTTTTGCCCAAGCCGCCTTTTCAGGTTTTCGACTTGCCGGGTGTACATATTTTTTCCATTTTTATCCCTAATTTTTGCCCGAACCCCTTTTGGTTCGCCGGGAAGCCCTTATTTTTGCCTAGGCCAGTCGACCTAGCGGGTCTTTGATTATGCGTAGTATTTTCTGATTATGTCCATGCTCTCAGGATGTAGGGAGGTGTCACTATATGTAGTGTCGTGTTGCCATACTACCAGAAGATGTTTGATCATGCAAGATTCATTGCTGGAATTCATGTCCAATGCCCCAATTGATTCAGATGGAGATTTGTCCATGACTATTTGGCATTTTGAGAGATTCCTTGAATCATGACTTGACTGCCCCAGATGATGGACAATGATCATGTCGTGCCCCTTGATTGGAAGTGTTTTTCATCTTGAGGTGATCCTTTTTATTGAGAAGGTTTTTTGTTCACTAGATATTCGTCGTGCGAATTTCTCTGTTGTTGAACAAATAGTCATATGCAAACAATATTATTTTAAGAATGCAAAGCTTATGTCTGTTTTGAAATTTTTTGAAAATGCATTTTTCCAGTAAAACAGGCAATTTTTTTGTAAAATGTGATGTCAACTCGGGATTTACAGCAAGCCCTACAGGAGTCAGGATACCTTTTGTAACAGTATGCTTTCGGACTAACCCATGCTTCAGCTAGGACTTTTAAGGGTTATAACGTGGTATGGTTCACGGTTTAAGAAACAAAGGATAAAGGCTCAAATTTTATTTGTACCCGCCAGTTCTTCGTGATGTTCTTCGATCCTAAACTCAGCCAATCGTGCATTTAGATCCCGTTTGAGTCTTTGCTCTGATATTCCAGTGGTGGTTCGGATACTGACAATTTATTTTGAACAGGCAGTCATTTTGTTGAGAGTCTGTAGGATCTCTTTCTTTTTGATTTTATTATCCATGTCTTTTGCCTGAACTGTTTCTTTTGTGATTACAGTCAGCGGGATGCCCCAGTTTTGTAAGTCTCCTTCATAGGTTTAGACTTATTGGGCTTTTATTTTGAGAAATAATGACCGCATGTCCTTACGATTATATGGAACCAACACCGTCTTTTGTTACAGAAGGACTTCTTTGATGCCATTCATTGTGCACCTGGATCAACTGAGAAAACTACCCTGCCCCAGGTTATAATTAAGGGTTTTAATTTGTGAAAAGAAAAACTCCAACTTCTTTGGCTCAAAGGGGTTGACTAGGGATTATCTTCCTTATAACTCCACTGTTTAGGATTTGAAACAATGCATGTACCTCGTCAGCTGAGTCTGTTCAAAAGCATACTGTAGAGATTTTGATATCATTTTCGTCATCCTCCATCAAAAGGCTTAGAATTTTTTAATCGAGAGTTGAACATCATAAAAAATGAAAGCAATTTGAATATAGTGAATACGAATGGACTTATTCAAAACAGACATATGCAATGCATTGATAAAGTAATAAAGTTTGACATGAACAAATGTTCGAACAATCAAAAGAAAATTACAACTTGAAAATTCTAATGAACAAAAAGTCTTCTCGTCTCAATACTTGTCACTTCAAATGGGGAACCTTGGGGGGATGGCAATTTAATTCAATATGACCGTCTTGTGTGAATTCCAATGCTCCTTCCTCAATCAGGTCTTGAATTTTGTTGCTCAACGCCCAACAGATGTTAGTATCATGCCCCATGCTGTTGGAGTGATATGCACACCATGCATCAGGATTGTACCTTGGGGAGGCTAAGCCTTGGATAAGAGCCATCTGCCCTAGCATCTGGGTTTTCATGGCACAGAACTCAGCTTGTAGTTGTTCCAGTCGTTATTCCTTATTGTATTCAGGACTTTTCTTGACCAAGTTCCCAACGAGGAGTGTTTTCAACTCTTCCTGCCCCTTGGATTGGTTTAGGAATACGTCCCTGAACTGAGCTTCTCGAGTTTGAAGATCTTGGCTGTCTGGTTGGAAAGCTATTGCTGAAATAAACAGTGAGAACATGAGAGACCTGTACTGGGAGACCTGTTATGCAATGATATGTATGATATATGTATGTAACGTTTTCAAGGATCTCGCGGGGTAAACAAGAAATTGTTAGAATTTGTTTGAAGAAGCTTCGTGTCGTTAAGAGTCCTTCTTCAAGATCCAAGCTCACCATATCGAGTGGGTCATAGCCCCTGACTCAAGTTATCATGTTTTGATTCATAGACGACATTGGCTAGAGGAAAATAAATCCTCTTTGCCCCTTGCTTGACGTCTGATTTATCCTAACCTGCATCGCAGACCCTTGAGATCCTTGAAATGGTTAAGGAAATGTTAAGGCATGATGTTATGATGTGTATGATATGCGTTTAAGCAAAAGTGTGAGGTGCTGTAAGTAAACCCTGCAATAAATCCAAATTATTGGATAAGGACTGTAAACAAAACCTGCAAGGAACTCATGTTGTCAGATAACAAGAATGTGCAAGTAGTTCAAGTTTTGAAGGCACACAAGTCACACAAATAGCCTTAAGTTTAGGCTGGCATGGAGTTTAGGTATTACCCTCTTCCAGTTTAGTTGGCTCAAACCTGTCCTAGAAATAGTAACCGGGTTCTAGAGGATCTCAATATCACTGACTACCCTCGATCGGTCATAATTCCAGTTTAGCAACCTTTTCTTGCGGCCGAAATCATCACGAGAGTTTAGTCTCAATGAGTGTAGCATACTGCTACTGTTCTATGGCCAAGTTGGTCAATTTAAGGTTCTAAGGTCAGTTGGTGCTTAATGACCCCTTAGAAGACCCATATTCTCCTCGTTCCAACACAAGGGATATTGGTACAGACTAAAGTGCCACACCAACGTAGCTATTGCTTCAACCGTGTCGGTCTACACCGGACAGTTCACTCACAGTTTATTGCTACTTACCTAAAGGGTATCCCCAGATCCGGGTTAGGATCTATAGAACTCCAATACAAGCCCACAAAGATAAATCATACAAAGCATACAATTGAAAACACAATGATCTAATCCTAAGGTACACCTCACTTATTATAATTCTCCAGCAGAGTCGCCAGTTCTGTGATCGGTGGGAATAGAACTGACTGTTTTTTAATGCTGGTTCGCGTTTGCGTTTGTTTTTGCAAAATGTCGCGGTAAGCAAGAGTCCCCACCATATTTTATTTTATCCAACAAGGAAAGGACAAAAGCACAGAAAAATTCCTTTTTGAGATATTTCTCGGGTTCGGGAGGTAGATTATAGAAAGGGAAGGTGTTAGCACCCTTTCTATCCATGGTTATCAATGGGCTCTTAGGTACTTGCTCAAAGTGTTTTCAAAATTTGCTTTTCTTTGTGTTTGTGGGTTTGAAAGAAGTTTTTGTTTTGAAAGGAGTGTAAGTGCGAAAAGTTTTGTTTTATTTTAAAAGGAGCAAGTAATTAAGAACCATCTACCTACTCGAAAAAGGAATTAAACTATGCTAATGTCCTTTAGACAATGTTATCCCACTATTGAGGAGTAGGTAGCATCGTCGTTGGAGTTTTCGGGTCAATTCGATTATGGGACGTGTGGTCACTAAAGCAATGTTAGGACGCCTTAGTAGTAACCCTAATGTCTTAGATCATTTTTTCCGAGGCAACCGTTTCGAGGCAACTTAGGATCTTTGGACAAGAGGGCGACCTCTAAAACTTCCTACACTCAATGACCACGTTCGAGGCAACCAAGTGAGGTGTACCCTAAGAGTGGCATGTGCAAGTGTGTTAGTTCGGTTAATTTTATCTGTACATGTCATGGGTGAGCTATGTTGATTTTAAGTTAAAGATTGATTTTGTCATGCATTGCCTAGTTATCAAACATCTAACAGTTGATATTGTGCGGAAATTAAATTGCGGGAAATTAAATCTAAACTATTACAAGGCGTCGGGTATTTACATCGCCAAAAACAAACCCTTTAATTTAAATTGCGGAAAGTAAAATAAAGCGATAAATAATTAAAGTCCTAATTAAAATCTATTACATTCCGGAAGCAATTACAATATTAGAAATAAATAGATCGCGTCCGGAAAATTAAATCGAACGCACTTTTTAGGGTTTTGACCCTTTTTTGAAAGAAAGCATGTTTTTTTGTTATTTTTAGAAATTATGGAATTAAATTAAACGAACAATTAAATTAAATTAAATAATAAAAATATTTTTGGGTTTTTGAGTATTTAAAGAAATAACATAAATTAATCAAAGCTAATAAAAACCTAATTATCTAAATTAATTTTAATTATTGCCAAAATATTAAAGTTATTTCCTAATTAAACTAAATTAATTGAATTAATATTTATTTACAAAAATAAAGTGCTGAATTTAATTTTAATAAATAAAATATATATTTTTGTTTTTGATTTTATTAAGAAAAAAGATTAATTGGTTAGTGATTAATAAAAAGAATAACAATTAATTAATTAAAGGAAAATAATAAAAATAGAGAGAGAGTTTAGGAGTATACGAGCCTGATTGGAGGGGTGAAACAGTTGTTGGCGTCATGTGTAAACTGTTTTGTTTTGGCCATTTGTGTTTTGGCTTTTGACCATTTGTGTTTTGGCCTCAACGTTCTTTAACCTTCTCAGGATGTCTGTCTTGCCATGTATTGGTGTCATGTGTAAACTGTTCTATTTTGGCCATTTGTGTTTTGGCTTTTGGCCATTTGTGTTTTTGCCTCAACGTTCCTTAATGAACCTGCACGGGATCCTGTCTAAATCTGCAGTGCTGAATCTCATGAACACCTTAAATAAATTACTCTATATCATAAAATACAAATAAAGCCAATATATGAAGAAATTTAATGTTTAGGCCCAATATGGCATGTATAAATGATTATACCCTTTTGATCATGGAGATCAAATCAGCCTTACCCTTGGAGAAGTAGTGATATGAATACTTTTATGCCTTTTGATCATGGAGATCAAATCAGCCTTATCCTTACTGGAGAAGTAGTGAGATGTTGGTTTGTAACCGGGATAACATGTTTGTAGTGAGATGTTGGTTTGTAACCGGGATGACTTGTTTGTAGTGAGAGAGGGATTTGTAATAAGGATTTCAAGGTTTTAGGGTTTTTGAAAGAATTTGATATTCTGACAGCATTGTGGCAAGGTTTTTTTTTCTCTCCTCGTTTGTGTGAAAAGAATGTGATTATATAATGGAAATTAGAGTAAAGAAAATGGGCTTTGAATGTGCAATTAGGCCTTCAATGTTCACTTGAGTTCGTCACTTTCTAGGCTAAATCGCAGAGACTTAATTGCAATTTTTGAAGTTGAAATTTGAAAAAAAAAATGTATCCGACATCTAGAACTAACTCATGTCCGAAAATCGGCTCAATCGGATAAACGGTGAATTAGTTATGAATTTTTGAAGTTTCAGCTCAGACAAACTTATTTTGGGCTCCAGTGTCGACTCTGACACGTTCTTCAATAAAAAACTGGTATTGATCGGAGCATAATCCGGTCTCGACTTTTGAAGAAAAGTTGTAGATCTATGAGTCAGTGACCTTGTGTAAAAATATGAGCCCAATCCGATAAAAATTGACCGAGTTATGAATTTTTGAAGTTTCGGCCCAGATGAAATAATATTCAGCATTCAGGATTTTTGGCGCGTCTCGCGTGCTCTGAGCAAAAACGAAGACCTTTTGGATATCGTTCTAACTCAATACCTTCTGTGAAAATGTATCCAACTCAATTTGTGAAATTTTGGCGCCGGAACCAGCTCGATACGATGAAAATTGACCAAGTTATGATTTTCTGAACATGATGCAAATAAACTTCTGTCACAAATTTTCTGTACGGAAATACTTGATAAATCCACATTTTTGAAGACCTTCTGATTGAAATTGGCTTCCAGCCGTGAGAGATGAAAACATAGATGACGTCAAGACGGAATTTTGGCCACCGGAACGGGTTCAAAACGAGCCACGATCTTTAAGTTATGAATTTTTTTAGCGCGTAAAAACTGCACTTTCAGCATACTTTTTCACCATATTTCTTCGAGAAAACTCACACATTCGGATACCTTCTTTAAAGAATTGACTCTTGAGCCGAACCTGAATTTGAGAATACGTTATCAGAGATATCTTGGCGAAAGAACACCTGAATATGACGCGCCGGGTTGGACTTGTGAATTTTTCTTGAAATGTTTTGAGCAATATGGGAGGGCAAATTTTGGGGTACAACACTCACTAACCATTTCAAAGATTTAGAAATTTATCTTTGTTTCTGTTTTGTAGGTCATGGATTCCATCCGAAGAAACACCATCTGAATCATCTTTGTAAAAGCACACCCTCAGCTTCAAGAGTTAGCCTCAAGAGTACCCGGGGATTCTCCTTTTACCAATAAATATGGTCGACTCCTCGGTTTGGCTACAAACAATTTCCAAAAAGAAATGATGTGTGTACTGTTCCAATTCTTTGATCCCGTACATCATTGTTTCACATTCCCAGACTATCAGTTGGTACCTACACTGGAAGAGTTCTCTCTACTCTTAGGGGTGCCCATTCTTGATCAGATACCATTCACTGGTCTAGAAGGGATTCCAAAACCTGAAGTCCTCGCCGAAGCTTTACATATGAGGAGAGTCGATGTCTTAGCCAATTGGGAGACGAGAAGCGGGGTTAAAGGTTTCCTAGCCAAGTTTCTATTGGAAAAGGCTCGTTCACTCTGGGACGACATGGATTTCCAAGCTTTTGAAGACATCATGGCTCTTCTCATTTATTATTTGGTTCTGTTCCCCAACTCGGACCAATCCATAGATGTTAACGCCATCAAAGTCTTTCTCTCTCGCAATCCCGTACCTACCTTATTGGGAGACATCTTGCATTGTCTTCATACCCGCACCATGAAGAAGAGAGGTACTCTTTTGTGTTGTATTCCCCTACTCGTCAAGTGGTTCACTTCACACCTACCTCAATCCGTATTGAAGAACGAGCAAAGACTGACATGGTCTCAAAGGATGATGTCCCTCACCCATTCTAACATCCATTGGTGCTCGAGATCCTTGGAAGATGTCTCTATCATTGAACGTTGTGGGGAATTCCCTAATGTCCCTTTGCTTGGTATTAGGGGAGGTATCACCTACAATCCATGCTTAGCTCTTCGACAGTTTGGGTATGCCCGAAGAGACGGCCCTTATGAGAGGCTCATTCAAGGTCTGGTGTTCGACTACGACAAGGAATACCAAGGTTATCGCCAGAGGTTTACACGAGCTTGGAGAATGGTGAACAAGGTGGACAGTA
Source organism: Vicia faba (assembly GCA_948472305.1). Lineage (NCBI taxonomy): Eukaryota > Viridiplantae > Streptophyta > Magnoliopsida > Fabales > Fabaceae > Vicia > Vicia faba. The sequence continues at coordinate 1,220,840,043 of OX451739.1, read as the reverse complement.
GGATTTTGGGACACAAAAACTCTATCCCACTCGAGCCTTACCTTATTTGGGTACGGGTTCGTGCTCAAAGTCTCTTAATGCCTTACCCTCATATCCTCCCTGTTATCATAGAACCTATTGTTGAAGGAGATGTCTCATACACTGTCCTTCATCCTGACATGCCCACCTCCCTCGAAGAATTGCAGAAAGCTTGGGTTCAGTTGAAGGCAGAGCGGGACACCTTTGAAGCCCAATTTTACGCCAGTGAGAAGAAGGTTCTAGAACTCACCAAGCAGCTTCATGAAGAACGGAATCTAAACGCCTACATTACGCCAAAGAGGATGCGTTCAACCTTTTTTTCTTAATAGTTTTTTTGTATGTTTGTTGCAAGCCCAAAGAGGCATAATGTACTCAAACTTGGATTTATAAATATGACGTGTGTTCCCTTTTTGGTCTGAACAAATTTAAATCTCTAAATTCCTTAAAACCATTGCATACGCATACCATCCATGACATTCCATAAATAGGTTATGTTACAGGTTTCTCATCTCCTCCGCTGTTTATTTCAAGCATATATGTCTTCTGAACAAACCATCAAAGATCTTCAGGCACAAAATGCCCAATTTCAACAGATGTTTGTAACTCTGGCAAAAGGGCAGGAGGATCTGAAGGCCCTCATCCTGAAAGAGAAGGAGAAGAAGAAGAAGAAGAAGAAGAAGAAGCGCGTCGGTGCCCCCAATATGGGCAGAAGATTCGGGGGAGCACTAAAGCAATCAATTGATGTGACTTCCTCATCCAAAGAGGGGGAAAATCAAGAATGGGAGGAAAGGGGAGAAGACCCCAATCCTAAATTTTTTGACAATGATACCGACTACAATGATGAGCAGTATCCTCCCACTGAGGATAAATACAAGCAGCTAGAGAATCAGGGGTTAGAAAATAAAACAGGGAGTAAAATAAGCAAAAAAAGGCCAGGCACAACAAAGGGGAGCCCAATGCTGTAAACAAACAAAAAAAGTGTAAAATGTAAAAATAAAAGGCAAAAGACAGCGCTGGGTCTTGAACACGTGACCTTGAGGTTACCCGCGTGCTACCTTACCACTGGGGTGGTTGTACATCCGTTAACATAAGAAAAACAAAAATTACATAACATCAATCCAGTCTTGAAAATGACTTCATCTTCAACCTCCAGCTAAAGGATCTGTAACTTGCTCATTTCACAACCATTTGCAAAAATGTAAACATGAAAATTGCTCTATTTTGTCACACGAATCCAACCATATAAATATCATAAGCTATAAATCAAAGATGAATGAGAATTTCTAAAAGTACCAAATTCTGACCTAAATATTTCAGAAAGTTCAAACTCAAAATTCTCCTAGCTCAATCAAAATAAATGAAATCTATGGACATGTATAGTTTCAGGGCAATGATGTCTATATTTTATCTTCACAAATACAAGCCTAACAATGCCTAAATATGAAGATAGAAGTTCAAGAAAAATACCTCAAAACTAGAAACTGTGAAATGGATTTGAGCTTGTTTCAAGCAGTGGTGATGATCAGGTTAGCTTCCTTGGACCTCTAGGAAGCTAATGCAATGGCTGGCTTGAGCTGAGGATGGCTGAAACGGCCTGTAGAAGTCCAACTGCAATGCTCTGTTTTTGGCTATGGAAGTTGATGAAGATGATGTTACATTTTGTAAATAGGGACAGGGATGGTTTGTATTTGATATGAGGAAGTTTTAAAACTAAAAGGCCAAGAAATGCATGAGTGGTTTTGAAGATTGAAGTTCAAAGTCAGAAATGACACAAAAATGGAGGTTTTATGCAATCTGAGTTTTCAGGGAGTTTTGGAGCTTGTCTATTCGTGTGTTAGCTTGCAAATAACTTGTATAGTTATATGAAAAAGGTTATAGGGTTTGAAGTTGATAGAATCATGAGATATAAAGTTATGGTTATGTTACTCGATTTTGAAGAAAAGTGGGAAAATAAGTTTCAATGTGTAGTACAAGCATGGCCTGAGTTTATGGGAGGCTCTAGACATGTTGCTTTTGCCTTTGACATGGCTTGAGTTCACATGAAACAAGTTAGGATCTCTATGCATTGACTTTGTGATTAAAGTCACTTTTCCAAAATGGAAGTGTGAACTTTGTTCCATTAATGGAATAATCACTTGGACAAAGACTCAAACACTTGGATCATAGCTCAAATAGTTGTGTAATCTTATCATTATGGATAGATTTAGAGGTTAGAAGCCTGCCAAGTAAGATTCGTGCAGCATAGGCTTGGATTCAAATTCTTGTTCATCATGAAATGGCTTGTAATTCAAGTTTGAAAACCCTAACTTAATCTCTTCGATTCTCGTTGCTCACAAATGATCTCAAGGAGTTCTTTGACATTTTAGAAAGTTTGCAATGTTCTCTACAACCCTTATTTGAATCACTTTTGAAAATTCCCCTTGGAAATATATGAAAAAGTTCCATGAAGTTAGGTCAAAATCCTGACCAAAACTAGGGCAAAATTTCACTAACTGTTCAATTTCAAGATCATGACTTTATGAATTAATAACTTGAGATCCAAGCATATTTAGAAGAGGTTGTGTAAAGAAATGTTGTAGATATCATGGATATATACAACTTTCATGTTGAAAGTTTCTTCTGAATGCTCTTGCATCATGGTGAAAAATTGGCTCAAAGTTATGAAAAAACATGAAGTTTTAAACACTTAGAAAAATTTCTAAGTTAGAAAACTTTGACTTTTCAAAATGAAATCTTGACTTTTTGATTTCTTGATGAATAAGTTTCATATTTTGACATTTTTTGATGAATTGTGATCTTTGACATTGGATTTTGACCAAAAAGTCAAAGTTTGACTTTTCAGTGTACAGTTGACTTTTGATCAGTTGACTGAAAATTCACTATCAATCCAATTGATCTTGAACAAAGTTTTAGGTCATGCCATTAGGTCAAAATGATGCAATTGAACTATTGAAATAATGCTTCAAACCAATTGACCATTTGCTAGGTCAAAAATCAGAAATTGCCCTTTCTCAGTCAAAACCCTAATTTTGACCATTTTGCCCTTTTGATGATTTGATCAAATTTCTTGAGGAATTGTGGTCCAAGCTTGATAAAATGATACATATGAGTTTATAATATTTATGTGGATAAAAAATTATGAATTTTGACTTTAAATTGGCCATAGTTGACTTTTTGCCAATACAGTTGATTTTTAGGTCAACTGCTCAATTGACTGAGCAAAAGTGTGATCCCAGACTTGAAACTTGAAATGAATAATCTTGGGGGTCCATAATGATCCATGAAAGTCATATGAAGCATTGAAAGTTCAATTATCCTTGTGCAATCTCAAACCCTAGTTTTTGTCATCAGTGCTTAAGGAGATGTCTTGAGTTGATCAACCCTAGTGCAGTCTTGAACCAAGAGAGATCTTTGTGAGAATATTTGATAAATGAGAGGGAAAATTTTGAGATACAAAAAACAGCTTATGTCAGCTACATCTTGTTGTCTGGTCATGATTTCTTTTCTTTCTTTGGAACTGTATATTTTTTATGATCTGAGAGCGAAGCTTTCATGACAACATACTTAATTCCCTTTCTGATAAACATTCAATATTCCTTAGAAATGCTGATGTTTGTATTAGAGAAGGTCATAATAGTTCTTTTATTGAGTGTAGTGGTACTTCTGATGATATTTGTCTTCTTATGAATATTAATTCTATTGAGTAGATTTGCTTGAGAAGATATCATCCTTTGATCTTGTCTTCTGATGAACTTTGATGTTGATTAGAAATGCGTCCAGAAGATATTCTTTTCTTTGATGCTTTCTTCTGATGAAATACTTCATATGTTGAATGAAGGTGTGTATTCCATGAATTCTCCGAGTATTCAGACTTGACTTTGTCTTCAGAAACATGAGCATTAACTCTTCTAATAAACTGGTCTTGACTTCTAATCTTGGAGTAGAAGCTTTTTCTATATGTGTTCAGAATCTTAACTTAATTTTTAGACTTGTAAGCAATAACTCTTCTAATGAACTATTATTGACTTCTAATCTTCCGCGTTGGAAGTTTGTTTCTTGTATCCTCTTGATTTCTAATCTTGAAGCAACAACTTATCAAAAACTCTTTCTTCTTGGACACTCATTGAGATTCTTTTCTTGTTGAACATTCAACATTTCATAGAACTACTAATGTTACATTAGAAACAAAACTCAATGGTTCTTCTTCTAAGTGATAAGGTGACTGATAATATCTTGATTAAGACTATCCAAAATTTTAATGATATATCTACACGCTCAATGAAACCGTTAGAACTAAAATTGTTTCTTATAAAATATATGTGAAATTCTGGTAGGTCAGAACTCAGATGTCCTATAGGATGTCGAGACATCTGTTATGACAGAAACAACATGGCAAGGCACAAACAATATAAAGCAGTACTGAAAAGCATAAATAACACAAGAATTGTTAACCCACTTCGGTGACAACAACACCTAATCTGGGGCTACCAAGCCAGGAAGGAAATCCATTATCAGTAGTACTAATTCAAAGCTAACATCCCCCGTATACAACTTATCACTTAATCCCAATTGTAATACGGTGGGAGAACTGAATTGGTTTTACGTTTTATCGTAAATATTGCGGATAACAAGAGTCACCACCAACTTTTCTTTTATCCAATAAGGAAAGGGTGAAAAGACCAGGAAAGTCCTTCGAGATTTTTGAGTTCGGGGGGTACGTTATGAAAAGGGAAGGTGTTAGCACCCTTTTCATCCATAGTTATCTACGGGCTCTTAATCATTTAACTCACTTTCAAAAATTGCTTTGTGAATGTGCGTTTGAAAAAAATATTTTGGAAAGTTGCCAATGTGAGGCAAGACGTTGTAATGATCCTCATATCTGTCCTCGAGAATGCATACAAAGTGTTTGTTTGAAAATATTTTGAACAAGTGTAATTGTGTGAAAAAATGTTTTGTTTTTGTGAGTAAGCGATTAACAGCGTTCTACCTACCCAAGGTCTTTCTTGTAATTTTCCTCCTCCTTTCGATAGTGTTATCCTACCATTAGATTGTAGGAAGCACTATCATTGGATGTGAAGGGACAAGCATGGGTCCCCGTACAATCATCGAAGGAAACTGGTAAGGACGCTTTAGCAATTTTCGTTAAGGGACTAGATCATTTACCGAAGGCAACATCAAAAGGGTCATCGACAGACTATGATCTTTGATTTTTAGCGAATTTGCTAAAGCGTCCCCACGTTCGAGGGACATGACTGTTTTTCGAAAGGAACAAAGGGGGTTACCCTAAAGGTGAGAGTGTGCGAGTTATTTATTTTCAGTTATTTTAGTCTTGCAATTAGGCTTTGCTATCGTTTGTTTTTTAGTCTTTCCGTACAAGCCCTAATTACTAAGCAATAATATATCAAGTATAAAAAAATAGTAAATGTGCGGAAAGTAAAAGCGGAAATGTAAACCCTAGACTATTACAATGCTTTGGGGCAGTTACATAATAGAAATGCAGAAAGTAAACCCTAATTACTATTACATCCCGGGAAATAGTTACAATAACGAAAAAATGCGAGAATAATAAACTACACAAAAAAGAATGTAAGAAAAAAAATGAACAATGTTTTTTCGGTGATTTCTTGACGAAAAAGGTTTTTTGATGATTAAATAAACCTAAAAAAAGTCTAATTAATTTTAATTAAGAAAAAGTTCATTAATTAAATTAAAAATCTAAAACCTAATTTGATTAGAGTTTATAAAAAAATAGGTTTTGAAAAGAATTAGGCTTCTTAAAAAAGGTTTATGGTTTATGAATTTAGGGTTTCTAAGTGAAAAATAAGGAAAATATGAAGAAAAAAACAAGGTTTAAAAAATACTGCCATGGGTGAGTGTTGAACACACGCTCTTATCTCTTTCAGCCAGCATGCTCAGCACTACGCCAGGAGCGCGTTGGTGTTAGAGAATGGAAACCAACGTGCCTCATACGTTACAAACCTAAAAAAATGAAAAGTGTGAAAAATAATCTCAAAATGCCAAAAGGCTGGGATCGAACCCACGCCTTGGCATAGTAGTAACTTAGCACATGCGTTTTAACCATTGGGGTGATGATACATCCATTGTTATCAGCGGAACAATTTAAACATAACACAAAAAACATGGCATGACCAGAGAGGCGCCATAGCCCTAACTCCGGTCATCTTCTTCGATGAGTATATTTTCAAACCTGTAAAAATAATAAATATTAGGGATCTAAAGGTACCCTACCCCCTTCAAACTCTTCTAATGAACTATTCTTGACTTCTAATCTTCCGCGTTGGAAGCTTGTTTCTTGTAACCTCTTGATTTCTAATCTTGAAGCAACAACTTATCAGAAACTCTTTCTTCTTGGACACTCATTGAGATTCTTTTCTTGTTGAACATTCAACATTTCATAGAACTACTAATGTTACATTAAAAACAAAACTCAATGGTTCTTCTTCTAAGTGATAAGGTGACTGATAATATCTTGATTAATACTATCCAAAATTTTAATGACATATCTACACACTCAATGAAACCGTTAGAACTAAAATTGTTTCTTATAAAATATATGTGAAATTCGGGTAGGTTAGAACTCAGATGTCCTATAGGATGTCGAGACATCAGTTATGACAGAAACAACATGGCAAGGCACAAACAATATAAAGCAGTACTGAAAAGCATAAATAACACAAGAATTGTTAACCCATTTCGGTGACAACAACACCTAATCTGGGGCTACCAAGCCAGGAAGGAAATCCATTATCAGTAGTACTAATTCAAAGCTAACCTCCCACGTATACAACTTATCACTTAATCCCAATTGTAATACGGTGGGAGAACTGAATTGATTTTACGTTTTATCGCAAATATTGCAGATAGCAAGAGTCACCGCTGACTTTTCTTTCATCCAATAAGGAAAGGGTGAAAAGACCAGGAAAGTCCTTCGAGATTTTTGAGTTCGGGGGGTACGTTATGAAAAGGGAAGGTGTTAGCACCCTTTTCATCCGTAGTTATCTACGGGCTCTTAATCGTTTAGATCACTTTCAAAAATTGCTTTGTGAATGTGCGTTTGAAAAAAATATTTTGGAAAGTTGCCAATGTGAGGCAAGACTTTGTAATGATCCTCATATCTGTCCTCGAGAATGCATACAAAGTGTTTGTTTGAAAATATTTTGAACAAGTGTAATTGTGTGAAAAATGTTTTGTTTTTGTGAGTAAGCGATTAACAGCGTTCTACCTACCCAAGGTCTTTCTTGTAATTTTCCTCCTCCTTTCAATAGTGTTATCCTACCATTAGATAGTAGGAAGCCCTATCATTGGATGTGAAGGGACATGCATGGGTCCCCGTACAATCATCGAAGGCAACTGGTAAGGACGCTTTAGCAATTTTCGTTAAGGGACTAGATCATTTACCGAAGGCAACATCAAAAGGGTCATCGACAAACTATGATCTTTGATTTTTAGCGAATTTACTAAAGCGTCCCCACGTTCGAGGGGCATGACTGTTTTTCAAAAGGAACAAAGGGGGTTACCCTAAAGGTGCGAGTGTGCGAGTTATTTATTTTCAATTATTTTAGTCTGCCAATTAGGCTTTGCTATCGTTTGTTTTTTAGTCTTTCCGTACAAGCCCTAATTACTAAGCAATAATATAGCAAGTATAAAAAAGCAGTAAATGTGCGGAAAGTAAAAGCGGAAATGTAAACCCTAGACTATTACAATGCTTTGGGGCAGTTACATAATAGAAATGCAGAAAGTAAACCCTAATTACTATTACATCCCGGGAAATAGTTACAATAACGAAAAAATGCGAGAATAATAAACTACACAAAAAAGAATGTAAGAAAAAAATGAACAATGTTTTTTCAGTGATTTCTTGACGAAGAAGGTTTTTTGATGATCAAATAAACCTAAAAAAAAGTCTAATTAATTTTAATTAAGAAAAAGTTCATTAATTAAATTAAAAACCTAAAACCTAATTTGATTAGAGTTTATAAAAAAATAGGTTTTGAAAAGAATTAGGCTTCTTAAAAAAGGTTTATGGTTTATGAATTTAGGGTTTCTAAGTGAAAAATAAGGAAAATATGAAGAAAAAAACAAGGTTTAAAAAATACTGCCATGGGTGAGTGTTGAACACACGCTCTTATCTCTTTCAGCCAGCATGCTCAGCACTGCGCCAGGAGCGCGTTGGTGTTAGAGAATGGAAACCAACGTGCCTCATACGTTACAAACCTAAAAAAATGAAAAGTGTGAAAAATAATCTCAAAATGCCAAAAGGCTGGGATCGAACCCACGCCTTGGCATAGTAGTAACTTAGCACATGCGTTTTAACCACTGGGGTGATGATACATCCATTGTTATCAGCGGAACAATTTAAACATAACACAAAAAACATGGCATGACCAGAGAGGCGCCATAGCCCTAACTCCGGTCATCTTCTTCGATGAGTATATTTTCAAACCTATAAAAATAATAAATATTAGGGATCTAAAGGTACCCTACCCCCTTAAATCTAACCCTGGAAATTCAATGGAATGGTTATTTTGGGCTGAATCACACTAGTTTTTTTAGGCATAATTAAAACAACATGGATTGGTGCATGTATGGCAATTCACGATTCGATCATCATGGGACTCCCATGTTGGGTTTTTCCTGCATATGGATACCTCATGAACATGTTAGAAAAGTTAGTATTAATAAAAACTCAAAGGAAATAGAAGAAAAAAATTCATGCAATAAAGGGAAATCGGTGATGCATGCTCGTGTGTTTCCAGCCCTTTGGATCGTTGCAAATGATCCAACCTTACCATATGATCTTCCTCGAACTGAATGGAACAGGTTTTTGACCTTGAGGGACGCTTGAGACTAGGGTTTCGATTTGGCCTAATTATTTGGTATTTTTGGAGTTTTGGGAGAGTGTTTTTGCATAAGGTTTTCGTACTCTTTCTTTGTCTGAATTGTTGAGTATATATAAGGGAAATTAGGTCAAATAAAACATGGGCTTGGACCTTGTAAGAAGCCTTTGTTTTGTTTTATTTAACTTTGACTTTAAATTAATAAAAATCAAAATATATAAAATAAAAAGTTCAAGGGGTGCATGAAGTAGATCTGAGGTTCATTATAAGTAGCACAACACGTTTGTACCTTAAAACATCAGCCCGCTAGCAAAAAAGTTCAAGTTTGGTCACTTTTAGTTTCATGCTTTTGCTCAAAATTTCCCAACTTGCACTGGTCATAACTCTCTCAAATTTCATCATTTGAAAGTGATATTGAACTCTTTGGAAACTCAAGATGTCCTCTACAATATCTATGTTGACCATATTTGCATTTGAAGACTTTATCTTGATGTAAGTTGCCTTGATAAAAAGTGTCTTTTTGTTGACTTTCAAAATGACCTATAATGTATTGGCCCATATCTCTTAAATGAAGCATTTTTGGTCTTAAGCTTAGAGAGAAAAAGTTATAGATAATTTAATTTCCTTCAAAATGAGCTTTGGTTGAGAAAAATATGATGAAGCATGTGAAAGTTGTGCTTGGTCAAAGTTCAATTGACTTCTCTTTAAGAAACCCCTAATTTTGCAACTTTTGACTTTTGATGATTTAGGATTTTTCTTGATGAATCATGATCAAAACTTGATCAAATGATGAATATAACCTAAAGACCTTGATGTTGACCAAAAATCTTGAAGTTTGACTGTATGTTGACCATAATTGACTTTTTGTCCAATATAATTCATTTTCAGTCATCTGAGCAACTCACTGAGCAAACTTGTGATGCAAGACATGAAATTTGGTATGAGCATTCTTGGAGACATATATGGGACCATGAGACCCAATTGAGGCATTATAAACCAAATATACATTGATAAATACAAAACCCTAGTTATAGGTCAATTGCTTAGGAGGAGAATTTGTCTGATCAATTCTTGAGTACCCTTGAGCAAATGAGGACCCTATGAGCATGAGAAGATGTCTTGAAGAAAAAAAAGAGGGAAAAGTTTTGGGTACAACACCTACCTAATTCAACTTCTACCTAAGCACTCCTAGATATGAGTGTACCCAGTCACTTCCAATCACCACAACAATGTCTAATAATCTCAGTCTCAGTTACTATATCCACGACCTTTCACCTAAATGAATATCACACTTAAAATACAAACAAACACCTTAATAAAGACACCCCTTTATTAAGAACTACATACTTGATCTTTCTTCACAACTTTGATCAAGAACAATACTTAGAGTTGCTTAAAAGCTTACTCCAAGAACAATACTCAACTCATTACCTAAAAGTTTCTGAGAGAGAACATAGTGACCATCTCACAACCCGAGTGATTCACTTATACCAACTCTCCTATAGAGTGGCTAGAGACTCAACCCTAATGATTACATCTTTTCAAAATACAGTTGATACCAATCCTAGGTTATAAAGCTTCTATTTATAACCTATTCCCAACTAGATTTGGGCGTTCAATCACAACTCATAAGTTGTTACAATTCTGCAGAAGATTCTGCATAATAATAGGTTCAATCAAATCTTCCTAATTTATCTCCATAATTAGAAAGTGCATATTCTTAAATATTCATCTTGACCTATAAAACAACGCCACATAGGATTGCATAATATTTCCAGAATATTCTGCATTTGTTAAATCATAATAGAATTCATTAGTCCAGCTCAATTCATGCGCAATATTGTATGCTCTTTCATAGGACATCTTATCCGACATGCTGCTCCAGATGATGAGAAATTCTCATCTCAACATGTCTCAACATAATATAGGACTTCTTGCACAACTTGTTCATGTTATCAAGTTAGCACACCTTATCTAACATATTGCCGCTATACTAGTTTTATCAAACATAATATCAATCACATAATTTAGAGAATTAACAATATGCTTGTTATCATCAAAACTTAGATATTAAATACATATCCAAATCTTGTTCTAACAAATATGAATTACAGGATGGTGTTATATATCATTTATTTTTAGAATTTAGCATTTTTAGCTTTTCCTACGTGACATGTTACATTGGTGTATTTAAACAACTTCATGTAACTGATTTTAAGAGAGACTTCACAATTAAGTTTTTCAAAAGTTTGTTATAAACATTTATCTCTCTTCTCTTTCTCTCTCTTATTCCATCTTCATCTTCGTCTTCAACCTTGTGCTCCAATACTTGATACATTTTAGAGAAATATGTGCCTCTTTTACGCAACATTAAACTGACAGTTTTGAAATCAAAAGAGATAACCTTTTATTTTTAACAACCACATAGTGATTGTGTTGCTTGGTGAAACCCATTTTTTGTTTTTCTTTGAAATTCTTCAATTTTTAGCACGCCCAATGACATGGTTGTGTTTTCAAACACTACTTGGTCGCATTCCTAGTTATATTTGATGAATTAACTACCGACATTAATTGCTTTTGAATTAAATTAAGGGTATAATAGTAATACAAACATTAATCAGTCTAAAAGTCAATGAGTTTTGCTTATAAAAGTGATCAATATTTAAGATCATTTTTTGCTTATAATAGTGACAGAAGGGAGTACATATTTATAATAGCAAAAAATCCAACAAACAAAGCCAAAAACACAACCCATTAATTATTAGAATAAAATATTACTAATATATTATAATATATTTTATATTAATTTAGACTATTTCTAAATTAATATATATCTAATATTCTAATATTAAATTAACGAGTTCACAACTTGAACCGGTAAAACTCAAAATCCACGAACCGCCTAAATTGGGCATTCTTGTTGCCTTTCGGCTTCTTAGTTTTTGTCAATCTCGAAACATGTTTTCTCTCTCTTCATCAACAATGGTTTTAAGGCATAATTAAAAAAAATAAAATGGTGAATGGTAAGAAGGTATAAGTAATATATATGTATTCCTTACAATCCATCATTTTCCTTTTGGATACGTAAGGATTCTTTTCCAATCGATTGGGTCGATAATTCAGGGGAAAGGTCCACTAGAAAGTTTGTGTTTATTCATTAAAAAAATGGCACCTTTAATTTTTTTAATAAACAAATATTTACCATCTATTTATATTTTAACAACGATCAAGACATTGCCAAGACACAATCCACATGAAACATTGGTGTTCCACGTAAAATCCTTACAAACCAATTAGAACGTGAATATACAAGGATATATCTTAGATGCCGAGATCTTAAAGGCAATAGTGATTATGGAAGCATTTGAATTGAAAAAATTGAAATGAAAACATAGAGAAGTGTGAAAATGATTTATTTAATAGATTGTAAGAGTAGAAAAAAATTGAGTTAAGAGTTGGTTCCTTACATAATATCTTATCTTGTGAATGATAACATTATTTTCTTCATCTAACATTTATTATTTGTATATAAAAAATAAATACAAGTAAAACTATTAAACTTGAAAAGCAATGGGTATTCGATAAAATTTAGAATTTGAACTTTAATAACTTCAAACTCATAGTGATGAAGAAGAAAAAATAAATGTAGTGTGTTTTCAAGTAAACGTTAAAACATGATTATTTGGGATCACACCGATAACTAATTACATTTTCCCCTCAGGTGAAAGATCAGTCGAGGGAAAAGTAGCATTCTTTTTATGACACCCTTCATTACTCCTACCTCCAAAATAAGGTCAAATCCTTGTTTCAATCAATGTATAAGCCTTGTTCATAGTAGTGTTTGGGTAATGCTAAATGAAGGTCTGATCATGTGCATGTCCTTATCTATTGCTATGAGGTAAAATAATATATTGAACAATTAGTTTGTAAACACACATGTATAATTTTTGAATATATGTTATAACCATTCTCTCTTTATTGCTAGTGCATTTTTGCACTATAACTTTGTTAATATATAAAATTCTTCATCTAAAACTCGTATGCATAAAAAAAAATTAAAAAATATAAAAAATATACCTAAAATGGTTTCAGAAATATGTAAGTTCCTTATCGGGTCCATCTTAGATATCAGAAGTGTAGAATGTGTCAACATATACTGCCTCAAATGTCGGGCTGCCCACGTAAGAGCACAACAAGTCTTCTAAAGTAAGGAATACCTCGATTCACAATCGGTAAACATTTTGCTCAAATAGTAAATGGCGTGTTCTTTTCGTCCAATATCATCATGTTGTCCCAGCACACAACCCATAGATCCTTCAAACACAGTCAAATACATAATGAGAGGTCTCTCGGGAATTGGTGGTATGAGTATTGGTGGCTCTTGAAGATACTGCTTAATCTTCTCGAAAGCTTCTTGACAACTCTCATCCCAACAGACATCCTGATTCTTGCGTAACAATTTAAAGATGGGTTCATAGGTAGCAGTAAGATGGGAAATGAACTGGGCTATGTAATTCAACCTTCCAAGGAAACCTCATACTTCCTTCTCATTTTTTGGCGCCGACATATCTTGTATTGCTTTTACTTTGTCTGGATCTACTTCAATTCCTCGTTGACTCACGATAAAACCAAGTAACTTGCCCGATCGAACCCCAAAGGTGCATTTGTTGGGATTAAGCCTTAACCTGAACTTTCGTAATCGATCAAACGACTTCTGCAAATTGACCAAATGTTCCTCCTCAGTCTGTGACTTCGCAATCATGTCTTCCACATACACCTCGACTTCTTTATGGATCGTGTCGTGAAAGAGAGTCACCATAGCTCGCTGATATGTCGCACCAGCGTTTTTAAGACCAAAAGGCATGACTCTGTAGCAAAAGGTACCCCAAGGAGTTGTGAAAGCTATTTTATCCATGTCTTCCGGGGCCATCTTTATCTGATTGTAGCCAGAGAATCCATCCATAAAGGAGAACACTGAAGACTGAGTCGTGTTATCAACCAATATGTCAATATGAGGCAACGGGAAATCATCCTTCGGGCTTGCTCTATTCAAGTCTCGGTAGTCAACACACATACGTACCTTACCATCCTTCTTAGGTATGGGCACAATATTAGAAATCCAAGGCGGGTAATTTATCACAGATAGGAAACCTGCTTCGAGCTGTTTCTGAACCTCTTCTTTGATCTTCAAGGCCATGTCGGGTCTGGTCCTTCTTGGTTTTTGCTTTACAGGAGGGCATTCTGGCTTAAGTGGAAATATGTACATTACTATATCAGTGTCTAAACCGGGCATGTATTCATACGACCAGGCGAAGATGTCAGCATACTCTTGAAGCAATACAATCAACCCCTTCTTTTCTTCACTTCGCAAGGCGGCCCCTATCTTGACTTCTCTTTTTACCTCTTCAGTACCGAGATTGACGACTTCCGTTTCTTCTTGATACGGCTGGATGACCTTCTCTTCCTGTCTAAAGAGTCTGGCTAGTTCTTCAGGGACTTCACAATCTTCCTCATTATCTTCGTTAGCATGATCAACTAAATTTTCAAGGATGTAAGGAGCCATAACATTATCATTTCCAACGGAGTCCGAGACGGGTCTGCATGATCGATGATTTTATGTTTTATTTTTAGAAAGTGCAAAAGGATATTTAGAATATGAAAAGAAAAGTATTGCCATTTTTATTTTGAAAAAGTAAAAGTAAAAGAAAAGACATAGAACAAAATTGTATGCGAAAGTGCGATTTTTCATTCAATGTTAAACGATGATTGAAACATAAGGGGCCCCTTCTACAAGCTGTCAGTTATGCCTTGGGCCGGACATATGACTTAAAATGGAAATAGAAAAATTACACATCAAGAAAAACAACTTCAGGGATATCCACGGCAGTCCAATTGCTGAGCTCCTGGCCCGACGCAACTTGATAGATAAATATTGAAATATCTTCATCGTCACCTTCAGCATCTGTGTAGAGCACCTGTCCTTCTTTGCTCACACCAGCACTGACTAACACTTCAGAAATTGGGGGAACCTGCTGTCCTTTGAGAGGAACCCAAACAGCTTGTACAGAGGATGATGGCTGATACCCAAGACCAAAACGATCTTTCTTCTCTGGAACTTCAATCAGTTTGCCCCAACTGTCATGGGGAGGTCTAGCTTCTATGAGGGCTTTGGCATCCTTCAAAGAGGCCAAGTGTATCTCAGACTTCTTACTTTCCACGACAGGGACTTTGTCAACAGTAACAATCTCCAGAGCTTGAAAGGGCAACTCTTGTACCTCGCCTTCCACTTCCACGTAACGGTAGGTAGTCAGATTATCAATCACTATGTCTTCTTCCCCGCAAACGACGACAACTTGGTCATTCGCAATGAACTTCAGGCGTTGATGACGAGTAGATGTCACAGCTCCTACTACATGAATCCATGGGCGACCCAAAAGGCAAGTATAGGATGGACGGATGTCCATAACATAGAATGACAAATAGAAAGTGTGGGGACCAATCTTGACAGACAAATCCACTTCTCCATCTACCGATCTTCTCGAACCATCAAACACTCGAACATTTAGAGTGGAGGGCCTCATCATTACTCCATCCATATTCAGCTTAAACAAGGTAACCTTAGGCATCACATTGAGTGAAGAACCTGTATCCACCAAAAATCGAGATAAAACAGTGTCCAAACACTTCATAGAAACATGCAGCGCTTTATTGTGGGCTCTGCCTTCAATTGAGAGTTCATCATCGCAGAAACCCAAACAATTTCCCACAACAATATTGGTGACTATTCCTTCAAACTGGGCCACAGAGATGTCTTGGGTAACATGAGCAGAAGATAAGGTCTTCAATAAGGCGTTGCGGTGGGCCTCTGAACACAAAAGGAGAGACAATATGGAAATCTTGGATGGTGTCTGGTTGAGCTGATCCACGGCTTTGTAATCACTCCGCTTGAGAATTCTCAAAAGTTGCTCCGCTTCTTTTCCTACAGAAATTTCGGGTTGATTATCCATCACTTGCTTTCCGCTGGCCTTAGCTAGAGTTTCACTGTTAGTTTCCTTAGGAAGTGGTGGTGGAGGAGAAAAGATCCGACCACTACGAGTCATGTTACTTGTTCCCGCAATGTTGGTAACATTCTTGTCACCAATCGGAGGGCACTCATACCTCTTTCCATGAATATAGACTACATTATACTCCCATGGAACTGCCTTCGAGTCGTTGCTTGTAGGAGGAATAGGAGCTTGAATCATTGTGGGGGTAATAGGAACCTGAATTGTTAACGGAATACTAGGGGTGGTTGAAAAGCTTCTCGGATAGTAGCGGATTTCCAGGACATCAATCTCTTCTTCTCGGAAAACCTTATCTATCGGTAAGACACCTTCATCGATCAACTGTTGGATGGTCGTCTTCAACTCAGCACACTCTTCTGGTTTGGAAGAACAGGTTAAGCAGAAGTCATGGAGTTCTTGTAGAACTTCATGCTTCAACAAATGTTCTCTGACAGTTTCCAAAGATATCTTAATTTCATTAACCTTTGATACCAAAACCCGTTCATTAACTTCTTCAATAGCGTTGATTGTTCCCCCTTGATGAAGAGGTATGGGATTATTTTGAATATTCGGACCAACAGGGTTGAAGTTGATGGCCTTTGCATAAATGAGATCTTGAACTTTACACTTGAATGCTCTACAATTTTCAATGGTATGGCCTGGGGAACCAGAATGGAATTCACAATGAGCATTACTATCATATCCTCTAGGGATAGGATTTTGCGGTGGACCGAGTTCGCGCAATTGAACCATTTGACTAGCAAGTAACTGTGGGAGAAGCTGAGCATAGGACATGGGGATGAGATCAAATCTTCTTTCAGGGGCTCTCTATCTTTGAGGAGCTCTCAGGCCTTGGAGATGTTGATTTGGTTGTTGATAAGTTGTAGGAGGTGCAAACTGTTGTTGTGGAACATAATGTGGTTGCAGAGAGAAAGGCCGTTGTTGGGCCATCCAGGGTGCTGGAGTTGTAGCAGCGTATACTTGCGGAATAAATTGGTTGGGAACAACAACAGGTGTAGGAAAATAAGGGACTCGGACTAGAGGAAATGTTGGAGCTCTTTCTTGGTTGACGGTGATGGCACTGGTCTCTCCCTCTTTCTTCTTGACAAAACCAGAAAATGGTTTCCTATTAATGCCTACATTGCTGTTAGCATTGTTAGGAACACCTTGAATCGTTCCAGCCTTAATACACGTCTCAACAAGTTCACCAATGATGACCATATCTAAGAAAGAAGTATAAGTGCTACTGAGCATATGCTGGAGATAAGGGCCTCGTAGAGTGCCCATAAACAGATCAATGAATTCTCGATCCAAGAGAGGAGGTTGGACCCTTGCAGCTAGTTCACGCCACCTCTGAGCGTATTCTTTGAAATACTCTTCAGACTTTTGTACCATCCCCTGGAGCTGAGTACGGCTTGGAGCCATGGCAGTATTGTAATGGTAATGTTTCAAAAAAGCATCGGAAAGCTCTCCCCAAGTACTGACAAGAGATCTTTCCAATTGCATATACCAATCTAATGATGCCCCGGTCAAACTGTCCTGAAAGAAATGCATGAGCAAAGGTTCATTTCCAGTATAGGCTTCCATTTTGCGACAAAAGGAACGGAGATGTATCTCTGGGCAAGAAGTGCCTTTGTATTTGTCAAACTCTGGGACTTTGAACTTGGGAGGAATAACTACCCCCGGCATGAGGCACATTGCAGCAGTATTGAATCCGGAAGCCTTGATACCTTCCATGGCTCTTAGTCGCTCTTCGAGAGCATGATACATTTTCGCAGTTTCGGAAACCCCGGCAGCAAGGTTTACTTGGGGTTCATCGAGATCAATAACATCATGATGATCGTCGACATCATTCCTAGGAGCACCGGTAGGAGTCTCAACATTAGCATTGTCATTTCTCCCATTAGTAGAAGTGGAAGGAGCAGCAGTAGTAAGCTTGGCAACACTCAGGTGTAGTTCTTCTTGACCCTTGATCACGGCATGAAGGGTTTCCATGAGTTGATCCATGCGAGTATCCATAGAGTCCATATCCCGACGGAGTGCATTCTGATTCTCTTTGAAAAGATCAGTTAGCCTTTGCTGGTTGCCTCTGGTGCGGTAAGGATATGGATGAGTCGTCTTTGTTGTTTACTGGATTCTGAGAAAGGGGACCCCAATGAGTTTTTGCTGTTAAAAAATGAATGCATGGTAATATGGATGAATGCTTTATCTTCATTTCTGAGGAGACTCAAAGACTCATCTATCTTTTTAAAATTTCCTTTTTTGAAAAGTTGTATCAACGAGACTTGTCTTTGGATTTCCCTAGATATGAGATATATATACATGATGATATGATGTCATGGTATGCTATGGCATGAAGTCTCAGCACCACATATTCTGGATAACCATTGCGTAGTTCGTTGCACAGGCTGAAAGTAACAAGATCAAAAGTTCGACGTCACGGGCATGGAGTCAAAGTAACCACCCACGAGGTATGTACTAGGGGTTTATCACCTTCCGAACAAGGTTCTAAAGAGTTCTCGAAGTCTACGCTCTTCCTTTGGATATTACTGACATCCCAATTACTTGGTAATCAGTAATATTCGCAGGAAAAACTCGTTCGAGCGTAATATCGCATGACAACTACTTCCGGATTACTCTGTTACAGTCTCCGCATTGCACCTAAAAGGCCAGGATGGGTTAATGGTTCTACGGCCCTCAGCTTCTCGAGCTCCAAGGTTGAAAGCAACGACATCTTCCCGATTACTCGGCAAACATCACTACTTTCAAGGGTACCTCCACTGAGTGGGGGATTTTCATGCCTCCTTCTTCGGGATTACTCCCTCAAAGTTAACATGACTATACCTCCCGTCCTAATCCTATGTGTAACCCAAGTCTGGGTAGAGGAATTATCAAAAGTAAACACCAAACTCAACATCACAATGTATCCAGAATATGTGAGTAACAACAATATATATAATATATACAAAAGAATAAAATAAATAAAGAAATAAAACAGTAACGCGAGATGAAGCAAATAAATAAACAGCCAAAAAGACAAATAAACAAAACTAGGAGAGACTCGCTAAAGGTCCCCAGTAGAGTCTCCAGTTGAAACTACCGGCAGAAAACACAGAGCCGCCACCGAACTTTATTTATCCCTAAGGAAGGGGAAATATCGATAAAACTACAAAGGAATGGACAAGATGGTCTCGCGACCAAGAGAAAGGGTAAGGGAGCCGGTTATGCGAGGGGAAGTTATTAGCACCCCTTGCATCCGTTGTACTCAACAGGATCCATTTTGTTTGTTTGTCTTAAAGGGTGTATTTATCTATAACTATACTTGCTTAAAGGAAAATGGATGGTTTTTTGTTATTGCGTTCGTGAGGGTTTCGTGACCCTTTGCCTACGTATCCAATGAAGGAATCAGAACACCGTAGTTCCTCTAGAAAAATGATGGGTTTGTTTGTGTTTTTTAGTGGGCGACATTAACGCACGCATTTTAGCAATAGGCACGGCCGGTATCGGGTAGAACAGAGATAACATGCCCTTAGGGGAGTTTTGCTTGGTTGAGTGTTTTTGTGAGTTTTAAAATAAATTCAAGTAATGATTAAAGAGGTTTCTTTGGATTTTGGTTTGTTTGGTCAAAATGAGTGTGAATGAGATTTCGAAGATACGACCACCTAGTGTTGAAGTTTTTACTTGAAAGGTGTGAGTTTGAAAATTGAACATTTGGAAAAAATTATCTTAAGTTTTTAACAAAATAATAAATGAAAGATGAATGAGGGTATTCGCACGATTAGATGAGACGTGTTTGATGACATGAAGTCAACAAAGTTAAAACATTTCCCTTGGATTTGAGACGGACGAAAGATACAAATATTAACGATTGATGACAAAATAAATTAAAATGACAATTGAACAGTTAACTAATGAAAATTAAATTATACTAGCATGCATTTTGAACGATTAATTAAATAACCAAAATTACATAAAGACTAAATTACAATATCATGGATTTTTTTAACATTTAAACAAATAGCAAAAATTGAATAAAAAAACAGAAAAAATGCCCCAGCAGGGGTCGAGCTCAGGCCTTCAAGGTTACGGGTAATATACTTTGCCAGCTGAGGTAGATTTCTATTCGTTTATTAACATGATATAATTAGAACATAAGGGAAAATTAGTAAGGATGCTGGACCAAACAGGCCCAATGGGCCAACCGGGTTTGAAAAGGACAAGGATGGAAAAACGAAAACCCTAAAATGATGAAAGGCGCGGCAGCTAGTGTTACTGAGAATAAGAAACGATTAAACTATTATTACTGTAAAATTATTTCCTAAGTTCAACACAAAACAAACTCTTTCTCTCCAATCTCTCAATAGTAACGTCACCTCCTTGAAGAAAGAACCTTCTCTAAACCTCCAACACCATCAACAGCTTCAAACGTAATACGAATGTCAAATGCTTCTCTAACGCCTTCTCGAATCGACCTAATCGAAAGACGAACGGCCATCACGGTTGCCATCATCATCGTCGTCGCGCGACCGGTCGCTTGGTTCGTCTCGCATGCTCAAATACAAGAACAAGGTAAATTACTTGGAGGAAACGATTAATACACATGTGTACAAATAGAAAATTAACAGCGCCATTGTGATGTTGCAGGGTACCGATCCAAAATTGCAGTGGTGATGAGGTTAGGTTGAAGTTCGGTAAATGGTTTGTGAGGGTAGTTTTCGTAAAGAATTTGGCCTTCTAGGTTTGAATTGGAAGCTAGAAGAAATGTTGGTTGTTACTGGTATAGCCATAAGGACAGCATATTACATGCACGCCATAAGTATATACCCTATGGAAGTTGAGAAATTGGTTGCAACAAGGATTAAAGGGTTTGTGAGGGTCGTAATGTTAACAGGTCTTATTTTTAGCAGATTGAGGTTTTTAACAGGTTGTTGTGTTTTAACAGATTCTAGTATTGACAGGTGTTGTACCCCAAAATTTTCCCTCTCATTTTATCAAGATTTTTCTCAGAAGACTTTTGGACTCAAGACAAGATCAGGGTTTGCTCAGCTCAGGACATCTCATCTTGCACTGATATCCCAAAATTAGGGTTTGAGTTTGCACAAGAATTTTTGGACCACCAATGCTTCATGTGAATTTCATACATCCTCTTGGACCCCTAAGGTTGTTCATGTTAAGTTTCAAGCCTTAAACCACATTTTTGATCAGTCAATTGGACAGTTGACCTAAAAATCAACTGTGTTGGAGAAAAAGTCAACCATGACAAATTTACAGTCAAACTTCATAATTTTTGATCCACATCAACATTTTAGACTCATATGTACCATTTGATCAAGTTTGTACCACAGCTCCTCAAGAAATTTGATCAAATCAGCAAAAGGGCAAAATGGTTAAAATTAGGGTTTTGACTGAGAAAGGGCAATTTCTGATTTTTAACCTAGCCAATGACCAATTGAGTTTAAACATGATTTCAAGGGTACAATGGCATCATCTTTAACTAATTACATGGTTCAAAAGATCTCAAGTTCATTGGATTGACAGATGAATTTTGCAGTCAACTGATCAAAAGTCAACTGTACACTGAAAAGTCAAACTTTGGCTTTTTGGTCAAATTCAAGTGCCAAGGGTCATAATTCATCAAGATATGTCAAAATATGAAACTTGTTCACGAAGAAACTCAAATTTGAAAATTAGGGTTTTAATTTGAAAATTTTCATAACTTAGAATTTTTCTAAGTATAAAAATTTTCTTATTTTTTCCCAACTTTTCACCACTTTTTCACCATGATGCATTTTGATTCAAAGAAAAATTCAAACATGAAAGTTGTAGTCCTCCATGAAATCTACAACTTTTCTTCACAAACTTTTCCCAAAAGATGCTTGGATCTCAAGTTATGAATTTGTGAATATAGGTCCTTGAACTTCTTAACTTAGTGAAATTTTGCCCTAATTTAGGCAGGTTTTAGACCCAACTTCATGGACATTTTTCACCTATTTCCAAGAGGTATCTCAAATTGAATTTCAAATATGGATTATATATCACATTTCAAGCTTTCCAAAATGTCCAAGAACTCTCCAAGATCATTTTTGAGTAGGGAGAATCGAAGAAGGGAAGTTGGCATTTTATCACTTTTGATCAAGCCATTTTTTCAAAGCATCAAGTTGCAAATCAGATCTATGATGGTTGTATCTTGCTTTACAGGTCCTAAGCTTGCTTTACACTCCATAATTAAATGCAAACTCAGTTGACAAAGGCATTATCTTTGCTTTTGAAGCTTTGTACAAGAGATAATTCCATTTTAGGCATAAAGTTCACATTGCCATTTTCATAAAGATGACATTTTGTAACTTTATCAATCTTGAGCATTGAACATGTTACCTTGGTGTAAGCAATGTACACAGGTCTCAAGAAAATTGTACAATTGCATTTCAGCTCTTAAGCAAGCAAGGACAAGCATGTAAGTATGGTCACTTCACTTTACTTCAAATGCAAGGAAAGTTGCCAAAAGGTCCAAAACTTGTACAGCTAGTAAGTGCTGACTTTTATATCATTTATATACAAATATACAAACTTATTGCAAGGCTAAGCACAATTGATTTGAAGTTGAAACTCTCCAAAACTCAAAAACACTCAAAACTGCCCAAAACTCAGAACTTCTGCAAAAATCACAGCCAACCAATTTTTGGCTCGTGTGTTTTGTGTTTAAACATTTGAAACATCTCTTACACATCATACCAAAGCAATCCAAGCCATTACCCTGGTTATGTAACCCCTGCTTCAGCATCCACCATTTTCTCTTTGGAAGCTTGCAACTTGACTTATGCAGAGAGTTCCAGCCATCCTCAAAGCAAGATAAGCATTGGATTAACTTCAGGGAAGTTCAAGGAAGCTCAAACAATCCTCAGGCCTCCATTAAAGTCCATGCATTTCTCTACTTGAATCCAGCTGAAGGAGGTATATTTCTTAAACTCTATCTCTTTATTTAGGCAATTTCAAGCCACGATTTGTGAAGAAAAAATGTAGTCCTTATCATAACGAAGTTGTACATATGCATACTTTTCATTTATATTAACTGTGCTGAGAAAATTTGGAGATTGAAAATGCTGAAAAAGTTAGGTCACGAATTAGGGCTACCAAAATTCTCTCTAATCTTTAAAAGTTAGGTCACATAATTTATATGGTTAGAATCGTGAGCTCAAATGCCACATGTTTCATGTTATGAGTTTTTGTTTTTGTGCAAGCATGTGAGAGTTACAGGTTTGAACTGAAACGCACGTGCAGGGAAGCTAGCCAGAGGACAAGGATGAAGTCTGGGCTTTTTGGCGCCTTGGGCTTTTTGTTTTTGATATTCACACCCCCATGTCTTACTATTTGCACCCCCTTGCTTATTTGTTATATTTTTCATATTTTTTTTCATATTATCATATTTATTGCTTTTATTTATTTTTTATGAATAATAAAAATCCTAAAAATAATTTCTTTATTTTTTTCAATTTTATTTTATTTTATTTATTATTTTTTTACATAAAATTTAATTTATTTAATAGAATAGAACTTATTTTCTTAAAATAACTTGTAAATATATTTAAAAATACTCAATATTTTTATTATATTATTTATACTCATAAATACTTATTTTTATACATATTTAATTTTTAATATTTACATATAATATTATTTATTATTTTCTTATACAAAAAATGTGCAAAATAATAATAGGAAACCTTATTTTCTTTTAATTAAAAATTAGGGTTTCACCCCTCCAAAAATAATATTATTTTTTCCTTATTTTTTAGGGTTTAAATTAAATTATTTTCTCATACAAAAAACAAATACCAAAACATTTTTTACATAAATATATTACATTGCATTTTAAATATTTGTATATTTATTTAATTCGCGCAATATTCTATTGGGTTGTAATAATGTTTTTAGGTTTATATTTGTGCAAAATCCCCATTCAAAACTTGTATCCCCCCTCTCATAATAATTGTTGTAATAACTTAGTTTATTTTATGCAATTTATTGCTTTATATACTTTGCTTAGTAACTAGGGTTTGCATGACAAGAACAAAAACAAAGCAAAATAGAAAACCCTAAATACAAGACAATAGCATGAAAATAACACACTTTGCACACAAGCACCCTTAGGGTTTCTCCCACTTGGTTGCCTAAATTAAAATGGCCATGTTACGCACGCGAAGTATCTTGGCAAAACAAAACAAATATAAAATCATAGTCCCTCGATGACGCTATTCAAGGTTGCCTAAACAAGGATGATCTTGGTCCCTCAAAAATGCTAAGATACTTGGCAACATTGCTATCATGGTCATACGATGACCCACGCCCGTCCCGTTTACATCCAAAGATGGGGTTGCTTACCAAATCAATGGTAAGTCAACAATGTCAAAGGAATAAAAATGCATAAGAAAGACATTTGAGTAGGTAGATTAGCTTCTAGTTACTTGTTCCATTTCAAAACAATCCTTGCTATTTTCAAAAATAAACACACACACATTTCAAAACATCTTACAAAACATTGAAAACATTTTCAAAAGATAAACATCTTTGTATACATTCTTACGAACGAGAATCGTTACAAAGATTGCCTAAACAATGGCCTCTTTTACAAAATACTTTCAAAACCACACCAAACACCATTTCAAACAAAGCAAAGCAAGTGATCTAAACAAGTAACTAAGAGCCCATGGAAAACCATGGATGAAAAGGGTGCTAGCACCTTCCCTTTTCATAATCTACCCCCCGAACTCAAGAAAACATCTCAAAGATCTTTCTTGTGCTTTTTTACCTTTCCTTTTGGATAAAAGAAAAGTCGGTGGCGACTCTTGCTAACCGCAACATTTGCAAACACAAACACAAAACCTCAAGTCAGTTTTCCCACCGCATCACAGAACTGGCGACTCTGCTGGGGATAATTCTAAAAGTGGGGTTACCTTAGGGTTTAGATCACCTTTATTTGCTTACATTGTTTGACTTGTTTGCTTTACAATTATGGTTCTTTGTTTGGGTTTGAATCCTCCACCCGGATTTGGGAAACATTATAGGTAAATAGCAATACGTTGTGGAAACTGTACGGGGTATACCGACATGGTCTAAGCAATAGCTATATTAGTGTGACATATTTATGGGTACCGGTAGCCTTTTAGTTAATCAAAGAGAATACAGGGCTGCTGAGTGATTTCATGAAGCACTAATGAACTTCTAGAACTTTTACTTGACAAACTTGGCCTTTTAGGATGTAGTGAGATGACCGGCTTTGGTGCAGTCCGAAGTTGGTAGATACTCGATACTACACTCATTGAGGGTTGGTTTCTTGGAATATTTCGGTCGACAGCAAAGAGGCTTGAACTGAAATAATGAACAAGGAAATAATCCAGTGATATTGAGCTCCTTAGAACCTGGTTACTATTTCTAGGACAGGTTGAGCCAACTAAACTTCAAGAGGGTACTTACCTATAAACCTCATGCAAGCCTAAACTAGGAACTTGTTTGATTTTCTTGTACATATATACGTATGCATAACATCATGGACATCATGAACATCATATGCATTCACTAACCATTTCAAGGATTTTGGAGATTCATCTTTGTTCTTGTTTTGTAGGTTATGGATTCACTTCGCAGGAAAACTATCCAAATCAACCTTGTAAGAATTCCTCCACAACTCAAGGAGCTAGCTTCAAGGATCCCTGAGAATTCTCCATTCACCAAAAGACATGGTCGTCTACTCAACTTGGTCACTTCCAACACAGAGGAGGATATGATGAAAGTTCTCTTCCAGTTCTTTGACCCTTTACATCATTGCTTCACATTTCCTGACTATCAACTTGTGCCCACTTTGGAAGAATTCTCTCAACTTCTGAGGATTCCTATTCTCAATCAACTACGCTTCAACGGTACGGAAAGAGATCCAAATCCAGAAGAGATTGCTCAATCCCTGCACTTGCACTCATCTGATGTCACAACTCATTGGGAAACTAGAAGTGGTGTCAAAGGCTTCTTGTCAAAGTTTCTGTTTGAGAAGGCCCAAAGCTGTTGGAATTCCCTAGACTTGCAAGCTTTTGAGGAGATTGTAGCTCTTCTCATCTATGGGATGGTCTTGTTCCTAATCCTGACCAACTCATAGATGTAAGCGCTGTCAAAATCTTCATGTCTCGCAACCCGGTGCCTACATTGCTTGGGGATATCTTCCACTCTTTTCACACTCGTACAATGAGCAAGGTTTAAGGCGGTCACAAAGGTTAATGACACTTAACCATTCAGATATTCATTGGTGTTCTCGATCCAAAGAGAATGTTATTATTGTTGACCGTTGTGGGTAATTCCCTAATGTCCCTCTACTTGGAATTAGGGGAGGCGTCACCTACAACCCATGCTTAGATTTAAGACAGTTTGGTTATGCCCGAAGGGATGGCCCACATGATATGCTGATTCAAGGATTGGTTTTCGACTATGACAACGACGATCACAGACTTCATCAGAGATTCATCTGAGCTTGGAGGATGCCAAACAAGGTGGATAGCAAGACTTTGGGACACAAGAATTCCATCCCTCTTGAGCCTTACCTCAAGTGGGTACGAACCCGCACTCAAAGCCTTATGATGCCTTATCCCTCCATTCTCCCAGTGATTATAGAGCCTGTTAAGGAAAGAGAAGTTCCATACACTATCCCACATCCTGACATTCCGACATCACTCGAAGATTTACAAAGGGATTGGATACAGCTCAAGGGAGAGCGTGATACTTTAGAAGCCCAATTCTACGCAAGCGAGAAGAAGGTTCTGGAACTCACTCGGCTACTTCATGAAGAGTAGACTCTCAATACCTACATTGCACCAAAGAGGATGCGCAACGTCTTTTTACCTTAGATTTATGTATTATTTTGCCCAAGGGGCATTGATGTACTCAAATTATATCTTATTAATATGACGTGTGTTTCTTTTTTGTTTAAAACAAATTTGAATTTCTAAATCCTTGAAAACATTGCATGAATACACATCATTCATCATAAGCATAAACATGTCTTTGCAACAAGTTTCCTCATCTCTCTACTGTTTATTTCAGTATGATGGATCTCGAACAAACGGTCAAAGACTTACAAGCTCAGAATACACAATTTCAGCAGTTACTCATGACCTTAGCCAAGGGGCAGGAGGAGCTGAAGACTTTGCTAGAAAAAGAAAAAGAGAAAAAGAAGAAGAAGCCAGCTGGTGTGGTTATCATGGGCAGAAGATTTCAGGGACAAGCCAGAAGGACCTTAGATTTTCCTATAACATCTGATGAAGGGGAAAGAAAAGGAAAAGGAACGGCAGTACCATCAGATTCTGAAGAAGAAGGAGAGGAAGAAGAGGACTACTCTGAACAACAATACCCTCCGGCTGATGACAAGTACAAACACCTTGAAGAGAGACTAAGCGTTATGGAAATCCAGAGAGTACCAGGGTTAGATTTTGAGGAGTTAAGGCTGGTTTCAAGAAGATCATATGTCAGGAAGATTCAACCACATTCTGCCGACAAAGACCTGTGGGTCCACTTTTTCCAAGATAGTTTATCAGGAACGCAACTTGATTGGTTCTACCAATTAGAAAGGGCTGATGTCCACAATTGGGAAGACTTAGCAGTAGCCTTCTATAAACAATATCAGTACAACACCGACTTGGCACCTACCCGTACTCAGCTTCAGAGTATGGCCATGGTTTCCAATGAGGGCTTTAAAGATTACGCGCAAAAGTGGAGAGACCTAGCTGGAAGGGTAAAACCCCCTCTATCTGAGAGGGAGTTGGTGGACATGTTCCTGGGAACTCTATCAGGTCCTTTCTTCAATCATCTTATTGGGAGTTCCTCTGCAGGTTTTACTGAATTAATTTTAACCGGCGAAAGACTGGAGGCTGGTATAAGAAGTGGGAAGATTCAAAAGGACGCATCTGCCTCAACAGCTGTGAAAAAACCCTTCACTGGTAGGAAGGAAGTATCTGCTGTCTATTCACAGAGGAATCAGGTAATAATTGAGCGCCGACCAACGGTGGGGGTCGTAATGATTCCGAAGCCTGCATCAGACCAGCCGAGAAATAACCAGCAAAGGGTAGAAAGGCCAGTTCGGCAATTTACCAAGATTAACATGACTCCAGCCCAAGTTATACCACATCTTTTGAAGTTTAATCTGGCCACTTTGAAAGAGGCCCCAAAAAATCCCAATACTACGTCTCCACATTACCATCCCAACGCCAGATGCGCGTACCATTCTTAAAGTCCAGGGCACGACACCAACAACTGTTGGGCTCTAAAGAATAAAATTCAGGACTTGATAGATGCAAAGGAAGTTGAGTTTGAAGTGCCTGAGAAACTAAATTTTATTTCCGCTCCAATGCGTAGGCATGGTCCCAATGCCAACGCTATTGAAGAAGATCTGTTTGTTGCTATCGTGGATGAACTGTTAACTCCGCTCCCGACCATCAAGTCGAATTTGTTGAAAGTTGGCATCTTCCCAGGTTGTGACAAAGATTTCCATGTTTACCTGTCCTCATCATTTGACTGCCCTCTATTGAAAAAGGGTATCCAACGACTGATGGATAACCAAGAAATTTTGTTTGAGAATGCTCCTGTTTCACCCATTCCAGTGAAAGAAGTTTCAATTATAACCATCTACACCAATCCTTCCAGGGCCCCTAAAAGACCCGTTAGGATTACACTTGCTCCAAAGAATACTCCGCTCAAGATTACAATGCTTCGGCCGGCCCCATACAAATCAAATAAAACAGTACCATGGAATTATGGTGGAGAAATCTACTACCATGGTATTAAACAGGATGAACTGACTGCCGAAGAAGAAAGCTCTGAAGAGGACAGTTCCGACATTAGAAATATTGTTGCAACTAGCAAGATCACCCGCAGTGGTAGGATCTTCTCTCCAGAGATTGCTCCTCCAACAACAGTCTTTGGACCCGTGGACATTCCAAAGATTACCTCTGCACCAGTGATTATACCTGCAAGTGTACTTACCGACAAAGACAATACAATCCCTATCCCTACTTCCACTGCTGAGAATAAAGGAAATAACGTTCAAGAGGAGCCTGTCCAGACGAAGGCTCAATCACTAGTTATTCCTGAAACATCCAAGAAGGAGATGGAAGAAATCCTGAGGATAATTAAGAAGAGTGATTATGATGTGATTGAACAGTTGGGGCAGACCCCTTCCAAGATATCTATGTTAGCTCTGCTGCTCTGCTCTGAAGCACATGCCAAAGCTTTGGTAAAATTTCTGAAGACAACTCATGTGCCACAAGAGACGTCTGCTGACTAGGTTCAAGACTGTGTGGCAAGTTTGACAGCTTATAATGGCCTGGGTTTCTCTGATGCTGACTTGACACCCCGAGGGAGAAAACACAACGAGGAATTACATGTCTCAGTGGAGTGTAGAGGAACAACCCTAGCCTATGTCTTGGTTGATATTGGATCACCCTTGAACGTCTTACCGAAGAAAGCCCTTGTTAGATTGGACTGCGAGGGGTTGACTTTAAAACCCAGCAACATAGTGGTGAGAGCTTTTGATGGTTCGAAGAGGATGGTCCACGGGGAGGTGGACATCCCAATAAAGGTGGGAACTCAGGTTTTCAACTACACCTTCTATGTGATGGACATCCGTCCTTCTTATTCCTGTCTGTTGGGACGCCCCTGGATCCACAATGCCGGTTTTGTCACCTCCACCTTGCATCAGATGCTGAAGTACCCCGTCCAAGTGAAGATCATAATTGTACATGGGGAGGAGGAGTATATGATTAGTCATCTGAATTCCTTACGTTATATGGAGTTAGATGGCGAATTCATTGAGACCCCTTTCCAACAATTTGAATAAGTCTCTCCAGAAGTAGCGGCGACCAAGGCGGTATCCTCGATTCCAAAGATCACTAGACCTCCACCTCGGATGTCATCTCTAAAGGATGCAAGGACAGTAGTGGAAGAAGGGGATGCATAATCTGGGGGAAGCTTCCAGACATTCCCTACAAATCAGACAAGTTTGGCTTGGGGTTTACTTCGACTGGTCAGAAGGTTGTGCGTCGTGCCCGTGCTGGGGGGCCACCTGTAAAGATTAGCAATCGAAGCGTCAACACAGTAGAAAACAATGAAGAGGATGGCAGCCTGGAAGATTGGATATTTCCTACTGTCAGCGGAGGACTGCACAACTGGGAAGCCAGAGACTTCATCCCAATAACTTTCATATCTCAGTAATTTATCTTTTACATTTCTGTTGGACTTGTAATAATTCACGAACAATTCGCACTTTAAAAACCTTGTGTCTTACCTGAGGCACAATGGTCCATTTGTAAGGGTTTTTATTTCATCTACATATGACATTCAATGAATCATGGATGCTTTTTCACATATAAACCTTTTATGCTCATTGTCTTTCTTTTACATTTTATTGTTTTAAGATGGCTATACCCTTACACACACCCACACTCACAAATACATGAACCCTTCCATTCCGGATCCCATGGGTAACGATACTGCTATAGCCTTCAGTGACTCTGAAGATCTGATCTACCAAGCCGAATACGAAGGTGAGGAAGATTGTGAGGTACCAGGGGAATTGGCCAGATTACTACAGCAAGAGGAAAGAGCAATTCAGCCTCATGAGGAGTTGTTGGATACAATCAACTTTGGTACCGAGGAGGATAAAAAGGAAATCATAGTGGGTGCCAATATAGAGCCGAGTGTCAAGGGGCGCCTAATTCAGCTATTGCATGATTATGTTGAGATCTTTGTCTGGTCATACGAAGACATGCCGGGACTCGATACAGACATCGTGGTATATCATCTACCCACAATAGAAGACTGTCCACCGGTGAAACAAAAGGTCCGCCGCATGAGACCTGACATGTCATAAAAGATCAAAGCAGAAGTTATGAAACAGTTCAATGCTGGATTTCTAGCTGTTACTTCTTATCCTCAATGGGTGGCCAACATTTTTCCCGTGCCTAAAAAGGACGAAAAAGTGAGAATATGCGTGGATTATAGAGATTTAAACAGGGCCAGCCCTAAAGATGATTTTCCACTTCCGCACATCGACATCCTGGTTGACAATACAGCCCAGCACAAAGTATTTTCTTTCATGGACGGATTCTCAGGCTATAACCAGATCAAAATAGCACCTGAGGACATGGAGAAAACTAAATTTGTCACACAGTGGAGTACGTTCTGCTACAAAGTGATGCCATTCGGACTGAAGAATGTTGGGGCAACGTATCAATGTGCCATGGTAGCTTTGTTTCATGATATGATACATCATGAGATAGAGGTCTACGTAGATGACATGATAACCCGATCACAAACTGAAGAAGAACACCTTGATCACTTGCAAAAGCTGTTTGTCAGATTGAAGGAGTACAAACTAAGATTGAACCCAAACAAGTGCACATTCGGAGTCTGGTCCGGTAAACTCTTAGGGTTCATTGTCATTAACAAAGGCATCGAGGTTGATCCTGCCAAGGTTAAAGCGATACAAGAAATTCCTGCTCCTCGCACTGAGAAGGAAGTCAGAGGATTTTTGGGACGCCTAAACTATGTTGCCAGATTCATTTCTCACCTAACGTCTACTTGTGAACCAATCTTCAAGCTGTTGAAGAAAGATCAGGTAGTCAGATGGAATGATGGTTGCCAGATTGCTTTTGATAAAATTAAGGAGTGTTTACTAGAGCCTCCCATCTTGGTTCCTCCATTTGAGGTAAGACCGCTAATCATGTATTTGACCGTCTTAGAGAATTCAATGAGGTGCGTATTGGGGCAACATGACGAGTCTGGCCGAAAAGAGCAAGCTATTTATTACCTAAGCAAAAAGTTTACCGACTGTGAAACCAAATATTCACTGCTCGAGAAAACTTGTTGCGCTTTGGTATGGGCTGCTCGCCGGCTAAGACAGTATATGTTGACTCATACCACTTTGCTGATATCTAAGATGGATCCGATAAAGTACATCTTTGAGAAGCCTGCTCTGTCTGGGAGGATAGCTAGATGGCCGATGATCCTAACAGAATATGACATACAGTACACGACCCAAAAAGCTATAAAGGGCAGTGTGCTAGCTGATCATCTTGCTCATCAAGCTGTAGAAGATTACCAGTCCATGAAGTTTGACTTCCCTGACGAAGACATCATGACAGTAGACAACTGCGAAGAGATTAGACCATATGACGGACCTGGACAAGAATCCCGATGGACCCTGTACTTTGATGGGGCATCCAATGCACTTGGTAACAATATCGGCGTTATGCTCATATCTGCGGAAGGATTCCATACTCCTTTCACCGCCAGACTTTGCTTCAACTGTACGAACAACATGGCAGAGTACAAAGCATGCGTCTTTAGTCTCAAGGCTGCCATAGACTTGGGAATCAAATCCTTAGATGTGTTTGGGGATTCAGCTTTGGTCATCAGTCAGATCAAAGGAGAATGAGACACTAAGCACCCAAACCTTATCCCTTACAAAGAACATGTTTTGACATTGTTACCACATTTTGAGCAGATTACCTTCGAGCATTTCCCGCGAGAAGAAAATCAGATAGCAGATGCTCTAGCTACAATGTCATCTATGTTTAAACTTAATTGGGATAACGAGGCTCCCCGGATCTCCATTGAACGGATGGACGAACCAGCACACTTTCACGAGATTAATACTGAAGAAGTAGTGGACCAGTCGTGGTTTCATGAAGTCAAAAGGTATCTCGAGGCTCAAGAATATCCATAAGGAGCTTTAGTCAATGAAAAAAGTTCTTAAGGATATTTTCAGCTAAGTTCTTCCTAAGTAATGGCATCCTGTACAAGCGTAATCATGATTTTATTCTGCTCCGTTGTATGGACAAGATTGAAGCTGAAAAGATCATGGCTGAATTGCACGAGGGTACCTTTGGCACTCACTCTAGTGGGCATACGATGGTGAAGAAAATTCTACGGGCAGGCTATTATTGGTCTACCATGGAAGTTGAATGCTATCAACACTCCCGGACCTGTCATAAGTGTCAAATCTATGCAGACAAGGTGCACGTGCCTCTGGTTCCTCTAAATGTCTTAACAGCTCCTTGGCCCTTCGCTATGTGGGGAATCGACATGATTGGAGAGATCAAGCCTACAGCCTCCAATGGACACCGCTTCATTCTAGTGGCCATTGAATATTTCACCAAATGGGTCGAAGCAGCTTCCTTCGCATCTGTTACTAAGAATGTTGTTGCCCGCTTCATCAAGCAGAATCTCATTTGCCGGTACGGTATCCCAGAAAGGATCATCACTAATAACGGTACAAACCTTAACAATACTATGATCACCGCCTTGTGCGAGCAGTTCAAAATTCAACATCACAATTCATCCCCCTATCTGCCAAAGATGAATGGTGCAGTAGAAGCTGCTAATAAAAACATTAAAAAGATCATACAAAAGATGACAATCACCTACAAGGACTGTCATGAGATGTTACCGTTTGCTCTTCATGGGTACCGTACTACGGCTCGCACGTCAACTAGGGCAACACCCTATTCTTTGGTTTAGGGCATGGAAGTTGTCTTACCTATCGAGGTTCAGATTCCCTCTTTGAGAATCATGAAAGATGCAGGTTTGAGTGAAGACGATTGGATCCAGACCCGGCTTGATCAATTGAACTTAATTGACAAAAAGAGACTTACTGTTGTTTGCCATGGTCAGATGTATCAAAAACGGATGATCAAGGCATTCAACAAGAAAGTCAGGCGCCAGGTATACCAAGTCGGAGATCTAGTGATCAAGCGCATCATTTTGCCACAAAGTGATCCCAGGGGAAAATGGACTCCTACCTATGAAGGACCTTTTATGATCAAGAACATCTTTTCTGGTGGGGCAATGATCTTAACCACCATGGACGGCGACGACCTGCCACACCCTGCGAATGCAGACATAGTCAAAAGATACTACACATAAGAGACCCGCTAGGTTGACACACCTGGGAAAAACAAGGGCATCCCGGCGAACCAAAAAGGTTCGGGAAAAAATTAGGGATAAAATAAATAAAATTTGTACACCCGGCAAGTTGAAAACCCGAAAGGGCGACTTGGGCAAAAAAGGGTTTCCCGGTGGATCGAAAACCCAAAAGGGCGGTCCAGGCAAAAATTAGGGTATTAAAGCGTATGATTATGTCTCGTCGGATCACTTTAAGGACAACTTCAATCTCTTCACTAACAAACCCGAAGCTTCTGATCAATCCAATCATCTTCGGACGAAGCAATGGATAGACAAGATATTCGGAGATACGAAGGCTATAGAAGAATGGGAACCCCATGAGATTATCACATATAGCTATCTTTGTATAAATTTTTCTTACTTTTATGACACCATCCTCTTACTAGGATGCTTGTCTCCTTTGTACAAAATACTTATTCAAAGTAAATACAAAGATATCTCTTTCAAAGTATAGAAAACTATTTGCCTTTTTCTGTACACTTGTGTTTTTATTTGCAAAAACGTCCAATGATTCATTAATGAACATATGCATTTGAACATAATTACTTTTTACAAATAAACAAAGTGGAAAAGAACAATTACTGACAGATTGAAAGGATAGGAAAACGTCTTTAGGCTATTCTATGAGCAATCCCTACAGTACATCATTAAGATCCCCAGCGGAGTTAAAACTTCAAACTCTCAATCCCCAGCGGAGCCAAAACTTCAAATTTTCAATCCCCAGTGGAAACCATCCAGTTTCTTCAAATTCCCCTGCAAGTTTCCTTGAAGCCTGAAAAGCAACCAGATAACAGTTTAACTTTTGTTTCTCCCTGACCTAGGATGATTCCCCAGTAGAGTGGCAGACGACCGAAACTCCTGAACGTTTTCCAAACAGGAATAAGTTTCCTTCCCCACAGAGTTTTCTTTATTCCCCGGCAGAACAATGATTCCCATTGTGTAATCCCCAGTATAAGTCATCAAAATTCTCTGGATTCCCAAGTAGATTACTCAAGCAGTATACGACATTGCTCTCACAATAGGATTTTGTCAATACTTCAACTTCAAGGCATGAAGAATCCACATATCCTCAGCAATCAAGGATTTATTATCCTCAGCAACAGTCAAGGATTTATTTTCCTCAGCATTACAACGAATCAGCTTACATGCGCATACATTACATCCATATATCATAAACATTGATAAAAACACATATATTGCATCATACATTTCATGCAACATGACTTTTGTGTTTCAGCTAACATTTTACCCTTTTCAGGATAAGATTAACAGCTACCGTTTAAACAATATGCAATCATGATACAGTTCAGATACGCTCCAGACAAGGATGCCATTCTGATACTCATTCAGATTCAGCTTTCAGACAAAGTACAGATACGCTCCAGACACGGAAGTCATTCTGTTACTCATTCGAATTCAGCAATCATGATACAATTCAGATACACTCCAGACACGAAAGTCATTCTGTTACTCATTCAGATTCAGCTTTCAGATACAGTTCAGATACATTCCAGACATAGAAGTAATTTTGTTACTCATTCAGATTCAACCTTCAGATACAGTACAGATACGCTCCAGACACGGTTGTCGTCCTGATACTCATTCAAATTTCAAGTTTAGATACGCTCCAGACACGGATGTCATTCTGGCCTTTATTCAGATTTCAACAATCAGATACAGTATAGATACACTCCAGACAAGGATCCCATTCTGATACTCATTCATACCTCAACTTCAAGATACAGTCCAGATACGCTCCAGACAAGGATGTCATTTTGTTACTTATTCAGACTTCAACACCCAGATGCAATTCAGATACGCTCCAGATGTGTATGCCATTCTGATACTCATTCAGATTTCACCCTATCAGATACAGTACAGATACTGTTTAGACACAAATGCTATTATGTTTCTCATTTAGATTTCAAGTCTCCAGATACAACTCAGATACGTTCCAGACACGGACACCATTCTGATACTTATTCTTCTGACTTACAATTTACAATTCAACAAACATTCTTGGATGGCATCTACAAGCCCATCTCCAACAATATTATATCACCTCTCCAAATGGCATCTTTAAGCCAATTCCCTCAACTACACATTGTCGAGTGCAAATTTATGGGCACTCTAGTGTCCAATCATCTTTTACCTTCGAGTCACGAACGACAAAGCTCGCCAATCTAACTCTTCAGGTTCAAGAAGATTGAACAGGTGAAGTTATTGTACCCCAAAATTTTCCCTCTCATTTTATCAAGATTTTTCTCACAAGACTTCTTGGACTCAAGACAAGATCAGGGTTTGCTCAGCTCAGGACATCTCATCTTGCATTGATATCCCAAAATTAGGGTTTGAGTTTGCACAAGGATTTTTGGACCACCAATGCTTCATGTGACTTTCATACATCCTCTTGGACCCCTAAGATTGTTCATGTTAAGTTTCAAGCCTTGAACCACATTTTTGATCAGTCAATTAGACAGTTGACCTAAAAATCAACTTTATTGGGGGAAAAGTCAACCATGACCAATTTATAGTCAAACTTCATAATTTTTTATCCACATCAACATTTAGACTCATATGTACCATTTGATCAAGTTTGGATCACAACTCCTCAAGAAATTTGATCAAATCAGCAAAAGGGCAAAATGGTCAAAATTAGGGTTTTGACTGAGAAAGGGAAATTTCTGATTTTTAACCTAGCCAATGACCAATTGAGTTCAAAAATGATTTAAAGGGTACAATGGCATCATCTTGACCTAATTACATGGTTCAAAAGATCTCAAGTTCATTGGATTAACAGATGAATTTTGCAGTCAACTGATCAAAAGTCAACTGTACACTGAAAAGTCAAACTTTGGCTTTTTGGTCAAAATCAAGTGCCAAGGGTCATAATTCATCAAGATATGTCAAAATATGAAACTTGTTCACCAAGAAACTCAAATTTGAAAATTAGGGTTTTAATTTGAAAATTTTCATAACTTAGAATTTTTCTAAGTATAAAAATTTTCTTATTTTTTCCCAACTTTTCACCTATTTTCACCATGATGCATTTTGATTCAAAGAAAACTTCAAACATGAAAGTTATAGTCCTCCATGAAATCTACAACTTTGCTTCACAAACGTTTACCAAAATATGCTTGAATCTCAAGTTATGAATTTGTGAATATAGGTCCTTGAACTTCTTAACTTAGTGAAATTTTGCCCTAATTTAGGCAGGTTTTGGACCCAACTTCATGGACATTTTTCACCTAGTTCCAAGAGGTATCTCAAATTTCATTACAAATATGGATTATATAGAACATTTCAAGCTTTCCAAAATGTCCAAGAACTCTCCAAGATCATTTTTGAGTAGGGACAATCGAAGAAGGGAAGTTGACATTTTATCACTTTTGATCAAGCCATTTTTACAAAGCATCAAGTTGCAAATCAGATCTATGATGGTTGTATCTTGATTTACATGTCCTAAACTTACTTTACGCTCCATAATTAAATGCAAGCTAAGTTGACAAAGGAATTATCTTTGCTTTTGAAGCTTTGTACAAGAGATAATTCCATTTTAGGCATAAAGTTCACATTGCCATTTTCATAAAGATGAACTTTTGTAACTTTATCAGTCTTGAGCATTGAACCTGTTCCCTTGGTGCAAGCAATGTACACAGGTCTCAAGCAAATTGTACAAGTGCATTTCATCTCTTAAGCAAGCCAGGACAAGCATGTAAGTATGGTCACTTCACTTTACTTCAAATGCAAGGAAAGTTGCCAAAAGGTCCAAAACTTGTACAGCTAGTAAGGGCTGACTTTTGTATCATTTCTATACAAATATACAAACTTATTGCAAGGCTAAGCACGATTGATTTGAAGCTGAAACTCTCCAAAACTCAAAAACACTCAAAACTTCCCAAAACTCAGTACTTCTGCAAAAATCACAGCCAACCAATTTTTGGCTCGTGCGTTTTGTGTTTAAACATTTGAAACATCTCATACACATCATACTAAAGCAATCCAAACCATTACCCTGGTTCTGTAACCCCTGTTTCAGCATCCACCATTTTCACTTTGGAAGCTTGCAACTTGACTTGTGCAGAGAGTTCTAGCCATCCTCAAAGCAAGATAAGCATTGGATTAGCTTCAGGGAAGTTCAAGGAAGCTCAAACAATCCTCAGGCCTCCATTAAAGTCCCTGCATTCCTCTATATGAATCCAACTGAAGGAGGTATATTTCTTAAACGCTATCTCTGTATTTAGGCAATTTCAAGCCTTGATTTGTGAATAAAAAATGTAGTCCTTATCATAACGAAGTTGTACATATGCATACTTTTCATTTATATTAACTGTGCTGAGAGAATTTGAAGATTGAAAATGCTGAAAAAGTTAGGTCATGAATTAGGGCTACCAAAATTCTCTCTGATCTTTAAGAGTTAGGTCACATAATTTATATGGTCAGAATCGTGAGCTCAAATGCCACATGTTTCATGTTATGAGTTTTTGTTTTTGTGCAAGCATGTGAGAGTTACAGGTTTGAATTGAAACGCGCGCGCAGGGAAGCTAGCCAGAGGACAGGGATGAAGTCTGGGCTTTTTGGCGCCTTGGGCTTTTTGTTTTTGATATTCACACCCCCATGCCTTACTATTTGCACCCCTCTGGCTTATTTGTTATATTTTTCATATTTTATTTTCATATTTTCATATTTATTGCTTTTATTTATTTTTTCTGAATAATAAAAATCCTAAAAATAATTTCTTTATTTTTTGCAATTTTATTTTATTTTTTTAATTATTTTTTTACATAAAAATTAATTTATTTAATAGAATAGAACTTATTTTCTTAAAATAACTTGTAAATATATTTAAAAATACTTAATATTTTTATTATATTATTTATACTCATAAATACTTATTTATATACATATTCAATTTTTAATATTTACATATAATATAATTTATTATTTTCTTATACAAAAAATGTGCAAAATAATAATAGGAAACATTATTTTCTTTTAATTAAAAATTAGGGTTTTTCCCCTCCAAAAATAATATTATTTTTCCTTATTTTTTAGGGTTTAAATTAAATTATTTTCTCATACAAAAAACAAATACCAAAACATTTTTTACATAAATATATTGCATTGCATTTTAAATATTTGTATATTTATTTAATTCGCGCAATATTCGATTGGGTTGTAATAATATTTTTAGGTTTATATTTGTGCAAAATCCCCATTCAAAACTTGTATCCCCCTTCCATAATAATTGTTGTAATAGCTTAGTTTATTTTACGCAATTTTTTTCTTTATATACTATGCTTAGTAACTAGGGTTTGCATGACAAGAACAAAAACAAAGCAAAATAGAAAACCCTAAATACAAGACAAAAGCATGAAAATAACACACTTTGTACACAAGCACCCTTAGGATTTCTCCCACTTGGTTGCCTAAATTAAAATGGCCATGTTACGCACACGAAGTATATTGGCAAAACAAAACAAATATAGTCCCTCAATGACGCTATTCAAGGTTGCCTAAACAAGGATGATCTTGGTCCCTAAAAAATGCTAAGATACTTAGCAACATTGCTATCATGGTCATACGATGACCCACGCCCGTCCCGTTTACATCCAAAGATGGGGTTGCTTACCAAATCAATGGTAAGTCAACAATGTCAAAGGAATAAAAATGCATAAGAAAGACATTTGAGTAGGTAGATTAGCCTCTAGTTACTTGTTCCATTTCAAAACAATCCTTGCTATTTTCAAAAATAAATACACACACATTTCAAAACATCTTACAAAACATTGAAGACATTTTCAAAAGATAAACATCTTTGTATACATTCTTACGAACGAGAATCATTACAAAGATTTCCTAAACAATGGCCTCTTTTACAAAATACTTTCAAAACCACACCAAACACCATTTCAAACAAAGCAAAGCAAGTGATCTAAACAAGTAACTAAGAGCCCATGGAAAACCATGGATGAAAAGGGTGCTAGCACCTTACCTTTTCATAATCTACCCCCCGAACTCAAGAAAACATCTCAAAGATCTTTCCTGTGCTTTTTTACCTTTCCTTTTGGAT
Source organism: Vicia faba (assembly GCA_948472305.1). Classification (NCBI taxonomy): domain Eukaryota; kingdom Viridiplantae; phylum Streptophyta; class Magnoliopsida; order Fabales; family Fabaceae; genus Vicia; species Vicia faba. Next base: position 1,220,800,054 of record OX451739.1, on the reverse strand, counting down.
AAAAGAAAAGTCGGTGGCGACTGTTGCTAACCGTAACATTTACGAACACAAACACAAAACCTCAAGTTAGTTCTCCCACCGCATCACAACAGGTTCTATGGTTTTAGTGGTTAAGCTTTTTAACAGCAGGTTCTAGTGTTAATTAACAGCTTCTAATGTTTTGACAGCAGGTTTTTTGTTTTGACAGCAGGTTTGTTGTTAACAGGTTTTAAGATTGTTAACAGGTTAAGGTTCTAAGAGTTAGCAGATTGAGGTTTTCTTAGTGATAACAACACACAACAATATGGAAATGGAAATTAAAATTGGATACAGATATGAAAATGAACAGTAATGAAATAGCATGAGTTATAGCAAAAAAACCTGGTATGTTTTTCTTTGATCTGTTTCTCTTGCCGAAAAATTTTTGGAAAAGAAAACCCTTTTTCTGTTTTCGATCTTGCTCTTGCTGAAGAATTTTTTTTGGAACTAAGGCTCTTTTCTGTTTTCGATCTTGCCTTGGCTGCCTCAAAAAGAAAAATCCTCTTTGTTATGTTTTAGGCTGTGTGTCCAGGATCCCTCAATGAAACAATGGTGTGTTTCTTTATAGTGCAACAGGGGTGGAAATCAGGGGGGGGGGGGAATTTGGGGAAATTTGAACATTGTTGGTATGCTGGTTTTTTGCTTTTGTGAGGCAGATTCTGACTTGCTAATTTGGTGCAATGTTACAACAGTAGTTCTTTGTTGTTTTGTGGGCTACATTTTGACTGTTTTTTTGCAAGTTTATAGCAGCTGGTTTTGGGACAGTAATGTGCAGGTTGTATCTTTCCTCTTTTACCTTTCTGTGATGCAAAGCTTACTGCTTTTTTTTCCTTAAAGTTCTGAAGGGTTTGCACATTTGGAACATGATGACATAAGGCATTTGGCTGCTTGCACTAATGTTTTGTTTGATATGATGCTGCATTTCTTTCTCATAGTTGAGTTGCTTTTTTGTTTTAGCTTGTGACTTGTTGTCGGTTGCCTTGGGCTGCTGTTACATTGTTTGCTAGCATGCTATGTTGTTCCGCTAGCCTGTTATGCTGCTGTATGTTTATGCTGGACTGTTTTGGCTTTGCTGCTTTGCTTCTATGCATTTGGCTAGCCTGCTATACTTGTTTCGCTAGCCTGCTTGTTACTTTGTTTGTTGTTCTGATATACTTGTTTGGATACCTGCTTGCTGGCTTACTGTTGTTGTTTTGCAGCAGTAGAAAAAAAATAGAATATTTGCAAACTTCTTTTATTTTTTCTTTTTGTGAACCAAAAGGCACAAGCTTTTTGTGATTTGCAATTGGGAGAGGGAAAAAATAGTCCATGATTAAACAAACTCCCTTTTAATCTGATTCCAAATACAAACCCTCATGATGAGATATCAATTAATTAATTCTTGTTTTAAAATTTTTTTATATGCTTGATCGCTAACTTTTCTCTTTTTCCTTGTTTCATGAGCACGATTATTGGACGGTCCAAAGCGAGATTGAAAGAACATGGACGATTCTCTTGAAGAAGAAGCAACAACAATTGAAGGAGAAAGAATTGATTCCCTTTTTGTTTTTGTAATCTGTAATTGTAACTTGTAATTCGTGACATGCCTTGTAACTCGTCTCAAAAAAAAAGTAATGAACATAAAAGCTGGAATGAATTTATTTTGAATGAATTTGTTATAGAAATCAAATAACTCTTGCATCTTGTTTAAAATTCTGAAATTCTCTCTTGAATAATTCGAACGCACATCTCAATTTTGTAACTTAAATCTCAAGAAATCATGAATAATGGTTATAGCTTGTACTCCAAACAAATCACGCGCCTTATCTTTCGAAATCTAATCAAACTCTTAAACAAAACAAATGCTTAAGAATTTAATTCCACTGGTTAATTTGAATCCCAAAACACCGGACGCTTGAACCTTGATCTTCATATCATGCCTGAACCACACTTGCACTTCTTGACTAGAACTTTAACCTTGACATTCACATCGCGAGTAACTTGCAACTTAAGCAAACCAAAACATGTCTTGATCATCATGAACCTTCAACCTCATTTCCAAATGTACTGAGCTTTGAGCCATCCTCGAGGCAGGCGAAAAAAACATCTTCACAGAAACCAAAAACTCGAAACCCTAGCATCTTGACCAGCATACATAGGGAAATAAACCCTAATCCAGGCTCTGATAAATTTGAGCGAGAACCAACCTTGTAACCTGACGACACAACTCATTCCACAATCCGTTAATCGAGAACCAGATGCGTTTCCTTTTTACCTAATAAGAAAACCTCAAAATAAGATTAGACATAAAGAGGGCGCAACCCTAAAACTTTAAACCAAAGCGCCCGATTCCATGAGATGTGGGATATGCAAATGACTGAATAATAAAAATGATGCAAATGGAATGCAAAGTTCAAAGCTAGATAAAAAATAAAGAGATAGGGAAAATTTCGGGTACGACACCATCACAACCGAGTTGGAAGTGATCATGCATAGATTTTCTAAAGCGGATGATATTATAAGATTGCACATTATAGAACAATTGAGGAAAATCTCCTATCCAGAAACCATCAATATGAAACTTCCTTCACAACCGATAAAAACCAAAGGTGCTCCTAAAAAGTGTAAAAGTACACAAGATGATAATTTAACAAGGTGGACTCCGTCTTACAATGAAGTTGTTGATTCACATTTCCCGAATTCTCCAAGCCTAAAATAGCAAAAGAGTGTTTTCAAAGGAGCTCGCATTTCCAAACCACCTCGTACACCGCCAATCAAAAAACCACTAACTCCGCATCTAATTATTCACATTGATGAGATGTCGGTTTTTATGCACAAACACATTGAAAGGATTGTAGATGTGGGGGCATTAATTGCGGCTTTCGGGCCGTATCTGGTTTACTTGGTAAAGGTGAGGAGAACCACGCTATAGTACAATAAACACTTATTTCAGAATGGATGGTGCATTGACAAGATTACGTATGATTATATGAGGGTAAGAAACGTTTCAATAAAATTCATAACACTCTTGTTCTAAATCTTACCGGTTTCACACCACCTGACAAGTGGATGTGCTTCCCTGAAATGGGTTATCTTATAGAAAGTGCATATGGTAGGGTGTGTATCGATATCACGAGATATAGTTTTTCGGAGACACTTTTTCCACTACGAAGTTGCCCACCTCAAGACCCATCCGGCCGTATCTTAGATCGCTCCATTTTGTTCAAGTATGTTTGAAGCCGAGGTGTCCTATTTCTGCTACGTCATTGCAATGGACGACACATTCCGTAAAAGAGGCAAAAACTTGGGCGGATCATTTTTTGGAAAGGATGGCCGAATTCACCAAGTTGTTGGAACTTGAATGAGAATCAAATAGGGAGAAGTAGAAGAAAGAACCAATTTTAGATTTAAGCGGTAGTCATTCGTTCGGTACATTTTAGAATGTAATCGAACCATTTTTTGTATGTATTGTCATGCACAATGTAATCAAATCATTTTGTGATATATCTATACGATTCAATACATATATATATATATATATATATATATATATATATATATATATATATATATATATATATATATATATATATATATATATATATATATATATATATATATATATATATATATATATATATATATATATATATATATATATATATATATTCAATATTTTACCGATTTATACTTTTATCGATTAAATTGTGAATTTATCTTTGAATGGTATTAATTTTTCCAACATAGAGTTTTGTCTCTGCATAATTCATAAATACATTTCCAAATTATTAAAAAAAACACAATCAGAGAATGTTTCGAAATTGTACTTCCGAAAGCACCCTAATTTTGTTAAAAAATAAGGGGTTGTTTCGGAAGTGTATTTCTGAAACATGCTCTAACACAGGATGAGAATTCTTAGGACCAAATTGCTCCAAATCCTCTATAAATAGGATATCTAAACAATTTCTTCAACATCATACGCCAAACTCAGATATCACACACCACAAATCAGATATGACACAAACATATCCTCACCATGCTTTTGTCTACTTCAATGGTGCGAGCTGCCACTTCAATTTAGGTTCTGCGAGGATACGCCTCTCACCAAGCTCATTATCATACTCAACTTTCTCTTGCAATATCTAGAAAATCGTAGGGTAGTCAAGCTCGAGTATCGTTCACCATTACTTGACACTGATGGAAAGGTCGAGTTCGCCAAATTTGAGACAAAGACGGATGATGATTTAAAAATTATGTGGAGTATGTTTCATCAATACTCTACTAAGAGTCTGATTGAATTGGATATAAAAATTCAGAGATCCGCTGAAGATGTTATCAAAATGTTGCGACGTCCTCAGTTATCCGTTTATAACAATATGTAATGTTAAATTTATGCTTCAATATCTATGTAATTTCAACTTTCAATGTTTAATTTATGTTATTGTTTATGTAATATCAATGGTTCAACATCTATGTTATATCTATGTTTTAAGTTCAATGTTTCAAGGTTTTTGTTTTGTTTTTTCTATGTTTCAATGTCAATGTTTCAAAGTTTCTGTTTTTTTAGAATCAATCAGTGTCTATATCAGAAATGTACATCCAAATTATAGCATTGAGTATCTTCGGAAATACATCTCTGAATTTACCCCAAAAATTAATATTACGTAATTTCGACAATACATATCTAAAATCACCTAGAAAAATAAAATCTGATGCGTTCGGAGATACATCTTCAAATTCTAAAGATAAAAATGAAATTTCGTCCGTGAATAAAAAAAATGTAAGAGTGGAGATAGAAATTCCAGAAGAATAATGAGATGGCCAAAAACCAAATTTACATGCACATTATACAATGGCCCAACTACAAAGTTATACATGAATAAAATATCTTTAGGTTTTGTTTAATAAAAAACTTGTAAAGTATCTTTAATAAAAAACCTGTAATATCTCTCTTCTCCACACGTTGTACGTAAGTTTTGTCTCTAAAATCTTGTTTATATAAGTTAGATATTGTACGTGAAATTATAAAAATAAAAATAGATCTCTAAAAAAAGTTATGATAAACAACAAAATTCTTCATTAAGAAAAAACAAAACTTCATTATGTATAAGATATTATAATCTTATTACACTCATGAAGATGAGTGACCGGTGAATGGTGATATCTTAGAAAATAAAAAATGATCAATGATAGCTTAAAGAATTTTTTTTTTATGTTCATTTTTGTTTAGATTTAATTTTTAGGTTTTTTAATATATATAATCTATGTAAACTTAGTTTATATTGAAAGTGACCCTAATATATAAAATGTTCAATTTAACTCTTTATGTTATTAGTATTAAATCGACTAAAATTAAATTTTTATTTATTACAAGGATCAATTTTAATATAAATTAATTTTACAAAGAATAATAAAAATAAAAAATATTTGCAAGGATTAAAAGTAAAAACTGATATAATTGTATATACTTTTTTTCTATATTTATTTCCCACATATAATATGTGTTGTTGCATGAGGGTTATGTTGTAGTACAAAATGAGAGTCAAAGAAGTCTTTGTTTACCTTTCAAAAGCATAACATCTATCGGAAGATTTGTTCACATACTCCAACTCATAAATTAACGAAGGCCTTTTCAAAAAGGAATTCATGGACCACAATTTTTGGCATTATGGATCTAGTCTCAATACAGGAATCTCCATGAAAGCACTAAATTGAAAATGCCACTTTTGCAGATTGTTTCAAAAAATTGGATGAAACTTTTATTAATGTCCTGTTGTTTTCAAGGGTGACCCAACTCATAACTCATGCAGGTCTGAGTCATTCATGATTGACCACCTTGAGTATGGCCAAAAATCAATTATATCAATAATATCTTATTTATTTCAACACTTCTTTGAGATGCACTCTTTATTTAAAAGAAGATAATCAATAAATAAATAAAAAATCCATGTGAGATTACGTAGGATTTAAAAATAGAATGTTGTAAACATGATTATATATTACTCCTAGTGTACCTTGCATGGTAAACATTTTGATTTATATTTATATTTTAGTTCTGCTGTGGTGCTTAGTTTTTGACAATGAGAATGTGAAACGTCAAAATCATGTCTGTTATGCATTGAATGTCATTTCATAGATCTCTGACTTTCCAAACAGCCAACCACACAGACTGACTTGACTGCTGCTGCTGCACAACACAAGTCACAAGCACAGCTCCCTTCTATTTCGCACTCGCCCGCCCGCGCCTTCAAATTAAGACCATGTTTGTTTTATAGTACATCTGTTATGCAAGAGACAAGGTCCGTTAGGAAAAAGAAACCTTCGGTTTTATTAAATGATTATGTTAGAAACTAGGGGGCATTATTAGCTTTAGTTTAAATATTATTATTATTATTATTATTATTATTATTATTATTATTATTATTATTATTATTATTATTATTATTATTATGTATTTCCTTTTAAAAGGTCCATGGCTTATTTAACTTTGCAAAACCCTAGCTATTTATTATGTATGTGCGGTTAGTTCTAATCAATGAAGAAAAGTTGTTTTATCTTATTGTCTTCTTATGCAACCTAGATCTAGGATTAACTTAACATAGTCTATTATTGGTGCTTTTCTTCCCTTGAACTCATGGCTCCCCCTAAATCTTTCAACCCTTCTTCTAAGAATATTGTGGAAGAAATTGTTCAGCTAGCCCAACTTCAATTGAACAATGCTTTGCAAGAAAATTAGTTGTAACTTGATGAGAGATTTGATTGTGTGGTTGTAGATTTTTCGCAATAAATTGGGAAACTACATACACGCTTCGATAACCAAAAAATGCTTGCAGATTCATGACATGATTCCCTCATGTCTATCCTCTACAAGATCTCTAATCAGCATGAAAAATCGTAGTCTACTGTTGTTTTGTCCACCGCAAGCACATCAGGCATTTCTCATGATCTATCTTCGTCCCCTATGGTAACAGCTCCAACACCGTTGTTTCCACACCCATTCAAACTCCTCATCATAACTCTGTTACCCTTCAGCCGCTGATGGTTTCACTACCCCCACCACGCTTCTCAACTGCACCACCACCACCACCTTTTCCCCCATATCCACCTTTATTCCAACCTCAATCATCTTTTACCCAAAACCAGAATTATGACCCACATTTCACCCAGCAAATTCCATACGCACAACTACAACAAATTCCCCCATTATCCACTTTTCAGTCCCCTAAACTAGAGCTAGCCTTATTTGACAGATCTAATCCTTTGGAATGGTTATTTCAAGCTGAGCAATTTTTCAGTTTTTATAATCTACTCCCTAAAATTGCTTATCATTAATTTCATTTTATATGAAAGGTGATGCTTTATCTTGGTTCAAATGGCTGCATCTAAACAGTTTGTTAACAGATTGGTTCTCCTTTACTATGACATTAGAACTGTTTTTTGGTCCATCTACATACAAAAACCATCAGACGAATTATTTAAGCTGAGATAAATTGGATAGGTGGTGGAATATCAAACTCAGTTTGAGAAGTTAGGAAATCAAGTTTTCGGTTTACCTCCGGATGCCATTTTGAATTGTTTCAATTCGGGTTTAAATGTAGAAATACAGAATGAAATGGCAATCCTTCACCCAACCACAATATCACAAGCCATTGGAGTTGCCAAGTTGATTGAAGTCAAACTAATCGATAAACCCAAAAACCCCAAACATTTTCACTCTAATTACCAAAAACCAGCTAACCCAACCGCCCACACCCCCAGTGTCAAACCCCAAACAGCTTTGGGTCCACATGGGACACCTAGCACTAAAAACAACCAACCCACACCTTCTAAGTTACCCATTCGATGCCTTTCTCAAGCCCAACTACAAGAACAGAGAGCCCAGGGTTTATGTTTCAATTGTGACGAGAAATTGTTCCTAGCCACCGATGTTCCACTAGCCGGTTCTTGTTATTAGTTTCAACCGATGAATATCTAGAGGACCAAGATATTGACGTTGGGGAAAACATTGAACAAGTAATTGAGGACCCTAATGATACGTGTAAGTGCCCTGGCTGGAGAGTTGGCCTCATTTGTAAAACAAATAAGAAAGCAAGTTTACCCAGATCCCCTCTGTTGTTTTAATATGTGGTGTTGAAGAAGTTCAACATCTGGACCAACATGTTATGTAAGATGTCACAACATCAGCATGTGACATCGCGCCTGAAACTAAGTACTGATTAAGTAACTATGTTATATGTTGAATGTTTGTAACAGCTGTGACTTATAACCTAACTATTCTAAGTGATCTAGGTTATTTGTTGTGTTGAAAAAGTTCAACATCTAGGAAAACATGTTAGATGTAATGTCATGACATCTGACTTGACATCACGACAACAGAATTGATAATTCAGTTACAGTTCTGGTACTTAAATACTCTGAGAATATATGTGGCGTTTCTTGTGGAGAATCTGAAGATCAATCAAGAATCAATCAGAATATTTGAAGAAAATACTGTTTCTAAATATGGAGATATTTTAGGAACTAGAAGATTGAAGACCTTGATTATAGGAGAAGTTTGCTGCTGAGTTGTAACAGCAAGGAGAAAAACTTGCTGAGTTAGGTAATAGGTTATAAATAGCAGATTGTAACCTAGGGTTTAAGTGACACACATAATGTAACATTAGGGGTGTTTTTGTTAGGTAAACCTGTCGGTCTGTGGCAAGGTTACCATGTATGTAACTCGAAACCTGTAGGTAAGAGTTGAGTGTTCTTGGATGAAGCTGTGAAGCAAGTCTAAGTATTTCTGCATTACTTCATATTCATTGTAATGTAGGAAACCAAGTGGGAGGGCACTGCTTCTTGAGTAGGAGTAAGACTTCCGTTGTTGCGACAATAGGAAAGGAAACTGGTAGGTTTCTATCTAGGAGTTCCTAGGTATAGGTTGCACTGGGTAGATGATTAAGTGAAGGATGGGAACTTGTGAAGTTTAGTCCTGAATTAATATTGCTAATAGTGGATCTTCTTCCTGGCTTGGTATGCCCCCAGAGTAGGTGTATTGCACCGAACTGGGTCAACAACTGATTTGTGTTTTTACCTTCAATACTTTATAATTCTGTCTGTTATACAACAAGGTAAAACTGTAATGTTGTAACAGATGATGTCTCAGAACATGTTAAGACATCATGCTGATATCTGTGCAGAAGAAACAGAACAGCAAAGACTGTTTGCTCTCTGCAGATCGTGTGCCACAGATGAACAGAACTAGGCACATCGATGTTCTATCCTCTGCACCTTCAAAATAGATCTGGCACAACTTGGTTAAACTGAGCCTATGTTACTCTTCAGTACTAAATCATAAAAATTGGATATCCACCTTCCAGTGTATTTATTATGTCATATCAGATGTTTAGACATCAAGTATAACATCTGAAGACTGGCATATGTAACACCCCAGTTTCCATTATTTGATTTATTTAAATTTGTGAAATTATTTTATTAGGATTAATAAAATAAAAAGGAATTATTTATTTTGGAATATTTGAAGAAAATAAAAGAAATAAGGAATATTGAGATTTTTATGTTATTGGGCTTAGATGTTGTTAGTAAAGAGTGGGGGTGCAGAGAAATAAAGTTATGTTTGGGACTTAGGCCATTTTCTCATTTTTGGTTTTTACGTAAGAACAGAAGTTGGAATTTGGGAAAATAGAGCTCTGAAGAACGGAGAACGAAGAACATCGCCCAAGAACTAAAAGCTGCTAATTGATAAGGTAAGGGGGGTTTATACTCGATTTATATTTGTTTATGGGTTTATGTACGGTTGATTCGGGTAATTGTAGGAAAATCCCAATTGTTAGATGTTTCTAGGGATCGATAACCGTAGGACTGAACCTTGTTAGAAAAGGGTTAGGTTCCCAATTTTTATGAATCGATTAAGAGTTTTAGGTCCCAAATGAGGAATTGGGAGTATATATCATGATCGTGAATTTACCTTGGAAGTTGTAGGGATAACCTCAGTGTCAGTAGAATTCCCCAAAAGGACGGTTAATCCCCGATTAAGGTTATTATAATAATCGTTGGTAACTTGGATATTGTGGTGTTGTTGTGAATTGTACAAACTCGATGCGTTAGGTACTGAAATGCGCGTTTTGGCGGACGTTTTCCCGCGTTTGGACTGCTGTTTCTGAGCTGCTGCAGGTTCAGGAAAATCCTGTTACGCGCTCAGCAACACGGGCCGTGTTGCACAACACGGGTGCCCGTGTTGCTCTTCTGTGTTGGGAGATGGTGTGCTCTGGTTGCACGACACGGGCCGTGTTGCACAACACGGGTACCCGTGTCAGATCCCCTGTATTGATAAAAATAAAATGTGCATTTTTCTGGACGTGCTGCACAACACGGGCCGTGTTGCACAACACGGGCACCCGTGTTGCTCTGCTGTGATGATTTTCTGAATTTTTGGTTTCAGTGTTTTGATGTTGGATTTTTATTGCCATGCTTTTAGATATGTTATCGAGCATGAATTATGATATAATTGATGTGATTGGTTGATGTTTGAATAGTATGCTGAGTGATTACATGCTATTCGTAACTTGATATGATTGATGTTTAAATGGTATGCTGAGTGGTTACATGCTATTTCATATCATGTTATGTTTGATATTGTTGATGTGCATGATATGTTGATCGATGTTCATAGTATGCTGAGTGTTACATACTTACATATCATGTTGCATTTGTTAATTCCCATTGTGTGGAATTAACATGGTGGCCAATATACGTGTCCGCGATTTAATGGAACGTTGAGGTGGTAGCCGTGTCCGCGATATAATGGAACGGTGAGTTATCCGTGACCCGCGATTTAATGGGGCGGTGAAGTGGTACCACATGCATGGGTGTGTTGCATTACTCGAATATAACATGAATGGATGATTTTTCCAATGTTATATTTGATTGTCTGTATACACGTATGATTTGATAAATGGTTGATGATGTTTGATGAATATTTGCAAAAATGAAAGGCAATATGTCATGGATATATGAATTGTAAAGGTTTTGTAAACTATGAAATATGCTAATTATTGGGTGATGCTTATGATTTCGTGAATTGATTGTTATGAATGTATAACCAAATGTATATTTGAGAAGCTCACCCTTACTGTTGAATATTTCAGATTGAGGAGCTTCGCTCAGGTGCTTGGCGAAGGCTTATCGTGTCTAGTTTAGTTTCGTTTTAGTATGTCCGGGTCATGCTCTGATAGTTGTAACTCCGGGAACGCTTGGTTGTCGAGCTGCTTTAGTCAGACTCGTTTATTTTCTTTTAATTGTTATAATATGACGTTGACCTTTCCAGGTGTTAATCCCTGATGATTTTGGAAAAATATTATAACATTTGATTTTATTAAATAAATTATTCCGCTGTGTAGACATGTATGAGTTACCACTAAAATTATGCATGACAGGAATTTGTGTTATTTAAGAGAATTGTGACATCCTCGATTTATACATGTACTCTGAAATTATGTTTTATTTAAAATCGCGAAAATTTTATTCGGGGTTTTTAGAGGGTGTTACAATAGTGGTATCAGAGCATAGTCGGTCGTTGTGACCAGAGTCTTGAGTCAGTCATTCCTTTTCGTATGCGACTAGTGCAAGGTAACACTGTCGATACTGTATTCTGATGTGGAGTATGTTTTAATTCTCAGGAATATGGCTGGAAGGGGTAATGGACGAAATGATGCTGCACTAGCTGAGGCTTTGGGGATGTTAGCTGGTGTACTTGCTGGAAACCCAACTGGAGGCGTGATTGGTGCTGATAGGCAATTGGGAAATTTCCAGAGGAACAATCCTCCGTTGTTCAAAGGTACACATGACCCCGAAGGTGCTCAGAAGTGGCTGAAGGAAATCGAAAGGATTTTCCGTGTGATTGATTGTGCTGAAGATCTGAAAGTCAGATATGGTACGCATATGTTGGCAGAAGAGGCCGACGACTGGTGGGTTGCCACAAGGACTGAAATGGTTCAGGATGGAGAGGCACTGACTTGGGCTAACTTCAGAAGGGCTTTTCTGAGGAGGTACTTTCCTGAAGATGTTCGGGGAAGAAAGGAAATTGAATTTTTGGAGCTTAAGCAGGGCAATTTGACTGTTAGTAAGTATGCTACTAAGTTCACCGAGCTGGCAAAGTATTATGCACACTACAACAATGATGAGGCTGGAGAATTCTCTAAGTGTATCAAATTTGAGAATGGTCTCCGAGATGAGATTAAGCAGGGAATCAGGTACCAGCGTATTCGTAGATTTTCTGATCTGGTGGATTGTAGCAGAATCTTGGAAGAAGATATTACCAAGAATCGGTCGTCTCACTCTCGTGGGGCTGTTGATAAAAGAGGGAAGCAACATATGGACCGTGGCAAGCCATATGGTAGAGATAACCAGAGATCAGGCGGTTGGAAAAGGCCTAGTGGGGGAGATTCTAAGGCTCCTATCAGATGCTACAGGTGTGGTGAGTCTGGTCATCACATTCGAGATTGCAAGAGTGATGAGAAGAAGTGCTATAGATGTGGAAAGGCTGGTCATTTGTCTATTGATTGCAAAGGGAAGTCTGTTACTTGTTACAATTGTGGCGAAGAAGGTCACATTCGTCCGCAGTGTCCTAAGCCTAGGAAGGATCAGTCAGGTGGAAAGGTGTTTGCTTTGTCTGGATCTGGGACTACCCCAGAGGATCGATTGATTAAAGGTACGTGTTTTATTCATGGCACACCTTTAGTTGCAATTATTGATACTGGTGCAACTCATTCTTTCATTTCTTTGGATTGTGCTGAGAGGTTGAAACTGGACATATCTGGTATGCGAGGTAGCATGGTTGTTGATACTCCTGCATCGGGTTCAGTGACAACTTCACTTGTATGTAGGAATTGTCCTATTGAGATTTTTGGTAGAGGTTTCGGTATGGATTTAGTGTGCCTACCGCTTGAACAAATTGATATTATCCTTGGGATGAACTGGTTGGAATTCAACCGGGTTCATCTGAACTGCTTTGCTAAGACGGTGATTTTTCCAGAAGCAGTTGGTGTCGAGAATTTGACTATGACTGCTAGGCAGGTACAAGAAGCAATGGAAGACGGTGCTAATGTGTTTATGTTACTTGCTTCGTTAGATGCAACAGGAAAGGTCAGGAGTGGGGAATTGCCAGTGGTGTGTGAATTTCCAGAAGTCTTTCCTGATGATGTTGATGAGTTACCTCCAGAGAGAGAAGTGGAATTTTCTATAGATTTGATTCCTGGTACGAGACCGGTGTTGATGGCGCCATATCGTATGTCTGCGTCTGAGTTGGCTGAATTGAAGAGTCAGTTGGAAGATTTACTGGAGAAGAAGTTTATTCGTCCAAGTGTTTCACCTTGGGGTGCTCCGGTATTGTTGGTTAAGAAGAAAGAAGGTTCTATGAGACTGTGTGTTGATTACAGGCAATTGAACAAGGTAACCATTAAGAATCGGTACCCGTTACCGAGGATTGATGATTTAATGGATCAGCTAATTGGAGCCAGTGTATTCAGTAAGATTGACTTGAGATCTGGATATCATCAGATTCGTGTGAAAGCGGAAGACATTCAAAAGACTGCTTTTCGAACGAGGTATGGGCATTATGAATATTCTGTTATGCCGTTCGGGGTTACTAATGCACCTGGTGTTTTCATGGAATATATGAATAGGATTTTTCATCCGTATCTGGATAAGTTTGTTGTGGTTTTTATTGATGACATTCTGATTTATTCCAAGAACGACAAAGAGCATGCGGAACATCTCAGAATTGTGTTAGAGTTGTTGAAAGATAGGAAGTTGTATGCAAAGTTGTCCAAATGTGAGTTCTGGCTGAATGAAGTTAGTTTTCTTGGACATGTGATTTCTAAGAATGGTATTGCAGTGGATCCTACGAAAGTAGAAGCAGTATCTCAGTGGGAAGCGCCGAAGACTGTTTCGGAAATCAGAAGTTTTCTTGGTCTTGCAGGTTATTACAGAAAGTTTATCGAAGGATTCTCAAAGTTAGCATTGCCGTTGACGAAATTGACTCGTAAAGGACAAGCGTTTATTTGGGATTCTGATTGTGAGAAAGGTTTCCAAGAATTGAAGCGGAGATTGACTAGTGCTCCTATTCTGATTTTGCCGAATCCGGTGGAATCTTTTGTGGTCTATTGTGATGCATCTCTGTTGGGTTTAGGTGGTGTTTTAATGCAGAATCAGCAGGTAGTTGCGTATGCTTCGAGACAGTTGAAGGTTCATGAAAGGAACTATCCTACTCATGACTTAGAGTTGGCAGCAGTTGTGTTTGTCTTGAAGTTGTGGAGACATTATCTGTATGGTTCGAGGTTTGAAGTGTATAGTGATCATAAGAGTTTGAAGTATCTTTTCGATCAGAAAGAGCTCAATATGAGGCAAAGAAGGTGGTTGGAATTTCTCAAAGATTATGATTTTGGTTTGAATTACCATCCTGGTAAGGCAAATGTGGTTGCGGATGCTTTGAGCAGGAAATCCTTGCATATGTCTATGATGATGGTTCGTGAATTGGATTTAATTGAACAATTCCGAGATTTGAGTTTAGTTTGTGAAAGTACTCCGAAGTGTGTTCGTTTGGGTATGTTGAAACTTACTAGTGGTATTCTAGAAGAGATCAGGATCGGGCAGAAATCTGATGTTAATTTAGTTGATAAATTGACATTGATCGACCAAGGTCAAGGTGGTGAGTTTAGAATTGATGAAAATGATGTTATGAGATTTGGCGATAGAGTTTGTGTTCCTGATGTCGCGGAAATCAAGAAGAGTATATTAGAGGAAGGACATCGCAGTGGAATGAGTATTCATCCGGGTGCCACGAAAATGTATCGTGATTCGAAGAAATTGTTTTGGTGGCCGGGAATGAAAAAGGAAATAGCTGAATTTGTGTATGCATGTTTAATCTGTCAGAAATCGAAGATTGAACATCAGAAGCCGTCTGGATTTATGCAACCAATGTTTATTCCAGAATGGAAGTGGGATAGTATTTCTATGGATTTTGTATCTGGGTTGCCGAGGACTCCTATGAATTGTGAAGCAATATGGGTCGTTGTGGATAGGTTGACTAAGTCTGCTCATTTTATACCGGTGCGAATGGATTACTCAATGGAGAGATTGGCACAGTTATATATTGAGAAAATAGTGAGTTTGCATGGAATCCCTTCTAGTATTGTGTCAGATAGGGATCCGAGGTTCACTTCGAAATTTTGGGAAGGATTGCAGAAGGCTTTGGGTACTAAGTTGAGATTGAGTTCAGCTTACCATCCTCAGACTGATGGACAGACGGAGAGGACGATTCAATCATTAGAAGATTTATTGCGTGCTTGTGTTTTAGAGCAGGGTGGAGCTTGGGATAGCTATTTGCCATTGATTGAATTTACTTATAACAATAGTTACCATTCGAGTATTGGTATGGCTCCGTTTGAGGCATTGTATGGTAGACGGTGTAGGACGCCTTTGTGTTGGTATGAATCTGGAGAGAGTTCGGTAATTGGGCCAGAGATTGTTCAGCAGACTACCGAAAAGATCAAATTGATTCAAGAGAAGATGAGAGCTTCTCAGAGTCGTCAGAAAAGTTATCATGATAAGAGGAGAAAGAATTTAGAATTCAGTGCTGGAGATCATGTGTTTATGAGAGTTACTCCGATGACGGGTATTGGTCGGGCATTGAAGTCTAAGAAGTTGACTCCGCGTTTTATTGGTCCGTTTCAGATTACGGAAAGAGTTGGAGAAGTTGCTTATCGCATTGCTTTACCTCCGAGACTTGTGAATTTGCACGATGTTTTTCATGTTTCTCAGCTGAGGAGATACATTCCAGACCCATCTCATGTAATCCAAATAGATGATGTACAGGTGAGAGATAACCTGACAGTAGAAGCATTGCCTATGAGGATAGAAGATCGGGAAGTGAAACAGTTAAGAGGTAAAGAGATAGCATTAGTGAAGGTTGCTTGGGGAGGTCCAACAGATGGAAATATCACTTGGGAGCTGGAGAGCCAGATGAAAGAGGCTTATCCTGAGCTGTTCGTCTAAGGTATGTTTTCGAGGACGAAAACTCTTTTAGTGGGGGAGAGTTGTAACACCCCAGTTTCCATTATTTGATTTATTTAAATTTGGGAAATTATTTTATTAGGATTAATAAAATAAAAAGGAATTATTTATTTTGGAATATTTGAAGAAAATAAAAGAAATAAGGAATATTGAGATTTTTATGTTATTGGGCTTAGATGTTGTTAGTAAAGAGTGGGGGTGCAGAGAAATAAAGTTATGTTTGGGACTTAGGCCATTTTCTCATTTTTGGTTTTTACGTAAGAACAGAAGTTGGAATTTGGGAAAATAGAGCTCTGAAGAACGGAGAACGAAGAACATCGCCCAAGAACTAAAAGCTGCTAATTGATAAGGTAAGGGGGGTTTATACTCGATTTATATTTGTTTATGGGTTTATGTACGGTTGATTCGGGTAATTGTAGGAAAATCCCAATTGTTAGATGTTTCTAGGGATCGATAACCGTAGGACTGAACCTTGTTAGAAAAGGGTTAGGTTCCCAATTTTTATGAATCGATTAAGAGTTTTAGGTCCCAAATGAGGAATTGGGAGTATATATCATGATCGTGAATTTACCTTGGAAGTTGTAGGGATAACCTCAGTGTCAGTAGAATTCCCCAAAAGGACGGTTAATCCCCGATTAAGGTTATTATAATAATCGTTGGTAACTTGGATATTGTGGTGTTGTTGTGAATTGTACAAACTCGATGCGTTAGGTACTGAAATGCGCGTTTTGGCGGACGTTTTCCCGCGTTTGGACTGCTGTTTCTGAGCTGCTGCAGGTTCAGGAAAATCCTGTTACGCGCTCAGCAACACGGGCCGTGTTGCACAACACGGGTGCCCGTGTTGCTCTTCTGTGTTGGGAGATGGTGTGCTCTGGTTGCACGACACGGGCCGTGTTGCACAACACGGGTACCCGTGTCAGATCCCCTGTATTGATAAAAATAAAATGTGCATTTTTCTGGACGTGCTGCACAACACGGGCCGTGTTGCACAACACGGGCACCCGTGTTGCTCTGCTGTGATGATTTTCTGAATTTTTGGTTTCAGTGTTTTGATGTTGGATTTTTATTGCCATGCTTTTAGATATGTTATCGAGCATGAATTATGATATAATTGATGTGATTGGTTGATGTTTGAATAGTATGCTGAGTGATTACATGCTATTCGTAACTTGATATGATTGATGTTTAAATGGTATGCTGAGTGGTTACATGCTATTTCATATCATGTTATGTTTGATATTGTTGATGTGCATGATATGTTGATCGATGTTCATAGTATGCTGAGTGTTACATACTTACATATCATGTTGCATTTGTTAATTCCCATTGTGTGGAATTAACATGGTGGCCAATATACGTGTCCGCGATTTAATGGAACGTTGAGGTGGTAGCCGTGTCCGCGATATAATGGAACGGTGAGTTATCCGTGACCCGCGATTTAATGGGGCGGTGAAGTGGTACCACATGCATGGGTGTGTTGCATTACTCGAATATAACATGAATGGATGATTTTTCCAATGTTATATTTGATTGTCTGTATACACGTATGATTTGATAAATGGTTGATGATGTTTGATGAATATTTGCAAAAATGAAAGGCAATATGTCATGGATATATGAATTGTAAAGGTTTTGTAAACTATGAAATATGCTAATTATTGGGTGATGCTTATGATTTCGTGAATTGATTGTTATGAATGTATAACCAAATGTATATTTGAGAAGCTCACCCTTACTGTTGAATATTTCAGATTGAGGAGCTTCGCTCAGGTGCTTGGCGAAGGCTTATCGTGTCTAGTTTAGTTTCGTTTTAGTATGTCCGGGTCATGCTCTGATAGTTGTAACTCCGGGAACGCTTGGTTGTCGAGCTGCTTTAGTCAGACTCGTTTATTTTCTTTTAATTGTTATAATATGACGTTGACCTTTCCAGGTGTTAATCCCTGATGATTTTGGAAAAATATTATAACATTTGATTTTATTAAATAAATTATTCCGCTGTGTAGACATGTATGAGTTACCACTAAAATTATGCATGACAGGAATTTGTGTTATTTAAGAGAATTGTGACATCCTCGATTTATACATGTACTCTGAAATTATGTTTTATTTAAAATCGCGAAAATTTTATTCGGGGTTTTTAGAGGGTGTTACAGCATACACCAGAATTTCAATTGGTATCAGAGCAGGCATCCTGTTCTGTTTCTGGATGAGATCCATGGGTGATACTTTCTGGTATCTACAAGGTCAATTTTAGTACTGAAGATTGTAACCTGGAATGGTTTGCTATTTCCCTGAATGGTCCCTTGAAGTGGGAGGATGTACTATTCTTGACAGGAATTGTGTGTACCTGTCTCTGGTGATTGGCATTTGGCCTGGTTGTGTGATAGCTGCTCTAGGTTTGATTTATTTTCAAACTTAGGATGTGTGTACGCCTGAAGTTGTGTGTAGTAGTCATGCTAGGTTTGAACCATAATCAGACTTGGTCTATTTTTGAAGGCTAGTCTGGTGGAGTGTGTGTGCAAAGATTGGGGTGTATTATGTTCTTCCATTGTGTAATACCTGGCAAAACTCAAGCTCTGATGTGTTTCCCCTCTTATGGATTGAAGGCCATTGTATTCAAGAATTCAACATAAACTATTGAAGATGTCACAGATACTTGAGTCCTCTCAAGTCCACTCATGAAGACGTTCTTCGTTCAGGATGGTAAGAATCACATAATCACGGATTAGTGTTATATGAAGACCTTGAAGAATTTCAAGGAGGGCCTTGTTCCAAGGTGATGTAACTGATGTTCTATGTGATGGTGGAACAAGGATGCAGCTACTAGTTGAAGAGCATATGTTTCGGGTGTCAAACAAAGGGATACCTTTGTTTGAAACCTACTCCTGACTTGGAAGAGGAGACATCTGCATGTGCAAAGTTGACAATGGTAAAGTCAACTATGTCTGTGTACACCCGAAGGTTACTTTAGGAGTCAGAACTCTAGAAGTAAAGCTGGTCAGGGCTGAGCAATTGTTTCCTGAAGTACTATGGTGTGAAGAAAGATAAGCTCACTGGTTAATAAAAGCCAATGATGGTGCAGCACTATTGCTCCTTCATAGAAGTAGATTGGGATCAAGAGTCTTGAATATGAAGACTCAGAGTTTGGTTAAGGTATAGCTCTTGGAGTTAAGTAGATCTGGTAGGGATGTCATATGTCATGTCGAGACGTTTGTGCACATGCATGGATATTTTGTGTGGAGCTTCCATGACTGATAGCTTGAGGGGGAGATTTGGTTAACCTCCTCACATTAGTTCAGCCTGGTGTTTAGCTAGCTGTTGACCTATGTCACATGGGTTCTGGTTGTTGTGTGACATATTTGCAAGGAAGGATTCATCTCTCTCATTCCTAATGATGAATCTGATCTGGTAGGAGTCTCAAGTCGGTTAAAGTAAGTAGAGTTTGTTCAGAGAAAATTCTATTTTTCAAGGGTGGCAACCTAGATATCTCAACTCTTTGGTCTCTCAAAGAAAGAGCTTGCAAGAAGAAGATATTAACACACGAAGAGTATGTCAAAGTATTCAAATGGTGAAAGTATCTTACTGGATAATGGGAAGGATCTATGATCAATTGCTATTAGTGACAAGTACAAGTACTTAATTGATTATCCTTGGGGTTCAAGATAAGTGATGTTCTTAAAGATGTGGGAACATTCCTTCTTCTAGACCCTGTGAAGAATCACAGGAAGAGTGATACCTTAGATCTATCTCCTTGGTGACAGCAAAATCGTTTGATCCTTGAAAAGGTTTCCTGGAAACATGTTCAGACTTAAAGAAGAAGAAGACATCATGATCTTGATGATGGTCACTTGGATCAGTCTGGAGCTGAATTCAACAACTAGATGTTATAACACAATGCTGCGACATTTGGTTCAACATCAGACTCTTGCTTGGTGAAAGTGACTCATCAACTTAAGATAGGATGATCTACGAAGTTGAAGATTAGATCCTCCAAAAGGATCGTCTCTTTGCAGCTCTTTGGAGTTGTTACATGTTCCTGTCTCAGTGTATCTAAGCCTTTTGTGATAACTTGTAGCCTGAAGTTCAAATTTCAATTAGAAGATCAGAATATCTTTGGAAGAAGTCTGATAAACATGAAGGTGACATTTGATTCATGAAGGAGATAATCAAACAGTGGAATTTGGTCTATCTCAGCAGTGGATTCTGAGAATCAAGATAATCAACATATGACAGCTGATTATTATCGAGAAAGTTTGATTCACAGTATGAATGCGTTCAAACAATATTGTTGAACAGAGGGTGCGCTCTTGAAGACATGAAGATGCGTCTTATGTTTTCCATTCATCAAGGGGTCTTATTTACTTTAATCAGAAGCTGCATTGAAGGTCCAACTGAGTATTGAATGTGTCCTACTTGTTTTCATAAGGAGAAGTGATTGTCCCTAACAGGGGGAGTATTGGTCTGAACAAAAGGTCTTCGTCAAACTCGTAGGATATAAAGTGTGACACCTTATCAACTATTGGAATGATGAGTTCAAAACTGAAGAAGACTATGTCTGACCGAATGTCATCACATTGGTAATGACTTTGTTCCTAATTTCCTCTAAAACTACAGACAGGAGGAAAATTGGATGAAGTATGGATTATTATCCACGTGTGTACAGTTGTATGACTCAGAGGGAGTAACCATCCTCTTTGAGAAAATGGTATGGCTTCAAGCTGCTAATCTGAAAATAGCAGAATGTATGACGACATAGGATTTGAGCATGTTTTCATCTGCTAAGAAAACAGAGCTGTTGTGTCTCATTATGAAACAGCTTAGTGAGCTGGAATGTTTAGGTGATAACTTGTCATCTAATAAAGGTATTATATAACTAATGCAGAGTGTAATATACCAACGATGTTACTTGGAAAAGGGATCCTACGACAAGGAAGTAGTCTGTTCTAAAAGACAAATGTCTGTTTTAAAAAGGGCATCCTGACATGGTCAAAGGGTCAAACCCAAGGGTAGGTACCTGCATTAAAACCAGTCCTAGGGTACTGAAACTGCCAGAGTAAAGTACCAAGGTCGTTACTATCTATGCCAAAGGTGCATTATTTATGAAGACCCTCTCTATTCCTTCTCTTCAATCAGAGGGTTTCAGCAATATGAAGTTTGTTAGCATCTGGGAAAATTGTGCATGGATATGGATCTGTATGGGCAGTCTTTGTCAAATTCTGGCCAAAAAGGGGGAGAAAGATAGGGACCCAGTCTCAGGCGAGACTCAGGTGAAAGCAACAGACGGCAATGTCCAGCAAGACTCAGGAGAAAGCAAACATGATCCCTAAGTAAGTGACTTTGGTTGTGTCTTGTGTTCTGAGTTAAGAGGATAGTTGTGACTTGTGATCTGAGTTACATGATCACAAGTAATAATCTGGAGAAAAGAAATCCTCTTGGGGCATCGATGGAGTGGAGTTGCTCACAGTTGACGACAAAGGTTTGTTGTTTGCTCAAAGGACATCAGCCTCTACAAAAGAAGATGTTAGACAAGATGTTGTAACATCTCAACTGTGTTGTGGCCTGGTCCCAAAATACAACTTGCACTTATTTGTTTTAGCCAAAATTTGCCAAAGGGGGAGATTGTAAGTGCCCTGGCTGGAGAGTTGGCCTCATTTGTAAAACAAATAAGAAAGCAAGTTTACCCAGATCCCCTCTGTTGTTTTAATATGTGGTGTTGAAGAAGTTCAACATCTGGACCAACATGTTATGTAAGATGTCACAACATCAGCATGTGACATCGCGCCTGAAACTAAGTACTGATTAAGTAACTATGTTATATGTTGAATGTTTGTAACAGCTTTGACTTATAACCTAACTATTCTAAGTGATCTAGGTTATTTGTTGTGTTGAAAAAGTTCAACATCTAGGAAAACATGTTAGATGTAATGTCATGACATCTGACTTGACATCACGACAACAGAATTGATAATTCAGTTACAGTTCTGGTACTTAAATACTCTGAGAATATATGTGGCGTTTCTTGTGGAGAATCTGAAGATCAATCAAGAATCAATCAGAATATTTGAAGAAAATACTGTTTCTAAATATGGAGATATTTTAGGAACTAGAAGATTGAAGACCTTGATTATAGGAGAAGTTTGCTGCTGAGTTGTAACAGCAAGGAGAAAAACTTGCTGAGTTAGGTAATAGGTTATAGATAGCAGATTGTAACCTAGGGTTTAAGTGACACACATAATGTAACATTAGGGGTGTTTTTGTTAGGTAAACCTGTCGGTCTGTGGCAAGGTTACCATGTATGTAACTCGAAACCTGTAGGTAAGAGTTGAGTGTTCTTGGATGAAGCTGTGAAGCAAGTCTAAGTATTTCTGCATTACTTCATATTCATTGTAATGTAGGAAACCAAGTGGGAGGGCACTGCTTCTTGAGTAGGAGTAAGACTTCTGTTGTTGCGACAATAGGAAAGGAAACTGGTAGGTTTCTATCTAGGAGTTCCTAGGTATAGGTTGAACTGGGTAGATGATTAAGTGAAGGATGGGAACTTGTGAAGTTTAGTCCTGAATTAATATTGCTAATAGTGGATCTTCTTCCTGGCTTGGTATGCCCCCAGAGTAGGTGTATTGCACCGAACTGGGTCAACAACTGATTTGTGTTTTTACCTTCAATACTTTATAATTCTGTCTGTTATACAACAAGGTAAAACTGTAATGTTGTAACAGATGATGTCTCAGAACATGTTAAGACATCATGCTGATATCTGTGCAGAAGAAACAGAACAGCAAAGACTGTTTGCTCTCTGCAGATCGTGTGCCACAGATGAACAGAACTAGGCACATCGATGTTCTATCCTCTGCACCTTCAAAATAGATCTGGCACAGCTTGGTTAAACTGAGCCTATGTTACTCTTCAGTACTAAATCATAAAAATTGGATATCCACCTTCCAGTGTATTTATTATGTCATATCAGATGTTTAGACATCAAGTATAACATCTGAAGACTGGCATACACCAGAATTTCAATACGTATTTTCAATTGTCCCTACAAGCTGTAACGGACAAATTTTCCCCTCAAACCTTAAAATTCAAAGGCTTAATTGGTGGTCTTTCGGTTATGGTTTCAGTGGATACCGGCAACACTCATAACATCATGCAACCCTGCATCACTCAACACCTTAACCTAAAAGCTACCCCAATTCCATAGTTTTCAGTAATGGTGGGAAATGGTTCCCACTTACAATGTGCTAGAATTTGCAATAATGTCCAACTCAACCTCCAAAAAACACATTTCACCCTTTCGTTTTATTTACTCCCAATTGAAGGCGCTGATGTTGTTCTTAGAATGGCGTGGTTACGCACCTTAGGCCTTATACAAGCCGATTTTTCCATTCTATCCATCACCTTTCAACACTTAGACAACATTATCACTCTTAAAGGCGACCCCCCATCATCCCAACCTATCCAAACTACTTTTCACCAACTCTGTCACCTTATCCACACCAATTATGTTTCATCTTTTCATTTAATGCTCATGAACCCTATTGACCAAACCAAAACTACCACATCACAAGTTTTGTCAACCCCATCGCCATTATCTTTTCCCCTACACCCAGAAATCTCTAACTTAATAACCACCTACCCGAAAATTTTCCAACAACCTAGTGGCCTTCCCCCACCTAGACCCCATGACCATCATATTAATTGTATCCCAAACACCCTGCCGGTTAATGTCAAACTGTATCGTTATCCACATTCAAAAAAAGATTCCATGATCACCATTATTCAGGAAATGTTACAACAAGGCACAATTATCCCTAGCACTAGTCCTTTTTCCTCTCCTGTATTGCTTGTTAAAAAAATATGGGCGTTGGCATATTTGTGTGGATTATTGTGCATTATATGGAGTCACAATCAAAGATCGATTCCCTATCCCTACTATCGATGAGCTCGGTTCATCTAAGGTGTTCACCAATTTAAACTTACGCTCCGGCTATCACCAGATCCGTGTTGCATCGGAAGATACGCATAAGACAACTTTTCACACTTTTGATGGGCATTACGAGTTTCTTGTAATTCCCTTCGGCCTAACTAACGGCTCATCTACATTTCAGTCTGCTATGAATGATCTTTTGCGACCCTATTTGCGGAAATTTGTGTTGGTTTTTTTATGATATTTTAATTTTCAGTACTAACCTTATTGATCATCTACATCATTTACAGGTGGTGTTTGAGTTATTAGCTTCACATTATTTCTTTGTCAAGTTATCTAAATGTGTCTTTGCAGTTAACAAGATTGATTACTTAGGACATGTGACATTAACTGATGGTGTTACCCCAGATCTAGAAAAGGTAAAAGCCATTTTAGACTGACCACCTCCTTGCTCTCTCACGACACTCTTTGGTTTTTAGGCCTCACTGGATTTTATAGACGTTTTGTTAAGAACTGCGCCACTCTCGCCGCTCCCCTCCCCGATTTGTTACGTTACACTATTTTCAAATGGAGTACACAGGCTGAATTTTCCTTTACAAAACTAAAAAAAAGATGATCGACATGCCGGTCTTGGTACTACCAGATTTTACAAAAACTTTTACAATAGAGACAGACGCTTCTGGCGTGGCCAATGGTGTTGTGTTGTCTCAGGATGGTCACCCAATCGCTTTCTTCAGCAAAAGGATGTTCCCTCGTTTGGAGTCCTCTTCAGTTTATGTTCGGGAGATGTTTGCGATCAACGAATCTGTCAAGAAATGGCGTCAGTATCTCATCGGCAAAAAATTAATTATGAAATAAAATATATTTATTAAAAAAAAGATTTTATCTATTTTTTGATTTTTTGATTTCATAGAAAAATAATAATTTTGGGTTAATTAATGAAAACAAATAAATGAAATTAATTGAAGAAATTAAAAAGAAAATAGAAAAGAAAATGCAAACTGTGTTGAATAGCAAATCTGGGGGTGTCAATCTGAATTTTTTTAGGCCCAAAATGCTCCCAGCCCATTCAATATTGGATTCTGCGTAGCGTTGACTTGAACGTGTACCATGGTCCCTCATGGATGGAGCGTTAGATCTGATGGCATGCTTGATCAAACGGATGGACGCAGGGGTGTATGGTGGTCACCGTGAAGGATGATACGTTGGATCTGTTACAAGAAAGTGAAATAAAGAAAATTTGTTGGGACCTGGGATCGAACCCAGGTCCTTATACTCCCCACTAATGTGCTTCACCATCTGAGCTGTCTTGCTTTGTTGTAATTATAATGGAAACACAATATAATATATGAAATAAAGTGGTCAGTGGGAAAGAACAAAAAACATGCGCGCTGGTTCGAATGGGCGAATGGCTGGATGACACCTAACCTTCTTCTTCCTCTCTCTGTCATCTTAGGTTTTGATACTTTTACCTATGGACAAAGGTCTGTAGCCATAGCCCCTGGAAATTTCCAAAACGCACAAGACACACGATAAATGATTTCTAACTATATAGATCCATTCCTTTTGATCTCGTGAACCTCATGGTACTCTTCTTTTTGGCTAATTTCACCTGTGGACAAAACCCCTAAATTGCACGTACAAACCCTAATAATGGCAAAGGCATGTACAGGCTTCAAAAATGCAATTAAATCATCCAGTTAGCTTGCAAACACGATGAGGATCACAAATATGTAACTTAAACATGTTAATGATGCAAGAAATGCAGTAATCGATTTTGAATTAAAGGGCAAACCGTGAGAGTGATTATGCATTTTTATGGGTGTTTCAAGCCTTGCAAATGATCCAATTGGCTTATGGGAAGGTCCAAGAGACGATTAGAAGTGTTGGAATGGCTTGAATTGGTCTCTAAGTTCAAAAACGATCCAACACTTTTGTCACTTTTTTAGAATTTTGCTTGGTGTTTTCACGACTGCTAACCCATCTTTTTTGATTTGTTCTTGTCCAATATATACCTAGGGATGAATTAGGGTTACAAACTTGGATTGAATCTTGAAGTTTGATGAGATTTGATTTGATTCTTTGAAAACTTGCTATTTTGAGCCAAATCTTTTCTTTCTCGTGCCAATTATGCTTGATTCGTTTTGGCCTTGATAATTCAGCATATTTTGATTGCCAACCTGTCCAAAAACCAAATCAAATCATATCTTTGCTATTATTCATCAATTATTTGATTTAATTCAATTTTTAATTAATAAAAAATTAAAATAAATTGAAAAATGAAGTAAATAATGGGTAGGTGAATATTTGAGTCGTGGGCCACATTATAAGTGAGGTTCAAGCATAAAAAGTTAGGCCCATTTAGCAAAAAAAAATGCATTTTTGAGCACATTTGACTTTTGGCAATTTTGCAAAAAAGGTCAACTTTGACAAGGCATATCTCTTCCAATTTTAACCCTATAGAGGTGTTCTTGAACTTTTTAGAAAGATTAGGATGTCCCCTAAGAAAGCCTTTTGGTCTCATCTCAATTGAGTCTTCCATGTTCATGTAAAAAGCTTTGACCCAAAAGGTGTTTTTGTTGACTTTTCAAAAGGACCCATAATGTAGAAATTCATATCTTTTTGTGGCTGCATATTTTGAACTTGTGGGCTGAAGATGAATTGTAGGCAATTGCATCCTCTTCAAAATGAGGCTTGGATGGAAAATTTATGATGAAACATGTGGAAGTTATGCTTCGTAAAAGTTTGGTTGACTTTTACTGAGAAACCCTAATTTAGCAACTTTTGGGTTTTGATGAATTTGGAGCATTCCTTGGGGAATCATGATCAACCCTTGATCAAATGATGAAAGTCACTTAAAAATTTTAATGTTGACCAAAAATCTTGATGTTTGACTGTATGTGGGTCACAATTGACTTTTGACCTAATACAGTCGATTCTCAAGCATCTGGGTAGTTGATTTAGCAAACTTCTTGTGCAAGACTTGAAATTTGACATGGAGGGTCTTAAGAACATATTAGGACCATGGAGAGCATATGAGATCTTTGGAGTTCACCTATCTTGATGAAAATGGAAACCCTAATTTGAGGTACACTGCCTTGGGAGAGAGTTTGTCTGGTCAACTCTTAGGCAACCTTGAGCAAATTGAGGATCTCAATGGACATGTATTGAGTAAAATGAGCGGGCAAATTTTGGGGTACAACACACCGCTACAGCTGACTCTCTTAATATGACTCTGAGAAATCAACAACACATATTGTCTGAGTTAAAACAACTTCTCAAGTTCAGCAAGATTAAAATGGAAAAACAAGCTAATCTAAAGCGCAAAGATTTCACCTTTCAGGAAGGGGATTTTGTGTGGTTGAAACTTCAGCCATATCGACAGAACACTGTCGCTCACCGAGTTTCTCAGAAACTCGCAAGGAGATATTTTGGTCCTTTCAAAATCATCAAAAGGATTGGATATGTAACATATCACATGAATCTACCATTTTTATCGCGTATATACCCAATTGTCCGTCTTTCTCTTATGAAACCTTACCATGGCAGTCCACTTGAGTCAGATCTAACATCGTTCCCACCTCCTAATTGCATCGCTTGTAAAGAAGATGGATCTCATCCATCTCAACCAACACCACAACAACCAGAAATCGACACCCAGACAAAGCTCTTGCATGAGGAAGAGGAAGACAATGTTTCTATCGTGTCACCATGATTTTGTGAAGAAGATGTGAGGACAATGAAAACTAAGGGATTACTAAGAGGATTTTCAGAAAATGTTTTAAAGACAGAGAAAGATAAGAAGACACAAGTACATATGAGAAAGAAGCTAGTACATAATTCCAATCTAGATCCATATATCTCTCTTAACCCCAACTCTCTTAGACCTAATTCCGGTTATACCTCTCCATGTTCCAACATCTCTCTTCATCAGCCAGCTATCCCATTAAACCCAAGATGCATGCGCTACACTTCTGCATTGGAAACAGTTATTATGTTTTTTCAATTTATGCCCACGTGTTCTACTTCCCAATACATACCTTTACAACTTGCACCATTATCCAAGACCACTTCTCTAAAGACCAACGATTTTATGCCTTCCACGGATGGGCCCATGTTGCCTATTGGGTCAACCCCAATACAAATTTTCCAACCCAACCCTTTTCCTCCTATCTTGAGGACAAGGTTCTATTTGGGCCAAGGAGTATTGTAACACCCTATTTCAACTGTCGGTAATTTATATGATAATCAAAGTAAATTACTTTCTAAATAAACATCAATCAAATAGGATATCACATACTTCGCCAATCATACATGCTCAAATTAGGATACATAACACAAATCATGTATTTAAAAGTCTTAAACTTCAATGCATTTATTCGCAGTGGAAAAATATCAAATAATTAATCATCTCTATCCTCCAACCGGAGTTATAATTATTATCCTTCACACATCATCATAATCATAAAACAATTCTAATAAAAGAGTAATACATGTTCACTCCTAATCATAACAAAACGAATCATGCAAAGCCCCAAAGTGTTACGTATCAGAGAAGACACCGACTCAATCTACGCAACTGAAGGAACTCCTCAACTAACCTTTGATCTCTAGCTACTTCGGATCATCTGTATGTTACCCACGTGGAGGTAATATTCAAATAGAAAGGGTGAGATATAATAACAATATAAGAGAAAAAATAATAATAATCAGGTAAGATTCAAGTACATAATTAGCACATAACATACATCGTAATATAATACACACTTTCCATAATCTTCACCCATCGGTTTACCAATCACAATATGATGCATGACTGATACTAATGTAATGCATGTGGTACCAATCAGGGTAGAACCCTCTTCCCAATAATTCCAATTTAGGGCAATCAACTTCGCTCGCCAATATAGGCCTTCGCTCGCCAATACATGCCTTCACTTTATGAATGCATGAGACACTATCATGCAACAATATACTTCGCATTCATCGCTATTATTCATCACTGCTTCGCCAATACAGTTTATTCGTCATCGTCATCATCATATAACTCGTGTCACACAATTAAAATAATCATTGCAAAGGACCACAACATAATTCATCGCATACAAATCAAAACACACTTATGAATCGGTAGAAATATTGATGAAATAATTAACTACTGCATTATAAATCATTTTTATAAAATAGAAAATTATTTTATCTTTATAGCGGTCTAAACGGCGTGTCAAACGGACACCCGAGGCAAAAGTTATAGGTTTTAGAAGTTCTCCAAAAAATGGTGTCAGTAGCAGTGGTAACCAGTTACCCAGTTATAGAAACAGGTTACCGCAGAACAGTAGCCTCGTTGCTTTTCAAAATTCATCGCAGTAACCGATTAACCACTAATGGGAACCGGTTATCGCAGGGCAGCAGCTAAACCTCATTCCAACCATTGATATGGTAACCGGTTACCATATTCGAGTAACCGGTTATCCTGAGATAACAGTGACAAATTCTGCACTTTCCAGGTTACGACATTCCATGTTCCAACACCCAAAAATCATAATTTTTACATCAAAATTCATCTTTTTAACAGGCTAGTTATTCATCAACATTCATCTACAAATTATAACCAATTCATGTCATTCAATCACATCAAAATACACCAAAATCACAAAAATTCCATCAATGGGAATAAACCCGAAAAACAACCAATTATGGAGAAATCAAAACATACGATTATACAATCTAAATTATATCATACCCTATCATTAGGCAAACCCTTATAGAGTTAGAATCCCCCCTTACCTTAGATTCTTGGTTGATTCTTGATTCCTGCGGATGGAACTTCTTACCCTAGCTTCTTAGTACTCTTTCTCCTCTTGTCTCTTCTACGCTTCTCTTTCTCTGTTTCTACGTACTGAATTATTCTCTCAATCTCACTTCTTATAATCTAATAATAATAAATATCCCAAATAAATAATTATTTAATTATTATTATAAAATAATAATAATAATAATCCTAATAATATAATAATAATAATAATCCATATTATTCTACACACCCCTATGTTTCTACACAATTAGCCAAACACCTCCATAACCTCAATTTCTATAATTTTAAGGCATCTAGTTCCCAAGAAGGTATCATACCACATCATAATATTCACCAACTCATATAATTTCACTGCATCATCTTATTATTTAATTAAAAATAAATTTTAATTAAATCTGGGTGTTACAAGTATTGTTATGCAAGAGACAAGGCCCATTAGGAAAAAGAAACCTTCGATTTTATTAAAAGATTACGTTAAAAACTAGGGGGTGTTATTAACTTCAGTTGAAAAATTATTATTATGTATTTCCTTTTAAGAGGCCCATGACCCATTTAGCTTTGCAAAACCCTAACTATTTATTATGTATGTGCGACTAGTTCTAATCAATGAAGAAAAATTATTCTATTTTATTATCTTGTTATACAACCTAGATCTAGAATTAGCTTAGCATAGTCTATCACCATCCTTATCTTCTAATTGGTCCTGCGTAGTACTAGTACCAATATCTTTTATATTTTTCAATCTCGCTTATTAATGCATTAAAAATATATCTAACTCTATTTATTAGAGCATCCAAATCTATCATACCCATTTCGGTTCTTTAAATAGGACCCACATAATTTTTTATATTATTTCACACTTCTCAATTTTTTAAATAAGTCATCTACAATTCTCAAATATTCATCTAACTCATCAAAAAATCTAAAATGGGTCCCACTACACTCCATAATATATTACATAAAATATAATTAAAAAATTAATTCAAATATATCAAAATACATTAAAAAGACATACCTTCAAATAAGGTTAAAATAAATATATATATTAAATAAAAAAAAATACATGATACAAATAATTCATCAAAATTACATTAAAACAATCATAAATTCAAAAATACATCACTAACACGAATTATAAGAAAAAGATAAATTTAAAACAATTTTTAATTATTGTCATTCTCATTCCCAAAATGTTATCATATGTGTTCTATCAAGTCTTGTTGAAGACGCCGATGAATTTGTTTGTCACGAACATCAAATCTTCTATGTAGAAACTCTTGAAAATCAATATTAGAATCATTCGACAATATTGTTGGGTCATTGGTCAAATGATCATAAGAAAAATAAAAATTTCCACCATATGTGGCACATTCATCTTCAACAATCATGTTGTGTAATATGATGCATGTATTCATTATGCGCTGGAGTGTGTCTAAGTGCCAAGATCGTGCTGGGTTACGTATGATCGCAAATCAGGATTGAAGAACTCCAAATGCTCGTTCAATATCCTTTCTTGCCCCTTCATGATGTTGGACAAACAATTTTCTCTTATCACCTTGTGGCATCGGGATACTTTTCATAAACGTGGCCCATTCAGGATAAATACCATTTGATAGATTATAGCCCTTGTTATATTCAGTACAATTGATTGCATAATGAATCTCGGGAGCTCGTCCTTGCAGAACATCATTGAAGACATTTGATTGGTTCAACACATTGATATTGTTGTTTGAACCCGCTACGCCAAAGAATGCATGCCAAATCCATAAGTCTTGTGAAGCCAATTCTTCAAGCATAACAGTTAGTTTCCCATGATCACCTCGAACATATTGCCCTTTCAATGCAACTGGACTATTTTTCCATTCCCAATGCATACAATCAATGCTCCCTAACATGCCTGGAAATTCTCGTGCTTCCCCCATTCGCATTAGGCGTTCAATGTCTTCAGCATTGAGCGTTCGCAAATATTGTGCCCCAAAGATGCTGATCACTCCTCTTGTAAACTTATCGACATATTTTAGTGTCATGGTTTCACCAATTCTCAAATAGTCATCCACACTATCAGTAGATGTTCCATAAGCCAACATACGGATAACAATCGTGAATTTCTATAATGGCGAAAGACTTGACCTACCAGTTGCATCAACCATCATTCAAAAATACTCATCATGTTGTCCCAGAGCTTCAACAATACGAAGGAACACATGTGTATACATTCGGTACCTTCGACGAAATTTCTCATTTGTGTATATATGAGTTTCTGAAAAATAATCATTGAACAATCGATCATGTCCCTCTTCACGATTCCTCTCTATATTCCTTCTTTGACATCTAGGTCTTTTAGAGCTTGAGGCTTCTTCTTCCATAAACAGCCTCACAAATTCTTCATCTGTATCATCATTCATAAAATCCATGAACATTTTTGCAATGTGGGAAGGATTAGAAGGATCCATGTTAAAAGAAGTTTGATATAAATGAAGATGATAAAAAGTTATAGAAAATGAAAGAGGCAGTGAATGAAAAGAAGTACTATGAAGCTTAGTGTGCATGTTAATACTATTTATAAGATTAGTTTGTAACAGCTAGTTTGAATTTGAATAACGGCTAGTTTAACTTTGAATAACAACTAGTTTGAATTTGAATAATTAAGCACAAAATTCATAATCATACAAAATAATAATAAAATACATAATCATACTAATTAAGCACATAATACATAATCATAATAATCCAAACTACATAATCATACTAATTAAGCACAAAATAATAATCATACTAATTAATTCAAAATACATAATCATACTAATTAATTCCATATTTTTCTCTAATCATGTCGCACAATATTTCATGAGATTGTAGTTGTCTTGCATCCATATTTGATGTAACTTTTGAGAGTATTTGTAGATCATTCATCTTTAATATTTCCTCAGCAATCTCAGCCTTCTTAATCTTTGCATCAACATTTTTTCTCTCTATCTCAAGTTTTTCACCCTCAATGCGTGCATAGTCATGTGCAAACATTGACATCAGATAAATTTTCATTTTTAAGTCATCTTTCAAAGAACCATATTTGACATTGGGTGTATAAGACATTTCCACAAGCTTTTCTTTCTCCTTCCTTTTGGCTGCCTTTTGACCGATTGGACGACCTGACAAAGTAGGTGATGATGAATCGTATTTACTGCTTGTTGGTGTTAATGGATTAGAAGGCGAAGAATATGCTCCTGAAGCCGAATTCTTTCTTATTTTTGTAGAAGCTTCGGATGAACCTGCGAGCCATTTAGGTTCATCTTTCAATAATCTCCATGCAGCCTCAAATGTAAACTTTTCACCTTCATCTTGGAAATAGATTTTATATACAGCTTGCATGATATTGCTCTCGGAACTCCCACTTTGTTATGTAGACACGGCTTGTTTGTAGCATCCAACAAACTTTTGAACAAATGGATTAATTTTGTGCCATCGCCCTTTTAGTTGCGTCAGTTTCCTTTCTTTGTAATTAATGTCGCGATGCTTGTTGTAAGCTTCGCCGATCCTCTTCCAAAAACTATCTCCTTTTTTATCAACCCCGACAATTGAATCCTTTGAAACGTTGAGCCATGTTTGAATGAGAACTTCATCCTCTCTTTGTTGGAACCTTTGTTTATGCGTATTCACAACCGGTGCAGGTGCAACTTCTTCACTAAAGTTAGTAGTTTCTAAGACATACATATTTTAATTTTTTCATATTAATGTATAAACTTATAAGGATCTCTCCCACAAATATTTTTTTTTTTGGCATGAGCTAAATTTAATAAGAATTTTATTATGCACCGATTTACATAAAATGGAAACAATAGAATATTGGAATATGATGTAATTTTGAGCTAATATTTTACAAAGAATTATATAATAACATATAAAAATGATATGTAAAGTTTCATGGCATTTTAAATAAGTCTTTATTTATTTTGATTTTATGATTGAAACACGTATATGTTTTTTGATCAAAAACTCAAAATAAATCCGAGACTTATTCATAATACAATGAAAATTTGTAAACTATTTATATATGTTATGAGATAAGTCCCTTGCAAAATAATAGTTTAAAAATCAATCATATGTTAATGTTTTCTTTATTTCAGTTTTATAAAAAATCGACTCGTAAAAAAATTTATTTTTAATTCATCTTAAGTCAAAAGAATTTAAATTTTTGTAAGAGAGATCCTTATGATATAATGAACTTTCTTGCACAAAATTATGATGAAAAAAAACGAAGTTTAGGTCATAGGAATGATGTGTTTGAATTAGCTAGGAGTTAGCTTCAGATTAACTACTAATTAGCTAAGATTTTTGGATTTTGGTATGATGTTCATATTAGGGAAAGATTTAGTGACGAAATATTTGTTGCTATAAATAAAATTTATATGAATAATATAAAATGAAGACAAAATGTCACGTAACGTCCATATCATTATCTTTGTCACACTCGTATTATCACGTGTAATTGTTACGTTAACTATATTAACGGACGTTAGTAATAGAGACCAAAAGCGTTGATGAAAAATTTTAAAATGACCGTTCTCTATAGATATTTTTTAGACAAATTAAGTTTAAAAATGACTATATTTATAAAGATTAATAAAATATTTAACCCATAAAAAATTATACTTATTAAGAAAAACTTAATATAATAATTTGGAGTGTGATTTTAAAAAAATGTAATGAGAATGTGTTAATTAATTTTAATGGATTATTAATTATAGAAAAAAATAAAAGAGAATACATTAAATACACTTTGCATTCAATTTTATCTTAACACAAATAAATGTTAATTTTGTTCTTATAAAATAAGACAATATTATAGAACGAAGGGAGTTCATTTGTACATGTAACACATATTAAAAAATAATAGTAAATATAATGTTTTTGCTAAGTTAAGCTAATAAAAAATTGATGTATTTAGTATTTTCCTTATTGCAAATTAAAAAGTATTGACTTACGATAAAAGTGCTGTACTCCCTCTTCCATCTTTTATCACTCTAGAGAATTTCACATAAATTAAAAAAGTAATTATACTAATAAAAATTTTAAAACAAATTTACTTTTAAATATTTACTCC
This sequence comes from Vicia faba, assembly GCA_948472305.1. Taxonomy (NCBI): domain Eukaryota; kingdom Viridiplantae; phylum Streptophyta; class Magnoliopsida; order Fabales; family Fabaceae; genus Vicia; species Vicia faba. Next base: position 1,220,765,146 of record OX451739.1, on the reverse strand, counting down.
GACAGTTGATGGTTTTATAAAGGATCGGAAACAATTATCTTTTTCTGTAGTATATTAAATATGAATATTTCAAAAAAATAAAAATAAATTAGATGTAATATTTTATAAATAATCTTATATTGTGCAAAGATAAAACTAAAAAAAAGTCTTATATTTACAGTTATGTTTAAGGGTGTAGGAAATGTTAATCATAGTTCACAGTGTTAAAAAATAATTAATATTGTATTGAAATAATCATTTATTTTTGTTTTTTTACAAATAAGTTATTTATATGAAACAATTAAAATAAAGTCATATTCATAAGAGATTTAACCTCTCACAATGCGAAAATCCACTTCATTGTATACAATCATGCAAGAGGTGAAATCGCTTTATAAAATAGATATCATAATTTTTGTGTTATAAATTTAACCTCTCACAAAGTTAAAACATTTTGGACATTGTGAGGGATAACTCCTGTAAGATAGCATGATATTTTAAATTTTGTGAGGGTAATTCCTTAACAATTTTTTAAAACATTATATAAAAAATATTTAAATTATATTATTATAAATATTAAAATAAATATATTTAAATTTAAATTAAATTATTATAAAAATTAAATTATAAAAATTTAAAAAAAAATTTTATAATTGAAGTTCAAATAAAAAATAAATACCACAAATATTCAAAAAATAATTATGATATAATCATCCTTTGATTTTTGTGTGTACTTATTTGTAACTCGCAATGCTCAATAATGTCAATTCAAGAGTTATTATTAGTGTGAATTCCGAAAAAAAAACCAATTGATCCCGAACAATGTTTAACCCATGTCACTCTCTATAATAGTATGGGGTTTTTTAATTCATTCTAAGATCACACAAAATTTTAAAGTTATCTTTACAAATCAAAAAAACATTTCTAATACGTATTCACATGTATAATTCATTCGTTTTAGAGCAATACTCCAATTTTATAAATGTTGTTTATGTAATAAATTATTTATTTAATAATAAAAACAGAGAGAGTATTTATACTCATGAATATCCTACCAAGAAGGTAGAGAATTCTAATTTTAGATTAAAAATCTGCCTCTCAATATTCATTCATCAATCATCAAATTCATAATCATAATTATTTATGTAAGGGATTTTGTTGTCCGTTCTTCCATGTCGTTTTTACTTAATTGAATTAAAAGAGATGAATATCCATCTCATATAAATTACATTGCATTCTGAATAGTAATTGTAAGTAATAGAAATGTATTTTCGAGAATTTTAAGAAATACATTTTTAAAATGAATTAGTTTAATATAAAAAAACAAATAAATTGTATGTGTAGAAGTGCGATTTGAAAATGCATTTTTAGACTTTATAATAACTTTTTCAATCATTTAGGGTAGCTTAGAGATGCTTAGATCGATGAAATAAGATGAAATAGAATGAAATAAAATTATATTCTATTATTTGAATTGATTAAAAAAATGATCGAATGAAACGACATCGGATAAAATGTATTTCATCCTATTCTATCACTTTTCATTATTTTTTATATCCTTTAATTTGAACGGAATATGACAAAATAATTGTATTCCATCGTAACTTCCCAAAACATCTGCTCTATCCCACTCTATTCAATCCTACACTACTCTATTTGCTTTGTTCTGTTTTACGTATCTAAACATAAGCTTAAGAAACTTCCTAATAGCAATACCACCCATGTTTTACAATATTTAAACATTTCAAATATATATTTCAACATTTCAATTAATACTATTTTAAAAGTAATTATGTAATAAATATTTATTAAACGTGAAATAAAAATATTTTTTGAACAATAAAATGAACATTTATTAAATAAATATATAAATATAAATCAGATATTAAATATTTAATAAATACGAAATTAATATTTATATAATTAAATACTAGTTATGTATATTAGGAATTAAATATATACATTAGTAATTAAGTATATAAATAAAAATTGATAATTGAAAATAAATAAGGTGAAGACTCGTTTCCTAAGATTTAGTTGGATATCGATACCCTCATCTAATTAGATAATTATAATCAATGTCATGTCATTTTTATATTTATTTTATTTAAATTAAATTAACACTTTAAATCAATTTTATTAAAGATACCAGTGTCCAACTATTTATCATGTGTATCTAAGAATTTATCAATAAGTATAAGTATTAAATCTAAATACAATAGTTAAATGGTCATCATGAAAGAAGAAATCTTAGTAAACAAAGAAACCTTGTGGTAGGTGCTCCATCCATGCATCAAGAGGTCATGGGTTCAACAACCTTTGGTCATAAAAGTTTAGATTCTTAACCTTTTAATTTCTCTAAAGATCAGTTTCAATTCTCTAAGGGTCAGAATAAGGGGAAGGGCAAGGATGAATTTCATATATTTTTTGCGATTGCAAGCTAAGTCTAGCACGTATAAACATGTGAGAAAGTCAGACTGCACGTGTCATATGAAAATTACGCTCAAGCATGTAGTGATCTCTTATATCTTAAATACATTTCTCATGCATTTTTGTATCAATTCAATTTTTTTAAAATAAAGTATAATCGATAATATTTCAATAAACCTGAAAAATCACCCAACAGGGAAATCCATATTCAAACACCTACAACATTGGCTGAAGAAACTACCCAAACTTCTTATATAAGAATAATTCTCCCAGTTCATAGCCAATCATGTGGTGCCTTCTACCCCACTAAGTTTCGAAGGAGAGAAGGGTGTTCCTGCTCCCCAAAAGTCTAACCTGAAGATGTTGATAGAAAACTTTGATATTTCTTAAACCCAACAGAACGAAGACTTTAAAAACTAGAACCTTCACACCAATGAAGTGCTTAGACAACATGCTTTTAAGGTTGGCGTCATGGCTACACACAATAAAATATTAGAAACCCAAATTTCTCAAGTAGCTCATCAATAAGTGTCATCGTCTTCCTCACCCAAAAGCTTTCCGGGATAATTTAAGTCATACTCGTAAGGGTAGATAAATGTTGTTACGTTGCGAAACAGTAAAGAGCTAGAAATCGTTGGTAAGAAGAATGAGGAGAAGGTAGAGGAAAACGAGCCAAAAATGGAGATTGAAAACACTCATGTTAGAACATAGTTTGATTCTACAACCCTTGGTTAAAGTTATGATGATAACAAAATACATAGAATAATATTATTTCTAAAGTATATACAAAGAACAATTATGCTCCTTAAAATTATGCTTTGTATATGCAGAAGTTCTGATGGAATCAGCGTCAGAAGGGAATCAGCATCAGAAGATCAGCAACCTATGTTACACGCTGAAACACTGAAGTTTGATGACCAGAATCTGCGCCTAAACAAATACACTCTGACTCTGATCAAAGACATCTTTACCAAGTCATCAACACTCTGAAGCAGTATCAACATATACAACAAAGAAGACTCTGAATCGTTACTAAGCATTCAAGACTGAATTAAATGCTAACGGCTTTCTTCAGACAAAGATCTTCTACAAAAGGAAAGTGCATTATTATCATTAAACCTACTTTATGGACAACATATCCTTGCTTGCCTATATAAACAGGACTGCTTGTGAAAAGAAGCATGTACGTACGCACCCAATTTTGCTAAGCTATTCAAACCATGCTCATTCAAAGCTTTAGCAAAGTCATTTTATTCCAATCTTATTTTGTGTAATTGTCACAGTTGTGATATACAGTTTTGTAAGAAAACAACAATACACACTAGTTCAATTCATTTGTAAAAGAAGTTCCTTGAGATTAACCGGATTGTGGTTGTACTCAAGAAGACTTTAACAGTTGTTAAAGTAGCTGTTGTAATTCTTTGAGAATAGTGAATTAAGACCTCGCTGGAGAGAGGCGAAATCACCTTGACGGGTGGACTGGAGTAGTTTGAGATCAAACGAACCAGGATAAAAATACTGCGTTGTCAAGCCATTTATTTTAAGTTTTACAATTCAACCCCCCTTCTTGTGTTTTTCACATCTTCAATTGGTATCAGAGCGCCTGGTTCTGAGCTTTAACACTTAACCATGTCAGTACAAGATCCAGCGTCAGAAAAACACAATGGCAGGACCAAGTCAAAACATCAGCAATGACAACAATGAAGAAAGGGACAGATTCAGTGGCAAACCTCCAGTCTTTGATGGAGAAAACTTTGACTACTGGAAAGACAAAATTGAGAGTTTCTTTCTGGCCCATGATGCATATCTGTGGGACATGGTGACTGATGGATACACGCACCCAGTGGATGGACGTGGTCAGAAGATTGACAGGAAAATGATGTCTGATCAGCAAAAGCGTGAGTTCAGAAATCATCACAAGGCCAGAACAATTCTTCTCAGCGCTATCTCATATTCAGAGTATGAGAAAATATCAAACAGAGAAACTGCTAAGAATATGTTTGATTCTCTGAGAATGACGCATGAAGACAACATTCAAGTCAAAGAAACAAAATCCCTTGCGCTCATTCAGAAGTATGAGGCATTCAAGATGGAAGACAGTGAATCAATAGAACCTATGTTTTCAAGATTTCAAATTCTTGTTGCTGGTCTAAAAGTTCTTGACAAAGGATATTCCACTGCTGATCATGTCAAGAAGATCATTAGAAGCTTGCCAAAACAGTGGAGGCCAATGGTCACAACGCTTAAGCTAGCCAAGGATCTCAACAAAATCTCTCTGGAGGAACTTATCAGCTCACTCAGAAGTCACGAGATAGAGCTAGAAGTAGATAAACCTCAAAAGCAAAGTAAGCCATTAGCATTAAAATCTAACAGAAAATTTGACTCCAAAGTTTTGCAGGCTGTGGAAGAAACCTCTGATGGATCCTCATCAGAAGAAGATGAATTGTCACTCTTCTCCAGAAGGGTGAACCAACTGTGGAAGCAGAGGCAAAGGAAGTTCAGGAATCCCAGAAGATCAGAAAATCAGAATGAATCTTCCTCCAGATACAGAAAGTCAGAATCCTCCTTTGGAAACAAAAGATCTGAAGGCTCTTTAGGATACAAAAAGCCAAACTACAAAGACATCATCTGCTATGAGTGTAACGAGCAAGGGAACTACAAAAGTGATTGCCCAAAGCTTCAGAAGGAGAAGCCCAAAAAGAAGTTTGGCAAAGAAAAGAAGAAAAGTATCATGGCTACATGGGATGATTCTGATACATCTGAAGCTGACTCAGAATCAGATGATGAAAGAGCAAACATAGCTCTCATGGCAAACGTATCTGAAGACAATGAAGCTTCTGAGTCAGAATCTGAATCAGATACATAAGAGGTATTCCCTGACTTTACTATAAATTTTACTAAGGCTGAATTAACTAAAAGCCTTAATGAAATTCTGGAAAGGTATCAGCAGACCAGAGTCAAATTCAGAAACCTGAAAAGGAATCTTGCTTCTGACTCTGATAAGACTGAGATTCTCAAATTGCAGAATTCTGAGTTAAAAAATAAAATTTCAAAATTAGAAAATCAATTGCAAAACTCTCAGAAGGAAACAATCCCTGAAACTCCCAGCAATGCTGATGAGATCATCAAAGAGTATGATCACAACTTTCAGAAGTTTCTAGCTAAAAACATAGGCAGAAGCAAAATGGCTTCAATGATCTATGGAGTTAGCAGAAATGACAGAAAAGGGATAGGATATCAAGGTAAGGTTCCTACACCAAAAAATGTCATGGATTTAGTTATAAAACGTACTCCACTTAATTCACACTTTATATATGGGCACACACATGACATAAAATATACAAGTAGTGATTACTCTGACAAACCAAAATTCAACTAGAGTTTTGGTAGAACTAACAAATCAGGACCCAAGAAAACGTGGGTACCTAAGGATAAAATAATACATGTGGCAGATATATTTAGCAGCAAAGCAAAGACACCAATCATGGTACCTGGACTCTGGCTGCTCACGACACATGACGGGAAGAAGGCATATGTTCCAAAGCCTGGAACTTAAGCCTGGAGGCCACGTAGGTTTTGGAGGCAATCAGAGGGGAAAGATTATTGGCTCCGGAACAGTAGGTAATGGAAATCTTCCCTCTATTAGTAATGTTTTATTAGTTGATGGATTAATGCATAACCTGTTATCCATAAGTCAATTAAGTGATAACGGTTATGATATAATCTTCAATCAAAATTCATGCAAAGCTGTTAGTCAGAAAGATAGGACTATCCTATTTAATGGAAAGAGGAAAAACAACATTTATAAAATCAAACTTTCTGAACTGAAAAGTCAGAATGTAAAATGTCTTCTTTCTGTTAACAACGAGCAATGGATCTGGCACAAAAGATTGGGACATGTTAGTATGAGAAGAATATCTCAGATTAACAAACTCAATCTGGTCAGAGGACTTCCTAACTTGAAGTTCAATTCAGATTCTCTGTGTGAAGCATGTCAGAAAGGCAAGTTTGCAAAGCCTGCTTTCAAATCCAAAAACGTTGTTTCCACCTCTAAGCCATTAGAACTTCTGCACATTGACTTATTTGGTCCAGTAAAAACTTCCTCAGTCAGTGGTAAGAAGTATGGGTTAGTAATCGTAGATGACTATAGCAGATGGACATGGGTAAAGTTCTTAAGGCACAAAGACGAGTCACACTCTGTGTTTGTTACCTTCTGCAACCAAGTTCAGAATGAAAAGGATCTTAGAATCGTCAAAGTCAGAAGTGATCATGGTGGAGAACTTGAAAATAGAGACTTTTAATTATTCTTTAATGAAAAAGGCATTCTGCATGACTTCTCTTGTCCTAGAACTCCCCATCAAAATGGAGTTGTAGAACGAAAGAACAGAACATTACAAGAAATATCCAGAACCATGATCAACGAGACTAACGTTGCTAAGATCTTTTGGGCAGAAGCAATAAACACAGTGTGTTACATTCAGAATAGAATCTCCATCAGACCTATTCTGGAAAAGACTCCATATGAATTGTGGAAGAACAGAAAACTCAACATTTCCTATTTTCACCCATTTGGATGTATATGTTTTATTTTGAATACAAAAATTATTTGAACAAGTTTGACTCTAAAGCACAAAAGTGCATTATGTTAGGATACTCTGAACGCTCAAGAGGGTACAAAGTATACAATACAGAAACACAGATTGTTGAAGAGTCAATCAGTGTTCGGTTTGATGATAAGCTTGACTCTCAAAAGTCAAAGCAGAATGAATTCCTTGCAGGTATGGAAGTTGAACTCACAGGTACTGAAGACAACTCAGAGGCTCTCAACAGAGACACTCCCTCAACATCAGAAAGAGTCACTACAAGCAACCCAGCACCTTGTGTTGATCAACTCCAGAAAAGACCATCCAGAAGCAGAATTGATCACCCAGAAGAAACAATCTTAGGAAGGAAGATCCAATCATAACAAGATCTACCTTTAGAAACTCTGAAGAATCCCTCATGGGACTTGTTTCTCTTATTGAACCAACAACAATTGATGAAGCACTTCTGGACAATGACTGGATTCTGGCAATGTAGGAGGAGCTAAATCAGTTCACAAGAAATGATGTATGGGATCTGGTTCCCAAACCAAAAGGATTCAACGTCATAGGCACAAAATGGGTGTTCCAAAACAAACTGAACGAACAAGGTGAAGTCATCAGAAAAAAAGCACGACTCGTAGAACAAGGTTATAGTCAGCAAGAAGGGATAGACTATACAGAAACCTTTGCTCCAATCGCCAGGTTAGAATCTATCAGACTCTTAATTTCATTTGCTGTGAATAAAGGCATCACTCTGTATCAGATGGATGTCAAGAGTGAATTCTTAAATGGCTATATAGAATAAGAGGTTTATGTGCACCAACCCCCTGGTTTTGAAAGTTACAAAAATCCAGAATATGTTTTCAAACTAAAGAAGTCACTCTATGGTCTGAACAAGCTCCCAGAGCTTGGTATGAAAGGCTAAGCAACTTCCTGTTAGAAAAGGAATTCACCAGAGGGAAAGTGGACATAACCCTGTTCAGTAAGACAGTTAAGAATGACATCTTAGTATGTCAGATTTATGTTGATGACATTATATTTGGATCCACTAAACCCTCTCTGGGAAGAGAGTTTGCTCAATGTATACAGGCAGAATTTGAGATGAGCCTAATGGGGGAACTAAACTTCTTTCTGGGCATTCAGATTAATCAAACTCCAGAAGGAACCTACATTCATCAGAGAAAATATGTCAGAGAACTTCTGAAGAAATTTGATCTCTCAGAATGTAAGCCCTCAAGGATTCCAATGCATCCTACGTGCATTCTGGAAAAAGAAGAGGTAAGTAACAAGGTAGAACATAAGGTCTACAGAGGTATGATTGGTTCTCTTCTCTATCTGACGGATTCAAGGCCTGACATTCTATTTAGTGTTTGCATTTGTGCTAGATTCCAATCAGATCCTAGAGAATCTCACTTAACAACAGTTAAGCGAATTTTTAAGTATCTGAAAGGTACTACTAATCTGGATCTGTTTTATAGAAAATCAAGTGATTACAGCTTAGTAGGATACTGTGATGCTGATTTTGCTGGAGACAGAGTAGAACGTAAAAGCACTTCTGGAAGCTGCCAGTTTCTGGGAGAAAATCTGATCTCATGGTCCAGTAAAAGACAATCCACAATAGCTCTATCAACAGCAGAAGCTGAATACATAGCAGCACTTGGATGTAGCACGCAAATGCTCTGGATGAAAGTCAACTTGAGGACTTCAATATATTTGAGAGTAACATCCCTATCCTCTGTGATAACACTTCTACTATTTGTCTCAGTAAAAATCCTATTTTGCATTCTAGGGCTAAGCATATAGAAATAAAACATCATTTTATTAGGGACTATATTCAGAAAGGGATTCTAAATTTAAAATTTATTAACACAGACCATCAATGGGTTGATGTCTTTACAGAACCTCTTTCTGAAGATAGGTTTAACTTCATTCTGAAACATCTCAGCATGAAGCTTTGCCCAGAATAAAACAGTTTTATTTCCATATCTTAACTTTCAGAATTTTGGTTATTTTCTGTGAACTACTGATCAATCTTCCTTCAGATCTTTAGAAGTACAGACTGCATCAGAATTTATCCATGAAGATCTGAGCGCTTCATTTCAAGGATAGAAATGTGCTGTTCACTCAAGCAAACAGTTGTCATCCATTCATCAGCTACTTTCTGAGGCTGAACACGCGTTCACGTTTCTGAAAGGTCAAAAGCGCTGATTGGATGCATTGGGACACATGTCATGGGTAACCGTTCCAATATCTTTCTGAATCCCCCAAAATCAGCTATCATTAAATGCTCATAATCATTATAATTTATTTCCCTCTCTTGCCGTTTACGTTTTCAAAATCTTTTTCAAAATCTATTTAAACACATTTCTCACTCTATACACTCTTTCACTTTCACTTTCTCTACAATCTAATTGATTTCAGTTTGCATCTTTCTCAAAACCCTTTCAATTTATTCTCAAAACTTTCTGTGTGAACATGGCTTCCTCAAGCAACCCAACTACCAGTACTCAGAGAACAAATTCCTCAGAACAATATGAAGAACCCTTCAGAACTTTTCTCACGGCCATCAAAAATCTAGAAGTACTCTCAGAATTGATTGTGGACTTTAACAGTCTTCAAGAGAACGAGTTCAATCTATTTGAAGAAGTAAAGGCTCAAGGATGGAACAGGTATTTTGACCGTCTTGTAGGTCCAACGTTCCCAATCCTTGTGAAGGAATTTGGGATTCATGCTTCATCTTCCAACCATCAAGTTACCTCGTACATAATGGGGAAGAAGATAGTCATAACTGAAGACCTTATTGCAAGATTGATAGGCTACAATGGTGGTGGCGTAAGATGCATAGACATGGCTGGAAGATGTGCTGATGTCGCCCTAATTGCTAGAGAAATCTTCACTTTGGGTATTCCCTCCAGCAAGATAAGGGATCTAAAAGATCATCACAGAATATGGGCTAAGATTATTCTGGGATGCATAAACCACAAGAAGCCAACCAGCTCTCCTGACTACATCAATATTGATCAGCAGTTTCTGATCTACTTTATCTCCCAGAAGATTAAAGTGAATATGGCTCATTTGCTGTTCAACCATCTAAGGACTAGTGTTAAGGAGACCAGAGAAGAGGAGCGCACAAAAAGGGACTGGATACCCCTAGGAAGGCTCATATCAGATATTCTAACAGAGAATAAGCTGATAGATCATCTAACAGAAGCTCAGGAAATCAGCACTTTAGAAGCCACTGTTGGCAAACAGTTGAATGCAAAGAATCTGAAGAAGATGAAGTTAATTGAGAACATCAAGAAGGAACCTAGTGTCACTTCTTTTGCAACAATCTCCAGCAGAAGAATCCCTCTGGATAACTTTCCCATGTTCTCAGAGATTGATTCAAAACCTGAGATAATAGTCAGATATCTGGATGCATGCAAAGCTGACGGTACAACACCAAATCTAAACATTCAGGATCTGCAGCAGAAGGCTCCAGAAGTTGTGCTGAAGAAAAACAAGAAAAGGAAGGTTGTAGAAGAAGGATCATCCCGGCGGACTCCTAAAAAGAGAGGTAATCCTTCTTCTGTAACTGTTTTAGATTCAGTATCTGTATCAACATCTGTACCAATCCCCACTCAATCATAAAACCCTACTCAACAAACACTTGATGATTTTGACATTGAATTTGACCCCTCAGAAACTTTAACTCTTAGAGGATCTCACTCCCTACCTACAAATCCAAATAATGAAGTAACACAACAAGAACTTGCAAAAGTTTTATCATATATTGAACCTTTGACCAGCATATATCTTCTCCCATACCAGTAAATCCAAACTCTGAAACCATTTCAGAAGCACCTCAACCAGAAATTCCATCCACCTTCTCCACAACCGGTACTTTTACAACCAGAAGTTCAAACTTCTGAGGTCCAACCTCCTGAATCCTGCGAACCAGAACTTCATCACCATTAATCCAACCAAACTATTGATTCTGATCCCATTCCTATTCCTGGAATCACCGAACCTCTGAACATCAGTATACCCCTGACCATCAGTATTCCCCAAATTCCCTCCTCACTAGAATCAACTCCACCAAACACCCCATCAAGTCCAATAATCATTCCAGACTCTCCCACTTCCTCATCAAATATCAATCCAAATGACCATGCCAAAACTATCATTGACTTAACTGTTTTTGAACGCCTGGCTGCCATAACCAACAAAATAGCCATTCCAAAACCAAAACCATCTGAACCTACACCAGATGTTGGTACCAGTTTATTGATATTTGAAACAGAAATGCAGAAGTGGATAACTTCACTGAAGCAAGCTAGTCTTGAGCTGATTGATCCTGCTGCATCAGATTATCTTTGGACAAGTTTCAGAAAATGGGTATGTTCTGAAACTCATAAAATGCAAGAACAAAGCTACGGACAAGTTCAAAAAGAACTTCAGCAACCTGCTAAATTTTTTTGAAGATCAAGTTCTGAGCCAGCTACTCAAGGAAGAAGTTCTCCCTCTGGACAATACTCCCTGGTCTGAACATCGTCCAACAAACAAAGTTGAACCAGAGTCAGAAGATCTCAATCTGACTGATTCTCCAGAGCAGATGATTCTTGCTGAAGAACTGGGTCAAAAAGAGGACATTGCAGAATGCTCTGAGAAACATCCAATTGCTGAAGATCCTCAAGCTTCCTCCTATGAAAGGCAGACTTTAGAAGACCTGAAGAGATCTGATATTTTGATGCAGGAAATAATGGATAAACAGGATGACAAAATTTCGGAAATCAAGAGCATGTTAACCAAGCAGGAGGAAACCAACATCCAGATCAAGGGCTTGTTGGAAGCTTTATTCACGCGTCTTCCTCCTCCCTCTTAGATTTTCCTTTGTTTAAAAATTTGTTTTTCTGTAATATTCTCAACATAGCTCTGAACTTATCATTGATCCTATTTTTTAATATCAACTCATTTTGGCTCTGATTATGTGTTCTTTTTGATAATTGACAAAAAGGGGGAGAAAGAAAAAGATATTTTCAATAACAGATTACTGAGACATAAGTCTCAAACATTCTAATCTATGTAAATTCTCTCTTCTAAGAAGCTTGAACAGGTACAAAACTCTGCTGAAATATACATTAAGATTCTGATGCTCAAAGACTCATGAAATTAAAAGGAAGCAATCAACTCAGGGGGAGTTTTTCTACTTAACTCTATACCTTTTGTTATTTATTCTTTATTGAAAAATCTGGTTTTTGTCATCATCAAAAAGGGGGAGATTGTTAGAACATAGTTTGATTCTACAACCCTTGGTTAAAGTTTTGATGATAACAAAATACATAGAATAATATTATTTCTAAAGTATATACAAAGAAAAATTATGCTCCTTAAAATTATGCTTTGTATATGCAGAAGTTCTGATGGAATTAGCATCAGAAGGGAATCAACATCAAAAGATCAGCAAGCTATGTTACACGCTGAAACACTGAAGTTTGATGACCAGAATCTGCGACTAAACAAATACACTCTGACTCTGATCAAAGACATCTTTACCAAGTCATCAACACTCTGAAGCATTATCAACAGATACAGCAAAGAAGACTCTGAAGCGTTACTAAGCATTCAAGACTATATTAAATGCTAATGACTTTCTTCAGACAAAGATCTTCTACAAAAGGAAAGTGCATTATTATCATTAAACCTGTTTTATGGACAACGTATCCTTGCTTGCCTATATAAACAGGACTGCTTGTGAAAAGAAGCATGTACGTACGCACCCAATTTTGCTAAGCTATTCAAACCACGCTCATTCAAAGCTTTAGTAAAGTCATTTTATTCCAATCTTATTTTGTGTAATTGTCACAGTTGTGATATACAGTTTTGTAATAAAACAACAATACACACTAGTTCAATTCATTTGTAAAAGAAGTTCCTTGAGATTAACCGGATTGTGGTTGTACTCAAGAAGACTTTAACAGTTTTTAAAGTAGCTGTTGTAATTCTTTGAGAATAGTGAATTAAGACCTCGCTGGAGAGAGGTGAAATCACCTTGACGGGTGGACTGGAGTAGTTTGAGATCAAACGAACCAGGATAAAAATACTGTGTTGTCAAGCCATTTATTTTAAGTTTTTCAATTCAACCCCCCCTTCTTGTGTTTTTCACATCTTCAACTCATAGATCACATGGATATACTTCCAATAGGTCCATTTTCATCCGATTTTTATTGCAAAAAATGTTTGATAAGAATTGAGTCAAGATCCCTCCAAGATGACAAGTACTCAAAAGGAAACCTATACAACTTGTATCCAAGTACTCGGGGACCATAAGGATATACATCTAATAGATCCTTTTTCACCCGTGAAGGAACAAGTTGAATTTCAACTGCATTATTATATTTTCATAGGATGACAAGGGTTTGAAAGGCTAAGTATACAGCTTGTATCCAAACACTTGGGGATCACATGGATATGCATCAAATAGATCCTTTTTCATCTGATTTTTATTGCAAAAAAGCGTTGGGATAAGTTCAATTACATTTATAAATGAAGATAAGTATTCAAAAGGCAAGTCATACATCTTATATCTAAACTCTTGAGGTTCATATGGAAATACATCCAATATATCAATTTTCATCCGATTTAATTACGAAAAGTTTCATGTGTGAAAGTGGTTAATTTAATTGAAAAAGAGTTTGACTTTATGGTGAAAACAAGTTTGAGTTTATATTGAAGTATAATAGAGTTTTGATTATTTAATTTTCATGTTAAAAATAAAAATTTATCAAATTACTAATCAAATAATTAATTAAAATAAATAATAAAAAGTTAAAGATTAGAACGGAAAAAAATAAAGGGGCGAGGACTTAGTAAATGGAGAGCCCAATGCTTAAGCCTAATAAGCAAAAAAATAAAGAAACAGAAAAAACAAAAAGGATTCAGGCGCTCCTGACTGTATGATTAAGATCAGACGTGATCTGATCTCATGATGCAATACAGATACCAGGATCTAAGTCACACAATCAAGATCAAAGGGGTATTAAACAAGTGCCCATGTGGATATGATGGGTCCTGTACAAGATCCTCCATATTTTAAAATCCAGCACCAATAAAAATGCGACACATGACTCTCTCTTAATATTTTAAATGAAATAAAACAAAATAATAAACCAATTAAAAAAGTAGAAAAGGGAAATTAAACTTCAAATCTTCTTCTCACTCTCTCATTCTAGGGTTCCTTTCCCAGAAAAATAAAAAAATACATGAACTCTCAATTGCATCTCTTTTTCACTCAATATCTCTTAAAAATCACAAATATTAGAAGAGTGAGTGAAAGAAATGCAAAGTTTGTTAGAGATATTTTGTATCTATGTCATGACCATGGTGTATCATGAAGTTTGTAAAAGATTGCAAAAGTTGTAAACTTGTGTGAAAAGAAGCTTATACGTGTGAATTGCATGGTGTATGTGTACATGGTCATGAGATGTAATTGAATTATTTAATAAGACTACAATTATTCTTTTTATGCTTTTTTTAGTTTTGTCTTTTGTGCCCTTTCTTTTGACTAAAGAAAAATGTATGGAATGATATGTATGATGGTGCAAATGATGTAATAGAAATGAGATTTTGGAGGTTTTGTTTTTGTGAGATATTAGATCGAATTTTATTGGATCAAAGAGTAGCTTTTGGTTTGACAAAATTTATGCATGTCGTTGAAGTATGTTCACATGCTAGTGTCGAAGACCTACGTACTGCAGTCGAAGTATGTTCTAGTATGTGGATGTCGAAATACTAGGGTTATTAGTATTTCAAATTGGGATTGTTTGTTATGTCCAATTGTTTAAGTTAGATGGTACCCTAAGTTAGCTTGTAATGGGTATTTGTGAAAAAACCCATTAGTTTAGTATACTAGGTTTATTATATGTGAAAAAATCCATTAGTTTAGTATACTAGTCTCTCATCATTGCATACTGCAAATCCTAATTTAGGGTGAGAGGGTTATTTGTTATTCTTGTGTACTTGTAATCTTGATTTAAGAGAAAGTAAAGAATATCAGTTAATAACGAATCCTTGTTATTCTTCGTGGTTTTCCATCTTTTTTATCCTTGTGGGTTTCTTGCCTTGAAGAAACCTATTATACTTTGTTTCAAAGGTATCGTATTTCACATCAAATTGGTGCTTGAAGATGAATGATTTTGGTCTGTGGCGCTTGAAGATGAATGCCCTACTGGTTCAGCAGGGTTGTTTGGAAGCGTTGAAGGGAGTGGCGACCATAGATGATGTGTTAACAGAAAAAGAAAAGATGACCACGATAGAGAAGGCCCATAACACAATCTTGTTAAGCCTTGGTGACAAGGTTCTTCAACATGTATCAAAGGAGACGACGACATCAGGGTTATGGGTGAAACTTGAAATTTTGTACATGACCAAATCGCTGGTAAATAGACTCTACCTAAAGCAAGCTTTGTATTCACTCAAGATTATTAAAGACAAAATGTTGGCTGAGCAGTTGGATATGTTCAACAAGTTGACTCTTGATCTTGAAAATATTGATGTGAAGATCGATGATGAAGATCAAGCGGTGTTGTTGTTGTTGTGTGCTTTGCCCATATCACATGCTCACTTCAAAGAAACCCTCTTGTATGGAAGTGAGTCCCTGAACATTGAAGAAGTTCAATCAGCCTTGTATTCTAAGGACTTTAAAGAATGAAAGGAGCATAAACCTTCGATGGTTGGTGAAGGTTTGACAGTTAAAGAAAAATTCTTGCCAACGAATGGTAAGTTTGACAAGAAGAAAGGTAAAAGCCAACATAAGTCTTATAGTGGGGAAGCATCTGGTATTCGATGCTATCATTGTAAGAAGGAGGGTCAATAAGAAAGGTTTGTCCAGAACGCTGGAAAGATCATGGAGGTAAGGATAATGGCAATGCAAACATTGTTCAAGATGATTTCAACTCATCTTATGTTCTTGTGGTTTCAAGTAGTGACTCAAGAAAAGAGTGGATTATACATTCAGGTTCCACTTGGCATATAACTCCAAACAAAGACTTGTTCTAGGAATTATGTTATCAAGATGGTGGATCTGTATTGCTACGAAACAACAAAGCTTGCAAGATTAAAGGTGTTGGATCTGTGAGATTCAAGCTCCATGACTAGTCAATAAAGTTGTTGACTTATGTCAGGTGTGTACCTGATTTGAATAGAAATCTATTTTCTCTTGGTGAATTTGACAAGAAAGGATATGTTTTCCAAGGAGAGAAAAGTATCCTAAGAGTCGTGAAGGGGTCGAAGGAAGTCTTGAGTGGCATGAAGAAGCAATGCTTGTATACGCTTGAGGCTTAAGTTGTAAGTGGTTCGAAAAATATTGCATCCACGAAACCTTTATCAAAGACATAAATTTGGCACATGAGATTCGACCATGTCAATGAAAGGGGTATGGTTGAATTGGGGAAACAAAATCTGCTTGGTGGAGACATACTCGAAAAACTAAAGTTTTGTGAACAATGTGTACTTGAAAATCTTGTAGAGTAAAGTTCAACAAAGGCAAACAAAGAACACATGGATCCCTTAATAACATCCACATTAATATTTGGGGGCCTGCAAGGTGTCCATCACATTTAGGATCAAGGTATTTTCTATCCATAGTAGATGATTATTCCAGAAATTTATGGGTGTGATCGATGGGAATGAGAACTGACTGTTTTGGAATGCTGGTTCGCGTTTGCGTTTGTTTTCGCAAAATGTCGCGGTAAGCAAGAGTCGCCACCGTCTTTTATTTTATCCAACAAGGAAAGGACAAAAGCACAGAAAAATTCCTTTTTGATATGTTTCTCGGGTTCGGGAGGTAGATTATAGAAAGGGAAGGTGTTAACACCCTTTCTATCCGTGGTTATCCACGGGCTCTTAGGTACTTGCTCACTATGTTTTCAAAAATTTGCTTTTTCTTTGTGATTGTGGGTTTGAAAAGAGTTTTTGTTTGAAAGAGAGACTAAGTGCGAAAAGTTTTGTTTTTGTTTTCAAAAGAGCAAGTACTTAAGAACATCTACCTACTCAAAAAGGAATTAAACTGTACAAGTGTCCTTTAGACAATGCCATCCCACTATTGAGGAGTAGGTAGCATCGTCGTTGGAGTTTTCAGGTCAATTCTATTAAGGGACGTGTGGTCACTAAAGCAATGTTAGGACGCCTTAGCGGTAACCCTAATGTCTTAGATCATTTTATCCGAGGCAACTTATGATCTTTGGACAAGAGGGCGACCTCTAAAACTCCCTATACTTAATGACCATGTTCGAGGCAACCAAGTGAGGTGTACCCTAGGAGTGGCATGTGCAAGTGTGTTAATTCGGTTAATTTTATCTGTACATGTTAATGGTGAGCTATGTTGATTTTAGGTTAAAGATTGATCTTGTCATGCATTGCCTATTATTAAAACATCTAACAGTTAATAGTTGCGGAATATAAATTGCGGAAAATAAATCTAAGCTATTACAAGGCGTAGGGTATTTACATCGCCAAAAACAAACCCTTGAAAATTAAATTGCGAAAAGTAAATACATGCGGTAAATAAAATCCTAAATTAAAACTATTACATCCTCGGAGAAATTACAATTATATGGATCAAAGATAATCCGCGCGAGAAAAATTGAATCGGAATGTCCTTTAGGGTTTTGACCCTTTTTATTTAAATAAAACATATTTTTGTTATTTTTGATTTAAGAATTAAGTCTAAACTAATAATTAATTAATTAATTAAAAGAAAATATTTTTGAGTTTTTATTTTAATTAAGGAAATAAAAAAATGGTTAAAAAATATTAAAAATCCTAATTCTATATTGATTTTAATTTAATGCAAAATATATTGAAATTGAACCTAATTAAAACTAAATTAATTGGTTAATTTTATTTACAAAAATAAATAATAACATTAATGGAATTTAAATAAAAATATTTTTTTGTTTTCTTATTTTTTTTTATGAAAAAAATTTAATTAGTTAATTGGTTAATTAAAATAATAATAATAATAAAATAGAAATAGTGAAAAGAAAATAAAATAAAGATACAAACTCAAGGGGGTGCTGGGCTTGAAAAGGGAGTGTGAATTGCAATTTTTGGGCCCAAAACGCTTCAGCCTGTTGGACTTTTTGGATTTGCTAGGCGTGCATTGACTTGAGACCATGGTAGTCTCCCAATCTAGGCCATTGGATCTGCTTCATGAGCCACGTAGCATTGAAGATCTGCAAGCGCATGGTGGTCCATCCCTTGAGAAATGCATATGAATACTTGAAGACAAAATACAACAAGGTTTTGGGGGACCTGGGATTCGAACCCAGGTCCCATTGGACAATTCAACTAGCACGCTACCAACTGAGCCATGATGTTAACCTGTTAGTGGAATAGAAGCTAAATATTATATACAAACAATTCAATTATGCCTGGTCAAAAATAAAAAGTGCGCAATTGATTCAAATGAACCAATCACGCCCAACCACATAATCATCTTCCTCACAAAAACCTGGTTCGTTTACCTGCGGATTTTTATCCGCAGGAAGATTCATAGGACGTCTCAAAAATCCTCCCTAGGCCATGTAAATGAAATCCAAGAGTACCAACATACTCGTCTCTTCCTCCTGGTCATCCCTGTAACCACCATTCACCTTGATTTTGCCTATATAAAAAACGCCTAAAAAAACAAGAACAAGAACCCTAGGTTCGAGCATCATGATACAGGATCCAATAATGAAATTGAATAATGCAAAAACGTTCTAAATCAAATAACAATCATAAATATGCCAATATTTTGAAGAAAAGATGCAAGAACTGGAGGTTTGGATTCCATGTTCAGAGGTCAGTTCGTGATGACTTACAGTGCGATTTAGGCGATGAAAAGGCTTCCTTTTGATTGGTATAGCTCCACTGGATATCAAGGAAGAGAGCTACATTTTGCTTTTGGTCTGAATTCGTCTCTAAACCAAAATTCGATCACCATTTTTTCAAGGTTTTTTGCAAACTTGTTCTGGCCGTTTTACATTGCGATAGTTTCTTTGTTTTTGAGTTTTATAATTAATGTATATGTTGTAAAGAAATTATACATTAACTTGTATATGATACTTGTTCATATATGTGTTTTTTCTTTGTTTTCATTTATTGTTGTAAATTGTCACATTTTCGTAACGTTTGTTGTGTGAATGTTAGGACACTTTTTTTAGGTTTGCGTGGTGTGACAATACTATGGCATGACGAGAGGAGGTTACTAGCTCGCACAATAAAGTCGTCGAGCTTACAACATAAAACAAACATGTTTTGTTTGTATTCGTTTTTTTATGTATTGACTTGTTTTTTAACAAGTTGAAATTAGACCTAATCTAAAATTTAAATTTTCACTTTTCAACTTGTTAATTTACTTTCAATCGTTTGTTTCGTTATGTAGATTTGTGTTTTTCTGCAAGCTTGTCGTGTTTAACTTGAGGAAGTTTATATGTTGTGAATATTCTATACATAGAGTTTGTAAGGTGATTGTGGAGCTTTCATAGCAGCTGCACCAGTTGCTGTCTTGTTTTTCTGCAACTGGTGTAGCGCGCTAAACACGCTCTGTGCCACTTAGCGCGCTCTGTTGTGCAGAACCAGTGAACTCTTTTTATTTTTTCGCTTGGTTTTCGTTTTTCCCACTTCCACCTAGGCTTTAAATAGTAAATAATATTAATATTTTTAATTCTTTCTTTTGTTGTTTGGACTCAGTTTTGGCTCGATAGCTTGAAGTCACATTTGGTGATTTTCCAATTTTAAGTGTGTCAACTTGCGAATGCATGGTAATGATTTTGTTAAAGTTTTGTACACATTTGAGGTATGTGTTTATCTATTTATATGATTTAGCATATTCATGATACTTAGACTTTTTACAATTTTTATGTCATTCATTCTTTTGTATACATGTTCATTGGTGAATCACTTTAGTTCTTACCCTTTTTGCGAGGTAGCTTTCCATTGTTCACATATGCTGGAGACCACAACTCTTGTTTTAACTGGATTTTATTATGCTTAATGTTTTGTTTATATTGTTTGTATGAAATCATGAACATGGTCAATGAATTTTTTTGTTCCATTTTAAGCATAACTACCTTGGCCAAATAGTCAATTCACCTTGTGAGTGTGTGATAATTAGTAACCCCTTTGAGCTTTTTGTCGATATCCATGTTATATTTTCAAAATTCTTGTCTATGAGTGTTTAGTTTCCCTTTTTGCATGGATATTGATTCTTTGTTTTCTTGAACCATCAACTATAATTTTAGTTGAATTTTTACCTTTCCTTAGAAAGTAGGAAGTATTCACATTATGATGATGGTTGAATTCAAGTTGGGGAGGAAGATGATTGTGTATTTATTAGTTTATTGCTATGAGGTTGAAAAGAAAGAAAGAAAAAAAAAAGAAAGTGAAAAAGAAAGAAGAGAAAAAGAAAGAAAAAAATTGAAAAAAAGTTTTGAAAAATAAAAACAAAAAAAAAGTATGGAATAATGTTGTGTTAACAAGTGATGTGTGTTTGATGTAACACTTGGGATGAAGAAGAAGTTGATTGAAAATCTATTGTTTGAAACTTTGGTTAATTGATCACTCCCTTAGGTCTAGGCAAGTTTTTGTTTCGATTAGCATTAGGAATTATCCCTTGTATGTTCACCCGACCACGCTACAACCTTAAAAAGCCCTTGAGATTCTTGCTTTTGTATTTTCAATATGAGTTTTTGGATGAATGCATAATTTAGTCTTTTGTTTTCAAGATTGTGGATGAGTGAAAATACCTCATTTTTATGTGTTTTTCATCTACCGATGATTATATTTGCTAGGTGTGATTCATTTGTGAACTAATATTGTTTTAGAATGTTCAGCATAATTTTTGTATTTAGCACTTGTTTCATGTTTATGTTATCGTCGTAGTTTAGTGGTAAGCATGTTTCTTCGTGTGTATCATTTTTCAGTTGAGTCATCACATTTATTTTCCGTTTTCAACTTATTGATTCACGATTCTTTGGTTTATTACTTTTGGTACTTTGAGTTGTTTGGCCTTGTTTGAGGACAAACAAGTTCAAGTTGGGAAGAGTTTGATAAGTACAAATTATAGTTATTTTTGTATATGCTTTTAGTTGTACTTATCGACTTTTTATTGTTAATATCATTGAATAAACCTGACTTTTGTGTAAATACGTTTAGTTTGTGTTTATTTGTGTTTTTATGTACATAGTGCACCATTTGATATTTTTCCATTCATTTTCTAGGTATGTGTTTCATTTTGGAGCATTGAGGAATAAAATGTTTAAGGCACGACTTCAGACACACATTTTTGGAATAAAAGACCAGTTTTGGGACATTCTGTCCAGGAGAGCCCGCTTAGAGTGCAAAGGCTGCTAAGCACGAGTACCGCTCAATGCATTTTTTAGCATGCTGCGTGCGTTTAACATTTTGGCAGAACCAAAGTATTGAAGCCCTCTTAGCACGGATAATGCACTTTGAAGATGTGAAAAACACAAGAAGGGGGGTTGAATTGTTGAAACTTGAAATCAAATGCAGACAACACATTATTTTTATCCTGGTTCGTTTGATCTCAAACTACTCCAACCCACCCGTCAAGGTGATTTCGCCTCTGTCCAACGAGGTCTTAATCCACTATATTCAACTGAATACAAAACTGCTTTAACAACTGCTAAAGCCTTCTTGAGTCTAACCACAAACCGGTTTCTCAAGGAAATTCTTTTACAGATAAATGAACAAAATGTGTGTTTGATGTTTCTAGAAAAACTATATATCACAACTGTGATAATACACAAAATAAAGCTTATATGAAACTAGAATGCTAGAACTATAGAGTAAGCGGTTGAGAGCTTTAGCAAACTGAATGAGTGAGGACGAAGATGATTGGCTTATGCGTGTAGGAGAATTGTAGAGTATTAGCCGTTTCTTTTCTCACGGATTTGTTTAAATAACCTTGGAATAGATACGTTGTTGTCCATAATTCCATTTCAATGCTCATAACGTTCTTTCCTTTTTGAGAAGATCTTTGTCTTGGAATAAAGCCGTTGGTAATTAATCTGCCTTGAATGCAGTAACGTTGATACTTCAGAATGTTCTGCTTAATGAAAATCTGAGCGTTCTTGGCTTTAGCTTATTCTGGCGCTTCTGAGTGCTGATGACATAGTTAGGATCTTGATCAGAGTCAGAGTATGTTAAGCGCGTATTTTGTTCATCAGACTTCAGCATAAGCACATGTACTGATCTTCTGATGCTGACATATCTTCTGATGCTGATATTGATATTCATATTCTGATGCTGATTCCATCAGAGTTTCCTGCAAATACACAACATAATTTTGAGTAGCACATATGTCTTATATAATTCTCATAATTCATTTAATCTTGTATTTTGTTATCATCAAAACTCTAACTGAGGGTTGTAGAATCAAACTATGTTCTAACAATCTCCCCCTTTTTGATGATGACAAAAACCAGATTTTTTCAATTCAAATAAAATGATGAAACTATCAGAGTTTAAGGATAAAGAGGAAACGGTATCAGAGATAATCAGATAATGAGTAAAAAGTATCAGAGCTAAGAGGGTAAGGAATAAAAAGTATCAGAGTAATGATGAGAAAAACTCCCCCTGAGTTGATTATTTCCCTTTGATTCCTTGAGACCTTCAGCATCAGAACTTTACTGAACTTTCTTGGAGCATCAGAATTTTACTTTATCAGAGTTCATCAGATTCTTGTACCTGTAAGCTTTTCAGAACAGAAAATATATAAGGATGTTAGAATGTTTGAGACCTATGTCTCAGTAATCCGTTATTGAAAAATATCATTCTTTCTCCCCCTTTTTGTCAGTTATCAAAAAGCACTAATAATCAGAGTTAAAATGATCAGAGTAAAAACACGTTTGTATTAAAACAGAAGCAATGATAGTTTAGAACAAGTAAAAATATTACAGACAAACATGTAAAGAAAGAAAGGAAAACATAAGAAAAAATCTAAGAAGAAGGAGGAAGGTGTGTGAACAGGGCTTCCAACATGCTCTTGATTTGTTCGCTGGTTTCGTTTTGCTTAGCTACCATGTTTGCTATAGAATCAATCTTGATATCCTGCTTGTCCATCCGTTCATTCATCAGCATGTCTGATCTCTTCAAATCCTCCAGAGCCTGCCTATCAAGAGAGGAAGCTTGAGGATCTTCAGATATAGGCTGCTTCTCAGAGCTTTCTGTAGTTTCTTCTGCTTGACCCAAGTCTTCATCTTGAATTATCTGTTCTGCTGTAGGTTGGACTTTAGATGTTGGACACTTTTCAGACCAAGGCTCACTGTCCAGGTGGAGAACTTCTTCCTTCAGCAGCTTGCTCAGAACTGGACCTTCCATTTCCTTCAGCAGATTGCTGAAGTTCTGTTGAGCCTGTCCATAGCTCTGGTCTTGCAGCTTGAAGGTTTCAGCGTATACCCATCTTCTGAATTGAGTCCAAAGGAGATCTGATACAGCAGGATCAACAACTTCCAGACTTGCTTGTTTCAAAGAAGTGATCCACTTCTGCATATCTGATTCAAAGTTCAAAATGCTGGAGCCAACATCTGGTTGTTTCGGTTTAGGGATGGCTGTTTTCTGGTTTATTGCAGCAAGGCGTTCAAGGACTGTAAGATCAATGACAATCTTGCTGTGGTTTTCTGTATTTTTCTTAGGTGAGGGAGTGAGAGAGTCAGAAATAACGATTGGACTAGATGGGGTATTTGGTGGAGTTTTTTCTGGTGAAGAGGGAAGTTGAGCCATATTAACAGTAGTACCACAGGGCAATTAATGGCCAAAGGTTGTGGTTCAGGAGATTCAGAGGTTTGAGCCTCAGAGTTTTGAGTCTCAGGTTATGGAGATTGTGTATGTTGAGGAGAGGGTGGATTAATTTCTGGTTGAGGAGAGGAAGGTTGTGCGATTTCTGGTTCTGGTATTGGAGAGAGTGGAGTTTCTGGTATTGGTGAAAGTGGGATGTCAGGTTGTGGAGAAATGGGAATTTCTGGTTGTGAATTTGGATTGTTTGTTTGGGGAGCGGAAGAGTGTTGTTCAATATCAGAAAGAACTTGTGCAAGTTCTGGTTCTGGTATGGTTGCAGTGTTTGGATTTTATGGTTTGGAGCGGGATCTTCTGAGGGTTAATGACTCAGAAGGGTCAAAGTCAGTGTCAAAATCTTCAAAGGTTTGGGGTGTTGGGATTTCAGCTGGTGTTGGAATGGGAGTAGGAATAGATGTGGAAACAACAGTTGAATCTAAAACAGATACAAAAACAGGATTACCTCTTTTCTTTGGAGTCTGCTGAGATGATCCTTCTGGAGCAACCTTTCTCTTCTTTGTCTTCTTCAGAAGAACCTCTGGTGCCTTCTGCTGAAGATCTTGAATGTTTAGATTAGGTGTTGTACCATCAGCTTTACAAGCATCCAAATATCTCAGAATGATTTGAGGCTTAGAGTCAATCTCTGAGAACATAGGGAAGTCGTCCAGAGGGACTCTTCTGCTGGAGATGTCAGCAAAAGGAGTGACGCTGGGCTCCTTCTTAATGTTCTCTATCAGCTTCATCTTCTTTACATTCTTGGCATTTAGCTGCTTGCCAACAGAAGGTTCCAGGGTGCTGATCTCTTGTGCCTCTGTCAAATGTTCAATCAGCCTATTCTCAGTCAGAATATCTGATATCAATCTTCCCAAGGGTATCTAATCCCTTTTAGTGCGTTCATCTTCTCTTGTTTCCTTGATGCTTGTTCTCAGATGGTTGAACAGAAGATGAGCTAGATTAATCTTTACCTTCTGATTGATAAAATAGATCAGAAACTGTTGATCTATGTTTATGTAATCAGGAGAGCTGGTAGGCTTCCTGTGGTTGAAACAACCCAGAATAATCTTTGCCCAAATTCTGTGCTTATCTTTCAAATCCCTTATCTTGCTGGAGGGAAGCCCCAGCGTGAAAATTTCCCTTGCTATAACAGCAACATCTGGACATCTTTCTGCCATGTCTATACAGCGAATACCACCACCATTGTACCCAATGAGTCTTGCAATCAGGTCTTCAGTAATCACAATCTTCTTCCCCATGATGTAAGAAGTGACTTGGTGATTTGAGGAAGACGCGTGAATCCAAAATTCCTTTACTAGAATGGGAAAAGTTGGACCCACCAGCCTGTCGAAATATTTCTCTCATCCTTGAGCTTGAATCTCTTCTGATAAATCAAAACAATTTTCCTTGAGACTATTGAAATCCACTATAATCTCTGACAGAACTTCAAGGTTCTTGACTGGAGTGAGTAGCGTTCTGAGAGGAACCTCATATTGCTCAGATGATGCATCTTTCTGGGAACCTGAAGAGAGATTGCTGGAAGACGCCATGTTCACACGAGAATTTTTGAAAAAAAAGTTGAAAGGGTTTTCTTGAGAAGGAAGAACACAAACACAGAAATCAGAAATATAATTGAAAACGAAAGTAAGGGTAAAAGTGTGTGAATGGTGTGAAGTGTTTAAATAGATTTCGAAAAAGTTTTTGAAAATATAAACGCTTAAGAGAGAGAAATAAATCATGATTAATAGCATTTAATGATGGCTGATTTTAGGGGATTTCAGAAAGATACTTAAACAGTTACCAGTGATATGTGTCTCAATGCATCCAATCAGCGCTTTGCCTTTTCAGAAGCGTGAACGCGTGTTCAGCCTCAGGAAACAGCTGATGACTGGATGACACTTGTTTGCTTTGAGTGAACATCACTTCTATCCTTGAACTGAAGAGCTCAGAGCTTCATGGATAGATTCTGATACAATCTGCATTTCTAAAAGTTCTGAAAGAGGATTGATCATAAGTTCACAGATAAATAATCATAATTCTGAAGGTTAATATATAAAATTAAAATATTTTTATTCTGGACAGAGCTTCATGCTGAGATGATTCAGAATGAAGTTGAACCTATCTTCAGAAAGTGGTTTTGTGAAGATATCAGCCCATTGATGGTCTGTATCAATAAATTTTAAGTTTAAAATTCCTTTCTGAATATAGTCCCTAATAAAATGATGTTTTATTTCTATATGCTTAGCCCTAGAATGTAAAATTGGATTCATACTTAAGCAAATGGCAGAAGTATTATCACAGAGGATAAGAATGTTACTCTCATAAATTTGGAAGTCCTCAAGTTGACTTTTTATCCAGAGCATTTGTGTGCTGCATCCAGCTGCTGCTATGTATTCAGCTTCTGCTGTTGATAGAGCAATTGTGGATTGTCTTTTGCTGGACCATGAGATCAGATTTTCTCCCAGAAACTGGCAGCTTCCATAAGTGCTTTTACGTTCAACTCTGTCTCCAGCAAAGTCAGCATCACAGTAACCTATTAAGCTGTAATCACTAGATTTTCTATAAAACAAACCCAGATTAGTAGTACCTTTCAGATACTTGAAAATTCGCTTAACAGCTGTTAAGTGAGATTCTCTAGGATCTGATTGGAATCTTGCACAAATGCATACACTGAATAAAATATCAGGCCTTGAGGCTGTCAGATAAAGAAGAGAACCAATCATACCTCTGTAGACCTTCTGTTCTACCTTTTTGCTTACCTCTTCTCTTTCCAGAATGCACGTGGGATGCATTGGAATCTTTGATGGCTTACATTCTGAGAGATCAAATTTCTTCAGAAGTTCTATGACATATTTGCTCTAATGAATGTAAGTTCCTTCTGGGGTTTGATTGATCTGAATGCCCAGAAAGAATTTCAGTTCCCCCATTAGGCTCATCTCAAATTCTGCCTGCATACACTTAGCAAATTTTCTTCCCAGAGAAGGTTTAGTAGATCCAAATATTATATCATCAACATAAATCTGACAGACTAAAATGTCATTCTTAACTGTCTTACAGAATAAGGTTGTGTCCACCTTCCCTCTGGTGAATTCCTTTTCTAACAGGAAGTTACTTAGTCTTTCATACCAAGCTCTGGGAGCTTGTTTCAGACCATACAGTGACTTCTTTAGTTTGAAAACATATTCTGGATTTTTTGAACTTTCAAAACCAGGGGGTTGGTGCACATATACCTCTTCTTCTATATAGCCATTTAAGAATGCACTCTTGACATCCATCTGATACAGAGTGATGCCTTTATTAACAGCAAAAGAAATTAAAAGTCTGATAGATTCTAACCTGGCGACTTGAGCAAAGGTTTCTGTATAGTCTATCCTCTTTTGCTTACTATAACCTTGTGCTACCAATCATGCCTTGTTTCTGATGACTTCACCTTGTTCATTCAGTTTGTTTCTGAACACCCATTTTGTTCCAATGACGTTGAATCCTTTTGGTTTAGGAACTAGATCCCATACGTCATTCCTTGTGAATTGATTCAGCTCCTCTTGCATTGCTAGAATCTAGTCATTATCCAGAAGTGCTTCATCAATTGAAGATGGTTCAATCAGAGAAACAAGTCCCATGAGGGATTCTTCAGAGTTTCTGAAGCTGGCTCTTGTTCTGATTGGATCTTCCTTTCTTCCTAAGATTGTTTCTTCTGGGTGATCCATGCTTCTTCTTGATGGTCTTTTCTGAGGTTGATCAACAGAAGGTGCTGGATTGCTTGCAGTTCCTCTTTCTGATGTTGAGGGAGTGTCTCTGTTAAGAGCTTCTGATGACTTGTCTTCAGTACCTGTGAATTCAACTTCCATACCTGCAAATACTTCATTCTGATTTGACTTTTGAGAGTCAAGCTTATCATCAAAACGAACACTGATTCTTCCATAATCTGTGTTTCTGTATTGTATACTCTGTACCCTCTTGAGCGTTCAGAGTATCCTAACATAATACACTTCTATGCTTTAGAGTCAAACTTGTTCAAATAATTTTTAGTATTCAAAATAAAGCAAGTACATCCAAATGGATGAAAATATGAAATGTTGGGCTTTCCGTTCTTCAACAATTCATATGGAGTCTTTTCCAAAATAAGTCTTATGGAGATTCTATTCTGAATGTAGCACACTGTGTTTATTGCCTCTGCCCAGAAGATCTTAGCAACGTTAGTCTCATTGATCATGGTTCTGGCCATTTCTTGCAATGTTCTGTTCTTTCGTTCTACAACTCCATTTTGCTGGGGAGTTCTAGGACAAGAGAAATCATGCAGAATGCCTTTGTCATTAAAAAATGATTCAAAATCTTTGTTTTCAAACTTTCCACCATGATCACTTATGACTTTGACGATTCTAAGATCCTTTTCATTCTGAACTTGGTTGCAGAAGGTGACAAACACAGAGTGTGACTCGTCCTTGTGTCTTAAGAACTTTACCCATGTCCATCTGCTATAGTCATCTACATTTACTAACCCATACTTCTTGCCACTGACTGAAGCAATTTTAACTGGTCCAAATAAGTCAATGTGCAAAAGTTCTAATGGTTTAGAGGTAGAAACAACGTTTTTAGATTTGAAAGCAGGTTTTGCAAACTTGCCTTTCTGACATGCTTCACACAGAGCATCTGAATTGAACTTCAGGTTAGGAAGTCCTCTGACCAGATTGAGTTTGTTAATCTGAGATATTCTTCTCATACTAACATGCCCCAATCTTCTGTGCCAGATCCATTGCTCGTTGTTAACAGACAGAAGACACTTTACATTCTGACTTTTCAGTTCAGAAAGTTTGATTTTGTAAATGTTGTTTCTCCTCTTTCCATTAAACAAGATAGTCCCATCTTTCTGACTAACAGCTTTACATGAATTTTGATTAAAGATTATATCATAACCGTTATCACTTAATTGACTTATGGATAACAGATTATGCATTAATCCATCTACTAATAAGACATTACTTATAGAGGGAAGATTTCCGTTACCTACTGTTCCAGAGCCAATGATCTTTCCCCACTGATTGCCTCCAAAGCCTACATGGCCTCCAGGCTTAAGTTCCAGGCTTTGGAACATATGCCTTCTTCCCTTCATGTGTCGTGAGCAGCCAGAGTCCAGGTACCATGACTGGTGTTTCTGCTTTGCTGTTAAGATATCTGCAACATGTATTATTTTATCCTTAGGTACCCATATTTTCTTGGGTCCTGATTTGTTAGTTTTACCAAAACTCTGGTTGAATTTTGGTTTGACAGAATAATTACTACTGGTATATTTAATGTCGTGTGTGTGCCCATAAACAAAGTGTGAATTAAGTGGAGTTCGTTTAATAACTAAATCCATGGCATTCTTTGGTGTAGGTACCTTACCTTGGTATCCTATTCCCCTTCTGCCATTTCTGCTAACTCCATAGATCATTGAAGCCATTTTGCTTCTATCTACGCTTTTAGCTAGAAACTTCTGAAAGCTGTGATCATACTCCTTGATGATCTCATCAGCACTACTGGGAGTTTCAAGAATTGTTTCCTTCTGAGAGTTTTGTAATATATTTTCTAATTTTGAAACTTTATTTTTCAACTCAGAATTTTTCAACTTGAGACTCTCAGTTTTATCAGAGTCAGAAGCAAGATCCCTTTTCAGGTTTCTGAATTTGACTCTGATCTGCTGATATCTTTCCAGAATCTCATTAAGGCTTTCAGCTAGTTCAGCCTTAGTAAAATTAATAGCAAAGTCAGGAAATACCTCTTCTGTGTCTGATTCAGAGTCTGATTTAGAAGCTTCACTGTCTTCTGTTATGTTTCCCATGAGAGTTATGTTTGCTCTCTCATCATCTGATTCTGAGTCAGCTTCAGATGTGTCAGAGTCATCCCATGTAGCCATGAGACTTTTCTTCTTTTCCTTGCCAAACTTTCTTCTGGGCTTTTCCTTCTGAAGCTTTGGGAAGTCACTTTTGTAGTGCCCTTGCTCGTTGCATTCATAGCAGATGATGTCCTTGTTGTTTGGATTTCTGCTTCCTGAAGAGCCTTCAGATCTTCTGTGTCCAGAGGAGGATTCTGACCTTCTGTATCTGGAGGAAGATTCGTTCTGATTCTCTGATCTTCTGGGATTCCTGAACTTCCTTTGCCTCTGCTTCCACTGTTGGTTCACCCTTCTGGAAAGGAGAGACAATTCATCTTCTTCTGATGAGGACCCATCAGAGGTTTCTTCAACAGCCTGCAAAACCTTGGAGTCAGATTTTCTGTTAGATTTTAAAGCTAATGGCTTACCTTGCTTTTGAGGTTCATCAACTTCTAGCTCTATCTCGTGACTTCTGAGGGAGCTGACAAGTTCCTCCAGAGAGATTGTGTTGAGATCCTTAGCTAGCTTCAGCGCTGTGACCATTGGCCTCCACTATTTAGGCAAGCTTCTGATGATCTTCTTGACATGATCAACAGTAGAATACCCTTTGTCCAGAACTTTGAGACCAGCAACCGGAATCTGAAATCTTGAGAACATTGTTTCAATAGATTCACTTTCTTCCATCTTGAATGCCTCATACTTTTGAATGAGCGCAAGAGCTTTAGTTTCTTTAACTTGAAGGTTGCCTTCACGCGTCATTCTCAGAGAGTCAAACATGTTCTTTGCAGTGTCTCTGTTTGATATCTTTTCATATTCAGAGTAAGAGATAGCACTGAGAAGAATAGTTCTGGCTTTGTGATGGTTTTCGAAATCATGCTTTTGTTGATCAGACATTGCTTTCCTGTCAATCTTCTGACCATTTGCATTCACTGGGTGCGTGTATCCATCTGTCACCATATACCACAAATCAGCATCGTGGGCCAGAAAGAAGCTTTCAATTCTGTCTTTCCAGTAATCAAAGTTCTGTCCATCAAAGACTGAAGGTTTTCCACTGAATCTGTCTCTTTCTTCATTGTTGTCATTGCTGATGTTTTGATGTGGTCCTGCCATTTTGTTTTTCTAACCCTGGATCTTGTACTGACACGGTTAAGTGTTATGAAATCAGAACCAGGCGCTCTGATGCCAATTGAAGATGTGAAAAACATAAGAAGGGGGGTTTAATTGTTGAAACTTGAAATCAAATGCAGACAACACGTTATTTTTATCCTGGTTCATTTGATCTCAAACTACTCCAGTCCACCCGTTAAGGTAATTTCTCCTCTCTCCAACGAGGTCTTAATCCACTATATTCAACTGAATACAAAACTGCTTTAACAACTGCTAAAGCCTTCTTGAGTCTAACCACAAACCGGTTTCTCAAGGAAATTCTTTTACAGATAAATGAACAAAATGTGTGTTTGATGTTTCTAGAAAAACTAATATCACAACTGTGATAATACACAAAATAAAGCTTATATGAAACTAGAATGCTAGAACTATAGAATAAGCGGTTGAGAGCTTTAGCAAACTGAATGAGTGAGGACGAAGAAGATTGGCTTATGCGTGTAGGAGAATTGTAGAGTATTAGCAATTTCTTTTCTCACTGATTTGTTTAAATAACCTTGGAATAGATACGTTGCTGTCCATAATTCCATTTCAATGCTCATAACGTTCTTTCCTTTTTGAGAAGATCTTTGTCTTGGAATAAAGCCGTTGGTAATTAATCTGCCTTGAATGCAGTAACGTTGATACTTCAGAATGTTCTGCTTAATGAAAATCTGAGCGTTCTTGGCTTTAGCTTATTCTTGCGCTTCTGAGTGCTGATGACATAGTTAGGATCTTGATCAGAGTCAGAGTATGTTAAGCGCAAATTCTGTTCATCAGACTTCAGCGTAAGCACATGTACTGATCTTCTGATGCTGACATATCTTCTGATGCTGATATTGATATTGATATTCTGATGCTGATTCCATCAGAGTTTCCTGCAAATACACAGCATAATTTTGAGTAGCACATATGTCTTATATAATTCTCATAATTCATTTAATCTTGTATTTTGTTATCATCAAAACTCTAACTGAGGGTTGTAGAATCAAACTATGTTCTAACACACTTTACGCAGTTTAAGTCGGTTTAATATATTAAATAATGAAGTCGCGCTTAGCGTGCCAGGCCCGCTTAGCGCAGTCTTCTGAGTTTTGTTTTATAAAAACAAATTTCATTCATTTTTAGGTTGTGGTTTTGGGGAAGTTTTTTCTCCCAACTCCATCAACTTGTAAATTTTGTTAGGATTAGCTTAGATAACAACTATGGAGCTTGCATACGAATGATCCAGGGTGGATTGATCTTTGATCGGCGCTGATAAACCGGTAGATTTGTAGTTCATTTCTCTTTTTATTTGTGTATTCTCTAATGGTTGGGTTTGTGTGTATATTTTCTTTTAACTCATGTATATTTGTCTCCCTTGGCGTTATATTAAACTTGCTTTATGAAACTTTGTGGATTGTTGTCCTGGATTTTTACTCGGTATTAGGGATTTGAGTTGTTATAGACATATACTGCTTATATTCTTATATAGGATGATTAACTGTTAGTTTCTGAACTCTAGAGATAGATTTAGAGCTGACATCTACTTGGGTATCAGAGCTTAATGCCTCTGTTGTTTGTGTCACTCTGAGAGATCGTCAATGCAAGCGAGCACGATTGACTTATTTCTTGTTGAGGTGGTTGATAGATTGCTACCGAGGTGATGCAATAGACCTCTCAATTTGGGTTATAAATTACTTAGGTTGTAAGTGATAGTAGTGACATTGATGAATATTGTAGGTTGAGTATAATAGGTCGTCAGGTTTATGTTAGTGAGAAGTAGTATATATGCATGCTTGATAAGTTATTCATTTATCCTTTTTATACATTTATTTTCTGTTAATACATTTTCTTTCAACCCATTTAACCCCAAACTCATAAATGCGAGAATTTTTCGAACGACATTTCAATAAACCAATCTCTGTGAATGCGATGCGATATAACCTAAATATCACCCGGTAAATTAGTTTGATGTTTGTTATTAGAGTTTGTTCTAAGGTAGAGATTTGTGAGATATTGGATCGAATTCTATTGGGTCAAAGAGTAGCTTTTGGTTAGACAGGACTTATGCATTCCGTTGAAGCATGTTTACATGCTAGTGTAGAAGACCTATATATTGTAGTCGAAGTGTGTTCTAGTATGTGAATGTCAAAATGTTAGGGTTGTTAGTATTTCGAATTGGGCCTGTTTGTTATGTCAAATTGTTTAAGTTAGATGGTACCCTAAGTTAGCGTGTAATGGATATTTGTGAAAAGCCCATTATTTAGTATGTTATGGGTGAAACTTGAAAGTTTGTACTTGACCAAATCGCTGGTGTGATACGGTGGGAAGAACTGACTGTTTTTGGAATGCTGGTTCGCGTTTTGCGTTTGTTTTCGCAAAACTTCGAGGTAAGCAAGAGTCGCCACCGACTTTTATTTTATCCAACAAGGAAAGGAAAAAAGCACAGCAAAATTCCTTTTTCGAGATTTTCTGAGTACGGGGGTAGATTTATAGAAAGGGAAGGTATTAGCACCCTTTCTATCCGTAGTTATCTACGAGCTCTTAGGTACTTGTTCATCATTTTTCAAATTTGTATTCTTTGTACTTGTGGGTTTTGAAAAGTTTTTGTTTTAACTTCAATTTAACTCTTGCTTCTGTCTTCAAGAGTGTAATGAAATGTTTTTGAAAACTTCGTTTGAAAAGGAGTGTAAGTGTGAAAAAAGAGTTTTTGTTTTGGATGAGCAAGTATCTAAGAACTAATCTACCTACTCGAAAAAGGAATCGTTCTATGCTAATTTCCTTTAGATAATGCTATCCCACTATTAGTGAGTAGGTAGCATCGTCGTTGGAGTTTGAGGGTCAACTCGAAAGAGGGACATACAATCACTAAAGCAACGTTAGGATGTCTTAGCGGTAACCCTAATGTCTTAGATCATTTATCCGAGGCAACGATATTAGAGGCAACCATTTTGAGGCATCTATGATCTTTTAGACAAGAGGACGACCTCTAAAACAACCTATACTTAATGACCGTGTACGAAGGCAACCAAGTGGGGTATACCCTAGGAGTGCGCATGTGAGATTGTGTTGATTTCAATTATTTTTATCTTTGTACATGTTTAGGGTGATCTAACCGTTTTAAAATTAGGCATTCATTCTTGTCATGCAAACCCTATTATCAAACATCTAGCAGTTGTATATTTGCAGAAGTTAAAGGTGCGGAATTTAAACTAAATTATTACAAGGCGTCGGGTATTTACATCGCCAAAAACAACCCTTTGAAATTTAAAAGCGGAAAAATAAATGTCCTAATTAATTATTACAAACCGGGAGCAGATACAATAATTTGGATAAAATAATAAAGCGCGCGATGTGAAATTAAATCGAATACGAATTTAGGGTTTTGACCCTTTTAATTAAAAGAAAATGTTTTTTGTTGTTTTGATTATTTTTAAAGAAAAGAAATTAAATCCTAAAATTAAATGCTAAATTAATTATTAAATAAATTAATTAATGAAAAATATTAAATGACATATTTTTGGAGTTTTGTTAATTTAGGAAAGAAAATAAAATAATTAAATTAATGTTAAAACCTAATTATTCTAATTGATTTTTAATATTTGCCAAATAAATTAAAGTTACCTAATTAATCTACCTAATTAAATTAATTAATATTTATTAATGAAAAATAAAGTTCTGAAATTTAATTGGACATAAAATATTTTTTTGTGATTTTTTTTTATAAAAAAAGAAATTAATTTATTGGTTTGTGAATAAATAAAAATAATTAAAATAGAATAATAAAAATAAAAAGAGATGAGAAATGGGCCTAATTTAGGGTGTGTGAATAGAAGTTTTTCTGCCCCATTTGTGAGGTCCATTTGACTTTTTGTAATCCAGTGCATGTGCGTTTGACTGGCCTTATGTTGCACCTTCAATAGTGGCCACCAGATCTGGCCATCTGGTTATCTGGTGCGTTGG
Organism: Vicia faba; assembly: GCA_948472305.1. Taxonomy (NCBI): domain Eukaryota; kingdom Viridiplantae; phylum Streptophyta; class Magnoliopsida; order Fabales; family Fabaceae; genus Vicia; species Vicia faba. The sequence goes on along the minus strand of OX451739.1, from coordinate 1,220,730,403 downwards.
ATAGTGAGAGTGTATGATGGAACTCCTGGCCTTGCTTGTACTGAATTACCTGAAAACAATCAAGAAAATGGCAAATGCTGGAGGCAGGGATCGAACCCCTGACCTCCAGCCTCTGAATCCTTATGCGATGACGTGGTCACCACTAGGCTGATTGTTTCCATTTGTTAACATATTACAAAATAATCATAATATAATAAAACAAATGCAAGTGGACAAGAATCAGAAAAACGCGCCAATGTTTGAACAAGCCAGTAAGGGGATGACACTTCATCATCTCCTTCCTCTGCACCGTGGCTAAAAGTACAAAGATCTATACCCACGGACGCTGTCCGTAGCTATACCCCAGTCCACCCTCAAAATCTCGTACAGGCCATGGAAATGAATTCTAACACCATGGTTAGACTCGTCTCCTTCTTCTGATCACAACCATACCCATTACTAGGGCCAATTATTCCTGAAAACAAAAACCCTAAAAAACTCCAAGAAAACCTAACAATGGTGATTCACGATATAGGTCATATAAATGAAATTGGCTATTGGCAAAAGCTTGCAAATGATATGGTGATCAAGAATATGCCATTATTTTACACAATGGATGCAAGAATAAAGCTAACCGAATTCAAGAAAAGAGTGATACCATGACGGCCTTACAGCGTGCTAGAGGGCTTGAAAACGATTGGTCTCGATTGCTTTAGGTTATGGAGATTGCTAGGAAGCGATTGAGACAAGTACCAAGCCTTGAGGATGCCTCTAACCTCTGTTTCGATCTCACACTTTTTGCTTCTTTTTGCAAATTCTGTTCTTTCTCTATGCTTGATCTCCAACCTTGTTTTTGATATGCCTCGCCTCCTTATGTATTGCACAATGCATTAGGGTTGTTTATTCAGTCCAAATCCCTCTCCATCAATGATTTTGATATTGATTTGTTTTGCTTTGAAGATCTTTCCAAAATTGGTCCAAATCCAATCTCTTTGTACACTTATGCCTTGATACGAGTTTGATGATGGCTAGCTGTGATTTAAGACCTGAAATCATCACAAAATCCTTGGTTTTCAATATTTTTGATTTTATTTGATTTGTTTTGATTTAATTTGAAATAATTCAAATAAAAAACAAAATAATAAATAAAAATAGGATATGGACAAGTAACAAAGGATAGAGCACGTGGGCTATGATTCCAACTCAAAACAAGTGAAAAAGAATGGGCCCATTTGGCAAAATTTGAAGTTTTGGGGATAGTTGACTTTTGGCAATTTTGCAAAAAAGTCCAACTTCAACAATGCACAACTTCCTCAATTTTGACTCTTTGGAGGTGTTCTTTGACTTTTTTAGAAAGCTTGAGATGTCCTCTAAGCAAAACTTTTGGTCTAATCTCAATTTGATATTCCATGCTCATGTATGAAGCTTTGACAAAAAAAGGTGTTTTTGTTGACTTTTCAAAATGACCTATAATGTCCAAATTCATAACTTCTTGTGAGTGCATATTTTGATCTTGGGAGCTGAATATGGATTGTAGGTACTTGCATCCTCTTAAAAATGAGCTTTGGATGGGTCATTTATCATAAAGTATGAGAAAGTTATGCTTAGTCAAAATTGAGTTGACTTTTCCTACAAAACCCTAATTTAACAACTTTTGAGTCTTGATGAATTATGAGCAATCCTTGGTGAATCATGATCAACCCTTGATAAAATGATGAAATATACTTCAAAATGAGGATGTTGACTAAAAATGTTGAAGTTTGACTGTATGTGGGTCACAGTTGACTTTTGCCCTAACACAGTCGATTTTTGGACCTTTGAGCAATTGACTGAGCAAACTTTCTCTGCAAGGCTTGAAACTTGACATGGATGATCTTGAGGATATATTAGGACAATGTTGAGCATTTGGGACCACTTGGACTCAAGGATCTTGATGCAACATGAAACCCTAATTTGATGTAGACTGCCTTAGGAGAGAGCTTTTATGGCCAACCCTTGGACTACCTTGAGCAACTTGGTAGATCTTTCTTTTTGAGAAATATGGGAGGGAAAATTTTGGGGTACAACAGCTGCCCCTGTTCAATCCTCTTAAACCTGAGGATGTAGATTGGCTTTCGTGCCTTTCGTGATCCAAAGGTGAAAGATGATTGAACACTAGAGTGCCCAGAAATTTGCACTCGCATGAAGTGATAATTGTCTTGTGATGTCGGAAATGGGCTTACAGATGCCATTTGGAAAAGTTTCGATCACGTAAGATATTCCTTAGCGAGAGCTGGTATACTTGTTGTTGAGGAAGATTCCACCGGGGAAGTCTGATCTTTGTTGAGAGAAGTAGAATTTTAGGAGCCTTGGTCGTCCGTTATTCTGCTGATAAGTCGTCTCTGTTGATATTTAGGAACTTCGATCGTCCGTACTCAACTGAGGAAACATTTTTGTTGAGATTTAGGAACTTGTCCGTAATCCAACTGGAGAAACATCTCTGCTGAGATTTAGGAACTCGTCCGTAATTCAACTGGAGAAACATCTCTGCTGAGATTTAGGAACTCGTCCGTAATTCAACTGAGGAAACAGCTTTGCTGAGATTTAGGAGCTCGTCCGTAAGTCAACTAAGCAACCATCTCTTCTGAGATTTAGGAACTTGTCCGTAATTCAACCGAGGAACATATCTGTCGAGATTTAGGAACTCGTCCGTAATTCGACTGAAGAAACATCTTTGTTGAGATTTAGGAACTCGTCCGTAATTCAATCGGGGGAATATTTATGATGATATTTAGGAACATCGTCTGTAATTCAACTACTTTGCTGAGATTTTGGAACTTGTCCGTAATTCAACTAAGCAACAATCTTCTGAGATTTAGGAACTCATCCGTAATTCAACTAAGGGAACATATCTGCTGAGATTTAGGAACTCGTCCGTAATTCAACCGAGGAACCCATCTGTCGAGATTTAGGAACTCGTTTGTAATTCAACAACTTTGCTGAGATTTAGGAACTCGTCCGTAATTCAACTACTTTGCTGAGATTTAGGAACTTGTCCATAATTCAACAACTTTGATGAGATTTAGGAACTCGTCCGTAATTCAACTACTTTGCTGAGATTTAGGAACTTTTCCATAATTCAACTGGGGAAATAGCTTCGCTGAGATTTAGGAGCTCGTCCATAATTCAACTACTTTGCTGAGATTTAGGAACTTGTCCATAATTCAACAACTTTGCTGAGATTTAGGAACTCGTCCATAATTCAGCTTTGAGAAACATCTTTGTTGAGATTTAGGAGCCTGTCCGTAATTCAACTCGAGAAAAGTCTTTGTCGAGATTTAGGAACTTGTTCGTAATTCGACCGAGGTGAAAGCTTCGTAGCTTGAATTTTGTGAGAATCTTTCCTGAATGGTAAAGGTTAGCTGTATGTAATTCATAATATGCATCAAGCAATGATGTTCTCAAAATAAATGAGATTGTGTCGTATGATGCGTATGCATGTCATGATGTATGAGAATGTGATGTTTTTATCTGGGGAGAACAAGTCCTGGATCACTGCTGGAGAAAAGAATTGGATTCTTCGTCTCCGCTGGAGATAGTGGATGAAGATGATTATGAGAATAAACCTGCAGGGGAAGATAACTTCTTTGGGGAATAAACTGACGAGAGAATGACTCTGTAAGGAAGGGATGCTCTGTTGAGGATTCCGCTGATAAATTTAGCTAGGGATGAATTATCGTTGTTGCTGATAATGAACCTTGTTGGGGATTGAATTCCTGTTTTGTGAAAGGAATGAACTTCGCTGGGGATGACTTTCCAATAGTGACTTCACTGGGGTTAACTTTTTAGACTTTACTGGGGATATTTTTATACTCCGCTGATGATAAGACTTTTCAGTGCTGATGGTAGATAACTCTGCTTGGGGAGAATATTACTGATTCATTCACAGTTGCGAGTCTCAGCTGGGGGGAGAGTTAACATCACTTTCTTTCTCTTACTCTGCGGGGAATGAATGTATTTTCAATTGTTTCTTCCAGCTAGGTCTATCCCTATACCTGGCGGACAAAGCAACTGTACGGTTTGGACATTTCTCGTTTTCCCCTGTTTCTGATATTACAAGTAATATTCTTTTGTGTCATATGTAAATATTTATGAGTAGCAATCAATGTCAAATGCATATATCAAAAATGAACATTGGACGTTCTCGCAAAATAAAGCAGAAAAAAGGAAAACAATTTGAAATTTCTTTGGAAAAATGACTTGTATTGACTTTGAAGTTTGGCCTGTAAATAGGCATTTTTGTACAAGAGGCTGACGTCCTAGTAAGAGAACACCACCGAACAAATAGAATTAATACAATTTGTGACAAACAAAGAAAAACAGCTATGTGAATAATCCCACTAGGTTCCAACTCTGCTATTGCCTTTATGTCCTAGAGCATCTCATCACTTTGAAACTTGGTTGAAGGTGGATCAGACTGATTGGTGTCGTCCGAGCTTGGTAGTCGATACTGAAGTTTGATCGCAAGGTGATCCAATGAGACATAGTGTTATGCTTTGATCCCTAATTTTTGCCTAGACCGCCCTTTCGGGTTTTCAGTCCACCGGGATACCCTTTTTTTGCCCAAGCCGCCTTTTCAGGTTTTCGACTTGCCGGGTGTACAATTTTTTTCATTTTCATCCCTTATTTTTGCCCGAACCCTTTTGTTTCTCCGGGAAGCCCTTATTTTTTCCTAGGCCAGTCGACCTAGCAGGTCTTTGATTATGCGTAATATTTTTTCACTATGTCTGCATTGACGGGGTGAGGAAGGTCGTCACCATCCATGGTGGTTAGAATCATAGCTCCTCCTGAGAAAATGTTCTTAACCACAAACGGCCCTTCGTAAGTAGGGGTCCATTTGCCCCTGGGATCACCTTATGGTAGGATGATGCGCTTGATCACCAGATCCCCGACTTGATACTCTTGTCGTCTAACTTTCTTGTTAAATGCCTTGATCATTCGCTTTTGATACGTTTGACCATGACAAATAGCAATAAGTCTTTTTTCATCGATTAAGTTCAATTGATCAAGCCGGGTCTGAATCCAGTCATCTTCGCTCAAACTTGTATCCTTCATAATCCGAAGAGAGGGTATCTGAACTTCAATGGGCAAGACGGCCTCCATGCCATATACCAAGGAATAAGGAGTTGCCCCTGTTGACGTCCGCGCCGAGGTACGGTACCCATGAAGAGCAAAAGGTAACATCTCGTGCCAATCTTTGTATGTCACTGTCATCTTCCGCACAATCTTCTTAATGTTCTTATTAGCCGCTTCTACAACCCCATTCATCTTCAGCCGGTAAGGAGAAGAGTTGTGATGTTGTATCTTGAACTGTTTGCAGAGCTCGATGATCATCTTATTCTTGATATTTGTACCATTGTTCATAATGATGCTCTCTGGTACACCGTATCGACTGATTAGATTGTGCCAAATGAACCGTGCCACGACGTTCTTGGTCACTGTAGCAAAGGAAGCTGCCTCGACCCACTTCGTAAAGTAATCAATCGCTACCAGAATGAAACGATGTCCGTTAGACGCAGTAGGTCTGATCTCGCCAATCATGTCGATGCCCCACATTGCAAAAGGCCAAGGAGCTGTCAAGACGTTCAGAGGTACCAGAGGTATGTGCACCTTGTCAGCATAGACTTGGCACTTGTGACAGGTTCGAGAATGCTGATAACAATCGGCTTCCATTGTGGACCAATAATATCCTGCCCATAGGATTTTCTTTGCCATGGTATGTCCACTGGAATGAGTTCTGAAAGTACCTTCATGCAACTCTACCATAATCCTTTCTACTTCGTTCTTATCCACACACCGCAGTAAGGTTGAATCATGGTTATGCTTGTAAAGAATGCCATTGCTGACGAAGAATTTCGCCGCGAACCTCCTCAGAAAATTTTTATCATTAACAGATGCACCCTCGGGGTACTCCTGAGCTTCAAGATACCTCTTTACCTCATGAAACCAGGGTTTATATGCTACCTCTTCAGTCTCAATGTCATAGCAATGTGCGGGTTCGTCCAACCTTTCAATGGTAATTCGGGGAGCCTAGTTGTCCCATCTGACCTTGAACATATAAGACATCGTAGCTAGCGCGTCCGCCAACTGATTCTCCTCTCTAGGGAAGTGTTCAAAGGTTATCTCCTCGAAGTGTGGAAGCAACGTCAACACATACTCTTTGTAAGGAATAATATTAGGGTGGTTCGTATCCCACTCGCCTTTGATCTGACTGATCACGAGAGTGGAATATCCGAATACACTTAAGAACTTAATCCTTAGGTCAATTGCTGCTCGAAGACCCATAATGCATGCTTCATACTCCGCCATGTTGTTGGTGCAGTTGAAACAGAGTCGGGCTGTGAACGGAGTATGAGAGCCTTCAGGAGATATGATCACGGCGCCAATGCCATTACCCAAAGCGTTTGAAGCTCCATCAAAGTATATAGACCATCGGGATCCCTCCTCAGTTCCTTCATCCGGTCCAAGTGTTTCACAGTCAGTTACCAACATAATATTCTAATCTGGGAATTCAAAGTTCATAGATTGGTAATCATCCACTGTCTGATGTGCTAAATGATCCACTAACACACTTCCCTTGATTGCTTTTTGAGTCGTGTATTAGATGTCATACTCAGTCAAGATCATCTGCCATCTTGCTATTCTTCCGGACAAGGCGGGCTTTTCAAAGATATACTTGATTGGATCCATCTTTGATATCAATAGAGTAGTGTGAGTCAGCATATACTGTCTCAACCAGTGAGCAGCCCATGCCAAAGCGTAACAAGTTTTCTCAAGCAACGAGTATCGGGTCTCGCAGTCGGTAAACTTTTTGCTAAGGTAATAAATAACATGCTCTTTTCGGCCAGACTTATCATGCTGCCCCAGCACACACCCCATTGAATTATCGAGTACTGTCAAGTATAAGATCAAAGGTCTCCCTTCAACTGGAGGCATCAGAATAGGTGGTTCTTGGAGATATTCTTTGATCCTTTCGAAAGCGGCCTGGCATTCATCGTTCCATCGTACCACTTGATCTTTCTTCAGTAACTTGAAGAGTGGCTCACATGTAGCAGTCAGGTGTGAGATGAATCGGGAAATGTAATTCAGACGTCCTAGAAAGCATCTGACTTCTTTTTCTGTTCGGGGAGCTGGCATTTCCTGTATAGCCTTCACCTTTGCAGGATCCACTTGAATACATTTATCACTTACGACGAAACCTAGCAGCTTACCAGATCTCACCCCGAAGGTACACTTGTTCGGGTTTAACCTTAGTCTGTACAACTTCAACCTGTCAAACAACTTCTGGAGATGGTCCAGATGTTCTTCTTCAGTCTAGGATCTTGCAATCATGTCGTCAACGTATACCTCAATCTCATGATGAATCATGTCATGGAACAAAGTGACCATGGCGCGCTGATACATTGCCCCAACATTCTTCAATCCAAACGACATGACCTTATAGCAAAAGGTACCCCATTGAGTAACAAAGGTTGTCTTCTCCATATCCTCGGGAGTAATCTTAATTTGATTATAACCGGAGAAAACATCCATAAAGGAGAAGACCTTATGATGTGCGGTGTTGTCAACCAGAACGTCGATATGAGGCAGAGGGAAATCATCCTTGGGGCTTGCCCTGTTCAGATCCCTATAGTCAACACACATTCGAACCTTACCATCCTTCTTCGGCATCGGAACCACGTTGGCCACCCACTGTGGGTAAGAAGTAACTGCTAGAAAACCGGCATCAAACTGTTTCATAACTTCAGCCTTGATTTTCTCAGACATCTCTGGGCGCATTCGGCGGACTTTCTGTTTCACTGGCGGACAGTCTTCCTTGGTAGGCAAGCGGTGAACCACGATATCAGTATCCAACCCAAGCATATCTTCATAAGACCAGGCAAAGATCTCAACATAGTCCTGCAGCATCTGAAACAGCTGTTGCTTGACGCTAGGCTCCAGATTTGCACCGATCTTGACCTCTTTCTTGTCTACCTCTGTACCCAGATTTACTGTTTCCACTGGCTCTTCATGCGGCTGTATGGCCTTCTCTTCCTGAAGTAACAGTCTAGCAAGTTCACCAGGAACTTCACAATCATCCTCACCTTCGTCCTCGGCTTGCTTGATCATACTTTCGAAGTCATAACTAGTAGTAGCAGAGTCGTTATCAGTGGGATCCAGAGTGGATGTGGACCTGTATATGTGAGTGTGTGTAAAATAGCTGTTTTGCAAGATAGAAAAGAAAAAACAAGGAGCACAAAATTCGTAATGAAATAAAACGTCCAATGCTTTTATTAATGATATATGGAAATGACACATATAAAGCCCTCACAAACAAAGCCGCGGTGCCTCAAGTAAGACACTGGGCCATAAAAGTTTTAAAATTGTCTGTTACAAACTCAAAACAAAAGTCTCATTACTGGGTAATAAAAGAAACTGGCATAGAATCCTTTTCCGTCCAATTGCTCAATCCACCGTCGGTAGTCGGGTAAATCCAACTATCAATGTCAAACTCTTCTTCGTCATCCCCAATAGCATTCACTCCGGCATCATGTTTGGGTATAGGTGCCGTTATGACATTAGGCTTTTCCGGAGCTTCGAACTCAATCTCCTTAGCATCAATCAGATCCTGTACTTTACTCTTCAAGGCCCAGCAGGTATTGGTATCATGCCCCGGGCTATCAGAGTGATAAGCACAGCGGGCATTCGGATTATATAGCGGTGATGTGGTGTTGGGATTCTTTGGGGCCTCCCTCAGAATCACCAAGTTGGTCTTTAGCAACTGCGGCATAATTTGAGATAACGTCATGTTGAGCCGAGTAAACTGTCTTTGCAGCCTCTCCGTTCTTGGCTGATTGTTGCGTTGTGGGGCAACAGTTGGTCTTGAAATAACTACCGCATTAACCACTTGGCGGCGCTCGAGTCGACTTTGGTTCCTAGAGCTGTAAACTGCACTAGACTCCTTCTTGAAAGGCTTCTTCTCGGTACTTGACGAAGCACCCTTCTGTATTTTGCCGCTCTTGATACCGGCTTCAACCCTTTCCCCAATCATTATCAACTCGGTGAATCTAGACGATGAACTCCCAATCAGATGATTAAAATACGGACCAGACAAGGTCCCCAGAAACATATCCACTAACTCCCTATCAGCCAAAGGGGGTTGTACTCTTCCAGTAAGGTCCCTCCATTTCTGAGCGTAATCCTTAAAACCTTCGCTCGCACACATAGACATACCCTGAAGTTGGGTACGCGTGGGAGCAAGGTCGGCATTATATTGGTACTGCTTGTAAAAAGCAGCAGCAAGGTCCTCCCAATTACGGACATTAGCTCCTTCTAGCTGATAGAACCATTCAAGTTGAGTCCCTGAAAGACTATCTTGAAAGAAATTGATCCAGAGGTTCTTATCAGCATGATATGGCTGGATCTTTATAACATACGAGCGGAGGTGTAGCTTTGGGCAGGAGACCCCGTCGTATTTAGCAAAGACTGGTGCTTTAAACTTATGGGGAATCACCACCCCAGATGCCAAACCGAAAGCTCCAAAGTCCAGACCATGAACTTTCTGGACCTCCATTGCGCTCAACCGGTCTTCAAGTTGCTTATACTTGTCCTCAGCCGGAGGATACTGGTCTTCATCAAAGTCAGTCTCATTGTCAGAAACCACAGGGCTAGGAGCCCTCCTTTCTTCTTGGTTTTCTCCCCCTCCAGATGAGTGGGACAAATCAACTTCATCTCGCAGCCTGTTCCCAAACCTGTGACCCATATTCAGGAGGACTGTCTTCTTCTTCTTCTTCTTCTTCTTCTTCTTCTTCTTCTTATCCTTCAAGATAAGAGTCTTCAGATCTTGCTGCCCCTTGGCCAGGTTCATGAACATTTCCTGGAACTGAGCGTTCTGAGCTTGCAAAGCCTTGATGGCTTGATTATTTGATGTTTCAAAATACATGATGCGCTGAAATAAACAGCGAAGAAGATGAGAAACCTGTAAGGGTACCTGTGATGAGGTTCATGGGAATGGAATGCATATGCTATGAATTCAAAGACTTTAGGGATTCAAATTCGTAAACCAAAATGAAACACTTTTATTACATTAAAAACTTGAAACGATGTTTGACAAAATACCTTTAAGGTGTTACAAAAGGAATACTGAAAAGTAAATCAAAACTAGAAATAACAAAAGACATCAGCGCTCCCATGGTCGTTTTCAGTTGGTGCTGACATAGTCGTTGAGGACCTTCTCATTCTCCAACTGCCTTGTAAGCTTCAGGATCTTCCGCTCCTGCTCATGATACTTTTCTCTGTAACTATCCCTCTCTTCCCTCAACTGGATCCAACACCTTTTTAATGCCCCAATGTCAGTAGGCATATATGGATGGAGGACAGTATGAGGAACCCCTTCTTCATCAGTACTCTCAATAATTACCGGTAAGACAACTTCGTATGGCATCCCTAGTTTTTGAGCACGGGCTCGAACCCACCAGAGATACGGTTCCATCGGAAGAGAGGTCTTCATCCCTAGCACGTGTGGATCAGACCTGTGCACCCTATTCCAAACTCGTATGAATCTGCGACGATGTCCCTCAACATCCCCTTGGAAGTCAAAGACAATGTCCGGAAGCAGCAACACATGAGGTCCGTCCCTCCTAGCTCGCCCAAACTGTCGTAAGGCCAAACAAGGATTATAGGTAATTCCTCCCCTAATTCCAAGCAAAGGAACATTGGGGTATTCTCCGCACCGGTCAATAACAGCTACTTCTTCCATGTTTTTAGTACTCCAGATGATGTCCGTGTGAGCATGGGACATAATTCTGTAGGCCCATCCCATACCTTCCCTGTTCTTCAAAATAGATTTGGGGAGGTGAGAAATAAAACACCTCACCAACAATGGTGCACAACACACAAGGGTTCCCCGTTTCCGAGCAGTACAAGCATAAAGAGCATGTAGAATGTCTCCTAAGAGAGTGGGCACCAGATTACGGGACATGAAGATCTTCACTGCGTTCACGTCGACAAAGGAATCTGAATTAAGGAACATCACCAAACCATAGATGAGAAGTTCCAGTTTATCTTCGAATGCTTGAAAATCCAAACTATCCCAAAACTGTTGAGCCTGATCAACCAAGAATTTAGCTAAGAAGCCTTTTGTCCCACTCCGAGTCTCCCAGTTAGACATTACCCCAGCCTTTGTCAGATGTAGGGCTGTAGCAACATCTTCTGGCCTAAGAGCTATCTCCCAACCTGTAAATGGTGTCTGCTCTAGAATAGAGATACCAAGTAAATCAGAGAACTCCTCCAAAGTAGGGACCAACTGATAGTCCGGAAAGGTGAAGCAGTGGTACAATGGGTCTAAGAACTGGAATAAGACACTCATCATCTATTCATCCAGCTTGGAAGTGACTAGACTGAGGAGGTAACCATGTCTTCTGACAAAGGAAGAAGTATCAGGAACCTTTGCAACCAAATCTCTAAGCTGAGTAGGAATCTGTACAAAGCTGATCCGAATAGTGTTTCTACGCATAGAGGCCATGATCTGCAAAACAGAACAAAGATGAATCCCTCGGTCTTTGAAATGGGTTAGTCTAATGAAATATGCATGCAATGTCATGATGCATGATGTCATGATAGAAACACACCACAAGTATTCACAGATAACAAACATTGTAAGGGCAAACAAGTCACACAATAGCCCTTAAATTTCAGGCTGGCATGGAGTTTAGGTACTACCCTTTTTCAGTTTAGTTGGTTCAACCTGTCCTAGCAATAGTACCGGGTTCTAGAGGATCTCAATATCACTGACCATCCTCGATCAGTCATTATTCCAGTTTAGCAACCTTTTCTTCCGGCCGGAATCATCGCGAGAGTTTGGTCTCAATGAGTGTAGCATACTGCTACTTTTCTATGGCCAAGTTGGTCAATTATAGGTTCTAAGGTCAGTTGGTGCTTAATGACCCCTTAGCTGCCCCATATTTTCCTTGTTCCACCACAAGGGATATTGGTACAAACTAAAGTGCCACACCAACGTAGCTACTACTTCAACCGTATCGGTCTACGCCGTACATTTCCCTCACAGTCTATTGCTACTTACCTAAAGGGTATCCCCAAATCCGGGTTAGGATCTATAGTAACTCCAATTCAAACCCACAAAGATAAAGCATACAAATCAAGCAATTGAAAACAATATGAACTATTCCTAAGGTACACCACACTTATTAAGTCCCCAGCAGAGTCGCCAGTTCTGTGATACGGTGGGAAGAACTGACTGTTTTTGGAATGCTGGTTCGCGTTTTGCGTTTGTTTTCGCAAAATTTCGCGGTAAGCAAGAGTCGCCACCGAATTTTATTTTATCCAACAAGGAAAGGAAAAAAGCACAGAAAAATTTCTTTTTCGAGATTTTCTGAGTACAAGGGGTAGATTTATAGAAAGGGAAAGTATTAGCACCCTTTTTATCCGTAGTTATCTACGGGCTCTTAGGTACTTGCTCATCATTTTTCAAAATTGTTTTCTTTGTGCTTGTGGGTTTTGAAAAGTTTTTGTTTTAACTTAAATTTAACTCTTGTTTCTGTCTTCAAGAGTGTAATGAAGTGTTTTTGAAAACTTTGTTTGAAAATGAGTGTAAGTGTGAAAAAAGAGTTTTTATTTTGGATGAGCAAGTATCTAAGAACTAATCTACCTACTCGAAAAAGGAATCGTTCTATGCTAATTTCCTTTAGACAATGCTATCCCACTATTAGTGAGTAGGTAGCACCCTCGTTGGAGTTTAAGGGTCAATTCGAAAGAGGGACATACAATCACTAAAGCAACGTTATGATGTCTTAGCGGTAACCCTAATGTCTTAGATCATTTATCCGAGGCAACGATATCAGAGGAAACCATTTTGAGGCAACTATGATCTTTTAGACAAGAGGACGACCTCTAAAATAACCTATACTTAATGACCGTGTACGAAGGCAACCAAGTGGGGTGTACCCTAGGAGTGCGCATGTGCATTGTGTTGATTTCAATTATTTTTATCTTTGCACATATTTAGGGTGATCTAACCGTTTTAAAATTAGGCATTCATTCTTGTCATGCAAACCCTATTATCAAACATCTAGCAGTTTTATATTTGCAGAAGTTAAAGGTGCGGATTTTAAACTAAATTATTACAAGGCGTCGGGTATTTACATCGCCAAAAACAACTGTTTGAAATTTAAAAGCGGAAAAATAAATTTCCTAATTAATTATTACAAATCAGGAGCATATATAATAATTTGGATAAAATAATAAAGCGCGCGATGTGAAATTAAATCGGATGCGAATTTAGGGTTTTGACCCTTTTAATTAAAAGAAAATGTTTTTTGTTGTTTTTATTATTTTTAAAGAAAAGAAATTAAATCCTAAAATTAAATGCTAAATTAATTAATGAAAAATATTAAATGACATATTTTTGGAGTTTTGTTAATTTAGGAAAGAAAATAAAATAATTAAATTAATGTTAAAACCTATATATTCTAATTGATTTTTAATATTTGCAAAATAAATTAAAGTTACCTAATTAATCTACCTAATTAAATTAATTAATATTTATTAACGAAAAATAAAGTTATGAAATTTAATTGGACATAAAATATTTTTTTGATAAAAAAAGAAATTAATTTATTGGTTAGTGAATAAATAAAAATAATTAAAATAGAATAATAAAAATAAAAAGAGATGAGAAATGGGCCTGATTTAGGGTGTGTGAATAGCAGTTTTTCTGGCCCATTTGTGAGGTTCATTTGACTTTTTGTAATCCAGTGCATGTGCGTTTGACTGGCCTTTTGTTGCACCTTCAATAGTGGCCACCAGATCTGGCCATCTGGCCATCTGGCCATCTGGTGCGTTGGATAGTGAGAGTGTATGATGGAACTCTTGGCCTTGCTTGTACTGAATTACCTGAAAACAATCAAGAAAATGGCAAATGCTGGAGGCATGGATCGAACCCCTGACCTCCAGCCTCTGAATCCTTATGCGCTGACGTGGTCACCACTAGGCTGCTTGTTTCTATTTGTTAACATATTACAAAATAATCATAATATAATAAAACAAATGGAAGTGGACAAGAATCAGAAAAACGCGCCAATGTTTGAACAAGCCAGTAAGGGGATGACACTTCATCATCTCCTTCCTCTGCACCGTGGCTAAGAGTACAAAGATCTATACCCACGGACGCTGCCCGTAGCTATACCCATGTCCACCCTCAAAATCTCGTACAGGCCATGGAAATGAATTCTAACACCATGGTTAGACTCGTCTCCTTCTTCTGATCACAATCATACCCATTACTAGGGCCAATTATTCCTGAAAACAAAAACCCTAAAAAACTCCAAGAAAACCTAACAATGGTGATTCACGATATAGGTCATATAAATGAAATTGGCTATTGGCAAAAGCTTGCAAATGATATGGTGATCAAGAATATGCCATTATTTTACACAATGGATGCAAGAATAAAGCTAACCGAATTCAAGAAAAGAGTGATACCGTGACGGCCTTACAGTGTGCTAGAGGGATTGAAAACGATTGGTCTCGATTGCTTTAGGTTATGGAGATTGCTAGGAAGCGACTGAGACAAGTACCAAGCCTTGAGGACGCCTCTAACCTCTGTTTCGATCTCACACTTTTTGCTTCTTTTTGCAAATTCAGTTCTTTCTCTATGCTTGATCTCCAACCTTGTTTTTGATATGCCTTGCCTCCTCATGTATTGCACAATGCATTAGGGTTGTTTATTCAGTCCAAATCCCTCTCCATCAATGATTTTGATATTGATTTGATTTGCTTTGAAAATCTTTCCAAAATTGGTCCAAATCCAATCTCTTTGTACACTTATGCCTTGATACGAGTTTGATGATGGCTAGCTGTGATTTAAGACCCGAAATCATCACAAAATCCTTGGTTTTCAATATTTTTGATTTGTTTTGATTTAATTTGAAATAATTCAAATAAAAAACAAAATAAATAATAAAAATAGGATATGGACAAGTGGAAAAGGCTAGAGCACGTGGGATATGATTCCAACTCAAAACAAGTGAAAAAGAATGGGCCCATTTGGCAAAATTTTAAGTTTTAGGGATAGTTGACTTTTGGCAATTTTGCAAAAAAGTCCAACTTCAACAATGCCTAACTTCCTCAATTTTGACTCTTTGGAGGTGTTCTTGGACTTTTTAGAAAGCTTGAGATGTACTTTAAGCAACCCTTTTGGTCTAATCTCAATTTGATATTCCATGCTCATGTATGAAGCTTTGACAAAAATGGTGTTTTTGTTGACTTTTCAAAATGACCTATAATGTCCAAATTCATAACTTCTTGTGAGTGCATATTTTGATCTTGGGAGCTGAAGATGGATTGTAGGGAATTGCATCCGCTTAAAAATGAGCTTTGGATGGGTAATTTCTCATAAATTATGAGAAAGTTATGCTTGGTCAAATTTGAGTTGACTTTTCCTGCAAAACCCTAATTTAGCAACTTTTGAGTCTTGATGAATTATGAGCAATCCTTGGTGAATCATGATAAAACCTTGATAAAATGATGAAATATACTTCAAAATGAGGATGTTGACCAAAAATCTTGATGTTTGACTGTATGTGGTTCACAGTTGTCTTTTGCCCTAACACAGTCGATTTATGGACCTTTGAGCAATTGACTGAGCAAACTTTCTCTACAAGGCTTGAAACTTGACATGGATGATATTGAGGACATATTTGGACAATGTTGAGCATTTGGAACCACATGGAATCAAGGATCTTGATGCAACATGAAACCCTAATTTAAAGTAGACTGCCTTAGGAGAGAGCTTGTATGGCCAACCCTTGGACTACATTGAGCAACTTAGGGATCTTTCTTGAAATATTTTGAGAAATATGGGAGGGAAATTTTGGGATACAACAGCTGGTAAATCAACTCTACCTGAAGTAAGCTTTGTATTCATTCAAGATGATTGAAGATAAAGTGTTGGCTGAGCAGTTGGATATATTCAACAAGCTGATTTTTGATCTTGAAAATATTGATGTGAAGATCGCTGATATAGATCAAACGCTGTTGCTGTTGTGCGCTTTGCCCAGATCACATGCTCACTTCAAAGAAACCCTCTTGTATGGAAGAGAGTCCCGGAACTTTGAAAAAGTTCAATCAGCCTTGTATTCTAAGGACTTGAAAGAATGAAAGGGGCATAAAACTTTGACGATCGGTGATGGTTTGACAGTTAAAGGAAAATTCTTGCGTAAGGATGGTAAGTTCGACAAGAAGAAAGGTAAAAGCCAGCATAAGTCTTATAATGGGGAAGCAGAAGGGTCACACAAGAAAGGTGTGTCCTGAACGCTTGAAAGATCATGATGGTAAGGATAATGGCAATACAACCATTGTTCAATATGATTTAAACTCATATGATGTTCTTGCAGTTTCAAGTAGAGACTCAAGAAAAGAGTGGATTATGGATTCAGGTTGCACTTGGCATATGACTCCAAACAAACACTTATTCAAGGAATTATGTGATCAAGATGGTGGATCTGTCTTACTGGGAAACAACAAAGCTTGCAATATTGAAGGTGTTAGATCTATGAGATTCGAGCTTCATGATGAGTCAATAAAGTTGTTGACTGAAGTCAGGTATGTACCTGATTTGAACATAAATCTGTTTTGTCTCGGTGAATTTGATAAGAAAAGATATGTTTTCCAAGGAGAGGAAAGTATACTAAGACTCATGAATGGGGTGGAAGCAAGTCTTAAGAGGCATGGATATGCAAGGTTTGTATACCCTTGAGGCTTAAGTTGTAAGTGGTTCGACAAATATTGCATCCACGAAACCTTTGTCGAAGATATAAATTTGGCACATGAGATTTGGCCATGTCAGTGAAAGGGGTCTAGTTGAATTAGGGAAACAAAATCTTCTTGGTGGAGACAAAGTCAAAAAACTAAAGTTATGTGAACCATGTGTACTTGGAAAATCTTGTAGAGTGAAGTTCAACAAAGGCAAACAAAGAACACATAGATCCCTTAATTACACCCATGTTGGTCTATAGGGGCCTGTAAGGCGTCCATCACATCCAGGAGCAAGGTATTTTATATTCATAGTAGATGATTATTCCAGAAAGTTATGGGTATTAATCCAGAATACTAAGGATGAAACTTTTGAGAATTTAAAAAGTTGGAAGACTGTGGTCGAAAATCAAACTGGCAAAAAGGTCAAGAGGTTGATAACCGTCAATTGCCTTGAATTTTACAATGAGGCTTTCAACATTTTTTGTGCTTCTTTTGGTATCACAAGGCACATAACTACTGCAGGTACTCCATAACAAAATGGTTTGGCTGAAAGATTTATTATAACTATTTTGGAGAGAGTTAGATGTATGTTGACTAGTGCTAGGTTAAAGAAGGTGTTTTGGACTAAGGCTGTTTCAATAGCTACATATCTGATAAATATATGTCCTTCGACTGTATTAGATATGAAGACACATGAAGAAGTTTGATCGGGACATCCACCAGATCTCAAAAAACTAAGAGTGTTTAGATGCATAGCCTATGCTCACGTTAGGCAAGACAAGGTTGAACTTAGATATCTGAAATGCATGTTCATGGAATACCATGAAGGAGTCAAAGCTTATAAGCTATGGTGCCTAGAGCCAGGTTAGAGGAGGTGTATCACCAGTCAAGATGTAGTTTTCAATTAAGCATAAATAACTTTCAAGAAAACTGATGATGTTGATCGAAGTGCAGAAATATCTGATGAAGAGCTGGAACAAGTAGAGATTCCTGTTGAGGTGGAGTGTGTTGATGCGAAATTTCGTATCCCAGACAAATTCAAAGAAGCAGAGATGATGAGGAAGTTGAGGAAAATGTAGATAACTAGATATTGGCAAGAGATATGACAAGAGGAATCATCAAGCCACCTCAGAGACTTGGGTATGCAGATCTTATAGCTTATGCCTTAATCTTTACAAGTTAGGTTTTAGACGAAGAACCTAGAGACTATAAGGAAGTTATGAGGAGTAAAAATAAGACTGAATGGATGAAGGCCATGTATGATGAGATGAAATCTCTTCATGATAACAACACTTGGAAACTAATCAAGAAACCTGCTGGAGTCAGGATAGTTAGATGTAAATGGATTTTCAAAGTTAAGGAAGGAATCAAAGAAGTGGCGTAAAAAAGATACAAGGCAAGGTTGGTTGCAAGGGGTTTCACTCAAAAAGAAGGTGTAGACTTCAATGATGTGTTTTGTCTTGTTGTGAAGCATATGTCGTTTGAATGTTGCTTTCCATGGTGGCACAATTCGACCTTGAACTGGAACAAATGAATGTGAAGATTGAATTCTTGTATGGTGATGTAGATGAAACAATTATGATGAGGCAACCTAAAGTGTATATCAAAAAGGGAAAGGAAGATTATGTGTGCAAGTTGAATAGATCTTTATATGGGTCGAAACAACCTCCTTGATAGTGGAATAGGAGATTCAACAAGTTCATGGCATGCATAAGTTTCACTAGAAGTCAGTTTGACCACTGTGTTTACTTCCGATTTTGACCTGGTAATTCATTTGTTATTTTGTTCCTTTATGTTGATGATATTCTCATAGCAAGCAACAATATCAGAGATATAATGAGGGTGAAGGCTCAACTCAATAAGGAGTTCGACATGAAAGATCTGGGAGCTGCATCCAATATTCTTGGAATGGACATATGAAGAGATAGAAAGCAATCGACATTATATCTACCTCAAGAGGAATACCTACAGATTTTTCTCGACATGTTTGGTATGTCGAATTCAAAGCATATTGTGACTCTAACAAACCCTCAATTCAAGTTGATTGTAGATCAGTGTCTCAGTACTGAGATCGAAAGAGCTTATATGAATAACATCTCATATGCTAACATAATGGACACTTTGATGTATGCTAGGGTCTGTACTAGACCCGACATAACATATGTAGTAAGTCTTGTAAGCAGGTACATGGAAAATCCTGGAAAGGCTCACTGGGAAGCATTTGAGTTGATTCTAAGGTACAAAAATGGGTCTTTGAACAAAGTCTTAATTTATGGTGGAGCCTTGGGTGAAGATATTAAAGCAGTAATCGAAGGATATGTCTACTCTGATTATGCATGTTGTATAGATTTTAGAAAATCTATTTTTTGAATATATTTTCACTATGTTTGGCATAACAATTAGTTTAAAAGTGGCACTTCAGAAGGTTGTTGCTTTATCAACCACCGAAGCAGAATATATTTCCCTCATTGAAGCTGTGAAAGAAGTATTGTGGCTTTAAGATTTTGCTGAGGAGCTAAAACTTCAAGGTCGAGTTATCACTGTTAAATGTGATAGTCAAAGTGTAATACACCTGTCAAAGAATCTAGCCTATCATGAGCAAACCAAGCACATCAATGTGAGGGTGTATTTCGTTAGAGGATTAACGAGTGTGGAGAAGTCCAACTGCTGAAGGTTTCGAAAGATCACAATGCTATTGATATGATTACAAAGACATTGCCAAGTTAAAGGTTTTTCCACTGTATGCAGTTTATAAAGCTGCATGAAGAAAGCTAGTTTGTTCTTTTATATTAGAGTTTGTACCAAGGTGGAGATTTGTGAGATATTGGATCAAACTCTATTGGGTCGAAGAGTAGCTTTTGGTTGGACAAGATTTATGTATGCAGTCAAAGTATGTTCACATGCTAGTGTCGAAGACCTACATAATATAGTCGAAGTGTGTTCTAGTATGTGGATGTTGAAATGCTAGGGTTCACTAGTGCAGAAATGACTTTTTACATCGGGTGAAACTGACTTTTTACATCAGTTCTGGGTCCGATGTAAAGTCAGGCGATATAGTAAATCAGGTACTTTTTACATCGGTTCTGGGTCTGATGTAAAAAGTCCCTTTTTTACATTGGTTATAATATAAGAATGATGTAAGAAACAATTATAACATTATTTTAAAAAGTGACGCAACTTTTTACATCGGTTAGGAGTAATAACCGATGTAAAAAGTCCCTTTTTTACATCGGTTGTAATATAAGAATGATGTAAGAAACAGTTATATCATTATTTTAAAAAAAGTGACACAACTTTTTACATCGGTTGGGAGTAATAGCCGATGTAAAAAGTCCCTTTTTTACATCGGTTATAATATAAGAATGATGTAAGAAACAGTTATATCATTATTTTAAAAAAAGTGACGCAACTTTTTACATCGGTTAGGAGTAATAACCGATGTAAAAAGTCCCTTTTTTACATCGGTTATAATATAAGAATGATGTAAGAAACAGTTATATCATTATTTTAACCGATGTAAAATGTATGAAATTTTTTGAGAATAAATTATTTATTTTCTGGATGTTTCCCTGTACAAAAATAATTTGTACCCATTTTTTCATATTTTTCCAATATCACACAGACGATATTTATGTCGCTATATAGATTTCATAGCTTTCCAACATCACATAGACCACATCTAGGTCGATGTTTTCATATTTTTCACAACAAACTTACAAATTAAACAATTATATTGAAAAATTGTATTGTATCACAACAAACAAACTCACAACAAATTTACAATTACATATTCTTCACAAAATATACAAAAATATTCAACTATTTCGAAACTTGAATTACCAATATAAAATCCACAAGTAGATGAGTTATAGCTTCGATAGACAACACCAAAATCACATTGTCTGACAATAAATAATAACAATTAACATCAGCAAAAAAAAATCAAGAAACTCAATACATGTGCAAAAACCACATGTATTGTGCAAAAACTCAATAATAACAATTATGTGCAAAAACCACAACTTAGACAATTCTATAAAACTCACCAAGATAAACTTAATTTTTATATAACTCAAAGAAACATTTTGCCCAACGGAGTCGCAAATCATACAAATCATCTTGTGTTAATTATGTTGGGTCATCAAATACCTATAATACATAAATATAACAATATAGAGTTATTTTTTAAAATTCATATTAAGTCGAAAAACAAAAAGTAAATAACAAAGTAAAGTTATTTTTAGTACCTGCATCCAATTCTCGGTTATATTAGCAAAGACAATATCCAACATATTTTTCATCACATAGTATCCACAATCATTAGAGTTATGTTGTTGCCTTGTCTACAATTGAATGACAAAATTAGTGAATATTTATCATAAATTTAACTATGGAATTACAATTTACATCACACTTACATTGGGATGAAGCCATGTAGCCTTTTTTCTATTTCCATTTGCCATTTGATGAATCCCAAAAGAACTAATACAGAAAGATAACAATCACATAACTAAATTTACTCGCCAATGAAAAATCACATAACTATTAGTTGTCAATGAAAGTCACATGAAAGATAAACTTACTTTGTAATAATTTTCTTCGTGTTCTGGTCAATTTCCCGATGAAGTGAACAGAATACGACAACTAAATTGTCTCTTGGACACATGAATATTAATTGCCAATGTCTCCTGTACGTGTGTGTGGAAACAGAAAAGTCACATAAAATGTATATGTTATCAAAATTAAATAATATAAAACACAATTTCATAAAAATTCTTACCCATGAATTAATGGTAGTAAGTGGCACACTCTGTTTTCATCACGTAACTTTTCTAGTACGTAATTTTTAACATCCTCTTGAGATTTCGCTCCATTTTCATTATAAATACACCAAGCAGGGTCCATAAATCCATATATTTCTGAAATGGAATTCTCAAGACATAACGATGAATATACCTGAATAATTTTAAAATAAACATTAGAATTAAAGTGATGAGAGATATAACATATTAATAGAGATTGACTTTAATAAAACAATAAAATGTACTTACATGCACCAAATTTGCAGAATAGACACGTCAAGCCAATGACCTAAACCCACCAACAACTCTCTGATACATTTAGCTGAAACATAAAAATTAGAGACACTCGCACAATGACTTAATTGTATTTCCAAATGGTTATCATCCATTTTTAAAACCATGAGTAACAATATCTGAACATCATCAACTTCCACATCTTTTATGCTCTCTTTTGTGCTTCCTTTTGCAGCTGAACAACTTCCTTTTCCGCTTCCATCGATAATTTCCATTTTTTCAATGCATTTAATATCACCTGTGCTTTGTGATAAACCCATAGACTTAAGTGTCTCCATTAATGATTGTTGAAACATCTGACGCTCTTCAACCAACTTTTCTTCAAGTTCAGCTCTAAGTTTTGTTTCCAATATTGCAAGTTGTTCATTTACGTCAATATGTTGACGTGACATTCCAAAGTAAGTGCTTTGTTTATGGCGTTTTCCAACACCACAAACACGACCTCCATGCTCAGATGTTCCAATGGCTAATATTAAGATATCGTTACGTCCATCCGGAACAATTGCACCTTTTTCAGCTTCTTGAACTAGAGAATCCTACAAAATGCCAAAACAATAATTAATCAATCACAAATATAATGATACTTGAATAATTTTTCGTTGTTTACTTACAATTTTTTCAGCAACCTCTTGTGTAGATTTTGATGTGTATTCTCCTCCTTTCTTTTGTCGTGCTCTCTTCCATAACTCATGGCGTGATGGTGGAGATGGACTACCATTATCATCTAATGTGGAATTATCTCTCGATGATGACTTTCTTTCATAATTTTCTCCTCAAGCAAGCGATACCCTCCACGAGACAATTCGCGTGGGTATACATTCTTAGACACATTATCCTTACCCTTTTGATTTTTTTCCTATTATAAACTCAAACAAGTAATTAATCACTAAATATAATAAAAATGTGATGCACACAAAAACATATAACTCCTACTAACCTTAAATTCAGGGGTATCTCGAATCTTGAGAAAATCTTTCCATGCGTCTTCCGTAATAAAGTTATACTTGACATATGAAGGAGGATCATTTTCTATGGGATGATTAATATATTTATCTGTGAGTTGTGTATTAAAACCTCTCCATCGCTCTCCCGTATATTTAATCCATTCTTTCTTCAACCTATCCTTCTTTGGATCTTTACATTCTAGAATAGTAAAATGAGCCTACAAATATAGTATATGTCATATGTTGTTAATTAGTATATGATTATAAAATATAATAAAGTATTGTATTTAAAATACCTGAATATCAGTTCAAATATCATCTTTTACGCCTTCATCTACTTCTTTCCAATAATTTTTCACAATACTACAGTACTACCGAGCAAGAGATGCTATATAACTCTTAAAATGTGTAGCATTTTTACCAACACCAATACATTCATAGGTTCTTGCATTAAACTCGACCTTTATCTTTTCACCCGTTTGATGAACTTTGTCAATTTGTGTCATGAAATTGGGACCTCTAACTCTTCTTTTATTGGGGTTACTAGATGAAGAAGGGTTGTCGTTTGAATCACACATGTATCTGTTTACACAAAATAAAAATAATTAGAAATAATATTAAGCACAAAATAAAAACAATTAGAAATAAAATTAAGCACAAAATAAAAACAATTAGAAAATAAAGTAATGTGGAATTAACTTATACAAAAAATCTTACTAGTCCTCCCATATCCCTTCTTCATGGTCTATGCGAATAGCATGCACATCATCCCCTTCATTTTCTTCAATGAATGTAGTCACATTTGGTGAGAAAGGATGCGTTTCAGAAATATCAAGATTCTCATCATGATTTTCATCACTATCATAGACCTTTCCTTGTAAAACCACTGACCACTTTTTATTAGAAGGATCTGTAACATAAAACACTTGTTTTGCTTGAGATGCCATGATGAAAGGTTCGTTCGCATAAGCTAACTTGATAAGATCAACCAGTGTAACTCCAAATTCATCGATTCTTACACCACTATTGATATCAATCCATTTGCATTTAAATACAAGAACTTTAAACACAACATAATTAACTTCCCAAATCTCTTCAATCACCCCAAAGTACGGTGTAGATGCCATAACCGGGTTTTTATCTTTAGCACTAGAGAAGTGCATGGACTTGGCCACAATCATTACCCCACTATTTTGCGTGGTACTACGGTCATCCTTTGACTTTGTATAAAAATAGGTTTTATTAATATCATATCCACTTCAAGTTATTATGTTACATTTAGGCCCATAAGACAACCACTTAATTGTATTAGAAACACTATCTTCATTAGAAATTCTTTCTTTAAACCACTCAGAGAAACTCTTATTATGCTCTTTTAACAACCCTCTTTCATTCATCTTGGGGTACTTTTTCTTTATGATGCTTTTGTGAGCAGATAAGTAAGGTTGAACTTCATCTATGTTATTCAATATATACAAATGCGCTTGAACATCCACATCAATACTTAAGCTCTTGACTTTTAAACCTTGTATACCCACACCCTCATAACTTCCATCATGACGAGACTTGGGAACCCCTACAACATCCACTCCTGACAAATAGTTAGAACAAAACTGAATTGCTTCTTCTGCAATGTACCTCTCAATAATCGATGCTTCCGGACGGTGTGGTTTTTTTGTATACCCTTTTAGAATCTTCATGTATCGCTCTATTGGATACATCCACCGTAAAAAAATTTGACCACATAATCTAATCTCCCTTACTAGATGAACAATCAAGTGAACCATAATGTCAAAAAATGAAGGAGGAAAATACATCTCTAATTGGAACAAGATAACTGCAGCCTCATTTTCCAAATCGTCTAACTTTAGTGGATCAATGGCTTTACAACAAATTGCATTGAAAAATAAGCACCACCTAGTTATAGTCTTCCTAACATTGTTAGGCAATATCCTACAAATAGCCAATGGTAGTAGTTGTTGCATTAAGACATGACAGTCGTGAGATTTTAAGCCAACTAATTTAAAATCTTTAACTGATACAAGCCTCTTGACATTTGATGAGTAACCATGCGGCACTTTGATACTTTGTAAACACTCACAAAAACTTGTTTTCTCTTTTTTAGACAAAGTGTAGCAGGCAGGAGGCAAATATGTCTTGTTACCTATATATTATGGAGTTAACTCTTCTCGTATACCCATCAAACCCAAATCCAGACGAGCATTAATACCATCTTTTGTCTTGCCTTGAATGTTGAGAAGTGTTCCGATTACACTATCGCATACATTTTTCTCCACGTGCATCACATCAATACAATGTCTTACATCAAGACTAGACCCATATGAAAGATCGAAGAAAATCGATCTCTTTTTCCATACATTTTTCACAGTAGATTGTTTTTGGTACTTTCCAAAGACAACATCAAGTCCCTGTTGTCGCTGATAAACTTCCTCTCTAGACAAGGGCTTTGGAGCAACACCATGCTCTTGTTCCCCATTGAAAGCTTTCTGCAATCTACGATATGGATGATAATGTTTTAGAAATTTCTGATGCCTGAGATAAACGATCTTCTTTCCTTTTTCAAGCTGATGGTAACAAGTGTCTTTTTCACATATAGGACATGCATTATGCCCTTTAACTTTATACCCAGACAAATTACCATATGCCGGAAAATCGTTGATGGTGCAAAACAACATGGCACGCATATTGAACTGTTCGCCAGAATACGCATAAAAAACATCCACCCCTTCCTCCCACAACACTCTTAAATCATCAATCAGTGAACTTAGATAAATTTCTATGTCATTTCCTGGTTGTTTTGGGCCCGATATCATCATCGATAACATAATATATTTACGCTTCATGCACAACCTATGAGATAGGTTATAAATCATCAGGAGAACAGGCCAAGAACTATGGTTAGTACTCAGATTACCAAACAGATTCATTCCATCAGTAGGAAGTCCAAGTCTAAGGTTTCTCGACTCTTTGCCAAAATTTGGAAACAAAGAATCTATTTTCTTCCATTGCAAAGAATCAACTACATGACGAATTTGTCCATCATATTTTCTTTCTTCTGCATGCCATCTAAGATTCTTTGCGTCATCTGCATTGGAGAATAATCTCTTGAACCTTGAAATTATTGGTAGGTACCATACCACTTTCGCAGGAGGACCCTTTTTGACCACCTCATCATCAATTGATTCACCATCTTTCTTTTTGTAGCGTGAAGCCTTGCACTTTGGACAATGATTATAGTTTACATACTCTTTTCTGTATAATATGCAATCATTAGGGCATGCATGTATCTTTTCATACTCCAAACCCATCAGACACAATATTTTCTTTGCCTCGTAATAACGACTTGGCATTACATTACCTTCTGGAAGCATTTCGGTCAACAATTCAAGCAACTCGGTAAAACTTTTGTCAGTCCACCCATTCTTTGCCTTCAGATTAAATAATTTTAACACGGCTGACAGACGTGTAAATTTTTTGCATCCCGGGTACAATGGTTTATCCTTGTCACTGCATATAGTATCATACGTATGTGCCCTCTTAAATGAATCTTGTCCAATATCACGCATCATGTCTTCTAGACGATCATCCATTTCTACACTAACATCATCTCTTTGAGACACGTTTGACTTTTCTACTACTTCACCCTGCCATATCCATTATGTATAACTTTGAAAAATCCCTACACAAATTAGATGATCCATGATTTCTTTCTCACTATTTTTTGGTTCTTTATTTTCACAACAAACACATGGATAGAGAAAAAGCGTAGGAAGACTTTTTCAGCATTACTTTCAGCAAACTGTAGAAATTCCATCACTCCATGTTCGTACTCGTCACTTAATCGATTAGCTCTCATCCAACTACGATCTATAACTATGTTCACATGAAGGAAGGTCTGACGAACGGTGTGCCCGCAGCTGCGCTACTTCACGGAGATTCCGAGATTGCAAGTTGCGCTGCTTCGCGGAGAAAGAAAAATAGAATCAAATTTCAATGGCAAGGTGATAACTCTATTAAGTTTGATAGGTTAAAGATAAACTGGGTGTTTCTGAGAGGACCATTAACGCTTTTTTCGGAGGTTTCTAAATAGACAATTTCTCTAATGAAAAAGAATGACTAATTATACACAACATGTACTATATTCTTAACTTTATACAAAATATATACTATTTATAACTAATTAGACTTAATTGACCTCTCTAATAATAATAAACTGTTTAGTAATTAAAAAACATATATGAACAAAGTAATGGATTCATAGTATAATCTTCTAATTATTTTTTTATGTACTTCTAATTTTTTATAATGAATCTCAGTAACAAACAAAGAAACAAAAATGTCTTAAAAACATTTTTGTATATATAACTCTTAGAAACTAAAACACCAATGTTTGTCTTTGGAATACAAAAGTATCTTGACATTGAAATATCAACTTACCCATGACCCTCTTCAACCTAGAAGCCAACATTTTGGAAATAATTCTATATAAACCTTCAACCAATTCCTAGATATACAATGAAGTTGAACAAAATAAAAAGTTTCGTACCGTAATCGTAGTTGGACGGCGGAGGATGTTTCGAAGACAGCGAACGGACGGCGACGGACAGCGAAACGGACTGCGAAGGATGTCTTCGTGCGTTTAGGCGCTGATGTTTTTTACATCGGTTTACAGAAGGACCGATGTAAGGTACATATGTTTTTACATCGGTGCAATCCTTGGCCCAATGCAAGATTCTGGCACTGATGTTTTTTACATCGGTTTTCAGAAGGACCGATGTAAGCTACTTTTTAACATCGGTTTAAAGGATGGCCCGATGTAAGGTTCGGGCGGTTGATGTTTTTTACATCGGTTTTTATGATTCCCTGATGTAAGTTTTTTAATATATTTTTTATATTACCAATCTGCCAAGGACTTTTTACATCGGTTGACTGCAGGGACCGATGTAATATCTGGCCAGTTTTTTATATACAATATTTCTGCCACCTGGTTTCTTATTTACAAAAATGCCACCGTGTTTTTTTCACGAAACCTTTTACATCGGCTAATTAAAAGGACCGATGTAAAAGATAGCGAAAAATATTTTTTCACATTATTTATATCATTCCAAATAAATACCTGATGTAAAATATTTTTAATTTTATTTTTTACATCATATATTTTGATACCTGATGTAAAAACCTTTTCTCAAATGTCATTTTTTTTAGTAGTGGTTGTTAGAATTTCGAATTGGGCCTGTTTGTTATGTTCAATTGTTTAAGTTAGCTTGTACCGTAAGTTAGCTTGTAATGGGTATTTGTGAAAAATCCCATTAGTTTAGTATGTTAGATTTATTATAAATAGCATATTAGTCTCTCATCATTGTATACTGCAAATCCTAATTTAGGGTGAGAGGGTTATTTGTTATTCTTGTGTACTTGTAATCTTGATTTAAGAGAAAGTAAACAATAGTAGTTAATAACCAATCTTTGTTGTTCTTCGTATTTTTTCATCTTTTCTATTCTTGTGGATTTCTTGCCTTGAAGAACCCTATTATACTTTGTTTCAAAGGTATCATAGTTCACAACAGTTTTTATTGTGAGAAAGAAACTTAGTAAAAAGAAAAATGTGATAATGCATGATGATTAATGAAATATTTTTATAATTTTATTTTGAAAATTTGTAAATAAAAGCATTTATGATAAATAGATAAAAACACCAATGTGATAAAAAAAAATAAATGAAACAAATGAAATGGTTCAAAAAATGAAGAGATTATTTTTAGAGCAATGTAATTTATTATGGACGCAAAAATCAAGCATGATTGATGATTGGGTGAAATGGTGCCCAGACAAAATTAGGTGTAATATATATTTCTTAAAAAATAACTATTTTTAAGATATAAAATATTTTAATGCATAAAACATGTCTTTGACTAAAAATCAATGCAAGATTGTTTGAATATGGATGTTTGTAATGTGAATCAAGAAATTCTTCCAAGCTTTATTTGAATCACGACATTCCTTTATATAAATTATGAAGTTTTTTTATTACTCGAAAGTTGGCTTTGGAAAACATGATTCAAATTATACAAAGCCATGCTTCGAATAATGATAAAGTTTGGGGATTTGAAATTTGGCGCTGGAACCTTGATTTTTTTGAATCATGAAGGGATTTTATTAAGATCAATGTTTGGTTTGATTTGAATCAAACACAAACTCTTCGTTTTTTAAATTCTTTCTAAATGTGTGATTTTAACTATAATGGAGTGTTATTTGACTCACAAAACTTAAATTATGATTCCAATTAGAAAACAAATCCTAAGTTCTTTATCTCTGAATTCTAATCATTCTCTCACTTGATTTGAATTACTCATATTGTCTTTGACTCAAATCAAAGTGTCATTTTTATTAAAAAATTGTACCTTATCTTTAGCAGTGAGATATTGGATCGAAATCTATTGAGTCGAAGAGTAGCTTCTGGTTCAACAGAGAATATGTATGTCGTCGAAGTCAGCTCACATGCTATTGTCGAAGATCTATATACTGTAGTCGAAGTGCGTTCCAGTATGTGGGTGTCAAAATGTTAGGGATGTTAGTATTTCGAATTGGTCCTGTTTGTCATGTCCAATTGTTTAAGTTAGCTTGTACCCTAAGTTAGCTTGTAATGTGTATTTGTGAAAAAGCCCATTAGTTTAGTATGTTAGGTTTATTATAAATAGCATACTAGTCTCTCATCATTGCATACTGAAAATCTAAATTTAGGATGAGAGAGGTTATTTGTTATTCTTGAGTACTTGTAATCTGATTTAAAGAGAAAGTAAAGAATAACAGTAAATAACCAATTCCTTGTGTTCTTCTAGTTTTTCCATATTTTCTACCATTGTGTGTTTCTTGATCATATAGAAACAATTTGTACTTTGTTTCCAAGGCATCGTTTTCACAATAAATTGGTGCGGTGAGCATGGAGAAGATGTATTCAATAAAGTATGATATTGAAAAGTTCACCGGAGTGAACGATTTCGGTATGTGGCGCTTGAAAAGATGAAAGCCCTACTAGTTCAGCAGGATTGTTTGGAATGCTCATGGATGCATGAATGCATGATAATGCAACAATCACACACAAGACAATAACCATGGGGGTTCATAGGTTCAACGTCACGAGCATGAAGTCAAAGGTACTATCCACAAGATAAGAACTAATAGTTTATCATATGCCGAACAAGGTTGGAAAAGGTTCCCAGAGTCTACATACTTCCTTCAGATATTACCAACGTATTAGCATCCTAAACATGTATGGTTGGAAAAGGGAAGAGAATCTAGATACAAAAGTTGGTTATACAAATGGAAGTGTTGTACCCCAAAATTTTCTCTCTCATTTTACTCAACACATGCCTATTGAGGTCCTCAACTTGCCCAACCATGCCTAAGGATTGACCAGACAATTCTCCTACTAAGGCAATGAACCCCCAACTAGGGTTTCCATTTTCATCAATATGTTTGAGCTCCAATGGAATCAAATTCTTCCCATGGTCCTAATATATCCTCAAGATCATACATGCCAAGTTTCATGCTTTGCTCAATAAGTTTGCTCAAACAATTGCTCAAGTATTGGAAAATCAACTTTGCTATGTCAAAAGTCAACTGTGACCTATATACAGTCAAACTTCAAGATTTTTGGTTAACATCAACATTTTGAAGTGATATCCATCATTTGATCAAGGGTTGATCATGATTCCTCAAGAAATGCTCCTAATTCATCAAAAGTCAAAAATAGTAAATTAGGATTTCTATAGGAAAAGTCAACCAAACTTTGACCAAGCATAAATTTCTCATAATTTATTAGAAATTTTCCAACCAAAGTTAATTTTAAAGAGAATCCAATTCCCTACAACTTCTCTTCAGCCCTCAAGTCCAATAAATTCACCATTTGAAAGATACAAGTTCATAAATTATAGGTAATTTTTAGAAAGTCAATAAAAGCCACTTTTTTCCAAGACCTTTAACATCAATATAACATCTTCAAAAGAAAAATTGATCAAAATTGGGATTAAATTAGATATATTAGGCTTTACAAAAAGTAAAAGATCATCAACATGAGATAAAAATTGATCAAGTTATGGCTTGCCCAAGTTGGGAAAATTTGGGAAATTTCAAGAAATATGCATTGGGCAAATTTGAATTTTTAAGGCAATGGCTCAAATTCTTGAACTTCAAACATATTCCTAAGACCATAGAGGACCCCTAGGACCATTTTTGCATAGCCGTGATTTTATTTTCATTTTATATCAATTTTATTTAATTAAAAATAAAATAAATCAAGATTATTGCAAAGTATATGTGCCATTAACATTTGGGCTTGGTTTGGTACATGTAGAGGCCCCAATTTTCGTGTGCAGCAAGGCCAATTCAGTCTTGGTACACTCAATTTTGAAAATGGACAAAATCCCTTAACTTTGGCCAAGGTTACAAATGGACTTTCATGGCATTCAAAAGCTTGTCCATAGCTGTTACAAACATGGCATTTTTGTGTCCTCTCATCATTCTCTATATAAACAAGCTTCTAGAAAGCATCAAAGGGATAGACATGACCTGGAGAACCCCTGTCCAATTTTCAAAAAAACACTAAAGTTGTCAAACTCGAATTTCCATTTCCAGCTTGTTTCAGTCCCAAACAAGTATCAAAACATACTCATGGAGAGCCTCTGAAGCCGTTGCAAGAATTTCCAAGGCTTGAAACCTGCGGAATCGCGCCAACCCTTCATCACGGTTTGCACATCCTCTCAATTTCGATTTCTTTGATTATGGCATTATAAACGTTTTGATTATATATCTATGCTTGTTATCATGTTTACAACGTGCTGGAATACTTTGATTGGAGTTTGAGTGCAGGTACGTGCATTTGCCAGGGCTAGGGTTCCAGAGCTCCAATTTGGGGAACCCAGGTTATAGGAAAAATTAGGACAAATTAAGGGTCTATTCGTGCTCAGGCGATTATTTCCAATCGATCCATGCCCTTGGTTGGGATTTATTTTGCTTTTGCTGCATTTTTGAGTTTTACAGGTTTGTAGCCACGCATAAGAACTGTCACTATAGCCTATAGTGACGAATCTATTTGTAGCTAAATTCCCAGTCCCTACGGCGACAGTTCCAGGTAGAAGACAATTAGGTGGCAGAATCCCATTGGGAGATTTGAATTTGCGCGCGTTTCTGGGCATAATAGCTTGTTTATATTATATTTTATTTGTTTAAATATATTCATGACTAACATTTCAGCACAGATGGTAAAGGAAAGCGCGTGTGAGAGTAAGGACCTGGGTTTGATCCCAAGTCCAGACATTTTTCTATATTCTGATTTTCTTGTTTTAGATCCAGCGTGCTTCATAGCCAGGATTTCACCATATACCTCAAAATCTCATACCTTGGATCATCCACTGATCAGATCCAACATACAGCTAGCTAAGAGCATGGTAGACCCTCCAAAGGTGATCCCCATTGGATCATGCGCAGGCAGAAGGTCCATCAATTTTGTGCTTTGCAAAATTCAGAATCACACCCCCCAGATTGTTATTCCTAGCAGGCCCATTTTATTTTTTGCTTTAATTTTTTTATTACTTTTTTTATTGTTTTAATTATTTATTCTAATTGTCTTAAAAAACCTTTTTTTTAATTAAATCCTAAAATCAAGAAATTACAAAAAAATGTTAGAATTAATTTTCTTTTTATTAAAATTAATTTTGTTTAAAAATAAATTAATTTAATTAGGGTAACTTGATTTGTTCTCCTTAATTAAAATTAATTAGAAATTAGGACTAATTTGCAAAATTCAATTTTACTTTATTTTCTTAAATAAAAATACAAAAAATATTTTCTTTAATTAAGTAGATTCTATAGGATATTTAATCTATTCCCGTGTCATTCCTCGCACGTATTTACTTTTTTATCTTTCCAATTATTGTATCTGATTACGAGTTTGTAATAGTTTTTAACTAGGAATTATTTTACTGCTTTTATTTATCGTTGAATCCCAAGTTTGGATATGTAACCCCCTCCCCCGAAGCCCTGTAATAGCGTAGATTTTCTTTTCCGCTTTTAATTTCTGCAATTGTTTAAACTATTTAGATGTATGGATAATAGGATTGTATGCAAAAGATAAATCGAATGTTTAAAACAATAGAACACCCTAATTGTTCAAAGATAAATAAACTGAAATCAAACACTTGCACATGCTCACCCCTAGGGTATCTCCCACTTCGGTTGCCTCGGAAATACGGCCATTATTCTCGAGCGTGAGAATTCTTAGTGACTGTCCTCTAATTCATAGATCGCAAGTCCCTTTCGAAGGTTGCCTCGGTAAAACAAAATGCGATCTTAGAACTTTAGGACAGCTACTAAGAGATCTTGCCCTGTTGCCTTAAGTGACCATAATCGTCCCTTTCGATTGTTCCTCAAACTCCAACGATGGAGCTACCTACTCCTTAATAGTAGGATAACACTATCTAAAGGAAATAAGAAAATGAACAGTTTTTTTTCGTGTAAGTAGAAACTCTTAAGTACTTGCTCAAAACAACCAGTTTTTTCACACTTACACTTGTCGAACAAAGTTTTCAAAAACGCTTTATCACACTCTTGAGGACTGACACAAGGGTTACCATAAAGTTAAACACCGCACTAAGGCCTTTTCAAATCTTTTCAAAACACACACAAAAGTAATTTCAAAATGAGCAAGTACCTAAGAGCCCATGGAAAACCATGGATAGAAAGGGTGCTAACACCTTCCTTTTTTATAATCTACCCCCCGTACTCAGAAACATCTCGAAAAAGGTTTTTCTGTTCTTTTTCCCTTTTCCTTTGTTGGATAAAATAAAAGATGGTGGCGACTCTTGCTTACCGCGACATTTGCGAACACAAATTCAAAACCAGTATTAACAGTCAGTTCTGCCACCGTATCACAGAACTGGCGACTCTGCTGGAGACATGATTTATAAAGTGGGGTTTACCTTAGGGTATAAGTCATTTTAATTGCTTCTTTGGATTGTCTTGTTTGATTTACTTATAAGGGTATCTGTTTGGGTTGTTTGGATCCTACCTTTTAGGTAAGTAGCAATAAACTGTGAGGGAGTTGTGCGGGGTATACCGACACGGTTGAAATAGTAGCTATGTTGATGCGATACTTTGGTGTGTACCGGTAGCCCTTGAGTAATCAAAGAGAATACGGGCCGCTGCGTGGTATTATAAAGCGTCAACTGACCTTAGCACCTTAATTGACCAACTTGGCTTTTTAGGATGTAGTGAGATAGCCGTCTTTGGTGTAAACCCAAAGTCGGTTGATACTCGATGCTACACTCATTGAGGTTGGACTCTTCAGTTTTGTTTGGTGGAAAGTCAATTGTCTATCAGAACAAAATTTTGGGGGAAAGATCTGTGATATTGAGATCCCTTAGAACCCGATTACTATATTTAGGACAGGTTGAACCAATCCAAATTCAAGAGGGTATTACCTTAAAACCCATGCAAGCCTTAAACCTAAGGTCTTTGTGTGATTTTCTTGTGTTTGCTATATCTGCTATATCTGAGCATAATCATGACACATAACATAACATATCATACTAACCATTTCAAGGATTCTTAGGGTTTATTTTTGTCTTGTTTTGTAGGACATGGCCCTCGCGTGCAGATTCACTATCCAAGTCATCCTGGTAAAGGTACCTCCTCAGCTTAAGGAGTTAGTATCAAGGGTTCCTGAAAGCTCTCCCTTCACTAAAAGACATGTTCGACTTCTCAGCTTCGTCACCTCAAACCCTGATGAAGAAATGTTAAAAGCGCTCTTTCAATTCTTTGACCCTTTACATCACTGCTTCACTTTTCCGGATTACCAGTTAATGCCTACTATGGAGGAGTTTTCTATGTTACTGGGGGTGCCTATCCTTAACAAGGTACCTTTCAATGGTATGGAAAGAGACCCTAAACCTGAAGATATTGCTAAAGCTCTGTCCTTACAACGGTCTAACGTAGTAGCAAATTAGGAAACCAGGAGAGGTGTCAAGGTTTTTTTTGGCTAAGTTCTTGTTTGAGAAAGCTCATCATTTTTGGGATACCCTAGACTTACAAGATTTTGAAGAGGTTTTAGCCCTTATCATCTATGGGTTGGTACTGTTTCCTAATCCGGACCAGCTCATAGACGTGAATGTGGTTAAGGTTTTCCTGTCACACAATCCGATACCTACTCTGCTTGGAGATATCCTACATTCTCTGCATACTCGCACTATAAAGAAAAGAGGGACCCTTCTGTGTTGCACTCCTCTTTTGGCTATGTGTTTTATTTCGCACCTACCCCGATCTGTCTTGATGAACGAATAGGGTTTGAGATGGTCTCATAGGCTAATGACTCTTACACATTCAGGTATTCGTTGGTGTCCTCGATCCTCAGAGAATGTTACCATCATTGATCGATATGGAGAATCCCCTAATGTCCCTCTCTTAAGCATTAGGGGAGGAATCACTTACAATCCTTGTTTGGATCTGCAATAGTTTGGATATGAGAGAAGGGATGGTCCTCATGATACACTTATCCAAGGAATCACCTCTGACAATGAGAATGATGCTCAGGGTTACCATAAAAGGTTCATGCGAGCTTGGGGCATGGTACATAAAGTTGATAGCAAGACACTGGGGCACAAGAATTCCATCCCTCTTGAGCCCTATCTCAAATGGGTACGAGCCCATGCTAAAATTCTTATGATGCCTTACCCCACCATCCTACCTATGATTATGGAATCGGTTGCTAAAGGAGACATTCCTTATCTTGTTCTTCATCTTGACATGCCAACTAATCATGAGGAGTTACAAAAATCCTAGGTTCAACTTAAGGAGGAACGAGACACATTTGAAGCTCAATTCTACGCCAGCGAGAAGAAAGTCCTGGAACTCATTAGACTACTTCATGAAGAGAGGAATATAAACACCTACATTGCACCAAAGAGGATGCACTTATGGGAAACCTAATTTTCTTTTTGCTTTAAGTTTTATTTTATTTTATTGTAAGCCTAAAGGGCACTCTTTGTAACAATTCGAACTTATTAATACAATTAACGTGTGTTTGTTTTATTTAAGCAAATTTGAGTCTTTAAGAATCCTTGAAATCATTACGTACGCATATCATCCATGAAATTGCATAAACATGTTTCAAAGTAGGATTCTCATCTTATTCGATGTTTATTTAAGAAATAATGGCTTCTGAACAAAGTATCAAGGATCTCCAGGCACCAAAGGCCCAATTTCAGCAAATGTTCGTAGCTTTGGATAAAGGGCAGGAAGATCTGAAGGCCCTTATTCTGAAAGATAGAAAGAAGAAGGCGAAGAAGACCGCTGGTATCCTGAATCTGGGCAGAAGGTTCAAAGGACCGGTTAAGCGAGTGTCAGAGTTGGTAACTTCCTCCAAAGGGGGGAGAATCAAGAGGAGGAAACAAGAGAGGAAGACTCCAGTCCAAAAGAATCTGATGATGAATCTAACTATGGTGAGGAACAATATCCTCTTGCTGATGAAAAATACAAACAACTGGAGGATCATTTGAATGCAATGGAGGTCCGGAAGGTACCAGGTTTAGATTTTGAAGAGTTGAGTTTGGTCTCTGGGGTTATCATCCCGCAAAAGTTCAAGGTGCTGGTGTTATCCAAGTATGATGGGGTTTCTTGTCCCAAGCTTCATCTTCGTTCTTATGTGAGGAAGATTCAGCCTCGCACTGCTGATAGGAACTTGTGGGTCCATTTCTTTCAAGACAGTCTGTCCGGGACTCAGCTTGAGTGGTTCTATCAACTGGAGGGAATCAATGTCCGCAACTGGGAAGATCTGGATGCTGTTTTTTATAAGCAGTATCAATATAACGCTGAACTTGCTCCTACCCGTACTCAACTACATAGTATGTCTATGGGTGCAAGCGATGGTTTTAAGGACTACGCTCAGAATTAAAGAGATTTGGCAGGGAGAGTCCAACCCCCTTTGTCTCATATGGAGTTGGTGAACATGTTTCTTGGTACTCCATCTGGTATGTTGTTTAATCGATTGATTGGTAGCTCTTCAGCTGGTTTTACTCAGCTGATATTAACTGGAGAAAAGATAGAAGCTGGGATCCGAAGTTGCAAGATCCAGAAAGACACCTCTTCAAGTATAGTGAAAAAGCCATTCATGGGTAAGAAAGAGGTCAATTCTATTTACAATCCAAGAAGTCATAATAGAACTGAGCACCGTCCAACGGTAGGGGCTGTGATGATACCTAGGCATGTGGCTACTCAACAATGAAACAATCAGCCAATGGTAGAAAGACCTCAAAGGCAGTTCACCCGGATCAATATGACGTTGTCCGAGGTTATACACCATCTGTTAAAATCTAATTTGGCAACCTCAAGGGAGGCTCCCAAGAATCCCAACACCACATCTCCTTGTTATAATCCAAACGCTCGGTGTGCTTACCATTCTGAGAGTCCAGGCCATGATACAAATGACTGTTGGACTCTGAAGAATAAGATACATGATCTGATCGAAGCATAGGAGATTGAGTTTGATGCTCATGAGATGCCTAATGTCATAACTTCTCCCATGCCCAAGCACAACCGTGGTGTTAATGCCGTTGATACTTATCTATTTGTTACTTCTGTTGATGAAGTTTCTACTCCTCTCTTGACCGTCAAGAAGAATTTGTTGCTATCCGGTTTATTTCCGAGTTGTGGTAAAGTTTGCCACATGTATTTATCTTTGCCTTCTGGTTATTATTTGCTGAAAGCAGGTGTTCAACGCCTGGTGGATAACAAAGAGATTTTGTTCGAAAAGACTCCGGTTCTAACTGTTCTACATGAAGATGTTGCTATCATAACCATTTCCGTCAATCCTTCCAAGGTCTCCTCCAAAAGACCTGTTAGGATTACATCTACTCCAAGAATTGCTCCATTAATAATCACTTTTCCTGTCCCTGTACCATACTCCTCGGACAAAGCTATTCCTTGGAATTATGGTGCTGGAGTTTACTACCATGGCGTCAAGAAAGATTTGTTAACCATTAAAGACGGAAAAACTGAAGAGGCTGATCTCGATATTAGTAACATTGTCGGGACCAGTAAAATTACTCGAAGTGGAAGGGTTTTCTCTACCGAGATCTCCCCGACGACTGTTGCTAAGCATGTTGCTATTCCATCTGTTGTTCCGGCTAGTACTCCTGCTACTACTCCCATCCTTACTCCAGTTGTCACCCCGGCTGATGAGTCATCTGGGACTCGGGGAAAAGAAGTTGTATGTGAGCCTACCCGGACGGAGGCACCTAGAAAAGTTATTTTGGAATCCTCTAAATAAGAAATGGAGGATATTTTAAAGATAATCAAGAAGAGCGACTACAATGTGGTCGAACAGCTAAGGCAGACCCCTTTGAAGATATCAATGCTAACTTTGCTATTATGTTCCTAGGCCCATGCAAAGGCTTTGGTTACATTTCTCAAGACTGAGCATATGCCGTAAGAAACCTCCGTTGACCAATTCGAGGATTGTGTGGCCAGTTTGACTGCTGATAATGGGTTGGGTTTTTCAGATGCTGATTTGATACCCAAAGGGAGAAAGCATAATGATGCTCTGCATGTCTCGATCGAATGCAGGGGCACTACTATGGCCCATGTGCTAGTGGACACTAGATCGTCACTGAATGTTCTGCCCAAGAAGGATCTTGATAGGCTAGATTGTGAAGGTTTGACCTTAAAGCCCAGTAACATTATGGTGAGAGCTTTCAACGATTCAAAAAGAATGGTGCACGGGGAGGTGGGTATCCCTGTCAAAGTGGGTTCCCAGACCTTTGAATCCACCTTCTATGTGATGGATATCGGGCCATCTTATTCTTGTTTGTTGGGTCGTCCTTGGATCCATGAAGCTGGAGCCGTTACTTCTACGCTGCACCAAATGCTGAAATATCTATTGAAGGGAAATATTGTCACCGTGCATGGTGAAGAGGAGTACATGGTAAGCCATCTAAACTCTTTCAGGTATGTGGAAATGGACGGTGTGTTCATAGAGACCCCTTGTCAAAATTTTGAAGAGGTTCCCTAGACTATGGCATCAACCGAGACTATTACCAGTGTGCCAAAGATCCCCAGACCTCCCTTGAAGATGGCTTCTCTCAAGGACGCCAGAGAAGTAGTTAAAGAAGGTGGGTGTACCATTTGGGGACAACTCCCTGATTTTCCTTATAAAATTGACAAATTTGGTTTGGGCTTTACTTCAGGAGCTTAAAGGGCTATTCGACGTGCTCAGGCTGGAGGACCTCCCCTACGCATTAGCAATCATGGGGGTCAATACTATAAAAGACAATGATGAGGATTCTCATATTGACAGCTGGATCTACCCTACTACCAACGGTGGACCTAGTAACTGGATGACCAAAGATTTTATGCCGATTACTTTTGTTCAGCAGTAATTGTCTTGCTTGTTTTTCAGATTTGTAATAAACAATATAAACTCTATGGCCTCGTGTCTTACCCGAGACACAATGGTTTATTTGTGAGGGTTATTATATGTCATTATCATATGTCATCAATAAAATATTAGACGTTTTGCATACAAATTTTGCGCTCTCTATTTTTCCTTTCTGCCTTTTACTTTGTCTATACAGCTATGCTCTTACACACACTCACGTATCAACTGCAGATCTATATCCACTATGGATCCCATCGATAACGGTTCTGCTATTTCCAGTTATGACTTTGAAAGTCCGATCAACCAAGCCGAGGGCGAAGGTAAGGAAGATTGTGAGAAACCCAGAGAACTTGCTAGACTATTACAACAGGAAGAAAGGGCCATACAACCTCATGAAGATCCAGTTGAGACAATAAACTTGGGTACAGAGGAAGACAGGAAAGAATTCAAGATAGGTGCAAATTTGGAGCTTAATGTGAAACAGCGTTTGATACAGATGTTACATGATTATGTCGAGATCTTCGCCTGGTCATATGAAGACATGTCTGGTTTAGACATTGATATTGTGGTACATCATCTGCCAACCAAAGAAGATTGTCCTCTGGTTAAATAGAAGGTCCGACGTATGCGCCCTGAGATGTCAGAAAAGATCAAGGCCGAAGTAATGAAACAATTCAATGCCAGATTCTTAGTTGTCACCTCCTATCCACAATGGGTTGCCAATCTCGTTCCAGTACCTAAGAAAGACGGAAAGGTACGTATATGTGTGGACTATAGAGACTTGAATAGGGAAAGCCCCAAGGATGACTTCCCGCTTCCCCACATTGATGTTCTGGTTTACAACACCGCACAACACAAGATCTTTTCCTTCATGGATG
The DNA here is from genome assembly GCA_948472305.1 of Vicia faba. NCBI lineage: Eukaryota > Viridiplantae > Streptophyta > Magnoliopsida > Fabales > Fabaceae > Vicia > Vicia faba. The sequence continues at coordinate 1,220,690,268 of OX451739.1, read as the reverse complement.
GTTTCTCTGGGTACAATCGGATCAAGATGGCTCCTGAAGACATGGAGAAGGAAAACTTTGTCACGCAGTGGGACACTTTTTGTTACAAGGTGATGCCATTTGGGTTGAAGAATGCTGGGGCAACCTATCAACGAGCTATGGTAGCTTTGTTCCACGACATGATACATCACGAGATAGAGGTATATGTTGATGACATGATAGCCATATCTCAAAATGAAGAAGAGCACCTCGATCATCTGCAAAAGTTGTTTGATAGGTTGAAGACATACAAGTTGAGACTGAATCCGAACAAGTGCACCTTTGGGGTAAGGTCTGGTAAACTCCTAGGTTTCATTGTCAGTGACAAGGGTATTCAAGTAGACCCTACAAAGGTAAAAGCTATATAAGAGATGCCCACTCCTCATGTTGAGAAGGAAGTTAGGGGTTTCTTGGGACGTTTGAACTAGATTGCCAGATTCATTTCACATCTGACTGCTACTTGTGAGCCAATCTTCAAGCTTCTGAAGAAAGATCAAGTGGTAAAGTGGAATGACGAATTCCAAGCTACCTTTGAAAGAATCAAGGATTACCTTCAAGAGTCTCCAATTCTGATGCCTTTGGTTGAAGGAAGACCTCTTATAATGTACTTAACAGTATTGGATAATTCAATGGGGTGTGTGCTGGGGCAGCATAACGAGTATGGTCGAAAAGAGCATGTAATATACTACCTTAGAAAAACGTTTACCGACTGTGAAACACGATATTCATTGCTCGAGAAAACTTACTGCGCTTTGGCATGGGCGGCTTGCCGACTGAGACAATATATGTTGACCCACACTACTTTGTTGATATCTAAGATGGATCCAATAAAATACATCTTTGAGAAGCCCTCTCTATCCGGAGGAATAACAAGATGGAAAACGATCCTAACTGAATACGACATTCAATACACAACCTAGAAAGCAATCAAGGGAAGCGTATTGGCTGATCATTTGGCACATCAGGCTATGGACGACTACCAATCCATGAACTTTGATTTCCCGGATGAGAATATTATGTTAGTAGCTGATTATGAAGAACCTGGACCAAATGAAGTACCTGAGAAAGGATCCCGATGGACTATGGTTTTTGACGGGGCTTCTAACACGCTTGGCAATGGTGTTGGTGTTATGATCATCTCTCCAGAAGGCTGTCATACTCATTTCACTGCCAGACTATGTTTCAACTGTATCAATAACATGGCGGAGTATGAATCATGCATCATGTGTCTCAAAGCTGCTATTGACCTAAGGATCAATTTCTTGAGTGTATTCAGGGATTAAGCTTTGGTAATAAGTCAAATCAAAGAAGAGTCGGACACGAAGCACCCAAATCTCATCCCTTACAAAGAACATGTGCTGACATTGCTTCCACACTTTGAAGAGGTCACCTTTGAACATTTCCCATGAGAAGAGAATCAGTTAGCGGATGCACTAGCTACTATGTCGTCTATGTTCAAGGTCAGATGGGATAACGAGGCTCCTCGGATCCCTATTGAGAGGTTGAATGAACCAACATATTACTATGAGATTGACACTGAAGAAGTAGGAGACAAACCTTGGTTTCATGAAGTAAAGAGGTATCTCGAGGCTCAAGAATATCCCAAGGGGGTGTCTGTCAATGATAAGAAGTTTCTGAGAAGGTTCTCTGCAAAGTTCTTCCTCAGTAATGTAATCCTCTATAAGCGTAACCATGACTCTACTTTACTTTGTTGCATAGACAATAGCGAAGCAGAGAGGATTATGGCAGAATTACATGAAGGTACCTTTGGCACCCTTCTAGTGGACATACCATCGCTAAAAAGTCCTACGGGCAGGATACTATTTGTCTACTATGGAAGCAGACTGTTATCAGCATTCCCGAGCTTGTCACAAATGCCAAATCTATGCTGATAAAGTACATGTACCTCCGTTTCCTTTGAATGTCTTGACGGCTCCTTGGACCTTTGCAATGTGGGGAATTGACATGATCAGAGAGATTAGACCTACCGCTTCCAATGGGCATCGCTTCATCCTAGTGGCCATTGATTACTTCACGAAGTGGGTTGAGGCTGCCTCTTTTGCTACGATTACCAAGAATGTTGTGGCGCGGTTTATCAAGCATAACCTGATTTGTCGATATGGTGAGCTAGAGAGAATCATCACAGACAATGGTACAAATCTCAACAATACAATGATCACCGAACTCTGTAAACAATTCAAGATCCAGCATCATAATTCTTCCCCTTACCGGCCGAAGATGAATGGCGCTGTTGAAGCTACAAATAAGAACATTAAGAAAATCATACAGAAAATGACGGTGACATACAAGGACTGACATAAGATGTTATCATTTTCTCTTCATGGTTACCTCACCTCAGCATGTACGTCAACAGCGGAAACACCATATTCTCTGGTATATGGTATGGAGGTTGTCCTACCTATTGAGGTCCAGATCCATTCTTTGAGGATCATGAAGGATGCGGGTTTAAATGAAGATGATTGGATCCAAACTCAACTTGATCAACTGAATCTGATTAATGAGAAAAGGCTTACTGCTGTCTGTCATGGTTAGATGTACCAAAAATAGATAATCAAGGCTTTCAACAAAAAGGTCAGACGTCAGATATATCAAGTGGGTGATCTAGTAATCAAGCGCATCATCCTGCCGCAAGGTGATCCCATGGGAAAATGGACTCCCACATACGAAGGGCCATTTGTAATCAAGAACATATTTTCTGGTGCAGCCATGATTCTAACCACCATGGAGGGTGACGACCTTCCCCACCCTTTGAATACAGACATAGTAAAAAGATACTACACATAAATAAAGACCCGCTAGGTCGACTGACCTAGGCAAAAATAGGGGCATCCCTGCGAACCAAAAGGGGTCTGGCAAAAAATTAGGGATAAAAACAAAAAATCTATACACCTGGTGAGTCGAAAACCTGAAAAGGTGGCTTGGGAAAAAAAGGGTATCCCGGTGGACTGAAAACCCGAAAGGAAGGTCCAGGAAAAAATTAGGGATTTAAGGCGTATAACTATGTCCCGTTGGATCACCTTGCGATCAGACTTCAGTATCAGACCACCAAACTCAAGCGGTACCGATCAATCCAGTGAACTTCGGACAAGCAGCAAAGTAATGAGACGCTCGAAGGCATAAGAGCAATAGTAGAATTGAAACTCAATGGGATCATTATACATAGCCATTTTCTCTTTGTATATAACTTTGTATAAATTCTTTTTGTGATGACATTTTCTTACTAGAATGTCTATCTCCTTGTACATAAACGCATTTTATAGGAAAACTTGAAAAAATCAATACAAATCAGTTTTTGAAAGTTCAAAACTACTTGTTTTCTATTTTTCTGTTTTGTTTTGCAAAAACGTCCAGTGATTATTTGTGGCATATGCATATTGAATATGATTACTGTTTGCAAATATTTACATAAAGAACATAAAGACAATTGCTAATGGCTTAAGGAACAAAGCAATGTCTGAAAGCCAGTCCTAATCTCTACAGTTTTTCCCAAGCAGGAATTACCTTCTCCAGTAGAATTCCTCAGAGATTTGAAATCCATGTTTTCTAGCTAAGTATATTTTTGTCCCCAACTGTTTATGAAGCCTCGTCCCTGCAGAGTAAAACGACCGAAGTTTGACCTCTCATTCCCCAGAGAGCTTTATAATCTTTGGCAGCTTTCAAATCTTCATTCTCATTAGAGTTTATTTCTCTGGCAGCAGAAGATCATCCTCAACAGAGTTCCTTTTCCCTAGCTACTGAATATTCCCCAGTAAAGTCTCCAACAAAATTCTTTTCTCACTATGGAATAATCAAATAGAAGAATTCTTCTCCCTTAGCGGAGCACTCCCCAAATAGAGCATCTTCTCCCCAGTGGAATATTCGCAAGCAAAAGTACTTGTCTCCCCATATATTCATTCTTAAACAGAAGACAAAAAAATCCCAGCCGAGTATTCTCAAACAGAAAGAGGAAATCCTCGACAAATCATCTCTACTCATCATCCCCAACAGAAGTAGAAGAACCACTTTTTCTACAATGGTCAGGAATTCAATTTCCAGTACTCTCTAGCAGTAGTTAGGGATTTATTTTCCTAGACTCAGATATGTCACAATAGCATTTCATGTTCATACATCATGATGTGCGTATACATATTGCATACAACATAATCTCATTTATTTGGAGAACATCATCACACAATGCATTTCATGCATCGCATATAATTAATCCTGTACCTTTTCAGGAAAGATGGCTATCATCAACAATTCCAACAGTTCAAGGTTAAATCCATGAAGCTATACATGTCATATCTGCAGACAAATAATGGAAAATCAGTTCCTGAAACCAAATGGGTCAACTAATCTACGTGATTAAATGAAGAAGCCCTACTACCCAGGCTTTATTTCGAAGTAACCCTACTACACAAGTTCCTTCTCACAGCCCTACCACCCAGGTTTTATTCTGAAGAAGTACTACTACCCAAGCTTTATTTCGAAGTAACCATACTACCCAGGTTCCTTATCACAACCCTACCACCCATGATTTATTCCGAAACATCCCTACTACCCAAGCTTTATTTCGAAGTAACCCTACTACCCAGGTTCCTTCTCACAACCCTACCACCCATGCTTTATTCCAAAGCAACCCTACTACCCATGATTTATTTTGAAGTAACCCTACTACCCAGGTTCCTTCTCATAACCCTACCACCCAGGCTTTATTCCGAAGCAGCCCTGCTACCCAAGCTTTATTTCGAAGTAACCCTACTACCCAGGTTCCTTCTCACAGCCCTACCACCCAGGATTTATTCTGAAGCAACCATACTACCCAGACTTTATTTCGAAGTAACCCTACTACCCAGGTTCCTTCTCTTAGCCCTACCACCAAGGCTTTATTCCGAAGCAGCCCTACTACCCAGGCTTTATTTCTAAGTAACCCTATTATCCAGGTTCCTTCTCATATCCCTACTATCCAGGCTCCTTTTCATGAATTACCTGACACAATTTTACATGGACGTGTCCTGAGAAATCCCTATACAAGTTCCTTCTCTTTTATCTCTGAACAACAATTTACAACACTATAAAACCTAGACCCAACAAGATACATTCGATTTTATATTCCCTAGTAAGTCGCCGTAAAACCTAGACTCAACCATATAACAACTCACTTTTGTCTCATCAATGAAGAGTTAATTCCCCAGTAGAGTAATGGAAAACCGAAGCTCCTAGACTCTATTTCTTAGGACATAAATCAACATTCCCTGGTGAAGTCCTCCTCAACGGCAGGTACATGAATTCTCGTAAAGGAATCTCTTATGAAACCGATATCTTTTCTGGATGGCATCTTTAAGCCCATCTCTGAAGATCCTCAGTCGCCTTCCAAATGGTATCTGTAAGCCCATTATCGATATTATCGATCGACATTCATTTCATGCAAATGCAAATTTCCGGGTACTATAGTGTTCAATCATCTTCCACCTTCAGATCACGAAAGGCAGATAAGCCAATCTACATCCTCAGGTTTAAGAAGATTGAACAGGGGCAGCTTTTATACCCCAAAATTTTCCCTCTTATTTTACTCAACACATGCCTATTGAGGTCCTCAACTTGCCCAAGGATGCCCAAGGATTAACCAGACAATTCTCCTACTAAGGCAATGAACCCCTAATTAGGGTTTCTATTTTCATCATGATGTTTGAGCTCCAATGGTATCAAATGCTTCCCATGGTCCTAATATGTCCCCAAGATCATCCATTCCAAGTTTCATGCTTTGCTCAATAAGTTTGCTCAAACAATTGTTCAAGTATTGGAAAATCAACTGTGTTAGGTCAAAAGTCAATTGTGACCTATATACAGCCAAACTTCAATATTTTTGGTCAACATCAACATTTTGAAGTGATATCCATTATTTGATCAAGGTTTGATCATTATTCCTCAAGAAATGCTCCTAATTCATCAAAAGTCAAAAATAGCAAATTAGGGTTTCTATAGGAAAAGTCAACCAAACTTTGACCAAGCATAACTTTCTCATAATTTATCAGAAATTTCCAACCAAAGCTCATTTTGAAGAGAATCTGATTCCCTACAACTTCTATTCATCCATCAAGTCAAATAAATTCAACATTTGAAAGATACAAGTTCATACATTATAGGTCATTTTTAGAAAGTCAATAAAAGCCACTTTTTTGCAAGACCTTTAACATCAAGATAACATATTCAAAAGCAAAATTTATCAAAAGAGGGATTGAAGTAGATATATTGGGCTTTCCAAAAAGTAAAAGATCATCATCATGAGATAAAAATTGATCAAGTTATAGCATGCCCAAGTTGGGAAGATTTGGGAAATTTCAAGAAATATTAATTGTGAAAATTTGAATTTTTAAGGCAATGGCTCAAATTCTTGAACTTCAAACATATTCCTAAGACCATAGAGGACCCCTAGGACCATTTTTGAATAGTCTTGATTTTATTTTCATTTTATATCAATTTTATTTAATTAAAAATCAAATAAATCAAGATTATTGTAAAGTATATGGGCCATTATCATTTGGGCTTGGTTTGGCACATGGAGAGGCCCCAATTTTCGTGTGCAGCAAGGCCAATTCAGTCTAGGTACATTTAAATTTGAAAATGGACAAAATCCCTTAACTTTGGCCAAGGTTACAAATGGGCATTCATGGCATTCAAAAACTTGTCCATAGCTGTTACAAACATGGCATTTTCGTGTCCTCTCATCATTCTCTATATAAACACGCTTCTGGAAAGCCTCAAAGGGATATACATGACCTGGAGAACCCCTATCCAATTTGAAAAAAAACACTAAAGTTGTCAAACTCGAATTTCCATTTCCAGCTTGTTTCAGTCCCAAACAAATATCAAAACATACTCCCGGAGAGCCTCTGAAGCCATTGCAAGCATTCACAAGGCTTGAAACCAATAGAATCGCGCCCACCCTTCATCATAGTTTGCACATCCTCTCAATTTCGATTTCTTTGATTCTGGCATCACAAACATGTTTTGATTATATATCTATGCTTGTTATCATGTTTACAACGTGCTGGAATACTTTGATTGGAGTTTGAGTGCAGGTACGGGCTTCTGCCATGGCTAGGGTTCCAGAGCGCCAATTTGGGGAACCCTGGTTAGAGGCAAAATTAGGCAAAGTTAACGGTCTATTCGTGCTCAGGCGATTATTTCTAATCGATCCATGCCCTTGGTTGGGATTTATTTTGCTTGTGCTGCATTTTTGAGTTTTACGGGTTTGTAGCCATGCACAAGAACTGTCACTATAGCCTATAGTGACGAATCTTCCTGTAGGTAAAAGCCCAGTCCCTAAGGTGACAGTTCCAGGGAGAAGACAATTAGATGGCAGAGTCCTATTGGGAGATTTGAATTTGCGCGCGTTTCTGGGCATAATAGCTTGTTTATATTATATTTTATTTGTTTAAATATATTCATGACTAACAATTCAACACAGATGGTAAAGGCAAGCGCGTGTGAGAGGAAGGACCTGGGTTCGATCCCAGGTCCAGACATTTTTCTATTTTCTGATTTTTCTTGTTTCAGATCCAGCGTGCTTCAAAGCCAAGATTTCACCATATACCTCAAAATTTCATACCTTGGATCATCCACTGATCAAATCCAACATACAGCCAGCTAAGAGCATGGTAGACCCTCTAAATGTGATCCCCATTGGATCATGCGCAGGCAGAAGGGCCATCAATTTTGGGCTTTGCAAAATTCAGAATCACACCCCCCCAGAATGCTATTCCTAGCAGACCCATTTTAGTTTTTGCTTTAATTTCTTTATTACTTTTTTTATTGTTTTAATTATTTATTCTAATTGTCTTAAAAAACCTTTTTTTAATTAAATCATAAAATCAAGAAATCACAAAAAAATGTTAGAATTAGTTTTCTTTTTATTAAAATTAATTTTGTTTAAAAATAAATTAATTTAATTAGGGTAACTTGATTTGTTCTCCTTAATTAAAATAATTAGAAATTAGGACTAATTTGCAAAATTCAATTTTACTTTATTTTCTTAAATAAAAATACAAAAAATATTTTCATTAATTAAGTAGATTCTATAGGATACTTAATCTATTCCCGTGTCATTCCTCGCGCGCATTTACTTATTTATTTTTCCAATTATTGTATCTGATTTAGGGTTTGTAATAATTTTTAACTAGGATTTATTTTACTGATTTTATTTACTGTTGAATCCCAACTTTGGATATGTAACCCCCTCCCACGAAGCAAAAGATAAATTGAATGTTTAAAACAGTAGATCACCTTAACTGTGCAAAGATAAATAAACTGAAATCAAACACTTGCACATGCTCACCCCTAGGGTATCTCCCACTTCGGTTGCCTCAGAAATGTTAGAACAAAGTTTGAATCTACTACCCTATGTTTAAGTTTTGATGATAACAAAGTGAAAAGATATATTACTTATATGATTCATGTATGAACTATATGCTGCCTAAATTATTACGTTCTGATTTGCAGATACTCTGATTGGTATAAGCAAGATCACACCTAATCAGCATCAGAATTTTGGTTTCTAACATCAGCATCAGAAGTTGCCATATCAGAATATCAGAATCAGAAGATTAAGTCACGTATATGCTGAAGTCTGATGAACAGAACTGCGCTCAACACTCTGATAAAGAAACGCAACAGTTCATCAGCAGCTAAGCAGAATCAGAATGAGCCAAGCCAGAACTTGCATTAAGTAAGCAACGGTACTGTGCATTGAAAGCAAATTAATACCAACGGCCTCATTCTAGACAAGATCTGCTCGATAAGGAAAGTTTGTTATTAGCATTGAATCAAGAATATTGCTCCAACGTTCAACATCTCAGTGCTATATAAACAAGACTTTGAAGATTGAATTGGCTAATGCTCTCCAATCTTTACACGCCTAAAAGCTGATCATAATCTTCCTTCTCTCGTTTTGCTAAACACTACACATTCTCTTATTCAATCATTGTTTAGCAATCTAGTTTCTAAGCTTTAAGTTGTGTATACATCACAGTTGTGATACAGTTTTGTAGAAAACATTCACACACTTAGATTTATCTTCTTTGTAAGAAAGTGTTTCCTTGACAAACCGGGTTGTGGTTTGCATCAAGAAGGCTTTAGCAGTTGTTAAAGCAGTCTGTAATATTCAGTTGAATATAGTGGATTAAGACCTCGTTGGAGAGAGGCGAAATCACCTTGACGGGTGGACTGGAGTAGTTTGAGATCAAACGAACCCAGATAAAAATATCTTGTTCATTGCATTGATTTTCAGTTTTACAATTCAACCCCCCCTTCTTTTGTTTTTCACTACTTCAAGAAATACAATCATTATTCTCGAACGTGAGAATTCTTAGTGACTGTCCTCTAATTCAGAGATCACAAGTCCATTTCGAAGGCTGCCTCGATAAAACAAAATGCGATCTTAGAACTTTAGGACAACTACTAAGAGATCTTGCCTTGTTGCCTTAAGTGACCATAATCGTCCCTTTCGATAGTCCCTCAAACCCCAACGATGGAGCTACCTAGTCCTTAATAGTAGGATAACACTATCTAAAGGAAATAAGAAAACAAACAGTCTTTTTTCTTGTAAGTAGAAACTCTTAAGTACTTGCTCAAAACAACCAGTTTTTTCACACTTACACTTGTCGAACAAAGTTTTCAAAAACGCTTTATCACACTCTTGAGGACTGACACAAGGGTTACCATAAAGGGAAACACCGCACTAAGGCATTTTCAAAGCTTTTCAAAACACACACAAAAGCAATTTCAAAATGAGCAAGTACCTAAGAGCCCATGGAAATCCATGGATAGAAAGGGTGCTAACACCTTCCCTTTCTATAATCTTCCCCCCGTACTCAGAAACATATCGAAAAAGGTTTTTTCTGTTCTTTTTCCCTTTTCCTTTGTTGGATAAAATAAAAGATGGTGGCGACTCTTGCTTACCGCGACATTTGCGAACACAAATTTTCAAAACTAGTATTAACAGTCAGTTCTACCACCGTATCACATGAAGGTATTAGCACCCTAAACATCTATGGTACTCAGCAGAAACCTCTTTGAAAATTTGTGTAATTAGGCTATAAAGGGTGTATACAAAAATAGATGACAGAGATGAGAAAAGAAGTATTCTTTTTTACAATTTTTGCACCACCGTGATTGTGAACTTTTAGTGCCTATGTACCACCTTCTGTGCAATAGGGGATCAAGGTACTCATAGTTCACCTCACAAATTTTAAAACACAAGTGTGTTGGTTAATTTTAAGAGAAGAGACATCATTTTCTTATCCAAGTGGAAAACATACTTACTACCCACGATCATGAGAAAGGAGAACTTGCATCATATTAAAGTGGATGATATAGCTTGGGTTTTAAATTCAACAAAGCCTCACTCAACACCAAGTAGAAAATATCTCACTTTACTACATATTGTAGAAGTATAGTAGCTCGCATCTCTATAAAGATTGACAAGAGTCTAATCTTTTGAAAAAAAGTTTTAAAGTAAAAAGCCAAAGTGGAAAAATGTTTTGAATAAGGTTAATCAACTTTTAGTCTTCTCACAAAAAAATGTCAAATTATGATTAAGTTGTTTAAAGTTTGATTAAGAAAATATTTTTTTGAAAATGCATGGACCTAAGTCCAATTTTATTATCAAAGTGGTTCAAGTTAGAAAAACAGGAAGAGTTTTGAAAAGGAGGTATATGAATTTCTTGAAATTAAAGAAGATCGTAGGAGATGAAGAAACTATCCTAAAGCATAAGGTAAAAGCTAAGGAAAAGAGCGATCTAAGTAACAAGAAGCCAACACTTGATATAAAGAGTCAATGTAGAATTCCCATCCTTTAGATTGAAACCAAGCAAGCAAAAATACTAAACCTCTTAGGAATACCAAGCTTCATATGAATTAAGTCTTCACAAAATTTTTTGGCATAGTAACAACTGTATAAAAAGGAATTCTCAATCACAGACAAAACATATAATTAGAATAACCTGCACACAAAGAAAATCATTACAATGTCTTGCAGTAAACCCCAAGAACTTCATACAAAATAACAACAAAGTCACAAGGTCCCAATGATAATCAAGGCTTCTAATCCTAAGTCCAAGAGGTCCATAACTCCATTATGGCAAGGATAGTAACCAAATAGTCCAAGTAACCTTAAAGTTTTTTAATATTCAAGTTGATTATTATGTGTCTTCAAAAAGAAAATAAAGCTCAAGTGAACAAAATAAAAAAAAGACATAAAGATAAATGCTCAAATGAACAAAGATTAAATTACATAAAGATAAATTTTCAAGTGAGCAAAGATGAAGATAGCATGAAATGTAAATGTTAAATTAAATGGTGCATAAAAGTAAAGGCATAAAATAAAGGGAATAAAGTAAAAGTACAAATTAAAAGCACAAACTAAATTCAATTGTTAATGAATTAGAAGTTAGAGGTTAGTTGAATGACCATCTTGAAACTTGCATTTGAAAACTCATTAGAAGATTGATAAAATCAAAGGTTGTCAACAACAAGTTTCATTTGCATTTTGTCAAGTATATCATTCATTTCAAGTACTCAAGGGAAGCATATATGATCAACGATGTTTAAATGACCCCCTTAGACAAAAATTCATGAAAGTTCAATAGAGGATTGATAAGATCAAAATCTCCTAACAATGAATCTCAAGGTTATTAGATCAAAGATTTCAAATTTAACATACTTGGGCTTGCAAACATAGGTATGGGCCAGGAATGATCATTATTCAAATCGGGAAAAATTTAGCGCTATGTTAAGCAATCATAAGTGGACTTATGTAGAATTCACACCTATTTTGAGGCAGGTCAATAACAATCTATATACCATATGTTAGAGAAATGATATGTAGATTATTCTCTAACAACATGTAACACAAATAAGAAAATGATAAGATTAATAGGGAGGGGGATGTATCAGATGAAATTAGGGTTTCAAATATCATCAACATCATTCACTCATTTTGATGGATTTGATTTTTCAAACTATCAGCATCCAGGATCCAATGAGTTTGAGGAACTTGTCCCAAAATAACACCCAAATCAGGACCAAACAAAAATAATAAAATAATATTCAATAAAAGAATATTTAAATGATTAATAAAAGAGAAATAATTGGTAAAATACACAAAGTATGTTGAAACACCAATAAAAAAGTCAAAGGTCAAACATGAGTCAATAAGTGTTGGCAAAATTTTTCAGAATTTTATAAATTCAGAAACTATTTTTTAAAAATCAAAGAAATAAGCAAAATAAGCCAAAAATTCTAACAAAGAGTAAAATCACAAATAAAAAAAATGAGTTCACCAATATTTGTCAAGAGGTCATTGTATCCTTCCATATTTTTTTCCAGAATTAAAAAAATTAAGAAAAGTATTTTTAAATAATTAAAACAATTCAAATAAAGTGAAAAATTAGAAAAAAATACCAAATCATAAAATAAAATTGTGAAAAAATAAGAATCAGAAAGAGAAAAATCAAAAGTATTTTTGAGAATATTTTTCAGAATTTTAGAAGTTGAAATGCATTTTTAATGAATTTTTGAACTTTTAAACAATTAAATAAAAAAAAATCAGAAAATAAAAATAATGTCAAAAAGATGTAGACCATTGGATCAATGTCAAAACACGTTAGTAATCAAATCCAAGGGACCTGTCACGCTGTGCACATCATGGTCATTAGTGAATAACACACATGATCCTTTATTTTAAAAACTAATAAAATAAGTCATGCGTGGGGCTCTGATTGGTTGAAGACTTCATGTCATCATCTTCAACCTTCATATAATTGACAAAGTCAATCAAAACACGCGATTTACATGTCCCTCAAATGGAAAAAAATAGAGGTTCATACCGTTTCCATTCAATTCGTCTCATCATGACGAAGACAACTGTATCCTCGTGAAAAATTTATATAAAACACAACTTACTCGATTTGGAAAAAACTAGAACAAAAAAGTTGGAAAGGGATTTGAAAATTCATGATAACAAATCACTTCCAGTTAAAAACTAATGATGCGACCAATATTAGAGTGATGAGATCTATATTATAACAACAAGTTTGGAGAGAATTGATAGAGAAGTCTACCTGTTGAAGTTCAAATTCAGAGCTGTGAAACTTGACTTGGCTAGCACGATTCAGGACACATCAAGGCTTGGTTCTTCTTCTGTTAGCTTCAGGGAATTTCAAGGATAAAGAATCAGCGAAGAAATTGGATTATAAGATGCTTTAGAATCAAATTCAAAGTTACATAATTGACAGGTATGAAGGAAGTTCAACATAGGTTCTTTGACTCTCTAAAGCTTGTCAAATGAGTCGGATATCATCGCCTATTTATAGGGAAGTGAATGATGACGAGAAATGATAGGAATTATGGGCAAATCGTGTAAACCAAGCTAATTGTGATCATGCCAAACATGTGACTTGAAATGCCTCAAAACGACCTCATATAAAGTGAAATTCTTGTCAAAACACATATGGACAATTAGTTAAACATGTATGGAAACTAAACCTTTAGTAATTTGACCTGTAATCCATGTTTACTCATGGTAAAAAATTCTGACTTGAAGCAAAAACAGATACTATGGAGCCAACTTCAACACTGCATAACTCACTACCCAGGGACCTTTATGGGATGGTTCTTGAAGCATTTGAAAGACAAGGTTACAATCTTTAAAATTTTCCAAGAAAGACATTATTTGGATGCTTGAGCAGAAAGTTATGGCCAATTTAATTTGTGAAAAAGACACAGATCTTTTGTACTTAGAAAAATTCTAAGTGTTGAACTTCAAAATGACCCATAATGTTTTTCAAAATTATATGACCTTTCACCAAACATTTTATGTTGATATCTGAAGATGACATGTATTAGATCTCTCAAGTTGAATTATGGAATTGAGATCACTCAAAAATCATAAAAAATGAAATAGTTATGGTCTTTGGAAGATGATGAACAAATTTGGGGAAATTAACAAAAGACATATAATCTTTTCAAATCTTCAACAACTTTCCAAGCATCCTCAAGTCTTGCACATAAAAACAAAGTTGTAGTAGGCATCCCAAAGATTATTTTGTAAAAATAATGGACTCAAGGAGATAAAAATTGACCAAGTTATGATCATTTGAAGTTAAACCCTAAAATTCAAAGGCCTTTCAAGGAGACTTGTAATCTTTCTAAACTATTAAGTATCTTCCATTAAAAATTATCCTTAGATTTCTTAAGAGATATTATTAAGGACCCATTAAAGAGAATCATGGATTTGGAACCAATAAAAAATATCAAACAATGAGAAATATATGGTCCTTAGAAGTCAACAAACCCTAGCTCAAAGAGTATCAAAATAACTTGAAACCCCTTTCAATTTTTGATGATTTTTCTTGCACACTTGTCATGTGAAGAGAGGTTTTTTTAGATGTTGATAAGAATCCATTTAAAAAAGAACCAACTCATAATGTTGAAAATTGAGAGAGTTATGCACATGTGATCACTGAATCTAGTATTTTCTCAATTAGGTCAAATTTGTTGAATCAACCTTGAATCTTTTGGATTCTTTTTTTGGAAAAATAATCATTATTAATCATAAGAGGATTTGAAATTATGTTTTATTTAAGAACAGTCAAAGATGGATCTTAAGTCTCAATGAAGCTTGTTGAAGAAGGCATGGAAATAAACCAATGAATCTATAAATCTTCTTAATGAATTCCACCACCAACATTGAGGAGGTCTTGACCTAAATAAATTGAGAGAGTTCCTTGAACCACAAATATTTAATTCCATAGACATGATCTTGAACATTGATCTGTTGAAATCCATTAGAGAACCATTTGATTAAGAATCACCCCTCAAACGTTAGATTAGATGGTGAGATGAATGCAATAGTGATCACCTAAAAAATGAACATTCAAAGGTACATATATACACTTATTAATATTTGTTAAAATAACTCATGTACAAGACAAAAAATTCAAGGATCTTGGTAACTCATCAAGAGCAAACTTAAAGATAGGATAAAGAGACAAACGATCCTAATGTATGTGTCTTGATGCATTACACGAGATGATGTGAAATCTAAGGGGGAAAATTGGGGTATAACACCATGCCTTCTTCAACAAGTTTTATTGAGAATTTAGCTCCATATTTGAGTGCGCTTCAAGACAACATCATTTTAAGGCCTATGGTGATCCATCATGCTTTATTTTTCCAAGAAAGTTAAAAAAGATTCAAGGTTGGTTCAACATGTTTGACCTAATTGACCAAATGCTTGATTCAGTGATCACATGTGCATAACTCTCTCAATTTTCAACATTCTGAGTTGGTTCTTTTTTCTATGTATTCTTATCATCATCTACAACAACCTCTCTTCACTTTACAATATCCAATTGTGCAAGAAAAATCATTAAAAGTTGAAAGGGGTTTCAAGTCATTTTGACACTCTCTAAGCTAGGGTTTGTTGACTTATAAGGACCATATCTTATTAATTTTTTTGATATTTTTGATTGACTCTAAAGCCATGATTATGTTTAATGGGTCCTTAACAAGCTCTCTTCAGGAGTCTAAGGCTAGTTTTGAATGGAAGATCACTAATGGTTGAGAAAGATCACAAGTCTTCTTGAAAAGCCTTTGAATTTTAGGGTTTGACTTCAAGTGATCATAACTTGGTCAATTTTTATCTCATTAATCCAATTATTTTTCCACAATAATCTTTGGGATGTCTACTACAACTTTGTTACAATGTGCAAGACTTGAAGATGCTTGGAAAGTGATTGAAGAATTAAAAAGATGATAGGTCTTTTGTGAATTTCCCCAAATTTATTCATCATCTTCCAAAGACCATAACTCTTTGAATTTTAATGATTCTTGAGTTATCTCAATTCCATAATTCAATTCAAGAGGTCTACTTTATGTCCTCTTCAGATATCAAGATCAAATTTTTAGTGGAAGGTCATGTAATTTTATAGAACATTATAGGTCACTTTGGAGTTCTATACTTAGAAATTTTTTTAAGTCCAAAAATCCGTGTGTTTTTCACAAATTCAAATGAACATAACTTTCAGCTCAAACATCCAAGTGGAAACTTTCAAAGCACATTGTCAAGCTTGATTATTCAACTTTATAAAGAACCCAAGACTGTATCATAAAGGTCCCTGAGCTGTTTTCACCATGGTTGTAAAGTTGATGTTTTGAAACTAAAAAATCACTTGAAGTCAGAAGTAAGTTTGTGAAACGTGGCTTCTAATCACCAAATTATCATGCTTTCCACTTAAACATGATTAAGAAAGATGTCTTAAGAATTTAAAGTGTCAAAACGCATCATTTGGATGAGTTTTGATGCACATGTGCTCACACTTGGCTCATTAAGCAGGTGTGCATGAATTCGATTGAGATTGTATCATTCACCCCTCATCTTCATTCCATTCACTTCTACTATAAATACATACCACATCTCACTCATTTTAGCAAGCTTTAGAGAGCCAAAAAACCTCTGATGAACTTTCTCCATACCTCTCAATTCTGCAACTTCGAATTTGGTTTTAGAGCTCTTTTCAATCTAATTTCTTTGTTCATTCTTCATCCTTGAACTTCACTTAAGCTAACAGAAGAAGAACCAAGTCTTGTAGTCCTCTAAATCGTGCTAGCCAAGTCAAGTTTCAGAGCAATTTCTTCATACATCGTTCATGTAGTTTAAGGCATCAATTCTTCTAACTCTAATTATTGGAATGGTCTATGATCTTCATTAATGCTTACTGATGGTTTAATTTTGATTAATCGATGCATTTTATGCATCTGTTTTCGATTTCAAAATTTTTCAAAACTCTATGGTTTTTCTTAAATCGACGGAGCTACACTTTAAATAATTTTTTCGCAAGGGTACCGTTGAAATCGTATTGAAGAGACGAAATGAATGGCACCGGTCTGAGCTCCTGATTTTACAGTTTGTGAGACCTATAATTCGTGCGTGGTTGGAGGTTGAAGATGACCAACGTGTCATCTCTCAACCAATGACATGGTGCCACACATTTATTCAAAATCAGTTTTAAATAATTGATCTGTGGTTTATTCACTAATGACCATGATATGCACAGTGCACCAGATCCATTGGATTTTATTACTAACGTGTTTTGACATTGATCCAATGGTCTACATCTTTTTGGCTTTATTTTTATTTTCTGATTTTTATATTTTTATTGTTTTAAACTTCAAAAATTCATAAAAATTCATTTTAACTTCTAAAATTCTGAAACAAATCTCAAAAATACTTTTGATTTTTCTCTTTCTGATTTTTATTTTTTCACATTTTTATTTTGTGATTTGATATTTTTTAATGATTTTTCACTTTATTTGACTTGTTTTAATTATTTAAAAATACTTTTATTGATTTTAAAATTCTGAAAAAATATGGAAGGGTCCAATGACCTCTTGATAAAATACTCATGACATTATTTAATTTTTATTTTTGATTTTACTATTTTTCAAAAATTTAGGCTTGTTTTTCTTATTTCTTTAATTTCTAAAAATAGTTTCTGACTTAAAAAAATTTTGAAATGTTTTTGTCAACACTTATTGACTCATGTTTGACTTTTGATATTTTTTTTTGAATTTCTATTTCGTGTATTAACACATTTTGTGTATCTTACCAATTATTTCCTTTTTATTAATTATTTAATATTGTTTTATTAAATACTATTTTATTATTTTGGTGCTTGGTCCTGATTTGGGTGTTATTTTAGGACACGTTCCTCAACCTTATTGGATATTGGATGTTAATAGGTTGAAAAACCAAATCCACCAAAATTGATGAATGATGTTGATGATATTTGAAACCCTAATTTCATCTAATACATCCCCTGCCTCTTCATCTTATCCCTTTCTTGTTTTTACTTGTGCTACATATTTTTGGAGAATGATGTACGTATCATTTATCTAACATGTTGGTGTATAGATTGCTATTGATCGGCCTCAAAATAGGTGTGACTTCTACATAAGTCCACTTACGATTGCTTAACATAGCGCTAAATTTGTCCCGATTCAAAAAATTATCATTCGTGGCCCAAACCTATGTTTGCAAGGCCAAGTATGTTTAAATTGAAACTTTTAATCCAATAACTTTGAATTTCATTATTAGGAGGATTTGATCTTATCAATCCTCTAATGAACTTCATGAACTTTGGTCTAAGTGAATCACTTGAACATTGTTGAACATAAGTGGTTGCTTTGAGCATTTGAAATGAATGATATACTTGAAAAAAAAGAAAATGAGACTTGTTGTTGATAAGCTTTAATTTTATCAATCTTATAATTAGTTTTCAAATGCAAGCTTCAAGATGATCATTCAACTAACCTATAACTTCTAATTCACTAACGATTAACTTTACTTTAAGCCTTTACTTTATACCTTTATTTTTGTACCCTTACTTTTATGCACCATTTATTTTAGAATTTACATTCCATGTCATTTTTCTTTTTCTCATCTGAGCATTTATCTTTATGCCATTTTATCTTTGCTCATTTAGGCATTTATCTTTATGTCATTTTTATCATTTCTCACTTGAGCTTTATTTTCTTTTTAAAACACTTAATAATAAACTTGAACATTAAAAGTCTTAAGGTTACTTGGATTATTTGGTTACTATTCTTGGCATTATGGAGTTGTAGGTTTCTCGGACTTAGTATTAGAAGCCTTTATACTTTGGAACCTTGTGGCTCTGTTGCTATTATGTCTGAAATACTTGGGGTTTACTCCAAGGCATTGAGTTGTTTTTTCTTTGTGTGCATGTTATTCTGATTATATGCTTTATCTGTAATTAAGAATTCCTCTGTATACGGCTGTCACTCTGCCCAATTTTTGTGAAGATTTAATTCATTTGAAGCTTGGTATTTCTCAGAGGTTTAGTATTTTTGCTTGCTTGGTTTCAATCCAAAGGATGAGAAGTCTACATTGACTTCATATGTCAAGTTTTAGATTCTTGGTTGTTAGATAGTTCTCTTCCTTAACTTTTACCTTTATGCTTTAGAATAGTCCCTTCATCTCCTCCTATCTTCTTTAATTTCAAAATCTTCCCCCTCTTTTTCAAAACTCTTCTTGTTTTCTAACTTTAACCGCTTTCATAATAAACATAGACTTAAGTCCATGCATTTTCAAAATCTTTTCTTAATCAAATTTTTATCAACTTAACCATACTTTGACGTATTTTGAAAGGCTAAAAGTCAATTAACCTCATTCAAAACATTTTTCCACTTTGGCTTTTTACTTTAAAACCTTTTACTCAAAAGATTAGACTCTTGTCGATTCTTGTAGTGATGTGAGCTACTATAATTCTATGATATGTAGTGAAGTGATCCATTTTCCACGTGGGTGTTGAGTGATGGATTTTAAATCCAAATTATATCCTCCACTTTGAGATGACGCAAATGCTCCTTTCTCATAATTGTGGGTAGTAAGTATTTCTTCCACTCAGATATGACAATGATGTCTCTTTTCTTAAAATTAACCAACACAGATTTGTGTTTTAAGTTTTTTAAGGTGAACTACAAGTACCCTGATCCGCTATTGCATGAAAGGTGGTACGTAGGCACTAAAGGTTAACAACCGCAGCGGGTGCAAAATTGTAAAAAATACTTCTTTTCTCATCTCCACCATCTATTTTTGTATACACTTTTTAAAGCCAAAATACACAGATTTTCAAAGAGGTTCCTGCAGAGTACCATAGATGTTTAAGGTGCTAATACCTTCCATTTGCATAACCAACCCCCGTACTTAGATTCTCTCACCTCTCTTTTTGGGTTTATTCGTTCTTTTTCCATTTCCTTTAGAAACAATAAAGTGCGGTGGTGATTTTTATTTTGATCTATGCGAGTTAAGTACATCCAATGGCTTAGTCTGTACATTTCTACCGCTATAAAAAATTGGCGACTCTGCTGGGGAGTTAAATCTCTAAGTGGGTTGAGCATATGTTTTTTTATTTGTGTATGTGCTATTATTTGTTGTTTATTATGTGTTGTCTATATGTATGTCTGAATGTTTCTAGTTTTTAGGGTGCTTGGTGTCTCTTATAAGTTCTCTACTCGGTTTTTGTAGAACTTAAGATATGACGGGTGGTATAGTCATGTCAACTTTAAGGGAGGAATCCCAAAAAAGGAGATATGAGATCCCTCACTCAGTGGAGGCCCCTTTGACTGTAGTATCTGTTTACCGAGCAATCGAGAAGATGTGCTGCTTTCGACCTTAGATCCTGCAAAATTTGAGGACCGTAGAACCCTTAACCCATGTTAGCCTTTTAGGTGTAGTGTGGAGATTATGACAGAGCAATCCAAAAGTGGTTGTCATGTGATGCTACACTCAGACGAGTTTTTCCTGAGAATATTACTAATTACCGAGCTCATCGGGACGTTGGAAATATCTGAAGGAAGGATGTAGACTCTGGGAACTCTTTAGAACCTTGTTCGACAGGTGATAAACCATTAGTACTTATCTTATGGTTAGTACCTTCGACTTCATGCTTGTGACGTCGAACCTATGAACCCCCATGTTTGTGATCTTGTGTGTGATTGTTGCGTCATGCATTCATGTGCCCTTGAGCATTCTTTAAACGGTTTTTCAAGGAACTTAAGGTTGAGTTTTGCAAATATCTCAGGTACTTTTTGATCATGGATTTTGGAAAGAGAAATACTCAGAAGTACAGTTTCAAATATCCTAAGATAAAGAACTTATGAGTTTAATTCCTGAAATTGAGAGTTCTACAGATTTCTGGAAGAAATATGGAGCCATTGTCCCTCTTATGAAGCTTAAGATAAAGGATGGTATTCTTTCTACATTGGTTCAGTTCTATGAACCGTTACATTGTTGTTTTACTTTTTCTGATTATCAGCAGATGCCCATATTGGAAGATTATTCTTGCTTACTTGGTTTACCTATTACTGACCGTGTTCCTTTCACCGGCTTAGAAGGAGAGCCTAAGTCTCATGAGATTTCTACCATGACTCACTTGAAGAAGTTTGAGATTGAGGCTAACATGACTACCAAAGGAGGAATCAGAGGTTTATCTGCTCAGTTTCTATTGGAGAAATCTTGTTACTTCGCCAAGATGAAGAGTACAGCTGCTTTCGAGGCTATCTTTGCTATGCTTGCCTATAGGTTGTTCTTGTTTCCTAACATCAACAAAATTGTGGATGTTAACGCCATTAGGATCTTTCTAATTGTGAATCCAATCCCCACGCTGTTAGGAGATACTTATTATTCCATCCATCTTTGAAATTTCTATCAGGGAGGTATGATCATCTGTTGCACGCCATTGTTATATCAGTAGTTTATTTCTCACTTACTTCGGTCTGTTGCTTTTTAGGATATTAAGAAGGAATCACATTGGGCCCTGAATATTATGGCTCTCACTCATTCTGACATTGATTTATATCATCAAGCTTATTATGATTTGGAGATTATTGATAACTATGGTAGTTTCCCTAATGTGCCTCTTGTTGGTACAAAGGGAGGAATTAACTACAATCCCGTTCTTGTGCGTCATCAACTTGGATATTCGATGAGAGATAAGCCAAACAACATTCAGCTGAGTGGTTTCTTTATCAAAGAATAAGAAGATAAAAGCTAAAAAAGCAATTGAAAATGCTTGGCGCCATATTCATAGAATAGTTAGAAAAGATTCGGGACCAAGATGAGTTGTTTCCTTAGAGCCTCATTTTTGTTGGGTACAAGCAATGGCAATTCAGTTGAAGATGCCTTATTCTCGTGAATAACCTATATTTGGTATGTTTATGAGGACTAATCCTCCTTTCTTAGATGATGTGGAAGAACTTCAACTTGATTTGGTCAGGATGCAGTAAGAGAAGGAAGCATGGACGAACAAGTACCAGACTTTGGAGGTGTCCTACTCAACAGAATTGAAAGAGTAAGATGACTTGATTTAGATTATTGAGAGTCGTGCTTTGGATATTATGGAGAATAAAGAGGATTTATTTTCCTATAAAGTTTAGCAAGGTCCCTACCACCCATTTTCTGATTCTAGTGGATGGAAGAAGTCGCCAACAAGTATGAAGAAGAGAATAAGCAGTTGAAGGCTCAGATTGCAAGACTCAAGGGAAAGCATCATTGTGTGGAGAGATCTTCATCATCTTTGGCTCCTTAGGATTTTTATATTCTATCTTTATTATCTTGTACTTAGTATTATTGAAACTTATACTAAAATTTGTAATCCATTCCAAAATTATTATTAAAATGAAATTTTCAGTATTTCTAAATGTGTTAGTACTTCAATATTTACAGTTGTTTATAATTCTCTGACTTCCTTGAATAAACATAATAAATCATATAAATTGCATATCGTGCATCATTTTGCACATATTTTTTCATTCCCGTTCATTCCCAAGTGTCTTACTTGTTTCTCTGCTTTATTCAATCAACAAGCTGTCTCATCACTATAATACTCAGGCTAATTCTCGAAAGTAGATGGAAAACCTTGAACAAGAGAATTTTGAGATGCACGAAGAAGTTACTACTTTGAGAGCCGATATGGCTAATCTGACTTCTATGGTAGAATCGTTGGTGGTTGCTCATAATTAGCCACCACCACCTCCTATGTCCTCATGCTTCTCAGCCACAACAAATAACCATTATTTCCAAGGTTCTGTCAGTTCCCATCTCTGTTACTCCAGTTATTGCTGCTCAATATCGTATGCCTCAAGGTTACCTGTGGGGAATTTCTAAGAATTTCATGCCAGAAGGTTACAATCATGCTTCTCAAGTTGCTCTATTTTTTCAACATGATTTTTTTTCTAAACCTCCTATGGTGCACGCTGCTCCTGTTGCCAACAACAAGATTCATCATGTTGCACCTCATACAGTCAATGATATGCATGCTATTAAATGATGAAGTTTATCATCCTTCTCCTCCACCCAGTGAAAGTTTGGGTTTCTATAACCAAATGGATGACTTTCAGGATCAATTCAATGAAATGCAGAAAGAAGTAAAGGCTCTATGAGGGAAAGAGTTATTCGGACAAAATGTCAGTGACTTCTACTTAGTTTTGTCATACCCCAATTTTTGACCTAAGATCTAATCTTCATTTTCATTTTTCATATAAAATCAAGGCCACGAAATACTGTCGGTTTTAACCTCTCACCTTTGAGCATTGCCTACGTAGATATTGTCAAGTGTTTTGAACATTTTTTTAGCCTATGTATCACTAACTTCTAATCACATACAAAGGTGTATGTTCGTGTTTTCTTTTGTTTCATGTGCAGAGACAGGTCTAAATCAAGAGCGTCAAGCCTCACGCCTTAATTAGGGTTTTGAGTCTCCCAAGCTAGAAGTACGGTTGATTGTGGATTCTCAAAGATTGATTCATCAAGGCAAAAAATCTAATCTCAGAGTATAGAGTCTCAACCATCACTCAATCTCATTTTTATGAAAGATGTCTTATGGAACTTCAGAGGATCGTATGTTTATTTCCACGCCTTGTTTGATAAGTTGTCTCAACCTTCTCCATAACTTCCTTGGAGCACAAACAAGATTTTATCACCACTGGTTCACATGTGTTTTAGTGCTTCATAGAATGCAAGAAAAGATCAGGCTATGTGAGACAATTTAAATCACTTCGACCCAAAGTTAACTTTTTGCAAGATCTATTTCAAACGATCATAACTTCTTCATTATTACGTACTTTTGAGTGGTTCTTTTTGCGTATGACTCTCCTTGGCGTCATCTCTTACTTCTCTTTACAAGTCAAGAGTTGATTGTGTGCAGAGGATCAACGAAAATTCGAATACTTTAGAGGTCATTTTGCAAATTTGACCTAATCACAAGAAACTATTATCCAACTTTTGAGGGTCATAACTTCTTCAATTCTCAACATCCTGAGGCGATTATTTTTTTGCGAAGTATCACAAATAGTGTTGTCTATGAGATCACTTCAAAGAAGGTACAATAGGTACATTAGAAATAATGGAGTAAAGAACTCCAACGAAAACCTCATTAAGTTTAGAAGACAATTCTCATCCTCAAAATAATATGAAAACAAAAAAGGAAAGTCAAGAAGTGCATGCTACAATTATGGAGAATCGGGTCATTATAGGATGAAATGACCATCTCTTGACAAAGACAAAG
Source organism: Vicia faba (assembly GCA_948472305.1). Classification (NCBI taxonomy): domain Eukaryota; kingdom Viridiplantae; phylum Streptophyta; class Magnoliopsida; order Fabales; family Fabaceae; genus Vicia; species Vicia faba. The sequence continues at coordinate 1,220,666,101 of OX451739.1, read as the reverse complement.
AAAAGGGAAAACACATGAAGTCTAGGAAATCTACAAGAGCATATGTAGCTTGAGAGAGCGATAGTGATTCTTAAAGTTGTAAGAGCTCAAGTGATAATGAAGTAGAGGAAAATTTATATCTCTCTGCCATCATCGTCAAAAGAAAAAAAAAGAATGTAAGTTATGCTAAATATGAAAATGTTGATAAATTTTCTTATTCCAAATTACAACTTTCTTCTAACAATCTACAAAGAGAAGCTTTAGATTCTTTTAAAAAGTTATCTTCACATCAAAAGATCTTTTCAACTTTGGAAGCTAAGGTCTTAAATACTGAAAAGAAAATGGAACCTCTAAAGCATTATATAGTAGACAGTTTAAAAGTCAAGAAGGAGGATGATGAACCATCTAGGTTTGGTTGTGAAAATTGTCAAACTTGGAAAACATAGGCTAGCACTCTTAAGGTTAAATTGGATAAGACATCACAACCAAAGGTTGCATTTTCTACTGATCCTTCTATGATTAAAAAGAGTATGAACAAATCCCACAAAAGGATGGTTAAAAAAAGTATTTCAATAGAAAACGTAAATCACCTCATAATTTGAATCATCTTTATTATTGCGAGAAAGGTCACACTATTGAAAAATGAAAATTTAAGAGTCTTTTAGTTCCCAAACGTGTTTTTCAATGGTTTCCCAAATGAAACCATATTTTTACTCACTCCCAAGACCCAATGAAAGTTGGGTACCTATCTCCTTTTTTGATCTTTTAGGTTGAATGCCTTGACTCTATGGAGAGAAGATGGATTCTTGATAGTGGATGCTCAAAGTATATGACGAGAGGAATTTCCTTATTCTCTTACTTTGTTGTGAAGAAGAAAGTCTTTGTGTCCTATAGAGACAACACAAAAGGTGAAATATTTGGAAAAGTTTGTGTTTGTAATCCCACATCTAATACTATCTCTGATGTTATGTTAGTTGAAGACCTTAAACATACTCTTCTGAGCATTAGTCAATTTTGAGACAATGGGTATAAAGTTTCTTTTACTAGAGATCGTTCCATGATTATAAACAATGACAAGAAGAATTGTATGTTTAATGGTGTGACAATAAACAACATCTATATGCTTAACTTTAATTATGTATCCTTAACCAATGCTAAATGTCTTGTTACCGTGAATGAAGATTCATGGATATGGAATAGCCGTTTATCACATGTCAACTTTGAATTTCTTAATAAAGGGGTTTGAAAAGATCTTGTAATCGGTCTTTCAAAAATAAAATATTCAAAAGATCACACATGTGATGCCTGCTAAATGGGCAAGAAAACAAGTGTCTCATTTAAATCTATAGATATTGTTTCAACATCGAGACTCCTTGATCTTCTCCACTTGGACCTATTTGGCAATTCATAGACCAAAAGCCTAGGTGGTAACTATTACGGTTTTGTTATCGTTACTCTAGGTTATGTTGGACCTTTTTATTAAGAAGCAAAGATGAAACCTTTTTGGCTTGCACACATTTTGCTAGGTTATCCCAAAACAAATTAAATTTGAATTTTTTTACTATTTGAAGCGATCATGGTGGTGAATTTGAAAACCGCCTCTTTAAAGAATATTGTGATAAACATGTAATTGAGCATAACTTTTCAACTCCTAGGACTCCATAACCAAATGGCGTGGTGAAGTTTAAAAACCGTGTTTTAGAGGAGTTGACAAGAACAATACTCTATGATAACCTAAGTATTTTTGGGCCGATGCTATTGGCGTGGCATGTTATGCCATAAATAGGACACTTATACATCCTATTTTAGAAAAAAATCCATATGAACTCTTAAAAGGTAGGAAACCTAATTTATCACATCTTCATGTTTTCGGTTGCAAATGTTTTATTTTAAACAATGGTAATGATAACCTTGGGAAATTTGACGCGAAAGGCAATGAAGGTATCTTTTTTGGATACTCTCAATATAGTAAAGCTTATAGAGTGTATAATAATATATTACTTATAGTTGAAGAGTCGGTACATGTTACTTTTGATGAGTCTTACCCGAAATATGTCGGGAAAGATATCTGTTTTCATGATATAGGTGTATCTACACAAGACATACTCAAGGACACCAAAGAAGGAATTGATCAACCTGAGTCTGTGAAATATGAGGAGGAGGAAGATGACAATCTTTAAAAGAAGGAAGAAGAAAGTCAAAATAAAGAGGGTGATCTTACATTGTAATAGATAACTTCCAAGGATCATTCTGTCCACAACATTCTTGGAGACATCACTAAAGGAGTAAAAACTCACTCTAAGATAAGTAATTTTTGTTATCACTTTGGTTTCGTGTCTCAAGTTGTACCTAAAAATGTAAAAGATTCCTTACTTTATGAGCACTAGCTTATGGCCATGCAAGATGAGTTGAATTGTTTTGAAAGAAATGACGTATGGGACCTTGTCTATCACCTGCAAGATCATCAAGTCATAGGCACCCGATGGGTTTTTATAAATAAACTAGACGAACACGAAGTCATAACTAGAAATAAGGCCCATCTAGTGGTTTAAGGATATAACCAAGAGAAAGGAATATATTATAAGGAGACTTATGCTTCAGTTTCCCGACTCAAGGATATATGCCTTTTACTAGCTTATGCATGCTCTAAGAATTTCAGGTTATTTCAAATGGAGTTGAAGAGTGCTTTCCTTAATAAACACATTAATGGGGAACTGTATGTTCTCAGCCTCCCGATTTTGAAAATCATGAGTATCTTAACCATGTTTACATGTTAAAACGTGCTTTGTATGGTCTCAAACAAGACCCTAGGGCTTGTTATGAGCGACTTATCAAGTTATTACTTGAGCAAGAATACTCTAGAGGGAAGGTATATACAACACTATTCATTAAATGTCAAGGAAAACACATACTTCTAGTTCAAGTTTATGTTGACGATATTATGCATTTGGTGAAGGAGTTTTTTAAACTTATGCAAGGTGAACTTGAAATGAGTCTAATGGGAGAGTTGAATTACTTCCTCAGACTTCAAATTAAAAAACTCAATGAAGGAATATTCGTGTGTCAAACGAAGTATTGTGCGAATTACTAAAATGATTCGGTATGGATGATGCTAAATCAATTTAAACTCCAATGGTAACTTGGATAAATATGTAAATGGTAAGGATGTGTATGTGAAGAAATATAGAGGTATGATTGGATCTCATCAATATCTTACTGCATCTAGACCCGATATCATGTTTAGCGTTTGTATGTGCACCAGATATCAATAGGCTCCAAAGGTATCACATTTAATAGCAGTTAAGCGCATCCTTAGACGCCTTCATGGTTCATCTAAGTATGGGATTTGGTATTCCAAAGGAAGCGACTATAGTTTGTTGGTTGTTCTGATTTTGATTTTTCTAGTTGCAATTCAGATAGTAAAAGTACTAGTGGTGTTAGACGGTGATAACGTATTTAGAGAGGGGGGGGGGGGGGGGGGGGGAGGTGAATAGATACCCAATTTAAAAATACAAAACATTTTGGTTTTGAAAGTTTGTTTATCAAAGAGTTTAAGCGGAAGTTGTTTTGAAAATAAGTCGTCTATACGAACCATTATTGGAACCTCAGATGTGCAAATATAAAAAATTCAATATGGAATGAAATTGGTAATTAGAATTAATAACTTCAATCAATTTACAAATTATTTAACGTTTGTATCAAGTTACTTGTAATGCTATTTCCAATGGAAATTTATCAAAAGAGCTAGCAAAACAATTTTTCGAACACTTGGTGTGCAATTGAGTTTTCAAAATTTTCCTTTAAGTTGTGTTGATACAAAAAAACACTTATAATAAAAAATGATTATAAGAAATATCAACATTTGAATAAAATAAAAAAATAGTTCGGAAAAATTCTTACCAATCAATTGATAACACAATGCTATTGGAAAAATTGATTGATTAAAGTTAAAGCAAGTAAAAGTGATAATAAAAGAGACACGAGGATTTGTCTTCACAGTTCCCCCCTTTCGCCCTTGCGTGTGGGTACGTCTACACCTAATTCACATGGAATTAGGATAATTCTTACTATAAAAAAAGTTGATACAAGAGAAGTGTTCAAGAGCAACTTCAGAAACGCTAATGCTTGTTGTTGATTCAACCCCTTCTCTTCTCTTGATCTTGAGAAATACCAAGACACAATAGGTACTTATTAGTTATCTAGATCTTGCTACTCCTTTGCATACTATATCTATAATTGTACTTATTACAACACAAGACTTCAGTTTGATCTGTTGTTCTCGCACTACTTCCTTTGAGTTATTTATCTCCAAAGGATCCTTTGTGTTCTTTATCTCCAATGGTTTTCACTAGGCCACAATATTCTCTTGAATGTCTTGCACGAAAACCTCCAAATCACAATAATCTTAATGGACAAACCCACGGTTTTCAGGATGAAGACCCCTACAATTCTCAACCAAGTTATCTCGGCTACACAAGAACCTAATTGGACGTTATCAAACATCGCGTAGATGGCACCCCAACAAAATATCATTACAATGGAATGTTAGTGTATATGCATAGATTGGAGGTTGAAGATGAAGAGAAAATGTAGGATAATTTATTGTAGCATCTAGTTGTAATGATGCATGAATGGCGTATTTATAGTTTTAGAAATTTTGGGCAAATAGGATTTTTTCAGAACTAAAAAGATTTGAAAAATTGACCAAGACAATATGCATGTGCTGACCTATAAATTGAATGTGTCGACCTGAAAAAAGGTATGTGTTGACCGAAGCAAGTAAGAGGCTACATGCTTTAAAACAACAGTAAATGTGTCGACCTGAAATTCGTATGTGTCGACGCATAAAATAAAAATTTCGGCAATTTTAGAAATGCTTCAGTATATGTCGAGCTATGAAATACATGTGTCGACTTAAGCCTTCTAGAGTCTACAAGCTTCAAAATTAAGTTGCATGTGTCGACCTGAAAATCGTATGTGTCGACACATGCAATGAAAATTTATGCAGAAACTTGTTTTTCATGACTTGATTCAATTCCAAAATTCTTTTTAATTGTTCCTAAGACCCATAATGCAAAGGAGTTCCACAAGACATAGAGATACCGTCCAATATATAGAAATGCTAGTTTTTACCAGTTTTGACATAAGGTAAAACATCTAATGACGAAGTTGTACTCATATAATCCCCCTTTTTGATGATGGAAAAACTTGCGACAATGCATTTCTTGTAGTTGTCGAAGGCCCCCCTGACTTTGTGCTTTCCTACTTCGTCTCACATATGCTTCTCCCCATTTGACAACATTAAAAATAATGATAGCAAAACGTGAGAAGTATCATAATCCAATATAAATATTAATATATCACTCAGATGCATTTTTGCATTGAAGAGAAACAATCACATATCCCCATATATATGTAATGATGCGAAATTAATAAATATCCGACAATCAATCTGACAACAAATGTAATATAATGCATAAAGAATAAACAAGCAGTGAAATAGAAAATATTTCAAGTTTCTTTTGTAACGTCACAATAATGTAACACATCCTAATGAAACTCTCGATGCTGCACACACATGTACCTAGCATAACGACAATAATATGTCATTACTAAAATCAAAATGAGAAATTATGTCATACCATGTAGCTAACACAACAAGACACGCATATTGAAAATAACACACATACAATAAGGTCAAGCACAAGGGCAAGAATTAAAGAATAAACAAAACACATGCTTTCACAACAAGAACAAACTTATAAAAATGTGAAGGAGTTAATACATGAAGTCATTATAAGCATGTAGATTAAGAACACACAATGGTTATCAGTAAATGTTTTTTGGAAATGAACATTCATGGTTTTCATCATTTGTGAGAATATCAAGCAATTTTGGAAATATACAAGTAACATGCGTTAAGGAAAATCTTACTTTTAAGGAGAAATTAAAACGATATTACCTCACTTTTTGAAGGAATGGAAGTTGCACTCACATGATGTAAAATACTCAAACAAAGAGTTAGAGTAAAAATATAAAGTGCAAGCAACAAGATAAAATTAAACAATGTTGGAGATATCAATGATATCCAATTCCCCACCGTAGTGGTAGAAATATTGAGACTAAGCCATTGACTGACTTAACTCGCACAAATTAAATAAAAATCGTCACCGCACTTTATTATTTCCAAAATAAATGGGAAAAGAGAGAGTAACCCCAAAAAAGAGGGGGATAATCTAGGTACGGGGGTTGGTTATGCAAAGGGAGGATATTAACACCCTAAAAATCCATGGTACTCCGCAGAAACCTCTTTAAAAATCTGTATTTTTTGCCTATAAAAGGTGTATAGAAAATAAGATGGTGGTGATAAGAATTTTTTTTTATTACAATTTTTGCACCCGCCGTTGTTTCGAACCTTTAGTGCCTACGTACCACCTTCTGTGCAATAGGGGATCAGGGTACTCCTACTTCACCTTAAAAATTTTAAAACACAAGTGTGTTGGTTAATTTTAAGAGAAGAGACATCATCATCATATCCGAGTGGAAGATATACTTACTACCCACAATTATGAGAATGGAGAATTTTCATCATCTCAAAGTGGAGGATATATCTTGGATTTTAAAATCAACAAAGCCTCACTCGACACCTAAGTGGAAAATATCTCACTTTACTACATATCATAGAAGTATAGTAGCTCACATCACTACAAGAATCGACAAGAGTCTAATCTTTTGAGAAAAAGTTTTAAAGTAAAAAGCCAAAGTGGAAAAATAGTTTTAATGAGGTTAATTGAATTTTAGTCTTAGGAAAAGAAGTCAAAGTATGGTTAACTTGATTAATGCTTGATTAAGAAAAGATTTTGAAAATTCATGGACCCAAGTCCTAGTTTATTATGAAAGCGGTTGAAGTTAGAAAACAAGAAGAGTTTTGAAAATGAGGGAGAAGAGTTTTGAAATTAAAGAAGATAGGATAAGATGAGGGGACTATCCTAAAGAAAAAGTTAAAAGCTAAGGAAAATAATGATCTAACCAACAAGAAGCCAACACTTGACATAAGAAGTCAATGTAGAATTCCCATCATTTGGATTGAAACTAACCAATCAAAAATACCAAACCTCTGAGAAATACCAAGTTTTAGATGAATTAAGTCTTCATAAAAATTGGACAGAGTAACGACTTTATACAGAGGAATTCTCAATCACACATAAAGCATATAATCAGAATAACATGCATACAAAGAAAATCAACCCAATGCCTTAGAGTAAACCCCAAGAACTTCAGACAAAATACCAATAGAGCAACAAGGTCCCCAAGTATCAAGGCTTCTAATCTTAAGTCCGAGAGATCCACAACTCCACAATGCTAAGGATAGTAACCAACAATCCAAGTAACCTTAAGGATTTTTATGTTCAAGTTGATTATTAAGTGTTTTTCAAAAGAAAATAAAAACCTAAAGTGAGAAAAGATAAAATGATATAAAGATAAATGCTCAAGTGAGGAAAATAAAAAAATGGCATGGAATGTAAATGGTAAAGTAAATGGTACATAAAAAATAAAGTCACAAAATAAAGGCATAAAGTAAAAGCATAAAGTAAAATTTATTGTTAGTGAATTAGAAGTTAGAAGGTTAGTTGAATGACCATCTTGAAGCTTGCTTTTTAAAACTCATTAGAAGATTGATAAAATCAAAACTTCTCAACAAGTCTAATTTTATTTTTTGTCAAGTATATCATTCATTTCAAGTACTCAAAGCAAACCACATATGATCAACGGTGTTCAAATGATACACTTAGACCAATAATGAAGTTCATCAGAGGATTGATAGAATCAAAGCCTCCTAACAATGAACTTCAAAGTTATTGGACCCAAGGTTTCAAATTAAACATACTTGGGCTTGCAAACATAGCTTTGGGCCATGAATGATCATTTTTTTCTTTGAATCGGGACAAATTTAGCGCTATGTTAATCAAACGTAAGTGGACTTATGTAGAAGTCATACCTATTTTAAGGTTGGTCAATAAAAACCTATGTACCAAACATGTTAGACAAATGATATATAGATCATTCGCCAAAAACATGTAGCACAAGTAAAAACAAGAAATGGATAAGATAAAGAGGGAGGGAAATGATAATATAACCAATGTATCAGATGAAATTAGGGTTTCAAATATCATCCACACCATTCATCCATTTTGCTGGATTTATTTTTTCAACCTATCAACACCCAAGATCCAATGAGGTTGAGAAATTTGTCCTAATACAAAAAGTAAGTGTCTCCAAATCAGGACCAATCAAAAAATAATAAAATATATATAATATAAAGCAAAATTTAAATGATTTAAAAAGGAAATAATTGGTAAAATAAAAAATATGTATTAAAACACAAAAAAATCCTTAAAAAAAATCAGAAGTCAAACATGAGTCAACTAGTGTTGAAATTTTTTTTATAGAATTTTTTAATGTCAGAAACTATTTTTAAAATTTAAAGAAGAAAGAAAAATAAGCCATAATTTGTGAAAAATAGTAAAATAAAAAATAAAAATAAAATGAGGTCATAAATATTTGTCAAGAGGTCATTGGAAAATAAACCATAAATTTTCAATAATTTAAAAGTCAAGAAAATATTTTTTAGATAATTAAAACAAGTAAAATAAAGTGAAAAGTCATAAAAAGTTCCAAATCATAAAAAGTTCCAAATCATAAAACAAAATCGTGAAAAACTTAAAATCATAAAGAGAAAGCTCAAAAGTATTTTTGATAATTTTTTAGAATTTTAGAAGTTGAAATGAATTTTTTATGAATTTTTGAAGTTTAAAACAATTAAATCAAAAATCAAAAAATAAAAATAAAATCAAAATAATATGGTGCGTTGGATTTGAGTTTACTATGCATAGTAATCACATCAAATGATCCAGAGCACGTGTATACCATAGGAATTATTGCATTAAAAGCAACCGAACACATTTAAATGAACCAATCAAAACATGACAAAGGGCACACTCTCATTGGCTGAACGAGACATGTCATCGTCTTTAACCTCCAGCCACACGCAAATTGCAGGTCCTTCAAACTGTAAAATTAGAAGTTCAGACCAGTGTCATTCACTTCGTCTTATCAAGACGAAGACAATTTTACCCTCGCAAAAAATTTAAATAAGTTGTAGCTCAGCCGATTTGGAAACCAAAGAGTTTTTAAATAATTTGAAATTGCAAACAGATGCATCAAATGCATGAATTAATCAAAATTAAACCATTAACAAGCATCAGTGAACATCATAGATCATTCCAGTAATTTGAGTTAGAAGAATTGATGCCTTAAACTACCTGAACGAAGTATGAAGAAATTGCTCTAAAACTAGACTTGGCTTGCGCGATTTGGAGCACCTCGAGACTTAATTCTTAATCTATTAGCTTCAGTGAAGTTCAAGGAAGAAGAATGAATAAAGAAATTGCAACTGGAAGGGAGGAAATTCTGATTTCAAAATCTCAGAAATGTGAGTTTTGGAGAGAGTTTGACAGGGTGATCTGGCTATGCAAGCTTGCGAAAATGAGTGAGGGATGATCCTTATTTATAGCTGATCATGATGTATGGCTCAAGCGTGCAAATTGGATGCAAAATCAATGAAATCGTGTGAACCTGCTAAATGAAAAAAGTGTGACTTCACATGGCTCAAAACACAGCAAAATGGATGGTTCAAGGGTCATTTCTCATTATGGAAAGTCCCTAAACACGATTAGACATGAAATTGATCCTTGAACAGGCTAGTAATTGGGTTTAAACTGATTTTCAAATCTGACTAAACATGAAACTTCAACTTCAAGATACCAACTTTACAGCCATGGTTCACATAGCTCAGGAGGCTTTATCACATGATTCTTGAAGTATTTGAAAGACAAGGTAACAATCTTTATAATGTGACAAGATAGGCATCATTTGGAGATATGAGAAAATAGTTGCATCAATTTTAAAACGTGAAAAAATAGGACTTATGTACTTAGGAATATTTCTAAGTATGGGACCTCAAAGTGGCCTATAATATTATTCAAAATAACATGACCTTCCACTCAAAATGTGATCTTGATATCTGAAGATGACATGAAGTAGACCTCTTGAACTGAGTTGTAGAATTGAGACCTCTCAAAAATCATAAAAATTGAAATATTTATGGTCTTTGGAAGATGATGAACAAATTTGGGAAAACGAATGGGATCAAGGAGATAAAAATTGACCAAGTTATTATCATTTGAAGTCAAACCCTAAGATTCAAAGGCTTGTCAAAGAGACTTGTAATCTTTCTCAACCATTAGTGATCTTCCATTCAAAATTCGCCTTAGATCCCTAAAGAGAACTTGTTAAGGACTCTTTACTGAGAATCCTGGGTTTGGAGTCAATCCAAAATCTCAAAAAATGAGCAAGATATGGTCTTTTGAAGTAAACAAACCCTAGATTAGAGAGTGTCAAAATCACTTGAAACCCCTTTCAAATTTTGATGATTTTTCTTGCACAATTGGGTCTTTTCATGTGAAGAGAAGTTGTTATAGATGATGATAAGAACCCATAGAAAAAAGGAACAACTCAAAATGTTTAAAATTGAGAGAGTTATGCACTTATGATTACTAGATCAAAAACTTGCTCAATTAGGTCAAACTTGTTGAATCAAACTTGAATCTTTTTTATCTTCTTTGAAAAATAAAGCATGATGAGTCACAATAGGCCTTAAAATGATGTTGCCTTGAAGAACACTCAAAGATTGAGCTTAAGTCTCAATGAAACTTGTTGAAGAAGGCATTGAAATAAACACATGAACCTATGAATCTACTTGATGAATTCCACCACCAACTTTGAGGAAAGTTTGACCTAAATAAACTGAGAGAACTCTTTGAACCACAAATCTTAGATGTCATAGACTTAGCCTTAAAGCTTAAGATCTTGAAATCCATTAGAGAACCATTTGATTGAAGACCAACCCTCAAACCCTAGTTAGATGGTGAGATGAATGCAATTGTGTCATCACCTACAATATTAATATTCAAAGAGACATATATACATATTTTGATATTAAATAAAATTCAATTCATCTAAAAACACATGTACAAGATACACAATTAAAGATGTTTTCTGATCAATCAAGAGCAAACATAATGATAGGATGAAGTAGAAAGAGAGAACCAACCCTAGTGTGTGATCTTGATGTATTGATAAAATGAAATGATGAGAAATGTTAGGGGGAAAAATTTGGGTATAACACCCATGTATGTTGATAAAATGTTCAGTTGAGAGAGGTTTAGTGAAAATATCGGCAAGTTTATTTTTACTATCAACATGCTCAAACACAACATCCTCTTTTTCAACATGATCACAAAGGAAGTGGTGACCTATCTCTATATGTTTAGTGCGAGAATGTAGCACATGATTTTTAGTTAGATTAATGGCATTAGTGTTGTCACACATGATAGGAATACATGAAATTTTAATGTTAAAATCAAGTAGTTATTGCTTAAGCCACAAAATTTGGGAACAACAACTTCCGGCTGCCACATATTCCGCCTCGACCGTTGAAAAAGTAACGAGAACTTTCTTTTTACAATTCCAACTAACTAAGGATTTTGAAAACACGTGACAAGTTCCACTAGTACTTTTCCTATACAATTTGCAACTGGAAAAATCGGAATTGGAGTAACCAACTAAGCTACAATCGTTTCCCTTGGAATACCAAAGCTCAAACTTATATGTACCAATAAGGCATATAAGAAAAGACATATAGCCTCAAGTCGGGAAACCAGAGCATAAGTATCCTCATAATCAATGCCTTTTTCTTGGTTATACCCTTGAGCCATAAGACATGCTTTATTTCTCATTATCACACCATGTTCGTAAAGTTTATTCCTAAATACTCATCGAGTGCCTATAACTTTATGATTTTATGGAAGAGAAAAAAGGTCTCAAATGTCATTTATTTCAAATTGATTCAATTCTTCTTGCTTGGCCATAAGCTAATGCTCATAAAGTAAGGCATCCTTGCATATTAAGATTTCAACAATGGAAATTCTTAACATTGCAAGCAACACACTATCAAGGAGGTAACCGTTAAGAAAGTATTATTGGCTCGATTGGGGAAAGAAACTCAACTCCATTGGAGGAAAATAAACTCCATTGGGGAATAGAAGACTCAACTCTAGTAGGGTAAAGCCTAAAGAGAAGACAAAGTATCATTAACTCTACAAAAGAGGAGAAATAAATGAGTAACATCGATCAATAGATAACTATGAACTATCCACTCATGGAGGGGATAGCAAAAAGAGAGTAATATCGACTCACAAGGGACCGTAAACAACCAACCTGAAGGACGCAGATAGAAATGGTATGATAATACTGGCTCCGAAATGACAGTTCATATCAACATTTAGGTAGGTAACGAATGAGTGACGTCAATACTTATGACTGGAAACAAAAGTTGACATCATCACTTGTGGATGGGAACAAAGGGTTGACATCAACACTTATAGCTGGGAACAAGGGTTTGACATCAGCACTTATGGATGGGAATAAAGGTTTTGACATCAGCACTTATGGCTGGGAACAAAGATTGACATCAACACTTATGGATGGGAACAAAGGTTTTGACATCAGCACTTATGGTTGGTAACAAATATTAACATCATCACTTATGGCTGGGAAAAAAGATTGACATCAACACTTATGGCTGGGAACAGAGGTTTTGACATAAACACTTATGGCTGAGAACAAAGATTGACATCATCATTTATGGCTGGGAACAACTCAACTCTATTGGGGGTAAAGTCCAATAATGAGAAATAGATAAATTCCGACTACAAACGACAGTGAACTACCAAGTCAAGGATGAAGGTAGAAAAAATATAAAACAATAACAAGTTTCCCAAAATTCCGATATTCCATCTAGAACGGGTCTCAACTTCTTCTTTAACGAACGTATCACTAAGGAAGGATAACAAATTGCTGTAAGAATCTTTCAACAAACAGTTTTTATCATCGGAGAAAAGCCAGCCTCAACAACAAACTATCTACCATAATGAAGAGACTACCATCCATTAGAGTAAATATATCCTCAACCACTAACTATCTCAAATAATGAAGAGACCACCATTCATCGGAGTAAAACCATCTTCTCTGGCATTAATAAAATTACTAGGGAAGTACATGTTTCTCAAATAAAGAGAACGCCACTTGTTGTTACAAAAAGGATTATGATAACACTGCTGAGAAATGAATCTTGATTTCATGGGAAAATACCAATACATTCCTGCTGAGGTGATAAAGTCTTCACGTGCAAAATAAATGCACATTATCAATCTAGGGCTCACAACCTAGAGGAATCAAAATAATATAGCTGTTGGGACCAAAAGTTCAAACCAAGAACAAACCGAAGTGAAATAGTCAACCAAGACACCATCCCATTAGGAATAAAACTCAAATGGGGATCAAATTCCATTTAGATGATGAGCTGGGCAGGAAGGCTAAAGAAAAATTCTTCCACGAGGGACAAGTGTTGAAGGATATACACTTTCTGCTTAAGGTTGACACTCTATTGGATAGAGGATAACATAACTTTGCAACAACGTAAACACTCTATTGAAGAGAGGATAACATAACTCTTCAACAAGGATAATATGCCAACAAAAACATCATTGAATGCAAATGAGAAATGGATTTTAATTCAACTATGCATGATGTATGTATGAATATACGAATGTTATCATGTATATGCTGACAAAACAAACATACTGCACTAAGGATAACTAGACAAAACCAACTTGGGTAAAGACCACACTCAGCTAAATCACATCCATGATGAAGATTCCAATAAGAGAGTAAGAACCAACTGAGGAAACAAAGTCCTACTTCAATGACTTAACTTCACTGGTAAGAAACATGGTTTGAAAAGTAATCAAAGTAAAATTTGATAGCAGTAAACTAATACAGTTGCATGAATATAACATCCTCCTCCAGGCTTCACTGGGGAATGTCAAACACACTTCGCTAGGGAAAAACAATGCCACGTCATCTAGACTTCAAGTAGGGATTTTATACTGACTTCAACTAGGGAAAAACAATGCCATATTTTCTAGAATTCAACTAGGGATTCTGTACTGACTCTAACCAGGGAAAATGAAACCACACACGCCAAGGGAATTCCAAATACGTTCTTCAATATCAAGGGTAGTGGTTGTGCAAACTTCTATAGGGAGAAATCATGAAACTTCACGGGGATAACAACTTTAGAGGGATGCATCATCTTTGATTCATCTGGGGAGTTAAGAAGTAAACCATCACAACAAGAAGTCAAAATAATGGGGATTTTAAATCAAACTCAACACTTGGAGAGAGAAAACCCAAAAAGTTGATAGTTGTCTCAAAACCACTTAGAAAAGATACTTCCCATGTTCGGCTACTTGAGGAGAACACAACAACAACAATGTCATAACTAGAGAGAGCAATGTTCTGCCAGAGATTCCACATAAGTTCTCAACACATAATGGGATAAAGAATCCAACAAATGATCAAAGGCCTCATAAATTTACAAACTCTGCTTGGTCATCAACCAACTAGGGAAAGAATCACATTTAACAAGAGAAATCCAAATCAAGACCTGACCGAAGAATTTTGGATAGAGGTATCAAACCACACAAACCCAAAACCCAATAACAACCTGGAGAAAATCTGAACAAAGACTTAACTAGGGGAAATGGGATCACAAACCCAAACACCTCACCATATATCAATTGGAATGAAATCCAACTATCCAAGGAACATAACACAAGTGGACTATGCACATATCAGCAAGAGTAACCCAACATTACCTCTTGGGGAATCTTTTCAAAACTTCGATTTAGTCTATCCTTAGAATCACTACTTTTGTCCCACTTGAATCATAAAGTTTAAAAAATAAAAAGTAATTTGCAAATTCTTTTCAAAAACACATTTTTATTATCAAGTCTTTTTGTTTTAAAAATTACTATCAATAATAAATGAAATTTTTGTAAACAGAATAAAATAAGAATGACACATAAATGTATAACGGCTCAAACTTCATTAATAGAATGGTAGCCCAGAAATGGAGTGACTCCAATGATGATTACAAAGTTTTGGAAAATTGTAAATACATGGAAAAGGTACATTGAAATACAATGAACACTATTCTCCCTAAAAACTTTGAACTCGTGAGCAGAGGCTTTAGTTGATGTGTGGTGAGAATCCGAGAAGATTGTTGCTTCAATGATCATGTCTTGTCTGACACGGTTACTTGGCAAGAAATCCCTAAATTTTGCCTAGGTTTCCCTTGCGGGTTTTCAACCTACCAGGAAAGTTTATTCTGTTTATGTCTCTAACTTTTTCCTAGACCGCCTTTTGGGTTTTTAGCCTACCTAGACACTTTTGTTTTCCTAATCCGCCCTTTTGGGTTTTGAACTTAGCCAGTTGTTCTTTTTATTTCTTTAGGAGAAGTATTTCTTGATTGCATCAGCATTCATAGGACGTGGGAACTTCTCACCATCCATAGTTTCAAGAATTAATGCACTTCCAGAGAAGGCTTTCTTGACATCTGATAGGGAAAAAAAGAAGTGTACTATCTTACCTTGCAATAATAATAGGGAATTTCCCTTGGATATCGATCTCGAAAACTGCATGTAGTATTGAGGATAACACGTAGTTCAATTAAACAAAAGCTTTACTTTGGGATAAGGTTTTGAAATTGTCACTTAATCACAGAAAGATAAAATGGCTTTTTAGCAGATATGAGGAGCATGCTAGGAGAAGTGTGTGATTTGACCTTGTATTAACCTTTATTCTTGATCTCTTCAATAAGTTAATTACCTTCAACTACCGAATCTTTAGTTTGTTTTCCCCTACGTCCTTAGTGAGAAAAACTTTGGTCTTTCATCCTAATACTTCAGTCCTTAGTGAATTATGATGAAACTAAGAAGTTACATTATCAAGATTTTACCAGTGACCTATTGGGTATCCCTAGTCCTAGGTGATATCTAATATAGTCTAATTCTTCAAAAACCTTAACAATGGAGGTCTATCCCTAATTGTTAACCGTGGATCAATCCCTATTTGTCGGATAGGAAAGACATAAGAACATTGAACAATTAAATTGAAAAGAAACTATTGTATCAATACCAAGAATTCAAAATCAATACATTTGCAAATCAGGGACACCCCTAGCATTGGGGGGTTAGCCTCTCATAGTATTAAAAAAAGCAATAATAAAATTAGACATTACAAAAGGTGAGGATTCTTCGATCTATAATTGCTATCGCTCATGAAGGAATCTTCGTCTCCAAATCTCTAGAAAGCCCCAATCTTTATCGTTCCTAATCTTCTCCCATCAAAAAGTCCCTAATTTTTCTTCCAAACTCATCTAAATAGTGCACAATCCATTTATCTCAGTCGAAAATGCCCAAAACGCCCCTCTGGGTTCCAACTCATACAAAATCATAAAAACACTCAAAATCAGCGTCCTGGCCAACACGGGCCGTGTCACCTGACACGCGCACCCGTGTCGACCATTGTATATTATTCCAATAAGAATTATCACCAAGAACTTCTAACACGGGCCATATCAGCTGACACGAGCACCCGTGTCAACCTCTGCTCCCAAATTGTAACTATGTATCCTCTCCTGATATGACCCATGCAAGGCGACATGGGTGACAATGTCAGGCACACTGTCGCTTGGTTTTTGAGACTTCCTCCAAAACGCTTAATTTGCACTTTTCGCACTAATTTTGCCAGTTTTATTCCTCTGAGCCTGAAAACAACAAAATACACAACCAACGCATAAAACATAGAAGAATGAAATAAAACACTTGAAAAGAATAAAGAAACTATAACTGAAATAAATTGTATATAAATGTGGAAAAAACACTTACCAAACTCCCCAAAACTTAAACTGTTACTTTACCTCAAGCGATCATTACAAGAACTCATGAAAATCACAATAGCCCGATACTTATACGTGAGACATCCATTCAAATTGATCAAAAAGAAGTCCGTCCAATGTTCACATGACGTGAAGAATTTTTGTAGGGACCTTTAAATTTAGAGTTTTCTCTTCAGATACCTCTCTAACTATGCTTTGTACTTAAGTCTCTTTCCGAATTTCCTCCTTTTTCATTAAGACAATCAAATTAAGGCAATGTGAATTATAATGATCATTACATGCACAAGACTAATTAAGAATTTTTGCTTAGGCACTAAATAGCAGCATTGGCTACTTTTAAATACCGATGAAATTTCAAACATTGCAGTTATATATTGTCCTTTTGGAAGACATACTTACTACACACAATTATGTGAAATGAGAATTTGTATCATCTCAAAGTGGAGGATATAGCTTGGATTTTAAAATCAACAAAGCCTCACTCGACACCCAAGTGGAAAATATCTCACTTTACTACATATCATAGAAGTATAATAGCTCGCATACTAAAAGACTTGACAAGAGTCTAATATTTTGAGAAAAAGTTTTGAAGTTGAAATTCTGGCATCAGATATGAGAGGTCGAAGGAGATGTCATGACACAAATATTTGAGGACAGTATAAAATGGAACAATATTAAAAGCAGTAAAAACACAAGGGATTGTTAACCTAGTTCGGTGTACAACAATACCTACTCTGGGGGCTACCAAGCCAGGGACAAGTCCACTAAATAGTAATAATCCATAGACCCTCAGTAAACAACCAGTTTACAATCTAACCACTTAATCATTAATCGTGCTGTACTTATACCTAAGACACACATATGAGGCCCTCCTTAAATCCCTTCAATCACTAACAGTGAAGAACAACAGAAATATTAAGTTTTAAGGACTTCAATCATTCAATACTTAAAAGCTTATGAATGATCCATAACTAACAACTCAAATTACAACTCAAGTATTAAACCAATACTTAGAGTGTATTACAATTAAAAAGACTTATACTTCTAAATCAAAAAGAATATATTCTTCTTTTAAAAATTGCAGCTTGATGAATAAGGATGCAAGTCTTTATAAAGGCGCAACAGTGGGCTTGGGCTGAAAAAAAAATATTCCAATACCTTGAATATTTCCATGAAAACAAGCCAAAATATAATCAATAAGGATAATGCAAATAGAAAAATATTCCTCCATATATTTCGCAAACTATGAGTCATAGATCTTGAATACTGGCACGCATAAAAACAGGAAACATATATGAAGTCACGTTCAGATCAGGAGGTAGATGTCAAGACATCTACTTTGACATCATTCAAAACCAGTTTTCTTCAAATGTCAAGACATTTATAAAAACATTACCAAGTCAGTGTTTTACCAAAATTGCTGCCAACAAACTTACAAACTCCGCATTTGGCAAATTTTGGCTAAAACATTATTTGAGCACATTATTAGAGCAGCAACACAAGCAAAAACAAAACTCATTTAGCAGTTAGCAAAATTAACTAAGTTAGCTATTAGCATAGGAAGATGTTATAACATCTTAAGAGACATGAGGCTCCCCCTCAAACATTAATCTCCCCCTCAGTCAATGGTCAGTCAGTCAGAGGTTAGTCAGTTTCTCTCCCCCTTTTTAGACATAATATGCCAAATAAAACATGCATTCAAGAGAATAGAAGTAATAAAATATTCCAAATAAGTACAGACCATATAATCCAAGAGTCAAGCACATACAATTGCCAAAAAAGGAATAAAGGGTTAAAAAAAAAATAAACAGTAAATGGTCTAACTATCTTCAGAACCAGTAGACTTGGTAGAGTCAGAACTTCCTTCATCATCAGAATCTCCACCTTCAATGCTCACTCTATCATCAAAATTGTTGTCCTTCTGTAGCTCCTTGATCATCTTTTCAAAAATTAGCTTTTTTGTTGAGCTAACTCTAGTCACATCATCAAGTTCTTTGCGGGCTTCCCTTAATTCAGTAATCATGTCATCCTTGGTTGAGGTATTGTTTTCAGAAGATGCAGATGTCAAAACAATGTCTGGGACATGTTTTCCTAAAAAAAGCTCGAAGTGAAGGGTCAGAGCAGACTCCCTCTTGCAAACTACATCATTACCACTCAAAATTCCAGGATGTTGATTAAGAATAATTCCACAAATAAGAGATGGAAAGGAAATAAGCATTTTGATAGCACATGTTCCTGCAAGCTTAATAGTCTAAAACAATGTAAGTACCATATTAAAATAATTTCTTATTTCCAACAGTATAGATAAACTTTCCTAAGCCAATTGTAATGGTTGAGGTATGATTGGTAGAAACCCAGTTAGCAGCTCCAATTATATGCAAGATAGCATATTTCACACTTACCTTGTTAACATGAAGCTTATTCTTCATGGGCCACTCATTCACTTTGTTTGCAGTGATAGCTTTGCACACTTGATTATCAATTACTTCCAGCTCACAATAATCATTTTCAGACCTATCCCGAAAACTATTGATGACAGCAGGGGAAGATTCTACACACCTACCTCTAACAAACACCTTCCTGTACTCCTTACTTTTATGATCAGCACAATCAATAGGAATATTAACAATAAATTCCTTAACAAGAGTCTCATAACATTTTGCAAACCTGGTGATAGTCTTCATCAATCCAACAGAAGAAATCAGCTCCATAATCTCTTTGCACTCCATTGCACCAACTCCCAACTCTCTTTCAAGGGAAATTCTTCTTTGAAATACATATTTCCACTTTTAAGCATTTCCCACAGAATGGAAGTAAATTTTTTCAAGAGGAGCATCAAACACCCTAAAAGAAAGCTTCTTGCTTGCAGATTTCTTCATAGAAGAGATATCCTAGATATCTTCCTCGACATGATAATCAGAGTCAGCTTCTTCTACTAATGCAACTTTCTTCTTACTTCAAGATCTCTTCACATGTGAGATGTTCTAGACAACATCATCATCATATGTGGAGCTATCAGGTCTAGCTTTTATTTTGTCTGAGGGAGAAACCACTCTATTCCAGGGCTTTGCGGGACCATACATAGTCTTCTTCTTGATGCTCTTGGCAGGGGGTGTGACATCCACATTTTTTCTTTTTCTCGTCTTGAGCCTTTTAGAAATTCCAGGCACCACATTAGAAATGAGCTCATTGTCAGACAACTCATCAACATTAACCACATTCTCAGTATTTTGATTCTCTGCAGCTTTGGAGCCAGCAACATCTTCCTTAGCAGGAGAGTCCTCCTCAACATCTTGTTCAACATCAGCTTCCACTTCTTCTAGAGCATAAGTAGCAAGCTTTCCAAGTTTTCTTTCAGGAGCATCTTTCTTAAAGGTGGATGATTCAGCTGGAGCAGGAATTCAGGCAAGAGGAGTCGAAATTCCAAGCACAGCAAAACCTTCATTTAACACCCCATCTACCATCCTTCTAATACTTCTATCAACATTAACAATGTCTTCTTATGTCCTATCATCAGTAGCAGTAGAAGCATTACGTTTAGAAGTGTCAAACTCGTATTTGGATTTCTTTGCAGGTGATGATCTGTGTTTCTTGACCTTCTTTTCAAGAGGTGGAATTGTTGTTAGAGGAGTAACATCAAGTACTCTGTCAAGGGAGAGCTCCACAAGATGGTTGACAAATTTTTAGGGAGATGATGCATGATATTGAGACATCTTTGAAGATTTTTGAGCAAAGAGATGAAGAATGACAAGGTTTCTTTTTCTGTAAAGGAAAATGAAGAGTTTGTGAAAATAGAAGGAAGTGATTTCGTAGCGTGTGGGAAAAACTTTGAGACAGTCTTGAAATGATTTCTTTTGAAATTTGATTTATTGGAAACATAAATAATATAATATCACTTTAATGATATTATCATACGGCCTTAATTTCTACAAACCCTCATATATACAGATCCCTAGTTTTTCTCTTAAGTTACCAAACTGGTTTGCATCCAAAGCCTTAGTGAAAATGTCAGCCAGTTTGTAATTCATTAGCTACATGTTCTAAGGCAACAATCTTTTCTTCAACAAGCTCTCTTATAAAGTGATGATGGATATCAATGTGTTTGTTCCTGCTGTGTTGAATAGGATTTTTTGATATATTTATGGCACTTAGATTGTCACATAATAATGTCATGACATCTTGTTTGACATTATATTTTGTTAACATTTGTTCCATCCAAACCAACTGAGAACAACTGCTTCCTGCAGCAATATACTCAGCCTCAACAGTGGATACAGACACATAATTTTGCTTCTTACTGAACCAAGATATTGGATTATTTCCCAGAGAGAAATATCCTCCTGATGTACTTTTTCTATCATAAGAACTTCCTGCCTAATCAACGTCACAATAACCAGTTAAATCAGAACTAGATCCATGAGAATATAGTATACCATAATCACTTATCCCATTCACATATTTAAGAATTCTCTTCACATAGTTGGCATGGATAAATTTAGGATCATATTGATATCTAGCACATACCCCTACAACAAAGGAAATGTCAGGTCTACTAGATGTGAGGTATAGAAGTCTGCCTATCATACTCCTGTAAAGACTTTGATCCACACTTACTCCTTTTTCATCTCTAGACTACTTCAGATGTGTGGGAGCAAGAGTTCTTTTCTGACTGGCATTTTGCATCCCAATTTTTTTTACTATATTCTTAGCATACTTGCTCTGAGATAAAAATATGGAATCTTCCATTTGTTTAACTTGCAGACCAAGAAAGTAGGTTAACTCACCAACAAGGCTCATCTCAAATTTTGACTGCATTTGCTTGACAAAATGTTGAACCATCTCATTTGACATTCCACCAAACACAATATCATCAACATGAATTTGTGCAATCATGATCATCCCTTCTTCTCCCTTGACAAAAATAGTTTTGTCTTTGCCATGTTTCCTATATCCATTCTCACCAAGAAATTATATCAATATCTCATACCAAGCTCTTGGAGCCTGGTTTAATCCATACAGATCATTCTTCAGTTTGTAAACATGTTTGGGAAAACTTGGATCAAGAAACCCCTTAGGTTGCTCCACATAAACTTCCTCATTCAGATAGCCATTGAATAAGGCACTCTTTAGATCCATTTGAAACAATTTAAATTTCATAATGCATGCAACTCCCAAGAGTAGTATAATTGATTCAAGTCTGGACATAGGGAAAAAGGTTTCATCAAAGTTAACTCTCTCAATTTGAGTGTATCCTTGTGCAACTAATATTGCCTTAATTTCGTGACCATCCCTTTTTCATCAGATTTATTTTTGTACACCCATTTAGTGCCCATCACATTTGTCCCTTCAGGCCTTGGAACTAGATCCCAAACTTCATTTCTACTAAATTGTTCTAGCTCTTCTTGCATAACATTAATCTAGAACTCATCAGTTAAAGCCTTTTTGACATTGTTAGGCTCAATTTTGGAAATAATGCAAGAGTTTGATATCCCCTGTCTTGATCTAGTAGTAACTCCTTTATTTAGATCTCCTATGATAAGCTCCTTAGGATGATCTCTTCGAGTCCTAATTGAAGGCCCTTTATTGAGATGACTAGGCTCAGGCTCTTCTTGAGGTGGATTAGAATAAATATTTATGTCATTTGATTCTGTTGGAATATCAGACAAAGTTGTTCCAACATCTTCTTAGACGTCTTCTTCATCATTCCATACTCTATTATCAATAATAACATTTACGGATTCCATTATAACCTTGGTTCTGGAGTTAAAGACTTTGTAAGCTTTGCTATTTGTAGAGTAACCCAGGAATATTCCTTTATCACTCTTCGGATCCATCTTCCTCCTTTGTTCATGATCAGCTAAGATGTAACATTTACTTCCAAAAACATGAAAGTATTTGACAGTATGTTTTCTTCTCTTCCATATTTCATACAATGTGGCTGGGGTGTCTTTCCTTAGAGTGACTTTGTTATGGATATAGCATGCAGTATTCATAGCTTCATCCTAAAAGTGATAGGGTCACTTCTTAGCATGAATCATAGCTCTGGAAAATTCTTGAAGGGTTCTGTTTTTGCGTTCCACAATCCCATTTTACTGAGGAGTAATAGAAGAGGAAAATTCATGACTGATTCCTTCATAAGAGCAAAAATCAGCAAATTTATTGTTCTCAAATTCCTTTCCATGATCACTTCTGATTCTGATGACATGACTATTTTTCCCTTTGAAGTTTTTGACAGAGATCTTTAAACACTTCAAAAGTTTCTGATTTTTCTCTGATAAAACTTATCCATGTGTACCTAGAGAAGTCATCTACAACAACATAGGCATACTTATTTCCACCAATACTTTTAACCTGTATAGGTCCCATCAAGTCCATGTGAAGAAGTTCCAAAACTTTTGATGAGGTAAGATGTTGGATCTTCTGATGTGACATCTTAGTTTTCTTTCCAATTTGATAGTCACCACAAACTCTCCCTTCTTCTATTTTGAGCTTATGAATCCATCTCATGGCTTCAATATATATGATACTTTTCATTCCTTTCAGATGCAACTGCCCCAGTTTTTGATGCCACAGTTTAACTTCATTTTCTTTGGCTAAAGCACATGTTGAGGAGATGCTCAACTCTTGGGGAACCCATAAATAACAATTGTCTTTAGATCTGATTCCTTTCATAATAACTTCACCCGTCTCACTGCAAATGAGACTTTCAGCCTTGGTGAAGTTAACTTTGAATCCTTGATCACATAGTTGGCTTATACTTATTAGGTTAGTTATTAACCCTTTAAAAAGTAACACATTGTCAACTTTTGGGACTCATAAACATTCTAGCTTTCCAACTGCATTGATTTCACCTTTGGCTCCATCACCAAAAGTCACATAACTGGTAGAATGAGATTTGGTATCTACCAATAGAATCTTGACACCTGTCATGTGTCTAGAACAACCATTGTTAAAGTACCAGTCATCTTTGGTTTATACTCTAAGAGAGGTATGAGCTATGAGAATAGCAACATTAGACTTGGGAACCCACTGTTTCTTCTTTTTTCTATTTGGAGAGATCAAAACAGTCTTGGGAAGAGGAGTAGTTTTAGGATACCCATACAACTTGAAACAGAAAGGTATTATGTGACCAAACCTTCCAAAGTGATGAAACCTCCAGGGCTTGGATTTCTCTCTTATGTGAGTAAATTATTTCTTACCCTGATGTTTGCCACGATGTCTTTTCTTGCCATGATGTTCAGACATTTGATTCAACATCTTTGGTTTAAACTTGGCATGAGTGGAATTTAGTGAAGGTTCTTCTGAAACAGGTTCCTTTTTCTCATTAAACCCTAGACCACTCTTGTCTCTTTTCACTCTACCCACTTGAAGAATTTCATCTAATGTGTCAGACCCATTATTCAGCATCTTGAGAGATTTGACCATTCTATCTAGATTTGAATTCAAAGAAGTCACTTCACTTTCCAGATTGGAAAGAGTTTTCAGATGCTCTTTCCTTTCTGCCTTCAGCTGGGTTATGAGTGATTTCTGTTTCTCCCCTTCTAGGCAAACTTCTACACTTCTGAGACACGGTTCTTTGTATGAGGCAGCTAGCTCATCAAAGGTTAGTTCTCCATCACTAGAATCTTCATCAGACACATACTTTCCTGTCAATGCTTTAACATACTTTACAGATTCCTCTTCAAGATCACTCTTAGAATCCTCTTCATACCAAGTAACAAATAGATTCTTCTTCTGTTTTTTAAGATATGTAGGATATTCAACTCTAATATGACCAAAACCTTCACATCCATGACAATGTATTCCTTTCCCTTGAGTGTATTTTTCTTCATCCCTTTTTCTTCCAAACTCATTTGACTTAAGGATGTCAGATGAGATGTTCTTGACATTTGATCTTGGGTTCCTATCCATCATGTTTATCACTTTGTTAAACTGTCTCCCAAGCATAACTAAGGCATTGGATATTCCTTCATCTCTATCTAGATCACAGTCCTCCTCTTCATCTTCAGTATTGGTAACAAAAGTTATGCTTTTGTTCTTCTTTTCAGACCACTCATTGATGCTTAATTCAAATGTATCAAGTGATTCAACAAGTTCATCTACTTTTATCTTGTGAATGTCTTGTGCTTCTTCTATGATAGTCACTTTCATATCAAATCTCTTGGGAAGATACCTAAGCATCTTTCTCACCAATTTTTCTTCTGGAATATTTTCTCCTAAAGCATTGGCAGCATTAACAATTTCAAGAATGTTCATATGGAAGTCATTAATACTTTCATCATCCTTCATTCTCAGATTTTCAAATCTGGTGGTGAGAAACTGAAGTCTTGACATCTTCACTTTGGATGTGCCATCATGGGTAGATTGAAGAACCCCCCAAGCATCCTTAGCTACTTCACACGTGTTTACTAATCTAAAAATGTTCTTGTCAATTCCATTGAATATATCATTCAAGGCTTTAGAATTTCCAAGAGCAATTTCATCCTCTTCTTTAGACCAATCTTCTTCTGGCTTTAACTCAGAAGTAGGTTATCCATTTTCTCCCAATTTGACAGGGTGTTTCCATCCTTTTAAGACAACTTTCTAAGCCCCGCTGTACAGAGACTTTAGAAAGGCCACCATACCTGGTTTCCAATAGTCATAATTGCTTGCATCCAGAATGGGTGGTCTGCTTACAAATCCTCCTTCCTTGTCTATAGTACCAGAAAGTATCTTCCCTAGATCTCACCCAGATATAGAGCAGGATTCCTGCTCTGATACCAATAGAAATTCTGGTATCAAATATGAGATGTCAAAGGAGATGTCATGACACAAATATCTGAGGACACTATAAAATGCAACAATATTAAAAGCAGTAAAAACACAAGGGATTGTTAGCCCAGTTTGGTGTACAACAACACCTACTCTAGGGGCTACAAAGCTAGGGACAAGTCCACTAAATAGTATTAATTCATCGACCCTAAGTAAACAACCAGTTTAAGATCAAATCACTAATATTGAAAAACAACCGAAATATTAAGTTTTAAAGACTTCAATCATTCAATACTTAAAAGCTTATGAATGATCCATAATTAACAACTCAAATTACAACTCAGGTATTAAACCAATACTTAATGTGTATTACAATTAAAAATTCTTAGACTTCTAAAACAGAAAGAATATATTCTTCTTTTAAAAATTGCAACTTGAGGAATAAGGATGCAAGTCCTTATAAAGGCGCAACAGTGGGCTTGGGATGAAAAAAAAAATTCTAATCCCTTGAATATTTCCATGTAAACAGGCCAAGATATAATCCATAAGGATAATGCAAATAGAAAAATATTCCTCCATAATTTTCGTAAACTATGAGTCACAAATCCTGAATAATGGCGCGCATAAAAATAGGAAACATATATGAAGTCACGTTCAGACC
The DNA here is from genome assembly GCA_948472305.1 of Vicia faba. Classification (NCBI taxonomy): domain Eukaryota; kingdom Viridiplantae; phylum Streptophyta; class Magnoliopsida; order Fabales; family Fabaceae; genus Vicia; species Vicia faba. The sequence goes on along the minus strand of OX451739.1, from coordinate 1,220,639,786 downwards.
ATGAGGAAGATGTCATGACATCTACTTTGACATCATTCCAAACCAGTTTGATAAAAATGTCAAGACATTTAGCAAAACATTATCAAGTCAGTGTTTTACCGAAATTTCTGCCAACAAACACTTACAAAAGTAAAAAGCCAAAGTGGAAAAATAGTTTGAATGAGGTTAATTGACTTTTAGTCTTAAGAAAAGATTTCAATGTATGGTTAAATTGATTAGTGCTTGAATAAGAAAAAATTTTGAAAATCGATGGACCTAACTCCAGGTTTATTATGAAAGCGGTTCAAGTTAGAAAACTAGAAGAGTTTTGAAAAGGAGGGATAAGATTTTTGAAATTAAAGAAGATATGAGGAGATGAAGAGACTACCCTAAAGCATAAGGTAAAAGCTAAGTTAAAGAACAACCTAAACAACAAGAAGCCAACACTTGACATAAGAATTCAATATAGAATTCCCATTATTTAGATTGAAACCAAGCAAGCAAAAAAACTAAACCTCTGAGAAATACCAAACTTCAAATGAATTAAGTCTTCAAAAAAATTGGGCAGAGTAAAGGATGTATACAGGGGAATTCTAAATCACAGACAAAACATATAATCAGAATAACTTGCACACAAAGAAACTCAACCTAATGCCTTGGAGTAAACCCCAAGAACTTCAGACAAAATACCAACAGAGCAACAAGGTCCCCAAGTATCAAGGATTCTAATCCTAAGTCCAAGAGATCCACAACTCCATAATGCTAAGGATAGTAAGCAATAGTCCAAGTAACCTTAAGGCTTTTAATGTTCAAGTTGATTATTAATTGTTTTTCAAAAGAAAAGAAAAGCTCAAATAAGCAAAGATAAAATGACATAAAGATAAATGCTCAAGTGAGAAAAAGAAAAAATAACATGGAATGTAAATGCTTGTACATAAAAAATAAAGGCACAAAATAAATGTATAAAGTAAAAGCATAAAGTAAAAGTTAATTGTTAGTGAATTAGAAGTTAGAAGGTTAGCTAAATGACCATCTTGAAAGTTGCATTTGAAAACTCATTAGAAGATTGATAAAATCAAAAATTCTCAATAACAAGTCTCATTTGCTTTTTTGTCAAGTATATCATTCATTTCAAGTACTCAAAGCAAACCACATATGATCAACGATGTACAAATGATTCACTTAGACCAAAGTTCATGAAGTTCATCAGAGGATTAATAAAATCAAAGCCTCCTAACAATGAACTTCAAATTTATTGGATCCAAAGTTTAAAATTAAACACACTTGGGCTTGCAAACAGAAGTTTACGCTACGAATGATCATTTTTTCAAATCTAGACAAGGTTTGCGCTATGTTAAGCAATCATAAGTGGACTTATGTAGAAGTCAAACCTATTTTGAGGTCGGTCAATAACAATCTATGTACCAAACATGTTAGAGAAATGATATGTAGATTATTCTCTAAAAACATGTAGCACAAGTAAACACAAGAAAGGGATAAGATGAAGAGGAATGGGAATGACAATATAACCAATGTATCAGATGAAATTAGGTTTTCAAATATCATCAACACCATTCATCCATTTTAGTGGATTTGGTTTTCAACCTATCAACACCCAAGATCCAATGAGGTTGAGGAACTCGTCCTAAAACAATAATCAAATATCTCCAAATCAGGACCTATAAAACAAATAGTAAAATATATTTAATATAAAACAAATTTTAAATGATTTAAAAAGGAAATAATTGGTAAAATACACAACATGTGTTAAAACACCAAATACAAATCCTAAAAAAAAATCAGAAGTCAAACATGAGTCAAGAAGTGTTGAAATTTTTTTATAGAATTTTTTAAAGTCAGAAACTATTTTTAAAATTTGAAGAAATAAGAAATGTAAACAAAAATTTGTTAAAAATAGTAAAATCAAAAATAAAAGTAAAATGAGATCACCAATATTTGTCAAGAGGTCATTGGACCCTTCCATAATTTTTCAAAAATTTAAAAATCAAGAAAAGTATTTTTTAAACAATTAAAACAAGTCAAATAAAGTGAAATATCATAAAAATTACAAATCATAAAAAAAAATTATGAAAAATATAAAAATCAGAAATAGAAAAATCAAAATTATTTTGAATTTTTTTCCAGAATTTTAGAGTTTGAAATGATTTTTTTATGAATTTTTGAACTTTAAAACAATTAAATCAAAAATAACAAAATAAAAATAATATCAAAATAATGTCGTGCGTTGGATTTGAGTTGACTATGCATAGTAATCACATCAAACGATCCATACCACGCGTGTACTATGGGAATTATTGCATTAAAAGCAACCAAACACATTTAAATGATCCAATCAAAACATGACAAAGGGCACGCTCTCATTGGCTGGACGAGACATGTCATCGTCTTTAATCTCCAGCCAGACGCGAATTACAGGTCCTTCAAATTGTAAAATTAGAAGCTCAGACCGGTGTTATTCACTTCGTCTCATCAAGAAGAAGACAATTTTCCAATGGCAAAAAAATTATGTAAATTGTAGCTCAATCGATTTGGAAAAACCAGAGAGTTTTTGAAGAATTTGAAATTGCAAACAGATGCATCAAATTCATCTATTAATCAAAATTAAACCACCATCAAGAATCAATGAACATCATAGATCATTTCAGTAATTTGAGTTAGAAGAATTGATGCCTTAAACTACTTGAACGAAGTATCAAAAAATTGATGTGAAACTTGACTTGGCTTGCGCTATTTAGAGCACCTCAAGACTTAATTCTTCTTCTGTTAGCTTCAATGAAGTTCAAGGAAGAAGAATGAATAAAGAAATTGCAACTCGAAGGGAGGAAATTGTGATTTCTAAATCTCAGAAATGTGAGCTATGGCAAGAGTTTGACAGGGTGATTCTGGCTATCCAAGCTTGCGAAAATGAGTGAGGGATGATTATTATTTATAGCTGATCATGATGTAAGGCTCAAGCATGCGAATTGGATTCAAAATCAATGAAATAATTTAAACCTGCTAATTGGAAAAATTATAACTTCACATAACTTAAAACACATAAAATGGATGGTTCAAGGGTCATTTCTCATTATTGTAAGTCCCTAAACATGATTAGACACGAAATTGATCCTTTAACAGGCTTGTAATTAAGTTTAAACTGATTTTCAAATTTGACTGAACATGAAACTTCAGCTTCAAGATACCATCTTTTCAGCCATGCTGCACAGAGCTCAGGAGGATTTATCACATAATTCTTAAAGCATTTGAAAGACAAGGTAACAATATTTACGATGTGACAAGAAATGAATCATTTGGAGTTATGAGCAAAAAGTTACATCACTTTGAAATCGTGAAAAAAATCTGACTTTTGTACTAAGAAATATTTCTAAGTATGGAACTTTAAAATGACCTATAATGTTCTTTAAAATTACATGAAGTAGACATCTTGAATTGAATTATGGAATTAAGACCACTCAAAAATCATAAAAATTGAAAGAGTTATGGTCTTTGGAAGATGATGAACAAACTTGGGAAAACTCACAAAAGACCTATAATATTTTCAATTCTTCAACAACTTTCCAAACATTTTTAAGTCTTGCACATTGAAACAAAGTTGTATTAGACATCCAAATGATTATTATGGAAAAATAATGGGCTCAAGGAGATAAAGACCGACCAAGTTATGATCATTTAAAGTCAAACCCTATGATTAAAAGGCTTGTCAAAGAGACTTATAATCTTTCTCAACCATTAGTGAACTTCCATTCAAAATGATCCTTAGATCACTGAAGAGAACTTGTTAAGGACTCTTTAAAGAGAATCATGTCTTTGGAGTAAATAAAAAATATCAAAAAATGAGCAAGATATGGTCCTTTGAAGTCAACAAACCCTAGCTCAGAGAGTGTCAAAATGACTTTAAACCTCTTTCGACTTTGATGATTTTTCTTACACAGTTGGGTCTTTTCATGTGAAGAGAGGTTGTTTTAGATGATGATAAGAACCCATAGCAAAAATAACCAACTCAAAATGTAGAAAATTGAGAGAGTTATGCACTTATGATTACTAGATAAAACACTTGCTCAATTAGGTCAAACTTGTTGAATCAACCTTGAATCTTTTTTATCTTCTTTGAAAAATAAAGCATTATGAATCACAATAGGCCTTAAAATGATGTTGTATTGAATCACACTCAAAAATAGAGCTTAAGTCTCAATGAAACTTGTTGAAGACGACATGGAAATAAACACATGAACCTATGAATCTTATTGATGAATGCCACCACCATCTTTGAGGAAAGTTTGACCTAAATAAAATGAGAGAACTCTTTGAACCACAAATCTTTGATGTCATAGACATAGCCTTGACGCTTAATCTCTTGAAATCAATTAGAGAACCATTTGATTAAAGACCAACCATCAAACTCTAGGTTATATGGTGAGATGAATGAAATTATGTCATCACCTACAATATGAAAATTCAAAGAGACATATATACATAATTCATCTAAAAGTTAATCCATCTAAAAACACATGTACAAGATATACAATTCAAGGTGCTTGGTGATCCTTTAATAGAAAACTTAAAGATAGGATGAAGTAGAAAGAGAGAACCAACCCTAGTGTGTGATCTTGATGTATTTATAAAATGAGATGGTGATATATCTTAGGCGCAAAAATTTGGGTATAAGACCGACGTATGTTGATAAAAGGTTTAGTTGTGAGAGGTTTAGTGAAAATATCGGCAAGTTGATTTTTATTATCAACATGCTCAAACACAACATCCTGTTTTTCAACATGACCATGAAGGAAGTGGTGACATATCTCTATATGTTTAGTGCAAGAATGTAGCACTGGATTTTTGGTTAGATTAATGGCACTAGTGTTGTCGCACATGATAGGAATACATGAAATTTTAATGTTAAAATCAAGTAGGTGTTGCTTAAGCGACAAAATTTGGAACAATAACTACCACATGCCATATATTCCGCCTCACCCGTTGACAAAGCAACGAGAACTTACTTTTTACTATGCCAAATAACTAATTATTTTGAAAACATATGACGAGTTCCACTAGTAATTTTCCTATCCAATTTGCAACCGAAAAATTTAGAATTGGAGTAACCAACCAAGCTACAATCGTTTCGCTTAGAATACCAAAGCCCAAACTTATATTTATCAATAAGGTATCTATGAATGTGCTTAACATATTTTAAGTGTGATTCCTTTGGATTTGAATGATATCATACACACATCAAACATTAAACATAATATTAGGTCTAGATGCAATATGATAAAGAAGAGATCCAATCATACTGTTGTACCCCAAAATTTTCCCTCTCATTTCTCAAGGCATTTCTCACAAGGATTCTCAAAATTCAAACTTGCACAAGTACAATTGGATTTTTTAGTATCAAGTTAAAGAGGAAGCTGTTAAAAAAAGGGGGAAAACAGATAAAAATAATATTTTTGACAAATTGGAGAAAAACAAGCCTTCTTCGATTCATCTCTTTCGATTGGCCTTTTGGCCTCTTTCAATGCAAGCTTGGCTTGCATCCTTCGACTGGGCGTGGGCCCTAACACGCTGGCTTTGATTCATAAGGCAAGAGCTTCCTACATGCAACTTTCGACTGCACCTTTGGCCTCATATGGTTCACAATACAATGGCTGCCTATGTGTCTGCTTCGATTGGATGTTTGATGCTTGCATGCCTATGTTGACTGGACAAATATTCCCCTCCATGCTTGCTTTGACTCACAAAGTGATGGCTGGAAATATGTAGCCTTCGATTATGCCCTTTATCCTCTGCAGGTGTTCTTCATTTGGGGCGTGTGAATCCATCAGTACAAGCTTTTAGTTACACCTTTCGTTTGGGCATGTGGCTCCCTTCATAAAAGCCTTCGTTTGAGCAAAGATCTCTTGCATATTTGCATAAAGACAAAGCAGGGACCTCCTACATACACCCTTTCGTTTGGCCGGATGACCCCTTGCAGGAAAGTTTGATTGAGCAATATCTCCCTTGGAAATTGCTTGTTGTAAATTCTACACTATGCCATTGTCTCGTGCGAAAGAAGTACCATGGTGGCACATTTGAAGGACTTGCCAGAAATGTCTGGATATCCCAATCAAATGACATGTTTTGCTGATCCACCCCAAGAGCATGTATTTGGATCATTTGAAGGAACCCATGAAGGGCCTGGTCGAAAGACACTTATTTGGGCCCCTTCAAAGGATACCCACATGAGCCTTTCGAAGGACACTTTGATTTGAAAAAAAGAAACGTTGTTGAAAAGTTTGGTCGAAGGATAGGGCTAGGGGGTCAAAACAAAAGGTTGAGATGCCCAAAGGTATTTGTTGACCAAGTCCCATGCGCTGCCAAGTTTAGGCCTGATACACTAGCCATAAAACTCCAAAACTGCTGCACAGAAGTCCTGCAACACTGCATTATTCTTTGCACGAAAATGACATACAAACACTGTCCCTCGAAGGCTACAAACACAACATGCCTCTTTTATTTAAACTTTTTGTTTTCCCTCTTAAAACATCAACTAAGGCCATCTATAAATATGAGCCTCCATCACACATCTTAGGGGCCCCTGAATAGTTGCAAGAAAACTCTTGTGAAAAATTCCCAAAACTCTCAAACACCTCCCAACGTTTTTTTTAAATATTCCAAACACTTATAAAAAAACACAAATACCTTTGTACACTAAGTGAATCCTTTGATTCACTCCCCAAGTGACCATAGAGCTAACCTTCGACCCACTCCCCCAACCACAATATAATAATCCTTTGAGTCACTCTTTTTCTTATTATAGAAAAAACCTTCGATTCACTCACACACCCTCCTTTGGTTCAGTGGCTGCTTGAACAAAGTAGTAACTAGATTAGTCTCAGGAAGACCCCAACGAACTTCCATTCACCACCAAGGAAGGAACTTGCAGTTTCCTTCGATTTAAGAACTTCAAGAGGTAAGTTCCCTTTAAACTTGAAGCTATTTTATTTAAATATCATGTGCACATGCCAGTAAAAAAAATCTAGATATTTCATATAGTGATCTTGACCATGTTTTAACCTTCGATTCTGATTGCCCAATTGTTGAAAATCTCAACTCTGACTAGTTAGACTTTGGAGTTTTGAGACCCAACAATTTTGTGCTAACCCCTGGCCTGTAGCTTTCAAAAGTTACACTTGAATGTTGCATTTTAAGAGTTTAAAACATGTTCATTGTATCCTTCAATTGGCTAAGTACTAAATACTTTCGAATCTCAACCTGAGGGCCAAGCATGCCTGGAGTCAAAGGAGGCAGCAAGGAGCCTGAGGCAAAGAGTGCACCTCACATTGACTCCAGGCCTCAAACGAAGGAAGTAACCAATAGGATGTCCACACTGACTGCCAAGTATCAAACGAAAGAAGCAGCCATAAGGATGGTCACGCTGTCTTCCAGCTCCCAATCGAAAGGAACAGGGAAAAGGTGAAATCGAAGGGCATGACCTTGCTGACTCCAGGCCCAAATTGAAAGAAGTCAAAAAGTGCAGAATTGAAGGATGCTTCTGCCTGAATCGAAAGAGCTCATTTATCTTCTTTTTTATTTTTATTTTGTCTTTATATTTTCTTGATATTTCAATATGGTTGTAATAGTGTAGGATTTATTTTTGCATTTTTATTGCTTTTGTACAAATGTTAGTAATTAGGATGTATGGCAAGATAAAAATAAACAAGTAGACAACCTAAAAATCAAAGACAAAATGCATGCAATCAAACACACTATACACACATGCACCCTTAGGGTAATCTCATTTGTTGCCTCGGAAAAATAGTGATGCCCCTCGAATATGGGCATTTTAGCAAAGACCCCTGATAAAAGATCGTAGTCCCTCGATAACCCTTAATGTTGCCTTCGGTAAATGATCTAGTCCCTAAACACAATTGCTAAAACGTCCCATAGGTTTCCATCTATGACTATACAAACATCCCACGCCCGTCCCTTAACATACAATGATGGGGCTTCTTACCAAATCAATGGTAAGATACATTAAGACCTTTTGAGTAGGTAGGATGCTCCTAGTTGCTTACTTGCTCACAGCAAAAACATTTTATACACCAACACTTTCATTTTGAAACATTTTTAAAAGATAAAGCTTTTTGTATGCATTCTTATAGAATTGAGTACCATTACAAAGACACTTTTCAAAATCACTTTCAAAAGCACATTCCACAAACACCACTTTGAAATATTTTCAAAACAACACTTTGTACACGTTCTTATAGAAACGAGAACCATTACAAAGACGTTTTCAAAATAATTTCAAAACCCACACCACAAGCACATTTTCAAATAAAAGCAAGTGATCTAGAAAGAAACTAAGAGCTCGTAGATAACTATGGATGAAAAGGGTGCAAACACATTCCTTTTTCATAACCTACCCCCTGAACTCAAGAAATAATCTCGAAAGGTGTTTCTTGTTCTTTTCAACCTTTCCTTATTGGATAAAAGAAAAGTCGGTGGCGACTCTTGTTATCCGCAACAATTGCGATCAAACACAAAACACCCAAGTCAGTTCTTCCACCGTGTTACAGAACTAGCGACTCTGCTGGGGAAATTACTTAAAAGTGGGGTTACCTTAGGGATAGATCACCTTTATTTGCTTTTCATTGTTTGATTTGCTTGCTTTATATTATGGTTCCTTGTTTGGGTTTGTTTTGATCCTCAACCCGGATCTGGGGCACCTTTTTAGGTAAGTAGCAATAAGTTATGGAAATTATGCGGCGTATACCGACATGGTCTAAGAAATATCTACATTAGTGTCATACATTTGTTTGTACCCATAGCCCTTGAGTAGTCAAGGAGAATACATGGCCGCTGTGTGGTGTCATGAAGAACTAACTGACTTTAGAACCTTTACTTGAACAACTTGGCCATTAGGAAGTAGTGAGGTATCCGACTTTGGTGCAGTCCAAAGTTGGTTGATACTCGATACTACGCTCATTGAGTTTGGAATTTTGGGATATTTCGGTCACTAATAAAGAGGCTTGCGCTGATACAATGCCCGATGAAGAAAGATTAGTGATTTTGAGATTCGCTAGAACCCGTTTACTTTCTAGGACATGTTGAACCAACTAAACTTCAAGAGGGTACTTACCTATGAACCTCATGCAAGCCTAAACTTAAGGAATTGTTTGATAAAATTGTGCATATGCTTGTACATAACATCATGGAATCATACCATAGCATTTTAGACTAACCATTTCAAGGATTTTGAGATTCATCTTTGTTCTGTTTTGTAGGACATGACTCCCACTCGCAGGAATACAATCCAAGTCAATCTCGTAAGAGTAGCTTTTCAGCTCAAAGAATAAGCATCAAGGGTCCCTGAGAACTCTCTATTCACCAAATGACATGGACGACTTCTCAACCTGGTTACCTCAAGCTTTGATGAAGACACTACGAAGGTGCTTTTGTAGTTCTTCGAACCTTTGCACCATTGCTTCACCTTCCCCGATTATCAGCTTGTGCCTACTATGGAAGAATTCTCTCAACTCTTGTGAATTCCCATTCTCAATCAATTACCTTTCAACGGTGTTGAAAGAGACCCAGGCTCTGAAGAGATTTCCCAAGCCTTACACTTGCAACAATCCGACGTCATGGTTAACTGGGAATAAGAAGTGGTGTCAAAGGGTTCCTAGCCAAGTTCCTGTTGGAAAAAGCTCAAGACTGTTGGAACAATCTGGATTTACAAGCTTTTGAAGAAATCTTGGCTCTTCTCATCAATGGGATGGTACTATTTCCAAATCCTGACCAACTTATAGATGTGAATGCTGTCAAAATCTTCATATCTCACAATCCAGTGCCTACTTTGTTGGGAGATATCCTGCATTCTCTCCACTCTCGCACCATGAAGAGAAGAGGATCCCTCATGTGTTGTACTCCTCTATTGGTTAGATGGTTTTTTTTTCACCTCCTCCGATCCATTGTATAGAACGACTAAGGTTTGAGATGGTCCAATAGGTTGATGTCACTCAGACATTCGGATATTCACTGTGGTTCTCAATCCTTGGAGGACATTACTACATCGACCGTTGTGGGGAATTCCCTAATGTCCCCTTTCTTGGAATTAGGGGAGGTATCACTTATAACCCTTGCTTAGCTTTGCGACAATTTGGGTACACACAGAGAGATGGTCCTCATGATGCGCTCATCCAAGGTGTGATATTCGACTACTAGAGCGACAACCAAGGCTACCGTCAAAGGTTTATACGAGCTTGGAGGATGGTAAACAAAGTGGATAGTAAGATATTGGGACACACAAATTTTATTCCCCTTGATCCTTATCTTAGGTGGGTATGAGCTCGTGCTCAGACTCTCGTAATACCTTATCCCTCCATCCTACCTGTTATCATGGAGCCTATTGCTGAAGGAGATGTCCCGTATACTGTCCTTTATCCCAACATGACTGCCTTGCTTGAAGACTTGCAAAAGGATTGGATTCAGCTAAAAGAAGAGCGAGACACCTTCAAAGCCCAATTTTACGCCAGTGAGAAGAAAGTTCTAGAACTCATCGAGCAACTTCATGAAGAGAGGAGTTTGAATGCCTACATTGCACCAAAGAGGATGCGTTCAAACTTTTTGTCTTAGGAAGTGTTGTTTTTGTATTTTATTTCTTTCGTTGTAAGGCCAAAGAGGCATGATGTACTCAAACTTTGATTTATTAATACAACATGTGTTTCCTTTTTTTCTAAATAAATTTAAATCTCTAAATTCCTTGAAATCATTTGCATATGCATTTTCATTCATCATAACACAAACAGGTTTCTTACAACAAGTCTCCTTATCTTTCTACTATTTATTTCAGTGAGATGGATACTGAACAGACAGTAAAGGATCTTCAAGCGCAGAATGCTCAATTCTAATAAATGTTCTTGTCTATGGCTAAAGGACAAGAGGATCTTAAGGCTCTTATGAACAAAGATAAAAAGAAGAAGGCAAAGAAACTAGTCGGTGTTTTGAATTTGGGAAGAAGGTTCAAAGGACCATCCAGGCGAACTCTAGATTTCACAACCTCGTCGGGTGAAGGAGATAATCAAGAAGGAAAGAACAAGGAAGGAAATGACAACCTCGAGTCTGAAGAAGAAGAAAAAGTTGACTACTCTGAAGAATAGTATCTTTCTACTGATGATAAATACAGACAACTGGAGGATCGCCTCAATGCCATGGAGATCCAGAGGGTACCCAAGATGGATTTTGAAGAGCTAGGACTTGTCTCGGGGGTGGTCATCCCGCAGAAATTCAAGGTCCCCACTTTTGATGAATATGACGGTGTCTCTTGTCCCCAGATGCATTTAAGGTCATACGTCAAGAAGATTCAACCCCATACTACTGATAGGAACCTACTGGTACATTTCTTCCAAGAAAGTTTGTCAGGGACGCAGTTGGATTGGTTCTATCAGTTGGAAGGAACCAATATTTGCAATTGGGAAGATTTGGCTGCTGCTTTTTACAAGCAATACCAGTATAATGATGACCTAGCTCCGACACGAACACAACTACAAGGTATGTCTATAGGTGCTGGTGAGGGTTTCAAAAATTATGACCAAAAATGGAGGGATCTCACGGGAAGAGTACACCCCCCTTTATCTGATATAGAGTTAATGGTTATGTTCTTGGGCACGTTGTCAGGTCCATTCTTCAACCATCTGATCGGAAGCTCTTCGGCTGAATTTACTGAACTAATCATGACTGGCGAGCGGGTAGAAGCCGATATTAAAAGCGGAAAAATTCCAAGCGATGCATCCTCAAGCACGATGAAGAAACCCTTTACTGGAAAGAAGGAGGTCAGCGTTGCTTATGACCACAGGAATCAAAAACAAAATTGAACGTCGTCCGACAGTAGGGGCTGTTATGATCTCCAATCCTGTATCAAATCAATAGCCAAACTATCAACGTAGGCTAGAGGATCCCGTAAGACGATTCACCCAGATCAACATAACCCTGTCCCAAGTTTTACCGCATCTGTTGAAGTCCAACCTGGTGACTCTAAAGGAAGCTCCCAAGAACCCCAATACTGCTTCTCCCTGCTACAACCCGAATGCTCGATGTGCCTATCATTATGAAAGTGCGTGGCATGATACAAATGATTGTTGGGCCATGAAGAATAAAGTACAAGACCCTATCGAGGCGAAAGAGATTGAGTTTGATCCCCCATAAATACCTAATGTAATAACGACGCCAATGCCCAAACATGGCCAAGGTGTCAATGTTGTTGATGATGACTGTTTTGTTTCCTTCCTGTATGATTTAACTAACCCCCTTTTGACTATTAAACATAATCTATTACAAGCCGGTCTGTTTCCGGGCTGTGATGAAAGTTGTCACTTATGTATGCCTCTACCAGATGGCTGTTTGTTACTGAAGATAGGTGTCTAGAGCCTGATGGTTAACAAATAAATCTTGTTCGAAAAAGTTCCTCTTACCATAAATTCATGTGAAGATGTTTCCATAATCACCATTTCCGACAATCCTTCCAGGGTCTCCACCAAAAGACTCGTCAGGATTACATCTGTTCTAAAGTCTTCTCCCCTAATCATCACCATGCCGGGGCCAATACCATATTATTCGGATAAATATGTTCCTTGGAACTATGGGGATGGCGTCTATTACAATGGCGGAAAGCAAGATCTATTGGCTATCAAAGACAAAGTCGTTGAAGGTACTGATCCTGACATCGACAACATCGTTGGGACCAGTAAGATAACAAGAAATGAAAGGGTTTTCTCCCCCGAGATCTCTCCAAAGACCATTGCTACTCCTGTAATTATTCTCGCTATCACTCCTATCAGTATTCCCAGTGTTACTCCCATTGTTAGTCCTACAGTTATCCCTGCTACTAAGACACTGGGCAAAGAGGTATTGCTTGAGCCTGTCCAGACGAAGGCACATCCAGAGGTCATTCCTGAAGCTTCTAGCAAGGAGATGGAAGAGATATTAAAGATAATCAAGAAAAGTTACTACAACATCGTGGAGCAGTTGGGGAAGACCCCCTCAAAAATATCAATGCTGGCTTTACTTTTATGCTCCGAGGCTCACACTAAGGACTTAGTAAAATTTCTGAAGACCGCCCACGTACCCCAAGATACCTCCATTTATTAATTCGAGAATTGTGTGGCCAGTCTAACTGTTGATAATGGATTGGGTTTTTCTGACGCTGATTTAACCCCCAAGGGAAGGAAACACAATGATGCCTTGCATGTCTCCGTTTAATGTAGGGGAACTACATTAGCCCACGTTCTGGTGGATACAAGTTCCTCGGTGAATGTCTTACCCAAGAATGCTCTTGACCGATTAGATTGCGAAGGACTCACATTAAAACCCAGAAACATTGTGGTGAGGGCCTTTGATCTAAAAGAACAGTGCATGGAGAAGTAGACGTCTCTATCAAAGTTGGAACTCAGAATTTTGATTCAACCTTCTATGTGATGGATCACTTCTACCCTACATCAGATGTTGAAGTACCCAGTCAAGGGAAAGATCATCACAATCCATGGGGAGGAGGATTATATGGTTAGCCACCTGGACACTTTCAGGTATGTTGAAATGGACAGTGAGTTCATTGATACCCCATGTCAGAATTTTGAAGAGGTCACACAAACGGTTGTTGCGACCAAGACTGCTACCAAGACTCCAAGGGTTACCAGACCTCCATTGAAAATGGCCTCTATGAAGGATGCTAGAGCAGTAGTAGAGGAAGGTGGATGTACCATCTGGGGTCAACTTCCGGATATTCCCTACAAATCTAACAAATTTGGTTTTGGGTTTTACTTCTGAGGCCGAAAGAGCTGTACGACGTACTCACGCTGGGGGACCACCTTTATGTATCAAAATTCAGGGAGTCAATGCATTGGAGGACAATGATAACAACTGTGACATGGACGAGTGGATTTTTCCAACCATCGGCGTTGGACTCAACAATTGTGAGGCAAAAGATTTTATTCCTATTACTTTTATTCAAGAGTAATTGTCTTTTAAATTTTTTGGGCTTGTAATATTTAAACAATTTAGATTTTAAAACCTTGTGTCTTACCCTATGCACAATGGTCCACCTGTGAGGGTTGTTACTTCATCTTCATATGTCATTAATAAATCATGGGAAATTTTTGCATGCAAATTTTACGCTCTTTGTTTTTATTTTCTACCTTTTTTTTATCAAGGATAGATATGCTCTTACACACACTCACATATCGAAATGTAGATCTACATCCACTCGAGATCCCATTGGTAACGGTTCTGCTATTGCCTATCATGACTTTGAAAATATGATCTACCAAGTCGAGGACGAAGGTGAAGAAGATTGTGAGGTGCCAAGGGAAATTGAAATATTATTACAACAGGAAGAAAGGACCATACATCCCCATGAAGAGTCGATTAAAACAATTAAATTAGGTACTGAAGAGGAGAAGAAAGAAGTCAAGATAGGTGCCAACCTGGAGCATAGTGTCAAGAAGCGTTTAACTCAGATACTACATGACTATGTTGAGATATTTTCCCAGTCATACAAAGACATGCCAGGACTCAACATTGATATCATGGTCCATCGTCTGCCAACAAAAGAGGATTTCCCTCCAGTAAAATAGAAGGTTCATCGTATGCGGCAAGAAATGTCAAAGAAGATCAAGAATGAAGTCATGAAGCAGTTCAACGCTGGATTCTTAGCTATCACCTACTATCCACAATGGGTCGCAAATGTTGTTCCAGTGCCTAAGAAGGACGGTAAGGTACGTATGTGTGTGGATTATAGAGACTTGAATATGGCGATCCCCAAGGATAACTTCCCGCTTCCCCATATCGATATTCTGGTTGAAACCACCTCACATCATAAGGTATTCTCCTTCATGGATGGTTTCTCCGGATACAAATAGATCAAAATGGAACCTGAGGACATGGATAAAACGACCTTCGTCACAAAGTGGGGCACATTCTGTTACAAAGTTATGCCATTTGGGCTAAAGAACGTCGAGGTAACCTATCAGCGTGCCATGGTAGCTTTGTTTCACGATATGATCCATCACGTGATAGAGGTCTACGTGGATGACATGATAGCCAGATCTCAATCTGAAGAGGAACACCTTGACCATTTGCAAAAACTGTTTGAAAGACTGAAGAAATACAAACTGAGGCTGAACCCGAATAAATGCACTTTTGGAGTAAGGTTCGGTAAGCTCTTAGGCTTCGTTGTCGTCAGTAAAGGTATTGAAGTGGACCCTGCAAAGGTAAAATCAATACAATAAATGCCCGCTCCTCGCACCAAGAAGGAAGTTAGGGGATTCTTAGGACGGCTAAACTACATCGCCAGATTTATTTCCCATCTGACCGCTACTTGTGAACCAATCTTGAAATTACTGAAGAAAGATCAAGTGGTGGAATGGAATGACGACTGCCAGGCTTCCTTTGATAGGATCAAAGAGTACCATCAAGAGCCTCCCATTTTGATGCTATCAGTTGAGGGAAGACCTCTGATCATGTACCTAACAGTTTTGGAAAATTCAATGGGGTGTGTGTTGGGGAAGCATGACGAGTCTGGCCGAAAAGAGCATGTAATATACTACCTGAGCAAAAAGTTTACCGACTGTGAAACTAGATATTCAATGCTCGGGAAAACTTGCCGCGCTCTGGCATGGGATGCTCTCCGACTCAGACAGTATATGCTGACTCACACTACCTTATTGATATCCAAGATGGATCCAATTAAATACATATTAGAGAAGCCCACCCTCTCTGGAAGAATAGCAAGATGGCAAATGGTCCTGACCGAATACGACATTCATTACACTACCCAAAAAGCAATAAAGGGGAGTGTACTAGCTAGTCACTTGGCACATCAGGTTATGGATGACTACCAATCCATGAATTTCGAATTCCCGGACGAAGACATGATGTTGGTAAATGGTTGTGAAGAGCTCGGACCATATGACGAACTTGAACGAGGATCCTAATGGACCATGGTTTTCGATGGAGCTTCCAACATACTCGGCAACGGCATAGGCGATGTGATCGTATATCCTGAAGGTTGTCATACTCCCTTCACTTCCAGGCTGTATTTCAACTGTACCAATAATATGGCTGAATATGAAGCATGAATTATGGGTCTCAAAGCTTCCATAGATTTGGGGATTAGGTCCTTAAGTGTATTTGGAGACTCAATTTAGTCATAAGTCAGATCAAAGGATAATGGGATATGAAGCATCCTAATCTCATCCCTTATAAAGAACATATGTTGACACTGATCCCACATTTTGAGGAAATCACCTTTGAGCATTTTCCACGAGAGGAAAATCAACTAGCGGACGCGCTAGCCACTATGTCATCCATGTTTAAAATCAGGTGGAATAATGAAACTCCTCAGATCACTATTGAGAGGATGGACGAACCATCTTACTATCATGAGATTGATACTGAAGAAGTAGTGGACAAACCCTGGTTCCATGAAATTAAGAGATATATTGAGGCCCAAAAATATCCGGAGAGAGCTTCAGTCAATGATAAGAATTTCCTGAGAAGGTTCTCTGCTAAATTCTTCCTCAGTAATAGAATCCTCTATAAGCGCAACCACGACTCTACCTTGCTTCGGTGCATAGACAAGAGTGAGACAGAAAAGATCATGGCTGATTTACACGAAGGTACCTTTGGCACCCATTCTAGTGGGCACACGATGGCTAAAAAGATCCTACGTGCAGGATTCTTTTGGTCCACCATGGAAGCAAACTATTATCAGCATTCACGAACTTGCCACAAGTGCCAGATCTAAGCCGATAAAATACAGGTGCCTCCAGTTCCTATGAACGTTCTAACTGCTCCTTGGCCATTCGAAATGTGGGGCATTGACATGATTGAAGAGATAAAACCTACAACTTCTAATGGACAAGGCTTCATCTTGGTTTCCATTGATTACTTCACGAAGTGGGTCGAGGCAACTTCATTCGCTTCTGTTACCAAGAAAATTTTGGCCCGATTCATCAAACAAAATCTTATCTATTGGTATGGTATTTCATAGAGAATAATTACAGATAATGGTATGAATCTAAAAAATACTATGATCACCGCACTATGCGCACAATTCAAGATCCAGCATCATAACTCGTCTCCTTATCGACCGGAGATGAATGGCGCTGTAGAAGCCGCTAATAAAAACATCAAGAAGATCATACCAAAAAGGACAGTGACCTATAAAGACTTGTGTGATACGGTGGGAGAAATGACTTGGGTGTTTTTCATTTTATTGCAAATGTTGCGGTTAGCAAGAGTCGCCACCGATTTTTCTTTTATCCAAAAGGAAAGGATGAAAAGAACAGGAAAGACCTTTGAGATTGTTTCTTGAGTTCGGATGGTAGATTATGAAAAGGAAAGGTGTTAGCATCCTTTTCATCCATAATCATCTACGGGCTCTTAGTTGCTTGCTAGATCACTTGCTTTTGTTTGAAAATGTGCTTTGTGTGGTTTTGAAAGTATTTTGAAAAGGCGCCTTCGTTTAGGCAAACTTTGTAATAGTTCTCGTTCGTAAGAACATATACAATGTGTTGAGCTTTTGAAAATGTTTCATGTTTGGAAAAATGTATTGAAAGTGTTTTTGAAAGTGTTGGTGTTTGTTTTGAAAATAAGCAAGAGTGTTTGATTTGAAATGGAGCAAGCAACTAGGAACAATTTACCTACTCAAAAGTCTTAGTTCATTTCTTCCTTTCCTTTGATATTGCTATCTTACCATTGATTAGTAGGAAGCCTTATCTTTGGATGTAAAGGGACGGGCGTGGGTCATCGTATAGCCATGATAGCAATGTTGTAAGATATCTTAGCAATTCTCTTTGAGGGACAAAGATCATTTTGAAAGGCAACTTTGATAGCGTCATCGAGGGACTATGATCTTGTATTTTTGATTTGTTTTTGCTAAGATATCCCACATATATAACATGGCCATTTTTGTAAGGCAACAAAGTGGAATTACCCTAAGGGTGCAAGTGTGCAAATGTGTTGATTTACATGCATTGTTTTGTCTTGAATTAGGGTTTGCTAACTTGTTGATTTTATCTTTCCATATAAATCCTAATTTACTAGCATTTATATAAAGCGATAAATTATGGAAAGTAAAAATACTAAGCTATTACATCATTAGGGGAAGGGGTATATAAATTTACAAATGGGGAATTTTCAAGAAAATTAAACCTAATTATCTATTAAACCATATTGAATATTGCACAAGAATTGAATAAAATAATGCATGAATATAAATGCAAATGGAAAAATATGATTTTGTTTGATTTTCATGAAAGGGGTTTTAACCTAATTAAGAGAGATGATTAATTTAAAAATTAACAAAATTTAAATCTATATTAATTAAGAAAGAAATTAAATTAAAAATGTTTTTAGGGTTTTTTTGTAAAAAAAGGTTTTAAGTTAATAAAATAAAATGAAAATTAATTAATAAAAAGAAACATAAATTCTAAGTTAATTTTAATTAAGAAAATAAAATAATATAATAATTAAACCTAAGTCTAAATATTAATTAATTAAGAAAAAAATGGAAATTAATTTGTTTAAAAAATGTTTTTTAGTCTTTTTGTTTTATGGAGAAAATAAAATATATAAGTGTAAATAATAAAAATATTTTTATATTTTTTTTAATAAAAATAATAATAATAATAATAAAAATAGTAAAGAAAATATGAAATGAAAATAAAATAATAAAAAAAAGAAAAGAAAAGAAAATAACAAAGAAAAATAATGGGCCAGGGGTGTAAAAAATAAGGCAGGGGGTCAGAAGCTAGCAAACAAAAACAAAGCCCAATGGGAGGCCCAGGCGCCTGCGTTTGTAAATAAAAAAGTGAAAAAATGTGAAAAATGAATAAAAGGGTACCACTAGGGCTTGAACCCAGGCCCAAAAGGTTAACAGGCGCGCGCTTTACCACTGGGGTGGCTATACATCCGTTAACATTGGTGAAATAATAAACATATAACACAAATCAAGTCCTGAATGAACTTCATCTTCAACCTCCAGCCATGGATCATGTAACTTCACCATTTCTCAACAAAAAAGAAATATGCAAATATGAAAGTTACTCCATTTTTGGTTATGGAGGATGATGGAAATGCTTAGCTTGAGTTGAGAGTGGCTGAAATGGCTTGGAGAAGTCAATGTGCAGTACTCTGTTTTTGGTTATGGAGGATGATGGAAATGGAGTTACAGTCATGTAATAGGGACATGGATGGTTTGTATTTGATGTAAGGAAGATTTAGGAACTAAAAGGCCAAAGAACGCACGAGGGAAATGGAACTTTGATATGTAAAGTCAGAATTTGCACAACAATGGAGTTTTTGGGAAATTTCTGATTTAAGGGAGTTTTGGAGTGTTTCAAGGTGTTCAAGCTCGTCTTCTAGCTCACAAATAGTGACTCTATTTATAAGCAAAAAGTTTGGAGACTTGTTGTTGATCAAAATTCAAAATCACAAGTTTAAGCATAACATGTGATTTTTGAGAAATACAAGTTTCAAAGTCTTGTGTACTTGCTAAGATAAAGTGGTTATGTTTTAAACACACTTTCAAGAATGGTATTCTTCACTTTCATCCCAAAATGGCAATGTGAATTGGTTAAAGCTTAAACCACTTGGATTATAGCTCAAAAGTTTGTGTAATCCATTAATGATTGATAAATACACAAGTTATAAGGCCTGCAAAGCAAAATTATGAAGCCTAACATTGGAATTGCATTATGTGTTCATCAAGAAATGACTTGTAATTCAAGAATGAAACCCTAACTTCTTGCCTTCGGTTCTTCTTGCTCAAACATGATCTCAATGAGTTATTAGACATTTTGGAAAGCTTGTAACATCCTCTACAACCTCTATGTTGGACAATTTTGAAAATTCATCTTGTAACTATGTGAAAAATTTCCATGAAGTTAGGTCAAAATCCTACCTAAACTAGGGCAAAATTTCACTAAGTTTCCAAGTTTCATGAACATGTATTCACAAAATCATAACTTAAAATCCATGAATATCTAGAATAAGTTGTGTTATAAAATGTTTTATATCTCATTGAGATCTACAACTTTCATGTTGGAAGTTTCCTTCGAATCATCTTGCATCATAGTGAAAATTTGGCTCAAAGTTATGAAAAAATATGAATTTTTCAACACTTTGAAAAATTTCTAAGTTTAGAAATTTTGACTTTTCAAAATGAAATCTTGACTTTTTGATTTCTTGATGAACAAGTTTCATATTTTTACATGTTTTGATGAATTGTGATCGTTGACACTTGATTTTGACCAAAAAGTCAAAGTTAGCGTTTCAGTGTACATATGACTTTTGATCAGTTGACTGAAAATCAACTATCAGTCAATTGATCTTGAGGAATTCTTTGAGCCATGCCATTAGGTAAAAATGATGCATTTTAATCCTTGAGATCATAACTTATACCAATCAATCTTTTTCTAGGTCAAAAATCAGAAATTGCATCTTCTAAGTCAAAACCCTAATTTTGACCATTTTGCCCTTTTGAGGTTCTGATCAAATTTCTTGAGGAATTGTGATCCAAAATTGATCAAATGACATATATAAGTTCATATTGTTGATATAGACAAACAATTATGAAGTTTGACTGTAAATTGACCATAATTGACTTTTTCTCTAATACAATTGATTTTAGGTCAACTGATCAATTGATTGAGCAAAAATGTGATCCAAGACTTGAAACTTGCCATGAGCATTCTTCAGGGTCCAAAATGATCCATGAAAGTCATATGGGGCATTAAATTTCCATTTGTCCTTGTGCAATCTCAAACCCTAATTTTCAGTCATCAGTGCTTGAGGAGGTGACTTGAGCTGATCAACCCTTGTGCAGTCTTGAACCAAAGGAGATCTTATGAGAGATTACTTGATAAATGAGAGGGAAAATTTTGGGGTACAACAATTTCCCCTGTTCAATCTTCTTAAATCTGAAGAGTTAGATTGGCGGATCCGCCATTCGTGACTTGAAGGTGAAAGATGATTGAACACTAGAGTGCCCAGAAATTTTCACTCGAAGATGGATTGGAAATGGGATTATAGATTCCATTTGGAGGAATGATGGTAAACAGTGGAAGAAGTATCAACACAAATCTTTGGTTGATTTATACTAGAACTTGATGTTTTACCTATAAGATAAAAAGGTTAGTAAAAATGCAGATGCATGCATGATGTCTGCAAAATGTGGTATTATGCTAGATGCATTTTGTATGTATATGCTAGGATGTATGAATGTGGGATGCATGTTTTTTTTCCGGGAAAATAAATCCCCGGCTACTGCTGAGGAGTTTCTGGGAAGTTGAATCTCGGATTGCTGTTGGGGATGAAGAATATACATATCTTCAAACTTTATTGAAAGGATGCTTCTGCTGGGGCATATCTCTTGAATGCTAGTTGTTATCTGGTCGGGTCCAGGCTTCGCAACTTGCTGATGATGAGGAAGTAAACTGCTATCTGGTCGAATCCAGGCTTCACGGTAACTTACTGGGGAAGAATGGATTAACTATTATCTTGTTAGATTCATACTTCACAACAATTTGCTGGGGATAAGGAAGTTAACTATTATCTAGTCGGGTTCCAGGCTTTGTAGTAACTCTATAGAAGGGAAGAAGTTGAAATGATATCTGGTCGGGTCCAGGCTTCATTGTAACTTGAAGTGGTAACTACTATCTGGTCGGGTCCAGGCTTCATGGTTTTGGAAAAGTTATACTATTATCTGGTCGGGTCCAGGCTTCATAGTGTCTTGCTGGCATTATAGCTAGTTATTATCTAGTCGATCTCCAGGCTTCATGATAACTTGCTTGAAAAGACGAAGTTGAGCTGATATGTGGTCGGGTCCAAGCTTTACAATAACTTAATGAGATTGAAATGCTATCTGGTCGGATTCCAAGCTTTGCAGATTTCTGAGGTGGATGAGGTTAATTTTTATTTGGTCGGCTCTAGGTTTCACAATAAACTTCTTGGGGATTTAGTTGTTATCTGGTCAAATTCCAGGTTTCAGAACAAACTTCTGAGGGGAATTGCTATCTGGTAGGACCCAGGCTTCACAATAACTGTCTTGAAAAAGATGAAGTTGAAAACTGATATTTGGTCGGATCCAGGCTTCACAGTAACTTGTTAGGGTAGAGGCAAACTCTACTTGGGAGAAAAGAAGTTAAACCTTGGTCTGGTTGAATCTAGGTTCTTCTATATCTTGAAGAGTTAAACTATTATCTGGTCGGGTCCAGGTTTCATATAATCTGAAAGGTTTTTACTATTAGCTAGTCGGGCCCATGCTTTATGTAGCTTGAAAGTTGTACTAATATTTGGTCGGATCCAGGCTTCATAGTATCTTTTAGAGATATTAAAGGTTTTGTTGATGATTTTTCCAGGGATTAGGGGTTGTGGCCCTATGATTTGCAATAGTCTGAAAGGAAAAATCAAGCTGGGGAGTGTGGAACTCAGTTGGGGAGGATAGCCTTAGCTTGGGAAGGATATACTTAGCTGGGGGTAATAGATTCAGCTGGGGGAGATAGACTATGCCGGGGAATTTGAACTCAGCTAGGGAGTTACGCTGCTAAGAGATTGAGACTCTGGTTGGAGATTAACCTGTGCAAAGAGACTTTATGGATAATTCTGTTGAGGACGGTTTATTGTAGTTGTCTCGTGGGGCAAATGCTAATGAAATAACTCTGTGGGGATTATCCATATACATTAAAGAGATGCTTGTTGCTTATAAGGACACATGTGCCAAACAGTTTTAATTGTGCTCATATGCATACGTTCGTTCAATTTTAGTCATTGGACAACTTTGTATTCAAAACAAAACAGAGAGTTTGCACTTCAAAGTATATTTGTATTGATATTTTGCCCATGAATATGCATTTTTTGTACAAAGAGACGGAGATCCTAGTAAGAGGAAATCGTCGAAAGGAAAACAAAAGATTGACAACAAAACAAATAGCCATGTGGAAATGATCTCATTGCAATCCAACACTACAATTGCCCCAATGTCTTCGAATGCGCCTTGCCATTGATAGAAGTTGATTGGATTGATCTTGGACCGTTTGAACTCGAACCTTGGTAATAAAGTTGATTGTGGTGATTCCACGAGACATAGTCATACGCTTTCAATCCTTAACTTTTGCCTAGACCGCCCTTTCGGGTGTTCAGCCCACCAGGATAGCCATTTTTGCCCAAGTCTCCCTTTGGGTTTTCAACTTTCCGGGTGTACAATCTTTTGAATATATCCCTAACTTTTGGAAAAACATTTTGGTTTTCCGGGATGCCCTTATCTTGCATAGGTGTGTCAACCTAGCAGGTGTCTTATTCGTAGTATTTTTTAACTATTTCCGCGTTTATAGGATGTGGGAAGTCTTCATAATCCATGGTAGTCAGCATCATGGCACCGCTAGAGAAAACTCTCTTGACAATAAATGGCCCTTCATAGGTAGGAGTCCATTTGCCTCCGGGGTCGTCTTGTGGAAAAATGATGCGCTTTATCACCAAGTTACCCGCTTAATATACTCGAGGCTTGATCTTTTTGTTGAAAGCCTTGAGCATCCATTTTTGGTACGTCTGACCATGACAAACAGCAGCCAATCGCTTTTCATCGATCAAGTTCAGCTGATCCAATCTCGTTTGAATCCACTTGTCTTCGCCTAAACCTGCTTCATTTATAATCCTTAGTTAGGGAATCTGAACTTCCACTGGAAAAACAGCTTCCATGCCATAGACTAGGGAAAAGGGAGTTGCCCCAGATGATGTTCTAGCTGAAGTGCGGTAGCCGTGAATAGCAAACGGTAACATCTCATGCCAGTCCTTATAGGTTACTACCATTTTCTGCACAATCTTCTTAATGTTTTTGTTGGCCTCTTCGACTGTGCCATTCAATTTAGGTATATATGGAAAAGAATAGTGATGCTTGATCTTGAACTGAGTGCAAAGCTCAGTAGTCATGGCATTGTTGAGGTTAGTCCCATTGTCGGTGATGATCCTTTCGAGGATACCATAGCGACAGATGAGGTTATGTTTGATGAATCTAGCTACCATATTCTTTGTGACTGAGGCAAAAGAGGAGGCTTCGACCCATTTGGTGAAATAATCAATAGCAACCAGAATGAAGCGATGTCCATTGGAAGCGGTGGGCTTGATTTCGCCAATCATGTCAATGCCCCACCTTGCAAATGGCCACAGAGTGGTCATGACGTTCAGAGGGACAAGAGGCACATGGACCTTCTCAGCATATATTTGGCATTTGTGATAAGTTCTTGAGTGTTGATGATAATCAGTCTCCATCGTTGACTAATAATAACCAGCTCTTAAGATCTTCTTGGCCATTGTATTCCCGCTTAAGTGAGTACAAAAGGAGACCATCGTGCATGTCTTCCATAATTTCCTCTGCCTCCTTCTTGTCCACACACCGGAGTAGAGTAAAGTCATGGTTACACTTGTACAATATTCTGTTACTTAGAAAGAATTTGGATGAAAATCTTCGTAAGAACTTTCTGTTATTGATGGATGCTCCCTCAGGATACTCTTGTGCTTCAAGGTATCTCTTCACCTCATGGTACCAAGGATTTTCTGTGTCAGTGTCAAGCTCACTGCAGTGCACAGGTTCGTTGAATCTATCAATTGTAATCATAGGGGCTTCGCTGTCCTATCTGACCTTGAGCATTGAAGACATGGTTGCCAAGGCGTCAACCAACTGATTTTCTTCCCTAGGGAAGTGCTCAAAGGTGATCTCTTCGAATAAAGGAATTAGTGATAACACAAGTTCCTTGTAAGGGATAATATTAGGGTGCTTAGTGTCCCAATATCCTCTTACTTGGATAATCACTAGAGAGAAATCCCCAAACACATTCAAATGCTTGATCCTCAAATCAATGGAAGCCTTTAGACCTACAATACATGCTTCGTACTCAACCATATTGTTCGTGCAATTGAAGCATAGTATGGTAGTGAAAGTAGTGTGGCAACCATCAGGAGTTTTGTTCACAACACCAATTTTGTTACCTAAGGTGTTGGAAGCCCCATCGAAGACCATAGTCCATCGGGATCCTTGTTCAGGTCCATCATACGGCCCAGGTTTCACACAGTCGGTCAACAGCATGATGTCATCATCTGGGAAGTCGAAGTTCATAGACTGATAATCATCGACAGCTTGATGGGCCAAATGATCTGCTAGTACGCTTCCTTTGATGGCCTTTTGTGTTGTGTATTGAATTTCGTACTCAGTCAAGATCATTTTCCATCTTGTTATCCGTCCGAAGAGGGCAGGTTTCTCGAAGATGTACTTGATTGGGTCCATCTTAGAAATCAACAAAGTGGTATGATTCAACATATACTGTCTTAGCCTGCGAGTAGCCCATGCTAGAGCGCAACAAGTTTTCTCGAGCAGTGAATATCTAATTTCACACTCGGTAATCTTTTTGCTCAGGTAATAAATAGCATGCTCTTTTCGGCCAGACTCGTCATGTTGGCCCAAAATGCACCCCATAGAGTTCTCTAGTACTATCAAGTACATGATCAAGGGTCTTCCTTCAACTGGAGGCATGAGAATCAGAGGTTCTTGTATATAATCTTTAATTTTTTCGAAGGCATCTTGGCATTTATCATTCCATCTGACTACTTGATCTTTCTTCAAGAGCTTGAAGATTGGCTCACAAGTAGCAGCCAAATGAGATATGAAGCGGGCGATGTAATTGAGACGACCCAAGAATCCTCTATCTTCCTATTCAGAGTGAGGGACTGGAATTTCTTTGATGGCATTTACCTTAGACGGATCAACTTCAATGCCTTTATTGCTGACAACAAAACTTAGAAGCTTTCTAGGTCGTACTTCAAATGTGCACTTGTTATGGTTTAACCTCAACTTATACTTTTTCAACGTTTCGAATAGCTTGTACATGTGATCGATATGTTCCTCTTCAGTTTGTGATCTAGAAATAATATCATCCACATATACCTCTATTTCATGATGGATCATATTGTTGTACCCCAATTTTTGCCCCTAAGATCCCTTCATCATACCACATTGTTTCAATCACCATAAAAATCACATTAGGAACTTTGGTTCTTTCCCTATCTTTAGCTTTGCTCTTTGAGAGGTTACCAAGAAGCTTGATTTGTTTGCTTTTGTGATCATAGATATTGTACTCTGATTTTTCTCTCTAATTAATAAAATGCAATATTGGTTTGTCTTACTTGTTTATAATGTAGGTAAAATCAATGATGTTTATCAAGTTGCTTCATGGGTTCATGAGTTTATTTCCATGCCCTAGTCAAAAGCTTGAGGGATTCAAACCTCACCATTGAAGTTGTTTTGAAGTTGATATGAAATTGGTTTTTCTGGTGAAAGGTCCTCATCATCATCCTCAAAAAATTTCTATTCACAAAGGAAGAATATTGGCACAAAAAGTTTGTTCAAACTTGGCAAAGTTCCACCAAGCATTCTCTTGATCTAGAGGCTAGGGTTTTGGATTTCAAAGAGGCATATCTAGCTCATCTTTTGTTATTTTTGAGTGATTCCAAAAACATTCTTCTCTTTAAAGAGTTACCAACAAATCACTTCAAAAGTTCCAAAGAGTTTTCATGTGGAAGGAACTTGGTGAAGAAGAAAGATTACAAGTCATCCAATTGAATCCCTAATTTTCCATATGTGACTTCAAATTGTCATAACTTGGTCAATTTTTATCACCTTGAGCCCATTCTTTTTCCATTATGATCTCAAGGATGTGTAATTCATGCCTTCTTTTATGTGCAAAGTAATAAAATGGATGGAAGTTTCCTTAAGAATGCAAAAGATTATAGGTCAATTCATGATTTTTGGCCAACTTCAACAAGTCATACCTTGCTCAATTTTTGGAGATTTTGAGTGGTTCAAATTACAAAATGTCATTCAAGAGATCTACTTCATTCCATCTTTTTGGGTCAAGATAAAATTCTAAGTGGAAAGCCATGTTTGGATGCAAGAGATTATAAGTCATTTTTTAAAGAAGAATTTGAAATATTTCTAAGTATGGAAAGTCAACTCTTATTCTCCAACTTTGACTCCATGTAATTTTCAGCTCAAGCCTCCAATTGATTCCATCATTTTTCCATTGCAAAGTTTGTTACCTCATCTTTCCAAAGCATCAAGAATCATGCCTTAAGACTCTTTGAGGTGGAAATTCCATTGTTTCAAAAGTGGTAACTTGGAATTGAAGTTTCCCGGCAAGTCAGAATTTGAATTTCATGTTACAACCTCTAATCCTCAAAGTAGCACGCGTTTCGGGTCTAAACATGATTAGCCAACTTTACCAAGTGGATTAGTCCATCAAAACGCAAGAATTGGATGAGTTTTGGTGAAGTTTGGATCACACTTCACTCGTGCATCAGGTTTGCACGAATTCCCTCCAAACCTCATCATTCACTCTTCCTTTTGATCCCATTTGCTTCTCCTATAAATACATGTACTATCCCATTCATTTTCTCAAGCTTAGATAGCCAGAATCACCCTGCCAAACTTGCTTCACAACTCATAATTCAGTTACTTCGAATCCTATTCTCAAGTCTTTTTCAATCCATTTTCTCCATCAATTCACCTTCCTTGATCTTCCCTGAACCTAACCATACCTTTACATTCAAGAATTATGCCCTACATTGCTCCATAGAAGTCCAGTTTCAGATATCTGCAACTGAACTTCAATAGGTAGATTCCTTCATCAATTCTTCAAAACTTTGGTACCATTGGGTTGCTCTCATTGCCTTGGTTCTAGTCACAACAATTACTTTTATCTGGAAACACGTTTTGACCATGAATGTTCAAATCCCCTTTCAAAACTTTCTTTCCAAATTGCTTGAGTTACAGTTTATATAAAAATGGCGCGAGGGTATGGTTATCTTCGTCTTGAAGAGACGAAACGAATGGCATAGGTCTGAGCTTCTGATTTTACTGTTTGAGAGACTTGCAATTCGTGAGGCTGGAGGTTGAAGATGACCAATGTGTCACCTTCTAACCAATGAAAGCGTGCCATTTGTATTTTTTGAATTTTTTATTTTACATTTGATTCAGTGCTTTATTCAGTAAAGACCATGATATGCACAGCGCGCCAGATCCCTTGGATTTGATTACTAACGCGTTTTGACTCTCATCAAATGGTCCACATCTTTTTCTTTTATTTTCTTTTTCAGATTTTTATATTTTAATTGTTTTAAATTTCAAAAAATCATAGAAAATTAATTTTTAGTACAAAAAATCTGAAAAAATTATGAAAAATATTTTTGATTATTCTCTTTCTGGTTTTTATTTTTTAACAATTTATTTTTGTGTTTTTGTATTTTTTATGAATTTTACACTCATTTGATTTGTTTAAAAATACTTTTGCACATTTTTTAATTCTGAAAAAATTATGGGATGATCCAATGACATTGTGACAAATATAGGTGAATTTATTTTATTTTTACTTCTGACTTTACTATTTTTTACCATTTTTGTTTATTTTACCCATTTATTTTAATTTTAAAAAAATAGTTTCTGACTTTTAAAAATTCCCAAAAAAGTTGTATAATTACTTGACCTATTTTCTGATTTTTCTATGGTCTTATCTTTCATTTCTTGATTAATTTGAATATAATTGACTTTTTCTCGATTATTTTCCATTTTTTAAACATTTTTTAAACCCTTTAATGCATATATTAAATATATTATTATTTTTTGAGTATTTTCTGGCTGTCTTGGGTTGATTTTTTTATCATGGCTTTATTAACATCATTGGATCCATGGTATTGAGTTTAACTCCACAAAAGATGGATGAATGATTTTAATAATAGTTTGATTAAATATTAATTCAAATGTGATTTTTTCTTTTTTTTTACCCTAATCCCTTTTCATCTCATCCCCTTTTCATTGCACTAAGTGTTATTAGAGCATGATCTCTATATCATGTCTCAAAACAAATGGTGCATAGATTGCTATTGAACGACCTCAAAATAGGTGCGACTTCTATATAAGTCCACTTACGATTGCTTAACATAGCGCTAAATTTTGTCCCGATTCGAATAAATGATCATTCGTGGCCCAAACTTATGATTGTCAGCCCAAGTATGTTAATTTGATCTCTTTGATCCAATAACCTTGAGATTCATTGTGTGGAGGGTTTAGTTCTACCAATCCTCTAATGGATCTACAACACCTTTGGTCAACGCGGATCACTTAAAAATCGTTGATCATTAAATAATACTTATGAGAATTCCAAATGGATGATATACTTGACAAAAAGCAAATGCAACTTGTTGTGTGGAGGCTTTGGTTCTACCAATCCTCTAATGAGTTCCAAATGCAAGTTTCAAGATGGTCATCCAACTAACCACTAATTATTAAATTGTTTTATTTTATGCTTCTTATTATTTTATGCTTTATGTATTATTTTTTTTAGCATTTAAATTTCACGCCATTTTCATCTTTGCTCATTTGAGCATTTATTTTCTTGTCTTTTTTTTACTTTGCTCACTTGAGATTTTATTTTTCCTTTTTCTAAGATATTTAATAATCAACATAAACCCTAAAAAACTTTTAATGGCACTTGGACTATTTGGTTACTATCCTTGGCTTGATGGAGCATGTGACTATTTCTCAGACTTAGGATTAGAAACCTTGGCCTATCTTGGAGACTTTGTGATTTTATCTGATTATTTTGTCTGGATTTCTTAAGGTTTACCTCAAGACATTGGGTTGCTTGTTTGTTTTTGTGTGCAGGTTTTTGTGATTACATCCTTTGTTTGTAATCTGGAATTCACCCGCATACAGTCGTTACTCTACTCAATTTTTGTGAAGACTTAATACATTTGAAGAGGTCTGGTATCTTTGCTTGCTTGGTTTCAATCCAAAGAATGGGAACTATATCTTGACTCATAATGTCAAGTTTTTGGCTTCTTGTTGGTTAGATGGTCCTTATCCTTAGCTTTTACCTTATGCTTTAGGATAGTCTCTTCTTCTCCTCCCATCTTCTTTAATTTCAAAAATCTTCTCCCTCCTTTTGAAAACTCTTCTTGTTTTGAAACTTAAACACTTTCATAATAAACTTGGACTTAGGTCCAGGAATTTTCAAAACATTTTCATAAATAAACCTCAATCAATTTTATAATACTTTGACATTTTTTTTATGAGAAGACTAAAAGTCAACCAATCTCATTTCAAACCATTTTGCCATTTTGGCTTTTACCCTTAAACTTTTTCTTAAAAGATTGGACTCTTGTTAATCCTTGTAGTGATGCAAACAACTATACTTCTACAATATGTAGTGAAGAGAGATATTTTCCACTTGGGTGTTGAGTGAGGCATTGTTAATTTTAAAATCCAAGCCATATCCTCAACTTTGAGATGATGCAAATTCTCCTTTCTCATGATTGTGGGTAGTAAGTATGTTTTCCACACGGACAATGACGATGATGTCTTATTTCATAAAATTAACCAACACACTTATGTTTCAAATCTTTTAAAAGAAGAACTACGTGTACCCTGATCCCCTATTGCACGAAAGGTGGTACGTAGGCACTAAAGGTTTGCAACCGCGGTGGGTGCAAAAATCATAAATAATATACTTCTTTTCTAACCTCCACCATCCATTTCATATATAACACATTTTTATAGCCAAAATATACATATTTTACAAAGAGGTTCCTGCGGAGTACCGTAGATGTTTAGGGTGATAATACCTTCCCTTTGCATAACCAACCCTCTTACCTTGAATCTTTCCCCCTCTTTTTGGGTTATTCTCTCTTTTCCCATTCCTTTGGAAACAATAAAGCGCGGTGGTGATTTTTGTTTTGATTTGTACAAAGTCTAGTCAATCCAATGGCTTAGTCTTGAACATTTCTACCACTACAGAAAAATGGCAAATTCTCTTGCTGGTCCATCCCTAAGTGGGTTATGCCTATCTTTGTTTATATCTGTATATGTGCTATTGTTGTTTATGTGTTATAATTTGTATATATGTTTGTCTGGATTTTTCCTGGTTTTCAAGGTGCTTGGTGATTATTCATAAGTCCTATACCCGCACTTGGGAAAACTTTAAGATAGAACGGGCGGTATAGTCATGTTAACTTTGAGGGTGTAATCCCAAAAAAGGAGGCATGAGATCCCTCACTCAATGGAGGTCCCTTTGACTGTAGTGTCGTTTATCGAGTAATCGAGAAGACATACTACTTTCGACCTGGGAGCCTGCTGAAACTGAGGACCGTAGAATACCAAACCCATCTTGGCCTTTTAGGTGTAGTGCGGAAGCTATGACGGAGTAATCCAGAAATAGTTGTCACGCGATACTACACTCGAACGAGTCTTTCTTTAGAATATTACTAATTACCGAGTTAATCGGGAAGTTGGTAATATCCGAAGGAAGGATGTAGACTCTGGGAACCTCTAGAACCTTGTTCGGCAGGTGATAACTCTTAGACCAACACCTTATGGGTAATACCTTCGACCTCATGCTCGTGACATTGAACCTATGAACCCTATATATGTGATCTTATGTGTGATTGTTGCATCATGCATCCATGCACTCATAAGCATCTTTTGAAGAAAAAAAAATTTCAAGGGATTTACAGGTTGGCTATTTGTGAATATCTAAGGTACTTTTAACCATGGATTCTGGAAAGAGAAAGACCGGGAAATACAGTTTCAAGGATCCCAAGATAGATGAGCTGATCAGTATGATTCCAAAGATTGCGTGTCCTGCAGACTTTCGGAAGAAGTATGGATCCATTATTCCTCTCATGAAGCTGAAGATGAAGGAGGGTATTCTCTCGACCTTGGTCCAGTTCTATGATCCGGTCTATCACTGCTTTAACTTTCCCGATTATTAGCTGATTCCTACACTGGAGGAGTATTCTCATCTATTGGATTTACCTGTTACAAATCGTGTTCCTTTTACTGGTTTGGAGGGTGAGCCAAAACCACATGATATTGCTGCTTTGATTCATCTAGAGAAGTCTGAGGTGGAAGCCCATATGACTACTAAAGGATGGATTAGAGGATTACCAGCTCAATTCTTATTGGAGAAAGCTCATTACTTTTCCAGAATGAAGAGTACGGTTGCTTCTGAGGCCATCTTTGCTTTACTTGCTTATGGATTGTTCTTATTTCCTAATGTGGACAAGTTTGTCGACATTAACGCTATTAGGATTTTCATGATTGGAAACCCGGTTCCTAAACTGTTGGGTGATGCTTATTACTCTGTTCATCTTCGGAGTTCTTATCATGGAGGCATGATTATCTGTTGCACGCCTTTGTTATACTGATGGTTCATCTCTCATATGCCTTAGTCTCATGCCTTTTGGGATGTCAAGAAAGAACCCTGTTGGGCTCCTAAGATCATGGCACTTACTCACTCGGATATTGATTGGTATCGTCGAGCTTATCATGATATAGAGATTGTTGACAGTTGTGGTAGTTTCCCCAATGTACCTCTTCTTGGTACAAAGGGAGGAATTAACTATAACCCTGTTCTTGCACGACGACAGCTTGGATATCCGATGAGAGATAAACCAAACAATATTCATTTGAGTAGTTTCTTTCTGAAGGAGGGAGAAGACCACAAGGAAGCTAGGGAGAAGATTGCGAAGACCTGGTGTCACATTCATAAGAAGAGTAGGAAGGATTTGGGGCCTAGGGGTGCTGTTCCTTTAGAGCCATATCTTCAGTGGGTCCGATCGAGAGCCATTCAGTTGAAAATGTCGTATACTCGGGAGACACCCATGCATGATTTGTTTGTGAAGACCACTCCTCTTTTATTAGATGCTCCAGAAGAACTGCAGCTCAATTTGGTTAGGATGAAACAGGAAAGGGATGCTTGGAAGAACAAGTTCCAGACTTTAGAGAGTTCCTATAGAGCAGACTTGAAGGAGAAAGATGATTTGATCGAGATCCTTGAGAGTCGAGCGGTGGAGTCTATGGAGAGGCAAGGGGATTTATTTTCCCCTAAGTCTCAAACAGGTGCTGATTACTCACTTCCTGCTTCAGATGATTGGAAGGAGGTTGCCATCAGACAGGTGGAAGAAAACCAGAGTTTGAGGGCTCAGATTGCCAGACTCACACGGAAGCGCCAACATAGAGATTGATCTCTATCAGTTTCTTTCTCTCAGGATTTTTAGATTGTATCTTCATCTTGTAATTGGGATCATTGAAACTTGTAATCCATTTTGGAGTTATTATAATAAAAAACTTTTCAGTATTTCGAATGCGTTATTGTTTTGATGTTTGCGATATGTCTATAAATCTTAAATCCCTTGAAATATTAAAATGATGGAATAAAAATAATCATGTGCATGAAATGCATCATATTGCATATATTTCTTGCATTTATTATGCATACCTAAGTGCCTTACCCAACTTCTTTGCTTCGTTCAACAAGCTGACTCATCACTACAATACTCGGGCTAACTTAAAAAAGAAGATGGAAAATTTGGAACAGGAGAGTCGCGAGCTGCGCGAAGAAGTTTCTGCTTTGAAGGATGGCTTGGACAATTTGACTACTCTTGTGGAAGCTCTGTTGGCTGCTCAGAATCAGCCACCGAGTGTTCAACCTCAACCAACAAGAGCAAATGCTGAAGTTCCTGTTGTTCCCGTATTTGCCATTTCGACTATTGTTTAGAACTGTATGCCTCAGGGTTATCCATGGGGAATGCCGGAGAATTATGCATCTAAAGGATTCAATTTGGGCCCCCGAGATGCTTTAGTGGTTCCAAATGTTGTTACTCCAGCACCTCCTGAGGTGCATACTGTTCCTGATGCACCTCCTTCGGTGAATTTGGTTCTGTTTGTTAACGAAGATGTGTGTCGTCCTTTGCCTCCGCCAAGTGAAGACTTGGGTCTTTATGACAGAATGGATGATTTCCAAGAGCAGTTTGATAGAATGCAAAGAGAGATGAAGGCTCTTAGGGGAAAAGAGTTATTTGGGAAGAACGTGAATGAGCTGTGTTTGGTCCCAAATGTTAAAGTGCCTGCTAAGTTCAAGGTCCCTGAGTTTGAGAAGTACAAGGGCAACACTTGCCCTCGTGCTCACTTGGTGATGTATGTAAGGAGAATGTCTACCCACACCGATGATCAACGTCTGCTGATTCACTTTTTCCAGGATAGTCTGACCGGTGCAGCATTGAAATGGTACATGAGTTTAGATAGCACCAATATCCATACCTTTAATGATTTGGGAGAAGCATTCATAAAACAATACAAGTACAATGTGGACATGGCACCCGATCGTAACCAGCTTAGGGTCATGGTTCAGAAAGACAGAGAATCGTTTAAAGAGTATGCACAAAGATGGCGCGAAGTGGAAGCACAAGTGATTCCTCCTATGGAAGAGAAGGAAATGACTAAAATTTTTCTGAAGACGCTGAGTGCCTTCTACTACGAAAGAATGGTTGCAAGTGCCCCAAGTGATTTCACAGAGATGGTAGGGATGGGTGCCTGCCTAGAAGAGGCAGTAAGAGAAGGCCGTTTGAAAAAGGGAGAAGGATCCGGAGGTGGGAAGAAGCCATCTTATGGGTTTACCAAGAAGAAAGAAGGAGACGCAAATGCTGTTATACAAGAGAGGAGGGTAAACACTCCTAGAAGTAATTATCAGCGTCACCAGCAAGTTGCTTCAGTTACTCCTGTTGTTGCTTATCAAAGAAAATCCCAGCAGGGGAACCAAGGGAATAATCAGAGAAGGGAGAACTATAACCCTACTCCCATGAGTTATGCAGAGCTACTACCAGCATTGATTTAGAAGAAGTTGGTCCAGACACGACCACCTCCAGCAATAACATCTCCATTGCCTTGGTATTACAAAGCAGACCAAACATGTGCTTTTCATCAGGAAGCACCAGGGCATAGTGTTGAGAACTGTTACCCTTTAAAGACTGAAGTGCAAAAGTTGGTGAAGTCTGAAATTCTATCTTTCAAGGACATGGGACCTAATGTGAAAGATAATACTCTACCCAAGCACGGGGGAGTAAATGCTATAAATATGGTGGCCGGTTGTCCAGGTGATTTCTAGAGTTTTGACATTAATCTGGTTAGAGGAGATTTGGTGCAAATGCATGCAGACCTCTGTGAATTCAGTTATTATAGACATGACCACGCCGGTTGTGCTGTTTGCAGTATAAACATCCAGGGTTGCGAAAAGATAAAGGTTGATTTGCAGGAGATGATGAATGAAGGGTTAATCCATATAATCAGGCCTAGGGTAGAATATGAGGAGGAAGTGAATATGGTTTCTGGATGTCCGGGTGAATTCAAATTTTTTGAAGTAGAGCATATGAATGAAGATCTCGTACAGTTGCATGCTACCTTTTGTCGTACTATTGATCAGGTAGAACACCAATATGGATCTTGCATAGTTTGTTGTCAAGACCCCCGAGGATGTTCTATTGTGAGAGAGGGTGTTCAGCTGCTGTTAGACAATGGGACTATCAAGATCACAGGACACAAAGATGATTATCACGAGATTGATATGATTGAAGTTTGTTTGATGGGAGAAGAGTCAGAGGAAGAGTATACCTCCGCGGATGAGTATTTTTCTTCAGACAAAGATTTGTTTGCCGGAAATGACCTTTTGAGGGCTGATTATGTTGAGGAAGGTGTAAACATCATCGTACCTTGTTTTGGTGCACCCGCTCACCTTGAGGTGGAGTACCATAGCAAACCAGCTGTTACCCCATTGGTAATTAGTCTGCCAGGTCTTGTTCCCTATAAATCGGATAAGGCGGTGCCTTACAAATAAAACGCTACAATCTTGGAAGATGGGGTGGAAGTTCCCATCCAGCCAATGCCAGATGTTGGAAATATAGATGATAGTAGCAGGGTGACCCGTAGTGGTCGTGTGTTTGCGCCAGTTATTCGAAAAGACATTGTTGTTGGAAAGAAAATTGCTGAGAATGATGAGCCTAAGAAGGCTGTAGGAGATACTAGTGGAGCCACATTAGAGAAAGAAGTGGATAATATCCTGAAGGTAATTAAGATGAGCAACTACAAAATTGTAGATCAGATATTGCAGACTCCTTCAAAGATATACATCCTGACATTAATGATGAACTCCTCTACTCATAGGGAATCATTGATGAGAGTACTAGACCAAGATTTTGTGGATAATGACATGGCATTGGAACAATTCAGGAGCGTAATTGGAAACATTTCGTCATGTAACAACTTGAGTTTCTGCGATGATGAGTTACCAGACGAAGGGAGGAATCACAACCTGGCCCTCCACATATCCATGAACTGCAAGAATGCCTCGCTATATAACGTGCTAATTGATAACGGATCTGCGTTGAATGTCATACCGAGAAGTACCCTCATGAAGTTAAAGTATCAGGGAACACCTATGCGCCCGAGTGGCATCATTGTGAAGGATTTTGATGGATCGAGGAAATCTGTCATCGGTGTGGTGGACTTACCCATCCACATAGGACCACATTTGTTCTTGATAACTTTCCAGGTAATGGATATTATTCCCGCGTATGGTTGTTTGCTAGGACGACCATGTATACACGAAGCTGGGGCTGTCACTTCAACTTTGCATCAGAAGCTAAAGTTTGTGCGTGAAGGGAAGGTAGTGATCATAAAAGGGGAGCAGGCATTGTTGATATCCCATCTATCGTCTTTCAGTATTGTAGAAGCGGATGAGGCTGCTGTTGGAACCCAGTTCCAAGCCCTATCCATTGACAACATAAGGAAGAATGAGAATTATGTGGTCTCACTGAAGGATGCGCAGCAGGTTGTGCGCAATGGTCATAATGCAGTTTGGGGACGACTTGTGGATCCACCCGTGAACAAAAACAAAGCTGGTTTAGGTTTCTCTTCGAGGAATGGCAAAAGCGAAAGTTTGAAGTCAAAGTTTTCTGTGAACAGTTATCATGATGTTTTCCACAGCGGAGGCTACCTCCATCCGATTGGTTCTGGAGTTAATGTTGTTGAAGAGGATGAAGGAGAGCAGGAAGCACCTAATTATGTGATGCATGGAGTCCGAGTTCAGAACTGGGTCACCATTGATGTTCCTTCTTGCATAAATGTTTCAAAGTAATTTGTTTTGTTAATCTGTTTCTTTCTTTTGAAAAGCTTTCACTCTGCCCAAGGTGGAAGTATTAATGTTGTAGGGCTTATCTGTTTGCTATAATTGATAAGATCATTAATAAAAGTTGTCTTTGCTTCCAAAATTATGTCTTTTATTTTCTGCCTTTTTCTTGGGAAATGGTAATAAAAAAAACCTTTCAAAATAAATAATAAATGAAAATTAATCTGCATGATCACTTGTTATATGTGTCAGTTTCTAAAAGCAATCATAAATCACATGTGCAGATTAATTAAAAAACCCGTTGAATACAATGACCCTGCACCCTCTCCCAACGAGGAGAATACCTTTCATCCATATAAGGAGCCTTTGGAATGGGTTAATTTGGGTTCAGAAGAAGATCCGAAGGAAGTTAAGATTGGAGCATCGTTGCATCTTGATGTGAAGAGCGGGTTGATTGAGCTATTGAAAGAGCACGTGGATATTTTTGCTTGGTCTTATCAAGATATGCCTAGTCTAGATACAAACATTGTCGAGCATCATTTGCTGTTGAAGCCAGAGTGTCCGCCAGTTAAACAAAAGTTGAGAAGAACCCATCCAGATATGGCAGTAAAGATCAAGGAGGAGGTCCTAAAGCAGATTAATGCTGGTTTTATTGTGACGTCAGTGTATCCTCAATGGATTCCCAATATTGTCCCAGTACCGAAAAAAGACGGAAAAGTCCACATGTGCGTAGATTACAGAGATCTAAATAAAGGTTATCCAAAATATGATTTTCCATTGCCTCACATTGACATGTTAGTGGATAGCACA
Source organism: Vicia faba (assembly GCA_948472305.1). Lineage (NCBI taxonomy): Eukaryota > Viridiplantae > Streptophyta > Magnoliopsida > Fabales > Fabaceae > Vicia > Vicia faba. Next base: position 1,220,601,945 of record OX451739.1, on the reverse strand, counting down.
ACAAAATTCAAGGTATTCTCATTCATGGACGCATTTTCCGGGTATAATCAAATATGAATGGCTCCATAGGACATGGAAAAAACAACGTTTATCACACCCTGGGGAACATTCGGTTACAAAGTGATGCCCTTCGGGTTGAAGAACGCTGGTTCAACGTACCAGAGGGCTATGACAACCCTATTCCATGATCTGATGCACAAGGAAATCGAAGTATATGTTGATGATATGATTTCCAAATCCCAAACTAAAGAAGGGCATATAGAAGATTTGTTGAAGTTGTTTCGGCGTTTGAGGAAGTATCGTCTCCGCCTGAATCCAAATAAATGCACCTTCGGAGTTAGATCGGGGAAATTGTTGGGTTTTTATTGTTAGCCAGAAAGGAATTGAAGTTGACCCTAACAAAATCAAGGCAATTCAAGAAATTCCAGCGCCAAGAACTGAAAAGCAAGTCAGGGTTTTCCTCGGGCGTTTGAATTATATCTCCAGATTTATTTCCTACATGGCTGCAACGTGTGAACCGATCTTTAAGATGTTAAAGAAAGATCAAGGTTGTGTGTGGACAGATGACTGCCAAAGGGAATTTGAAAGTATTAAAGAGTATTTGCTTGAATCTCCTATCTTGCTCCCTCCTGCAGAAGGAAGACCGTTGATTATGTATTTGACAATGTGAGATAAATCCAAGGGTTGTATTCTGGGACAACAGGATGAAACAGGAAAGAAATAGTTTGCCATTTATTATCTCAGCAAAAAGTTCACTGATTGTGCTTTGGCCTGGGCGGCAAAGCGTTTGCGGCAGTATATGTTGAATCATACTACTTGGTTGATCTCTAAAATGGATCCAATCAAGTATATTTTTGAAAAGCCTACTCTTACTAGGAGAATTGCCCGCTGGTAGATGTTGTTATCTGAATATGATATTAAATATCACACTCAAAAAGCTATTAAAAGTAGTGTGTTGGCAGATTATCTTGCTCACCAGCCGATGGAAGATCATCAGTCTGCAGAATATGAATTCCCCGATGAAGATGTGATGTTCTTGAAAGTGAAAGATTGTGATGAACCATTTCCTGAGGAGTGCCCCGACCCTGAATCTCGTTGGAATATGGTATTTGATGGAGCTGTGAATGCTTATGGTAAAGGAATTGGTGTTTTGATTGTCACTCCTCATGGATCACATATTCCTTTTACTACGAGGTAAACATTTGATTGCACTAATAATATGGCGGAATATGAGGCTTTCATCATGGGTCTTGAGGAAGCTATTGATCTCAGAATCAAGATTCTAGATATGTATGGTGATTCAGCTTTGGTAATAAATCAGATTAAAGGAGAATGGGACACTCGTCACCCTGGCTTGATCCCTTACAAAGATTATGCTAGAAAACTACTACCCTTCTTCAATAAAGTTGAATTCCATCACATTCCTAGAGATGAAAACCAATTGAGAGATGCTCTGGTAACTCTGGCTTCCATGTACCAAGTAAATGCTTGGAATGATATACCCTGAATTACAGTTCGATGGCTAGATAGGCCCACTCATGTGTTTGCGACTGAGGAGGTAGCAGATGAAAAACCTTGGTATCATGATATCATACATTTTCTTCAGACTCAGGAATACCCGTTTGGTGCGTCAAAGAAAGATAGAAAGACACTGAGAAGATTGGCAGACAGTTTCTTCTTCAGTGAAAATGTGCTATACAAGAGAAATTTTAACATGGTCTTGCTCAGATGCGTGGATAGACACGAAGCAGACATGTTGATGCATGAGATTCATGAAGGTTCAATTGGAACTCATGCTAATGGACATTCAATGGCTAAAAAGATGCTAAGGGCAGGATATTATTGGTTGACAATGGAATCTGATTGTTACAAATTTGCAAAGAAGTGCCATAAATGCCAAATTTATGCAGATAAGATCCATGTGCCTCCGACACTTCTCAATGTGATTTCCTCCCCATGGCCTTTCTCTATGTGGGGTATTGACATGATGGGGATGATAGAACCCAAGGCTTCGAATGTACACCGTTTCATCTTGGTAGCAATTGAATACTTTACCAAATGGGTAGAGGATGCTTCATATGCCAATGTTACCAAACTGGTGGTGGTGCGTCTCATAAAAAACAATCTTATATGCCGATACGGTGTGCCAAGCAGAATCATCACTGACAATGTCTCAAATTTGAACAACTAGATGATGACGGAACTGTGTGAAGAATTCAAGACTGTCCATCATAATTCATCTCCATACAAGCCAAAGATAAATGGGGCTGTTGAAGCTGCTAATAAGAATATCAAGAGAATTGTCCAGAAAATGGTTGTCACTTATAAGGATTGGCTTGAAATGCTCCTTTTTGCTCTGCATGGATATCGAACATATGTTCGCACTTCAACAGGAGGGACCCTGTTTTCCCTAGTGTATGGAATGGAAGTTGTACTCCATGTCGAGGTAGAGATTCCCTCGCTGCGTGTGATAATGGGAGCCAAATTGACAGAGGTTGAATGGGTTCGGAAAAGGTTTGACTAATTGAATTTGATTGAAGAGAAGAGAATGACAGCTTTCTGTCATGGGCAGTTATATCAGAAAAGAATGAAGAAAGCATTTGATAAAAAGGTCAAACCTCGTGAATTCATAGAAGGCGACCTCGTGCTCAGAAAGATCATTGCTTTCAATGCTGATTCTAAGGGCAAGTGCACTACCAATTTTGAAGGCCCGTATGTTGTCAAGAAAGCCTTCTCTGGTGGTGCATTAATTCTTGAAACTATGGATGTCCAGGAGTTCCCACGTCCCATGAATGCTGATGCAGTCAAGAAATACTTCGCCTAAAGAAATAAAAGAACAACTCGCTAAGTTGAAAACCCGAAAGGGCTGCCTAGGCAAAAAGGAGCATCTGTAGGCTGAAAACCCGAAATGGCGGTCTAGGAAAAAATTAGAGACATAAACAAAATAAATTTCCCCCTAAGTTGAAAACCCCCAAGGGCAGCTTTGGCAAAAGTTAGGGATTTTCTTGGCAAGTAACTACGTCAGACGAAACTTGATCACCGTAGCAACAATCTTCTGAGATCCTCACCATACTTCAACGGAGGCTGCTGCTCAGGATTTCAAAAGTTGTTAGGGGGGATAATGGTCATTTTATCATAATGTATCTTTTCCATTATGTATTACCATTTCCAAAACATTGTAATCATCCATGGAGTCTCGCCATTCTCACACTACCATTCTATTAATGAAATTCGAGCTTTTGCCTAATTCTTTGTATTCTTAATTTTATTTAGCTTGCAAAGACTTCATTTATTAATGATAATAAATTTTAAAGCAAAGATATTAAAAAGAAAAACTAAATTCTAAAAAAAAAAGATCTTTACAATTCAATTTACTTTGGGATTTGTGATGAAATAATGACAACAAAAATGGTGATCCCAAGGATGAACAAATTCTGGTTGCTTTAAGAAGATTTACTTCCTTCATAAAGGTTTTCTCATGTCATTTTGATGGTATGTGCGAATCTTTGTGTGTTTCCCAGATAGTTGAGGACGATATCAGTGGGTACAAAGTACAGTATTTGGGTTGGTGATCCTATTATTCCCAGTCAATTCTTGATTCGCTTTTGATTTTGGGTTTGCATGGTCGGAAGCCTTCGTCCCAGCTTCCCCAAAAAAGTTTTCCCTTATATGATGAAAGGTTTTATGTCCCTTGGTGTGCTGAGGTGTCGCTCTTTTTACAGTATCGACACTAGTGTTGACTTCTTGATCTCCCGGGAGGGTTATCCCAGGGCATCTCTAGTTGGAATGAGGGTTCATGGTTAAAATTTTCAACCCGCAGTTTCTTTTCTCTTGGGAGGTAGGCTTGAATTCCCCAGTGAGGTTTGGTTGTTTCGACGTCAGTATGCTTTATTTAAGTTTGATCTTGCAATATCCAATAGGCATGTTACTTTTGGAAAACTGTTTCTCCGATGAAATAGGAAGCAGGGCGTTCTATCCCGGTGTCTGTTTGATTTAAGCTACAGTCGGATTATGTTCTCCTCAGTGAAGTTATGTAATAGGATTGGTTTCCACAGTCTCTTTCACCTTTCCTGGATTGATCTTTCTGATTGAGGCTTAGCCCAATGTTGTTAGTAACTGAGGCGGTTTCGTTTGTCTGCACTTATTATGTATCCTTTTTATCAGCATATGCACAATAGCACTCGTACATTCATACATACATCATACATTTCTAAAATCATCATTCATGGACATTGTGTTTCTGAACTTTACTGCAACGCTCTTTGTTTGGTTGAATTTGGTCTTCCCTCTTGAGTTTATTTCTCAAATGATGAATTTGCTTTGGCCGTCTTGCTCCGTTTTTTTTCCTGAATTGAATTTGTGGTTGCATGACGATGTCGTGTATTATGGATTTCTGAAAACTTTGAATTTTTGCTTGTGCATTTATTTTGCACAAGGAGACTTTATCCACTCAGCGGGAATATCATGGCATTTCTCCGGGAAGTCATATTTTTATCCCTAGAAAGTAATTTCTCTTGGCATTTCCCCTTTGACAATAAGTGGAAGTCTCTTTATTTAAGACAGGTTACATATTACCGTTTCCAGGAAGATCTCCTTGGTTAAGAAAGAAGTTGAGACCCGTTCTTGAAAAAACACCAGAATCTTGAGGAAACTTTATATTTTATCTTTCTACCTTCAGTGAACGTTGGTAGTACATTGGTAGTGAATGTCGATGTTTCTTATCTTTTTGCTATCTTCAGTGGATGTTGATAGTTCATCATCAATGAATAGCGGTGGTATGATATTTTCTCTTTCTACCTTCAGCGAATGTTGGTAGTACATTGGCAGCGAACGTTGGTGTTTCTTATCTGTTTTCTACTTTCAGTGAACGTTGGTAGTACATTGGCAATGAACATCGATGTTTGTATCTTGTTGCTATCTTCATTGAACATTGATAGTTCATCGTCAGTGAACGGCGGTGGTATGATATTTTCTCTTTCTACCTTCAGTGAACGTTGGTAGTACATCGGCAGTGAACGTTGGTGTTTCTTATCTTTTTTCTATATTCAGTGAATGTTGATAGTTCATCGTCATTGAACGGAGGTTGTATGATATTTTCTCTTTCTACCTTCAGTGAATGTTGGTAGTACATCGGCAGTGAACGTCAGTGTTTCTTATCTTTTTGCTATCTTCAGTGAATGTTGATAGTTCATCGTCAGTGAACGACGATGGTATGATATTTTCTCTTTCTACCTTCAGTGAACGTTGGTAGTACATCGGTAGTGAACGTTGGTGTTTCTTATCTTTTTGCTATCTTCAGTGAACATTGATAGTTCATCATCAGTGAAAGGCGGTGGTATGATATATTCAGAGAATGTCGATGCTTGTTATCCTCCTCTCTGATTCTATTCTCGTGGTTTACCAGTGATTTATTTTCCTGGTGGGATTGCTCTTTTGCTTCTGCATTTTGTGTTGCCTCCCCAATGCTACTTTGTGTCTCTTTTATTCATATGCATTCATATAGATAAACATTTGTAAGGCATCTTAGGGCCAAAAACAGGGTTTGTTTTATATTTAAGTGTCTTCGATCACGTCGACACAAAGATTTTTAACCTTCATATCTCTGGATAGAAGAAACTTAAATAAGGGAAGTTGTTGTACCCCAATTTTTGCCCCTAAGATGCCTTCATCATACCACATTATTTCAATCACCACAAAAATCACATTAGGAACTTTGGTTCTTCTCCCTATCTTTAGCTTTGCTCTTTGAGAAGTTACCAAGCACCTTGATTTGTTTGCTTTTGTGATCATAGATATTGTACTCCGATTTTTCTCTCTAATTAATAAAATGCAATATTGGTTTGTCTTACTTGTTGATAATGTAGTTAAAAGCAATGAGGTTTATCAAGTTGCTTCATGGGTTCATGAGTTTATTACCATGCCCTAGTCAAAAGCTTGAGAGATTCAAACCTCACCATTGAAGTTGTTTTGAAGTTGATATGAAATTGGTTTTGGTGGCCATAGGTCCTCATCATCATCCTCAACAAATTGCTATTCACAAAGGAAGAATATTGGCACAAAAAGTTTGTTCAAACATGGCAAAGTTCCACCAAGCATTCTCTTGATCTAGAGGCTAGGGTTTTGGACTTCAAAGAGGCATATCATGCTCATATTTTGATATTTTTGAGTGATTCCAAAAAAATTCTTCTCTTAAAATAGTTACCAACAAATTACTTCAAAAGTTCCAAAGAGTTTTCATGTGGAAGGAACTTGGTGAAGAAGAAAGATTACAAGTCATCCAGTTGAATCCCTAATTTTCAATATGTGACTTCAAATTGTCATAACTTGGTCAATTTTGATCACCTTGAGCCCATTATTTTTCCATGATGATCTCAAGGATGTGTTCTTAATGCCTTCTTTTATGTGAAAAGTAAGAAAATGGATGGAAGTTGCCTTAAGAATGCAAAAGATTATAGGTCATTTCATGATTTTTGGCCAACTTCAACAAGTCATAACTTGCTCAATTTTTGAAGATTTTGAGTGGTTCAAATTGCAAAATGTCATTCAGAGATCTACTTCATTCCATCTTTTTGGGTCAAGAGCAAATTCTAAGTGGAAAAACATGTTTGGATGCAAGAGATTATAGGTCATTTTTTAAAGAAGAATTTGAAATATTTCAAAGTATGGAAAGTCAACTCTTTTTCTCCAACTTTGACTCCATGTAATTTTCAGCTCAAGCCTCCAATTGATTCCATTCTTTTTCCATTGCAAAGTTTGTTACCTCATCTTTCCAAAGCATCAAGAATCATGCCTTAAGACTCCCTGAGGTGGAAATGCCATTGTTTCAAAAGTGGTAACTTGGAATTGAAGTCTCCCTGCAAGTCAGAATTTGAATTTCATGTTACAACCTCTAAACCTCAAATTAGCATGCGTTTTGGGTCTAAAAATGATTATCCAACTTTCCCAAGTAGATTAGTGCATCAAAACACAAGAATTGGATGCGTTTTGGTGAATTTTGGATCACACTTCACTCGTGCATCAGGTTTGCACGAATTCCCTCCAAAACGCATCATTCACTCTTCCTTTTGATCCCATTTGCTTCTCCTATAAATACATGTACTATCCCATTCATTTTCTAAAGCTTAGATAGCCAGAATCACCCTGCCAGACTTGCTTCATAACTTAGAATTCAGTTACTTCGAATCTTATTCTCAAGCCTTTTTCAATCCATTTTATCCATCAATTCACCTTCCTTGATCTTCCCTAAACCTAACCATACCATTACATTCTAGAATCGTGCCCTACATTGCCCCATAGAAGCCCAGTTTCAGAGCTCTGCAACTCAACTTCAAAACTTTGGTACCTTTGTGTTGCTCTCATTGACTTGGTTCTAGTCGTAACAGTTACTTTTATCTGGAAACACGTTTTGACCATGAATTTTCAAATCCCCTTTCAAAACTTTCTTTCCAAATTGCTTGAGTTATAGTTTATATAAAAATGGCACGAGGGTATGGTTATCTTTGTCTTGAAGAGATGAAACGAATGGTATATGCATGAGCTTCTGATTTTACAGTTTAAGAGACCTGCAATTCGTGAGGCTGGAGGTTGAAGATGATCAACGTGTCACCTTCTAAACAATGAAAGCGTGCCATTTGTATTTTTTGAAATTCTGATTTTACATTTGATTCAGTGCTTTATTCAGTAAAGACCATGATATGCACAACGCGCCAGATCCCTTGGTCCACATCTTTTTCTTTTATTTTCTTGATACTAACGCGTTTTGACACTCATCCAATGGTCTACATCTTTTTCTTTTATTTTCTTTTTCTAATTTTTATATTTTAATTGTTTTAAATTCCAAAAAATCATAGAAAATTCATTTTTAGTAAAAACAATATGAAAAAATTATGAAAAATATTTTTGATTATTCTCTTTCTGATTTTTATTTTTTCACAATTTATTTTTTTTGTTTTTGTGTTTTTATGAATTTTACACTCATTTGATTTGTTTAAAATGTTTAAAAATACTTTTGCACATTTTTTAATTCTGAAAAAATAATGGGATGATCCAATGACATTGTGACAAATATTGGTGACTTTATTTTATTTTTTCTTCTAACTTTACTATTTTTTACCATTTTTGTTTATTTTACCCATTTATTTTAATTTTGAAAAAATAGTTTCTGACTTTTAAAAATTCCCAAAAAAATTGTATAATTAGTTAACCTATTTTCTGATTTTTCTATGGTCTTATCTTTCATTTCTTGATTAATTTGAATATAATTGACTTTTTCCCCATTATTTTCCATTTTTTAAACATTTTTTAAACCCTTTAATGCATATATTAAATATATTATTATTTTGTGAATATTTTCTGGCTGTCTTGGATTGATTTTTTGATCATGGCTTTATTAACATCATTGGATCCATGGTGTTGAGTGTAACTCCACAAAAGATGGATGAATGATTTTAATAATAGTTTGATTAAATATTAATTCAAATGTGATTTTTTTGTTTTTTTTACCCTAATCCCTTTTCATCTCATCCCCTTTTCATTGCACTAAGTGTTGTTGGAGCATGATCTCTATATCATGTCTCAAAACAAATGGTGCATAGATTGCTATTGAACGCCCTCAAAATAGGTGCGACTTCTATATAAGTCCACTTACGATTGCTTAACATAGCGTTAAATTTTGTCCCGATTCGAATAAATGATTATTCGTGGCCCAAACTTATGATTGTCAGCCCAAGTATGTTAATTTGATCTCTTTGATCCAATAACCTTGAGATTCATTGTGTGGAGGCTTTGGTTCTACCAATCCTCTAATGGATCTACAACACCTTTGGTCAACACTGATCACTTAAACATCGTTGATCATTAAATGGTACTTATGAGAATTCCAAATGGATGATATACTTGACAAAAAGCAAATGCAACTTGTTGTGTGGAGGCTTTGGTTCTACCAATCCTCTAATGAGTTCCAAATGCAAGTTTTAAGATGGTCATCCAACTAACCACTAATTATTTACTTGTTTTATTTTATGCTTCTTATGTATTATTTTACTTTTTTAGAATTTACATTTCACGCCATTTTCATCTTGGCTCATTTGAGCATTTATTTTCTTGTCTTTTTTTTACTTTGCTCACTTGAGCTTTTCTTTTTCCTTTTTATAAGATACTTAATAATCAACATAAACCCTAAAAAACTTTTAATGGCACTTGGACTATTTGGTTACTATCCTTGGCTTGATGGAGCATGGGAATATTTCTCGGACTTAGGATTAGAAACCTTGGCCTATCTTGGAGACTTTGTGATTTTATCTGATTATTTTGTCTGGAGTTCTTGAGGTTTACCTCAAGACATTGGGTTGCTTATTTGTTTCGTGTGCAGGTTTTTGTGTTTACATCCGTTGTTTGTAATCTGGAATTCACCCGCATACAACCGTTACTCTGCCAAATTTTTGTGAAGACTTAATACATTTGAAGTTGTCTAGTATCTTTGCTTTCTTGGTTTCAATCCAAAGAATGGGAATTCTATCTTGACTCATAATGTCTATTTTCTGGCTTCTTGTTGGTTAGATGGTCCTTATCCTTAGCTTTTACCTTATGCGTTAGGATAGTCTCTTCTTCCCCTCCCATCTTCTTTAATTTCAAAAATCTGCTCCCTCCTTTTGAAAACTCTTCTTGTTTTGAAACTTAAACACTTTCATAATAAACTTGGACTTAGGTCCAGGCATTTTCAAAACATTTTCATAAATAAACCTCAATCAATTTAATAATACTTTGACATTTTTTATGAGAAGACTAAATGTCAACCAATCTCATTTCAAACCATTTTGCTATTTTGGCTTTTACCCTTAAACTTTTTCTTAAAAGATTAGACTCTTGTCAATCCTTTCAGTGATACAAACAACTATACTTCTATAATATATACTGAAGAGAGATATTTTCCACTTGGGTGTTGTGTGAGGCATTGTTGATTTTAAAATCCAAGCCATATCCTCCACTTTGAGATGATTCAAATTCTCCTTTCTCATGATTGTGGGTAGTAAGTATGTTTTACACACGGACAATGACGATGATGTCTTATCTCTTAAAATTAACCAACACACTTATGTTTCAAATCTTTTAAAAGAGGAACTATATGTACCCTAATCCCCTATTGCACGAAAGGTGGTACGTAGGCACTAAAGGTTCACAACCGCGGAGGGTGAGAAAATCATAAATAATATACTTCTTTTCTCACCTCCACCATCCATTTCATATATAACACATTTTTATAGCCAAAATATACAGATTTTACAAAGAGGTTCCTGCGGAGTACCGTAGATGTTTAGGGTTCTAATACCTTCCCTTTGCATAACCAAACCCCTTACCTTGAATCTTTCCCCCTCTTTTTGTGTTATTCTCTCTTTTCCCATTCCTTTGGAAACAACAAAGCGTGGTGGCAATTTTTATTTTGATTTGTACAAAGTCTAGTCAATCCAATGGCTTAGTCTTGAACATTTCTACCGCTACACATATCATGAAATAGAGCTACCATAGCCCTTTGATATGTTTCCCCTACATTCTTCAATCTGAACGACATTAACTTATAGCAAAAGGTTCCCCGTTGCATAACGAAAGTTGTCTTCTCCATGTCTTCGGGAGCCATCCTTATTTGATTATAGCCTGAGAAGCCATCCATAAAAGAGAAGACTTTATGCTGAGCAGTGTTATCAACCAAGACATTAATGTATGGTAGAGGGAAGTCATCTTTGGGGCTTGCCTTATTCATATCCCTATAGTCTACGCACATGCAAACTTTTACGACTTTCTTTGGTACTTGCACGACATTTGCAACCCATTGGGGATAGGATATCACAGCTATGGACCCTGCTTCAAATTGTTTAATCACTTCAGCTTTTATCTTCTCAGACATATCAAGACTCATGCGACAAACCTTTTGTTTGATAGGAGGACAATCTTCTTTCGTCAGCAGATGATGAACTACGATGTCGGTATCCAACCCGGGCATATCCTCATATGACCAAATAAACACTTCCACATAATCATGCAACATTTGAACTAACCTGCTCTTGACACTATCTTTTAAGTTAGCCCCAATCTTAACCTCTCTATTGTCTGTCTCGGTACCCAGATTGATGACTTCAACTGACTCTTTGTACGGTTGAATAGCTTTTTCCTCTTGTAATTGAAGTCTGGCTAGTTCTCCCGGTATTTCACAATCGTCCACGCCTTCGTCTTCGGCTTGGTTGACTGGACATTCAAAGTCATAGTTGGAAACGGTAGAGTCATTGGCAATAAGATCTAGAGTGGATGAGGACCTGCAAGAGTGTGTGTGTGTGCATGTAAGATACATGGCTATTTTGAAAAATGTATTTGAAGAAAAGAAAGACAATGAACAAAAATATTTTAATGCAAAAGAGTCTAATGATTTATATTGAATGATCATATGATTAGATGAACATAAATAAAACCCTTGACAAATGGACCAAAGTGCCCCGGGCCAGGCACATTTTTTAAAAGTCATTTTTAAATATTACAGACAAAATGTTCTTGAATTGAAAGAAAAGCAATAACAAGTATATTACTCCTCAATGATGGAGATCGGCACGAAGTCCTTTGCATGCCAATTCTTCAGCTCCGTTGAAGTAGGATACATCTAATCTTCAAATGTAGCTTCTTCTTCAGAAACACCTACAACATTGACTTCATGGCTACCAATGCGGAGAGGTGGCTTTCCTACACAAGCACGCCTCACTTACTTCTGAGCTTTAATGGTGAAACCCAAATCAAACTTGTCCGCTTTGAATGGGATATCGAGGAGTTTCTCCCAATTATCATAATTTCCTTCTTCAATTGCAGCACGGGTGTTGCACCCCAAAATTTGCCCTCTCATGTTTTCCAAAGTCTTCCCCCTGCATGGTTGATCACAAACTCTTGCCTAAGGAAAAAGAAATTTTTTGAGTGGTGCTTTAAGTACCTTTCGATTGGCATTCTGAAAGACCCTTCGATTGGTATTCTGAAGGCAGTTTCGACAGGCATGTTAACCATGTCCTTCGATTAGCATGAAGAGCCTTTCGATTGGCATTATGGACAGACACTTCGATTGGCATTCTGAAAGACCCTTCGATTGGTATTCTGAAGGAGCACTTTGATTGGCATTATGCCAAGGCACTTCGATTGGCATTCTGAAAGACCCTTCGATTGGTATTCTCAATGAGCCTTTCGATTTGCATTATGGACAAACACTTCGATTGGCATTATGTCAAAGACCTTTGATTAGAATTCATACAGACCTTTTCGTTTGGCACCCTGGGCCAAGCCTATCAATTGGCATGCCAAGGGATCCTTCGATTTAGCATTATGTCAAGGCAGCTTCGACAGGCATGTTAACCATGTCCTTCAATTAGCATGAACAACACCTTTCGATTGGCCTGTTAGCAAAGCCTTTCGATTGGAATTTTAAAGGACCCTTCGATTGATGTTTGGACAAGGGCCATTTGAAGAATTCCTTCCAGGCCATTTGAAAGAGGCTATCAAGAGGGCACTCAAAAAACATGTCCAGGTACACTGAACATGAGAAAATGGCGTGTTTACCTTGCAAATATAGAAATAATTAAATGTTGATTGTGGATTTAATTCCTGAGTTAAAGGCCAGATTCTTGACTTTTCTGTTCCTAAAGAGCTGATTCGACTAGAGGGATTATTTTCAAATCAGGACCAATCGAAGAGCAGGGCCTGAATGCATTCGAAATTCAAAAGTGTCCAGGTTCATTCAAGATTCATAAGAGACATGCATATTTCAAAAAAGGAAATATTTTAATGTGTCTGATTCTTGTCTCATGGCTTTAATGGCCTGATTAAATGGTTGTCTCTTGTCGCTACTAGACCCCCACACTCCTATAAATACAGGGCCAACATACAGTGCCAAGGACGGAGAAAAAAAAACATTACAAAAATTATAGTAAAGAAAAGAAACTCTGCAGAAACAAAACAGAGGAGACACGGACAGAGAACAAAAAAACATTGGAGAGGCGCTGCACATACAATCCATCAAAGGTTGTCATAATTTTCCAAGCCAAAGCAGTCCTTCAGATCGAAGGTGCCCACGCCCAGAAGCCCTCAAATTGAAAGTGCTCCCATCCAGCCAGTACCCAAATCGAAGATTCAATCTGCTGGTAAGAGAGGGTAAATTGTCAAAACTTTTCATTTTGCATAACACCTCCATATTTTCTATCCCATTTGATTTGCAATCCTAGACAAAATCCAAGGGATTTGGTTTGGCCCCAGGTCATGTTCTTCGTTTGCTAACATTTGCTGCAGATTTAGCCTGAAAAGACTCAGCGCATGCAGGATCGAAGGGCCTGGGGTTCGATACCAGGCCCTGAGTTTGATTTTGCTAACATACTTTTGCAGGTATAGCATCCCAGATCGAATGAGACACCTTCTCTGGATCGAAGCTTCCCATGGTCCTCTTGGATCGAAGAAGGCATTTTTCCCAGGATTGAAGGGAAATCCCCTTCCCTGGATCGAAGGTTGTTCATGCCCACTTCCTGGCCCAATTGAAAGAACCATGACCCTGTTTGGATCGAAGCTTCCATTCCCTCCTTGGATCTAAGCTCCTTTTTTTCCCTGGATCGAAGGATCCCCCTTCTATTTTATTTTTGTTATTCATTGACATATTTTTATCTTTTTAATTAACATAAAAATAAAAAATAAAAACCACAAAAACATTAGGCTAGTTTTTTCTATTAAATTAACTTTGTCAATTAATCATTTAATTATCTTAACATTTTTCCAAAACTAAAATTAAGTAGATTTAGATCATTTTCCCAAAATAAAATAAAACAACAAAAAGATTTTTATCTTAGGATTTTTAGAGATTACTTTCAGATTCGCGCACATTTATTTTATTATAACTGTCTACTGGTTTGTAATAGCTTAACTAAGACTTTTACACTCTACTGCTTTATTCCCCAATTTTGGACATGTAAATAATCCCCCTCCCCGAAGCCTTGTAATAACGTAGGATTTACAATTCCCGCACTTTAAATTCTTGTACATATATTAACTGTTTAGATGTATGCTAATTAGGCTATGCATGACAAGATTAACTCTTAAACTTAAAATCAGCAGTAGCTCACCATGACATGCAAAAATAATATAACTGAAAATTGACACACTTGCACATGCCACTTCTAGGGTACACCTCACTTGGTTGCCTCGAACGTTGTCATTGAGTATAAGATGTTTTAGAGGTCGCCCTCCTATCCAAAGATCAAAGTTTCCTTGAAATGGTTGCCTCGGAAAAATGATCTAAGACATTAGGGTTACCGTTCAAGCGTCCTAACATTGCTTTGGTGACCACACGTCCCTTAAACCGAATTGACCCGAAAACTCCAACGACGATGCTACCTACTCCTCAATAGTGGGATAGCATTGTCTAAAGGACATTTGCACAGTTTAATTCCTTTTTGAGTAGGTAGAGGTTCTTAAGTACTTGCTCTTTTGAAAACAAAAACAAAACTTTTCGCACTTACACTCTCTTCAAAAACAAAACTCTTTTCAAAACCTAAAAACTAAAAGAAAAGCAATGTTTTGAAAACATAGTGAGCCAGTACCTAAGAGCCCGTGGATAACCACAGATATAAAGGGTGCTAACACCTTCCTTTTCTATAATCTACCTCCCGAACCCGAGAAACGTCTCGAAAAGGAATTTTTCTATGCTTTTATCCTTTCCTTGTTGGATAAAATAAAAGACGGTGGCGACTCTTGCTTACCGTGACATTTTGCAAAAACAAACGCAAATGCGAACCAGCATTCCAAAAACATTCAGTTCTCATTCGCACCGATCACAGAACTGGCGACTCTGCTGGGGACACTATAAGTGAGGTGTACCTTAGGATTAGATCACTTAGGTTTTCAATTGTATTGCTTTGTATGCTTTTAATTGTGGGCTTGTATCGGAGTTCTATAAATCCTCCACCCGGATTTGGGAAACATTCATAGATAGCAATATGTTGTGGAAACTGTGCGGGGTATACCGACACGGTTGAAGCAATAACTATATTAGTTCGATCTTTTTGAGAGTACCGGTAGCCTTTGAGTCAATCAAAGAGAATACGGGGCCGCTGAGTGATGTCACTAAGCACTAATGACCTAGAACCTTACTTGACCATCTTGGCCTTTTTTAGGGGTAGTGAGATGACCGGCATTGGTACAGCCCGAAGTTGGTAGATACTCGATAATACACTCATTGAGGATTGTTTTCTTGGAATATTTTGGTCGCTAGTTCAGTGGCTAAACCAAAACGATGAACATAGAAAACAATCTAATGATATTGAGCTCCTTAGAACCCAGTTACCATTTATAGGACAGGTTTTGAGCCAACTAAACTCATGAGGGTACTTACCTATGAAACTCCATGCCAGCCTAAACTTAAGGCTATATGTGTAACTTGTGTGCCTTCAAACTTGAACTACTTGCACATTCTTGTTATCTGACAACATGGTTTCCTTGCAGGTTTTGTTTACAGTCCTTATCCAATAATCTGGACTTACTGTAGGGCTTACTTACATCACCTCACACTTTTGCTTAAACGCATAGCATACACATCATAACATCATGCCTTAACATTTCTTTAACCATTTCAAGGATCTCAAGGGTCTGTGATGCAGGTTATGGTAAATCAAAAGTCTAGCAAGGGGCAAAGGGGATTTATTTTCCTCTAGTCAATGTCATCTAGAGATCAAAACATGATAACTTGAGTCAGGGGCTATGACCCACTGGATATGGTGAGCTTGACTCTTGAAGAAGGACTTTCAGCAACATGAAGTTCCTTCAATCAAGCTACTAGATTCAGATTCTAACAGTTTCTTGTTTACCCCGCGAGATCCTTGAAAACATTGCATACATATATCATACATATCATTGCATAACAGGTCTCCCAGTACAAGTCTCTTATCTTCTTCGCTGTTTATTTCAACAATCATCATGTCTACTGAACCTTCCACTGAGCAAGCTATCAAGGCCCTCCAGGCCCAGAATGCCCAATTTCAAGAGTTGGTCATGAACCTAGCTAAGGGGAGGCAGGACCTGAAGACCCTGATTCTGAAAGAGAGGAAGAAGAAGAAAAAGAGGACCATCCTGTTTAGTATTGGACGCAGGTTTGGAAATGGGCTGCAGAACGAAGTTGATCTGACCACCCCATCTGAAGGGAAAGACAGTCCACAAGAAAGGAGGGCTCCTAGCCCTATGGTCTCCGACAATGAGACAGACTATGATGAAGAACAGTATCCTCCTGCTGAGGATAAGTACAAACAACTGAAAGACCGTTTGAACGCTATGGAAATACAGAAGGTGCCCGGTCTGGACTTCGGAGATCTAGGTCTATCCTATAGGGTGGTGATTCCCCATAAATTCAAGGCACCTGCCTTTGCCAAGTACGACGGAGCTTCCTGTCGAAAGCTACACCTCCGTTCATATGTGAGGAAGATTAAACCCTATACTGCTGATAGAAATCTCTGGGTTCATTTCTTTCAAGATAGTCTGTTAGGGACACAACTTGAATGGTTCTGTCAACTAGAAGGAGATAACATCCGCAACTGGGAGGACCTTGCTGCTGCTTTTTACAAGCAATACCAGTATAATGCCGACCTTGCTCCCACACGTACTCAACTTCAGGGTATGTCTATGGGTACAGGTGAAGGCTTTAAGGACTATGCTCAGAAGTGGAGAGATCTTGCCAGAAGAGTCCAACCCCCTCTGTTTGATAGGGAGTTGGTGGATATGTTTCTTGGGACTTTGTCTGGTCCCTATTTCAAACACTTGATCGAAAACTCTTCAGCTGGATTCACCGAGCTAATACTGACGGGCGAAAGGGTCGAAGCTGGCATCAGAAGTGGGAAGATTCAAGAAGCTACACCTTCTGATGCTCAGAAAAGCCCTACAATGGGAAGAAAGAGTCCAATGCTATGAACAGTCAAAAAAGTCATCGTCACCAACACGTAGGGGCAGTCCTGGTCTCTGGTTCTGTGTCACACAGACAACAACAAAAGGGAAATCAACGAAAGCCAGATGAGCCTAAAAGGCAGTTCACCCAAATCAACATGCCATTGCCACAAGCATTGCAGTAGATGTTGAAGAGGAATCTGATTACGGTGATAAACCCTCATCCGAACCCTAAGACTTCTTCTCCTAACTACAACCCAGATGCAAGGTGTGCTTATCATTCTGGTAGCCCGGGGCACGATACTAACGATTGTTGGGCATTGAAGTACAAGATTCAGAATTTGATTGATGCCAAGGAGATTGAGTTTGGTCCTCCGGAGACTCTAGCATAATCACTGCTCCTACGCCAAATCATTGAGAATGCTTTTGTTTCATTTGAATTTTCAAGTTGTAATCTCTTTGTTATTCAAACAATTATCTATTAATGCCAAACTTTGTTTCATTAATGCATTGCATATGTTTGTCTTGATTTGATCCGATCATTTTAATTACATTTAAACTATTCTTTTTACTCACTTTATGACATTCAACTCTTGCTAAAAGTTACAAGCCTTTAGAGGGAGGATGACGAAACAATGCCATAATCCCATACAGTATGCTTTTGGACAGACCTTGCTGATGATGTACAGGCGTTTCTTTCAAATCCTAAACACTGGAGTTATAAGGAAGATAATCCCTAGTCAACCCCTTCGAGCCAAAGAAGTAGGAGTTTTCTGTTTTAAACACAAATTGAAACCTTTAATTTAAATCTGGGGCAGGGTAGTCTCTCAGTTAATTCAAAAGATGCACATTGAAGTCGCAAAACTCTCAGTTCATAATACAACGAGCGACATCAAAAGCATTCCTCTGGAATCAAAAGACAATGATGGTTCCTTATTTCATAGGAAGTCAATCACTCAAAAGAGAAAATCTCACTGAGCCAAAACCTATAAAGGAGGCTTAAGAAAGCTGGGGCATCCCACTGACTGTAATCTCGAAAACAAGAACAGTCACGCAAAAGTTAGGGATAACAAATCAAAAGAACGAGGTCGCTATAAATCCTCAACAACATGAAAAATGTTGCAAAAATGACTGCCTTCCAAAATCTAACTTGTGTGAACCATCACCAAAACGTCGTTCCAAATTCGAATAGAGTTCGACGCACAATTAACTGAGTTTAGGATTGAAGAATATCACGAAGAGCGGGTGGGTACAAATATACCTTGAGCCTTTATCCTTTGTTTCTTAAACCGTGAACCAAGCCACGTTACAACCCTTCAAAAGTCCTAACTGAAGCATGGGTTAGTTCGAAAGCATACTGTTACAAAAGGTATCCTGACTCCTGTAAGGCTTTGCCCTAAATCTTGTGTTGAAATTGTCTTATAAAGAGTTTTCTGCTAAAAACGCATTTTTCAAAACTTCGAGACAAGCATAAACTTTGCATTATTTGAATATCACTGTTTGCATTTGGCTATTTGTTTGACAGCGGAGAAATTCACACAACGAATATTCGATGAACGAAAGCCCTCTCAGTGAACCAAATCACTTCAAAAAGGATGACACTTCCATTGACAAATCTCCTATCAACAAGTGGACTTGACATGTCACTATCCAGCACATCTGGGGCAGTCTAGTCATGATTTCAAGAAATCTCTGAAGAAGTACAGAGTAACCAGGGGCAAGTCTCCATCTCCGTCACTTGGGGCATTGAACATCAATCTCAGTGAAGGGTTACATACAATCAAACATTTTTTTCTGGCAATGACACAAACACTTGCTACTAGGGGCAATGACAAATCTCCCCAAATTCCTTCTCATAGGATGATTCCCCAGCAAGAGTATAATCTCTGACCCCTTTCCCCAGCTGAATCAACCTCAAGAATCCTCGAGGACTTCCCCCAACAAAGATGTCACCTCTCTAGTGGACTGACGACAGGGTTTATTTCCCCAACAACACTAGGATTCCCCAGCTTGAGTTTGCCTCTCCGACTACTACAAATCAAAGGACCACAACTCTTCTTCCCCAGTAGACTCTGGAAGCTTGTCCCCTGCGAAGCACAAATAAGTCTCCTCAGCCAAATTCAGAGGTTATCCTCACAAGAGTCTAACTGGGTTATCCTCAGCAAGTGGCAACTGAAAGATCATCCCCAGTGAAGTTCTTTCTATCCCCAACAGAGTTCATTCCTTTCATAGACAAAAATTCAATCCCCAACAGGGTTCACTGCCACCAGCAACAGTAATTCATCCCCAGCTGAGTTTTATTTCTCCAAATCAGCAGATCTTCTAGCAGAGTATATACTCCCCAGAGTCATTTCCTCGTCAGTCCATTCCCCAGCGGAGTTATTCTCTCCTGCAGGATTATTCTCCCAATCATGTTCGGTCGTTATCTCCAGCGAGTGAAACTCTTTATTCTCCAACAACAGTCAGGGATTTATTTTCCCAAACACGGACGTACCACAATAGCATTTCATGTTCATACATCATGACGTGCGCATACATATTGCATACAACATAATCTCATTTATTTTGAGAACATCATCATACAATGCATGTCATGCATCATATACGATTAATCATGTACCTTTTCAGGAAAGATGGTTATCATCAACAACTTCCAGCAAGTTCAAGATTAACTCTGGAAACTAAACAGAGTAATTATCTGCACGATCAAATTCAGCTTTACACGGGTTCGTCATGATGAAATCTTACACGAGTTTCTCCTAAATGCAGCTTCACACGGGTCTATCCTAAAAAATCCTACACGGGTCCTTTATCATATATTTTTGAATGACGTTTTACACGAACTCATCCCAAAGTAACCTTACCTCGGTTCATTCTGAAGTTTTACATGAACTTATCACAAAGTAACCTTACCCAGGTTCCTCCAGAAGTTTTACACGAACTTATCATAAAGTAACCTTACCCAGGTTCCTCCAGAAGTTTTACACGAACTTATCACAAAGTAACCTTACCCAGGTTCCTCCAGAAGTTTTACACGAACTTATCACAAAGTAACCTTACCCAGGTTCCTCCAGAAGTTTCACACGAACTTATCCCAAAGTAACCCTACCCAGGTTCCTCCAGAAGTTTCACACACTTAGACCGAAGTAACCTTACCCAGGTTCCTCCTGAAGTTTTACACAAACTTATCCCGAAGCAACCCTATACCGGTTCCTTCTCAATTCCAGATGCAGTTTTACATGGACTCATCATCAGGAAACCCTACACCGGTTTCCTCTCTTTCCAAGATGCAGTTTTACACTGACTCATCATCAGGCAACCCTACACAGGTTCCTCCATTCCAGATGCAGTTTTACACGGACTCATCATCAGGAAACCCTACATCGGTTCCCTCTCTTTCCAAGATGCAGTTTTACACGGACTCATCATCAGGCAACCCTACACAGGTTCCTCCATTCCAGATGTAGTTTTACATGGACTCGTCATCAGGCAACCCTACACAAGTTCCCTCTCTTTCCAAGATGCAGTTTTACACTGACTCATCATCAGGAAACCCGACACAGGTTCCTCCATTCCAGATGCAGTTTTACATAGACTCATCATCAGGCAACCATACACCGGTTACCTCTCTTTCCAAGATGCAGTTTTACATGGACTCGTCATCAGGCAACCCTACACAGGTTCCTCCTTTCAGGATGAAGTTTTACATGGACTCATCATGAAGTAACCCTACCCAGGTTCCTTCTCAGCCCATATATGCAGTTCGCCTTCAGAGTTAATTCCCCAGTAGAGTAACGGACAACTGAAGCTCCTAAAATTCTATTTCTCTCAAGACAGCTACCAACAATCTCCAAATGGCATCTATAAGCCCATCCTCCTACCAACAATCTCCAAATGGCATCTGTAAGCCCATTCCCGAAGTCACAATGCTGATACTGCACCATGAGAGTGCAAATTTTTGGGCACTCTAGTGTTCAATTATCTTCCACCTTCGGATCACGAAAGGCTCGAAAGCCAATCTATATCCTAAGGTTTAAAAAAATTGAACAGGGGCAACTGTTGCACCCCAAAATTTTCCCTCTCATGTTTTCCAAAGTCTTCCCCCTGCATGGTTGATCACAAACTCTTGCCTAAGGAAAAAGAAAATTTTTTAGTGGTGCTTTAAGTACCTTTCAATTGGCATTCTGAAAGACCCTTCGATTGGTATTCTGAAGGCAGATTCGACAGGCATGTTAACCATGTCCTTCGATTAGCATGAACAACCTTTCGATTGGCATTATGGACAAGCACTTCGATTGGCATTCTGAAAGACCCTTCGATTGGTATTCTGAAGGAGCACTTTGATTGGAATTATGCCAAGGCACTTCGATTGGCATTCTGAAAGACCCTTCGATTGGTATTCTGAATGAGCCTTTCGATTGGCATTATGGACAAGCACTTCGATTGGCATTATGTCAAAGCCCTTTGATTAGAATTCTGACAGACCTTTTCGTTTGGAACCCTGGGCCAAGCCTTTCAATTGGCATGCCAAGGGATCCTTCGATTTAGCATTATGTCAAGGCAGCTTCGACAGGCATGTTAACCATGTCCTTTCGATTGGCTTGTTAGCAAAGCCTTTCAATTGGAATTTTAAAGGACCCTTTGATTGATGTTTGGACAAGGGCCATATGAAGAATTCCTTCCAGGCCATTTAAAAGAGGCCATCAAGAGGGAAATCAGAAAACATGTCCAAGTACACTGAACATGAGAAAATGGCGTGTTTCCCTTGAAAATATAGAAATAATTAAATGCTGATTGTGGATTTAATTCCTGAGTTAAAGGCCAGATTATTGCCTTTTCTATTCCTAAAGAGATGATTCGACCAGAGGGATTCTTTTCAAATCAGGACCAATCGAAGAGTAGGGCCTGAATGCATTCGAAATTCAAAAGTGTCCAGGTTCATTCAAGATTCATAAGAGACATGCATATTTCAAAAAAGGAAATATTTTAATGTGTCTGATTCTTGTCTCATGGCTTTAATTGCTTGATTAAATGGCTGTCTCTTGCCGCTAATAGACCCCCACACTCCTATAAATACAGGGCCAGCATACAGTGCCAAGGACGGAGAAAAAAAAACATTACAAAAATTATAGTAAAGAAAAGAAACTCTGCAGAAACAAAACAGAGGAGACACAGACAGAGAACAAAAAAACATTGGAGAGGCGCTTCCCATACAATCCATCAAAGGTTGTCAAAATTTTCCAAGCCAAAGCAGTCCTTCAGATTGAAGGTGCCCACGCCCAGAAGCCCTCAGATTGAAAGTGCTCCCATCCAGCCAGTACCCAAATTGAAGATTCAATCTGCTGGTAAGAGAGGGTAAATTGTCAAAACTTTTCATTTTGCATAACACCTCCATATTTTCTATCACATTCGATTTGCCATCCTAGACAGAATCCAAGGGCTTGGGTTTGGCCCCAGGTCATGTTCTTCGTTTGCTAACATTTGCTTCATATTTAGCTTGAAAAGACTCAGCGCACGCAGGATCGAAGGGCCTGGGGTTCGATACCAGGCCCTGAGTTTTATTTTGCTAACATACTTTTGCAGGTATAGCATCCCAGATCGAAGGAGACACCTTCTCTGGATCGAAACTTCCCATAGTCCTCCTGGATCGAAGAAGGCATTTTTCCCAGGATTGAAGGGAAATCCCCTTCCCTGGATCGAAGGCTGTTCATGCCCACTTCTTGGCCCAATCGAAAGAACCATGACCCTGTTTGGATTGAAGCTTCCATTCCCTCCTTGGCTCTAAGCTCCTTTTTCCCCTGGATCGAAGGATCCCCCTTGTATTTTATTTTTGTTTTTCATTGACATCTTTTTATATTTTTAATTAACATAAAAATAAAAAAGAAAAACCACAAAAACATTAGGCTAGTTTTTTTCTATTAAATTAACTTTGTCAATTAATCATTTAATTATCTTAACATTTTTCCAAAACTAAAATTAAGTAGATTTAGATCATTTTCCCAAAATAAAATAAAACAACAAAAAGATTTTTATCTTAGGATTTTTAGAGATTATTTTCAGATTCGCGCACATTTATTTTATTATAACTGTATACTGGTTTGTAATACCTTAACTAAGACTTTTACACTTTACTGCTTTATTCCCCAATTTTGGACATGTAAATAATCCCCCTCCCTGAAGCCTTGTAATAGCGTAGGATTTACAATTCCCGCACTTTATATTTCTGTACATATATTAACTGTTTAGATGTATGCTAACTAGGCTATGCATGACAAGATTAACTCTTAAACTTAAAATCAACAGTAGCTCACCATGACATGCAAAGATAATATAACTCAAAATTGACACACTTGCACATGCCACTTTTATGGTACACCTCACTTGGTTGCCTCGAACGTGGTCATTGAGTATAGGATGTTTTAGAGGTCGCCCTCCTATCCAAAGAACAAACTTGCCTCAAAATGGTTGCCTCGGAAAAATGATCTAAGACATTAGGGTTACCGCTAAAGCGTCCTAACATTGCTTTAGTGACCATACGTTCCTTAAACGGAATTGACCCGGAAACTCCAACGACGATGGAACCTACTCCTTAATAGTGGGATAGCATTGTCTAAAGGACATTTGCACAGTTTAATTCCTTTTTGAGTAGGTAGAGGTTCTTAAGTACTTGCTCTTTTGAAAACAAAAACATAACTTTTCGCACTTACACTCTCTTCAAAAACAAAACTCTTTTCAAAACCCACAAACACAAAGAAAAGAAAACTTTTGAAAACATAGTGAGCAAGTACCTAAGAGCTCGTGGATAACCACGGATAGAAAGGGTGCTAACACCTTCCCTTTCTATAATCTACCTCCCGAACCCGAGAAACGTCTCAAAAAGGAAATTTTATGTGCTTTTGTCCTTTCCTTGTTGGATAAAATAAAAGACGATGGCGACTCTTGCTTACCGCGACATTTTTCAAAAACAAACGCAAACGCGAACCAACATTCCAAAAACAGTCAGTTCTCATTCCCACCGATCACAACGAGCATCTTTGACTGAAACCATCTTCAGTACAACATTAATAGCTCTAGACTCATCAGAGGAATATTTGGTAGTAGCAACAATTAGTGGTACAACTTCAAAGGCTTGACACGGGGTCTCAATGAATTCTCCATCCATCTCTACGTACTTGAATGAGTTGAGGTTACTTACCATAAACTCTTCTTCTCCATAGACGGTGACAATTCTTCCCTTGACAAGATATTTGAGTTTCTGATGGAGAGTTGAGGTTACTGCCCCAGCTTTATGGATCCAAGGACGTCCCAACAAACAAGAATAGGCAGGACGAATATCCATGATGTAGAAGATGGAGTTGAAAATTTGGAGCCCATCTTGATTGGAAGATCTACTTCTCTATGAACTGTTCTTTTTGATCCATCAAAGGCCCTTATAATGATATCACTTGGCTTCAAGACTAAACCTTCACAGTCTAGACGGTCTAACACCTCCTTGGGTAGCACGTTTAGAGAAGAACCATTGTTGACTAGAACATGTGCTAGGGTGGTCCCCTTGCACTCGACAGAAACATGTAGAGCTTTATTGTGGTTCTTCCCAAGCGGTGTTAAGTCAGCATCTGAATATCCCAAGCCATTATCAGCCGTCAGGCTTTCCATGAAATTCTCAAATTGGGTCGTTATGGTCTCATGGGGGACATGAGCCTTTTTCAAGAATTTAATTAATGTCCGAGCATGGGCATCTGAACACAGTAGCCAAGAGAACATAGAAATCTTAGAAGGGGTTTGCCCCAACTGTTCCACAATCTTGAAGTCACTTATTTTTATAATATTTAGGATCTCGTTCATTTCACGAGCGGAGGGTTATCCATTAGCAACGTCCTTTGCAGGTATTTCTTTTACGACCGGCTCAACAAACTTCTCCTTCCCTCTTGTATCAGTACTTGGCTTGGCGGCAGTAATGCGAATAGGTGCCTTTGTAACAACTAGTGGTGAGATATTGGGTGAAAATATTCTCCCAGTTCTAGTCACTTTGCTTGAGCCAGCTATGTTACCAACATCATCAACTTTGTCTTCATCAATCCAAGCGTCTTGTTTTATTTCGTGGTAGAACAGCTCATCACCATAGTTCCATGGTACAACCTTGTTTGAAGAATAGGGAATTGGTCTAGGATTGACAATTATTAAGGGAGCAACAGTGGGTTCATTTGAAATCCTAATAGGACCTTTGGAGGAGATCTTAAGAGGCTTGTTTGAGATAGTGATAATGGAGAGATCTTCACATTTCTTAGTCAAACTTTTGTCAAGTGGAGTCTTCTCAAATATAATTTCATGGTTATCCATCAGGAGTTGAAAGTCTTTCTTCAGCCCTTCGCATCCATTGAGTTGCCTGGAACATCAAACATAATATTTTACACAGCCAGGGAAAATCCCAGCTTTCAACAAGGTCTTTTTTATGATATTTAGGGGAGTAGTCAAGTTTTCGACAGAAGCAACAAAAATTGTATCTTCAACAGCATTAACACCCTTGCCATGATTTGGCATAAGCGCGGTGATTACATTCGGATTTGGAGGAGGATCAAATTAAATAGTCTTGTTATCGACCAAATCCTTGATTTCATTCTTCAAGGCCCAACATTGGTCAGTCTCATGCCTGGGGCTGCTTGAGTGGTAAGCACATTTAACATCCAGATTATACTTTGCTGAAGCGGTATCTGGGTTGGCAGAAGGATCGCGCAATGTCACCAAATTAGCCTTGAGTAAGTGTTGTAAGGCTTGAGACAATGACATGCCTAACCTCGTAAATTATAATCTCGGAGTTTCAAAATGTTGATGATTACTTGATGGTCTTGGAGCAGGAGTTGGATTGGAGATTCAGACATCATTAACAGACAGATGATCATTATTCTTGGTATGGGCCCTTACCCCGTACACAACATTGATTTCCTTCTTTGCAGCAAAAGGTTTCTTTACAGGATTGGAAGTGGAGGCAGATGCCACAGAGATCTTACCAGTTTTGATGTCGCTTTCAACTCTTTCACCGGTTAAGATTAGCTCGGTGAAACTTGAAGAAGAACAACCAACCAACAAGTTAAACAATGGACCGAACAAAGTGCCCATAAACATGTCAATGTGCTCTCTATTAGTCAAAGGTGGTTGAAACCTATTGGCTAGGTCTTTCCACTTTTGTGCATATTCTTTAAATCCTTCATTCTTCCCCATTGTCATATCTTGCAACTGCACTCTTGTTGGCGCCAAATCGGTATTATACTAGTACTGATGGTAGAAGGCGATAGCTAATTCTTCCCAAGTGTTGATGCGAGAATCGTCTAACTGGTAGAACCGTTCTATTTGTGTTTCGGTCAAGCTCTCTTGGAAAAAGTGAACCCAAAGTTTCTTATCAGCAGTGTGCGGCTGTATCTTGCGCACATAAGATTTAAGGTGGATTTTTGGACAAGAAACTCCATCGTACTTTGCAAAGACTGGTATTTTGAATTTGTGGGGGATGACAACCCCAGAGATGAAACCTAAATCATCAAAACATAAACTGGGGACGGCTTGGATCTCGACGACCTTCAATCTGTCTTCTAACTACTTGTACTTGACATCAGCGGGTGGATACTGCTTGTCGAAATAATCATCATCAGACACTTTATCATTCACACAGTCATCCTGGGTACTATTAACCTCACCAATCTGATTCTAGTCTTCTTTGGATGAGTCTTCCACTACTGGGATCTGACGAACCGACTCTTTGAACCTTCTACCCATATTGACCAGGGGTATCTCTTAGGGCTTCTTCTTAACTGCAAGCAATGCCATCATATCTTGCTGCCCCTTGGCTAGGGATAGTAGAGTATCTTGGAATTGAGAGTTTTGTGCCTGAAGATCCTTCACAGTTTTCTCTACATCCATCTTGCTGAAATAAACAGCAGAAAGATAAGGAAACCTGTTATAAGAAAACATGTCATGTTATGATGCATGGAAGATGTATATGAAAATGATTTAAAGGATTTATGGAATTTAAATTTGCATAGACAAAAGAATGAACAAATGTCAAATTTCATTAATTTTCTTGAAAATATTACAACGTGCCTCTTGGGCTTACAAAATAACTTTCTAAGATAAAAAGACTGAACGCATCCTCTTCGGTGCAAGGTAGGCATTCACACTTTGCTCTTCTTGTAGCTGCTTTGTTAGCTCCAAGACTCTTTTCTCACTGGCATAGAATTGAGCTTCGAAAGTATCTCGTTCTTCCTTCATCTGAATCCAACCCTTTTGCAAGTCTTCAAGAGAAGTAGGCATGTCATGATGGAGGACAGTGTAGGGAATATATCCTTCAACCACAAGTTCCATAATAACTGGTAAGATAGAGGGATAAGGCATCACAAGTTTCTGAGCATGAGCTCGTACCCACTTAATGTAAGGCTTAAGGGGAATGGAGTTCTTGTGTCCCAGTGTCTTACTGTCCACTTTTCTCACCATTCTCCAAGCTCAGATAAACCTCTGACGGTAGCTTTGATCATCGCTCTCGTAGTCGAATACCACTCCTTAAATGAGCATCTCATGTGGACCATCCCTTCAGGCATAACCAAACTGTCATAAGGATAATAAGGGGTTGTAAGTTATACCTCCTCTAATGCCAAGTAAAGGGACATTAGGGAATTCACCATAACGGTCGACGATAGTATCATTCTCCAAGGATCGAGAACACCGATGAACATTTGAATGCCTGAGCGTCATCAACCTATGGGACCACCTCAAACCTTGCTCATTCTTTAACACAGATCGGGGAAGATGCAAAATAAACCATCTTTCCAAGATAGGAGTGCAACACATGAGGATCCCTCTCTTCCTCATAGTGCGGGAGTGAAAAGAATGTAGGATATCACCATATAAAGAAGGCACTGGATTGTGACACATGAAGATTTTGACAACATTTACATCTATGATTTGGTCATGGTTTGGAAACAAAACCATCCCATAGATGAGAAGGGCCAAGATTTCTTCAAAAGCTTGTAAGTCCAAAGAGTTCCAACAATCTTGAGCTTTCTCGAACAATAATTTGGCTAAGAAACCTTTGGCACCAGTATTCGTTTCCCAATTAGTTATGATATCAGATTGTTGCAAGTGTAGTGCTTGGGAAATCTCATCAGTTTTTGGATCTCTTTCCATACTGTTGAAGGGTAGTTGATTGAGAATGGGAATCCTCAAGAGTTGAGAGAATTATTATAGTGTAGGCACGAGTTGATAATCGAGAAAAGTGAAGCAATGATGTAGAGGATCACAAAATTGGAAGAGCACCTATATCATATCTTCATCAGTGTTAGAGGTAACCAAGCTTAGGAGGCAACCATGTCTTACGGTGAATGGAGAATTCTCAGGAACCCTTGATGCTAACTTTTCAAGTTGAGGAGGAACTCTTACGAGATTAACTTGGATAGTATTCATGCGGATAGAAACCATGTCCTACAAAACTGAACAAAGATTAATCCCAAAAATCCTTGAAATGGTTAGTGAGTATGAGTATGATGTTATGATGTTTATGATGTCATGTACAAGTAAGTATATAAAAATAAGGCAAACAAGTCCTTAGGTTTAGGCTTGTGTGGAGTCTCATAGGTAAGTACCCTCTTGAAGTTTAGTTGGCTCAAACCTGTCTTAGAAATAGTAACCGGGTTGTAAGGGATCTCAATATCACTGATTTGTCTTCTTTGGCATTGTTTCAGCGCAAGCCTCTTTGACGACGATCGAAATATCCTGAAAATCAAACCTCAATTAGTGTAGTATCGAGTATCAACCAACTTCAGATTGCACCAAATCTGGTTATCTCACTACGTCCTAATGGCCAATTTGGTCAAGTAAAGGTTCTAAAGTCAGTTAGTGCTTCATGACATCACTCAGTAGCCCTGTATTCTTCCTGATTACTTAAGGGCTACCAGTACCCACAAATATGTCACAATAAGGTAGCTATTGCTTAGACCATGTCGGTATACCCCGCAGAGTTTCCACAACGTATTGCTACTTACCTATTAGGTATCCCAAGTCCGGGTAGAGGATTAGAATAAGCCTAAATAAATCAAACAATGAAAGAAAGTAAAGGTGATCTAGCCCTAAGGTAAGCCCACTTTTAAGTTTCTCCCCAGCAGAATGGCCAGTTCTGTGATACGATGGGAGAACTGACTTGGCTGTTTTGCGTTTTATCACAAATGTTATGGTTAACAATAGTTGCCATCGAATTTTCTCTTATCCAAAAGGAATGGCTGAAAAGAACAGGAAAGACCTTTGAGATTGTTTCTTGAGTTGAGGGGTAGATTATGAAAAGGGAAGGTCTTAGCACCCTTTCATCCATAGTTATTTATGGGCTCTTAGTTGCTTTCTATATCACTTGCTTTTGTTTGAAAATGTACTTTGTGTGGTTTTGAAAGTATTTTGAAAAGGCGCCTTTGTTTAGGAAAACTTTGTAATAGTTCTCGTTCGTAAGAACGTATACAAAGTGTTGAGCTTTTGAAAATGTTTCAAGTTTGGAAAAATGTTTTGAAAGTGTTTTTGAAAGTGTTGGTGTTTGTTTTGAAAATAAGCAAGACTGTTTGATTTGAAATTATGCAAGCAACTAGGAACAATCTACCTACTCAAAAGTCTTAGTTCATTTCTTCCTTTCCTTTGATATTGCTATCTTACCATTGATTGGTAAGAAGCCTTATCTTTGGATGTAAAGGGACGGGCGTGGGTCATCGTATAACCATGATAGAAAGGTTGTAAGATATCTTAGAAATTCTCTTTGAGGGACTAAGATCATTTTGAAAGGAAACTTTGATAGCATCATCGAGGGACCATGATCTTGTATTTTTGATTTTTTTTTTGCTAAGATATCCCATATGCATAACATGGCCATTTTTGTAAGGCAACAAAGTGGAATTACCCTAAGGGTGCAAGTGTGAAAATGTGTTGATTTACATGCATTGTTTTGTCTTGAATTAGGGTTTACTAACTTGTGGATTTTATCTTTTAATACAAACCCTAATTTACTAGCATTTATATAAAGAGATAAATTGCGGAAAGTAAAAATACTAAGCTATTACATTATTAGGGGATGGGGTATACAAATTTATAAGTGAAGAATTTTGCAAGAAAATTAAACCTAATTATCTATTACAAACATATTGAATATTGTACAAGAATTGAATAAAATAATGCAAGAATATAAATGCAAATGGCAAAAAAATGATTTTGTTTGGTTTTCATGAAAGGGGTTTTAACCTAATTAAGAGAGATGATTAATTTAAAAATTAACAAAACTTAAACCTAAATTAATTAAGAAAGAAATTAAGTTAAAAATGTTTTTAGGGTTTTTTTGGAAAAAAAGGTTTTAAGTTAATAAAATAAAATGAAAATTAATTAATTAAAAGAAACCTAAATTCTAAGTTATTTTTAATTAAGAAAATAATATAATATAATAATTAAACCTAAGTCTCAATACTAATTAATTAAGAAAAAATGGAAATTAATTTGTTTAAAAAATGTTTTTTAATCTTTTTGTTTTATGGAGAAAATAAAATATATAAGTGTAAATAATTTAAATATTTTTATATTTTTTATTAATAACAATAATAATAATAAAAATAGTAAAGAAAATATGAAATGAAAATAAAATAATAAAAAAAAGAAAAGAAAAGAAAATAACAGAGAAAAATAATGGGCCAAGGGTGTAAAAAACAAGGCAGGGGGTCAGAAGCTAGCAAACAAAAACAAAGCCCAATGGGAGGCCCAAGCGCCTGTGTTTGTAAACAAAAAAGTGAAAAAAAAGTGATTAATGAACAAAAGGGTACCACTGGGGCTCGAACCCAGGTCCCAAAGGTTAATAGGAGCGCGCTTTACCACAGGGGTGGCTATACATCAGTTAACATTGGTGAAATAATAAACATATAACACAAATCAAGTTCTGAATGAACTTCATCTTCAACCTCCAACCATGGATCCTGTAACTTCACCATTTCTCGACAAAAATGAAATATGCAAACATGAAAGTTACTCCATTTTTCCTCACGAATCCAACCATGTAAATAACTAAGGCTATAAATCAAATATGAATGTGAATTTCTAAAGGTACCAAATTCTGACCTAAATATTTCAGAAAGTTCAAACTCAAAATTCTCCCTACTCAAGCAATATAAATGAAATCTATGGACATGTACAACTTTAGGGCAATGATGTCTACATTTTATCTTCACAAATGCAAGCCTAACAATGCATAAATGAGAAGATTGAAGTTCAAGAAAAATACCTCAAAACTGGAAATCGTGAAATGAGTTTGAGCTTGATTCAAGGTGATGCAATGATCAGGTTAGCTTCCTTGGGCCTCTAGGAAGCTAATGCAATGCTTAGCTTTAGTTGAGAGTGGCTGAAATGGCTTGGAGAAGTTAATGTGCAGTACTCTGTTTTTGGTTATGGAGGATGATGGAAATGGAGTAACAGTCGTGTAACAGGGACAAGGATGGTTTGTATTTAATGTAAGAAAGCTTTAGGAACTAAAAGGCCAAAGAACACACGAGGGAAATGGAAGTTTGATAAGTAAAGTAAGAATTTGCACAACAATGGAGTTCTTCGGCAATTTATGATTTGAGGGAGTTTTGGAGTGTTTCAAGGTGTTCAAGATCGTCTTCTAGCTCACAAATATTGACTCTATTTATAAGCAACATGTTTGGAGACTTTTTATTGATCAGAATTCAAAATCACAAGTTTAAGCATAACATGTGATTTTTGAGAAATCCAAGTTTCAAAGTCTTGCGTACTTGCTAAGATAGAGTGGTTATGCTTTAAACACACTTGCTTCTGACTTTGTAGATGGAGTGTGATCAAAGGGAAGAAGTTAGAGGCTCAAGAATTGACTTTATGCATAAAGCTTTCTTTTCAAGAATGGTATTCTTCACTTTCTTCTTAAAATGGCAATGTGAATTGGATAAAGCTTAAACCCCTTGGATGATAGCTCTAAAGTTTGTGTAATACATTAATGATGGATATACACATAATTTAGAAGGCCTTCAAAGCAAGATTATGCAGCCTAACATTGAAATTGCATTATGTGTTCATCAAGAAATGACTTGTAATTCAAGAATGAAACCCTAACTTCTTGCCTTCGATTCTCCTTGATAAAACATGATCTCAATGAGTTCTTGTATATTTTTGAAAGATTGTAACATCCTCTACAACTTATATGTTGGACATTTTTGAAAATTCATCTTGGAACTATGTGAAAAATTGACATGAAGTTAGGTCAAAATCCTTCCTAAACTAGGGCAAAATATCACTAAGTTTCCAAGTTTCATGAACATGTATTCACAAATTCATAACTTGAAATCAATGAATTTATAAAATAAGTTATGTTATACAATGTTTTAGATCTCATTGATATCTACAACTTTCATGTTGGAAGTTTCCTTTGAATCATCTTGCATCATGGTGAAATTTTGACTTTTTGATTTCTTGATGAACAAGTTTCATATTTTTACATGTTTTGATGAATTGTGATCTTTGAGACTTAATTTTGACCAAAAAGTCAAAGTTTGACTTTTCAGTGTACAGTTGGCTTTTGATCAGTTGACTGAAAATCAACTATCAATCAATTGATCTTGAGGAATGCTTTGAGCCATGCCATTAAGTAAAAATTATGAATTTTAATCCTTGAGATAATAACTTAAACTAATCAATCATTTTCTAAGTTAAAAATCAGAAATTGCATCTTCTTAGTAAAAACCCTAATTTTGACCATTTCTCCCTTTTAAGGTTCTGATCAAATTTATTGAGGAATTGTGATCCAAACATGATCAAATGACATATATGAGTTCATATTGTTTATATGGACAAATTTTTTTTTAAGTTTGACTATAAATTGACCATAGTTGACTTTTCCCCCAATACAATTGATTTTAGGTCAACTGATCAATTGGCTGAGCAAATATGTGATCCAACACTTGAATCTTGACATGAGAAATATTGAGGGTCCAAAATGATCCATGAAAGTAATATGGGGCATTAAAAGTACATTTGTCCTTGTACAATCTCAAACCCTAGTTTTCAGTCATTAGTGCTTGGGGAGGTGTCTTGACTGATCAATCCTTGTGCAGTCTTGAACCAAAGGAGATCTTGTGAGAGATTAATTGATAAATGAGAGGGAAAAATTTACGGTACAAAAACTGTCATGAGATGTTACCATTTTCTCTCCACGGTTACCGTACCACGACGCGCACATCAACAGGGGCAACTCCTTTCTCTTTAGTATACGACATGGAAGCTGTCCTACCAATTGAGGTCCAGATACCTTTTCTTAGAATCGTAAAGGATGTAGGCTTGAATGAAGATGAATGGATTCGAACTCCACTTGACCAGTTGAACTTGATTGATGAGAAGAGGCTTACGACTGTCTTCCATGGCCAGATGTACCAAAAACGTATGATTAAAGCTTTCAACAAGAAGGTCAAACGTCAGGTATATCAAGTCGGTGACCTGGTAATCAAATGTATCATACTTCCATAAGGTGATCCCATGGGAAAATGGACTCCTACATATGAAGGACCATTTGTGATCAAAATCATTTTTTCTGGTTAGGCAATGATCTTAACCACTATGGACGGCGACGACCTTCCGCACCTTGTAAATGCGAACATAGTTAAAAGATACTACGCATGAAAAAAAGCCCGCTAGGTTGACTGGCCTAGGAAAAAATTAGGGATAAACACAAAAAAATCTGTACACCCGACAAGCTGAAAACTTAAAAAGACGGCTTGGGCAAAAAAGGGTATCCCGATGGACTGAAAACCAGAAAGGGCGGTCTAGAGAAAATTTAGGGATTTAAAGTGTATAACTATGTCCCGTTGGATCACCTTACAGCCAATCTTCAGTATTAATCATCAAACTGAAACGGTTCTAATCAATCAAATCAGCTTCAAACAAAGAAGCAAGTGGATAAGACGCTCAGAGACATGAAGGTTATAGCAGAATGGGAACCCCATGGAATTATTTCACATAAATGTCTTTCTTTGTATTAGTTTTCATTTTTGCAACGACATTCTCTTACTATAATGTTAGTCTCTTTGTACAAAAATACTTATTCAAGTTAATATAAAGATCTTCCTTTAAAAGTGCAAAACTATCTGTTTTTCTTTTACTTTCCTGTTTTGTTTTAAAAAATGTCCAGTGATTAGTTTTTGAACATATGCATTTGAATGCAATTACTATTTACAAATGAACGCATAAAAAAGGAAAAGAAAATATAAAGACAATTACTAATGGGTTTAAGAAACAAGATAATATCCCCGCAGGTACTTTCTCCGGCAGGAGCAGAGACAGAGACATCCTGCTACAGGATCACTGTCATACCCCCAGTATGTATCCTAATGGTATCAGGTGCTCACATATCCTCGACGGAGAAAAGTTTCCAATTACCACACCAAAGATTCCCCATTGAAGGTCGCCCAGCTTCTCAGGATTCCCTAGCAGGATTTCACAAAGTCCACAAACAGTGGACGACTTTTCCCTTCCCCATTAGAGTTTATTTCTCTAATAATAGAAACCCATCCATCAATACTTCAACTTCAACAAATATGAAGACTTACACTCCTCATTCCTAGAAACACTCAGGGATTTATTTTCCCCAAGTCAAGCAACACTGTAGCAGAACAACTAATATGTTCATACATTGCATTCATACATCACAACATCGACAACACAAATGCATATATCGCAATCTCATTTATTTTGAGAAACATCATTACGCCATGCATTTCATACATCATGGCATTGAATACAACTAACTTACCTCTTCAGGAAAGATCAATCAACAGAAAATTATCATCAACAAATTTTAAACAAAGACAGGTCAACTATTTATGAACAAATCAATTGTAGATCAATTCCCGAAACAGGACTGGGTGACTATCTACATGACAAATAATTCCTTCAGACTTCTGCTGGTTCAATTTAAATCGATCAATGGTTTATCCTAATTCCTTCCCAGTAGGAACTATCTCTAGTTTAGATTAATCGCTCCAAAGATTTATTTTGATTCTTTTCCAGATCGCTGCTAGTTCAGTTTAAATTTATCAATGGTTTATCCTGATTCCTTCCCAGTAGGCACTTTCTCTAGTTCAAATAAATCACTCCAAAGATTTATTCTGATTCTTTTCCATACTTCTGCTGGTTCAGTTTAAATCGGTCAATGGTTTATCCTGATTCCTTTCTGGTAGACACTTTCTCTGGTTCATATAAATCGATCCAAAGATTTATTTTTATTCTTTTCCAGATCACTGCTGGTTCAGTTTAAATTGATCAACGATTTATCCTAATTCCTTCCCAGTAGAAACTTTCTCTGGTTAAGATAAATCGCTCCAAAGATTTATTCTGATTCTTTTCCAGACTTCTGTTGGTTCAGTTTAAATTGATCAATGGTTTATCTTGATTCCTTTTCGGTAGACACTTTCTATGGTTCAGATAAAACTCTCCAAATATTTATCCTGATTCTTCCTAGTTAAAGATAATTCAAGATCCGCGCTGGTTCAATTTAAATCGATCAATGGTTTATCCTAATTCTTTTTGGTAGACACTTTCTCCGGTTCAGACAAATCATTCCAAAGATTTATTCGGATTCTTTTTCAGTTAAATTCAAGCTTAGACTTAGTCTAATTTATGTCAACAATCACCTTTGGATGGCATTTATAATCCCATCTCCAACAACTATCCATCATTTCTCCGAATGACATCTTTTAGCCCATTTCCTACACAATCAACCACAACATCATCAAGTGCAAATTTATGGGCACTCTAGTGTCCAATCATCTTCCACCTTCAAGTCACTAATGGTAGATTCGCCAATCTAACTCTTTAGGTTTATGAAGATTGAATAGGGGAAGCTCTTGTACCCCAAAATTGCCCTCTAATTTCTCAAGGCATTTCTCACAAGGATTCTAAAAATTCAAACTTGCACAAGTACAACTAGATTTTTCAGTATCAACTTAAAGAGGAAGCTAAAGGGGGAAAAAGATAAAAATTATATTTTTTACAAATTGGAGAAAAACAAGCCTTCTTAGATTCATCTCTTTAGATTGGCCTTTTGGCCTCTTTCGATGCAAGCTTGGCTTTCATCCTTTGACTGGGCGTGGGCCTCTGGCACGCTGGCTTTGATTCATAAGGCAAGAGCTTTCTGCATGCAACCTTCAACTTCACCTTTGGCCTCATATAGTTCATAATACAATTGCTTCCTATGTGCCTGCTTCGATTGGATGTTTGATGCTTACATGCCTATGTTGACTAAACAAATATTTCCCGCCATGCTTGCTTTGACTCACAAAGTGATAGCTTTCTATATGTATCCTTCGATTGTGCCCTTTATCCTCTGCAGGAATTCTTGGTTTGGGGTGTATGAATCCTTCAGTACAAGCTTTTGGTTATACCTTTCGTTTGGGCATGTGGCCCCCTTCATACAAGCCTTCATTCGATCAAAGACCTTTGGCATGTTTGCATAAAGACAAAGCAGGGACCTCCTACATACACCCTTTTGTTTGACCATATGACCCCTTGCATGCAAGTTTGAGTGGGTAGTATCTCCCTTGGAAATAGCTTGCTTGAAATTCTACACTATGCGATTGTCTCGTGCGAAAGAAGTACCATGGTAGAACATTCGAAGGACTTGCCAGACATGTCTAGATGTCCCAATCGAATGACATATTTTGCTGATCCACCCCAGGAGCATGTATTTGGATCATTCGAAGGAACCTAAGAAGATCCTGGTTGAAAGGCACTTATTTGGGCCCCTTCATAGGATACCCACATGAGCCTTTCGAAGGAGACTTTGATTTGAA
Source organism: Vicia faba (assembly GCA_948472305.1). NCBI lineage: Eukaryota > Viridiplantae > Streptophyta > Magnoliopsida > Fabales > Fabaceae > Vicia > Vicia faba. The sequence goes on along the minus strand of OX451739.1, from coordinate 1,220,565,160 downwards.
AAAAAGAAAAGTTGTTGAAAAGTATGGTCGAAGGATAGGGCTAGGGGGTCAAAACAAAAGGTTGAGATGCCCAAAGGTATTTGTTGACCAAGTCCCATGCGGTGCCAAGTTCATGCCTGATACACTGGCCATAAAAATCCAAAACTGCTGCACAACAGTCCTGCAAAACTTCCTTATTCCTTGCACCAAAATTGAATACAAACACTCTCCCTCGAAAGCTGCAAACAGAACATGCCTTTTTTGTTTAAACTTTTTTTCCCTCTTAAAACATCAGCCAAGGCCATCTATAAATATGAGCCTCCGCCACACATCTTAGGGGCCCATGAATAGTTGCAAGAAAACTCTTGTGAAAAATTCCCAAAACTCTCGAACACGTCGCAATGTTTTTTTTAAAAGAATATTCCAAACACTTCAAAAAAAACCCAACCCCCTTTTTACACCAAGTGAATCCTTCGACTTACTCCCCATGTGACCAGAGAGGTAACCTTCGACCCACTCCCCCATCCACAATATAGTAATCCTTTGAGTCACTCTTTTGCTTGTTATAGAAAAAACCTTCGATCCACTCACACACCCTCCTTCGATTCAGTGGATGCTTGAACAAACTAGTAACTAGATTAGTTTCAGGAAGACCCCAATGAACTTCCATTCACCCCCAAGGAAGGCACTTGCAATTTCCTTCGATTTAAGAACTTCAAGAGGTAAGTTCCCTTTAAACTTGAAGCTATTTTATTTAAATATCATGTGCACATGCCAATAAAAAAATGTAAATATTTAATATAGGGATCTTGTCCATGTTTTAACCTTCAATTATGATTTCCCATGTGTTGAAAATCTCAACTCTGAGTAGTTCGACTTTAGACTTTTGAGACCCAACAATTTTGTGCTAACCCCTGGCTTGTAGCTTTAGAAAGTTACACTTGAATGTTACATTTTAAGAGTTTAAAACAGGTTCATTGTATCCTTCAATTGCCTAATAAATTAATCCTTTCGAATCTCAACCTGAGGGCCTAGCATGCCTGCAGTCGAAGGAAGCAGCAAGGAGCCTGAATCAAAGAGTGCACCTCACACTGACTCCAGGCCTCAAACGAAGGAAGTAACCAGTAGGATCTCGACACTGACTGCCAAGTCTCAAACGAAATAAGTAGCCAGAAGGATGGTCACGCTTCCTTCCAACTCCCAATCTAAAGGAACAGGCAAAGGGTTAAATCGAAGGGCATGACCTTGCTGACTCTAGGCACAAATCGAAAGAAGTAAAAAAGTGGAGAATCGAAGGATGCTTCTTCCTGAATCAAATGAGTTCATTTTTCTTCTTTTTTTATTTTTATTTTGTCTTTATATTTTCCTGCTATTTCAATATGTTTGTAATAGTGTAGGATTTATTTTTGCATTTTTATTGCTTTTGTACAAATGTTAGTAATTAGGATGTATGGCAAGATAAAAATCAACAAGTACACAACCTAAAAATCAAAGAAAAAATGCATGCAATCAAACACACATGCACCCTTAGGGTAATCTCATTTGTTACCTCAGAAAAATAGTCATGTCCCACGCCCTTCCCTTAACATCCAATGACAGGGCTTCTTACCAAATTAATGGTAAGATAACAACATCTAAAGGAGGAGGAAAAAGAACATTAAGACCTTTGGAGTAGGTAGGATGCTCCTAGTTGCTCGCTTGCTCACAACAAAAACATTTTATACACCAGCACTTTAATTTTGAAAGATTTTTAAAAGAAAAAGCTTTTTGTACGCGTTCTTATAGAAACGAGAACCACTACCAAGACACTTTTCAAAATAACTTTCAAAAACACATTCCACAAACACCTCTTTGAAATATTTTCAAAAGAACACTTTGTACATGTTCTTATAGAAACAATAACCATTACAAAGACTTTTTCAAAATACTTTCAAAATCCACACCACAAGTACATTTTCAAACAAAAGCAAGTGATCTAGCAAGAAACTAAGAGCCCGTAGATAACTACGGATGAAAAGGGTGCTAACACCTTCCCTTTTCATAACCTACCCCCCGAACTCAAAAAATAATCTCAAAAGGTCTTTCCCGTTCTATTCAACATTTCCTTATTGGATAAAAGAAAAATACCCAAGTCAGTTCTCCCACCGTGTTACACATACGTCTATAGCTTTTTACCTCAACATCCTTACCTTTTTCACCTCTATCCAAGTTACCATTTTCTGCCATAGGTGTTTCAATTTCCTTTGTACTGTCCATACAAAATCTTTTAAGTAATTCGAGAAAATACTTGGTTTGAAATACAAATTATCCTTCACCGAGTTGCTTAATTTGTAGTCCGAGAAAGTAGTCCAATCTCCCATTAGACTCATTTCAAACTCTCCCTACATAAGCTTGACAAGATGCATGTTAGTTGATCCAAAAATGATATCATCAACATAAATTTGAACGAGTAAAGTGTGATTTCCTTGACATTTAGTAAAGAGTGTAGTGTCTACCTTCCCTCTAGAGTATCCTTGTTCTAGAAATAACTTTCTAAGTCGGTCATACCATGTCGTAGGGGCTAGTTTAAGACTATACAAAGCACGTTTTAGTTTAAAAACATGATTAGGAAACTCATAATTTTAAAAACCGGGAGGTTGGGAAACATACACCTCTTCACTTATGTATTTGTTAAGGAACACACTTTTAACGTCTATTTGATATAATTTGAATTTCTTATAGCACATATATGCTGATAAAAGACGTAAAGCCTCGATTCGGGCAACCAGAGCATAAGTCTCCTCATAATAAATTCCTTTCTCTTGGTTATAACCTTGAGGCACAAGACTGGCTTTATTTCTCATTATCAAACCATGTTCGTCAAGTTTATTCCTAAATAACCATCAAGTTCCTATAACTTTATGATTTTGTGGATGAGGGAAAAGGTCCAAAACGTCATTTATTTTAAATTGATTCAATTCTTCTTGCATGGCCATAAGCCAATGCTCTAAAGTAAGGCATCCTTATCATTTTTAGGTTCAACTTGTGATACGTATGGGTGGTGATAAAAAAAAATTACTTATCTTAGAGCACGTTGTTACCCCTTATGTGATATCACCAATAATTTTGCCGATAGGATGATCCTTGGAGGTTATTGATTCCAATGGAAGACCATCATTTTCTGTTGAATTTGGTCATCATCCTTCTTTTCTTGGTTGTCATCTTCCTCCTTCTAAATTTCCACCGACTTAGGTTGATCAAGTCCTTTATCGGTGTCTTTGAGTATGTCTTCCATAGATGCACCTACACCTTGAAAAGAAATACCTTTCCCAACACTATTTGGGCAAGTCTAATCAAAAGTAACATGAACTGAATCTTCAATAATAAGTAATATTTTGTTATAAACTCTATATGTTTTACTAGATTGAGAGTGTCTAAGAAATATACCTTCATCGTCTTTGGCGTCAAATTTTTCAAGATTATATTTTCCATAATTTAAAACAAAACATTTACATCCAAAGACATTAAGATGCCATAAATTTGGTTTTTTATCTTTTAAAAGTTCATAAGGATTTTTGTAAAGTATAGGACGAATAAGTATCATATTCAAGACATAACAAGTTATGCTAATAGAATCGGCCCAAAAGTATTTTGGTAAACCACAATCATCATTGTTCTTGTAAACTCCTCTAGAACACGATTTTTCATTTCCACAACACCATTTTGTTGTGGAGTTCTAGGAACTGAAAAGTTATGTTCAATGCCAAATTTACCATAATACTCTTCAAAGAAGTGGTTTTCAAATTCACCTCCACGATCACTTCGAATAGAAACATATTTAGGATAAAATTTATTTTGAGATAACTTGGAAAACATGTGAAAGCCGAGAATGTTTCATCTTTACTAGGTAAGAAAATAGTCTAACAAAATCTTGAGTAACCGTCTATAATGACAAAACCATAGTAATTACCGAAGGGTGAGAAAAACACAAGAAACAGGGGTTTAAATTAGGTTTTCTAATATGCTAATTTATGAAAAATAATTGTAAAAAAAACAAGAAAGAATATAGCTAAGGAAATACTATAAAAGAAACTTTTGTTTATCCAGGTTCACCTCTAACTAGGCTACTCCTGTCCACCCTCCCCAGGTGGTTTCTCCTTAAACAAAGACTTAATCCACTAATCTCAATAGATTACAGATGCACGAGCAACCCTCCAGTGACAAACCACAACCGTCTAAGAGTCTACCTGACACCTTAGCCCTCTTAAGTCTCAAACTAATAACCCAGTCACTTGAGGTAATAATAAATTGTAAACAAAATTATAATCAACTATGTTTACAATGTTTGCTTCTAAATAAGAAGATTAATAAAAGTATGAAGAGCAAAGTATATAATAGAAATAATGATCAACAACTCATTGTATAGAGAACTCTAAGGTTAACACACAAATAATGAGCAAAAACTCTTTGTGTTTAATCACTTAAAATTGTAACACAATAATGAGAAAAAACTCTTGTGTTCTTGATATTTATCTAGAAGAATAATTTTAGCTGTATATGAATAGTGATTCTTCTTTTCTCTTGGTGTTTCACAGTATTTCAGAAATTTGATTCAAGAGTGATAATGGTTGATAGTTCGTCGATCTTTAAATGTTGATGAGGTCTCTTTATATAGACTTGAGAATAAGACCGTTGGTAGTACGATGATGTCGCTTTCGCTTGCAAACTATAGTAACAACAATATTTCATCATGGGTTATAACATAGTACAATATGTAAGCAAGTAATGGAATATTTTAATCATATCGACTGTACTATAAACTTCGTGGCTTAGTTTCTTAAGACTTTATTTTATGATGATTTACTTCTGATTAAAGTAGTAAGCTTGGAAGATATATTGATCTTGTCTTTGTCTTATTTCCATATTGTTGGATTGTTTCTCATATGAGGAGTGATAATGATCCATAAGATTCTTCTTTATTGTATAGTCATAGTCTTTTAGATATTTGAACATTTTCTTCTGATATATAAGCAATAACTTATCTGATGAACAATTTCTTTTTTGAGTGAATGATCTTCTGATCTACTTCTTGACTTTATCTAGATTCCTTGATAATCATCTTTTCTAAGTTGCATATCTGATGTATGGTTTCTGAAGCAACAACTTATATTAGTACATTTGATTTTGATGTTGAGTTCTTTCTTTCTGATCCTTGAATTCTGATATTTAGATTGAGCTGAAAGAAACAACTTATTATTAGCTACATGTTTGTTATTTAATCATGAATTACTTTCTTTCTTTTGGTTTGAAGCGTATATGTTTTATAATCAGAGAGCAACGTTTTCCTTAGAACATACTTGATTCCCTTTCTGATGAACTTTCAGCATTCCGTAGAACTGTCGACGTTTCTATATAAATGGTCTCAATAGTTCTTCTGTTGAGTATAGTGGTTCTTCTGATGATATTTGTCTTCTCATGGATATTACTTATGTTGAGTAGATTAGCTTGAAAAGATATCATCCTTTGGTCTTGTCTTCTGATGGACTTTGAGATGTTGATTAGAAATGAGTCCATAAGATCTTCTTTCTTTAATCCTTTCTTCTATGGAATACATCTGATGTTAAATGAAGGTTCATATTCCATGAACTCATATGGAGTCTTTCCCAGAATATGTCTAATTTAGATTCTCTAGTGAATGTAACATGTTGTATTTACAGCTTCTGCCCAAAAGTTCTTAGCAACATTTGTTTTATTTATCATGGTTCTGAACATTTCCAGTAACGTCCTATTCTTCCTTTCTACAACTCAATTTTTTTGCGGATTCCTACGACAGGAGAAATCATGGGATATGTCATTTGATTCAAATGGTTCTTCATAATTTTTGCTCTCAAATTTTTCTCCACGATCACTTCTAACTCTAACAATTTCAGAATTAAATTCAGTTTACACTTGTGAATAAAAACTAGTGAACAAAGAATGAGATTCATCCTTGGGCCTTAGAAATTTTATCCATGTCCAACAACTATAATCATCTATGGTGACCAGTCCATAATTTTTACCATTGACCGATGTTGTCTTAACAAGACCGAATAAGTCAATATGTAGAAGCTCCAGGGGACTTGAGGTAGGAACAACATTTTTTAGATTTCAAAGACATTTTAGAAAACTTGCCTCTCTTACATGCTTCATAAAGAGCTTCTAAAGTAAACTTCAGCTTAGGTAGGCCTCTGACTAACTCAAGTTTACTAAGCTGAGATATTCTTTTTAAGCTAATGTGACCCAAGCGTTTATGCCATACCCACAACTATCGTGAACTGACATTAAGTAATTAACATTTTGGTTTTTAATATTAGATAGTTTTATTTTATAAATTTATTTTTTCCTTTTTCCTGTGAAGAGAACAGAGCCATCTTTTTTATTAACTGCTGTCATACCCTAAAATTTCCCCATCAATTTCAATGATCATTTTACTTATATTTCAATATTATTACTATGTTTCTAAAATTATGAAATTCCATTGATTCAATTTGTGTACTTTTTTGTGTTATACTAATGGGGTGTTTGTCTCGAAAGGGACCATCAAAATCTGATGGCCCATTAAGATTTTTACTCATGTTTAATAAAAAAGTAGGGGTGTGTTTTTTAGAATGGCCCATTTAGAGTTATGTTGGCACATTAGGGTATAAGGGAAGGGTGCATTTTGGATAATTTTGGCCCATTAAGCCTTTGGAGGGCCCTTTATTATTAAAAGGGTTATAGTTACATAAGGTAGGCTCATGTTGGAATAGACTGGCTCAGTATAGTTTAGAGGCCCGTGCTTAGTTTTTAGTTTAAGACAAAGGGAGGTGTTTTAATGATTTGGTTGGCCCGTTAAGAAATGTTGAAGGCCCATTTGATTTGTTTCTGTTGAACGGGGAGACTCTTTATTTTTTAGATTATTATTGTTACTACTGATATAATCATTATTAATGGTGAATCAGATATTAATCATTCATTATCAATATCATTATTAACCTCATCGATTTTTATGATTATTAATTTTAAAACATTATCAATATTATAATAATAATAATTTTATAATAGTTCATTCCCAACGGCAGTGTTATTGTTCTACATAACTATGCTAAGCAACCGAAGCCCAAAAAAAAAAAACAACTACTGTAAAGATTTCAAATAAAAAATCGTATGAAATTAAAATATTACAGTGAAAAACTTTACAAATACTATACAGATCAAATCAAATCTTAAAATCTCTAAAATTCAACAAAATCTTCTATCGCTAATTGAATCAATCAACCCTAAAAAAATCATCTAATTTGTAACGAAAATCACAAGAAATTTCCTAATCTATCTAAAAACTAAACTATAAATAACCCTAGAATTCTAAGTGAATAAGGGAGGAGAAAGGTAATAATAAAAGGAGAAAGGTCACAACAAAAGAAGAATAAGGGATAAAAAGGAGTTTGGTTAGCTTCAAATCTTCAAAGAGAGCCTCCTTCATCAGACATCGGGGTTTAAAAGTCTGAAACTCTAGATTTGGGTGGTCACTCCCGCGTTCATCTCCTTCAATCTTCAAGCGCTGTCATTACATATAAAATCAAAGAGAGATGGATGATCAGAAGGAGATTACACCGAGAGTCAAAACAAAAAATCCTTGAAAAGAGATTATCCGTGAACTACTCTGCTTAGCGTTTTCTTTGAGTTCATTGCTCCAATTGTTGTTTTGGGTGGGTATTTGTGGTTTGGGGTTGAAGGGGTTAGAGATCGCCGCTGTCTGGGTTTTTTGTGGCTACAGTTGAGGGTGTTATTGGTAATTTGAGAGAAGGGAGAGGCCAAAGAACATAACAAGAAAAAGAAGAATGTATAAAAGAAAAGAATGAGAATGAAAAGAAAACGAAAAATATGATGTCTCAATGATCCCATGCGATGCCCCTATCGTATACCTTTAATCATCACCACACAATCTTGATCAAATGCTCCATAGCTGTGCATCCACCGTAACTCCCAAAGCACGCTCCCACATGGTCCAAATGGACCTCCCAACATTCAATGTTTTGGGCCAAGCCCATTGCTAAACCAACCCCCATAATTGTTTCCCCAACCGAATGATACACCCTCGCACTAGTGGGCCAAGTCCAACATCTGGACTTGGGCCTCTGATTCCTACGCCCCCATTTTTTCTACAAATCTAATATCCATACCCCCTTACAACTTGTACTCAAAACTAACGTTGAGACTAGGTCTTTGTAATTCACACCCCCGAGAATTACTTAGCTAAAGTAATTTTCACCGTTCTTCATTTTGAAAGTAAAATCAATTTATTTTTATAATTTCATTTATTATATTTTTTCATATTAATAAATTATTGGACATTCTAATATTTAACATATTTTTGATAAATTATAAAATTGTTATTTATGAATTTAAACTCTTTTATTGACCTTTTTTTTTCATATATATATATATATATATATATATATATATATATATATATATATATATATATATATATATATATATATATATATATATATATATATATATATATATATATATATATATATATATATATATATATATATATATATATATATATATATATATATATATATATATATTGATGGCATTAAATATTATTCTCATGATTTAAATATATTTTTCTCATATTTTGTAATATATTCGAAAATATCTAATCAATCAAGAACTAACATTTTATACTAACTTAATTTAAATTTATATTTTATTACCAAAAAAGGATTATAGAAATTTCTTTTATCGACTTCGAACTTCGTCTACAATTATGCTATTTACAAACCAAGACTTGGTTTAAGGAGAATTCGAGGTATTTCCATAATCCATAAAAAACACCAACAAACAACTGCGAACTGCGGATTTTAACTCTGATTCCTCATAAGAGGATACATAGGTATACGACTTAAAATCGTGGCAAGTTCCCCTAATTAAAAATTAAAACCCTATTCCTAAACCATAAACCTAAACCCTAGTGTTGTTGTGAACGGGGTAGATGAAGGGTGCCTAACACCTTCCCTTCGTCTAAAGTGAGTCAAGAACTTAGAATCTCTGTATCATCAATTAGTGTTATTCCGTTATGTTCCCGTCTTAGGATAAAAATTAATGGTGGAGACTCTATAATTTTCAGCCGATTATTACAGCTGGAGACTCTATAATTTTCTCTTAGGTGTATTGTTTTGTTCGGGCTTTTGGTGTTTTAAATATTTGCTGTATTTATTTATTTCTTTTATTTATTTTTGTCTATTTACCCATTGTTATATTATTATCATTGTTATTTTTATTTGTTGGCGGGATTTTATTTCGAAAAAATGTTTTCAAAACCTTAGAAAGAAGGTTCATCTATTGGTCAAGGGGATATATCATCCCTATAAGTTTTTATGACGACTTCTCCTAGAGTCGGTGGAATTACAAAAAAGGAATATGTCTCAAAAGGTATCCTATTTGGGGTAGGACTTTGGAACGAAACCTATGACTTTTTGTATAAACCTTAAACCACAATCTCACGGTGAGACCTTTCACGACCTTAGAGACGTATGTTTCGGCCTGCAAAGAGGCTCCACTTAAGGGAGGCCCTTGTACCTTTCCCTCTAGTGTAATCCTTGAGACCCTTAAGGAAGCCACCTTATGGGGAGGGTAGAATATCCGTAGGTCAGAACTAGGAACCTACCAACTAAGTATAATTGTCATAAACCCCATCACATGTTGCATCATCATACATTCATGCATCTCACATATTCATCCTTTTCCACTCTCTTTGTCTGTCTTATTCACAAGATTTAAAAATAATCTAAGGTTTTTGGTGAGTGCCTTGAAAATAGATGCCAGAGGAAAACAACTTGTCCATGTTAGTGTCCTCAGTCCATATATGACAAAGATCAAGATTATCAAAGGGAAACTGTCTGAAAGAGCTATGAAGATGTTTGTTCTCCGTTATAGGGATACCCTTGAGATAACAAAAATGGGTGTAAAATTGGATGTTATTTATGCCTTGGTTCAATTCTACGATCCTCCGTCAAGGTGTTTCACCTTTCAAACTATTGACATTAAGGACTTAGAAAATTGTTTAAGGATCTCTTATCCTGAGTTCTCACTTAATTATAAAAAAGAAGGTGATGTACGAGGAATTAAAAGACAATTTTTGGAGGCTAAAGCCCTTTCTTTTGCCAATAAGAAAGAATGTGAGTCTTGTGTTGATTGTCTAGGACTACTGGTCTTTGGTGTAATTCTGTTTTCGCAGACTTTAGACAATATTGAACCTGCAATTATTAGTATATTTTAGGGTGCAAAAGCTTTGAATAAAGATCAAACTTTTGCTTTACTTGCTTATATTTACTATGCTCTTCACACTCGTTATGAAAATGGGAGGGGTACGCTGAACTGTTGTATCCCTCTTCTATATTCTTGGTTTATGTCTCATCTCTATAAGTAGGACTTCATTATTAAACTTTGACACGATTTGAATGGGCTAAAAAATCAAGGTCTTTTACTGCTGATTCTGTGTTATGGTATACAAGGAAGCTAATCATTGGAGACATCATTTACGCTTTCAGAGATTTCCCGAATGTTCCGTTAATTGGGCCATGTTGTTGCATCAATTAAAACCCTAATTTGGCTTTTCGACAATTTGGGTACCCTTTGGAGGGTAAATCCTCCAACGAACAACTTCAACAACTCATCATTCATGTCATGGGAAAAAATGACCAAGAGTTGCTCAACAAGATCATCAGAGATTGTAATTGGGTTAACAAAAGGAAGGCCGAAAGAAAGAATGTTGTGACAAAAGAACCTTGCACTAAATGGGTTTTGGATAGGGTACAGGTTGTTAATCTACAAATTGACATTGATCCTAAGTAATAGCCAGATGTCCCAGATCGTCTACCTATGTCCGTAGAAGAGATAGACAACTTGAAGAAATCTTTGAACCAAGCTCAAAAGGAAAAAAGAGGAATTAAAGCTTAGCCTTCATAACCTTGCTAAGGAGAAAAGACAGCTGCAACGTGAGCTTGAGTCAAACGAACAAAAGATTCACAAAGATAGTGAAGCATTTGAAAATGAGAATCTTAAGAGTAAATGCTCGACCGAAGGGTTATTGAGTGCTACCTTCAACTTAGTTTCCCACAACCAAAGGTTGGAGTATGCTGCTAGAGAAATTGAGAAGCTAAGTTAGTTGCACGAAAAAGTAATACGAGAAAAAAAGGAGATGGAAGAAAATTTGAGGGCTCAAATTCAAATTTTTGGCCAAGCTTCTTTAGATAAAGAATAGAAAACTCAATATCATACTACAAGACTCCAAGATAGACAAGAATCAGATGTAGGAGAACTTCTCAAGAGGATGAGGGAAGAAAGACTTCTCTCCCAAAAGACTGATGAATATGAGCAAATTTATCATGAGTTAGAAGTCCTCTGAAAGAATTTCCTCATACAAAGGAGACTCTACACAGAGATGAGGGATGAAAAATTATATTGGGAAGAGAAGTATGCAAAGATCACCAAAGCAGAAGAGGATAACTATAAGATACTTCCCAACCTATACCAGGAATATCGGTTCTACAAAGACAAGCATGCAAGACTCTCCTAATTAGACAACAATATTTTTGGTGACATCCCTAGAAGTTTGAGAGATGTGGAAAATGTGATGGTCCCTCTCCAGAAAGATGTTGAAGACTTCCTCAAGCTTTGTTCGAAAATGGTTGATGGTTTCAAAGTAGATATCTGCAGGCACACTTAGAAGATCTTGTTTCCCTTTGTTTTTCCGTCTAGAAATTAAATTTTAATGTTTTGGCTCGAATATTTTTCAATATATAAATTGTATTCTCTTTTTAAATACAATTATCATTTTAATAAAAGTTTTGTTTCTATATCTCGTTTGTGTATTTATTTTTTAGATGCTCACCAGTAAAAAGAAAAACCTAGAAAAATATATAAGAAAATATGAAAGAGAATCCAAGTGAATAAGACATTCGGAAAAAAAAAACTCTTAGCATACTCATACGCATCCATGCATTCGCAAACATTTCATTTCATACAATAACTCATCATTTTCAAAAAACATTCTCTAGTTAAATCATTGGTAAGAAAACACCACATCTTCGGCCGCCATATCAAACAAGAGCCCATCAAAAGAAAGTGATGGAACAGATTGAGGAGAATCAAGCTGCATTCAAGGAAGATTTGGAGCAATTAAAGTGAAATATTAACTCAATGAAAGGAGACATTAGTCAAGTTCTGTTAGCTTTGAAGAACATCATTGAGAGGAAAGAACATATTCCTAGGGAAGCCTTTGAAGAAGTAGCCCAAACTATTGGTGCATCAAGCGGTCACCAACCAAGAAGAGAGCCAGAATCAGGACCTCTAAAGTCAATTGTATTTCAACAAGAGGTTAGACAAGCTAATACTGAAGGGTTTTTCCCACCTCTACCGAAGGTAGGTGCATCAAATACTTTGCAGATTTCGGTCAACAATGCAACTATTTACCTATACTTACAACATGTATACCTTAATTTGGAAGGTGCTACTCAGACACACCAACCCAAGATGTTTGAGAATCCCTTGGCGCTCAATCAGTATAAAGCTCTTGAAGAAAGGTTGAAGGTTGTGGAGGGTTACGATGCTTTCGACGTCGATGCTCTCAAAATGGGTCTAGTTCCAAATGTGATGATTCCACCAAAATTAAAAATACATGAATTTGGAAAATATAAGGGGCTCACATGTCCGAGGAACCATCTACGCATGTATTACAGTAAGATACATGCCTATGATCAAGATAAAAAGTTAATGATCTATTGTTTCCAAGACAGTCTGAGTGGGGAATCCCTAGATTGGTATATGCAATTGGAGCAGGTCCATATCTAGACATGTGCATATCTTGCCAATGCTTTTCTGAGACAACACAAGTACAATTTGGACATGGAGCCTAACCGTATGCAACTCCAGAACTTATCTCTGATGAAGGATGAGTCCTTCAAAGAATATGCGCAAAGGGTGGAGAGAAATGACAGCTCGTGTACAACCACCACTCCTAGAGAAAGAACTGGTCGATATGTTGATGCGTACTTTATAAGGGTTGTATTATGATAGGATGTTAGGAAGCGTATCTTACGTATTTTATGATAGGTAACTATTGGTGAAAGGATTGGAACATTCATAAAGAGTGGTAAGGCACTAGGGCATCATCTAGTACCCCTTATAGTTCAAAAAGACACATTCCTAACTTCTCGAAAAAGAAGGAAGGAGAAATTAATGTTGTGGCATCGCATCCAAGAATACAACAACCATTGGTTATTCCACGAGAAAAACAACAAGTGAACATGTTTGAAAGGCCTCCGAGACGATTCGATCCTCTCCCCATGCCTCACAGTCAATTGTTACAACACTTACTCAAAGCATCTTTAGTAAAGCAGAAGCTTATATCTCCTCCAATTGGTGCACTCCCACCAACGTATGATAAAATGCCAGGTGCGAGTATCATGCCAATTCTCCAAGGCATACCATAAAAAATGTTGGGCCTTCACACATTAGGTTCAATATTTGTTGGATTTCGAAGATATAACTTTTGACAAACCAAACATCAATAAGAACTATACACCTTACAAGGTGGACCAGTGGTGAATGCAATTGAAGTGGTCACTGACTTTGGGGCGACCAAATGAGTAAAAGCTTTGATCAATATATTGAAAGAGTATTTTTTTGAATATGGGTTCCTCTTGGAACACAATGAATATTTTGAGAAGATATTATAGAAATTGGTGGATCAGGGGATAGTCCAATTCAGGCAATACCCTAAATAAGAATACGTAGCTGCGATCGATGGAATACGTAGCTGCGGTCGATGAAAGTACAAAGAAGACATTGGTAATTCCTTGCCAAGGGCCTAGTACTAATAAGAAAACTCTTGTGATCTCAGAGGGAGAGTCAACAGAAGCACCAATGATGATACCACACAAGACTCTGAGAATTCTAGTAATTTCGAAGACTATAATGGTGATTAGGGGCCATATCCCACTCCTTATGAAAGTTACAAAACTGTATCGAGGAGTTGTGATTCTACTATCTATGTCAATGGTTTAAAGCGAGAATGTGAGCCATCGACAAGTCAAGGACCTGCAATCACAAATATAATAGGAACATGGGGCATGACTCGCAGCGGTCCAATCTATGTTCCTGAACCCCAAAATAATAACGGTGATATGGTTAAGGTTAAAGGAAAAGTTATGATAGAGGCAAGCCAAGAACAAGAACCTCCAAGAAAGGATTTTACCGACCAAGTGGCAGAAGAATTCTTGAAAATAATCAAGAGGAGTGATTATAGGGTGGTGGATCAGCTACATAAACCCCGACAAGGATTTCAATAGTTTAGTTGCTCCTTAATTCTGAAGTGCACCGAGACTCTCCAATGAAGCTTCTAAGTTCTTCTCTTGTTGCAAAAGACATTACAGTGAACAAGTTTGACAATGTGGTAGCAAGCTTAACATTTGGATCATACTTAGGCTTCAATAACAGTGAGTTGCCTCCACAAGGTATAGCTCACAATAAGGCGTTGCATAATTCCATTCAGATAGGTACAACTAACATATCTAGGGTACTCACTAATACTGGTTTTGCCCTTAATATGTTACCAAAATCCAGCTTGATGAAGTTAACACTTGATGGTGTTGTTATAAGGCCAAGTTCTACGATTGTCAAAGTTTTTGATGGTTCTCAAGTATAGTGTTTGGAGAAGTGGATCTTCCTGTCAAGATCGGACAACATATGTTTTATATAATTTTTCAATTAATGGATATAGAACCAACATATACATGTTTGCTCAGACGACATTGGATTCATGCAGCGGAGGATGTTACTTCAACACTACATCCGAAATTGAAGTTCTTCGTTGAAGGAATATTAGTTATAATCGACGGTGAAGAGGACATCTTTGTAAGTCACATAGAGTCCTATAGATATATCAGTGCCGATGAAGACTGTATAGCAACACCATTCCAAGTCTTAGAGGTTTCTTCAAAGGTAACCCTACTAGTGGAGAAAATTAAGAAATCTACTGTGACTTCATGGAGATATTTACAAGCAGCTATTGAAGATGGTTCCTAAAAAGGTTAGGGGAAACTTGTGGAGATACTTGAGAAGAAAAATCGTTTTGGTTTGGGCTACGAATCATCAAAGTCTACCCTGAAAGGAAAGGCACAATTTCCTCCTATCCAAGAGACCTTCGTCAACAAAGTAATAGATCATGGTGGACAAGTGGCAATGATATCTAACAAAAGCAGCACTAAGAGATCATCTGACTTCATCTGTGAATGTGCTCTAGGTGAAGAACTCAATAATTGGACAACATGGAGATTCTAGAGTTTTTTTATTTCCAAAGTAATTTTTATTGTTTTTGAAAGAACCCATGTCAAGCCCGAGGCATATGGGTAGATTGTAAGGGTCCCCTAATTTTTTTCAAACAAAATTTTCAATTAATAAGAGTTATATTTTGCATTCAACTAAGATCCCTGTCTTTATCTTGCATTTATCTCTTATATTTAAAAAAATAGAAGTAATTATCTTCATATGAATTTACAAATTCACATACTAAAACTGCACCAAAACAAGATAAATGTGCAGATCAATGCCTAAAATCACCGATAATGTTACTGCTTTTATCCAATATAATTCTGATGCTCCCATCAACCAAGCGAGAGAGGAAGGTGATGGGGATCTTGAATTATCCAAAGAATTAGAAGGGGAGTTAGAGCAAAAAGTTGACATTATACAACCATTCCAAGAATCTGTTGAGACCTTCAACCTTGGCACAGAGAAAGATCCGAAAGAAATTAAGCTTAGGGCAACATTGAAGGAAATCGTCAAAGAAAAATTGATCAAGCTGTTGCATGAATATGTGGATATATTTGCCTGGTCTTATAGAGATATTCCATGATTGAATACAGATATTGTGGTGCATAGATTACCTTTCATGGAAGGTTATTCTCTAGTCAAACAAAAGCTTAGAAGAACTCTTCCACACATGTCTTACAAGATTCGAGAATAGGTCCTTAAACAATTTGATGCATGGTTCTTAGCGGTGGTAGATTGTCAACCTTGGATATCTAACATCGTGCCAGTGCCCAAGAAGGACGAGAAAGTACGCATGTCTGTAGATTATCGGGATCTGAACAAAGCAAGTCCCAAAGGCGATTTCGCGTTACCCCACAAAGATGTTTTAGAGGATAATACAACTCAAGCTTTGGTATTTTCATTCAGGGATGGTTTATCAGGTTATAATCAGATCAAAATGGAACCCAAGGATTTGTAAAAGACTACTTTCATGACCCCTTGTGAGACTTTTGGTTATAAAGTGATGCATTTCAGTCTAAAGAACACAAGGGCAACTTATCAACGAGCTATGGTTACAATATTTCATGATATTATCCATAAAGAAGTTGAGGTATACATGGATGATATGATTTCCAAATCAGATTCAGAGAAGGATCACATTATACCTTTACAAAAGTTATTTGAGCGTCTGCGAAAGTTCAAACTAAGGTTGTATCCGAACAAATGTACATTTGGTGTCAGGTCAGGAAAGTTACCGGGTTTTATCATAACTCAGTGCGGTATTGAGGTGGATCCCGACAAGATGAAGGCCATACAATAAATTCTAGATCCAATAACAAAAAATAGGTTTGCGGTTTCTTAGGACGATTGAATTACATTTCAAGGTTAATATCGCACCTAACTGCTACGTGCGAGCCTATATTTAAATTACTTCAAAAAGATCAAATAGTGGTGTGGAATGATGATCGTCAGACAACCTTCGAAACGATAAAGAAATATTTACAAGAGCCACCAATCTTAATTCCACTAGTTCCAAGAAGACTTCTCATCATGTACTTGACAGTGCTTGAAAGGTTTGTGGGATGCGTATTGGGGAAACATTAGGAAATAAGTATAAAAGAGCATGCAATCTACTACCTTAGCAAAAAAATCATTGACTTAGAAACCAGGTACTCGCTTCTCGAGAAGACTAATTGTGCTTTAGCTTGGGATACTAAAAGAGTAAGGCAGTATATGTTAACTCATACTACTTAGTTAATATAAAGAATAGATGCTTTGAAGTATGTGTTCAAAAAAATAGCTCTTACAAGAAGGATTGCCCAATGGTAGATGGTATTATCTGAGTGCGACATCCAATATGTTATTCAAAAGGCCATCAAGGGTAGTGTACTAGCTAATCACCTAGCTCATCAGCCATTTCCAGAATATCAACCAATGAAGTTTGAGTTTCCAAATTAAGATGTCATGATTATAAGTGACTACGAAATACCAAGACCTGACAAAGGACCTGAACCAGGGGAACATTGGACACTCATGTTTGATGGTGCTTCAAACATGATAGGGCATGGTATCAGGGAAGTATTCTCAAAATATTATTCACAAACCTTATACTGCAAGGTTATATTTTGACTGCACCAACAATATCATTGAACATGAAGCTTGTATCTTGAGTCTAGAAGCTTCTATCGATATAAGAATGAAGTACCTCGAAGTATATGGAGACCTAACATTAGTCGTATACCAAGTCAATGGTGAATCAGACACTAAACATCCCTAACTAATTCCATATCGGGAACATATTTTGAAGCTAGCTACCGAATTTACTGAGATTACTTTCAATCATATTCCTCAAAAGGAAAATTAGATGGCAGACGCCTTCGCAACTTTATTAGCCATGTTCAAAGTGACCTGGCCAAATCACGAACCGTGCATTACAATAAGACATTTTGAAGAACCTGCACCTTGCCTTGCCATTGAAGAAGGACCAGATAAAGCCTTGGTTCTATGACATCAAAAGGTATCTTGAGATGCAAGAATACCTAGAAAATGCCTCTACGATTGATAAGCAAACTCTGTGAAAGCTAGCTTCAAATTTCTTTCTAAATGGCGATTGTGATCGGTGGATCTGGAACTGACTGTTTAACGCTGGTTCGCGAAATGTCGCGGAAGCAAGAGTCGCCACCGTCTTTTATTTTCTCCAAATGGAAAGGACAAAAGCACAGAAAAATTCCTTATAGAGATTGCTCTCGGTTCGGGAGGTAGGTGATAGAAAGGGAAGGTGTTAGCACCCTTTCTATCCATGGTTATCCATGGGCTCTTAGATACTTGCTCATTTGTGTTTTCAAAAATGGTTTGTTTGCTTTTCAACTGTGGGTTTTAAAAAGTTTCTTTGAAAATTCCAGTTCGACTCTTGTATCGGTCCTCAAGAGTGTTTGAAAAATTGCTTTCGAAAGCTTTTTTGAAAATGTGTTGGTGTGAAAAGTATTTTTGATTTGTTTTGAGATTTAGAGCAAGTATCTACGAGAACCTACCTACCCTAAGGAATTCGTCTGTGTAAATGTCCTTTAAAGTAGTGCCATCCCACCATTGAGAGGTAGGTAGCACCACCGTTGGAGGTGTTCGGGTCAATTCGAGGTTCGGGACATGGTGATCACCGGAGCAATAGGAAGACACCTTAGAAGCTACCCTCATGCCAGGTTCCCGGATCATGAGGACTTACTAAGACATCCTCTACTCGACGATCACCTTTCGAGAGGCAAGGCAACATTGAGGCGTACCCTAGGGGTGGTGTGTGCGATTCGAGTGTCGTTTTCATTTGCATTTATCTTGTCATGTTATTGGTGTTCTACGCTTATTTTTATTTTTGTCCATACATTCTTTCATGCCATTTGTTAACAGTTAAAAATATTGCGGGAAAGTAAAAATTCTAAGCTATTACAAAAGGCGCGGGTCCACATCGCCAAAATTAAACCAGGACCCGATTTTGACAGAAAAATAAAGAAAGTAAAGAAAAGTGCGAGCAATTAGTTACACGGCTTCGGGAGAGATACATAAATATTTAAACGAAATAAAATAAATATGCGAATAAGAATTAAATCGAAACGAGGGCGTTGGACCCTTTTTGCAAAATTAAACTAATGAGGAATTAATTAAAATTAAAAGAAAGAAAGAACTTGTTTTTTTGGTATTTTTTAGTATTTTAGGATTTAATATGAAAAAAAGAATTAATTAAAATAAATACTAACCCTAATTCTAATGGCTTTTAATTTATTAAGAAAACATTGAATTTTAACCTAAATTAACCCTAATTTTTATATACAAATTTAATTATAAAAATAAATATTTAATTATTTAATTATTGTGGGAGTAAAAGAAAAAAAGGATAAAAAATTAATATGGACCCTAGTTCTATGTTTTTTAGATTTTTATTAAAAGAATTAAAACTAAAACCTAATTTAAAACTAAATTTAATTACATGCAAATTTATTTATAAAATATTAACTAATTAAATATATTTAATTTTTGGTCTTTTCTGATTTTTATGGTATTTTGTGATTTTATGAAAATATAATTAAATTAATTAATAAAACAATAATAAAAAGAAGTATAAATAATAAAAAAAAAATAATGAAGGTAAAAAATATGCAAACCTAGGGGGTTCAGACCCCAAATGGGAGATTTTTCTCTAGCAATTCAGGCCCATCTATTGCAAAGCCTGGTGGACTTTTTGAGTAACATGTGGCACGTTTGACCAAGCTCCATATTGTTCTTTCAATCAGCGCCCTTGGATCGCTCTCAACGTACGCGTGGCTGGCTTGATTAGGAGGTGTATAATGGTCTTCAACGTTGAAGCTGCATAGAAGCATGAGTTGAAAAATAATATTGAAAGCATGAAGACCTGGGGCTCGAACCCAGGTCATGTACGTTGCCAATACTCTCGCTTACCACTGAACCAATTCACGCGTTGTTAACATATAATAATGAAATAATATTATAAAAGAAAACAAAAGCATTAGTGGACATTGCGCGCAAATTTTCAAACCAGCCAATCGTTGGCAGTCACCTAGTCGTCCTCTTCCTTAGCTTATTTTTCCTGAAACAAGAATTTATTAAGCAACGGTTTTTAAGCGTTGCTGTAGACACCATACAAGAAAATAGCGATTAGCCACTGGACGCTCATAAATTGAGCGCGACCCTATCAATGAGTTCGTATGAAGGTCCTGATTAGGATAGTCTGGGTCTTGTGCTCCAATTTTTCCTTGTTTCAAAACCCCTAATTCCAAGTCCTGTAAACCCTAGAAAACGATAATGGCATAATCGCGTATAATGCATAAAAATGCAATTGAATCATTGGGTTAGCATCAGAATCAAATAAATAACATGAATCAAGCATTAAAAATCACAAAGAATGCATGAATTGAGATGCACGACTATGAATTTTTTTCTGTACAGGGCCGGTTCATTGTACCAATTCATGATGTTTTGATGAATGTTTTTGATTGGAAATCGTTCAGTGAACCTCCAGGAATATGTTTGAACAACTATTATGCCTTGAATCCCCCTACAAAAGTGTTTTCAGTTTTGAATTTATTTGCCAAAATTTCAAGTTTGATGATGGGTTTTCTGCGCAGCTTAATGGTCTTAGGCATTAGGTTTTCGTTCTATGCTTATGTAGGAATGAATTAGGTTAAGAATTTTGATCCAAATCTTTGAATTGATGGTTTATGAGATTTGATTTTCAATCATATTTTTTTCAATCTTTTTCATGCAATTTTGTACCAATCATGATCCAATCAATCCAATTCCTTCCAAATCTGATCATGCACGAATCATTGAGTAGATTTCATGCACAAAAAGATTTTATTTCATTAGTTTTGTATTTTTCATGCATTTTATTTAATTAAATGAATTATAAATGATAAAAAATCCAAATAAATAAATAAAAATGGAGAAAAACTTCCCTTTGGGCCTAATGGTCGTGCACATGCTTGGGATAATGAATTATGGAAGAAAAATGGGCCCATTAGCAATTTTAGGTCATTTGAATCAATGTTGACTTTTCAAAATATCCAAAAATTTCCGAACTTCCACAAGGCATAACTTGCTCAATTTTTAAGCTTTTCTCATGTTCTTGGACATTTTGGAAAGGTATTTGAGTCCTATAACCAATGCCTTTGGTCCCATGTCATTTGGATTTACCAATCTCAAGTTATGGCCTTTGACTTAAAGTCCCTTTTTGTTGACTTTTGAAAATGACCTATAATGTTGAAATTGATAACTTTTTGTGAGAGCATTTCTTGGACTTGAAGTATGAAGATGAGTTGTAGGAAATGTCTTTCTCTTCAAAATGAGCTTTGGATGGAATTTTTCTGATAATCCATGTGGAAGTTATGCCCTGGTCAATTTACAGTTGACTTTTTCAACTGTCCAAATAAGGAAACTTTTGCATCTTGATGATTTTTGAGCCAAGCTTTGAGAATCATGATCAAGCATTGATCAAATGATGTTTGTGGCTTCAAAATGATATGTTGATCAAAAATTTGAACTTTTGACTGCCAAATGACCATTTTGCCCCTACAGTTGACTGTAGTGCAATTAGGGTTTTTGACTGTGCAATTTTGTGCTGAATGTCTTGAAACTTAATATGAGGATGCTTGACCATATTTGTAGGCATGTGGGACTTGATTGGACCCTTGAAAACTTCAACTTCTTGATCAGAATAAAAACCCTAATTTTGACTGCTTAGGAGGCTCTTGCACTGTGCAGCCCTTGGGGAGATTTTGAAGCTTGATTTTGCAATTCTTGAAGAATATGGGAGGGCAAATTTTGGGGTACAACAGTTGCCCCTGTTCAATCTTCTTAGACCTGAGGATGCAGATTGGCTGACGTGCCTTTCGTAATCCGAAGGTGGAAGATGATTGAACACTAAAGTGCCCAGAAATTTGCGCTCACATAGTAGCAGTGTGATGATGGAATGGGCTTATAGATGCCATTTGGAGATTGATGAATAGGGTGATGGGCTTATAGATGCCATCTGGATGTTGATCGCGTAAGAGATTCCTTAGCGAGAACCTGCATACCTGCAAAAGAAAAATGATACCTGACATGTTGCAGGAGTTGGTTTTCAGATGCTTGGTATAGATGTGTCCTGACTGGTTTACAGGAGCTGGATCTGGAGCTTCAAACGGTGATGAATGAACCAGGGATGGTTACTACCTTAGCATGAACGGTAAGAGAACCTTGGGTGACTTTAACTTCAACAACAATCACGTCGGGGAGAGAACCATAGGAAATTATAATCTCAAAAGCGGACGTCTGAGAAAACCTTTGATAACTTCTACTGAGTCTTTATCAGGAAAATCTGTTTGGGGTCGATTTAGCTCGAGAAGGCCTTTAGAGTGTCTTCAACAGATACACCATGGCAAGATACATGAATCGAGTCTGGAATTAGTAAGGTTGGTGAGTTTTCTCTACTGACAGGTTATCCTTATGGACGAGTGGTCTTTAACGATGAGTGTCTAAAACGACGAGTGTCTATGACGACGAGTGTCTCTGACGACGAGTATCTATAACGACGAGTGTCTATAACGACGAGTGTCTATAACGACGAGTGTCTATAACGACGAGTGTCTATAAAGACGAGTGTCTATAACGACGAGTGTCTATAACGACGAGTGTCTATAACGACGAGTGTCTATAACGACGAGTGTCTATAACGACGAGTGTCTATAACGACGAGTGTCTATAACGACGAGTGTCTATAACGACGAGTGTCTATAACGACGAGTGTCTAAAACGACGAGTGTCTATAACGACGAGTGTCTATAACGACGAGTGTCTATAACGACGAGTGTCTATAATGATGAGTGTCTATAACGACGAGTGTCTATAACGACGAGTGTCTATAACGACGAGTGTCTATAACGATGAGTGTCTATAACGACGAGTGTCTATAACGACGAGTGTCTATAGCGACGAGTGTCTATAACGACGAGTGTCTATAACGACGAGTGGCTATAACGACGAGTGTCTATAACGACGAGTGGAAGTAATTTTAACTGGACTTGTCTTCTTTTGACTAGATTTGTCTACTTTGATTGAATTTGTCTTCTCTGACCGGATTTGTCTCTTTTGACTATATTTTCCTACTTTGACTGAATTGATCATTTAACCGTATCCTTCCTGAAAGGTAAAGGTCAGTCATATGCAGTGCATGATATGGATCAAGCGATGGCATAAATGAGATTGTATGACATGATGCGTATATGCATGTATCATGATGTATAAAAATGTGATGTTTATGAATGTATCTTCGTCTAGGAATGTAAATCCTTGACGGGTGCCGGGAGGTCACTCCTGGGCTGAGGTTGAAGAATATATTTTTGCTTCCGCTGGAGATGATAGTTGCAAGAATACCGGTAGGAGAAGATAACTCCGTTGGGGAATAAACTCGGCGAATGGAATATTCTGCGGGGAGAAAAGTACTCTGACGATGCTGCCGGGAGGCCATACTCTGTAGGGAGAGAGATATTTTGCTGAAATGTTGATGGTAACTTCGCTGGGGATACCACTATTGTGTTGGAAGTGTTAATAGACTTCGCTGGGGATAAGGAGACTCTGTTGAGGACGCTCTTTCCGTGGCTTTTGGCTGAGGATAACCCAGTTATATCCTAGTAGGGAAATAACTCTTTGAATAAAGCCGGGCGACGCGTTCGTGCTCTGCGAGGATAAGCTTCCAGAATCTACTGGGGATAAGCTTACTGCTTGGAGAGATGGATTCCAACTTTCTTGGGGAAACTGGATTGGACTCTCTTGGGGGAGTATTGAACTTGTATTGGTTATGTTCTTCAACGGAACTTACCTTGATACCTTGGAGGACAGAACAGTCAGATTACTTAGACCACCCATTATTGCCCCTGTTTCTATGGGGGAGGCACCTGTGGGATGCTGATAATTGTTGAGGGTCAAACCTTCTTCAGGTAGGCAGGTGACAAGATGACAGGACATAGTCGTACGCTTTGATCCCTAACTTTTGCCTGGACCGCCCTTTCGGGTTTTCAGTCCACCGGGATACCCATTTTTGCGCAAGCCGCCTTTTCAGGTTTTCGACTTGCCGGGTGTACAGATTTTTCATTTCATCCCTTCATTTTTCCCGAACCCTTTTGGTTCGCCGGGAAGCCCTTATTCTTGCCTAGGTGTGTCAACCTAGCGGGTCTTTGATTTTGCGTAGTATCTTTTCGACTATGTACATTCTCAGAAAGTAGGGAGTTGCCCCTGTTAGAAGTGTTTTGTCATGCCATCAGAAGGTATTTGATCAGGCAAGACTCGTTGTTGGAATGCCCCAAGTGACTCAGGCGGAGATTTGCCCCAGGCTATTTGGCCTTGAGAGATTCTCCGAATCTTGATTGGACTGCCCCAGACGATGGACAATAATCACGTCTGCCCCTTGATTGGAAGTGCTTTTGTTCACTAGGTATTCATCGTGCGAATTTCCCTGTTGTTCAAACAAATAGTCATATGCAAACAATGTTATATCAAAAATGCAAAGCTTATGTCTGTCTTGAAGATTTTGAAAATGCATTTTTCCATAAAACAAATGAGTTCTTTTGTAAACGGTGATATCAACTCGTTATTTTACCGCAAGCCTTAAGGAGTCAGGATACCTTTCGTAACAGTATGCTTTCGGACTAACCCATGCTTCAGCTAGGACTTTTAAGGGTTATAACGTGGCCTGGTTCACGGTTTAAGAAACAAAGGATAAAGGCTCAAATTATTTGTACCCACCCGCTCTTCGTGATATTCTCCAAACCTAAACTCAGTTGATCATACGTTAGACCTTGTTTGAGTCTTTGCTCTGATTTTCCGGTGATGATTCGGATGTTGATAACTTATTTTGAATAGGCAGTCATTCCTTTTTTGTTGAGGGTTTGTAAGACCTCTTTCTTGATTTTTGTTATCCCTTTCTTTTTGCCTGAACTGTTTCCTTTTTTGGAATTACAATCAGCGAGATGCCCCAGTTTTGTAAGTCTCCTTCATGGGTTTTGACTTAATGGGTTTTTTATTTTTTGAGATAATGACTGCCTTTCTTTATTGATTGTTCAGAACCATCACTGTCTTTTTGTCTTGGAAGGAATTCCTTGATGCCATTCGTTGTGCACCTGGATCAACTGAGAGAACTACCCTGCCCCAGGTTATGATTAAGGGTTTTTAATTTTTGAAAATAAAAAAAAAACTCCTACTTCTTTGGCTCAGAGGGGTTAACGAGGGATTATCTTCCTTATAACTCCAGTGTTTAGGGATTGAAACAATGCATGTACCTCATCAGCGGGGTCTGTTCAAAAGCATACTCTACATCATGGTATCGTTTTCGTCATCCTCCCTCAAGAGGCTTAGAATTTTAGATCAAGAGTTGATATCACAAAAATATGAAAACAGTTTGCATATAGTGGATACGAAATAATTACTTCAAAACAGACATGTGTAATGCATTAATGAAATAACCAAGTTTGACATGAAATAAATGTTTGAACAATCGAAAGAAAATTACAAATTGAACATTCGAACGAACAAAAAACAATCCTAGCCATATTTTGGCAAGGGAGCAGTGATCACATTGGGAGCCTCTGGAGAGTCGAGCTGGACTTCCTTTGCGTCAATCAGATCTTGAACCCTGTTTCTCAAAGTCCAACAGTCATCTGTAGCATGTCCCGGGCTGTCGGAATGATAGGCGCAGCGAGCATTGGGATTGTACCTTGAAGGTGTCCTGTTAGGATTCTTCGGGGGATCCATGAGAGTTACCAACTTAGTTTCCAGCAGCTGTGGCAATATCTGTGACAAGGTCATGCCGAGGGGAGTAAATTGCCTCTTAGGTCTTTCTTCTCTTTGTTGATGGTGACGCTGAGGAGCACCGACCGGCTTTACCATAACTACTGCATTGACCGCACTAGATTCTCTCTTGGATGGTTTCTTCTCAGTGTTCGAGGAAACACCATTATGTATTTTCCCTGACTTGATGCCAGCTTCTATTCTTTCCCCGGTCAAGACTAAATCTGTAAATCCAACAGTAGAATTCCCAATCAGGTGGTTGAAGAATGGACCAGACAGGGTCCCCAAGAACATGTCGACAAGCTCGCGGTCAGTCAGAGGTAGTTGTACCCTTCCAGCAAGGTCCCTCCATTTTTGGGCATATTCTTTGAAACCTTCACCCGTACCTTTAGACATCCCCTGAAGCTGAGTGCGCGTGGGAGCGAGGTCGGCATTGTACTGGTACTGCTTGTAGAATGCAGTGGCTAAGTCTTCCCAGGTACGGATGTTGACTCCATTCAGTTGATAGAACTAGTCAAGCTGAGTCCCTGAAAGACTCTCCTGGAAAAAGTGGATCCATAAGTTCCTGTCGGCCGTGTAGGGCTGGATCCTCCTCATGTATGACCTGAGATGCAGCTTTGGACAGGATGCCTCGTCGTACTTTGCAAAGGCAGGTGCCTTGAATTTGTGCGGGATCACTACCCCAGAAGACAAACCTAGATCCTCGAAGTCCAAGCCAGGCACTTTTTGTATCTCCATAGCACTTAACCGGTCTTCCAACTGTTTGTACCTATCCTCAGCCGGAGGGTACTGTTCGTCGTTGAAATCTATCTCATTGTCGGAGACCACTGGACTGGAAACCCTTTCCTCTTGATGACTGCCTTTCCCCACAGATGGAGTTGTCCTCTCAGCTTCATCCTGCAGGGTATTCCCAGATTTGCGTCTAGGGTTGAACAAAACAGTCCTCTTCTTCTTCTTTTCCTTCTTCAAGAGCAGAGCCTTCAGATCTTGTTGCCCCTGGGTCAAATTCATGATCAGCCCTTGGAACTGGGCGTTCTGAGCCTGGAGGGCCTTGATAGTGTGCTCGGTTGAGGATTCAGGATTCATGACGAGACTGCTGAAATAAACAGCGAAGAAGGTAAGTAACCTGCAGAGAAAGGGTACCTGTTATGCAATGATATGTATGATATGCATGCAATGATTTCAAGGACCTCGAGGGGTAAACAAATTGTTAGAGTTGGAAACTGGTAACTTGATTGAAGGTACTTCATGTTGTTGAGAGTCCTTCTTCAAGGGTCAAAGGCTCACCATATCCAGTGGGTCATAGCCCCTGACAACTTCGGCTAGAGGAAAATAAATCCTCTTTGCCCCTTGCTAGACATTTGATTCATCATGACCTGCATCACAAGCCCTTGAGATCCTTGAAATGGGTTAGGATGTATGCAATGGTATGATGTCATGCTGTGCATGGAGTGATGTGGGTAAACCCTGTTATGAGTCCCAATTAAGGACTATAAACAAAACCTGCAAGCAACTCAAGTAAAACCTGTCATGAGTCCCGATTAAGGACTAAAAACAAAACCTGCAAGTAGTTAGTACACCCTGTTATGAGTCCCAATTAAGGACTATAAACAAAACCTGCAAGTAGCTTAGTCAACCCTGTTATGAGTCCCAATTAAGGACTATAAACAAAACCTACAAGTAGTTCATGTGTTAGATAACAAGCATGCAAGTAGTCAAGTACGAGGGCACACAAGTCACATAATAGAAGCCCTTAGAGTTAGGCCAGCATGGGGTCTGGGTAGTACCCTCTTGAAGTTGGTGGGCTCAACCTGTCCTATTAGAAGTAACCGGGTTCTAAGGGTCCCAATATCACTGGATTGCTTTCATTGTTCATCGTTTCGATTTAGCCACTGAACTGGCGACCGAAATATTCCAGGAAAGCAACCCTCAATTGTGTGTAGTATCGAGTATCAACCAACCTCGGACTGCACCAAAGTCAGTTATCTCACTACCCTAAAGAGGCCAAGATAGTTCAATTAAGGTTCCTAAGGTTTGTTGATGCTTCACGACACCATGCGGAGGCCCTGTACTCTCCTTGACTGAACTCAAGGGTTACCGGTACACACCAAAGTGCCACATCAACGTAGCGGACTGTTTCAACCATGTCGGTATACCCCGCACAGTTCCCTCACAGCCTTGTTGCTACTTTCTAAGAAGGTATCCCCAGATCCGGGTTAGGATCTATAGAACTCCCAAGACAGTCCCACAATTTAAAGCAAGCAAATCAATACAATTGAAAACACAGTTATGAACTATCCCTAAGGTACACCTCACTTTATAAAGATGTCCCCAGCAGAGTCGCCAGTTCTGTGATCGGTGGATCTGGAACTGACTGTTTAACGCTGGTTCGCGAAATGTCGCGGAAGCAAGAGTCGCCACCGTCTTTTATTTTCTTCAAATGGAAAGGACAAAAGCACAGAAAAATTCCTTATAGAGATTGCTCTCGGTTCGGGAGGTAGGTTATAGAAAGGGAAGGTGTTAGCACCCTTTCTATCCATGGTTATCCATGGGCTCTTAGATACTTGCTCATTTGTGTTTTCAAAAATGGTTTGTTTGCTTTTCAACTGTGGGTTTTAAAAAGTTTCTTTGAAAATTCCAGTTCGACTCTTGTATCGGTCCTCAAGAGTGTTTGAAAAATTGCTTTCGAAAGCTTTTTTGAAAATGTGTTGGTGTGAAAAGTATTTTTGATTTGTTTTGAGATTTAGAGCAAGTATCTACGAGAACCTACCTACCCTAAGGAATTCGTCTGTGTAAATGTCCTTTAAAGTAGTGCCATCCCACCATTGAGAGGTAGGTAGCACCACCGTTGGAGGTGTTCGGGTCAATTCGAGGTTCGGGACATGGTGATCACCGGAGCAATACGAAGACACCTTAGAAGCTACCCTCATGCCAGGTTCCCGGATCATGAGGACTTACTAAGACATCCTCTACTCGACGATCACCTTTCGAGAGGCAAGGCAACAGTGAGGCGTACCCTAGGGGTGGTGTGTGCGATTCGTGTGTCGTTTTCATTTGCATTTATCTTGTCATGTTATTGGTGTTCTACGCTTGTTTTTATTTTTGTCCATACATTCTTTCATGCCATTTGTTAACAGTTAAAAATATTGCGGGAAAGTAAAAATTCTAAGCTATTACAAAAGGCGCGGGTCCACATCGCCAAAATTAAACCAGGACCCGATTTTGACAGAAAAATAAAGAAAGTAAAGAAAAGTGCGAATAATTAGTTACACGGCTTCGGGAGAGATACATAAATATTTAAACGAAATAAAATAAATATGCGAATAAGAATTAAATCGAAACGAGGACGTTGGACCCTTTTTGCAAAATGAAACTAATGAGGAATTAATTAAAATTAAAAGAAAGAAAGAACTTGTTTTTTTGGTATTTTTTAGTATTTTAGGATTTAATATGAAAAAAAGAATTAATTAAAATAAATACTAACCCTAATTCTAATGGCTTTTAATTTATTAAGAAAACATTGAATTTTAACCTAAATTAACCCTAATTTTTATATACAAATTTAATTATAAAAATAAATATTTAATTATTTAATTATTGTGGGAGAAAAAGAAAAAAAGGATAAAAAATTAATATGGACCCTAGTTCTATGTTTTTTAGATTTTTATTAAAAGAATTAAAACTAAAACCTAATTTAAAACTAAATTTAATTAC
This sequence comes from Vicia faba, assembly GCA_948472305.1. Lineage (NCBI taxonomy): Eukaryota > Viridiplantae > Streptophyta > Magnoliopsida > Fabales > Fabaceae > Vicia > Vicia faba. The sequence continues at coordinate 1,220,535,817 of OX451739.1, read as the reverse complement.
ATGCAAATTTATTTATAAAATATTAACTAATTAAATATATTTAATTTTTGGTCTTTTCTGATTTTTATGGTATTTTGTGATTTTATGAAAATATAATTAAATTAATTAATAAAACAATAATAAAAAGAAGTATAAATAATAAATAAAAAAAAATAAAGAAGGTAAAAAATATGCAAACCTAGGGGGTTCAGACCCCAAATGAGAGATTTTTCTCTAGCAATTCAGGCCCATCTATTGCAAAGCCTGGTGGACTTTTTGAGTAACATGTGGCACGTTTGACCAAGCTCCATATTGTTCTTTCAATCAGCGCCCTTGGATCGCTCTCAACGTACGCGTCGCTGGCTTGATTAGGAGGTGTATAATGGTCTTCAACGTTGAAGCTGCATAGAAGCATGAGTTGAAAAATAATATTGAAAGCATGAAGACCTGGGGCTCGAACCCAGGTCATGTACGTTGCCAATACTCTTGCTTACCACTGAACCAATTCACGCGTTGTTAACATATAATAACGAAATAATATTATAAAAGAAAACAAAAGCATTAGTGGACTTTGCGCGCAAATTTTCAAACCAGCCAATCGTTGGCAGCCACCTAGTCGTCCTCTTCCTTAGCTTATTTTTCCTGAAACAAGAATATATTAAGCAACGGTTTTTAAGCGTTGTTGTAGACACCATACAAGAAAATAGAGATTAGCCACTGGACACGCATAAATTGAGCGCGACCCTATCAATGAGTTCGTATGAAGGTCCTGATTAGGATAGTCTGGGTCTTGTGCTCCAATTTTTCCTTGTTTCAAAACCCCTAATTCCAAGTCTTGTAAACCCTAGAAAACGATAATGGCATAATCGCGTATAATGCATAAAAATGCAATTGAATCATTGGGTTAGCATCAGAATCAAATAAAGAACATGAATCAAGCATTAAAAATCACAAAGAATACATGAATTGAGATGCACGACTATGAATTTTTTTCTGTACAGGGCCGGTTCATTGTACCAATTCTTGATGTTTTGATGAATGTTTTTGATTGGAAATCGTTCAGTGAACCTCCAGGAAGATGTTTGAACAGCTATTATGCCTTGAATCCCCCTGCAAAAGTGTTTTCAGTTTTGAATTTATTTGCCAAAATTTCAAGTTTGATGATGGGTTTTCTGCGCAGCTTAATGGTCTTAGGCATTAGGTTTTCGTTCTATGCTTATGTAGGAATGAATTAGGTTAAGAATTTTGATCCAAATCTTTGAATTGATGGTTTATGAGATTTGATTTTCAATCATATTTTTTTCAATCTTTTTCATGAAATTTTGTACCAATCATGATCCAATCAATCCAATTCCTTCCAAATCTGATCATGCACGAATCATTGAGTAGATTTCATGCACAAAAAGATTTTATTTCATTAGTTTTGTATTTTTCATGCATTTTATTTAATTAAATGAATTATAAATGATAAAAAATCCAAATAAATAAATAAAAATGGAGAAAAACTTCCCTTTGGGCCTAATGGTCGTGCACATGCTTGGGATAATGAATTATGGAAGAAAAATGGGCCCATTAGCAATTTTAGGTCATTTGAATCAATGTTGACTTTTCAAAATATCCAAAATTTCCCAACTTCCACAAGGCATAACTTGCTCAATTTTTAAGCTTTTCTCATGTTCTTGGACATTTTGGAAATGTCTTTGAGTCCTCTAACCAATTCCTTTGGTACCATGTCATTTTGATTTACCAATCTCAAGTTATGGCCTTTGACTTAAAGTCCCTTTTTGTTGACTTTTGAAAATGACCTATAATGTTGAAATTGATAACTTTTTGTGAGAGCATTTCTTGGACTTGAAGTATGAGGATGAGTTGTAGGAAATGTCTTTCTCTTAAAAATGAGCTTTGGATGGAATTTTTCTGATAATCCATGTGGAAGTTATGCCCTGGTCAATTTACAGTTGACTTTTTCAACTGTCCAAATAAGGAAACTTTTGCATCTTGATGATTTTTGAGCCAAGCTTTGAGAATCATGATCAAGCATTGATCAAATGATGTTTGTGGCTTCAAAATGATATGTTGATAAAAAATTTGAACTTTTGACTGCCAAATGACCATTTTGCCCCTACAGTTGACTGTAGTGCAATTAGGGTTTTTGACTGTGCAATTTTGTGCTGAATGTCTTGAAACTTAATATGAGGATGCTTGACCATATTTGTAGGCATGTGGGACTTGATTGGACCCTTGAAAACTTCAACTTCTTGATCAGAATAAAAACCCTAATTTTGACTGCTTAGGAGGCTCTTGCACTGTGTAGCCCTTGGGGAGATTTTGAAGCTTGATTTTGCAATTCTTGAAGAATATGGGAGGGAAAATTTTGGGGTACAACAGCGATGTATTGTACAAAAGAAACTACGAGATGGTGTTGCTCAAGTGCATGGAGAAACATGAAGCAGGTACACTTATGAGAGAAATCCATGAAGGCAATTTTGGAAATCATATAAATGGACTTGAAGTGGCTAGAAAGATCTTGCAAGTAGGTTATTATTGGTTGACGATGGAAGATGATTGCTACCATTATACAAAGACATGCACAAATGTCAAATCTATGTTGACAAAATGCATGTGTTACCGACTCCTCTGAATGTCCTTAGTTCTTCTTGGCCATTCTCAGTGTAGGGAATTAATATGATATGAATGATCGAACCAAAAGCCTCTAACAGACACCAATTCATACTAGTTTCCATAGATTACTTCACCAAATGGGTGGAAGGTGCATCCTATGCAAATATGACATGACAAGTGGTTACTCGGTTCATCAAGCAAAATCTTATATACATATATGGGGTTCCTAGAAAGACTATTACAGACATTGGGTCCAACTTGAACAACAAAATGATGAAGGAGTTATGTGATGACTTAAAAATTGAGCATCATAATTCCTCACCATATCGACCTAAGATGAACGGGGCCGTTGAAGCTGCCAATAAGAATATCAAGAAAATCATTCAGAAAATTGTGAAGACATACAAGGATTGTCACGAAATGCTCCCCTACGCTCTACATGGCTATCGTACTTCCATACGTACATCAACAGGTGCAACTCCATTCTTTCTAGTGTATGGCATGGATGCAGTACTCCCTATTCAAGTAGAGATTACATTGCTACGAGTTCTAATGGAAAAACTTGAAGAAGCAGACTGGGTTCAGATGTGACTTAATCAGCTAAATCTCATTGATGAAAAACGATTGAGAACTTTGTGCCACGGTCTGTTGTACCAAAATCAGATGAAGAAAACATCTAACAAGAAGGTTTGTCCTCGAGTGTTCAAAGAAGGAGATCCGGTGCTCAATAAGATTCTACTACATCCCCTCGATTCACGTGGTAAATGGACACCCAACTACGAAGGTCCTTATGTGGTAAAATTAAAATTTTCGGGTGGTGGTCATATCCTCACAATAATGGATGACGAAGAACTACCATATCTGAAGAACTCTGACACAGTCAAAAAATAATATGTATAAAAAGCTTGCTAAGTTCTAACCCTAAATGGGAGACTTAGGCAAAAAGGAGCGTCCCGGTGGATTGAAAACCCTAAGAGGCGATCCAAGCAAAAATTAGGGACATAAACACAAAAAATTATCCCGGTGGATTGAAAACCTGAAAGGGCGGTCCAGGAAAAAGTTAGGGATCTTATTCAAAATAAAGAACAAATAGAATGCAATCTAAGAACCACGACTACGACCATGAAGAAGAGGGATTAATCCAAATCATTTGACTCAGAAGAAATGTAGATTGGAGTTATCAAAAGGACATTGGAGAATCATCAGTAGAAATTATCAATTTTGTTGCCTTTTTACAGTTTTTATTAAAACTTTTTGTGATTACCTCTTTCTAGGAATTGCATCTTCTACTCTCGCCTATTCAAAGGCATGTTTATCAATAAAAAAATAACTTTTTTTCAAATCTTTTCAAATTGTGTTTTCCTTTTTTGGACTTGTTTTCAAAATACTATAATTATTTCTTGTAAATACTGCCTTGAAATCATTTTGGGGATTGGACTAACAAATAGAAGCATCTGATAAACGTCAAAAAACATTTTGGTTATAAAAACATCGAATGAAAATCTACGACTACATCCACGCTTGTGGCTATGGCCACATCCATTCTTATGTACACAAATACGTCCATGCATACGCCTGCGCCTATGACACAAATATTAGAATCCTGGTGACACTTGTTCATACTGTTTCAAACAACCCAAAGATACCAAAACAACGCAACAGACAACTTTTGGGGGTCGGTGACACAAAAGAAAAAATCAATGGTTTAAAAGGATCAAAATATTAAAACATTTACGAAAAAACATTTGGTGCATATACAAACATTTGGCGCATGTACAAACATTTGTGGCATAACAAAATACTCAATTCATATACATTTTGGGGGTCCATATCAACTTTGGGAATTATGCCTCGTATATGGCAGTTTTGAAATCCGTTTTGGTTAAAACTACAAATTTTCTTTGGGCCCATTTTTGAATTATCTTGTCCATAAAATAAAAGAACACTTTGGTTGAGAACAGACACAACCGGTAAACTCCGATCTTATATTTGGTTTAATTATCTAAGATTTAATTATCAAAATACTTTTCAGTTATCTATCCTCTAGGTTGTGTTAGATATATGAATTATCATAATTATGTTATTCATCCTCTAGGTTGTGATGAATACATAAGTTTGTGCTCGTTTCGTTTGTCCTCTAGGTCGTGATAAATGCACAAAATTTTTAATTAACTATCCTCTAGGTTGTGGTAGGTATGCGAATTATCATAATTATGTTATTCATCCTCTTGGTCGTGATGAATACATAAATCTGTCCTCGTGTTATTTATCCGCTATGTCGTGATAAATGCACAAGTTTTTCCTCGTATTATCTATCCTCTAGGTTGTGGTAGGTATGCAAATCATCGAGATTATGTCATTCATCCTCTAGGTCATGATGAATACATAAGCCTATCCTCCCTTCGATTATCCTCTAGGTCAAAATAAATGCACAGGTTCATCCTCGTATTATTTACTCTCTAGGTTGTAGTGAATATACGAAATCTCTGATATAATTCTTTTCGTTAGTATCCATACAATAATGTATTACCAAGCATTATTTTATTCATCCCCTAGGCTGAGATGAACGAACAAAATCTTTGTTATAAGCCTGCTATGTTAGTCTCGAAGCATTAGTAAGTCAATTTTCAAACTTTTATTATTTACCTCCTAGGTTACGGTAAATACGTGAAAAATCTATGATCTCTTTTAAAGTACTAACGAGTTATCCGCGTCGTGGTATCTAAGTCAAATTAAAATTTTTTTGTCCAGACTCTAGTAAGATGATACATCATCATCCATGCGTATTTTTCAAGCTCTTTGAAACATTATATGGCGTATACTTATAAACTTGGGTCAAATTTTGGGGTTTTCCATTATTTAATTAATCTCTGATTCAAATGTGCGAGACCTATGTATTCTCGCACCCTTTAATCAAAGAGTAATTAAATAAGGGAATTTGTCATACTCCAAATTTGCCTCGTTAATTTCGATGGTCATTTTACTTATATTTCAATATTATTACTATGTTTATAAAATTATGAAATTCCTTTATTTCAATATGTGTACTTTTTTTATACTAATGGGGGTTTTAAAATCATAAGATGAGGTGTTTGTCTCAAAATGGACCATCAAAATCGGATGGCCCATTAAAGATTTTTTATTTACTTCAAACAAATGGAGGTGCACTGTTGTATAAAGGAGGTGTGATGTTTCAAGTTGGCCATCAAAATTTGATGGCCCATAAAATCTTTACTCATGTTTTATAACAAAGTATAGGTGTATTTTTTATTATCGCCCATTTAGAGTTATGTTGGCCCATTAGGATATAAGGGAAGGGTGCATTTTGGATAATTGCTGACCCATTAAGCCTTTGGAGGGTCCTTTATTATTAAAAAGGGTATATTTACATAAGGTAGGTTCATGTTGGAATAGACTGGACCAATATAGTTTAGAGGCCCATGCTTAGTTTTTAGTTTAAGACAATGGGAGGTGTTTTAATGATTTGGTTGGCCTGTTAAGAAATGTTGATGGTGAATCAGATATTAATCATTCATTATCACTATCGTTATTAACATCATCAATTATTATGATTATTATTTTTATAACATTATAACTATTATAATAATTATTTTATACTATTATTATTTCTGTTTTTTCTCTGAAACGTGGACTAAGTCAAGCATGGCTAAGAAATCCCTAATTGTTCATTCCCAGCGGAGGTGTTGTTGTTCTGCATCTCTAGGCTAAGAAACCCATGCCTAAAAACACAACTACTGTATAGATTGACAATCAAAAATCGTATCAAATTAAAAGATAACAATGAAAATCTTTAAAAATATTATATAGATCAAATCAGATCTAAAAATCTCTAAAATACAACAAAATCTCCTAATTACTAATTAGATCAATCAGACCTAATAAAATCATCTAATTTGTAACGACAATGAAAAAAAAATCCTAATCTATCTAAAACCTAAACTATAAATAAATCTAGAATTCTAAGAGAAAAGAGGAGGAGAAAGGTCATAACAGAGGAGAAAGTTCATAACAGAAGGAGAAAAAGGGATATAGAGGAGTTCGTATGGCTTCGAATCTTCAAAGAGAGCCGCCTTCATCCAATAATCGGGTTTCAAAGTATGAAACCCTATATCTGGGAGGTCGCTGCCATGTTCTTCACCTTCAATATTCAGACGCTACCGTTACGTGCAAAATCAAAGAGAGAGAGGGAGGATCAGAAGGAGATTACGCCAAGATCTAAAACAAAACGAAATCATTGCAAAGAGGTAATTCGCGAACTACTAAGCTTAGGGTTTTCTTTGAGTTCATTGCTGCAATTGTTGTTTTGGGTGGGTATTTGTGGTTTAGGGTTGAAAGCGTTTGAGATTGCCACCTGTTGTACCCCAAATTTTGACCTAAGATATCGTCTCCTACCTGCATCATTACATTACAAGTGTTTTGATCCATCGATTTTAAAATTCATGACTTTTTTTCAGGCCGAGAGCTATTTATGTTGAACACTAAATCATTTAATCGATTCGTGCTAAAATAATGTTTATTAATTATTTATTATCTTAAATTTAAATAATTGAAATTCGTTTTCGATTATTATGTAGTTTAAAGATGTATAGATAATAAAATAAACATTAGAGAAGAGGCGCATTAATTGTGCAGACAGTATTTATTTATTACTCACTATCTTAAATTTAAATAACTGGAATTCATTCTCAGTTATTACATAATTTAAAGGTTTATGAATAATATAATAAATATTCGGAAAAGTTTATTGGTCAATAACGATTATTTAATCATTTGTCATTCTAAGTTAAATAATTGAAATTCTATTTTAATTATTATAATTTAGAAAGTTATGGATGATGAATTAAATAATTGAGGCTATTAATTGATCAATGATAATTATTTATTTATCTGTTTATTATTCGGAATGTAGGTAGTTGAAATTCGTTTTCAAGTATTATACGATTAAAGAATTGTAAACGATAAAATAAATAATTAGAGAGAAAGAAGAAATTAATTGGCGAATATTGGATTTTTATTCATTTTTTTTAATTGTACAATTATTATGTAAATATTGTATCTATTACAACAAAATTACAATAATAAATTTACAAAGCTAAAATGAAATAAAAAACTAATCTAATATTCCTAATTCTAAATCTTCTGATCCAATGCGTTTTTTGTCTGCTCACTTGACGTTACCTGCAAAAAATTAAAAGAAATTAGAATTCAAACAAATAATTAAAAAGCGAAATTATTTAAGGTTCATCATTAAAAGCAATGGCCGGAATCAGTTACTATTTTTTGCAAATCACGGGATTTCTCCCGGTTCACAAAAAAGAAAGGAATTTTTAAATGAATGCACAAGTTTATTTTTGTCCAAAAATTGCATGTTTTAAATTAATTTCATTTTTCAAAATCCAAATGCATATTTCAAAAAACATACAGCATACAAAGTCCCTGCATGATCTCAACATATGCAAGCAAATGCCAACGTAAACCTATGCCCACATAGTAAAAAAAACAAAACAAGCTACTTTTGCATTAGAAGTCAAAAATATGCAGTTTAACAACATATGCAAGCAATGTGATATTCCTTATTTTCATCATTTTCTGGCCATTTGCAATTTCAGAAAGTACAGCCTATCATATTTTTGTCAAAACTGTACTGAGAGAGAAAAAGAGAGGGAGAAGTGTGGGTTTTACAGGCTTGGCATAGGCAGGAAAGAGATACAAGACAAATTGCAAAATATAGCCAGTAGAAATAAAACATAAAAGAAGAATAGAAACAAATTGGAGGTAGCAGTCTGGTGCAGAATGCCAAAGAAAGAGGGAAAGTATTTCAAAACCTCCAGCCTGTAACGTAAACAAAGAGAAGGAAAAAACTGTTATAACATAACCAAAAATCACATATCAGAAAAAAATCTCCAAGCCCTCAAGACTTAGGAAAAATTGTGCCAACAAGAGGATACCAAAACCAGCAGAACCTGCATAACCATTACTGTCAAAAAAACCATTTCACCATATGGCCTAAACCTCACAAACTGATTGAGCCTTTAAGCCAACATCACCACTACTGTCAAATAGATATAAAAAACAATCTCACACAAGAACCAATTCAAACCACACCATCAATATGGCCTAACAACAAAAAGACCTATTCCCCTGTTTCCATCAACCTGTCCAACCAACACAAAACCAGTATACTCACAAACCTGTCAAACCTATTACCCAAGCCAAAAACATCACCAGTCACAAATCTATTGAAGCCAAGCTAGGCCAAACCTGAAACGTTCCGCCCAAAACCAACCCTGAAGGCAACACAAGCAAGGCCTCAGTGTTACCATCACTGGCCATTCAAAGCATACAACTCAAAGCCAAAAAAAAACATTATCATAGGCCAAAGATCGAAGCACAGTACCAGCAAGAAGAAGAGAAACACCAAAGCACAGTGTCAAGGCAGAAGAAGAAGAGAAACATCACAGTACAGTACCAACAAGAAGAAGAAGAAAATCACGTAAAATACCAGTCACCAAAGCGAGCTCGCGACCCTCCTCTCCTCGCGCCTGGCCTCCTTCGCTCCCGACCTCCTCCTCCGTCTCCACCTAGGTAACGATTCCCTCTCCCTTTTTACTTCTATGGTACCTCAATCAAACAATAAGAATCAAACAATAAGAATCAATCAATAAGAATCAAACAACTAGGATCAAAACAGAATAAGAATCACGAAATCAGAATCAACACATGCAGAAACGAAACTAAGCTTTAACGAATCGGAAACGTTTTCATACGGTGAACCCATCGCGCATTGGCTTGCGTCGGAGGGAAGAGGAGTTTGGAGCGGGTGGCCATGGCAAGAAGAGATAGCGAAACTCAGAGGCAAGTATGGAGAAGAAGACGCGAAGAAGATGACAAAGAGAAGAGAGATGAGCGCCGTTCTGCCTAGCAGAACCCTAATCCCCAATTGATAAAACAAATTAACCCTAATACATTTTGTAAAACATATGGGCCTCACCCCATTTCTCCAGCTTAAGCCCACACGTTTTGTTTCTGCACCCCCCCCCCCCCCCCCCCCCATTTTGGATTCTGCGTGGGCCTTCAAACCATCTAGCCCATATATTTGACTTACTTGTTTTTATTTTGACACACTTCTTTTTCTTTTTTACTTTCTTTAATCCCTTTTTTAGAATTATTATTTATGTTAATTAATTGATAAGTATAATAAAAAATAAAAAGATATGTCTAACTAGTTTTTTTTTATAAATTAGTTTGACCTCTTAGTTTAATTTTGGATTTAATTTAAGAGTTTTAATTTTATTTCATTAGGGTAAATTAATAACTTTTAATTTAATTTAGAACCCCTTAATCTCTTAATAAGTATTCTATTTTCATATGCATAAAAAATATAGAATTTAAGAAGATAGACATTTTAGTTTTATTATTTCTCCTCTCACATCGTTATTAAACAAAAATTCTAAAACATATAAAAATAGGAAAAACATAAAAAATATTTTATTAATTCCTTTTCTTGCCTTATTAATATTAATATCAAAATATATAAAATAAAAACTTAAAACTAAAAAACATTATGTCCTCGTTAAATAATTCTCTTGCTTTTTATCCCTATCAAAATGCGTAAATTAAAAATACTTTCTTCCTGTTAACATTAAACAAAAATCATAAAAAATACATTATTCGCATCATTTATTCTATCATTTAGATTATCGTTATTTAATCATTATTCGCATATTTTGCCTGTGTGTTTATTCCATATTTATTTGTTTATTCTGTTTATGTTTGAATCCAAAGGAAAAACAGTAAATTTGCTTGACTTCATGTCCTCAAGTCTAACTGCGCGAACTTTCGCATTTCATTAAAACTTAGGATAATTTTTCCTCAAATATTCAACCCTTTTCAAAATTTATGCCCTTTAAGCAAAAACTTCGACATTAGGTCGTCGCATTCAAAAAAACCCGTCCGTATCCCGTTTCGGCCAAAACAATTTATTTTCAATCAAGCAATCAATTTTAAATAAAACAGATATTTCAAAAGGTTCCTATAGAGTACTATAGATGCATTGGGTGCTAATACCTTCCCATTGTATAACCAACCCCCGAACCATAAGATCTCTTTTCAAAAATGCTTTGTATTTTTATTATTTACATTGCATATTTAGGGTTTTATTTCGCTCTTTTCCCTTTTCCTTTGGAAACAATAAAGCGCGGTGGCGACTCTTGCTTTTGTGAGACGAATTAATCAATAATTCAATCTCCGATTTACCCCGCTACATTTTTTTATCGCTACAGAATTGGCGACTATGCTGGGGAAAGATTGACCTCTTGCTGGTCCATCCCTAAGTGGGTTAAGCCTAATTTGTTTTATCTGTTTCCTATTATTTGATTTGCTTGATTATATGTTTAAATTGGGGTGTTTGGGTTTTCTTTACAAAGGACGAATCCTATACACGGATTAAGTAACACTTAAGGAATAGGACGGGCGGTATAGTCATGTTAACTTTGAGGGAGTAATCCCGAAGAAGGAGGCATGAGATCCCCCACTCAATGGAAGGCCCTCTTGAACTTAATATTTGTTTACCGAGTAATCGGGAAGATATTATTATTTTCGACCTAGGAGCCCGAGAAGTTGAGGACCGTAGAACCCCAACCCATCTTGGCCTTTTTAGGTGTAGCGCGGATACTATAACGGAGTAATTCAGAAGTAGTTGTTACGCGATGCTACGCTCGGACGAGTTTCTCTTAAGAATATTGCTAATTATTGAGTAATCAAGACGTTGGTAATATCCGAAGGAGGAATGTAGACTCTGGGAACTCTTAGAACCTTGTCTTACAGGTGTGATTGAAACGTTAGTACATACCTGTGGGTGGGCTTTACCCTCGACTCCATGCTGAACGTTGAACCTTTGAACCCCATGTTTGCAAACTTGTGTGTGACTGTTGCATTATCATTCATTCATGCATTCATCAACATCTTTGTAAAAAGCTTGTTTTTCAAGGAACTTTTGAATGATTTTTGCAAACGTCTCAGGGTATTATGGAACTTGGAAGGAGAAATACTCGAAGCTTTAGCTTCAAAGAGCCCGAGATTGAAGAACTGAAGAGTTTGATTCCGAAGATAGAGAGTCCGACAGATTTTCAGAAGAAGTATGGGTCCATCGTACCGCTCATGAAGCACAAGATGAAGAAAGGCATCCTCAACACGTTGGTTCAGTTCTATGATCCCCTGTACCGATGTTTCACCTTCCCGGATTATTAGTTGATGCCTACTTTAGAGGAGTACTCCTATATTCTTGGTTTGCCGATCGCCGACCGTGTTCCTTTTTCTGGATTAGAAGAGGAGCCTAAATCTCACGAGATAACAGCTATCACCCACCTGAAAAAGTCAGAGATAGAGGAGAATATGACTACGAAAGGGGGAATCCGGGGTTTGCCGGCGCAGTTTCTGTTGAAGAAAGCTCGTTACTTTATTGATACAAAGGATACTGTTGCCTTCGAGGACGTGTTTGCTTTACTCGCATATGGCCTCTTCTTATTCCCTAACGTTGATAAATTTGGGGATGTCAACGCCATCAGAATTTTCCTGATTGGAAATCCGGTCCCTACGCTGCTAGGGGACACGTACTACTCCATCCATCTTCGAAACTCTTATCAAGGAGGGATGATTATTTGTTGTGTGCCGTTGCTGTATCAGTGGTACGTCTCACATTTACCTGGGTCCGATGCTTTCTGGGATCTCGAGAAAGAACCGCGTTGGGCGCCAAAGATTATGGCTCTCACTCATTTCGACATTGACTGGTACAATCGAGTTTACCATGACGTGGAGATCATTGATAGCTGTGGTGCTTTTCCCAACGTACCTCTTCTCGGTACGAGGGGTGGAATCAACTACAACCCTGTTCTAGCGCGCCGTCAGTTCGGGTACCTGATGAGAGATAAGCCGAACAGTATCCATGTGAGTGGTTTCTTTCTTCAGGAAGGACAAGATCATCAGGCTGCTAAGAGGGAGATTGAAGGAGCTTGGCACCATATCCACAAGAAAGGGAGAGATATGCTGGGACATAGAGGTGCCGTTTCTTTGGAACCTTACCTGCAGTGGGTCCGTACTAGGGCTTGTGCTCTCAAGATGCCATATAAACTTGAGAAACCTTTATTCCCTGCCATCGCACCATCATCTGTTGTTATCCCTATCGCGGATGTAGGATAATATCAAGGAAACCTGGCTAGGATGAAGTCTGAGAGGGATGCTTAGAAGGAAAAGTACCATATGTCTGAATATGAGAATCGAGTCCTGACTCGACAGCTGAAAGTAAAGAAGGAGTTGTTGCTTATTCAAGACGGCCGGTTCGTTGACCACGATGAGAAACTTCGTCAGAAGGATGCCTTGTTGAAGAAGTATGCGAGTGAAAGGAAAAGAAAGAGGGAGGGTTCGGTAAGCGTGGCTCTCGTTCCTAATCCGCAGGAAGAAATCATCGATCGACTGATAGCTGAAAAGAAGGATATGGAAGACTTTTACGAAGAAAAGATCAAGAAGCTCCGATTACAGCTGGTGTTTGGTCCGTCATCTGAGGATTCCGAGTGAGCTTTAGCTTTTAGTTTATGTTATTGATGTTATTTTGTAAAACTATGTAAAAGGGCTTCATGCTCCGAAGTTGTAATTTATTGTTTTATTAAGGGCTTCATGCTCCGAAGTTGTAATTTACTGTTTTATTTTGGGCTTCATGCTCCAAAGTTGTAATTTACTGCTTTCATGTTTTAAAATTGTAATTTTTTGCTTTCATTATTGGATTTGTTATCCCAAGGTTATAATTTACTGTTCCAAATTGTAAGTTGTAATTTATCGCTTTCGATTAATGGATTGAGTTTTTGTTGTTCCAAATTCCTTTACCATTGATGTATGCAAAATTATTAAAGTTCCTTGAAAAACTTTTAAAATGAGTCATCATTTGCATCGCCATCATGCATCATTTCACATTCCACCTCACATGTTTTCTAGAGTCTCATCCTTGTTCTTTTTCCACCGAAGGTTGTCAAGCTGTCTCACCGATACGACACTCGGGCCAATCGTCAGAGGAAAATGGAAGATTTGGAACAGGAAAAACATGAGCTTCGTGGGGAAGTTGCTACACTTTGTGTCGAGATGGAAAAGTTAACTGCGTTAGTGGAAATTTTGGTGGCTGTTCAGAATCAGCCATCGACTACGGCTGCCGAGATTCAGACTTCAACCCCAGTGGTTTTCGAGATTGTCACAGTTCCTGCCTCCGTAACTCAAATCAACTCTCCGCTTCAACATCAGATGCCGAAAGGTTTTCCGTGGGGAATTCCTTACAACTTTGTGCCAGAGGGGTATCAGCCAGCCGTACAACCTCTATTTCAACCTGCATTGTCTCTTCCTCAACCAGAGACAACTGCCATGCCGCCAGTAATTCCGTCTGTAACACCTTTTCCGCAACCAATTATGACGACCGTTGCTCCTGTGGTCCACTCCGTGTCATACTTGAATGAACCAATTTATCCTGCCGAGCCCGCTGAAAGTTTGGGTCTTTTTGATAGAATGGAAGAATTTCAGGATCAGTTCCAGGAAATGCAGAAGGAGCTTAGAGCATTGAAAGGGAAGGATTTGTTTGGGAAGAGTACACATGACCTTTGTTTAGTTTCGAATGTCAAGATTCCAGCGAAATTCAAAGTGCCAGACTTTGAGAGATATAAGGGTGATTCGTGTCCTAGAAGTCATTTGACAATGTACGTGAGGAAGATGTCTACGTACTCCGATGATCATGATTTGTTGATTCATTATTTTCAAGACAGTTTGACGGGTGCTGCTCTAAAGTGGTATATGGGTTTAGACAGCATTCGAATCCGCAACTTTAACGATCTTAGTGAAGCCTTTGTCCATCAGTACAAGTACAACGTTGACATGGCGCCGGACAGGGATCAACTCCGGGCGATGTCGCAAAGAGACCGAGAATCTTTTAAGGAATACGCCCAGAGGTGGCGTGAAATTGCTGCTCAAATCTATCCACCTCTTGAGGAGAAAGAGATGACTAAGATATTTTTGAAGACTTTAGGGTCCTTTTACTATGAAAGAATGATAGCCAGCGCACCCAGTGACTTCACCGAAATGGTAAGCATGGGCATGCGATTAGAGGAAGGGATTCGCGAAGGGCGTTTGGTTAAAGAAGGGAGTCCGTCTAGCAGTGCGAAGAAGTTTGGAAGTGTTTTCCCGAAAATAAAAGAGCAGGACGTCAGTGCTTTGTTTCCAGGTAGGCCTAGGAGAGGTTACTCTCACGTTGCGGCAGTCACTCCGGCTGTCCGCCCAACTTTGATGACCCAAACTCATCAAACTCCACCAACTCAACAACGGCCTTTTCAGCAGCAGCCTCGACAACAGGCTTATCCATTCAACAATCAGAACCGTTCACCCAGAAAACCGCAGTTCGATGCCATTCCTATGACGTATACTGAATTGTTCCCTGCTCTCATCAGAAAGAATCTCATCACAACAAAGCCTCCTCCTGTCGCACCGAACAGTGCTTCTCCGTGGTACAAGGCGGATCAATTTTGTGAATATCATCAAGGGTCTCCAGGGCACAACCTTGAGAATTGCTTTGCTCTGAAGGAGGATGTACAGAGATTAATTAAGAATGACATCTTGTCTTTTAAGGATGTTAATCCAAATGTTAGAGATAATCCTTTGCCTCGACATGGGGCATCTTCAGTGAACATGGTGGAAGGTTGTCCGGGGAAGTTCCGAGTTTTTCAAGTCGAACACATAAGAGAATCATTGATCAGGTTACATCAGAGTTTGAGAAGACTTGCCTTTGTTAGGCACCAGCATGATTATGACGTTTGTGAGTTTTGTTCAAGAGAGGATGACTGTCCTATTGTGAAGGAGGATATTCAGAAGTTGCTAGATCAGAGAATTATCACTATTACCTATGACCGAAATCCGGAAGATGAAGTGAATGTTATCACACTACAATTCAATTTGCCAGAATCAGTAGAGATTGCTTACAACAGTCAGACTGCGTCTGTTGATCCTTTGATTATTTACCCACATGGCCCTGTGCCTTACAGCTCAGACCAAGTTGTGCCGTACAAGTATAACGCGACAATGATTGAGAATGGGGTAGAAGTCCACATACCAACCAGACCGTCTTTTGTTAACATTGCTGATGTGAGTAGAGTTACAAGAAGTGGGCGTGTTTTTGCAGCAGTACCGTCGAAGAGACCAGAATTTCAAGTTAGGAGGCCCATACCGGCGGAGATTCCAGTAAGAAATGTTGAACCAAGGGTTGAGATAGGCCGATCCAGTGAACCTATCCCTCACCCTGAAGAGGATGAGATCCTAAAGCTTATCAAAAGGAGTGAGTATAAGATTGTGGACCAGCTTTTGCAAACACCTTCCAAGATTTCCTTGCTTGCCTTATTGAGAGATTCTGGTGCACATAGAGAAGCTTTGATGAATGTCTTGGACCAGGCGTTCGTGGACCATGATGTGACAGTTGATCAGTTTGATGGGATTGTGGGAAATATAACTTCGTGTAACAATCTGGGTTTCAGTGATGAAGAACTTCCGGAGGAGGGGAGAAACCATAATATGGATTTGCACATTTCAGTAAGTTGTGGAAACGATACCTTATCAAGTGTGTTGGTGGATACAGGCTCGTCGTTGAATGTGATGCCCAAGACTACGTTGTCTCGGCTCTCATATCCAGGTGCTCCTATGAGACCTAGTGGAGTAATTGTTAAAGAATTTGATGGTTCCAGGAAGACAGTTATTGGTGAAGTGGATCTTCCCATAGTGATTGGTCCCCATACTTTTCAAATCACTTTCCAAGTGATGGACATCCGTGCTGCCTACAGTTGTTTATTGGGTCGTCCCTGGATCCATGATGCCGGGGCAGTCACCTCTACGCTCCATCAGAGACTAAAGTTTGTAAGACATGGGAAGCTAGTGATGATTGGGGGAGAGCAGGCTATGGTGGTAAGCCATTTATCATCGTTTTCTTTTATTGATGCTGACGAGGATGTTGGGACCCAGTTCCAGGGCTTATCTGTTGCTAAGAATACAGTGAAGAAGCAAGGAGCATCCATCTCTTCTTTTGAGGATGCGCGGCGAGTGGTGGAAAGTGGTTCGGCCGAAGGATGGGGCCAGGTGTTGACATTACTCGAGAACAAGTCTGGGGAAGGTCTGGGTTTTCATCCAATATCTGCAAGGGTCGAGAAAGAGGTGGTTGTTCGTCCGATTCAAGAGGTTTTCCGAAGTGCAGGGTTTGTACATCCTGAGGTTGATGCTATCACAGATGATGATTCCGAGGAGGATTTACCCGTGTTTGTGACGTCTGGATTGGCTTGCCAAAACTGGATAGCTGTTGATGTTCCTGTGGTTATGCACATTTCCGAGTAATGTTTTGTTTATTTTCCTTTGAAAAATTCGCTCTGCCCAAGGCGAAACGTATTTTGTGTCGGGCTATGAAAAATAACTCCTTTTGCTCTGCCCAAGGCAAAAGAGAAATGTCTGGGCTTTTTGTTTCAAGTATTTCCCTTTAATGAATAAAAATGTTATTTTGTCCACTGCTGTTTTATTTTTCACTTTTTCTGGGAAATAACAATGAAAATTAATTAATAACATTTTGTTTTATTTGCACAAATCGATTTCTAAAATAAAGCATAATCATATGTGCAGATTAGTCCATGACTTAACCATCGAAAACAATGATCCTATGCCCTCTCCCAACTTTGGATTCCCTGTATTCAGAGCCGAAGAAGAGGATGATGAAGAGGTTCCTATTGAGATTTCCCGTTTGCTTGAGCATGATGAAAAGGTCATTCAACCATTTGAAGAACCTGTAGAGTTGGTCAACTTGGGTGATGAAGAAGATAGAAAGGAAGTCAAAGTCGGAGCTTTGCTTATCCCGGAAGTTAAGGAGAAAATGTTGGAGCTTCTCAGAGAATATGTTGACGTGTTTGCTTGGTCCTACCAAGATATGCCAGGGTTGGACAATGACATTGTGGAGCATCATTTACCATTGAGACCTGAGTGTCCACCGATCAAGCAGAAATTGAGAAGGACTCGTCCCGACATGGCTGACAAGATTAAGAAGGAGGTTCAAAAACAGATCAACGCAGGTTTCCTTGTTACGTCGGTCTATCCTCAATGGTTAGCCAACATCATGCCTGTTGCTAAGAAAGACGGCAAAGTTCGGATGTGTGTAGACTACAGAGATCTGAATAGAGCTAGTCCGAAGGATGACTTCCCGTTACCTCATATTGACGTATTGGTCGACAGTACCGCCAAGTTCAAAGTCTTTTCTTTCATGGATGGTTTCTCTGGTTACAATCAAATCAAGATGGCGCCGGAAGATATGGAGAAGACCGCTTTCATTACACCTTGGGGAACTTTCTGTTATCGGGTTATGCCGTTTGGTTTGAGGAATGCTGGCGCAACATACCAAAGGGCCATGACTGCTTTGTTCCATGACATGATGCATAAGGAGATAGAAGTGTATGTGGATGATATGATTGCCAAATCACAAACTGAGGAGGATCACTTGGAACATTTGTTGAAGTTATTCCAGCGTTTGAGGAAGTATAAACTCCGTTTGAATCCCAACAAGTGTACTTTTGGCGTTCGTTCTGGAAGACTTCTGGGTTTCATTGTCAGTCAGAAAGGTATTGAGGTAGATCCTGATAAAGTCAAAGCTATTCGGGAAATGCCCGCACCCAAGACGGAAAAACAAGTAAGAGGATTCCTTGGGAGACTGAACTACATTTCTAGATTTATATCTCATATGACTGCTACTTGTGGGCCGATTTTCAAGCTTCTCCGAAAGAACCAAGGATGTGTGTGGACAGAAGATTGTCAGAGAGCTTTTGATAGCATCAAAGAATATTTACTTGAACCTCCCATTTTGATTCCTCCGGTGGAAGGAAGACCGTTGATTATGTACCTGACTATATTGGAAGACTCCATGGGATGTGTGCTTGGTCAACAAGATGAGACTGGAAGAAAGGAACATGCTGTATATTATTTGAGTAAGAAATTCACAGACTGTGAGTCTCGGTACTCATTGCTTGAGAAAACCTGTTGTGCTTTAGCTTGGGCTGCTCGCCGTCTGCGCCAGTATATGATTAATCACACTACTTGGTTGATCTCCAAAATGGACCCGATCAAGTATATCTTTGAGAAGCCCGCCTTATCTGGAAGAATAGCCCGTTGGCAGATGTTGTTATCTGAATATGACATTGAGTATCACACTCACAAAGCAAATAAAGGGAGTATTTTAGCCGATCATTTGGCTCATCAACCAATTGAAGATTATCAATCCATCAAGTTTGATTTCCCAGATGAAGATGTTATGTACTTGAAAGCTAAAGATTGTGAAGAGCCGTTACCTGAAGGAGGACCTGATCCTGAATCCCGTTGGGGTTTGATATTTGACGGAGCTGTGAATTCCTATGGAAATGGAATTGGGGGCAATCATCGTTACTCCCTGAGGTACTCATATCCCGTTCACGGCAAGACTGAAGTTTTATTGTACGAACAACATGGCGGAATATGAGGCATGTATTATGGGTCTCGAAGAAGCGGTGGATCTAAGGATTAAAATTCTTGATATTTATGGAGATTCAGCATTGGTGATTAATCAAATCAAAGGAGAATGGGAGACTCGTCATCCTGGTTTGATCCCTTACAGAGACTATGCTAGAAGGTTGTTAACTTTCTTTAACAAGGTGGAATTACATCATATCCCTAGAGACGAGAATCAAATGGCTGATGCTTTAGCTACTTTGTCTTCAATGTTTCAAGTGAATGATTGGAACGACGTGCCTACAATCCGAGTTATGCGCCTCGACAGACCTGCTCATGTGTTTTCAGTGGAAGAGGTCACCGATGACAAACCGTGGTTCTATGACATTAAACGTGTTCTTCAAACTCAAGAGTACCTGCCTGGGGCATCCAATAAAGATAGGAAGACGTTGAGAAGATTAGCAAGAAGTTTTGTATAAGAGGAATTATGACATGGTCTTGCTCAGATGTGTAGACAGACGTGAAGCAGACATGCTGATGTAGGAAGTGCACGAAGGATCCTTTGGCACTCATGCCAATGGACATGCAATGGCTAGAAAGATGTTGAGAGCTGGTTACTATTGGATGACAATGGAATCTGATTGCTGCAGGTATGTGAAGAAGTGTCATAAATGCCAGATTTATGCGAACAAGATGCACGTGCCGCCGACCCTCCTCAATGTTATATCTTCACCTTGGCCTTTCTCTATGTGGGGCATTGATATGATTGGGATGATTGAACCCAAAGCTTCAAATGGTCATCGTTTCATCTTGGTAGCGATTGATTATTTTACTAAATGGGTGGAAGCAGCATCTTATGCTAATGTAACCAGACAGGTGGTAGTCAGATTTATCAAGAATCAGATCATTTGTCGATACGGTATCCCGAGCAAGATCATCACTGATAATGGTTCGAATTTGAATAACAAGTTGATGAGAGAGCTTTGTGAAGAGTTCAAGATCGAACATCATAATTCTTCTCCTTACAGACTGAAGATGAATGGGGCTGTTGAAGCTGCTAACAAGAATATCAAGAAGATTGTCCAGAAGATGGTAGTAACTTATAATGATTGGCATGAAATGCTTCCGTTTGCTTTACACGGGTACCGTACTTCAGTTCGAACTTCAACAGGCGCGACCCCTTTTTCCCTAGTTTATGGTATGGAAGCTGTACTCCCCGCGGAGGTTGAGATTCCGTCTCTGAGAGTGTTGATGGAAGCTAAACTTTCTGAGGCCAAATGGTGTCAAAGTAGGTATGATCAGTTGAATTTAATCGAAGAGAAGAGATTGACAGCTTTGTGTCACGGTCAATTGTATCAGCAGAGGATGAAGAAGGCTTTTGATAAGAAGGTTCGACCGCGCGAGTTCAGAGAAGGTGACCTTGTACTCAAGAAAATATTATCTTTCCAACCTGATTCTAGGGGCAACTGGGCTCCGAATTATGAAGGACCGTATGTTGTTAAGAAAGTCTTCTCTGGAGGTGCCATGATTCTCACCAATATGGACGGTGAAGAACTCCCGCGTCCCTTGAACACCGATGCAGTCAAGAAGTATTTCGCTTAGGCGAACTTCTGGTCAAATCAGTCTTGGCATCTGAGCACATTCTGGAATTCAAAGTTGTTAGGCAGAATAGTGATCATTGTTTTTGTATGACCTTTTATTTCATGTACTATTCCCCCAAGCTTTTGTAAACCGTTGGAGTCGCATTGTTAGTGAACTACCATCTTATTAATGAAATTTGAGCATTTACCTGTTGTGGGCAAAATTTTAATTTTTATGGAAATACTTGAAGCAAATTTACTTAAAATGTTCTTATTTTAAAAATGTGTCGTGGATAACGAAAGGAATATTAACAGTTTGTTCCAAGGATGGTCAAGTCATGAAATGCAAAACAGTACAGTAGTTTATCCTTGCATGATGAGCATGTTTCGTTTCAAAATCGTCATGAGGTGTTGGTTGTGTAAACTTGCGTTTCTCGTGGTACTAAGTTTGGTGACTCCCCAGCTGTCCTAGTTAAGCATTATTTTGGCTATCTCTGTTTGGGCGATTTCTGAAGTTTGGTACGCTTTGTCTCATACCGTGGTCTATTGGTGTTAGAATATTGGATTTGGATGCTTTTCTCCTCAGAAGACTTGAGCCTTGTAGCGTGATACTCTCCGACGTTGCTTTGTGTTTCCAGTTCCGTTTATCTTACGTATTTTCAAGATTGGCCGAGTATCTATTTTGCTGTGACATCTTATTATCTCCAAGATATTCCATCTGTCTGTTTTGTCAGCATAACATTCATTTACTCATTTACACTCATATCAGCATGAATATCCACATTTGCCGTTGATTTTGGGGTCATACTTTGTTTATTCGAACAACGTACATATTTCTTTCCAAGTAGAAGGTTAGCTTAGGCAGAAAATGTGCTTCCTTTTTAAATTCCCCAACTGAGCTAATCCTCGTGGATGATTTTTGATTCAGCTTACCTTGTCCATTTCTGGATAGGATGAATTCCCCAATCGAGTTACTTTCTCATTGGGTGGAGTCTTGTTTGACTGTTTTCTCTCTAGGTTATCCCTGGATGAAGTTGCTGCCTCTTGCATAGGCTATTTCTTTGATTCTCCCCAGTGAAATCGATCCAGACAGTTGGTGCATTTATTTTGCACGTTAAAGTATATGATCTCCTCGGGAAGGATTGATTCAGGGTTCTCTTTGACGAGGATTTTATTCTCTGCCAATATAACCGCAATTCCTTTCTGTTTGTTTTTTGAAGACGACAAGCGGCAGCTCTTCATGAGCAACTTGTACGTTATAGACACTGTTGGAAGACGACAAGCGGCAGCTCTTCATGAGCAACTTGTGCGTTACTTTTTGAAAGCGCCGAGCAACAGTTCTTCATGAGCTACTAGTGCGTCATTTACTTTTTGGAAGACGACAAGCGGTAGCTCTTCATGAGCAACTTGTGCGTTACTTTTTGAAAGCGCCGAGCAGCAGTTCTTCATGAGCTACTAGTGCGTCATTTACTTTTTGAAAGCGCCGAGCAGCAGTTCTTCACGAGCTACTAGTGCGTTATTTACTTTTTGAAAGCGCCGAGCAGCAGTTCTTCACGAGCTACTAGTGCGTTATTTACTTTTTGAAAGCGCCAGGCAGCAAACTCTTCATGAGTTACCAGTACGTTACTACTTTTCTGGAATACAACAAGCGGCAGCCTCTTTATTTGAGAAGCTTGTATGTCATTGGTATTTTCTTTGGACAACAGCAAGTGGTAGCCTCTTTATTTGAGCAGCTTGTATGTTATCGATATTTTCTTTGGACAACAGCAAGTGGTAGCCTCTTTATTTGAGCAGCTTGTATGTTATCGGTATTTTCTTTGGACAACAACAAGCGGCAACTTCTTTATTTGAGCAGCTTGTATATTATCGGTATTTTCTCTGGACAACAACAAGTGGCAGTTTTCTTTATTTGAACAACTTGCGTATCTACAATCTTATTACTTCAGCATTAATTGGTATCTCTCCGAAAATCTAGCAGAGAAGTCTGTTACGAATCTGTACCTCCAGAAGTTGATAATCAGTTATCAGCAATTTGATACTCTCTGTCTATCATTGACCTTGAGTTGCGAACTCACTGTTTTGGATCAATGATCTGTTATGGCCTATGCAAGACGCTCTCTTTGTTAGGGTTAGAGGTTGTATCCCCTCGGTTTTTGTTCACTGTCAAGAGTCTGTCGTTTAAAATCGATAGCTTGTTTCCCCAGTAATGTATAATCCATGCCGCTGTGTTTTGTTGGTGTTCGATTCCCCCAACATTGTCTTGTTTCACACAATATCATTCTCTGTGAGTTCGATCGCTGCATTCATATCAAACATGACGACGGCATCTTAGGACAAAATTTGCGTAGTTATGTATTTAAGTACCTTCAATCTCGTCGAAATGAAGATTTCAATCTTCATATCTCCGGATAGAAGAAACTTAAATAGGGGCAGCTGTTGTACCCCAAATTTTGACCTAAGATATCGTCTCCTACCTGCATCATTACATTACAAGTGTTTTGATCCATCGATTTTAAAATTCATGACTTTTTTTCAGGCCGAGAGCTATTTATGTTGAACACTAAATCATTTAATCGATTCGTGCTAAAATAATGTTTATTAATTATTTATTATCTTAAATTTAAATAATTGAAATTCGTTTTCGATTATTATGTAGTTTAAAGATGTATAGATAATAAAATAAACATTAGAAAAGAGGCGCATTAATTGTGCAGACAGTATTTATTTATTACTCACTATCTTAAATTTAAATAACTGGAATTCATTCTCAGTTATTACATAATTTAAAGGTTTATGAATAATATAATAAATATTCGGAAAAGTTTATTGGTCAATAACGATTATTTAATCATTTGTCATTCTAAGTTAAATAATTGAAATTCTATTTTAATTATTATAATTTAGAAAGTTATGGATGATGAATTAAATAATTGAGGCTATTAATTGATCAATGATAATTATTTATTTATCTGTTTATTATTCGGAATGTAGGTAGTTGAAATTCGTTTTCAATTATTATACGATTAAAGAATTGTAAACGATAAAATAAATAATTAGAGGGAAAGAAGAAATTAATTGGCGAATATTGGATTTTTATTCATTTTTTTTAATTGTACAATTATTATGTAAATATTGTATCTATTACAACAAAATTACAATAATAAATTTACAAAGCTAAAATGAAATAAAAAACTAATCTAATATTCCTAATTCTAAATCTTCTGATCCAATACGTTTTTTGTCTGCTCACTTGACGTTACCTGCAAAAAATTAAAAGAAATTAGAATTCAAGCAAATAATTAAAAAGCGAAATTATTTAAGGTTCATCATTAAAAGCAATGGCCGGAATCAGTTACTCTTTTTTGCAAATCACGGGATTTCTCCCGGTTCACAAAAAAGAAAGGAATTTTTAAATGAATGCACAAGTTTATTTTTGTCCAAAAATTGCATGTTTTAAATTAATTGCATTTTTCAAAATCCAAATGCATATTTCAAAAAACATACAGCATACAAAGTCCCTGCATGATCTCAACATATGCAAGCAAATGCCAACGTAAACCTATGCCCACATAGTAAAAAAAACAAAACAAGCTACTTTTGCATTAGAAGTCAAAAATATGCAGTTTAACAACATATGCAAGCAATGTGATATTCCTTATTTTCATCATTTTCTGGCCATTTGCAATTTCAGAAAGTACAGCCTATCATATTTTTGTCAAAACTGTACTGAGAGAGAAAAAGAGAGGGAGAAGTGTGGGTTTTACAGGCTTGGCATAGGCAGGAAAGAGATACAAGACAAACTGCAAAATATAGCCAGTAGAAATAAAACATAAAAGAAGAATAGAAACAAATTGGAGGTAGCAGTCTGGTGCAGAATGCCAAAGAAAGAGGGAAAGTATTTCAAAACCTCCAGCCTGTAACGTAAACAAAGAGAAGGAAAAAACTGTTATAACATAACCAAAAATACATATCAGAAAAAAATCTCCAAGCCCTCAAGACTTAGGAAAAATTGTGCCAACAAGAGGATACCAAAACCAGCAGAACCTGCATAACCATTACTGTCAAAAAAACCATTTCACCATATGGCCTAAACCTCACAAACTGATTGAGCCTTTAAGCCAACATCACCACTACTGTCAAATAGATATCAAAAACAATCTCACACAAGAACCAATTCAAACCACACCATCAATATGGCCTAACAACAAAAAGACCTATTCCCCTGTTTCCATCAACCTGTCCAACCAACACAAAACCAGTATACTCACAAACCTGTCAAACCTATTACCCAAGCCAAAAACATCATCAGTCACAAACCTATTGAAGCCAAGCTAGGCCAAACCTGAAACGTTCCACCCAAAACCAACCCTGAAGGCAACACAAGCAAGGCCTCAGTGTTACCATCACTGGCCATTCAAAGCATACAACTCAAAGCCAAAAAAAAACATTATCATAGGCCAAAGATCGAAGCACAGTACCAGCAAGAAGAAGAGAAACACCAAAGCACAGTGTCAAGGCAGAAGAAGAAGAGAAACATCACAGTACAGTACCAACAAGAAGAAGAAGAAAATCACGTAAAATACCAGTCACCGAAGCGAGCTCGCGACCCTCCTCTCCTCGCGCCTGGCCTCCTTCGCTCCCGACCTCCTCCTCCGTCTCCACCTAGGTAACAATTCCATCTCCCTTTTTACTTCTATGGTACCTCAATCAAACAATAAGAATCAAACAATAAGAATCAATCAATAAGAATCAAACAACTAGGATCAAAACAGAATAAGAATCACGAAATCAGAATCAACACATGCAGAAACGAAACTAAGCTTTAACGAATCGGAAACGTTTTCATACCGTGAACCCATCGCGCATTGGCTTGCGTCGGAGGGAAGAGGAGTTTGGAGCGGGTGGCCATGGCAAGAAGAGATAGCGAAACTCAGAGGCAAGTATGGAGAAGAAGACGCGAAGAAGATGACAAAGAGAAGAGAGATGAGCGCCGTTCTGCCTAGTAGAACCCTAATCCCCAATTGATAAAACAAATTAACCCTAATACATTTTGTAAAACATATGGGCCTCACCCCATTTCTCCAGCTTAAGCCCACAAGTTTTGTTTCTGCACCCCCCCCCCCCCCCCCCCCATTTTGGATTCTGCGTGGGCCTTCAAACCATCTAGCCCATATATTTGACTTACTTGTTTTTATTTTGACACACTTCTTTTTCTTTTTTACTTTCTTTAATCCCTTTTTTAGAATTATTATTTATGTTAATTAATTGATAAGTATAATAAAAAATAAAAAGATATGTCTAACTAGTTTTTTTTATAAATTAGTTTGACCTCTTAGTTTAATTTTGGATTTAATTTAAGAGTTTTAATTTTATTTCATTAGGGTAAATTAATAACTTTTAATTTAATTTAGAACCCCTTAATCTCTTAATAAATATTCTATTTTCATATGCATAAAAAATATAGAATTTAAGAAGATAGACATTTTAGTTTTATTAATTCTCCTCTCACATCGTTATTAAACAAAAATTCTAAAACATATAAAAATAGGAAAAACATAAAAAATATTTTATTAATTCCTTTTCTTGCCTTATTAATATTAATATCAAAATATATAAAATAAAAACTTAAAACTAAAAAACATTATGTCCTCGTTAAATAATTCTCTTGCTTTTTATCCCTATCAAAATGCGTAAATTAAAAATACTTTCTTCCCGTTAACATTAAACAAAAATCATAAAAAATACATTATTCGCATCATTTATTCTATCATTTAGATTATCGTTATTTAATCATTATTCGCATATTTTGCCTGTGTATTTATTCCATATTTATTTGTTTATTCTGTTTATGTTTGAATCCAAAGGAAAAACAGTAAATTTGCTTGACTTCATGTCCTCAAGTCTAACTGCGCGAACTTTCGCATTTCATTAAAACTTAGGATAATTTTTCCTCAAATATTCAACCCTTTTCAAAATTTATGCCCTTTAAGCAAAAACTTCGACATTAGGTCGTCGCATTAAAAAAAACCCGTCCGTATCCCGTTTCGGCCAAAACAATTTATTTTCAATCAAGCAATCAATTTTAAATAAAACAGATATTTCAAAAGGTTCCTATAGAGTACTATAGATGCATTGGGTGCTAATACCTTCCCATTGTATAACCAACCCCCGAACCATAAGATCTCTTTTCAAAAACGCTTTGTATTTTTATTATTTACATTGCATATTTAGGGTTTTATTTCGCTCTTTTCCCTTTTCCTTTGGAAACAATAAAGCGCGGTGGCGACTCTTGCTTTTGTGAGACGAATTAATCAATAATTCGATCTCCGATTTACCCCGCTACATTTTTTTATCGCTACACCACCGTCTGGGTTTTCCGTGGCTATGTTTTAGGGTATTGTTGGTTATTTGAGAGAATGGAGAGGTGAGAGAACAAAATGAGAGAGAGAAGAAGATATGAATAGAAAATGATTGAGAACAAAAATAAAACGAAAAATATGATTTCTCAATGATCCCATGGGTGCCCCCTATCGTGCACCTTTAATCATCAGCAGACAATCTTGATCAAACGCTTCATAGTGAAGTATGGAAAAACACAAGAAGGGGGTGTTTGAATTGGGATTATCAAAATTAAAGCAGTAGACACGTTGGTTATCCTGGGTTATTTGAACTTAAACTACTCTAGTCCACTCGCCAAGGTGATTTTGCCTCTCTCAAACGAGGTCTTAATCCACTAATTAAAACTTGATTACACAAACACAATGACTACTATTAATGCCTTCTTGAGTCTAAACCACAACCCGGTTTTCTCAAGGTATTACAAAATAAACCAAATTAAGAGTGTGAACAAATATGTTTTCTCAACAAAACTATATCACAACAGTGATATATACACGATTGAAAAGCATAAGATAAAACTGGATAATAATATTTCTCTTTTGGTGCCCAGTAGTGTTTTTACGATTTCTTTTTCAAGTCTTCTTTATATAGGCGATGGATGAGAGACATGATAAGATGATTTTGGAAGGTTGCTAGAGTGTAGTAAATTTACATTCCAAAAATAGAGATATTGTCTTGATTCATATGTTACTTTTGATTTGTAATGAATAAATTGTAACGCTTCATAAAATGCTTTTTTGGGATCATATCAGAAGATCAATATTACCGTTGAGACTTCTTTTATTCTTCCATAAATTTACTTATCTTAATATCAGAAATTCGCTCGTAGCGTTGGTGCATTCAAAAGTTGTAACATTAGAAATTCTTCATTTAAGCGTGTTACATAGATTTTCTTCTAAGTATGATGTGGTACAACATAGCTTCCAAAACATAACTTTCTCATCTTTTATGCTTCATACATCAGAATTTTCCTACATATTAAAATACATTATTAGAAAGCATATATATATATATATATATATATATATATATATATATATATCATGCGTTTGTTATCATCAAAACTCTTACAAGGATGTAGAACCAAACTATGTTCTAACACATAGTTACGCATCCACAGTAACTCCCAATGCACGCTTACACGTGGTCCAAACGGACCTCCCAGTATTCAAAGTTTTGGGCCAAGCCCATTTCTAAACCAACCCCCTAGAATTGCTTCCCCAGCCAAACGATACACCCCCCGCTAGTGGTCCAAGTCCAACATCTAGACTTGGGCCTCTGATTCCAACGCCCCAATTTTTTCTACAAAGCTAATATTCGTCGTACCCGCCTACAACGTGGACTCAAAACTAATGTTGGGCCTAGGACTTTGTTATTCACACCACCAGGAATTACTTAGCTTAAGTAATTTTTACCCCCCCCCCCCCCCCCTGTCTTTTGAAAGTAAAATAAATTTATTTTTATAATTTCATTTATTTATTTATTTATTTGTTCATTTCTCATATTTTTTCATATTAATACATTATTGGATATTATGATATTTAACATATTTTTAATAAATTTTAAAATTGTTATTTATTAATTTAAACTCTTTTATTGATTCTTTTTTTTCATATATATTTTGACGACATTAAATATGTTTCTCATGAACTTAAATATATTTTTCTCATATTGCATAATATATCCGAAAACATCTAATCAACCAAGCACTAACATTTTCTACTAACTTAATTAAAATTTATATTTATTTCCAAAAAAGGATTGTGGAAATTTATTTTATCGAATGCAAACTTTGTCTACTATTCCGTGATTTACAAACCCATACTTGGTTCAAAGGAATTCGAGGTGTTTCCATAATCCATAGAAAACACCAACAAACTACTGAAAACTACTGAAACAACAAACTGAACTTTTAACTGATAATGCAATTAATGAAGTCGCCATCAAACATTTTTTTATCCCCCGGGAAGGGAAAGACAAACATCAAGTAAACCTAAGAAGGGATAAATTATGGACAAACGACTGAGAGATCGGGTAAGAGAGTCTGTTACGCGACAGAAAGGTATTAGCACCCCACACGTCCGTAGTATTCTATAATATCCAGTCTTGTTATTATAATCTAATGGGTGTGGTCAAAGTCTATGTCTAAGGTTTAAAGTAAAGAAAAGAGGGAATTCATGCAAAAGAAAGTGTGGGGAAAAGAAAGATATTTTTACAAAGATATGCTCGATTAGGCCCTACAATAAGCCTCTGGTTACGTATCTCTTTTAAGGAATCAGAGAAATCGTAGTTCATCTCACTTATTTTGATGGGTTTGAGTTTTTTAGTTGAACAATGTTAAATTCAATCATTCCACCGTTGCTTGACCTTTGGAGACTTATGACCTGTAGTGGAAAGGAACTAACATGCTCTTAGAAGAGAAAATTCGTTTGGCAAAAAGAAAGGAGTTATTTTGAGTTTTTTACCTTTAGAAAGGGTTTATGTTGTTGGAGAGTGTTTTTATTAGTTTAAGGAAAAAGAAAGTTTTAGTTTTAAATGCAATGATTCAAAAAGAAAGAAAACATTTAAGGGAGACTATCTAGAATCTAATCTGTAATGTTATCATACAATGATGGCCCTATGTCAAGGGTAAAGGGAAATATCTATCTATGTTAGCATGCATGGATTACTATCCTAAGGTCTAGCTCGAATCAGGAAACAAACAAGCACATCCTAAGGGAGCATGGTATATTCAAAGCAAGCAAGAAAAGAAAGCACATACATGGAAAGAGTAGTGTATCCCAAACAAGAAAAGGAGAGCACATACATGGTGAGAGTAATGAGTCTCAAAGTAGCAAGCTCAAAAAAAGGTAGCACATACATGGAGAGAGTAGTGTGCACTAGCTCAAGCAACATGGCCTAACCAAGATATCGCGAATCGAGGTTGGTAAAGAAAAATCAAGAGAAATGTTTTAGCTACGGGGAGCGGATCACCCGAAGCAAACAAGCGGGATTGCCGATGAAATAAGAAAGAATATAAATGCTTTAGCTATGGGGAGTGTATCACCCAAAGAAAATAAGTGGGTAGCATAATGTTAACATTGGCCATTGTGAACTCTTGACAAAGTGTGGGGGTAGGGACAAAAGCCTTTTCCACATGACCGACTCGATACAAAAGATCGGCACACCAAAGTGCCGACGTACAACGTGAGCTAAGAATGACACAGACTAGAATTCACGGTGGGTGGGCTACCAACCCTTTTTGTTATCCTCTCTCTGAGGACTTGTCATTTGTATTATATGCTAGCACAAAATGTAAACACACCTGCAAAATACCAACTTCCAAAAGTAGGGTTTTAAACAAGCACAAGTAGCACACATAATGCACATAATGCGGAATTTCCCTAAACGGGTCTTTAAATAAACCTGAGGGATTCTTAAAATGATCAGCAACAGAGATTCCCGTCATGCATCTTTATTCTTACTTATCATTGCAAGGAAAAAGGTAAAATACATACTTGACATGATCTCTAGAAAGCAATAAGATGCGGAGAGAAAATATAAGGGAAATGTACAAAACAGATAACAATCTGTAGATCCTAAGCAATAAGAAAGCAATCCGGAAAACTTCGTGAGCTTCTATCACCAATAAAGAAAATACTATCAGCATAGGCGTCAAAGCATCAACAAATCAAGATCATAATGCGAAGCAGACACATCTGAATATCAAAATACACATGCACGAAACATAGTTCATACAGTATACGCAGATAACAATCACACGGTGGAATTTGTTCGAGACACATCCATGTGATGCCATGATACGTGCACGAAATACAATCCATACAGTATATGAAATAAAAATCACACGGTGGAATGTGTAGCGGACACATCCGTGTGATGCCAAAGTACCGGCACGAAATACAATCGATACAGTATATGAAATAACAATCACACGACAAAATGTATAGAAGACACATTCGTGTGATTACATGGTACCTACACAAAAACAAGGTTTGTACAAGAACAAAATCATCTTGCACATCATATGTTAATTCTAACTAACAAGTGATTATATAAGGTTCATTTTAACTAATAATAATGTGCTAATTAAAGGTTGAAGGCCTAACAATATACCTTGGAAAGCATTCACAAAAGGAGTTAGAATTAACAAGGCAATGTGTGCAAACATGCAATAAAACAATGCAAAAACTACAGTTTCTGTTTGGGTAACCGGTTACAATAAATGGGTAATCGATTACCAAATTTTGAAAATTTGCTACTGACTTTGGGGTAACCAGTTACCATGATTAGGTAATCGGTTACCTTAAGCCAAAACAGAGGGAAAACACCACTGACTTGTGGGGTAACCGGTTACCGTAACTGGGTAACCGATTACCACGTAATAGTTTTGAAAAATTATAAGTGAATTGATGGTAACTGGTTTCTATAACTGGATAACCGGGTACCGTCGTGGCAGAGACATTTTTAACAGATTTTTGATCACTTTCATGACTTAGGAAATTGATTAAATACAAATTATTCACACATCAAACACATGATTTTGCATAATTCATAGTCTAGATTCAAACTACAAATGATGGATTAAGGATCAACAATGAAACTTCATGCAACATTATCAATTTGTTTAATCAATTAAGCACTTTCAAGTAAATAAACTTAATTCAATAAGCACTTAATTCAACTATCCAATTCCAGATTTTCACATGATGATCAAATTAAATCACAATTCTAGTACTAGATCTAAATTCTTAATTCATGATCAACCTAGATTCAATTCATGCTTGATCGAAAAAGTGCTTCTCAAATGAGCACTTATTTCAAAAGTTCTTAATTAAAGAAAACTCACTGATATAAGTGAAGAGGAGGCTTAGATATAGAGATCTCAACAAACTGATTAACAATCGGAGAAGAATTGCTCTTGATCTTGACTTTTGAATCTTAATGAAATTGTTGTTGTGTTCTTGATCAAAAAAAGTAAAGAACCTTGATTTGATCATTTAGAGACTTGAGAGAGAAGATTAGAGTGTTTGTGAGAGTCTTTGCGAATTATGAGAGCCTCCCCTTTACAAAAATTAGATTTGATATTATATGGTGTGAGCAAATTGGGCCTTGGATGTGCAATTGGATTGGGCCTTGACTTGAAACCTTAAGCCCGACACGACCATAAAGTGCCATGTCATGATCCATACGAAATCTCAATTTAGCTGTCAAACAGAAAACAATGATGATAATATTTTTGACGCGTTTCCAAAAATGGGCTCAATCGGACAACAGATGATTTAGTTATGATTTTTCGAAGTTTCATCTCAGATGAAAATATTTCTCAGTTTAGGATTTTCAATGCATTGCGCGTGGTTTGGACCAAAAATGAAGGCCTTTGGAATATCGTTTGAATTGGAAAACTGAAACCAATGTTTAGCCAAGTCAATTTGTGAAGTAATGCCACTGGAACCAGATCAATACGATAACAATCGATCGAGTTATGATTTTTTCTTTAATATGAAACGGGTGAACATCTATCACAATTTTCCTGTGTGGGCATATTTGATAAATCCATATATTCATAGACTTTCTCAGTAGAACCGTCTCTTGGTCCAAACATAGGAAACAAAATACAATTAAGGCGATTCTTTCGATATAGATACCAACTTGAGATGATGAACCAGACCGGAGTTACAAATTTTTGAATATCCGTAAAATAATGAATCGACAGTTGAATCCGTTTAACAACTCCAAAAGATAAAATCCCCGATGCTTCTTTTCTTCAGAGAAATACCTTTATCCCATGAAATGTATACATGTATATTGTAATGAAATATAAGCCAATTAGGATCTTAATGTAGAAGGAAAATTTTAGGGTGCCACAGTTGGCCCTATTTAATCGTCTTCAACCTGAAGGTGAGATTGGCGGTAGCTTTTTGAGCATTCAAGGTAGAAGTAAATTAAATACTAAAAGAACCTGAAAATTTTGCGATCTGAAGCCAATCGAGTAACTTTGCATTTTTGGTTTATATGAATAGTGGTTATCAAGGACAAATGTATGTCCGGTTAGGGGTGGGACACACACAATAAGAAATTAATTTTTGTAACCATGCGTTAAGAGATGGTAGTGAATACATAAATATCAACACATACGTCTGGATGAAAAGACATATGTGAAAGATACATGTCTGGAGGAAATAACACATGACAAGAAGACATACGAAGGAAGGGACTCTCACCAAATATATCATAAGCATATGTTTGGAAGAAAGAACAAGTACGATTGAGATCGGCAGAAAGGACCCTGCCGCAGGTATAAAAAAATGTTTGAAAGAAAGGACGCCTAGCAGGCAAGAGGTCGGAAGAAAGGTATCTAACCAAAGATATTATAAACATATGTCTGGAAGAAAAGATATATAATCAAGAATAGACCGAAAGAAAGGTCTAGCGAAAGATAACAAGAGTACATGTCTAGAATAAAGGACATATAACTGGAATAGACCGGAAGTAAGGTCAGAACAAAGATATCGTAAATATATGTCCAAAGGAAAGGACACATAATAATAATATACCGGAGGAAAGGTCTAAACAACGATATCAAGAATATATGTCTGGAGGAAAGGACACATAGCAGGAATAGACCGGAAGAAAGGTCTATCCAAAGATATCACAAATAGATGTCCGGAGAAAAGGACATATAACAGGAATAGACCGGAAGAAAGGTCTAAACAAAAGATATCAAATATATGTCTAGAGGAAAAGACATATAACAAGAATAAATGGGAGAAAAGGTCTAAACAATGATAATATGTCTGGAGGAAAGGACATGTAACAAGAATAGACTAGAAGAAAGGTCTAAACAAAAGATATCAAGAATACATGTTAGGAGGAAAGGACACATAATAGAAATAGACCGGAGGAAAGGTCTAATCAAAGATGTCAAGAATATATGTCTGGAGGAAAGGAAACATAACAATTATAGATTGGAGGAAAGGTCTAACCAAAAGATATCAGGAATACATGTCTGGAGGAAAAGACATGAAACAGGAATAGACCGAAAGAAAGGTCTAAAAAAGATATGGAAAATATATGTCCGGAGGAAAGTACACATAACAAGAATAGACCGGAGGAAAGGTCTAAACAATGATATACTTCTGGAGAAAGAACATTGATTGAAGGAGAACTTACCGGAGGAGAGAGGACGCCGAGTGAAGGCAAACCTTAATAAACCAAAAGTGGCACCGAACGAAGGTGGACATTAGAGAGAAAGACACCGAGCGAAGTTGAACATACTGGGTCGGAGAGACGCTAGGTGAAAGCGAACTCCATTGAGAATGCCGGGAAAAGGTGAACTTACTGGGGAAAAAAGGAAGAACGTTGGGAGAAGGAGACCTTACTAGGGGGTTCGATATGCATGTCTTGGTCAAAGTTAGACATGTATAGGAACGATAGACAGGAGGAGAGGGCCCTTACCAAAGGTATCGGAAATATATGGCCAGAATAAAAAAAATTTGACAAGAAAAAGACTGGATGAAAGGACTCTTACAAAGATTCCCAAAACACGTTGGACTTTAAACTGGTTGAAATTATGCAAGAATGAAAATATACCTCGGGCCAAAGGCGAGGTGCAATTATTTAAGAGTGGCGATGATCTGAATTACCACACACCAAGTATGGACACTCAAATTCTGAGAGGTAAGAAAGGTTATATATTGACTCTTACTCGCATTCTGACGACAAAGAAAGTATAGGTAAAATAACCAAGGGTTTGCATGAGCAAGGGAAGTTCACGACCTACTGTGAAATGGACAAAGCCAAAGACCCTACTGGTGGTAAACCAAAAAAAAAGACTGCGCTGGGGAACTTGAAAGGATCTCCCTGGGCTTGCTACAGAGATAATTCAAATCTGAGTGCACAACAAATTAGTTACTGCATATGCATGTTCTGTGATGCATTCAGGAAAACACAATGATAATCGACTGCTGAGAAGCCAATGAACTTCTGGACAATCATCTTTGCTTATCTGAATTTCTGTTGAAGATAAACAACCTGAACAACAGCAGGAAATTGAGATTTAGAACTAATAACTTCAAAATCGACACCACTAGGGAAGTAATCCTCTGGAGAGAGAGTTGCAAAACTAAATTGCAGTCCAGAGAAAATATTGACCTCTGATTTAACTTCCAACTCCAACGGGAATAGATCCATAACCTCTTGTTAATGATAAGAAGAACTTTGTTGGGAACATAAACTTACTCACATAGAGTTTCTGAATGAAGATGCCTTATATTGGGAATAAAGGGAATTCTTATGTTGAAAGAAAATCAGAACCCAACCTCATTGGGGATCCAAAGAGTCCTTGAATGAAAGAAATTTTCCATCATACTGCCCCATGGGGATATTATTGCCAAGGTAATGATCTTCATTTGGGGAAGAGGCAAGGAATTTTTAGAATAGGGATCCACCAGGGATATATCTCGACAAACATTCATCATTGGGAATGAAGAGATTTATAACCAATGCTCTCATACACCACACTGGGGGAATTGGGGCACTTGTTCCACTGGGGAAATAATACTCTCTTTGGTGGGAACATAATATACCAATCAATCCTAAGGTCTTTGCAAAACGACTCCGATTGGGGATAAGGCTACCTCCATTGCACTGGCGATAACCATCTTTGTAAGATTTATGTCAACATGGATTTGTATTGGGGGAACAAACTTATTGGGCATAACAATCTTCTGTGATAGGGGTACAAAAGAATAGTCTCTCATAGGAAAATAGGAATTTCCTCTAGAGGCTCAGGCAAGGGGCGGACCACACTGGGTAGGAAACATACACTTTCTCACAAGGAGAAAAGGGATAAACTTCCCTGAGGGTGAAGTGTTTTCTTCATGAGGAATACAAATGCCAACTCTCATCCAGGAAGTAGAGTGTCGACTTTAAGGGGAAATAACACGAATGTACAAACCTGACTAGGGAGATTTAAGAGACTTCACGGGGAATAAGGGATCTTCGTTTGATGGGACCTCTTCATTAAGAATAAAAAGATCATGCTCGGGTATAGATGATCATTCACTGGGGAAATCGGGTTCCATCCTGTAGAAATCTATCATCCTTAAAATCTCGAAGCTATTCGCAAATAGAACATCCTCTACTTGCTCGATGGAATGCTTCTTATCACGCAGGATCAATTGTACCTACAACGTAGAACAGTATAACAAGATGCCCCAGGTATAACAAATGGCAACCTTAGCCATCATCCTGGGTACCTGAGAATCCAATTAATTTCAAACATTTATATCATGTGTTGTAAAGCTTCAATTTTTTTTTTTTAAATGCATAATTTTATAAAAAATGTAGGACGTCTTGGAAACAAAACAACAAAGATAAAAACAGAGCACAATTGAGTGAAAAGAATTTTATTAATTGATTAGCCTATGAATTGGAAATTTACATCAAGAAGCAATTCATGAAAAGACGTAATTGTGTAAATCATATAGAAGAGAGTACAAGGGTGGCAATGTGAGGCGGATTCATCATGTTCCGACTCTGTATGACTCTTATAACCTTAAAACTCTTTAGTATCTTGCTTTATGAACAAATTGATTACACTGATCACCTATCCTTCCTAGTTAACTAAAAGTTGTGTAGAGTAGTATCATAAGTGTAATGCAGAACATGGTCATTCGCTTTATCCCTCTTTTGCCTGGATTGCCCTTTCGGTTTTCAATCCACCAGGATACCCATTTTTGCCTAAGTTTCCTTTTCATATATTCAACTTAGCGGGTGTACATCAATTTCTTATTCATTATATTATTCATATATCCCTAATTTTTACCCGAAGCTTTATTCATTTTTTTGGTTTGTCAGGGTGTCCTTTTTTTCATGAGCCAGTCAACTCAGTAGGTCTGTTTATGCGAAGTATGTTTTAACTACGTATGCGTTAACGTGGTGAGGGAAATCCTCTCCATCCATAATCGTGTGTATCATGGAGCCTATAGAAAAGACTTTCTTCATAATGTATGGTCCTTCATAATTGGGAGCCCATTTTCCCCTAGAATCTGTATTGTTGGGAGGCAAAAATCCTCTTCAACACGAGGTCACTAGTTTGGAAAGTCTGAGGACACACCTTCCTGTAGAAAGTTTCTTCATCCTCCTCTGGTATAACTGCCCATGACAAATAGCTGTCAATTTCTTCTCGTCAATGAGATTTATTGTACCCCAAAAGTTTCCCTCTCATTTCTCAAGATATTTCTTAAAAAGATATTCAACACCTCAAGTTTTCACAAGTATTGACTAGGTCAAATAATCTCCTCAACACTGATGCCTCAAATTAGGGTTTGAGTTTTTACAAAGGAAGTTGGATTTCTAATGTTTCAAATGACTTTCATGGATCATTATGGACCCTCAGGATTTATTTTTCTCAAGTTTCAAGTCTTGGATCACAATTTTCCAAGAAATTCATTCAAATTACCAAAAGGGCAAAATGACCAAAATTAGGGTTTTGACTTAAAATTATCGAACTTTAATTTTTGACCTAATACCTGGCTTATTAGTTGGAAGCATAATCTCAAGGATCTGAGCGCGTCATTTTGACCTAATTGCACATTTCAATTCATCTCATAAGATCAGTGGATTGATAGAATTCAGTCAACTGATAGGAAAAGTCAATTGTACACTAAAAAGCCAAAGTTCGACTTTTTGACCAAACTTGAGTCCCAAAAATCATATTTCATCAAGAAATCCAAAATATGAAATTTGATCATCAAAATCAAGAAAGTCAAAGATCCAAATTTGCAAGACTTGGAAATTATTCTACGTTAAGTTCATTGCTTCATGACATCTTGTCACTACAATTCAAAATAGTTCAAGATGTTACAAATAATTCAAGTTATTACAAAGTGGATTTTTTGCAAGTTTACAAATCCTAAACTTTGTATTGTTTGGACTTTTTATTTTATATATTTTATTTAACTCAAAACCTTGCCATAATACTTTGTATTTGATACAATTTGCATAAATTGCTCCACAAACCAGACTTGTTTCATGCTGCAAACTATGTTATCCAAGTTATTCCTGAAAAAAGTATGATATGCTACTTCTATACATTGCCACAACACTCCAAAAACCTGCTCCATTGATTTCCTACAAAAATCCTTGTGCAATGCTGCATCATAAACCGGTGACAAAAACCTTCTTTTGTTGTCCTATATAGTCCAAAACTGCTCTATGCAGTCTTCTCCAACCTGCATCATAACAACCACAAAATTGCACCAAAATGGCAAAAGAAAATTGTGTGGAAAAATATCAAAGCAGTAGGAAAAAACAATTCAAAATAACTTATTTTGTTTCCCTCGTAAACCTCATTCAATGATCTACAAAAAGCACTATTTTATGAGACGTAGCGGAGGATTTTTTTGAAAAAATAAGAGAGAAGAGAAAAACAGAACATTTGTAAAACTCTACTCATTTTAATAAGACTCTGCTCATCTTCAACTCTGCTTTCACCCACACAACGGAAAAAACCTCAACCCATTATTGTACAACCTTGTAAACTCCCCCATAAACCCTCTAAACACTTCACATCACTTAGATATTGTCCAAGCACAAGAACAGTTTATGTAGTGCCCTTATTCTCAACTTCTAAACAAAAGACAATACTACACAAACTTGACTGTTTGGAGTTGGTTCAGCATCCTTCAACACAAAGGGAAGTCTAGCAGCTTCATGGAGTTTCATTAATGTCCACCCAATATCTTAAAGGGTATTCAGACCCAAAACCGAAAGTGAATTTTCAAGGTAAGTCCTCTAAACCTTGGATTTTCCATACATAATTTTTGGTTTATTTCTGAAGATGAGATGTAGAAATCACTACTCTTGAAGTTAATCATTTACTTGTTGTTCATTTTTATCATTTATATGTTAAAAAATAATGGATACATGCAAAATATTGGTGATAGAGGCAAAAAAACAGCAACATGAGTCGATACATACCCACATGGGTCGACTCATTTTAGTGGAAAAATAGGGTATGAGTCGACACATGGCCTTATGCATCGACTATAAGTCTCAGAGTGCCTAAGAGGGGGGGGGGGTGAATTAGGTCTATAAAAATTTATTCGGTTTTATGAGAATACTTGTAGTGATTTTTGGTGAATTGTTTGAAGGTTTTGATTATATCTTATCTTTTCCTGATTATGGTGATGAAAGTGATAAATGCGGAAAAGTAAAGAACACGGTGATATATCCTAGTTCCCCTCACAATCTGAGAGTACTCCAGTCCCCTTTCCAACACGAAAGAGATTTCACTATAGTTAGAATGATTGTACAACATATGCTTACTATCTAACCTATAGGGAGATCAAAGGTTCTTAACACCTTTAAGATCAAACAAACACTAATGTGAATGAAGAACAATCCTCTTCAAATCACAACACTTACTTCCAACAATCCTGGATAGTAAGGGAATAATTTCTTTAATGTAATACAATGATTTAATTTGAAATATATGGATAGCACTATAAATCTTCAATTGATCTTCTTCTTCAAGATAGAAACAATTCTCAAGCAATGTATATAAATGTTCACAATGTATGAAACTTGTAATGATTTAATGAAAGTGTATATGGCAAGTTTTACAAAATTTACGAACATATGAAAGTTTAAGTGCAAATTTGAATGAATGAGAAAATTGTTTATTGAAGAAGGTTTTTTGTTGTATGAAAATGTTATTGTGTTCTTCTTTTGAAAAACTGAAAAATCTGCATTTTATAAAGTCACAAGAACCTCTTCATTCATGCCAATTCATATGAAAAGTTGCAATGCATTCATGAAAGAGTACTACTTGAAAAATGTTCAAAAACCAAAAGAAAAGCTGCACTGGTTCGCTAGGAACCGGTTCCGACACTGACAGAACCCGGTTCTTAGTGAAAGTTATAAATCAGATTTCAAAAATATTACGCAGGAACTTGTGCCCCTATTGGTACAACCCGGTTCCTGGTACAAAATCCAGGGACATGTGTTTGAACAAGTTTTGGAATCCGGTTCCCTGTTAGGGAGGAACCGGTTCCTGAATATTTATTTTCAAAAATTATTTTTGAAAAAGATTTCAAACAAGGTTTTTCTTAATGTTAAAATTGTGGGATATGTATATAATTATGAATGCATATTTGTGAACATCTATATTCAAGTTTAAGAATTATTTAAACCTTTTGACATTTGATGTTTCTTCAATAATTCTTCAATAATCTTCAAGACTTTTATATGATGTTGATAAGCTTTTTGCACATCCTTTGAATGTTGATATCCATGTTGTCTTCATCAAAACAAATGCTTTAAATATGACTTGAGAAGGTTGCAATTAAATCGACTCGTACTGCTATCCAGGTCCCAAAACTGAAGGATGGAAGGTGCATGAGTCGACGCAAATCGCCTATGTATCGACACAAGCTGGAAATGAGTCGACACATCCAATTATGCGTGGATTCATACTGAGTTGATTTGGTTTGGCAGGGGAAAGGAAAGTTATTTGTCGATGAATAATAGCATGTGCCGACACATAATAGTTCAAAATGCAGTTTTTCTTTCTTTTTACACTATTTTTGCATCGTATATATTTTCTTCATTACTGTCCACTTATTCGATATGGTTGTAATATTTAGACACCTATTTACTCCCAACCCTAATCAAAGACTAAATGCATGCAATCAAACTTATTATTTACACACATGCACCTCTAGGGTAATCTCGCTTGTTGCCTCAGAAAAATAGTCATATCCCTCGAATATGGGCATTTTAGCAAAGACCCTCGATAAAAGATCATAGTCCCTTGATGTCCCTCAATGCTGTCTTCGGTAAATGATCTAGTCCCTATACGAAATTGCTAAAACTTCTCATAGGTTGCCTTCTATGACTATATAAACAACCCACACCCGTCCTTTCACATCCAACGATGGGGCTTCTTATCAATCAATGGTAAGATAGAAACATCTAAAGGATGAGGAAAATAACAAAGACCTTTTGAGTAGGTAGGATGCTCGTAGTTACTTGCTTGCTCACAACTAAAAAACCATTTTCACACTTACACTTTCAATTGAAACATTTTAAAAAGTTAAAACACGTTGTACGCATTCTTATAGAGACAGGAATCATTACAAAGACACTTTTCAAAATCACTTTGAAAAAAAATCTTCCACAAACACCTCTTTGAACTATTTTCAAAACCAACACTTTGTACACATTCTTATAGAGACAAGAATCATTACAAAGTCGTTTTCAAAATATTTTCAAACCCACACCACACGCACATTTTCAAACAAAGCAAGTGATCTAGCAAGAAACTAAGAGCCCGTAGATAACTATGGATGAAGAGGGTGCTAACACCTTCCCTTTTCATAACCTACCCAGCGAACTCAAGAAAATAATATCAAAGGTCTTTCCTATTCTTTTCACCCTTTCCTTATTG
The DNA here is from genome assembly GCA_948472305.1 of Vicia faba. Taxonomy (NCBI): domain Eukaryota; kingdom Viridiplantae; phylum Streptophyta; class Magnoliopsida; order Fabales; family Fabaceae; genus Vicia; species Vicia faba. The sequence goes on along the minus strand of OX451739.1, from coordinate 1,220,494,237 downwards.
GATAAATGTGGGGTTACCTTAGGGCTAGATCACTTTTACTTGCTTGACTTGCTTGCTTTACAATATGGTTCCTTGTTTAGGCTTTGTTTTTAATCCTCCACCCGAATCTAGGGAACATTTTAGGTAAGTAGTAATAATTAATAGAGGCTATACGGTGTAGACCGATATGGACAAAGTGATAGCTACGTTAGCGTGATACTCTGGTTTGTAATAATGTTCCTTGAGTCTGTCAAGGATAACATTGAGATTCCTTATAGTGTCATTAAGCTCTAATTGGCCTTTAGATCCTTTAATTGACTCATCCTAAGCCATTAGAAAGTAGTGAGATGGCCGGCTTTGGTTCCGACCAAAGATTGGTTAATACTCGATGCTACACTCATTGAGATTGGACTTTAGGGATATTCTGGCCGCAATACATCGGTGCTTGAGCTAGAACAATGCCTAAAAGAAAGGTCGGTGATCTGAGACTCCTTAGAACCTGATCACTTTCTAGGACAGGTTAAGCCAACTTAACTTCAAGAGGGTACTTACCTACAAACCCCATGCAAGCATAAACCCAAGCACTTGTCTGCTTTATGTGTATATGACTATTTGTACATAAGAACTTGCTTGCTTTACATACTCCTACATAACATCATGACATCATACCATAGCATTTTCAATAATCATTTCAAGGATCTCAAGGGCCTACGATGTAGGGTCATGTTGAACCAGACACCTATCAAGGGGCAAGAGGATTCATTCTCTAATCAAACGCTGCCAAAGACCAAAGCACGGTAACTTGAGTCAAGGGCTATGACCCACTTGACATGGTGAGCTTGAATCTCGTGGAAGGGAATCCACCGATACGAAGTTCTCCAATCAAAGCTATGATCAAAATTCAACTTCTAACATCTTCTTGTGTTTACCCTGCGGGATCCTTGAAAAAATTCATCCACATACCATGCATCATATCATGACAGGTCTTCCTCACACAGGTTTCTTATCTTCTTACTATTTATTTCAAGTAGAGATGGCTCTAGAACAAACTGTCAAGGACATTCAGACTAAAAATGCCCAGCTTCAAGAAATGTTCCTGAACATGTCCCAGGGGAAAGAAGAAGTGAAAGCACTCCTCACTAGGGGCATGGCCATGAAGAATCCTGAAGACAATAAGGAGAAACATTTGGGGCAACTACAAACTGAGGTAACCACAATGAAGATCCAAATGATTGGGAAGATGGTAGGATAAATGGCTCTTATCCAAAACTTGGCACAGGGACAAGAAGGGTTGAGAGCCTTCGTCAACAAGCTTCATCATGATGGAAGTGACCGTATGAAACAAACAGTCGAGTATGGGGATCAAGTTATTATTCATCCTCCCATGAGACAAGAAGCCGGTTTAGTAGAGAGTAGACCTTTCCAGATTTCTTCTACCTCGCGAGCCTAACAACTACCTCGCCAACAACAACAAGGTAATCAGCGTAATCGGGATGCAACCAATATGTAATATACCAAAATCAACATGCCAATGTCGTAAGTCTTACTGCACATGTTGAATCTAAGTATGGTCACATTGAAGGATACTCCTCAGAATCCTAATACTTCTGCTCCAAGTTACAATCCCAATGAAAGGTGTGCATATCACTCCAACAGTCCGGGGCACGATACTGATAGTTGTTGGACATTGAAAAACAAGATTCAAGACCTAATCAATGACAGAGCATTGGAGTTTACATAAGACAGTCAATTGGAGCTCTTTTATCACCCCTCAAGGGAAGCCATATGAAGTGACGGTCTGGGAGAGGAAATTTCCTGTTTATTCGAATTTTCATTTGTAATTTTTTTGTTTACTTAAACACTTATCTATATTCCAGACTTCTGTTACTTTCATTAATGCATTGCATATGTTTGTCTTGAATTAATCCATTCGTTTTAATTATACTTAAAACTATGCTTTTTACTCCCTTTATGATATTCAACTCTTTTTTCAAAAAGTTTCAAACCTTTAGAGGGAGGATGACGAAAACAATGCCATAATCCCATACAGTATGCTTTTGAATAACCCTTGCTGACGATGTACAAGCGTTTGATTCAATTCCTAAACACTGGAGTTATAAGGAGGATAATCCCAAGTCAAACCCTTTGAGCTTAAGAAGTAGGAGTTTTCTTTTTCACACAAAATGAAACCTTTAATCAAAACGTGGGGCAGGGTAGTTTCTCATTTATTTCAAATGTGTGTTTAGTCGAAAAGTTTCACTTCATACACAACGAATGATATCAAAAACGTCCTTCTGAACCAAAAGATGGTGATGGTTCCTTACCAAGTAGGCAATCATTATCCCTCAAACGAAAATCTCACTAAGTCAAAACCTACGAAGGAGACTTAAGAAAAAAACTTGGGCATCCCGCTGACTGTATTCTAAAAACAAGAATAGTCAAGAAAAAATCAGGGATAGAAAATCAAAAAAAGAGGACACTACAAATCCTCGACAACATGAAAAATGTTGCAAAAATGTATGCCTTCCGATAAACTTAACTTATCTGATCCATCACCAAAACAACATTCAGACTCAATTGGAGTTCAAACGTACAATTAACTGAGTTTAGGGACTGAAGAACATCATGGAGAATGAGCGGTACAAACACACTTTGAGCCTTATCCTCTGTTTCTTAAACCGTGAACCAAGCCATATTACAACCCTTCAAAAGTCCTAATTGAAGTATGGGTTAGTTCAAAAGCATAATGTTACCAAAGGTATCCCGACTCCTGTAAGGCTTACTCTAAATCCTGAGTTGAATTCACATTCTTACAAAAATTCTTTTATTTGTTACAACGAATTTTCAAAACTTCAAAACAAGCATAAAATTTGCATTATTTGAATATCATTGTTTGCATATGGCTAATTGTTTGACAGTAGAGAATTCACATGACGAATATCCAGCGAAAAAAAAAAAAAAAAAAAAAAAAAAAAAAAAAAAAAAAAAAAAAAAAAAAAAAAAAAAAAAAAAAAAAAAAAAAAAAAAAAAAAAAAAAAAAAAAAAAAAAAAAAAAAAAAAAAAAAAAAAAAAAAAAAAAAAAAAAAAAAAAAAAAAAAAAAAAGACCAAAAATAGAGCAGATAAAGCCAAGCTGGAAAATGCTTCGACGGATGGAAAAAACTTAGAAAAAATATCTGAGTTACAAATTGGTCTTCGACCAGACATGAGCATCAAGCCTTCGACGGGAAAGGTCCTGTGGCCTTCTACTAGAAGAACATACCTTCGTGTCAGCACCAAAGATGAAGGATATTTGAATTTGAAGATTGGAGGGAAATGTAGTTCGCCAACAGTTAAGGGAAAGCAACGTGGAAGGAAGATAGAGGTCGAGGGACATGCAGAAGACACTTGTCTTCATCCTAGAATCAAAGCCACCCTCGACAGTTACATAATTTTTGTATAAAACTAGGAAGTTTGTGTAGAGTTTCCGTGTGTTCAACATATTGTGCTAGCTACTCAATATTATTCAAGTACCCACTGTGTGTGAAAGAATAACAGAGAATGTACGTTGGAAACACCATTTTTTATTAATAAAGTCTTTTTACATTTCTTTGAACTTATTTTGAAAGTTTACATTTCTACTTCTTTACCTGCACTTCTAGTTACTTTCTTACTTTCCAAAACCGTAAACACCATATCCTTGGTCGAACGTGCGTTCTTCCTAGATATCAACTTTCACATCAAACCAACATAAGAATTAGCATATGTTCTGGGATCAATCTGATCGATCTCGCGAGTAACCAAAAGGACTTTCCTTTTTGGAGGATCAGCGGTTGTTTACCAAAAACCACAGTAATCAAATTGGCACACCCGGTGGGACGTTGCTAATATTTATCATATGTTTGTTTATGTTATTGCTTTCCATTTTTTTTACGTATACAGCGTTGCATGTTATTAAGAAGTTGTAGATTAACCATCGAGTGTACTGTTAGGAAGAGAAGTAGCGAAAGTAGAATGGCTAATGAGCCAAATCATGGAGAAATACTACCGGAACAACGGTTATGACTACTGTTGGATAAAATATCTCAACTTCTGTTGGTTCGTTACCAACGTTAACCATGAATCAAACAGGACCCTTACTTTCTTATGTAGGTCCTAGAGGTCCATTAGGAACACCCCCATCAAGGGAAAATCCAAGATCTCGACCGTACATTCCCCCAGGATTCTTGACAGCCTAGATGGGTCGAGAACAACCATATGGCATGCCAACCACTGAAATGGCTAGCCTTATGAACACTGCTTCTACTTTTTCGGAACCTTTGGTGAGTGCATCATCACCATTACAGGGATCTAGAGCCAGTATGGAAAATTTGGGTAGAAACCAGATTTTAGGAGGACCATCACATGGAATACCATGCCTCACAAATGCTTCTACAACAATTTTAAGGAAACAGATGGACGAAAGCAACCATGATATGGTGCAAATGTTGGCACAAACCCTAAGTACAGTGCTGAACCCCCTAATAGAAAACACTACCCAGTCGAATCAACAAATGGCAGCGCAAATGACGCGCATGGATGAATTCTTTGGGGTACCCTAAATTATACGACAACCCCAAAGAATACCATTAAGAGTAAACCAAGGGGTAATCGTGGAAGAAGATTTAACCGTTAATCCAAATCCATAGATCCCTAGAGTAGAAATAGAAAAGCCTAGGGTTGAAATACCTCGAAATCACCCACCAATCCCTAGAGTAGTGGATCAAGGAGTGATTATGGTAAATAGGAACCAAAATGCTGATGAATTGATACAGCAAGTTCGACACCAAAATTATGCAACAGATAATAATCTAACTTACATGATCGAAAGGATTATGATACAGAATGGGATGAACGTTGGTTTTCACAAACCAAACATCAGATCCCCATTGTCAGAATATATCCTGCAAACATACTTACCCCCTAGGGGAAAAGTCCCCAAATTTACCAAATTCTCAGGGGATACGACAAAATCTACTATCGAACATGTGGCAAGGTATTTGATAGAGGCATGGGAAATATCAAACAACGAAAACCTTAGGATTAAATACTTCCTAAGTTCTCTAACAAAAAACACTTTTACTTGGTTCACTACCCTCCCAGGCAATTCGATCCATAATTGGAATCAATTGGAAAGGTTGTTCCATGAACAATTTTACATGGGACATACCAAAATAAGTCTAAAAGAACTAGCTAGTGTGAAGAGGAGATTCAGGGAGCCAATAGATGAGTATCTAAATAGGTTTTGACTACTTAGAGACAGATGCTTCACCCAAGTGCCTGAACAAGAATTGGTCGAAATGGCAGTAGGGGGCCTGGTTTATTCCATTAGAAAAGTTAGATACCCAATACCTAACAGACATGGCCCAGTTGGCCGATAGAGTTCGACAAGTAGAAAGCCTTAAAGCCGAAAAGGCTAAAGCGACCAAAACTCATCAAAGAGAAAGAATATCCTATGTCGAAATGGATGATGACAATCCAGAGACATCTAGTGATCCTATAGATGTCGAAGAAGGCGAGATAGATTTAGCGGAATTAAAACAAGGGTCTCCATACTCTTGTAAATTGCTAGTGTCCTCAAATGGAAAAAAATCCTATGGAGTCTGAAAGGAACAAAGATAAATTCCCAAAGAAAACATATAGTTTTAACATCACTAAATGTGATGAAATATTGGATTTATTAGTCATAGATGTCCAAATGATAGTGCCCCCAGGGGCAAAAATGCCTCCTTTAGAACAAAGGAAGAAAACAGGTTTTTCTAAATATCACAATTTCCTGGGCCATAAAATCTCACAATGTTTTCTTTTCAGGGATCTTGTTCAAGGAGCACTCAAAGAAGGAAGGATTAAGTTCGCTGATAAGCCGACAATGAAAATTGATGCAAACTCGCTACAAGGGGATGCACATAATGCTGAACCAGTGGGAATCCATATGGTGGAAGTTTCTCAGGACTTCGTTAACAAGCCCGTATTTGGTAGTTTTACTGGAAACATATCTAGGAAAATTATCGAAGGGGTGAGGAAGGTCACTGAAGGCCTGAAAGAGAACAAAGGAGCTGCTGAAGGCTCAAGAAAAAGGGTTACTGAAGGCCCAAACACAAACAAAGGAGTTGCTAAAAGCTCCAGCAAGAGAACCACTATAGGTTCTTACTTGGTTGCCGTTAAAGATTCGACTGATAACTTGGAGGCCAAGATGCAGAAACTGAACCTCGTTGCCAAAAGTAACATGGAGGTATACATGGTCGAGATATCTGAAGCCAAGGCTTCGGAAGAGGCCATTCGACAGGAGGAAGTGAACAAAACGGCATTTCCAAAAGAAAACGAGGATCTAGGAGAATTTTTACATCGATGCCAGAAGAAAAAGTCTGAAGTGATGTTGTGTCCCAAATGCAGTTCTATCTTCGAAAAGAAAGCTGCGGAACACATACAAGGTATGAGAGCAGTGAAGGCAAAATGGGGGCACCAATGCTCAACCAAAAATGGATCCAAAAGATAGATACGATCCCAGGAGGGGACATCAAAAAGGACCCATGAACCCGGTAAGGAGGCCACCAACTTATCGGCCTCCAACTAATGTACCTATAGGTAGTTGGCTCAACACAGTGGGCAGAAAAAGGCCCAATGAAGAAAAATGGCGAACGTTTGACGTGCCAAGGGGCTTTTCTTTGGATTATAGAAAATAGTACCATGCCACTACATCAAATAATATGACTCACATATCGAACAACTAAAATGGGGAAGAACCCCATGTCTCGTTCACAATGGCGAAGATTCCAAAGATGGCGAAAGTCCTAGAAAGAGGCTGCAGCAGAGCCTCACCCAGAATCTAGCACCAACGTGCAAAGAAAAGGACCGCAAAGAAAACCTCTAGAGAGGGAACCAATTGCTGGAAACCTGGTGTGGCCAGAACAATGTGGGTCGAATGATGAAGGTTACTCTGACTCTGATGATACTTTAGACATTATGGTAAATGTCATATCAGTGCTGCCTAGGGAGTACAACCGTCAGGTCGAAGTTGAAGAAATTGACTTGATTGTTGAACAAGAAATGGCCAGACATAGGCCAGTGTGTTACTATGTAATGAATAATGGATGTGTTGAGGAGCAAAACACTTTCTTTGAGCCACCAACTGAGGAGATGAAAAATCACCTCAAGCCCCTATTTATCAGAGTAAAGATAGGGGAAGTGACTATAAATAAAATCCTGGTTTATTGTGGGGCAACCATAAACATAATTCCACAATCTGTGCTTGGAAAACTAGGAAAAAGGGATGCTGATATTAAGCCCCACAACATGGTCCTCTTAAATTATGAAGGGGGTATTGGAACCACCATGGGAGTTATACAACTGGATCTCATGGTGGGCTCAATCCTTCGACCTACCATGTTTATGGTGACTTCAGCAAAACCAAATTATAATTTTCTCTTGGGTCGAGAGTGGATACGTGTCATAGGCGCAGTTCCATCTTTGATGCATCAGAGGGTTACGATATGGCGTCCTGATGGTATCATGGAAAACATCGAGGCAGACCAAAGTTACTACCTGGGCGAAGTTAACAACATTGGAAAGAATAGCTTCGACATGAATTTTGCTCATACAGGGCCATGCAGCCCTCTTGAATTTGATATGACTCTAGCAACTAATGCTTTCTTCTCTCTTTATCTACACTCTGACTATGGTTTTCAGTGGAATTGGGAGGATTTGTCAAACATCGATTATGGAGGAGTTGATGATATACGACCAACGGGATGGGGAAGTGAGTTTGGTGATGATTACTGAGTCAAGAGAAATACAAAAGATTTTGGCATATGTAGCCGAAAATAGATTGATAACGGCCTTAGAGGCTGAAGTCAAGTATGTGACTCTTGAAGCCAATGAACAGGTGTCTTCCCAAGAAGGCCCTGAGAAAGAATTTGATTCGGAACCTCTTGACTTGGAGGAAAAAGAAGTGCAAAATCAGAGGTTAGACGCCATCTATGATGATGAACCTCTAGGTTTTGAAAAAGATCCGTTGGCAGACAGTGTTAGAATTATAGCACAAGACCCCTTAGAAGAAGTGAATCTAGGCAAAGGTCCTATAAAAAAGCCAACGTATATCAGCGGAAAGATAGATTTAGGACTCAGGATCGAAATGATCCAATTGTTAAAAGAGTTCAAAGATTGCTTTGCATGGGAGTATGAGAAATTCCTCGTCTTGACAGAAGCTTGGTGGAACTTCAGTTGCCAACAAAACCTGGAAAAAATCCTGTCAAATAAACTCCAAGGCGCTTTGCACCGGGAGATTCTGTCGAAAATCAAAACGAAAGTCGAAAGACTGCTTAAATGCAAGTTCATCCAAACGACAAGGTATGTCGAATGGATTGCAAATATAGTTCCTGTTATAAAGAAAAATGGTACTTTAAGGGTGTGCATTGATTTCAGAGACCTGAATGCTGCAACACCCAAAGATGAATATCCAATGCCTGTGGCGGAAATGCATGTCGATTCTTCCGCTGGTTTCGAGTACATGAGTATGCTTGACGAATACTTTGGATATAATCAAATTTTTATTGCTGAAGAGGCTGTGTCGAAAACAGCATTCCGTTGGCCTGGGGCCTTGGGCACTTACGAATGGGTAGTGATGCCTTTTAGCCTAAAAAATGCAATGGCAACATATCAAAGAGCAATGAATTATATCTTCCATGATTTCAGTGAGACTTTTATGCAGATTTATATTGATAATATTTTTGTCAAATCTGTTTCAGGGAAGGCTCACATGGACCATCTTCGACAATCCTTTGAGAGGATGAGACACTATGGTATGAAAATGAATTCTCTAAAGTGCGCTTTTGGTGTCAAAGCAGGGGACTTCTTAGGCTTTGTGGTCCATAAAAAGGGAATCAAGATAAACCAAAACAAGACCAAAGTTATTTTGGAAGCCAAAGCGCCAACCAACAAGAAGGAATTGCAGTCTCTACTTGGGAAGATAAATTTCCTAAGGAGATTAATATCCAACCTCAGTGGGAAAACGCAAGCCTTCTCACCAATACTTCGACTCAGCAAAGGAGGATTTGAATGGGGGCAAGAACAGCAAGAGGCCTTCTACAAAATCAAAGAATACCTCACCAAGCCACCGATTCTGGTACCTCCTTGTAGAAATAAAAGTATGAGATTGTACATAGCTGCTTCTGATAAAACCTTAGGGAGCATGTTAGCTCAAGAGGATGAGAATGGTGTCAAAAGACCCATCTACTACCTCAGTAGAGTTTTAAATGATGCAGAAACTAGATATAACGAAGTTGAAAAACTATATTTATGTCTTTATTTCTCATGTACAAAACTCAAGCAATATATTTAACCAAATAATGTTTATGTTTCGTCTCATTTTTATGTTTTTAAATATATGTTGTCGAAACCTATTTTGCACAGTAGAATTGGCAAATGGGCACTTGCATTAACTGAGTATTCATTAACCTTTATGCCTCTCAAGGTTGTGAAAGGTCAAGTGGTAGCAGACTTTATAGTTGACCACTCAATAACAGAAGAATCAATAAGTTATTTGGAGATTGAACCTTGGAAGTTATACTTTGACGGTTCTAGTCATAAAGACGAAACTGGAGTAGGGGTTCTCATTATTTCTCCAAATAAAATTCCAACAACATTTAAGTACAAGATCCAAAGATCCTGTTCCTTTTGTTCATGAACTGAAGGTTAATGTCCTCCTTTGTCTAAGCGTGTTGCTGGTTAGCTGGAGTAGCATCCTCAGGATCGTTCCTTGGTTTCTTCTCACAACCTATGGGCTTGAGCCTAGGGTGAGTGGGGAAGAAAGCACGATTTTTCATAGGATCCTCGTTGCATGCAGATAGAGGGCCAAACATGGCATATATTATCACAATATCTAACAGGGATGAGGAGCTGGGAATTGTACGCCTCACACCTTTCTTTAGTCATGGGTTCAGAGTGAACTTTGGTCCCTCAGTCGAAGCAGGAGAAGAGTTTGTGGGGAAGATCTCTGGTTAATGTTGTACGTCAGCAAAATTCTTAGGTTTGGGGTTGTTGGGAGCGTTAGAAAGGAAAGCCATTGTTATGAGATAGTAAGGAACGAAGATGACGGTGTAAGGAGTTTTTTCTGCAAAGGAGATTAAACATACTAAGTGTTGTGAAAGTTCTAAAAGAGAAGGCTCACGGCTATTTATAGTCTTTAGAGGGAAGTGTGTCTCGTCAAGGCCATTCAATGCTATGGACGTAATGGGGCACGTGGAAAGCTGCAAAGAAGTTATCGTGCAGGTGATGGGGAATGTTTGACATGCTTTCCTAGGTTCTAGGAGTAATGGTCATAATGGCAGCATGGTAACGGTTGATTGAAAAGATGTATTGGGAAAAGAGTAATGATGGTTCTGAGTTTGGCAGCTATTGGAAGGCGAAAAGTGCACGTTAAATCCTTTTTGGACAAAAAGGGAAGGTGTCGAATAGGAATGTCAAAGAATGACTATTTCTCTTAACGTTGAGAGAAACATTCTTGGGGGGCAATTTGTTGGCTCTTGAATTTGACACCTACTATATATTGGCTCCATAGACCAAAAATAGAGCAGATAAAGCCAAACTGGAAAATGCTTCGACGGATGGAAAAAACATAGAAAAAATATCTTAGTTACAAATTGGTCTTCGATCAGACATCACCATCAAGCCTTCGACGGGAAAGGTCCTCTGGCCTTCGACTAGAAGAACAAACCTTCGTGTCAACACCAAAGTTAAAGAATATTTGAATTTGAAGATTGGAGGGAAATGCAGTTTGCCAGCAGTTAAGGGAAAGCAATGCGGCAGGAAGATAGAGGTCGAGGGACATGCAGAATACACTTTTATTCATCCTAGAAGAAAAGCCACCCTCGACAGTTACATAATTTTAGTATAAAACTAGGAAGTTTGTGTAGAGTTTCCGTGTGTTCAATCTATTGTGCTAGTTACTTAATATTATTAAAGTACCCGCTGTGCGTAAAAGAATAACTGAGAATGTACGTTGGAAACACCATTTTTATTAATAAATCCTTTTTACATTGCTTTGAACATATTTTGCAAAGTTTAAATTTCTACATCTTTACCTGCACTTCTAGTAACTTTCTTCTTTTCCAAAACCATAAACACCATTTCCTTGGCCGAACGTGCGTTCTTCCTAGATATCAATGTTCACATCAAACCAACATAAAAATTAGCATATGTTCTGGGATCAATCTGATCGATCCCGCGAGTAACCAAAAGGACTTTCCTTTTTGGAGGATCAGTGGTTGTGTACCAAAAACCACGGTAAACAGGCAGTCAAGTCGAGATTCCAAGAAATCTCTCAAGGAATTGTGAATAACCAGGGACAGGTATGCATTTAAACGAATTGGGGCATTGAACATGAACCCCAACAAAGGGTCACGTACGGTCAAGCAAACATTTTCTGGAAGTACTATAACACTTACTACTTAGGGAAGTGACAAATATCCATAAAGTCCTGTTAATAAAGTGATCCCCAATCAAGTCTCCATAGAGTCATCTCTATAAGGTTATCCCCACAGAATAATCTTCACGAATAAGGGTACAAACTCCTCAAGGACAAATTCATGGATATACCCATAAAGTTGGATCCACGAAATCTCCAACCAGAGTTTCAATCTCTGAAAACTTCTCCCCTACTGAGTTGACCTCAAGAATCCTCAAGGAGTTCTTCTTAAGGAAAACAACTCTCCAGCAGATTGGAAACATGGTTTATTTCCCAAACAAACTAAATATTTCCTAGCTTGAGTTTTGTAGGTGTTTAGGTATTGGCTTGCATTTTTGGTAAATCCCAAGTGTATGTGTGAATGTCATGACTGATGTCATAACATTCTAGTTCAGTTTGTATTGACTCATTAGGTACCTTTGCAGAAAAATATTGCAATTCAAATACTGATGTTTATAAGTGTGTATCTGAGCATTTTGCAAAATGATCACATTTTGCTAAATCAGTAGACAGGTTTTCTCAGATGTCATAACAGATGTTATGACATCCTGTTCTGAACTAACAGGATTGCAGGATTGGATAAGTCTGAGTTTTTTCAGGAAATAACTCAGTCCTTTCTGAACAGAATCCTGCGTTTTCTGAGGGGTAACCTAGCTCAACCCTAATCTGGTTAATAAAGTCCTGAGACCTGGTCTTTAGGTCAAACGAAATTATCCCTAGGTTTTTGGAAACCCTAACTGAAGTTGCAGCTGCTATATATTCAACAGAGCTGCTGTTTTTCAAGGATCTCTGCTGATTGATTAGAAGATCAATTTGTAATCTGTATAGATTTGTTCATTGTACTCCAAGCAATTATCATTGTGATAAGTGCCTTGGAATAGGTTTCTATTTGTAAGGGTTGTGTAGCACTCAAAGCTTTGAAGCAAGAGTGTTTGAATGTTCCTTGACTAAAGCTGTGAAGCAGAGTCAAGTTAGTTGTGTACATCACTCAAAGCTGTGAAGCACGAGTGATTGTGTTGCTTGATTAAAAAGCTGTGAAGCTTAATCAAGTGTGTGTTTTTGAAGAGTGTCTTCATCAATTCTTAAGTCAAAACTGGTTTATGTATCACTGCTGTGATTGAGGGGGAGTGAGTAGGAACTCAGGTTTAAGTTGTACTTATATTAGAATTGCATTGGGTAGGTCTTAAGTGAAGGAGATAAACTGGTTGGTTTATTCCTGAATTAACATCTCTTATAGTGGATTCTCTCCCTGGCTTGGTAGCCCCCAGAGTAGGTGTTGTTGCACACTGAACTGGGTAAACAATTGACTGTGTTCTTTATTGCTTTTGTATTTACTGTCATATAGTAAGTCAGATACGGTGTCATAACATTGAACGTGACATTGAGTATCTGCAGCCAGAATTTCAATTGGCATCAGAGCAGGCACCCTGCCTGTATTACTGGGTGAGATCTAAGGATATCACTTTCTGGCACTATGGACAAAGAAGGAGTTTTTGGAAATAGACCACCCATTCTGGACGGAACCAATTATGACTACTGGAAACCTCGTATGATTGCCTTCCTAAAATCTCTGGACAAAAAGGCTTGGAGAGCTGCTGACAAAGGATGGATCCATCCCACCATAACTGAGGAAGATGGGACAATCAGTCTGAAGCTTGAGGAAGATTGGAGTAAAGAAGAAGATGAGTTAGCCCTGGGAAATTCCAAAGCTCTAAATGCCTTGTTCAATGGAATTGATAGAAACATTTTCAGATTAGTTCATCAATATGAACTGGCCAAGGAAGTTTGGGACACTCTCAAAACTACTCATGAGGGAACTTCCAAAGTAAAAATGTCAAGGCTTCAGACGTTGACCACTAAGTTTGAGAATCTAAAAATGATGGAAGATGAAACCATTCATGAGTTTCACATGAACATCTTGGAGATTGCCAACACCTCAGGAGCACTGGGAGAAAAAATGTCAGAAGAAAAACTGGTGAGGAAGATTCTCAGATCCTTGCCTAAAAGATTTGCAATGAAGGTAACTGCCATAGAGGAAGCCCAGGACATTAGCAAGTTGAAAGTGGATGAACTTATTGGGTCTCTTCAGACTTTTGAGATGGGGATCACTGATAATGGTGACAAGAAGAACAAAAGCATAGCACTTGTATCCAACACTGATGTTGAAAACAATGAGGATGAAGAAGAAAACATATCTGAAGCTATTGCCATGCTTGGAAGACAATTCAACAGGCTCATCAAAAGAATGGACCCAAAGTCAAGGTCTAATGTTCATAACATTCCCTCTGACATTGACAGTTCCAGCAGAAGACCAAGGTCAGAAGATAAGGGAAACCAAGGCAGAGGTATTCAATGCCATGGATGTGAGGGATATGGACATATTCGAGCTGAATGTCCCACCTTTCTTAAGAAGCAAAAGAAAGGAATGACTGTTACTTGGTCTGACTATGATTCAGAAAGTAATTCTGAAGAAGAATCTGCCAAACTAGTTACTGCCCTAACTAGTGTTTGTACTTCTGAAAGTGACATTAGTGATAAAGAAGTGACATTTGAAGAACTGGCTGATACCTACAAGAAATTGTGTATCAGAAGTGCTGAAGTCTGTGTGCAGAATGAGAAACAATCAAAACTCATTATAAAGCTGGAGGCTGAAAAAAGGGCAAATCTTGAAACTATAAGTCATCTAGAAGGAGAAGTTCAACTGCTGAACTCACAACTGAATCAAATGACCAAATCTGTCAAGATGTTGACCAATGGAACAGACAAATTGGAAGAGATCCTTCAGGTTGGACAAAATGTGGGAAATAAATCTGGACTAGGATTTATGGAAGCAAAGAAATCTGGTACTGGTAAGCAAATGTCAAAACGGATGTCTCAACACAACTCTCAACATCAGGAACAGAGACATATGAAGAAAAGGTACCAAAGATGGAAATGCCATCATTGTGGTAGATATGGCCACATAAAGCCCTTCTGCTTCAGATTACATGGATACCCTAATCAGATCTCAGGTGTCAAACCTAAGTCTAAAAAGGTACCACATGCTCCTCAATGGAAGAAAAAGACTACTGCACTGATAGCTCACACTTCCCTGAGGGTCTCTGCAAAAGAAGACTGGTACTTTGACAGTGGATGTTCCAGACATATGACTGGAATCAAGAACCTCCTCAATAATGTTAAGCCTCACACCACCAGTTTTGTGACCTTTGGAGATGGGGCTAAAGGTGAAATCAAAGGAGTTGGTGACTTGGACTGCCCTGGAGTTCCAAGTCTGAATGAAGTACTGCTGGTGAAAGGACTGACCGCTAATCTCATTAGTATCAGTCAACTGTGTGATCTAGGATTCAAGGTCAATTTCTCAAGATCTGAATGCCTTGTAATCAATGACAAACAAGAGATAGTAATGAAAGGAGTCAGATCCAAAGACAACTGTTACTTGTGGGAGGCTGAGAACACTAATTCCTCATCTGTGTATTCCATTGCAAAAGAAGAAAAAGAGGTGAAACTGTGGCAGCATAAGCTTGGTCTCCTTCATCTAAGAAGAATGAAGAGAGCTATCTCTGTGGAAACTGTCAGAAGAACTCCAAAACTACAGGTTGATGATATCTGTGATGTGGGAAATAAACTTGAAGAAGAATGTGTTGTCAGAACCTTAAGTCATCTTGACAAGGATGTTGGAAATAACAAGTCTCACAAATTCTGTTCTCAAAACATCTGGTCAAAACAGATGCTCCCTGAGTACAATGTTACACAAGATGTTGTGACATTGTGTTGTGACAATCTGAAAACATTCAACACTTCCTTGAACCCTATTGACTTTGAAGAGAAGAAGTCATTTAAACTGGAACATAGGTTCTCTAAGCTTCAGTTGACTGATTCTTCTACCAAGGCTCTTGTTGGAAATAAACTTGAAAATTTGAGGGGCAGGTTGGGTATTCACCAACATGAGAAATTATAGCAATCAGTTTTGCTTAAAACAAGGGTTGAAGGGATTAATTTTATTAAGTCTATATTTAGTGGGTTAATCATATTCTTTCACAATTCCTTCAAAAGCTTTAAGAAGTTGAAGAGACTCCCTTTTACCCCCTACCTCTCTCATCCTTGCAACCTGTTTCCTCCTCCCAATCAAAGATTTTTCTCAAACTACTACTATTACTCAAAGTCAATCAAAATGTCTCAGACATCGTCTTCCACCATGGCGGCTTCGTCTTCCTCATCATCGTCATCATCTGATCAAGATTCTAGGGCAATCACTACATGTGTAGAATCTGAAGTTCTTGAGGTCACTCCTCTCAGGGAGATGGCAACTGACCCAGCCAGAGTCAAAAAGCTCAGAACCAGACATGCAGGAAGAGCTCAAGCTACAGCCTCTGGTAATTCTTCTCATCCTTCGTCTTCTGTACCTAATAGAGAAGGATCAGTTCAAGTACACCAAGCTATTTCTAGGCTGGTTACTAGCATTCTGAGTGGCAACCAATCTGTACCGGGGATTTCTATCCCTTTAAATCAATCAGAAAGTCCAAATGTGGAAGGTTCTGAAAATGTACATGTCACTGAGGATGTTGTGACACCAAAAGACAACATTCAGATCCCCTCTGAAAAGGCTGCTGATCCACCTACCATTGATGTGGATGAAGATTACTCAGATAATGAACTGATTGCTAATGTGAACCCTAGCATAGCTAGGAGATTGATGAAAAGAAAGAGTAGTCAGAATGATAAACCTTATGCTAAGAAATCCAAGGCTGAAGGGATGGCTGAGAAAAGAATTCAGACAAAAGGGAAAAAGGAACAGGTGCAGACTGCTAGACAACCAATCTCTAAGAAAAGTAAAGAACCTGAAACTTCTGATTCTGATGATGAATCAGAATTTGAGATTGATATTGAAGAAACTCCCATCAGAAGGAAGCTCCCCTCAAGCAAGATTGCTAGAGTGCCTGAAGTGCCAACAGACAACATCTCATTTCATCATCCTGACAATGTAAACAGATGGAAGTATGTTTGCTTAAAGAGAATAGCCCTGGAGAGAGAACTCAACAATGATGCCTTGGAGTGCAAAGACATCATGGATCTGATCAAGAATGCTGGGCTAATGAAGACAGTGATGAAGTTTAACAAATGTTATGAAAATATGGTTAAGGAGTTTGTAGTGAACTTGTCAAATGATTGTGCTGATGGAAGGTCAGCTGACTTTGAGAGTGTGTTTGTTAGAGGAAGAAGGGTCAAGTTCTCTCCATCAGAAATCAACAAGTTTCTTGGAAGAACAAATAAGGATTGTCCTGATCTAGAGGCTATTGACAATGAAGTGTGTCTAACCATCACAGCCAGGCAAGTAAAGTGCTGGCCATTGAAAGGGAAGCTGAATGCTAGTAAACTCAGCATGAAATTTGCCATCTTGCATAAAATAGGTGCAGCAAACTGGGTGCCTACAAATCACAAATCAACTATCTCCACAGGATTGGGGAGATTTATCTATGCTGTAGGAACCAAGACTGCCTTTGACTATTGAAGGTACATCTTTGAACAAACTTTAAAGCATGTTGGCAGTTATGCTGTCAAAGGACCAATTGCCTTTCCCTCCCTCCTCTGTGGAATCATCCTTGCACAATTCCCTGATATCCTTGTGGCAAGAGATACAGTCTGCAAAAGAGCTCCTGCCCTTGGCCTGCACTACAAACTGTTTCATGGATCTCATGCTCCAGACATTGTCATAACATCAGCTGAGACATCGTCTGTGAAGACCCAGTCCAAGACATCAGATGTCATAGCTGTTTTAAAAGAAACTTGCAAAGAGCTGGATACTAGAAAAAGGACCCTAGAACTTCTAATTGCCAGGCTAGAAAAGGAGGAAGCTGAAGAAAACAGAAGGGAAGAAGGTGAAGGACATCTCAACATTGAAGAAACTAGCTCCTCAGAATCTGATGACAGTGCTTGAAGGTTGATTGTTGTTTGGTGGTGTTGCTGGTGGAGTCTGGAAGTTGTTTTCTGCTGCTGCTCTTACTATTTTGTTTTGGAAAACTGTAAAATTTTCTGAACATGTATCTTTGGCCCATTTGTGGCTAAAGAGGGGGAGAATATTTTGGTACTTGCTTAATTAGTACTTGACATTCTATTTTTCTGCTGTCACTTATTTCTGCTGCTATCTATCTCTGATTGTTTAGGGCCTTTAGCCAAAAATCTGCCAAAGGGGGAGTTTGTAGGTGTTTAGGTATTGGCTTGCATTTTTGGTAAATCCCAAGTGTATGTGTGAATGTCATGACTGATGTCATAACATTCTAGTTCAGTTTGTACTGACTCATTAGGTACCTTTGCAGAAAAATATTGTAATTCAAATACTGATGTTTATAAGTGTCTATCTGAGCATTTTGCAAAATGATCACATTTTGCTAAATCAGTAGACAGGTTTTCTCAGATGTCATAACAGATGTTATGACATCCTGTTCTGAACTAACAGGATTGCAGGATTGGATAAGTCTGAGTTTTTTCAGGAAATAACTCATTCCTTTCTGAACAGAATCCTGCGTTTTCTGAGGGGTAACCTAGCTCAACCCTAATCTGGTTAATAAAGTCCTGAGACCTGGTCTTTAGGTCAAACGGAATTATCCCTAGGTTTTTGGAAACCCTAACTGAAGTTGCAGCTGCTATATATTCAACAGAGCTGCTGTTTTTCAAGGATCTCTGCTGATTGATTAG
The DNA here is from genome assembly GCA_948472305.1 of Vicia faba. Taxonomy (NCBI): domain Eukaryota; kingdom Viridiplantae; phylum Streptophyta; class Magnoliopsida; order Fabales; family Fabaceae; genus Vicia; species Vicia faba. The sequence continues at coordinate 1,220,476,088 of OX451739.1, read as the reverse complement.
AAGATCAATTTGTAATCTGTATAGATTTGTTCATTGTACTCCAAGCAATTATCATTGTGATAAGTGCCTTGGAATAGGTTTCTATTTGTAAGGGTTGTGTAGCACTCAAATCTTTGAAGCAAGAGTGTTTGAATGTTCCTTGACTAAAGCTGTGAAGCAGAGTCAAGTTAGTTGTGTACATCACTCAAAGCTGTGAAGCACGAGTGATTGTGTTGCTTGATTAAAAAGCTGTGAAGCTTAATCAAGTGTGTGTTTTTAAAGAGTGTCTTCATCAATTCTTAAGTCAAAATTGGTTTATGTATCACTGCTGTGATTGAGGGGGAGTGAGTTGGAACTCAGGTTTAAGTTGTACTTAGATTAGAATTGCATTGGGTAGGTCTTAAGTGAAGGAGATAAACTGGTTGGTTTATTCCTGAATTAACATCTCTTATAGTGGATTCTCTCCCTGGCTTGGTAGCCCCCAGAGTAGGTGTTGTTGCACACTGAACTGGGTAAACAATTGACTGTGTTCTTTATTGCTTTTGTATTTACTGTCATATAGTAAGTCAGATACGGTGTCATAACATTGAACGTGACATTGAGTATCTGCAGCCAGAATTTAAAGTTTTCCTCTTTGACTACTACAAATCAAGGGACCACAACCCCTCTTCCCCAGTAGACTTTTCTACAACCCCCAGTGAGTTGATGCAAAGCTTGGAAGACAATCAGATAACATTTAATTTCTTTATCAGTTGTTAACTTCCTTTCTCTTCCATCAAGAAATAACTCCCCAGTAGAGCGACAAATAACTAACACTCCTAAACTCTTTCCCCCAAGCAAAATCAACATTCCCTAGTGGATTTCTCCTCAAACATTGAGACGGGAATCCACAACAGAAACATTCTAAAACAAGGTCTGGAGAAAGGCATACTCTTCATCCCCAACGGCAGTCCGGGATTTAACTTCCCAAAACTCCCCAACATTTGCCAAGGATTTATTTTCCAAGACAAAGATACATTCCAACAACATTTTACATTTCATGCATATTACATATATGATAATTGCATACAGTATAATCTCATTTATTTTGAGAACATCATCAAGTCATGCATACATCTGCATGCAAATAACCCTTTTCCTTGCATGGAAAAGTAAATCAACAAAAGTCCTTTTTGGCAAATACCACAACCATTTTCAAAAGGTCAAAGATTAATACCTGAAACCAGACAAGACAACTATCTCAACGACCAACAAAAGCAAGTTCTAGATTAATACCTGAAACAAGACACGAAAAATATTTGTGGATGATCGATTGTAGATTAATACCTGTAACAAGCTAGGAAAGTTATCTACATGAGAAGATTGAAGATTAATACCTGTAACAAGCCAGGAAAATTATCTTTCTTTCTAAAGTCAGAGATTAATACCTAAAACCAGACAAGAAAATTATCTCAACAACCAACAAAAGCAAGTTCCAGATTAATACCTGAAATAAGACAGGAAAACTATTTATGGACGACCGATTGTAAATTAATACCTGTAATAAGCCAGGAAAGCCATCTACATGAGCATATTGAATATTAATACCTGTAACAATCTAGGATCACTATCTTTATTTTTAAGGTCATAGATTAATACCTGAAACAAGACAGGACAACTATCTCAACAACCGACAAAAACAAGTTCCAGATTAATACCTGTAAAAAGCCAGGCCAACTAGCTGTGGATGGCCGATTGTAGATTAATACCTGAAACAAGCCAGGAGAGCTATCTACATGAACAAATTGAATATTAATACCTGTAACAAGCCAGGAAAACTATCTTTCTTTCTAAGGTCAGAGATTACTACCAGAAACCAAACAAGACAATTATCTCAACGACCAACAAAAGCAAGTTTCAGATTAATACCTGAAACAAGACAAGACAACTATCCGTGAACAAATTGATTGTAGATCAATTCCATAAATAGGATAGGGTGACTATCTACCTGACAAATAGTTACTTCAGGCCTCTGCTGGTTCAGTTTAAATCAATCAATGGTTTTTCCTGATCCCGTTACGGTAGACACTTTTTCTCATTCAGTTAAATTGCTCCAAAGGTTTATTCTGATTCTTTTATAGTTAAAGATTATCCAAGACCTCTGCTGGTTTAGTTTAATTTGATCAATAGTTTATCCTGATTCCGTTCCGGTAGACACTTTTCTGGTTCAATTAAATCACTCCAAAGAGTTATTCTGATTTTTTTCCAGTTAAAGATTATTCAAGAGCTCTGCTGGTTTAGTTTAACTTGATCAATGGTTTATCCTGGTTCCGTTCCAGTAGACACTTTCTCTGGTTCATTTAAATTGCTCCAAAGATTTATTCTGATTCTTTTCCAGTTTAAGATTATTCAAGACCTCTACTGGTTCTGTTTAAATTGATCAATGGTTTATCCTGATTCCGTTCTATATACAATCTCTTTGGGTAAGTTAAATCGCTCCAAATATTTATTCTAATTCTTTTCCAATTAAAGATTATTCAAGACCTCTACTGGTTCAGTTTAAATTGATCAAAGGTTTATCCTGATTCCGTTCCGGTAGACACTTTCTCTAGTTCAATTAAATCACTCCTAAGATTTATTCTGATTCTTTTCTAGTTAAATATTATTCCAGACCTCAACTGGTTCCGTTTAAATCGATCAATGGTTTATCCTGATTCTGTTTCGGTAGATACTTTCTCCGGTTCAGTTAAATCGCTCCAAAGATTTATTCTGATTTTTTTCTAGTTAAAGAATATTCAAGACCTCTGTTTGTTCAGTTAAAATTGATCAATGGTTTATCCTGATCTCGTTCCGGTATACATTTCTTCTGTTTAAGTTTAAATCGGCCAAAGATTTAATCTGATTATTTTGCAGTTGAAGTCAAGCTTAGACTTAGTTTAATTTTTGTCAACAATCACTTTTGGGTGGCATCTATAAGCCCATCTCCTAAAACTTTCCATCATCTCTTCAAATGGCATCTTTAATCCCATTCCATACACAATCAACCAACCTACCCTCAAGTGCAAATTTCTGGGCAGTCTAGTGTTTAATCATCTTCCACCTTCAAGTAACGAATGACGGGCTCGCCAATGTAACTCTTAAGGTCTAAGAATATTGAACAGGGGCAGCTGTTTTACCCCAAAAATTTACCTCTAATTTATCAAGATAATTCCTACAAAGATCTTCAACACCTCAAGTTTGCACAAGTATCGACTAGGTCAAATTATCTTCTCTGCACTGATGCCTCAAATTAGGGTTTGAGTTTATACAAAGGCAGTGGGATTTTTAATGTTTCAAATGAATTTCATGGATCATTATGGACCCTCAGGATTTATTTTTGTCAAGTTTCAAGTCTTGGATCACAATTTTCCAAGAAAGTCATTAAAATTACCAAAAGGGCAAAATTACCAAAATTAGGGTTTTGACTAAAAATGACCAAACTTTGATTTTTGACCTAATACCTGGATTATTGGTTAGAAGAGTGATCTCAAGGATCCGAGAGCATCATTTTTACCTAATTGCACATTTCAATTCATCTCCTAAGATCAATGTATTGATATAATTTGGTCAACTGATGGGAAAAGTCAACTGTACACTAAAAAGTCAAACTTTGACTTTTTGGCCAAAGTTGAGTCCCAAAAATCATATTTCATCAACACATCCAAAATATGAAATTTGATCATCAAAATCAAGAAAGTCAAAGATCAAACTTTTGCAAGACTTGGACATTTTTCTAAGTTTAGTTCATTGCTTCATGACATCTTGTCACTACAATTCAAAATAGTTCAAAATGTTACAAATAATTCAAGTTATTACAAAGTGGCACTTTTGCAAGTTTACAAATCCTAAACATTGTATTGTTTGGACTTTTTCTTTCCTTTTTTTTCTTTAACTCAAAACCATTATATAATACTTTGTCTTTGATAAAATTTGCATAAATTGCTGCACAAACTAAAGTTGTTTCATGCTGCAAACAATGTTGTCCATGTTATTGCTGAAAAAATTATGATATGATACTTCTATACATTGCCACAACACTCCAAAACCCCGCTCCGTTATTGTCCTAAAAAAAACCTTGTGCTATGCTGCACCACAAACCTGTCACAAAAACCGACATATGCTGTCCTATACAGTCCAAAACTGCTCTATGCAGTCTGCTCCAACCTGCATTATAACAGCCAAAAAATTGCACTAAAATGGCAAAAGAAAATTGTGTGGAAAAAGTATCAAATTTGTAGGAAAAAATAGTTCAAAATACCTTGTTTTGTTTCCCTCCTAAACCTCAGTCAAGGATCTACAAAAGGCATCGTTTCATGAGATATAGGTGAGGACTTTTTTATAAAAAAAAGGAGAGAAGAGAAAAATAGAACTTTTGTAAAAATCAGCTTATTTTCATAAGACTTTGCTCATCTTCAACTCTTCTTTCACCCACACAATAGATAAATCCACAACCCATTATTGTAAGACCTTGTAAACTCCCCCATAAACCCTCTAAACACTTCACATCACATAGATATTGTTCAAGCACAAGAACAGTTTCTGTAGTTCCCTTATTCTCAACTTCTAAATAAAAGACGGTACTACACAAACTTGACTGTTTGGAGTTGGTTCAACAACCTTCAACACAAAGGGAGTTCTAGTAGCTTTCTGGAGTTTCATTAAGGTCCACATAACATCTTAAAGGGTATTCAGACTCAAAACCTATAGTGAATTTTCAAGGTAATTCATCTTAACCTTTCATTTTCCATACATCATTTTTGGTTTATTTCTGAAGATGAGATGTAGTAATCACTACTCTTAAAGTTAATCATTTACTTGTTGTTTATTTTTATCATTTATATGTTGAAAACAGACTGATACATGCAAAATAATGGTGATAGAGGCAAAAAAACTGCAACATGAGTCGACACATACCCACACGGGTCAACTCATTCTAGTGGAAAAACAGGGTATGAGTCGACACATGGTCTTATGCATCGACTCATACTGCTATCCAGGTCCCAAAACAGAAGGATAGAAGGTGCATGAGTTGACACAAAATGCGTATGTGTCGTCACAAGCAGGAAATGAGTCGACACATCCCATTATGCATTGACTCATACTGAGTTAATTTGGTTTGGCAGGGGAAAGGAAAGTTATGTGTCGATGCATAACAACATGTGTCGCCACATAATAGTTCAAAATGCAGTTGTTCTTTCTTTTTACACTATTTTTGCATCATATATATATATATATGTATATATATATATATATATATATATATATATATATATATATATATATATATATATATATATTCTTTATTACTGTCCACTTATTCGATATGGTTATAATAATTAGACACCTATTTCATCCCCATTTGCAAATTGTATCCCCATCCCCTTAATGATGTAATAACTTAGGATTTTAATTTCTGCATGTTTACCGCTTTCATATAATTTCTAGTAAGATAGTGTGTGTATAATAAGATAAAATCAACCGTTAGACCACCCTAATAAAAGACTAAATGCATTCAATCAAACATATTATTCACACACATGCACCTCTAGGGTAATCTCACTTGTTGCCTCGGAAAAATAGTCATGTCCCTCGAATATGGGTTTTTTAGCAAAGACCCTCGATAAAAGATCGTAGTCCCTCGATGTCCCTCGATGTTGTCTCCGGTAAACGATCTAGTCCCTATACAAAATTGCTAAAATGTCTCATAGGTTTCCTTCTATGACTATACAAATGACCCACGTTCGTCCCTTCACATCCAACGATAAGCCTTCTTATCAATCAATTGTAAGATAGCAACATCTAAAGGAGGAGGAAAAGAACAAAGAACTTTTGAGTAGGTAGGATGCTCGTAGTCGCTTGCTTGTTCACAACTAAAAAACCATTTTCACACCAACACTTTCAATTGAAACATTTTCAAAAGTTATAACACTTTGTACGCATTATTATAGAGACGAGAATAATTACAAAGACACTTTTCAAAATCACTTTCAAAAAACATCTTACACAAACACCTCTTTGAAATATTTTCAAAACCAACAATTTGTATGCATTCTTATAGAGACGAGAATCATTACAAAGACATTTTCAAAATATTTTAAAACCCACACCACAATCACATTTTCAAACAAATCAAGTGATCTAGCAAGCAAATAAGAGCTTGTAGATAACTACGGATGACAAGGGTGCTAACACATTCCCTTTTCATAACCTACACCCCGAACTCAAGAAAATAATCTCAAAGGTATTTCCTATTCTTTTCACCTTTTCCTTATTGCACAAAAGAAAAGTCAGTGGCAACTCTTGCTATCCGTAACAATTGCGATTAAATGAAAAACAACCAAGTCAGTTCTCCCACCGTATTACAGGATTCAACTGGTCAAGTCTATTCTAAACTAATTTATCCTTGTCAAGTTGTACATATGTCATTATCCTTAAAAAAGGAATCTCCATTTCTACGGGTAGGACTGCTTCCATGCTGTAAACCAGAGAAAATGGGGTTTCCCAGTAGAAGTGTGCACCGAGGTTCGGTAGCCATGTAAAGAAAATGGAAACATCTCATGTCAATATCTATAGGTCGTAAAAATATTTTGCACAATCTTCTTGATATTCTTGTTAGTTGCATCGACAACACCATTCATCTTTGGACATTATGGAGATGAATTGTGATGCTTTATCTTGAAGCTTTCCCACACCTCTTTCATCATCTTGTTGTTGAGATTGGACCCGTTAATGGTGATGATCTTTTCGGGCACCCTGTGATATGGTGGCAGAACCGACTGTTAATACTGGTTTGCATTTTTGTTTGCAAATGTCGCGGAAAGCAAGAGTTGCCACCGAATTTGCTTTTATCCAACAAAGGAAAGGGTGAAAAGAACAGAAAAAGACCTTTTTCTAGATTTTATGAGTGAAGGGGGTAAATTATAGAAAGGGAAGGTGTTAGAACCCTTTCCATCCGTGGTCTTCCACGACCTCTTAGGTACTTGCTCATTTTTTAAAATTGTTTTCGTGTTTGTATGTTTTGAAAGATTTTGCTTGCTTTATGATAACTCTCATATCAATCCTCAAGAGTGTGATAAAGCGTTTTTGAAAATAATTTTGAAAGTGTGTAAGTGTAAAAAGGAATTGGGTTTTTGAGAAAGTACTTAAGAATAGTCTACCTACTCGAAAAAGGATGTTCTTTTCCTCCTACTCTTTAGATAGTGCTATGCTACTATTAGTGAGTAGGTAGCGCTATCGTCGGATGTTGAGGGACTATCGAAAGGGACTTTTATGGTCATCGAAGGCAACTTGTAAGGATACCTTAGCATTTCGAAGGGACTGTCAACATGTAGGCAACATCGAGGGACAAGATCATTTCTCGTAGGCAACTCGAGGGACGTTAAGGGACCATGATCTTTATGATGAATTTTTAGCTGAGGGTCTTTGCTAAGATATCTCTATGTTTGAGGGACATGACCATTGTTTTCCAAGGCAACCAAAGTAGGGAATACCCTAGGGGTGCAAGTGTGAGAAGTGTGTTCAATTCAGTTATTTTATCTGATGTTAGTGATCTAATGATTAATTTGATTAATTCTTGCTATGCACGCCTAATTTACTAACAATTTATATACAAGCATATAAGAAATATAAAGGCGAGAAATAAAAGTTCCTACGCTATTACAGGACTTTGGTGTAGATACATAAATAATGACTTAAAAGTAAAGTGCGGAAATTGAAAACCCTAATTAGACTATTACAAATCAGGCACAGTTACATAATAAAAAAATCGTATGAAAAATAACGCGCAAAAATTGAGACGAGAATAAGTTCTAAACCCTAAAAATCTAATTGTCTATTAAAAATGTTTTTTTTGGTATTTTATGAAAAAAAATTAGAAATTTAACCTAATTTCTAACTAATTTTAAATTAAATAAAAAAAAGGTTAAAATTTAATTAAATTGATTTGCAAAAATTAATTTTTCCATAAAAAACTCTAAATCCTATTTTTTGATGATTTTATGATTTTATGATTTAAAAAAAAAAAGAATAAACAAAAATATAAACTAATTAAAAATTAAATAAAATTATTAAAAGAAGATGGGCCTAGGGGTGAGAAAGCAAACTGGGGCTATGCTGTTGAATTTCACCAAGGCCCAGATCTGGTGGCCCACAACTTGCATGAAATCTAGTGGGAGACATGCTTGTTTGTCCATCATGGGGAAGCATCACTGGAAGCGTTGGATGTGACTTTGTCCTGATCTAATGGTATAGATGTGATGGCCCATGATGTGCGTGAATATGCTGGCAACACTAGATCCATGTGATATCTTTTAGAAAAATAAAACTCCAGACTTGGGAATCAAACCCAAGTCTTCTACTTCATGCGCGTCCTTCTTTACCACCAAGCCACCTTGTCATTCGTTATATAAAATAAACACAAAATAATATAATCAAAACAATAGTCAGAAATTTTTTATTTTAAAAAACGCGCGCTATTTCAAACTGGCCAACTAGGCTTTGCCAGGCTTTACCTACAGACAGTATCTGTCACTAAATTACCTGTAAATTTTCAAAATCTACAACATGCAATATAAATTCAATTTAACACCATGGATCAACTGGGTTTGATCTCCTGAGCATGATGGTGCTCCTCTTTAGGCATAATTTAACCTGTATCTAAAAACCCTAAATCAAAGGTCAAAACTCTAACAATGGCATATTGTCATACGTTCATCAAAACAACTAATTAATGATTCAAACATGTTCTAATCATTCGTACAAGCAATAATGTATGATCCAAATCCATTTATAATGCACGTATGACCATAATCATTTTCAAAAAAGAAAGAAAAATGGTAATTGTGTTGGGCACGATTCTGGGAGCTTTGGCCCTTGGAAGTGATGCAGCTTGCTTCAGAATGCCTCTAGGAATTGATTGCAAGCTTCAAAACACCTTGAATCCTTCTGCAATTCCAAATCTGATTGACAGTTTTTCTTTGAAATTTCAAGCTTGTAACATGGCCTTTTTTGCAGCAGCGACGCCTGCTTTAGGTATGGAGCATTTATGCATATATAGTGTATCCCATTAGGTCAACAAATATGGATTGAATCTTGAAGATTTGTGTAGAAAATATTTAATTTGCATTTGGAATTTATGTTTCTAATTTTGGCCAAAACTTGCTCATCTCTCTCCAATCAGCCGTTACACGAGTTTTTTATTCAATCTTCTGATTTTAGGTTCATGATCTGATCATAAAACAAATCTTTGGATTTAATTCATCATTTTACTATTTTATTTCATTTATTAATATTTAAATGAATAAAAATTCAAATAAATAGAAAAATCTCTCATAAAAATAAAAAAATGGACTTATATGTCCTGCATAAGTCCCTGGATATGTTTGAGATCCAAAACACACGCCCATTTTTTCAAAATAATCCAAGTTGCTCACATTGAATTTTGTGCATTTTCATAAAATTGGTCAAATTTGAATTTTTTTTATTAATAACCATGTATTAAAAAAATATTTCGCAAATAACCGGGTTTCGGAAAAAATTACGCAAATAACCATGTTTGAGATGGCTCCATAAAGGAGGAGCCAAGTCATTTGGCGCATGCACCTAGGGTTTTGCCCTAGGCGCCATCTCACTTGGCGCCTCCATTGGCTTTTAGCCAAGTGAGATGGTGCATGCTCCTTAAAAAGGAGAGGAGGCGCCATCTCACTTGGCGCCTAGCGCAAAACTAGGGTTTTTTGCTGTTTTATAAATAATTCGTCCGTTTCTTTGAAATTTCTCACACTTTCTCGCACTGTATTTTTATTTTGTACTCCCTTATTTACGTAATGACGTCGCCTATGATTTTTAGCAGAGATGGTTACGTTATATTCTCCGCCACGAAACCCGCGATGAAAATGAAATTCTGGCACATTCACTCCATGGAGCGTCTGAAGCGGGAGTTGATGCGGTGGCTAGATGGAGACATCGCCGAGGGGGAAAAAATTCGAAGGATCCAGCGAAAACGAACAACAACCTCGCATGCGACAGGAAGACCTAATGTGTGGTTGGAGGAAGTCAAAACAGACAGTGATGTAATGCTGATGATGCATGGGTCAGATGAAATTGTGTTAACAGTTGTAATTTCCTAGATTGATTATCGTTAATCATTGTTGTACGCGAAAACCCTAATGTAATTTCCTATATTGATTATCGTTAATCATTGTTGTACGCGAAAACCCTAATGTAATTTCCTATATTGAATTTCTTAAATTGTGTGAACAGTTTTATTAACGGAAAACCCATAATGTTTACAACACAAATATTGAAAAGATTTATTGTATTACAAAATTTATGTGGTCGAGCCAGACGCCCGATTCGGACAGTTTTTGCGATTGTGTCCGACCTGACGGCATAAACCACACTTTCTTTCCAACCTGTCAAGATCGTCCATTTCTGTTGTTATGCGCCTGCTTTTGGGACGACCCTTCTTGTTCCTTCGCATTTGGTCATTGTGCCAAACTATATCACCGTTGTATTCAGGCCAATAGTCCGGTTTTGCCACCAAAGGAAAGTTGTTGTTGTAAACAGTGAGCAACGTTTCAGATTTATAAACGTTTGAGAGCAGTTGAAGCGCGTCTTGATGGGTATGCGCACAAGCGGCAATGACATGAGAGCAAGGCATACGAAAAGCTTGAAACCTGCCACAATCGCACCATTGAGAAGGTAAAATGACCCTGTATTCTTGTCTTGCCAGGCCTTCATTGTGGTCAATTGTCTCTTTCACAATGAAGTTGTGGCTATGGCGGTCAAACCGTGTAACCATGTGAGTGTTGGCTTTAGCACTTTCAGCCTTAATGTATTTCATACAGCTTTCACTCCATAGTTGTCCTGATTGCAAGACCGCATACCACATTTCACCTCTTTTGGCAAATAACGCAGCCATCCTAAAATATGTGGATTTCACCAAGGTAGTGATGGGGAGGTTTCGTATGCCCTTGAATACCCCATTCATTGATTCAATCAGATTTGTTGTCATATGCCCCCATCTTTGGCCATTGTCGTATGACCTAGTCCACTTTTCGACCGGTATATTGTCGATCCACGTACCGGCTTCTGGGTTAGACAAACGGATCTCGTTGCGGTAATATTTGAATGTGGGCTGTGTCAGTGCGTATCCCGCATTCATCACCGCTTTCCTCAATGTTTTGTCCTTGACCTCCCTCGAGAAATTCTGGACGATATGCCTGACGCAATAGACATGCGTAGAAGGAGGGTCATGCCAACCATTTGCCGGATTATTATAGGCACTTTCAATGGAGGCATGTCTATCCGAGATCAAACAGAGATCTGGTTGAGGAGCCACGTGTGTACGAAGATTTTTCAGGAAAAAGCTCCAAGCACCACCGGTCTCCCCCTCGACAAGGGCAAACGCAACGGGGAAAATGTTATTGTTGCCATCTTGTGCAACTGCCATCAAAAGCGTGCCTTTGTACTTCCCATACAACCAAGTCCCGTCTATTTGTAGAATTGGTTTGCATGATGCAAACCCTGCGATGCATGGTTGAAAAGCCCAAAAGACGCGACTGAATATTCCGTTACCATGTAGTAGACTACCATCTTGAGCGTACGCTGGCAATGTTTCCAGAACATAAACACTACCTGGAGAATATGTCTTGAGTGCATTTAGGTAGCGGGGAAGTTCTCGGTATGACTCCTCCCAGTTTCCGTACACCCTTTCAATCGCCTTAGTCTTTGCTAACCACGCCTTACGGTAAGACGGAGTGTAGTTAAAAACCGTGGTGATGTGGGAGATGATTGTTTTCACCTTCAAAGAAGGGTCGTTGCTGACCAAGGGTAGGATTTCTTGACATATTAGATCATGGTTGAGTTTTCGGTGGTCTTGTGATTGAGTGGAACTTACACAAGTATGGGTAGTCATGGAACCTATGACCCAGCAGTCACCCCTTAGTCTGTATGAAGCGGTCAGCTTGAACATGCAGTCAGGGTGGACACACTTGATCTTGTACCTTTCCGGGTTTACACGATCCACCTTATAATCAACCGAGTTGAGCATGTGAAATTTTTTGATGGCCCTTATGCATTCCTCTCTATTACGAAACTTGTCCTTCTCTTTTAAATTTTCATCTGATTGCATATACGGTTGGAAAAACAAGTCCGTAGAAGGTTCATCTCCGCCCATGTTGAAGTTTGTCATGTGCGTAGGTGGTGTGTAGATTTTGTCGGTAGGAATACTTGGGATGCCATCATCGTCAGAATCGTCGTTCACCATTTCATCGAACTCTAACTCGTTATCTTCTTCCTCATCATCAACTGCATCCACCTCATCTTGCTCATTCTCCAAAGGATCAACCTCATGTGTCACCGGAGGCTCTACCTCCTGTGTCACCGGAGGCTCTTGAAACAGAACGTACAACTCAATAGAGTCGTTTCCAGAATAGACATGGCTGGAAATCATGTTCTGGAAATCCTCGTCATCTTGAATTGCAACCTTATAAAATATGACTTGGTTGTTTCCAAAAAAGACTGGACTCTGATAAAATATTTGGGATACCGGGCCTCGTTCAAGTTTGGCCTCCAATCTTTTCTTAAAGTAGGTGAAATTTGCTTTCCCGTTTAAGAGAAATCGGACATTGTCGGTGTTTATAAACAAAAACCCAACTGTGGGACACATGTATGTCTCACCGTTGAAATGTGCTTTGACAACAAATTGTGGTGAAGAGGCCATTGTGTAGAATTGTTTTAGGTATGAAGGTGGGAATGTTTTGGGTTTATTGATTATATGAAGGTAAGAATGCTGGAATGTTTGAAGGTTAGATGACTGATTCGAAGGTTGGAAAATTTTACAGTTTAAGTGAATGAATGTTATGTTCAACCTAAGGCAAAATATTTCAATTAAGTAAGTGATGCAACCCCCCAAGGCTGCCAATAATAATACATGCATGGGCTTATGCTGCCACCTATTCTTCACACATAAAAGTTTTGTCTAAGCCTGCCACCCATCAGCTCCAATGGCCTTGCATGCAACAGAGAAAGGAATCCCAAAGGCTGTCACGTAGCCTGAGACAATGCTGTAAAACGTGACACCTCTTATTCGCCAAATGGGGTGGCGACAACATCCATTTTTGTACTATTTCGCCAAGTGAGATGGCGCCTCCCTTACTGTCCAATCGTGATACATGCATGGGCTTATGCTGCCACCTAGCCTGGCCCTATTTTACACACATAAAAGTTTTGTCTAAGCCTGCCACCCATCAGCTCCAATGGCCTTGCATGCAACAGAGAAAGGAATCCCAAAGGCTGTCACGTAGCCTGAGACAATGCTGTAAAACGTGACACCTCTTATTCGCCAAATGGGGTGGCGACAACATCCATTTTTGTACTATTTCGCCAAGTGAGATGGCGCCTCCCTTACTGTCCAATCGTGATACATGCATGGGCTTATGCTACCACCTAGCCTGGCCCTATTTTACACACATAAAAGTTTTGTCTAAGCCTGCCACCCATCAGCTCCAATGGCCTTGCATGCAACAGAGAAAGGAATCCCAAAGGCTGTCACGTAGCCTGAGACAATGCTGTAAAACGTGACACCTCTTATTCGCCAAATGGGGTGGCGACAACATCCATTTTTGTACTATTTCGCCAAGTGAGATGGCGCCTCCCTTACTGTCCAATCGTGATACATGCATGGGCTTATGCTGCCACCTAGCCTGGCCCTATTTTACACACATAAAAGTTTTGTCTAAGCCTGCCACCCATCAGCTCCAATGGCCTTGCATGCAACAGAGAAAGGAATCCCAAAGGCTGTCACGTAGCCTGAGACAATGCTGTAAAATGTGACACCTCTTATTCGCCAAATGGGGTGGCGACAACATTCATTTTTGTACTATTTCGCCAAGTGAGATGGCGCCTCCCTTACTGTCCAATCGTGATACATGCATGGGCTTATGCTGCCACCTAGCCTGGCCCTATTTTACACACATAAAAGTTTTGTCTAAGCCTGCCACCCATCAGCTCCAATGGCCTTGCATGCAACAGAGAAAGGAATCCCAAAGGCTGTCATGCAGCCTGAGACAATGCTGTAAAACGTGACACCTCTTATTCGCCAAATGGGGTGGCGACGACATCCATTTTTGTACTATTTCGCCAAGTGAGATGGCGCCTCCCTTACTGTCCAATCGTGATACATGCATGGGCTGCCACCTAGCCTGCAAGAGTGACACCTTACATTATTTGTAAATGCATGCATGCATATGTGTAACTCCCTAAGCATGCAAATGTGACACCTCGCAGGCATGCAACCACTACATCAGAATTATTTGCCTATAAATACATACCTTATGAAACATATCTCACACCCACACAACTCTCACTCTCTCACTCTCTGCTACGAAATATTTCTTAAGTCTATCATACTCCTTATTTCTTCCTAAGTCTTTCATTCACTCAAGCGTTCTGAAGAATGGCACTTCTAACAATGGGAGATACTCACAGAGGCACAAGGGAAAACATTGCTGCATTTGTAAGTCTCTTCTTTGGTTATACATTTTTCATACTTTAAAAAAACGTGTTGTTCATCTTAATTAATCTTACTCTTGTTTATTTATGATCTCAGGATACACAAAGATTCAGAATCCGTTCGCACAAATACCTGGACACGTGATAAAGATCTCCAACTGCACCATTGACTCCAAATTCATCCTTGCAATGTTGGAGAGGTGGAGACCGGAGACCCATACATTTCACCTACCAATAGGTGAATGTACCATCACTCTCGAAGATGTCTACATGCTACTGGGCCTCCCTATTGACGGTAAAGCGGTGAACGGGTCGGTTCAACAACCCAACTCACAATGTGAAGAACTGTTGGGTAGGGACATGGTAGAAGGTGGTGGAGCAAGAGGGCAGGGAATACTACTCACTGACCTGAAACGGCATTATGCAAGTATGGAATTAAATGAAAATTCCTCAGAAAATGACCGAGTAGTAAAAGCCCGAACGTATATTATGATACTTTTTGGTACTTTTTTATTTCCCGAAAGTACGGGAAATAGTGTAAATTTCATGTACTTACATTTACTAACCAATTTTGATAAAACTAGAAAATTTAGTTGGGGTTCTGCAGTATTAGCCCACCTGTACAGTTCCTTGTGCAAAAACGCAGTCAAGGAAAAATGTACATTTTATGGGTGCGCATTTTTACTACAATCCTGGGGTTGGTGGAGGATGGAGTCCTTAAACCCCATCAACAACAACACTTTTGGTTTCCCTTACGCAACAAAGTAAGTCATTAAGTTATAGCATTTATAACTATTCTTCTCTTTCCAAAATATATGCTAAAAATAACATGTTTCTCATTTCCTATAGGTACTGCGTGAGGGGTATGGATTACGGCAAGAATCCCAGATTCAATGTCGCACTCTACCGGAATCTGTTGGATCACCTAGGCCCAGATGACGTAAGTCGTAGCTTTTAACTTTTGTTCATTTTATTTATTTATACATTACTTTTGCGCTTACCTGATTTAAATTTTATCGCAGTTCGTCTGGAGACCATATTTGGGTTTGGACCATTCTCCAAATCCAGAGGATGCAGCAACTTGGACTGCAAAGACTGCACTCATTCGGTTCAACATTGTGGAGATGCACCACAGCGACCGTGTGAAGATGCAGTTCAGAATGATCCAAGAGATACCAAGTGACCCAATAGATTTGTCCCCCTGGCATCTAAAAAGGGTCGACGCCCAGTGGAATCTAACCAACTGGAAAGACTTTGCTCCAGAATGGTGTAAAATGTGGCAAAGGCGTCACCGCTACATCTTGCAATCCCCTGTTTTCCTTACTCAAGGTAACATGCGACACACCGATCAATATATGTCGTGGTACAGGTCGGTTAGTAACCCAGATATGCACGTGTCTCATCCGAGGTACTTGGTTGACCCACGCACACAATGGGCACAACCCTCGATTCCCCACCAACAAACCCAAAATCCATCAACCTCAAACCCACCCCCAAGAAGAAACAGACCAACAAACACACAACCACATTCCCCACCACAACACAACTACAACCAAATGCCGTACTACCAACCACAATCACCGCCAAACTACCAATACCCAGATATGCCTCAAACCCAACCACAATACCAACCCCAATACCAGCAAACCCACATACCCCATACACAATTTCAGTCTTCCACATATCCCAATATGGGGCCCTCAACATCCAGCCTTATCCCTGATATGGGAATGTCAGAAGATTACGACCAACCCGACCAAACCTACCATCAACCACCATATCACCAAACAACCCAACATCCACAGTACCAAACACCCCAAAATCCATTTCCTTTCTACCCCCCATACTCAGACGACCAATGCTACCGACCAACCATGGAACCCCACCCACCGCCAACACGACCAAACTTCGAGGGCATGGGTAACCGACTGTACCAGAGCGGATCTTCGAGATATGGAGATCTTACTGATTTTATGGATTCGGATCGCATTGACTTCGCTGGGCCATCGACCTTGCCGCAACAGGAAACGAGACGGCACCCAGCAAGAGAAAGGCGAGGACGGGGATGCGGAACTGGGGGTCATTACCGGGTTCCTGGGGATCATTGATGTATCTTTTTTTTTTCAGTATTTTTTGTATCTATTTTTTTACTGTTATTTAAATGTAAAACAGTTGAATGTAATTATTTTTTTTCAAATAAAAAATCAATTTTGGTTATCTCTGTCTAATACGCAACGCGCAGGAAAGGAAAAAAAAATTTTTTTTTGACCTAATTTTGCACATAGGCGCCATCTCATTTGGCTTAGGGCTTGCCATTTGCCCTTAGGCGCCAAATGAGATGGCGCCTCCCTTATAAAAGTAGGAGGATGCGCCAAATGAGATGGCTCCTCCTTTATGGAGCCATCTCAAACATGGTTATTTGCATAATTTTTTCCGAAACCCGGTTATTCGCGAAATATTTTTTTAATACTTGGTTATTAATAAAAAAAATTCGTCAAATTTAGCAATGTATATCTTTCTCAATTTTAACCCTAAGAGGGTGTTATTGGACTTTTTAGAGATCTTAGGATGTCCTCTAAACAACCCTTTTGGTTTCATCTTGATTGGATCTTCCATGTTCATGTATTGAGCTTTGACCCAAAAGGTGTTTTTGTTGACTTTTTGAAAGGACCTATAATGTCTGAGCTTGTATCTTTCCAATGGTGCATTTCTTGAAATTGAGGGCAGAAGAGAAGTTATAGGGAATTGGATTATCTTCAAATTGAGCCTTGGTGGAAAAATTTATGATAAAGTATGGGAAAGTCATGCCTGGTCAAAGTTTGGTTGACTTTTCCTATAGAAACCCTAATTTGCCATTTTTTACTTTTGATGAGTTAGGGGCATTTGTTGAGGAAACATGATCAGCCCTTGATCAAATGATGGATATTACTTCAAAATGTTGATGTTGACCAAAAACCTTGAAGTTTGACTGTATTTGGGCCACAATTGACTTTTGACCTAGTATAGTTGATTTCCAAGCATTTGAGCAGTTGATTGAGCAAACTTGTTGTGCAAGGCATGAAATTTGGCATGGATGACCTTGAGGACACATTAGGACAATGAAGAACATTTGGGATCCTTGGGACTCACACATATTTCTTAAAATTGAAATCCTAGTTGAGGTTTATTTCCTTAGGATGAGAGTTTGCCTGGTCAACTCTTAGTCATCCTTGAGCAATTGAGGACCTCTAGAGGCATGTCTTGGGTGAAATGAGAGGGAAACTTTTGGGGTACAACATTTGCCCCTGTTCAATCTTCTTAAACTTGAGGATGTAGATTGGATAGTCTGCCTTTCGTGATCTGAAGGTGGAAGATGATTGAACATTATAGTGCCTAGAAATTTTCACTCGTCTAAAATGATACTTGACAATGTAGATAATATCGGGAATGGGCTTATAGATGCCATTTGGAGAAGATGATGGAAGGTCATTAGATATGGCCTTAAAGATGCCATCCAGAGAACATGATAGATATTTGTCAGAGATGGGCTTAAAGATGCCATCTAGAACAATGTTGATTTCATGAGATACTCATTAGTGGGACTTCCTATGCTTGTTGTTAGGGAGGACTCCTTTGAGGGATATCGTTATTTGTCTGGGAAATAGGGCTCAGGAGCTTCAGTTGTCCATTATAGTCTTTGTAGCGATCAATTGGGGAATATGAAATTAAATTGTTATCTGGTCGTACTCCAGGCTTCACAGTAACTCAAACTGTTATCTGGTTGGAATCCAGGCTTCAGTGACTTGAACGGTTATCTTGTCGTGTCCGGGCTTTAGTGATTTGAAGAAATTAAGTTGTTATCTAGTCGGATCCAGGATTCAACTTGAATTTGAGGTATAATATTATCTGGTTGAGTCCAGGCTTCATAGTAATTGATAGAGTAAACTGCTATCTGGTCGAATTCCATGCTTCGCAGTGTCTGAAGAAGTTAACTGTTATCTGGTCACATTCTAGGCTTCGCAACAACTTAAACTGTTATCTAGTCGAAATCCAAGCTTCAAAGTAATTGGAGAAGTGAAATACTATTTGGTCGAATTCTAGGCTTCGCAGCACCTTATACTGTTATCTGGTTGAAATCCAGGCTTCACAGTAATTGAAGAAGTGAACTACTATCAGGTCAGATTCTAGGCTTCGCAGCACCTTATACTGTTATCTGGTCGAAATCCAAGCGTCATAGTAATTGAATAAGTGAACTACTATCTGGTCGTATTCTATGCTTTGTAGTGATTGAAGAAGTGAACTACTATCTGGTCGGATTCCAGGCTTCGCAACACCTTATATTGTTATCTGGTCGAAATCTAGGCTTCAAAGTATTTGAAGAAGTAAACTAATATTTGGTCGGATTCCAAGATTCGCAGTAATTGAAGAAGTGAACTACTATCTGGCTTGATTCCAGGCTTCGCAGCACCTTATACTATTATCTGGTTGAAATCCAGGCTTTACAATAATTGAAGAGGCGAACTACTATCTGGTCGGATTCCAGGCTTCGTTGCACCTTATACTGTTATCTGGTCGAAATCTAGGCTTCATAGTTTCTTGAATTGTTGATTGACTATTATCAGGTCGTATTTCGGGCTACAACAATGATGTTAATTATTATCTGGTCAGGTCCATACTTCACGGTGTGGAGAAATAAACTACTCTCTGGTCGGATTCCAAGCTTCGTAGCAATTTACTAGGGAAACGTGAAATTAACTGATATCTGGTCGGACTCTAGGCTTTGCAGTTTCTTCTACTGGAATAGAAATTAGAGAGATTTTAGTATCGATCTAAATGAACCAGAGAAGGCCTTGAATTAACTTTGACTGGAATGGAAATCAGAAAAATCTTAGTATCGATTTAATTGAACCAGATAAGAGTCTTAGACTATCCTCTACTTGAATAGAAATCAAAGATATATTAGTATCTATCTAACTAAACTAGAGAAGGTCTTGAATTAACTTTGACTGGAACGGAAATAGGAAAATCTTAGTGTCAATATAACGGAATCAGACAAAAGTATTGGAATATCTTAAACTGGAATAGAAATCAGAGATATCTTAGTATCAACCTACCTGAACCAGAGAAGGTCTTTTGAGAACATCCTTCTGAATAAAATGCTGGAATAGCCCTACATCGGACGTAGCTTTTGAGAAGACTACCAAGTCACCTAAGTAGTTAACGGTGTTTGTTGATTTGATCATTCCTGAAAATAGTAAAGAGTTAGTCGAATGAAATGTCAGGATTTATGAAATGCATTGTGATGATGTTCTAAAAATAATTGAGATTATGCCATATGTGATGTGTATGCGCATGTCATGATGTATGAATATAGGATGCTGTTGCGATATTTCCTAGTCTGGGAAAATAAATCCCTGACTGCTGCTAAAGAGTATTGGGAAGCTTAATCCTTCATTTCCACAGGGATGATGCATGGAGATGATTTGCTGGGGATTTTCTCTTTTCGTTTGAGGATATTCTGCCAGGGATTCTTAACTCATGTTTGAGAATAACTATGTGGAGAGAGGTAATGCTTTGTTGAACGGTTTTACCGATGTAGAGAAATAAACTCTGTTGAGGAATAAACCTCCGCAGTTAGAGAAATAAACTCTAACCGGAGGAGGTTTTGTAAACTGTTTAAGGTTATAAAGCTCGGCTGGGGAACACAGATTTTAGCTCTCTGAAAGAACTTGGCTGGAGGAAGTAATTCCTTCCTTGGGAAGCAGAGGTCAAAAATTTGGTTATTTCGAATCTATGGGGAACATAGATGTCACGGGGTCATATGTAGCAGTGACTTCGTCTCAGAATGTCTCTGCCCCTGTACCTGCCGGAGAAAGTACCCTTGAAGACTTTATAGATGGTTTGAGTGCCATCCCTACTCACGGGGTGCTTGGTAAATGTTGATCCGGATAACAAGTCTTCTAAAACCTTCTTCTCGCTGGCGTAGAATTGGGTTTCAAAGGTATCCCATTTTTCTTTGAGTTGGATCCAGGATTTCCGTAGATCCTCAAAATCAGTTGGCATGTCGGGATGAAGAACAACTTAAGAAGTGTCTCCCGCTGTAATTGGCTCCATAATCACAGGTAAGATGGCGGGGTAAGGCATCATAACATATTGGGCACGGTCTCACATCCATTTGAGGTAAGGCTCAAGAGGGATGGAATTCTTGTGCCCCAGTGTCTTGCTATCAACTCTGTTTATCATGTCCCAAGCTCGAATGAACCTCTCACGATAACCCTGAACATCATTCTCATAGTCGAATGTGATTCCTTGGATGAGTGTGTCATGAGGACCATCCCTTCTAACATAACCAAATTGTCGCAACGCCAAATAGGGATTATAAGCGATTCCTCCCCGAATGCCTAAGAGAGGGACATTAGGGAATCCCCCAAAACAACCAATGATGGTAACATTCTCCGAGGATCATGAACAATAATGAATATCCGAATGTATAAGGGACATCAACCTATGAGACCATCCCATACCTTGCTCATTTCTCAAAATTGACCAAGGCAGGTGCGAAATAAACCACCTAGCTAATAGAAGAGTGTAACACAGAAGGGTCCCTCTTCTCTTTAGAGTGCGAGTATGCTGAAAGTGTAGAATATCCCCAAGTAAAGTAGGCACCAGACTATGAGACTGAAAAACCTTAACCGCATTCACATCTATGAGGTGGTCCATGTTAGGGAATAGTAGCATCCCATATATTAGGAGGGCCAACACTTCTTCAAAAGCTTTTAAATCTAGGGTATCCCAAAAATAGTGAGCTTTCTCAAATAGAAACTTAGCTGGAAATCCTTGGGAACCTCTTTTGGTTTCCCAATTTGCCACTACATCAGACCGTTGTAAAGACAGAGCTTGAGCAATCTATTCAGGTTTTGGGTCTCTTTCCATACTGTTGAATGGTGACTGATTAAGAATAGGTACCTCTAGTAACTGAGAAAACTCCTCCATAGTAGCCACTAACTATTAATTAGGGAAAGTGAAGCAGTGGTGTAACGTGTCAAAGAACTGAAAGAGCACCTTTAACATTTCTTCACCAGGGGTTGAAGTGACAAAGTTGAGAAGTCGACCATGTTTTTCAATGAAGGGAGAGCCTTCAGGAATCCTTGATGCTAAATCCTTGAGTTGAAGAGGTACTTTTACAAGGTTGACTTGGATAGTGTTCCTGCGAGCGGATGCCATGTCCTACAAAACAAGACAAAGATAAGCACAAGCAAATCCTTGAAATGGTTAGTATGATATGCCATGTTATGATGTCATGCATGGGTTTTAAGGTAATACCCTCTTGAAGTATTGATTGGTTCGACTTGTCCTATAAATACTAACTGGGTTCTAAGGGATCTCAATATCTCTGATCTTTCCCATAAGTTTCATTCTGATAGACAACTGACTTACAACTAAACAAAACTCGGAAGTCAAATCTCAATGAGTGTAGTATCCAGTATCAACCGACTTTGGGAATACACCAAAGACGGCTATCTCACTACGTCCTAATAGCCAAGTTGTTCAATTAAGGTTCTAAGGTCAGTTGACGCTTCATGACACCACGCAGCGTCCCTGTATTCTCCATGATTAACTCAAGGGCTACCGGTACCAACCAAAGTGTCGCATCAACATAGCCATCGCTTCAACTGTGTTGATATACACCCAAAAGTTCCCACGATCTATTGCTACTTACCTAAAAGGTTTTCCTCAGATCCAGGTGTAGGATCTATAGTAACCCAAACAATACCCTTTAAAAGTAAAGCAATCAAACAAACAAAGAAAACATTTTAGAAATGGTCTAGACCATAAGGTAAACCCCACTTTTATAAGTCATCCCCAGCAGAGTTGCTAGTTCTGTGATACGGTGGCAGAACCGACTGTTAATACTGGTTTGCGTTTTTTGTTGGCAAATGTCGCGGTAAGCAAGAGTCGCCACCTACTTTTCTTTTCTCCAACAAAGTAAATGATGAAAAGAACATAAAAAGACCTTTTTCGAGATTTTCTGGGTAAGGGGGTAGATTATGGAAAGGGAAGGTGTTAGCACCCTTTCCATCTGTTTATTTCCACAGGCTCTTAGGTACTTGCTCATTTTTTAAAATTGTTTTCGTGTTTGTATGTTTTGAAAGATTTTGCTTTCTTTATGATAACTTTCGTATCAGTCCTTAAGAGTGTGATAAAACATTTTTGAAAAGAATTTTAAAAGTCTGTAAGTGTAAAAAGGAATTCGTTTTGAGCAAGTACTTAAGAACTATCTACCTACTCGAAAAAGGATGTTATTTTCCTCCTATCCTTTAGATAGTGCTATCCTACTATTAGTGAGTAGGTAGCCCTATCGTTGGATGTTGAGGGACTATCGAAAGGGGCATTTATGGTCATCGAAGGCAACATGTAAGGATACCTTAGCATTTCGAAAGGACTGTCATCATGTAGGCAACATCAAGGGACAATATCATTTCTCATAGGCAACTCAAGGGACATTAAGGGATCGTGATCTTTATGATGACTTTTAAACTGAGGGTCTTTGCTAAGATATCCCTACGTTTAAGGGACATGACCATTGTTTTCTGAGGCAACCAAAGTGGGGAATACCCTACGGGTGCAAGTGTGAGAAGTGTATTCAATTCAGTTATTTTATCTGATGTTAGTGATCTAATGATTAATTTGATTAATTCTTGTCATGGACGCATAATTTACTAACAGTTTATATACAAGGATATAAGAAATATAAAGGCGAGAAATAAAAGTTCCTACGCTATTACAGGACCTTGGTGTAGATACATAAATAATGACTGAAAAGTAAAGTGCGGCAATTGAAAAATCTAATTAGACTATTACAAACCGGGCTCAGTTGCATAATAAAATAATCGTATGAAAAATAACACGCAAAAATTGAGACGAGAATAAGTTCTAAACCCTAAAAATCTAATTGCCTATTAAAATTTTTTTTTTGGTATTTTATGAAAAAATTAGAAATTTAACCTTATTTCTAACTAATTTTAATTTAAAGAAAAGAATAGTTAAAATTTAATTAAATTAATTTGCAAAAATTAATTTTTCCTAAAAAAACTCTAAATCCTATTTTTTGATGATTTTGTTATTTAAAAAAAAATAAACAAAAAAATAAACTAATTAAAAAATTAAATAAAATAATTAAAAGAACATGTGCTTGGGGGTGAGAAAGCATACTAGGGGTATGCTGCTGAATTTCACCAAGGCCCATATCTGGTGGCCCACAGCTTGCATGAGATCTAGTGGGAGACATGCTTGTGTGTCCATCATGGGGAAGCATCACTGGAAGCGCTGGATCTGAATTTGTCCTGATCTAATGGTATAGATGTGATGGCCCATAGATCTGACTTCGTCTTCCCCAACCCTCTGTCGTATTAGGCCATGGATCTTTACCTACAGACAATATCAATTACTAAATCACCTGCAAATTTCCAAAATCTACAACATGTAATATAAATTCGGTTTAACACCATGGATCAACTGGGTTTGATCTCCTGAGCATGATGGTGTTCCTCTTTAGGCCTAATTTTACCTATATCTGAAAACCCTAAATCAAAGGTCAAAACCCTAACAATGGCATATTGTCATACGTTCATCAAAACAAGCAATTAACGATTCAAACATGTTCTAATCATTCGTAAAAGCAAGAGGGCATGATCCAAATCCATTTATAATGCACGTATGACCATAATCGTTTTAAAAAAGAAAGACAAACCGTGATTGTGTTGGGCACGATTCTTGGAGCTTTGGCACTTTTGAGTGATGCAGCTAGCTTCAGAATGCCTCCAGGAATTGATTTCAAGCTTCAGAACACCTTGAATCCTTCTGCAGTTCCAAATCTGATTGACACATTTTATTTGAAATTTCAAGCTTGTAACAGGGTCTTCTTTGCAGCAGTTGCGCTTGCTTTAGGTCTGGAACTTTTATGCATATATAATGTATCCCATTAGGTCAACAAATATGGATTGAATCTTGAAGATTTTTGTAGAAAAGATTTGATTTGCATTTGGAAGTTTATGTTTCTAATTTTTGTCAAAACGTTCTCATCTCTCTCCAATCACCCTTTACACGAGTTTTTTATTCAATCTTCTGATTTTAGGCTCATGATCTGATCATAAAACAAATCTTTGGATTTAATTCATCATTTTACTATTTTATTTGATTTATTAATATTTAAATGAATAAAAATTCAAATAAATAAAAAAATGTTTCATAAAAATAAAATAATGGACTTAAATGTCTTGCATAAGTCCTTGGATATGTTTTAGATCCAAAACCCATGCCCGTTAGTTCAAAATAATCCAAGTTGCTCACATTGACTTTTGTGCATTTTCATAAAATTGATCAACTTTAACAATGCATATCTTTCTCAATTTTAACCCTAAGAGGGTGTTCTTTGACTTTTTAGAGAGCTTAGGATGTCTTCTAAACAACCCTTTTTGTTTCATATCAATTGGATCTTCCATGTTCAACGAAGTACCTTTGACCCAAAAGGTGTTTTTGTTGACTTTTTGAAAGGACCTATAATGTTTGAGCTTGTATCTTTCCAATGGTGCATTTCTTGAACTTGAGGGCTGAAGAGAAGTTATAGGGAATAGGATTATATTCAAAATGAGCCTTTGTGGGAAAATTTCTGATAAAGTATGGGAATGTTATGGCTGGTCAAAGTTTGGTTGAGTTTTCCTAAATAAACCCTAATTTTCCATTTTTGACTTTTGATGAGTTAAGGGCATTTCTTGAGGAATCATGATCAACCCTTGGTTAAATTATTGATATTACTTAAAAATGTTGATGTTGAACAAAAATCTTGAATTTTGACTGTATTTGGGCCACAGTTGACTTTTGACCTTGTATAGTTGATTTCCAGGAATTTGAGCAGTTGATTGAGCAAACTTCTTGTGCAAGGCATGAAATTTGGCATGGATGATCTTGAGGACATATTAGGAAAATGGAGAACATTTTGGATCCTTTAGACTCACATATCTTGCTTAAAATTGAAACCCTAGTTAAGGTTTATTGCCTTAGGAGGAGAGTTTGCCTAGTCAACTCTTAGTCATCCTTGAGCAATTAAGGACCTCTAGAGGCATGTCTTGGGTGAAATGAGAAGGAAAATTTTGGGGTACAACACACCCCATTACGATAAATAATATTATGCTTAATGAAAGAAGTCACAACTTGCTTGGTGATATTGGCTTATGACGCTGCTTCAACCCACTTGGTGAAATAGTCAATAGCCACCAGAATAAAGTGATGTCTATTGGAAGCAGTCGACTCAATCTTTCCAATCATATTAATTCCCCACATTGCAAAGGGGAAAGGAGAAGTCAATACACTCAGCGGATTGGGCGACACATGCATTTTGTTGGCATAAATCTGATATCTGTAACAAATTCTATAGTGATTGTAGCAATCATTTTCCAGGGTAGACCAATAATAACCTGCTCTCATGATTTTCTTGCCATGGTATTCCCATTGGAATGTGTTTCGACGGAGAATTCATGGACCTCTTCTATGATCTTGTTTGCTTCGTGTCTATCCATACAACTGAGCAAAACAAAGTCATAGTTCCTCTTGTATAAAACATCATTGTTGAGGAAAAACTTGGCTGCATATTTCCGCAGAGTCTTCTTATCCTAACATAAGCGTCCTTTGGATACTCTTACGTCTCAAGATACCTTTTGATATTATAAAACCAATGCTTTTCATCGACTGCATCTTCTTCTATTTCATAACAGAACACTTGCTCATACAACCTCATGATACATATTTAGGGAGCATGGTTAGCCCACCTAACTTTGATCATGGATGACAGAGTAGCCAAAGCGTCTTCCAGGTTATTCTCCTCCCTTGGGATATGTTGGAAAGTGATTTCATCGAAGTACATGATCAACCTCAAAGCATGCTCGCGATACAGAATCAGATTAGGATGAAGAGTCTCCCAATCTCTGTTGATTTTACTAATTACTAGAGTAGAATCCCCATATACTTCTAATATTTTGATTCACAAATCAATAGCAACTTCGATTTCGAAAATACAAGCTTCATACTCAGCCATATTGTTGGTATAATTAAAGCTAATTCTGGCAATGAAAGGTGTATAGAAACCTTCAGGAGAAGTAATAATAGCAATAATATCATTTCCAAATACATTTCAGGCACCATCGAACACCATCGTCCATCGCGATCCTGGATCGTGTCCTTCTTCTGGGCTTGGGATGTTACAATCCCGTTCATACATAATATCTTCATCAGGAAACTCAAACTTCATTGGTTGATACCCATCTTCGACGGGCTGTTGAGCAAGATAATTTGCCAATACACTAACCTTGATAGCCTTTTAGGTAGTATACTGAATGTCGTATTATGTAAAAATCATCTGCCAATGGGCTACTCTTCCCATGAGAGTTGGATTTTCAAAAATATACTTGATTGGATCCATTTTGGATATCAAGAGAGTAGTATGAGTCAACATGTATTGTCTGAGACACTTTGCTGCCCATGCGAGAGAACAAAAAGTATTTTCCAGTAATGAGTGTCTCGATTCATAATCAGTGAACTGCTTGCTCAGGTAGTAGATGGCATGCTCTTCCTTATCTCTCTCGTCATGTTGACCGAGCACACTTACCATGGAGTTGTCCAACACTATCAAATACATTATCAATGGCCTGCCTATCACTGGAGGCAAGAGAATCAAAGGTTCTTGCAAATATTCTTTTATTTTATCAAAAGCCACTTGGAAATTGTTATTCTACCTGGCTGTTAGATCTTTTCTCAGCAATTTAAAAATTGGTTCACAAGTGGTTGTAAGAAGAGAGATGAATCTAGCAATGTAGCAATGTAGTTCAACCTCCCGAGAAAACTACGAACCTCGTTTTATGTCCTTGGCTTAGACATTTATTGTATAAATTTTACTTTAGTAGGATCAACCTCAATCCCTTCTTCACTTACAATAAATCCTAATAACTTTCTTGATCTCACCCTGAAGTTGCACTTGTTAGGGTTCAGCATCAACCTGAATTTCCTTAACCTTTCAAACAGCTTCAACACGTGAATAATATGTTCCTCTCTTGTCTGGTATTTGGAAATCATATCTTCAACATAGACTTCAATCTCTTTATGTATCATGTCATGAAAGAAAGTTACCATGGCATGCTGATATGGTGCCCATGCATTCTTCAAACCAAAGGGAATCACTTTGTAGAAAAATGTTCCCCAAGGTGTAATGAATGTTGTTTTTGAAATGTCTTCTAGCGCCATCTTAATCTGATTGTAACCATAAAAACCATTCATGAATGAAAACAATTTAGCTTTAGAAGTGTTATAAACTAGAATATAAATATAAGGGATTGGAAAATCTCCCTTTGGGATTGCTCTGTTCAAGTCCCTATAGTCCACACACATTCTCACTTTATCATCTTTCTTTGGTACCGACACAATGTTCGCAATCCATAGTGGATAAGAGACAAATTTCAAAAAACCTGCATCAAACTATTTCTAAACTTCCTCCTTAATCTTATTAGACATCTCGAGATGAGTTCTTTGAAGCTTTCTCTTAACAGGAGGACACTCTTCTTTGAGAGGTAGTTAAAGCACAACAATGTCTCTATCTAGCCCATGTATGTCTTCATAAGACCAAGAAAGGATGTCAGCATACTCTCAGAGCATTTCAATAAACCTATACTTGACATTGTCTTCAAACACGACCTCAATCTTGACTTCTCTCTTAACCTTCTTGGTACCCAAGTTGATCACTTCTATAGTCTCTTGGTGCAACTGAATGACCTTTTCCTCTTGCCTAAGTAATCTGGCTAACTCTTTTGGAAGTTCACAATCTTCTCCAGCCTCTTCGTCAGCTTGATATATTGGATTTTCAAAGTCATAGTGAGCCATAGCAGAGTTGTTATCGACAAGACACAAGATTAATGTGGGACTATTTCTACATGATTGATTTTATTTTATTTTAGTTTTAGATTAAAAATAAAAATAAAAATCACATAGCCAAAAATTTTAAAAAATTAAAAAGAAAGACATGAAATAAAATATTTGAATGCAAAAGACGTCCTTTATTGATGATAATTTTGCAAATGAAAAACATCGTGACCCTATAGCATGTTCATTACGCCTTGGGCAGTGCGCAAGAATTATTGCATGATAAAAATAAAAGTAACTTACCCTTCAAAACGGGTAACTTGAACGACGTCTTCTATTGACCAATTAGCAAGCTTCTACCCCGACATAATAGGACAAATCCACTTTTCCATTTCATAGTCGCTATCACCTTCCTCACTCGCAGCGTGAACTTCCCCATGAATAACACCACCGCTGATGAATTTGATGGGAGGAGGGGGAATACATTGCCTTTCAATAACTGGCCTTCTTCCCTGGCACAAAACCTAACCTTTCTTATCCTTCTGAGTATGGAGATCCATTACTCTTCCCCAGCCTTCAGGATGTTCACACTGAACGACCGCCTGAGCCTGCTTGTAAGATGCCATAAAGATCTTTGACTTCCTAACTTCTAGAACAGGATACTTGACAAATTGCACATTTTAAAACTATTGGAATGGTGATAATATTTCCATTGAGTGGGAACTTCAATTTTGGTGTAGAGTAGAAGTCACATCACTGGCCCCATGGATCCACGGGCGTCCTAGCAACCAGTGGTAGGAAGGATTAATGTCCAAGATAAAGAATGTTACTTCAAAAGTATGAAGACATATCTTCACATGTAGCTCAACTTAACCAAACACAGTTCTTTTCGACCAATCAAATGCTTTCACAATCAAATCACTGGGTCTCAGCAGAAACCCTTCTTAGTCCAACTTCATGAGAGAATAATTTGGAAACAAATTGAGGGATGATCCCATGTTAACCAACACATGAGATAGAGTAATCTTAGAAATATCTATTGAGATATGCAGTGCCTTCTTTTGCTTTCTCCCCTCAGGGGGTAAATCATAATGAGTTAATCCTAAACCATTACTCCCATAAATACTTGACACAATGCCTGCATGCTGGTTCACAGAAATCTCTTGGGGAACAAAAGAAGTCCCTAACAACTTCATCAGCGCATTTCGGTGGGATTCAGAATCCTAAAGTAAAGCAAGGATTGAAAACTTGGAAGGTGTCTGGTTCAACTGCTCAATGATCTCATAATCACTGTTATTTATGTACTTCATCAGTTAAGTCACATCTTTAGCCATCTCAGCATTTAAGGTCGGAATAGGAGGATTTTCCCCTTACTTTCCACCGTTAACCATTATCTGCCTACCCCTCGCCTTAGCTGAGGCATCTGTACTACTTGCTGGTTATTCTGGTGGAGAGAAAATCCAACCACTACAGGTAATCCGACTTTCGCTGATAATATCATGAATTCGTGCTTCTTCTCTTCAGAATTATCTTCCTCAAGTTTATGAACAATAACTTTTTACCCCTGGTGATAAACTTCACCTCCATAATGCCAAGGAACTGGAATATCAGTGACATGTGGTACAGGACCAAACACAGTAATGAGCAAAGAAGACTTTTTAACTAGAACTTGAATTGTCACTGGCACACGAATTATCTTCAGCATGTAAGGAATAATGATCACATCAACCTCATCTTCTCTAACCTCAGGCTCAACACCTTTGTAGTCAAACTAAAGAGCTCCTTTAGTAATTAAATTCTGAACATCATCTTTCAAAAGTTGGCAATCTTCTGGCTGGATTAAACAATCTGCACAGTCTATTCCACAACTTAGAAATACATCCCGACTCCACAGTTGTTACTTCACAAATAAGAGAGGAGTAGTTGACTGATCAAAATCCATTACCAAGTCCATCTCTTATACCTCAAGAATGGAACTGACCGTAGCACCGCCATGAGATGGCAACGGTTGTTGGATAGTGTTGGGTGATGGAACTATCCCAAAATTAATATTTTGAGTGTCCAATAGATCTTGAACCTTGTGCTTGGAAGAAAAATAGTTTTCGATAATATGCCCTCGACCACCGAAATGGAAATCACATTGGGCATTTGTGTCAAAATTATGTGGCAACTTTTCAGGATCAATGTTCAAAGTGCGTTTCTCTACTAATTTCATCTCAATCAACTGAGGTAACAATTCTGCATAAGACATTGGTAACACATAGAACTTCCTCACCAACATTCTATGTCTCTGCTGATTATCCTGTCTAGGCGCATAAGCTTGCTTCTGAGGAGCGGCAATCAGATTAGTCACGTCATCAACTTGGTAGTCAGACTGTTGAGCTCTAACTTTACACTTCCTCTCATAGAGCGCATTAGCATCACTTTCTTTCTTCTTTTGGAAGGCATGAAAAGTATTATTTGTGTTACAAGTATTAGAGGTATCGTGAATCTTTCCCAGCTTGATTCTGATCTCAATTATTTCCACATATGTCAGCATTTCAGCAAATGAATCAGAAGTAATACAACTCATGTAATACTTCCCCTAAAAGGTACTGGTGAACATGTCTACCATCTCATGCTCCATCATGGGTGGTTGGACTCTAGAAGCCACCTCACGCCACCTCTGTGTGTACTCTTTAAAGGATTCATTCTGTTTCTAAGATAAATTCTGCTACTGAATTCTAGTGGGTACCATATCAAAGTTAAACTTGTAATTTTGATCAAAAGCCTCAGTCAGCTCTCTAAATTTTCGGATACGAGATCTCTCAAGCTACATGTACCATTCCAATGGTCCACTAGTTAAATTGTCCTAAAAGAAATGCATCAGCAACTTCTTATCTTTGGAATATGCAGACATCCTTCTGTAGTAAGACTTTAAATGATTTACTAGATAGGAGATGCCCTTGTATTTCACAAAGTATGGTACCTTAAACTTTGGAGGAATCTTCACTCCCAGGACCAACCACAAATCAGACATATCAAGGCCCATAACACCCTGATTCTCAAACATCCGCATACGCTCCTCGAGCATGTGCAACTTTTTGTCAGCTTTGGTTGGCTTATCATCATGAGACATCCGATCATCGTAATCATACTCTTCAAGTTGACAAGAAGGAATATTCACAGGCCTTGGTTGAACAAACTATTTCTCATTATGTAGCCAAGTAGAAGTGGGTGAAGGAAGATTATTTCCCATTACATGGACAACAAACATGCCTTGATTACCAACAAGATTACCAAGACTCGCAGCTTTACCATTCTGATGACTTAGACCAGCATTTGCAATTAGATCCAAATTCTAAGTCCTGTCTGAGTTTCCATTCACATTCTGACCACCATTCGAGTTCTGATCACTTTGGTTGCCATTCTGATTCTAAGCACTATTCACATTCTGCCCACATGGATTACCGGTTGGATTGTAAACAACAACCCCTTGAGGATTGATAATCAAAGTCTCATTCCCATTATTCAAAGTTTCAACAGGCCTCGTTATCAAGCCTCTTATCTCTTTCAATTGACAGGCCATGTTTTGGATAATCTCCATTCGTTGGTCCATATGAGTGTCCATCTTGACACCCGTAGCAACAACATCTTCCTGAATTTGTTCCATTTGTATTTTAGAAGTACTCCGAGTGTTGTAACGATGTGATCTTGTAGTGGCAATTTTTCAAAAAAAAAACCCAGGTTGAAGATAAGAAAAACTGCGGGAACCACTTGTCATGATATGATATGCATGAATCAATTATCATGCAAGAAATTTTATATCATTTCCAGGGCACCCAAGAATTTTGTCATATACCAATAATATCAAACAACACAATATGAGATACACAAAAATGAAAGAAAAAGCACAAAAATAATAATGACAGCTTTCATTCATAAAAATCTCAAGCCAAGTGATTTATACAAGATAATCAGTCAAAATTCGACAAATAAAAATAAAACTCTAACCAACAAGCCTGTCGGTGGTCTTTTACATCAAAATGAAATAAAAAACGAACATCAAATTCTGCATAGTTTGGAAATAACATATTTGAATCTGGCCCATGAGCCTGGTGATTTCTTTGATGGTGTAATACGGTGGGAGAGCTGACTTGTTTTTCATTTTATCGCAAATGTTGTGAATAGCCAGAGTCACCACCAAATTTTCTTTTATCCAATAAGGAAAGGGTGAAAAGAACAGGAAATACCTTCTATATTTTTTAGTTCGGGGGGTAGGTTATGAAAAGGGAAGGTGTTAGCACCCTTTTCATCCGAAGTTATCTACGGCTATAAATCACTAGCTCACTTTTTGAAAATTCTTTGTGAATGTGTATTTGAAAATATTTTGAAAATGCAAAAGTAAGGCAACTTTTTAATGATCCTCGTATCTATCCTCGAGAATGTGTACAACGTGTTTGCTTGAAAATATTTTCGAAGAGTGTAATTGTGTAATTGTGAAAAGTTTTTGTTTAGAAATGTTGTGAGCAAGCGATTAATAGCGGTCTACCTACTCAAGGTCTTTATTGTGCTTTTCCTCCTCCTTTAGATAGTGTTATCCTACCATAAGTTAGTAGGTAGGCCTATCATTGGATGTGAAAGGACAGACGAGGGTCGTCGTACAGTCATAGAAGGCAAGTTGTAGGGGCACTTTATCAATTTATCTTTAAGGGACTAGATCGTTTACCGAAGGCAACATCAAAAGGGTCATCAAGGGACTACGATCTTTGATTTCGAGGGACATTGCTAAAGTGTCCCCATGTTCGAGGGACATGACTGTTTTTATCGAGGCAACAAGGGAGGTTACCCTAGAGGTGCAAGTGTGCAAAGAGATTTATGTTTCAAGTATTGTTTATCTTTGATTAGGGTTATCAACGTTTGATTGTTAGTCTTGCCATACTAAAAAACCCTAATTCGATTTTAATTAGAAAAGAGATTAATTAAAAAAGGTTACAGAAAAAAACAAAAAAACCTAAATTAGGGTTTGTTAAAGGTTTTTTGTGAAGTTGCAGAAAAGGAAGAGATAAAGAGTAAAAGAATAGATAATTATGAGGAAAAACCAAAATTGGCTGGGGAGAGTGTTGAACCCACGCCCACAATAATTCCTACAATTAGGCTTACCACTAGGCTAGGCACGCCTTGGTGACAAGGAATGGCATCAACGTTTTTTACCATATGCAAAACAAAGAAAATCATAAAAAATGTCAAAGTGCCAAAAGGCTGGGGTCGAGCCCACGCCTTGGCATAGTAACATCTTATCGCGCACACTTCAATTGTTGGGGATGTAATACATTTATTATATTAACTAAAAGAAATAAAACAATTATTAAAAAAAATTCATACACCGGAGTGACGCTGGAGGCCAAGCTCCGGTCGTCTTCTCCGACGAGTAAATTCCTTGTTCTGCAAAACAACACATGTTAGAGATCAAGGGGGACCCTATCCTCCTAAATCAGGCCCTATGAATCCAATGGGATGGTTCTTTTGGACTTAAATGGACTGTTTTGAGAGCTATGACAAAAATAAATGAGATCGGTGTAGTTAGGGTGTTTTA
The DNA here is from genome assembly GCA_948472305.1 of Vicia faba. Classification (NCBI taxonomy): domain Eukaryota; kingdom Viridiplantae; phylum Streptophyta; class Magnoliopsida; order Fabales; family Fabaceae; genus Vicia; species Vicia faba. The sequence goes on along the minus strand of OX451739.1, from coordinate 1,220,442,121 downwards.
CGATTCAATCAACATGGGACATCTGCGAGGGTCCAGTCCTGTACTAATGAACCTCAAGAACACATCAATAAAGTTAACTTTAAACAAAACAACATGAAAATAAAAATATGAATTTTTTAATTAATGATAAGATGGTGTTGCATGCAGGGGTTTTTCGAGCCCTTTAGATCGTTGCAAACGATCTCATCTTACCCTCTGATCTTCTTAGGAATGAATAGGATGGCTAGTTTGTAGTGAAGGAAGTTGTAAGTAGGTTTTCGAGTTGCTTTAGGTTTCTTGAGAAATTTGATATTTTTGGTAAAGCTTCTTGGTATAAGGGTTTGTCTCGTTCATGTCTAAATAATGGAGAGTATATAAAGAGGAAATTAGGTCAAATAATATGGGCTTGGACTCTTGTAGTAAGCCTTTGTTTTATTTTTACTTTTAAATAAATAAAAACCAAAAATATATAAAATAAATAAAAAGGGGGGGTGCATGAACAATTCTTGAGGTGCATATTGAGTGTAGCACACATTTGGACTCTGAAAGAATAGCCCAATGGCCCAAGATTTCAAGTTTTCATAATTTGAACTTCATGCATTTGCTAAAAATTTCCCAACTTGCAATGGTCATAACTCTATAAATTTTCATCATTTGAAGGTGATCAATTACTTTTTGAAAAGCTCAAGACGTTCTCTATAATCTCTACGTTGACCATTATTTGCATTTGAAGACTTTATCTTGATGTAAGTTGCCTTGACAAAAAGTGTCTTTTTGTTGACTTTTGAAATGACATATAATGTATTGGCTCATATCTTTCAACTGAAGCATTTTTTGGACTTGAGCTTAGAGTGACAAAGTTTTAGAGAATTTAATTTCTTTCCAAATGATATTTGGTTAAGGAAAATCTAATGAAGCATGTGAACGTTACGCTTGGTCAAAGTTCAGTTTACTTCTCCTTAAGAAAACCCTAATTTGGAAACTTTTGACTTTTGATGATTTAAGAGTTTTCTTGGTGAATCATGATCAACCCTTGATCAAATGATGAATATGAATTCAAAATATTGATGTTGACCAAAAATATTGAAGTTTGAATGTATGTTGACCATAATTGAGTTTTTACCCAATACAATTGATTTTCAGTCATCTGAATCATTGACTGAGCAAACTTGTGATGCAAAGCTTGAAACTTTATATGATCATTCCTTGAGACATATAAGAGACTATGAATTCCATTTAAGACCTTAGAATGAAACATGAAACCCTAGTTGTGGACCCATTGCTTATGAGGAGAATTTGTCTGATTAAACTTTGAGTAGCCCTAAGCAATAGAAAACCCTAGGAGCATAACAAGATTTCTTGAAGAAAATTAGAGGGAAAATTTGGGGGTACACCAGCTACCACTGTTCAATCTTATTAAACTTGAAGAATTATAATGTCATGTCCGCCATTCATAATCTGAAGGTAGAAGAGGATCGAACACTTAAGTTCCCAGAAATTTGCACTCATCGGTGCATGAATTAACATTGTTGGTTGATAGTATTGTTTGAATGGGCTTAACGATGCCATTCGGAGGGGTGATAAAATGTCACCGGGGATGGGCTTGTAGATGCCATTCGAATTAACCGTTGATCGGAGTATTAGAATGAGTCCACACCTAACTGTGAAGAATGTTTTCCAGAATGAACCTCTAGTGAAGGTGTTTAAGTAGTTGTTTGTCAGATTAAGTCTCTAAGGGAAATTCTTGTCATGTTTCATTCTTTGAGGTAAATGCTTGTCATGTAGATAGTCGCCCCATCTTGTTTTGGGAATTGATCCACAATCTGTTTTTGTTTGTAAACCCGTCTTGTTTCAGAAATCCATACCACCTGGACATGTTTATAGTTTCCCCATCCTATTTCGGGAGTTAATATTTTCCTAGTTATAAAGATGGTTTCCTCTTCCTGTTTCGGGAGTTATTCTTTTTCCTGGTTATATAGATAGTTGCCTAGTCTTTTTTCGGGAATTAATCTTAGACCTGGTCATTTGTTGGTGAACCCGTCCTGTTTCAGGAATTCATACCTCCTGGTCGTATAGATAGTTATCCCATCTTGTTTAAAGAATTAATTTGTGACCTGATTGAGAATTGTTGATGATATTCGTCTATTTGTGAACTAACCTGAAAGAAATAAAGTTAGTTTCATGCAATATCATGATGTATGTAATTCATTGTGTAATTATGTTCTCAAAGTAAATGAGAGTGTGCTATATGTGTTTCATATGCATATGCTATGATACTTGTAAATGATGTATGGATGCAAGATGTTGTTTAAGTGTATCGGTAGCTTCGTATAACATCTTTACTGGGGAAATAAATCCCTGACTGCCATTGGGGATGAAGAATGTGAACTTTCAATCTTGTTTAGAATGACCCCGCTGGGGATGTTTGAATTCAGCTTGGAGATAGAAGAATTCAAAAACATTGGTCGTTCCTCGCTCTACTGGGGAGTTTAGTTCTTGTATACCCTGACTGGGGATAAAAGATATGTAAAACCTTCTAAGATGTTGTATGATTGAGTTTCCGATATGGACGTCAACTCTTCTGGGGGTGGACAAAGTTAAATGATGTCTAGCTTGGTTTAAAATTCCGAAGTAACTTTCTGGGGATAACAACTTGGACTACACATTGCTGGAGAAGAGAATATTTTTGGTTACTTGCAGTAGTTATAGAAATGAAATTTGCTTGGGAAATTAAATTCCGTCGAAGAAATAAACCATGCTGGGGAAATAAAACCTGTTGGAGAAGTAAGTTTTGTTGTAGAAGATAATTCTGCTGGAAATTTTGCAATGTTGAAGAAATAAACTCAGTTCGGGAATTAAATTCCTGTGAACTGTGCTGAGGAAATTTCCACTATATGCTAGAGAAATGATCGGATTCCTTTATCCGCTAGCGTGATTTGCTGGAAAGTATGGTTATATTAAGAGCTAGAAGATTCCCCAATTCCTGTCTGAAGGCATTTTAGACTTGCGGAGGATATAACTCTGTTGGGGATGAGCTTGTAAAGGTAACTCTGTGGGGATTGCTCCTATGGAGGTTACTCTGTGGGGATTTGTGGATGACTTGAACGTTATCTCAATTCCTTGAGTCTTTAGTAAATGTTGATTCCTGTTCTTATGCATATATTTGTTAACAGTAATCATACTCATATGCATATGTTCATTAAATTTAGTCATTGATGTTTTTGCAAACAAAACATAAAAGATAAAAAAAAACTTGAATTGTGAAATCGTCTTGTATTGATAACTTGCTTATAAATATGCGTTTTTGTACATAGAAACAAAAATCCTAGTAAGAGGAAATCGTCATGAAATGAAAAGAGTAAAAAAAAGATATAGCTATATGTAAACGACCCCATCGAGTTTGACTTTTGTTATTGCCTTTATGTCTTCAAGCATCTCATCCCTCGCTATCGGAAGAAGTTGACTGAATTGATTTGTCCCATTTCAACTTGACATCGGTAACAAATCTTGATGTAAGTAGATGATCCAACAGGACATAGTCGTACGCTTTAATGTCTAACTTTTCCTGGACTGCCCTTTTGGATTTTCAGTCCACCGCGATACCCTTTTTTGCCCAAGTCGCCGTTTCAGGTTTTCGACTTGTCGGGTGTACCATCTTTATATATATCCATGATTTTTTCTCGATCCTTTTTGGTTCGATGGGATGCCGTTATTTTTGCCTAGTTCAGTCAACCTAGTGGGTATCTTTCATGCGTAGTATCTTTTGACTATGTCTCTATTCATAGGGTGCGGAAAGTCTTCATCATCCAGGATGGTAAGTATCATAGCACCGCCAGAAAATATCATCTTGACTACAAATGGCTTTTTGTAGTTGGGAGTCCATTTTCCCTTGGGATCACCTTGCGGTAGGATGATGCGCTTCATTACCAAGTCACCAACATGATATACTCGATGATTGACCATTTTATTGAAGGCTTTGATCATGCGCGTTTGGGACATATGACCATGGAAAACAGCTGCAAGCCTTTTCTCGTCAATCAAATTTATCTGGTCTAGCCTAGTCTGAACCCATTCATCTCCGACTAAATTTGCGCCTTTCATAATCCTTAGAGAAGGAATCTATACTTCGGCAGGTAAGACAACCTCCATACCTTAGACCTGAGAGAATGGGGTTGCTCTAGTTGATGTACATACTGAAGTGTGATATCTATTAAGAGAAAATGGTAACATCTCATGCCAATATTTGTATGTTACCATCATCTTCTGTATAATCTTCTTGATGTTATTATTGGCGGCTTCCACTGCGGCATTCATCTTCGGTCGATATGGAGAAGAATTTTAGCGCTTAATCCAGAATTACGTGCCGAGTTCTGTGATTATAGTATTATTAAGATTAGTACCACTGTCCATGATAATCCTTTTGTGGATGCCATACCAATAGATGAGGTTGTGTTTAATCAACCGAGCCACAACATTATTGGTGACAAAGGCAAATGAGGCTTCTTTAACCCACTTCATGAAGTCATCAATGGAGACAAGGATGAAACGATGGCCGTTAGAGGTAGTAGGCTTAATTTCTCCAATCATATCAATGCCCCACATTGCAAATGGCTAAGGAGTAGTAAAGACATTTAGAGCAACCAGAGGTGCGTGTACTTTATCAGCATAGATTTGGAATTTGTTACAAGTTTTGGGGTGATGATGACAATCAGTTTGCATAGTCGACCAATAGTAATCCTCTCTCAGAAACTTATTAGCCATCATATGTCCGTTGGAATGAGTACCAAAGACATCTTCGTGCATGTCCTCCATAATTTTCTCAGCTTCCTTCTTGTCCATATAACGAAGTAAAGTTGAATCATGGTTGCGCTTGTACAAAATGTCGTTGCTCAAAAAGAACTTGGCAGAGAACCTTAGTAGGAATTTCTTGTCATTGATAGATTCCCCCTCGGTATATTCTTGAGCCTCGAGGTATCTTTTCACTTCATGAAACCAAGGCTTCTCTTCTACTTTGTCAGTATCAACTTCGTAGCAATGTGTCGGTTCGTCCAGTCTTACAATAGCAATTCGGGGAACCTCATTATCCCATATGAATTCCAACTTCAATTCCTTTCTGGCTAACAATGAAACCCAACAATTTCCCTGATGGAACACCGAAGGTACACTTATTTGGGTTCAATCGGAGACGATACTTCCTCAAACGTTGAAACAACTTCAACAAATCTTCTACATGCCCTTCTTCAGTCTTGGATTTGGAAATCATATCATCAACATATAATTCGATTTCCTTGTGCATCAGATCATGGAATAGGGTTGTCATAGCCCTCTGGTACGTTGCACCAGAGTTCTTCAACCCGAAGGGCATCACTCTGTAACAGAATGTTCCACAAGGTGTGATAAACATTGTTTTTTCCATGTCCTCAGGAGCCATTCTTATTTGATTATATTCGGAAAATCCGTCCATGAACGAGAAAACTTTAAATTTTGTTGTGCTATCAACCAGCATATCAATTTGTGGTAATGGGAAATCATCTTTTGGGCTAGCTTTATTTAGATCTCTGTAATCTACTCACATGAGGACTTTTCCATCTTTCTTTGGCACGGGCGCAATGTTGGCTATCCATTGAGGATACACTGATGTCACAAGAAAACCGATGTTTATCTTTTTTAAGAGTTCTTCTTTGATTTTTACTGCCATATCAGGGTGAGTTCTTCTCAAATTCGGTTTGACGGGAAGGCACTCTGGCTTCCAAGGAAAATGATGCTCCACGATATCTGTATCCAGACCCGACATATCTTTGCAAGACCAAGCAAATATGTCCACATACTCTTTCAATAGCTCAGTCAACCTATTCTTCACATCGGGATGCAATGATGCTCCAATCTTGACTTCCTTTGGCTCCTGTTCTGAACCTAAATTGATTGTTTCCAATGACTCTTTATATGGGTGAATGGCATTTTCCTCATGCTCGAGAAACCGTGAGACCTCTTCTGGAATCTCATCATATTCTTCTTCTTCCGTCCCAAACACAGAATATTTAAAGTTGGGAGAGGGTGCAAGGTCATTGTATTTAACAGGTTTATTAATTAATCTGCACATGTGATTTGTGATTGCTTTTAGAAACTAACACATATATCAAGTGCTTATGCAGACTTAATTTCAATTATTATTTTACACAAAAGGTTTTTTATTATTACCATTTTCCATGAAAAAGAAGAAAAATAAAAGAAACAATTTTTTTGAGAATCAAAGACAACTTTTATTTATGATTTTAATTATCAAAGCAAACAGATAAGCCCATAAAGTATTAACTTTCATCTTGGGCAGAATGAAAGCTTTTTGCAAAGAAATAAATAAATTACTTTGAGACATGGATGCAAGAGGGAACATCATAAGTGACCCAGTTCTGGATTGTGACTCCAGGCGTCGCATAATTTGGCATTTCCCGATCTTCTTCATCCTCTTCAATAGAATTAATTCTAGAGACAGTTGGATGGAGGTAGCCTCCGATGTGGAAAACATCATGATAATTGCTTGTAGTAGACTTCGGCTTCAAACCTTCGCCTTTTCCATTCTTGGATGAGAACTCCAAACCATCCATGTTCTTGTTTACGGGAGGATCAACGACCTTTCCCCATACTTTAATTGGACCATTGCGCACAACCTGCTTAGAATCTTTGAACAAAGCCATATAATTCTTATTCCTTCTTACATTATCAACAAATAAGGCTTAGAAATGTGTCCCCATAGCAGCCTCATCTACTTCAACAACACTAAAAGATGATATGTGAGATCTCAGCAATGCTTGCTCTCTGTTTATTATAACCATTTTACCTTCACGCATGAATTTCAACTTTTGGTGCAGAGTGGAGGTAACAACCCCTGCTTCATGTATCCATGGACTCCCCATTAGACAACTATATGCGGGCACAATATCCATGATTTGGATAGTGATTTGGAACAGATGTGGGCCTATGTGAATAGGCAGATCAACCTCCCCAATAACCGTATTCCTTGAACCATCGAAAGCATTGACAATAATACCAATTGGACGCATTAGAGCCCTTGATATTTCAACTTCATCAGCGTACCTCTCGGTATCACATTCAAGGCGGATCCATTATCAATCAACACATTTGATAATGTATCGCTTTTACAATTCATGGATATGTGGAGAGACAAATTGTGATTCCTCCCCTCATCAGGCAATTCATCACCGCAAAAGCTTAGGTTATTATATGATGTAATATTACCTACCACACTGCTGAATTAATCTAATGGCATGTCATACTACATAAAGGCCTTGTCCAACACTCTCATTAAAGATTCTCTATGTGCAGCAAAATTCATCAACAAAGCCAAGATAAATATTTTTGAAGGACTCTGCAATAACTGATCCACAATTCGGTAGTCGCTCATTTTGATTATCTTCAAAATATGATCTATGTCCTTATCTAGGGTAGCACCACTGGATTCACTGCAACATTCTTATCTTTGACACATTCCACAACATTCTTACCAGCATTATCATTTCCCGAAACAACTCGTGCAAACACACGACCACTGCGGGTCACTCTACTAGTCTCATCAATATTTCAAACACTAGACAAATTCTGGATGTGAACTTCTACACCATCCTCTAAAATTGTAGCATTATACTTGTACTGTACAACTTTATATGATTTGTAAGGAACGGGCCCTGGCAAGAAAATCACCATAGGGGTAACAACTGGCTTGCTATAGTATTCAATTTCAACAGGGGAAGAATCACTGAAACACAGCACAATCACACTCACACCTTCTTTAGAAAATTTGGACATCAACGAATCATCACCATAGAATATACCTTCATCTGAGGAGAAGATTTCATTCACGGAAGCATATTCATCATCATCTGATTCTTCCTCAACAAAGAAAACTTTGATCTCATTAACCTCGTGGTAATCATATATTTGGCTTGAAACCTTGATAGTTCCATTATCCAACAGCAATTGAGTAACTATTCTCACAATTGGACATCCTCGGGTGTCCCTACAGCAAATTGGCAAGACCCATAGTGATGTTATACCTGACCAACCATGTGGCAGAAAATAGCATGCATTTGTACGAGATCATCATTCATATGTTCAACATCAAATATTCTAAACTCTTCAGGACATCCAGAGCCCATGTTCACTCCCTCCTCATATTGTGCCCTAAGCCTTATTATGTGGATGAGGCCCTCATCCATCATTTCTTGCAAATCAACATTTATCTTATCCAACCTTGTATATTTGTACTACAGATATCATAAACATCATGGTCATGAGTATAGTAACTAAACTCGCAAAGGTCTGTATGCATCATTACCAGGTCTCCTCTAACCAAGTTAATATCATAGATGTGGAAGTCCCCTTGACAACCAGCAACCATGTTAACAACATTATCTCTTCCATATTTTGGGATAGGGTTATATTTTAAATTAGGGCTAACATCTTTGAAAGACAAAAGGCCAGATCTAACCATTTTATGTACCTCAGACTTTAGTGGATAACAATTCTCCACATTATTCCCTGGTGCACCCTGATGGAAGGCTCACGTCTAATCTGCCTTGTAGTACCAAGGTAAAGGGGATGGTACAGCAGGGGGTGGCATAGTATGGACCACTTTTTTTCTGGATCAATGCTGGGAGTAGCTCTGCATAACTCATAGGGATGGAGTCGAAAGGGTCTCTTCTCTAATTCTTCCCTTGACTTCCCTGAGGGGCTGGTCTTTGATAAGCAACTGTAGTCAGAGCCGCATTTACAACTGGAGTTACCAAAGCAACCTGTTGATGATGTTGATGATTTCTTCTAGAAGGATTAACCCTTATCTCTTGAATAAAAACATTAGTTTCTCCTTCTTTCTTCTTAATAATCCCATACGACGACTTCTTCACATTACTTGAACTTTCACTTTTTGTGAGACGACCTTTTCTTACAGCCTCTTCCAAATGGACGCCCATTCCCACCATTTGGGTAAAATCAATGGGTGCACTCGCCACCATTCTCTCATAATAGAATGTACCTAGTGTCTTCAGGAAAATATTTGTCATTTCCTTTTCTTCAATTGGAGGAGTCACTTGGGCGACTACCTCACGCCATCTCTGTGAATATTCATTAAATGATTCCTTGTCCCTCTGGACCATGGCCCTGAGTTGATCACGATCGGGCGCCATGTCCATATTGTATTTGTACTGTCTGATAAATGCTTCACCTAAGTCATTAAAATAATGAATACTTGCATTGTCTATGCTCATGTACCATTTCAACGTTGCACCGGTTAAACTGTCTTGAAAGAAATGAATCAACAAGCGCTGATCATCTGTATGAGTAGACATTATTCTTACATACATCACCAAGTGAGGACGAGGACAAGTGTTTCCCTTGTATTTTTTGAACTCAGGTACTTTAAAATTTGCATGTATCTTTACATTGGGAACCAAGAACATATCATTCACATTCTGCCCAAACAACTCTTTCTGCATTTTGTCAAATTGGTCTTGAAAATCATCCATTCTATCATAGAATCCCAAGCTTTCACTTGGTGGAGCAATAGGGCGATATACATCGTCATTAACAAACGGGACCGAATTCACCGAAGGAGGTGCAGCATAGTGAATCTCATTTCTACCAGCAGGAGCAATATGCACCACAGGAGGTGCAGGAGCAGCAGTAGTCTGAGAAAGCATAGAAAACTAAGGATCCTGATTAAAACCATTTGGCATTCCCAAGGATATCCCGGAGGCATACGATTTTGAACAATAGTTGGAGTAGCAGAAACAGGAACAATTAGAGCTTCATTAGTAACCATTGTCGGTTGAGGATGAACACTTGGTGGGTGATTCTAAGCAGCCACCAAAGATTCCATTAGAGCAGTGAGATTGGTCATGCCAGTATTAAGAGCAGAAGCTTCCTCACGTAGCTCACGATTCTCTTTTTCTAGGTTATCCATCTTCCTTCTGAAATTATCTCAGGTATTGTATTGGTGAGACAACTTGCTGAACAAAGTAAAAAAGCTCAGTAAGACCCCTGGATATGCATAAAAAATGCAAGAAGTATATACAATATGATGCATGATGTGTAATGCACATGATCTATTTTATTATTATTTCAAGGGACTTAAATATTTATAAACAATTTGCAAAATATCAAAGTAATAACACATTTGAAATACTGAAATTTTTAATTATAATAACTTCAAAATTGGATTACAAGTTTCAATAATCCCAAGTAAAAGATTAAAATAATGTCTAAAACTCTAAGAAGAAAATCAGATGGAGATCAGTCTATACGCTGACGCTTCCCGGTAAGTCTAGCAATCTGAGTCTTTAACCTCTGGTTTTCCTCCGCATATCTGGTAGCGACCTCTTTTTAATCATATGAGCCGAGAAGTGAGCAAGTAGTGTATGAATGAGACTTAAGAGAAAATAAATCCCCTTGCCTCTCCATCATCTCTACAGCCCGACTCTCAAGAATCTCAATCAAGTCGTCTTTCTCCTTCAAGTCTTCTCGGTAGGAATTCTCTAGAGTTTGGCACTTATTCTTCTGAGCATTATTTTCCTGTTGCATCCTGACTAAAGCAAGTTGTAGCTCTTCCACATCATCCAATAGTGGATGAGTGGTCTTCACTAATAAATCAGGCATAGGTGCTTCTCAAGAATACGACATCTTCAACTGAATAACTCTGGCTTGTACCGACTGAAGATAAGGCTCTAGAGAAATAGACCCCTAGGTCCCAAGTCCTTCCTGTTAGAACATAGTTTGATTCTACAACCCTCAGAAGAGTGTTGATGATAACAAACACAAATAACAAATATGCACTCTAAATTTGTGTTCTATTTTGTACAGAAGTTCTAACTGAAACAACATCAGAAGTTAAGCCACAAAAGCATTCAAGCTGAGTAATCTGAATATTCTGAAGTATGATGATCAAAATTTGTGCTAAAGAGAAAGATATTCTGATTCTGAATGGAAGTATAACACACTAACAGAACCTTATGTTTATGACTTCCCAAGTTCTGAAGTAAAGCACCATGCAAGATTCCTAAGTTCTGAAGCGTTACTTTTCCATTAAGGAAGTATCATTTACAACGACTACAATCAGACAAGGATCTTCTCAGTATGGAAAGAGAATTAAGTGTCCATTATCATGTTTCCATTTGGACAGACTGCCACGCCTATACAAACAAGCTCACATGATAAATCTTTTACAATTTTCACACAAATGCTCCATACAATCTCAAAAAGCTGCAAAATTTATTTTCATACTATACTCCAAATTCGTGTAATACATCACAGTAGTGATACAGTTTTTGTAACGAAAAACAAATAGTACACAATGAATCTTTTCTTTTTAATAAGTGAATTTCCTTGAGATAAACCGGATTATGGTTATAGTGAAGAAGACTTTGGCAGTTGTCAAAGTAGAATTGTAATCAGTTTGATTAGTGAATTAAGTCTTCATTGGAGAGAGGCGAAATCACCTTGGCGGGTGGACTGGAGTAGTTTGAGATCAATCGAACTAGGATAAAAACCATCGTGTCTATTGCTTTTGATTTTTATGTTTCAATTCAACCCCCCTTCTTGTGTTTTTTACTTCTTCAATTGGCATCAGAGCTCCTGGTTCTGAGTTCATACACTTAATCGTGTCAGTACAGGATCCAAGCTTTAGAAAAACACTATGGTGGGACCAAGCTAAAACGTCAGCAATGACTATCATGATGATATGGACAGAATCAGCAGAAAACCTACAGTCTTTGATGGAGAAAATTTTGACTACTTGAAAGATAGAATTGAGAGCTAATTTCTGGCTCCTGATGCTGACTTATGGGATATGGAAATTGATGGATACATGTGTTGTACCCCAAAATTTGTCCTCCCATTTCCTCAACATTTCCTCAATTTTTTCTCTCACCACAAGACCCTTGGAGCTCAAGATCCAGTTAGGGTTTCCTCTGCTCAAGACTTCTCCTTGCACTGTTGACCCAAATTAGGGTTTGAGTTTGCACAAAGATGTTTTGACCTAAAATGCCTAAGATGACTTTCATGCTTCATATTGGACTCCCAAGTTTATCCATACCAAGTTTCAAGCCTTGATTCCAATCTTTGCCCAGTCAATTGGACAGTTGACCTAGAAATCAGTTGTATTGGGGAAAAAGTCAACTGTGGTCAATTGACAGTCAAACCTCATGATTTTTGACCCACATCAACATTATGAACTCATATGAACCATTTGGTTGAGTTTGGATCATAATCCCACAAGAAATTTGATCAGATCACCAAAAGGCCAAAATGGTCATTTTTAGGGTTTTGACTGCAAAAAGGCAATTTTTGACTGTTTGACCTAACCAATGGCAAACCAAGCTCATATATAGACTCAAGGACCCAATGGCATTGTCTTGACATTTTTAACAAGTTCAAAAGGTCCCAAATGCACAAGATTGACAGATGAATTTTCCAGTCAACTGAGCCAAATTTGACTGTATACTGAAAAGTCAAACTTTGACTTTTTGGTCAAAATCAAGTGTCAAGATTCATTTTCCATTAAAACATGAAACTTGTTCATCAAGAAATAAAAAATCACAAATTAGGGTTTGAAATGAAGAATTTTCATAACTTAGAATTTTTCTAAGTTATGAAAATCCCTAATTTTTTCCTAACTTTGTCCCATTTTTTATCGAGATACATTTGGATTCAAGGAAAACTCAAAACATGAAAGTTGTAGTCCATTGCAAAATCTACAACTTTTATTCACAAAGTTTCCTCAAAAGAAGCTTGCAGCTCAAGTTATAATTTTTGGAACAAGGGTGCAAAACATTCTTAACTTAGAAAAATTTTGACCTATTTTAGGCAGGATTTTTGCCTAACTTCATGGACACTTTTCACTTGCTTCCACTTGGAATCTCAACTTTCATTACTAAGATGGATTGTATTACACATTCCAAGCTTTCCAAAATGTCCAAGAACTTCTCAAACACCCTTGTGGTTAGGGAGAATCAAATTTGTCAATATGGGCAAAAGTCACTTTGTTCATGAGCCATTTCTATGTTCATAACTTGTGCAATTTTTCAAATCAGCATGAGAAAGCTAGTTACAGTCCTCTAATCCTTTTCTTACTCAATAATTAAATTCCAATCCATTGTGCCAAGGCATTATTTTATGCATTTGGTCATTGTACAAAGATTTAAGCCTTAATTGGAAAAAGCACTTTATCCATTTTTGAAAAGTATGGCTTTATGTCAAATTTGCAATCCAAGTAGTACAATAAAAATCCTTTTCGCACAAGTTCAGGAACATATCACGCTGATCAAGAGGGATGGTTGCAGCATGATTAGGGGGCCTGCACAAGTCTAGAAACCAAGTTGACAATTTTTGCTTAAGTTAGAAGACACCTTGCATTTTGAAACACAACTCACATTGCTGCAACCACAAGCCAAAGTAAACTTGTTAAACACATTTCAAATATCAAACCTAAGCTAAGGCACGAGCTAAACACCTTCCAAACCTCATCATTCATCAAAACACCCTCCTACTACAAAAAACAGAGTGACCTCTGCAGTTGGACTTCCATAACTCAATCCACTCGTGCGCCTTGGCCAAAACCAGTTCATACACACTCCATACCACCTATACAAGCTATCCCAAGCATTGGACACAACCTGTAACACCTCTAACCAACTTCACCATTTTCACTTTTTCTGTTTTGCAGGTTGACTTCCATAGCTTGATTCACTTGGTTTCAAAGCAAGCTAAAGGTGGGAGAAGCATCCCTTAACTTCAAGCAAGCTATACAAGTCCTCACATTGCCTTGAGAGTGCCTCCATTGTCAGACATGATCCAAGCTGAACAGGTAAGTTCATGGACTTCTATCTCTCAATCTAGGAAGAGTTAGCTTTAGGTTTATGAATGAAAAATGCTCTACTCATGGCCCTGAAGCTACACATATAATTAATTTCCATTTATATTGCATGTGCTGAGAGAATTTGGAACCTGAACATTAGAAAAAACTTAGGTCAAGAATTAGGGATGGAGAAATTCTCTCTCATTTCTGAGAGTTAGGTCAAGTTCTTTATATGTAGGGATTCGTGGTTTGATGCTTGACATTTTTTATGTTATGAGTTTGTGCTGAAAATCAAAGAATCAGGAGTTGTGGTTGAAGCAATAGAGCGCGCGCATTTTCAAACGTCAGTCTCGAGGTTGAAGACAACCTCTCTTGGGCTTGGCCTGAGATTGCTTTTCCTTTTTGCACCACTGCATTTCACATGCACCCCCTGGCCCATTTTGAGTTTTATTTGTAATTTTTAATTTTTTCTTTTTGATTCTGATTTGTTATATTTTATTAAAGCATAAAAAATATTAAAAATATTTTTTCACTTTTTTTACATTTTATTTGATATTTATTTGGTTTCATTTAGTTTTATATGTAAATAAATACATAATACCTTTTATTTAAAAATACAAAAAATAATACAAACACTTTTATTTTCTGATTTTTATTTTATTTTACCCTTTGAAAACATTTTATAAAAAATATACTTTTTTTTGTAAATATTAAATATTTTATTTTTGTACATATTTAATATATTTAATAAATAATAAATACTTATATATTTATTAGTCTATTTAGGTTAAAAACACAAAAATAATACATTTTTTATTTTTATTAATATTTAACTTAAAAAATACCTTTTTTACAATATACTTCCTTTTATTTATTTTTTATACATAATTAATAAATATTGCATATAATAAATAATTAATACATTTTATTTAGCAAAATTAGGGTTTTTACCCTAAACCTAAAAATTCCAAAAATTAAACCTTTTTATTTTTGTTTATTTGACACATAAAAATTACCTTTTACATACATATAAAAAAAATCATTTTTTTCATCTTATTTATTATATTTTATTTAATTATTGCGCAATTAATTAATTTGTATAATTCAATTTGGATGTAATAGTTAGATTTAAATTTCTTGTTAAAATATCCCCATTTGAACATTTGCACCCCCCATCCCATATATTGTGTTGTAATAATTTAGGACCTTTAAATTCCACACTTTAAACGCTTTCTAAATATGCCATGTTAGAATTAGGGTTTTGTATGCAAATCAAAAACAACAAATAGTTTGACCTAAGTTCAAGATAAACAAGCATGAAAATGGACAACACTAATCACACTTGCACCCCTAGGGTACTCCACTTGTTGCCTTCAATAATGGGCCATATTGCATGTTAGGTATCTTTGGCAAAAAAACAAAATAATTCTAATGATCATAGTCCCTCGATGACGCTTTCAAAAGTTGCCTAAAAAATGATCAAGTCCCTTAAAGGAAAAATTGCCCAAAGATACTTGGCACCATTGCAATCATGGTCTAAACTATGACCCACGCCCGTCCCGTTCACATCCTAAGACAAGATTGTCCACCAAATACAATGGTGGAACAAAATTGTTAAAAGGGTTAAAAACATAGCAAAGATCTTTGAGAATTTTAGGGTAGATAGGTCTTAGTTACTTGCCAACTTGCAAAACAAAAACACTTGCCTATTTTTCAAAACCACACTTCACAATACACTTTCAAAAACATGGAAAACTTTTCAAAAGACATACACCTTTTTATACATCCCAACATGGATCATTACAAAGGTTGCCACTACATTGGCCTCTTTTCAAAACATTTTTCAAACCCACACACAAAGCACCATTTCAAATAATTGAAAATCAAGGCAAGTTGATCTAAGCAAGTAACTAAGAGCCCATGGATAACCATGGATAGAAAGGGTGCTAATACCTTCCCTTTCTATAATCTACTCCCCGAACCCAAGAAAACATCTCAAAGGTTTTTGCTGTGCTTTTTAACCTTTCCTTAGGATAAAATAAAAAGTCGGTGGCGACTCTTGCTCAACCGAAACATTTGCAAAAACAAACGCAAAACCTCAAGTCAGTTCTCCCACCGTATCACAGAACTGGCGACTCTGCGGGGGAGAACTTAAAAGTGGAGTAACCTTAGGGCTTAGATCACCCTCTTGCCTTACTAATTGTTTGCTTTGATTGCTTTATATCTTGGTTCTCTTGTTTGGGTTTGCAATCCTACACCCAGATTTGGGGAAACATTCATAGATAGCAATACGTTGTGGAAACTGTGCGGGGTATACCGACACGGTTGAAGCAATAGCTATATTAGTGCGACATATTTGTGAGTACCGGTAATCCTTAAGTTCAATCAAGGAGAGTACGGGGCCGCTGAGTGATGTCACTAAGCACTAATGACCTAGAACCTTACTTGACCATCTTGGCCTTTCATTAGGGGTAGTGAGATGACCGGCTTTGGTGCAGTCCGAAATTGGTAGATACCCGATACTACACTCATTGAGGGTTGTTTTCTTGGAATATTTTGGTCGCTATTTAAGTGGCTAAACCAAAACAATGAACAATGAAAATAATCCAGTGATATTGAGCTCCTTAGAACCCGGTTACTATTTATAGGACATGTTTTTAAGCCAACTACACTATAGAGGGTACTTACCTATGAAACCCCATGCAAGCCTGAAACTAGGGTTTGGTGTGAATTGCTTGTACATATGTTTTGTGCATACATCATGAACATCATAAAGCATCATATGCATATACTAACCATTTCAAGGGTTTAGATCTTCATCTTTGTTCTTGTTTTGTAGGTCATGGAAATTCCTCGCAGGAAAACTATCCAAGTCGACCTTGTGAGAATCCCTCCTCAACTAAAAGAGCTCACATCAAGAATTCCGGAAAGCTCTCCCTTCAGTGAAAGACATGGTAGACTGCTCAGCCTAGTCAACACCAGCATTGAAGAGGACATGGTAAAGGTGTTTTTCCAGTTCTTTGACCCCCTTCACCACTGTTTCACTTTCCCTGACTACCAATTGGTGCCCACTTTGGAGGAATTTTCTCAACTCCTGAGAATTCCTATCCTTAATCAACTCCCCTACAACGGTACGGAAAAGGAACCAAAGCCTGAAGATGTTGCTCAAGCACTACACCTGCAGCCATCTGACATCAAGGGGCATTGGGAAACTAGAAGCGGTGTCAAAGGCTTCTTGGCAAAATTCTTGTTTGAGAAAGCACAAGAATGTTGGAATTCATTGGACCTACAAGCCTTTGAAGAAATTGTGGCACTTCTCATTTATGGGTTGGTCTTGTTCCCAAATCCTGAGCAGCTTATAGATGTCAACGCCGTCAAAATCTTCTTATCCAGAAATCCAATACCAACATTGCTTGGGGACATTCTTCACTCATTTTACACACGAACAATGAGAAAGAGGGGTGTTCTCATGTGCTGTACTCCTCTCCTTGCAAGGTGGTTTATTTCGCACCTTCCACAATCTGTCTTGAAGAATGACCAAGGCTTAAGGTGGTCACAACGGTTGATGACCCTTACTCACTCTGATGTACATTGGTGTTCTCGGTCCAGAGAAAATGTCATCATCGTCGATCGTTGTGGAGAATTCCCTAATGTTCCATTACTTGGCATTAGGGGAGGCATCACCTACAACCCTTATCTAGCTTTGAGACAATTTGGATATGCACGAAGAGATGGCCCTCACGACATGTTGATTCCTGACCTAGTTTTTGACTTCGACAACGATGCGCAAGGACTTCGCCAAAGATTCATCAGAGCTTGGAGGATGCCTAACAAGGTTGACAGCAAGACACTGGGGCACAAGAACTCCATCCCTCTTGAGCCTTATCTCAAGTGGGTACGAACCCGAGCCCAGAGTCTAATGATGCCTTATCCTCATGTTCTCTCTGTGATTAAAGAGCCCGTTAAGGAAGGAGATGTTCCCTACGCCATCCTATATCCTGACATGCCTACATCGTGGGAAGAGATGCAAAAGAGTTGGATCCAACTCAAGGAGGAACGAAACACTTTTGAAGCCAACTTCTACGCCAGTGAGAAGAAGGTTCTAGAGCTTACCCGCCGACTCCATGAGGAAGAGACCCTCAACACCTACATCGCACCAAAGAGGATGCGCAACGTCTTTTTACCTTGAGAAGTTTTTTGTAATATTTGGCCCATGGGGCATTTATGTACTGGCAAATTCCTTCTTATTAATATGACGTGCATTCTTTTTGTTTGCAACAATTTTGAATATGCTAAATCCTTGAATGCATTGCATACATAAGCATATCATTCATCATGCGCATAAGCAGGTCTCCACACCAGGTTTCCTTATCTTTCTGCTGTTTATTTCAGTAAGATGGATCTCGAACAGACGGTCAAGGACTTGCAGTCTCAGAATTCACAGTTTCAACAACTCCTGATGACCTTGGCTAAGGGTCAAGAAGATCTGAAAGCCCTGTTGGGGAACAAAGAGCAAGTGAAAAAGAAGAAGAAGAGAATCGGGGTGGCTACCCTGGGAAGAAGGTTTGAGGGTGAAGCCAGAAGAGTCCTTGAATTTCCCCCTACATCTGAAGAGGGAATCAGTAAAGGGAATGCGGCTGCGGTACCTTCCGAATCCGAGGTTGAAGAAGAGGAGGCTGAAGAGGAAGATGACTACTCTGATCAACAATACCCGCCCGCCGATGATAAGTACAAGGGTTTGGAAGACAGGTTGGCAGCTATGGAGCTGCAGAGAGTTCCCAGCTTAGATTTCAAAGATTTGGGATTAGTTGCTGGAATTGTGTTCCCCCCGAAGTTCAAAGTGCCAGTTTTTGCAAGGTATGACGGGCTATCCTGCCCGAAGATGCATCTCAGATCATATGTAAGGAAGATCCAACCTTACACTGCCGACAAGAACCTTTGGATCCATTTCTTTCAGGATATCCTTTCAGGGGCTCAACTCGAGTGGTTCTATCAGCTGGATGGAGCCAGTATCCGAAACTGGGAAGACTTGGCCACCGCATTTTATAAACAATATCAGTACAATTCTGACCTCGCTCCTACGCGTACCCAACTTCAGGGTATGTCACTGGGGACGGGCTAAGGATTCAAGGAGTATGTGCAAAAGTGGAGAGTTCTGGCTGGCAGGGTGCAACCACCGCTAACTGACCGTGAGCTCGTTGATATGTTCTTAGGGACCTTGTCTGGTCCATTCTTTAACCATCTGATTGGTAATTCTTCTGCTGGGTTTACAGATTTGATCTTGAGTAGTGAGAGGATAGAAGCTGGTATCAAGTCAGGGAAGATACAGAAAGGTGTCGCTGCGAGTACCGAAAAGAAGCCTTTTAAGAAGGAAGCTAGTGTTGTTTATGGTCCTAGAAGTCAGATTAAACCGGAACGCCGCCAAGCTGTCAATGCATTGGTAATTTCAAAGCCTGCTGCTGCTCCTCAGCAGTATAATCAACAAAGGGGTGAGAGACCCAAAAGGCACTACACTCGGCTCAGCATGACCCTATCTCATATTTTGCCGCAACTACTGTCAACCAATCTGGTAACTGTCAAAGAAGCTCTGAAGGTAGTAAACACATCTTCTCCAAAGTACAACCCCAACGCCCGTTGCGCTTATCACTCTGATAGCCCCGGGCATACTACGGATGATTGCTGGGCTCTGAGGAATAAGGTTCAAGACCTTATTGATGCTAAGGAAATACAGTTTGAGGCGCCCGAAAGACCCAATGTTGTGACTGCTCCCATGCCCCAGCATGTAGTGAGTGCTGTGGAAGAAGACCAATATGTAGCCTCCGTGGAAGAGATTGTTACTCCGTTATCGACAGTTAAAAGGAATTTGTTGCTAGCCGGTTTATTTCCGGGTTGTGGTGAAGATTGCCTTCTATGTGCTGTTTCCCCTTTTGGTTGTCCTTTGCTGAAATCAGGTATCCAAAGCCTGATGGATAGCAAAGAAATCTTGTTCGAGAAGATTGCCGTTCCTGCTGCCCCTGCCGAAGAAGTTTCTATTGTCACTATTTTCAACAAACCTCCCTAGGCTCTCTCAAAGAAGCCTGTCAAAATCATGTCCACTCAGAAGATTGCTCCCATCATCATCATTGTTCCGGGACCTCTCCCTTATACATCCGACAGAGCTGTCCCATGGCATTATGGGGCAGATGTTTATGTTCTTGGAGTAACGCAAGAGTTTGACACAAGTACTGGTGTCAGTAACATCACCGGGCCTGCCAAAATTACCTGCAGTGGTAGGCTGTTCTCACCAGATATTTCGCCACCAGCTATTCAAAAACCTCTTATCATCACACCTGCAAGTGTGCATGTTCCACTTCCTAATCAAGTTCCTGTTTCTACTCCTGCCGCCGAGTCCTCTGACGCTCGGGGCAAAGGGATTGCTACTGATTTGCCTGCCCTGACGGAGGCGCCGAAGACAACCACTGTTGAAGCCTCCCAGCAAGAGATGGAGGAGATCCTCAAGATTATCAAGAAAAGTGATTTCAATGTTGTTGAGCAGTTGGGGCACACCCCCTCTAAAATTTCTATGCTATCACTGTTGTTGTGTTCAGAGGCCCACGCCAAGGCCCTGATTTCCTTCCTGAAGACAGCCCATGTGCCACAAGAAACATCTGCTGATCAATTTACTGATTGTGTGGCTAACTTGACTGCTGATAATGGTCTAGGCTTCTCTGACGCCGATCTGACTGCAAAAGGAAAGAACCATAATGACGCCCTGCATGTCTCTATTGAATGCAGGGGCACTACTCTTGCCCATGTGTTGGTGGACACCGGTTCATCACTGAACGTATTGCCCAAGAAGGCCCTAGACAGATTGGATTGTGAGGGTCTAGAGCTCAAGCCCAGTAACATTGTTGTCCGAGCCTTTGACGGTTCGAAAAGGATGGTACATGGTGAAGTTGACATTCCGATCCGGGTTGGCTCTCAAGTTTTTGATTAAACTTTCTATGTGATGGATATCCGACCATCCTATTCCTGTTTGTTGGGTCGTCCATGGATCCATAAGGCTAGAGCGGTGACCTCCACACTACATCAGAAGCTTAAGTACCCGGTTAGGGGGAAAATTGTTACAGTTCAGGGAGAAGAAGAGTATATGGTCAGCCACCTTAACTCGTTCCGGTACATAGAAATGGATGGGGAATTCATTGAAACCACCTTTCAACACTTTGAAGAAGTTCCTCAGACACTGGCGTCAGCTGAAACTGTGATTGAAAACCCTCCTTTGAAGATGGCTTCCTTAAAGGATGCCCGAGCTGTGATTGAGAAGGGCGAGTGCGCAAACTGGGGCCGACTTCCTGACTTCACTCCGAAGACCGACATGTTTGGTTTGGGTTTCACTGCAGAGGCTCAGAGGGCTGTTCGAAAGGCAAGAATTGGAAGACCTCTTGTGTTCATGACCAACCCAGGAGTGAATGTTATTGAAGACGAAGTGGAGGAATCTGAATTCGACAGCTGGATCTACCCAACAACCGACAGTGGACCAAGCAACTGGACTGCCAAAGACTTCACACCTATTACTTTTGTCACTCAGTAATGAACTCTTTTGTTTTCAATTTGTAACAAACAATATGTTGAAACTTTTAAGGCTCGGTGTCCTACCCGGGGCACCATGGCTTCATTTGTGAGGGCTTTTGTATGTCATTTTCATATATCATTAATCAAAACATTGGACGTTTGTTGCATTTCAAAATCTTGCGCTCCTTTTCTTTCTTTATTATATATTGCAAAACAGCTATATTTACACACACTCACTTATACAAGTTCCAATCCACTCTGGATCTCACTGGTAACGACTCTGCTACTGCCAGTTATGACTTCGAAAATCCGATCAACTTAGCCGAAGACGAAGGTGAAGATGATTGCGAAGTGCCTGGTGAACTTGCAAGACTGCTACTCCAGGAAGAGAGGACCATTCCGCCACATGAAGATCCAGTGGAAACGGTAAATCTGGGTACTGAGACAGACAGAAAGGAGGTCAAGATTGGTGCCAATCTAGAGCTCAGTGTGAAGCAACGATTGATTCAGATGCTGCATGACTATGTGGAAATCTTTGCCTGGTCTGACGAAGACATGTCTGGGTTGGATACCGACATTGTGGTTCATCACCTACCTACCAAGGAAGATTGCCCTCCGGTAAAACAGAAGGTCCACCGTATGCGTCCAGAGATGTCCGAGAAAATCAAAGCTGAGGTTATGAAACAATTTGATGTCGGGTTTCTAGTAGTGACTTCTTACCCTCAGTGGGTTGCCAACGTGGTTCTAGTGCCGAAAAAGGATGGTAAGGTCTGAATGTGTGTTGATTACAGGGATTTGAACAGGGCCAGCCCCAAGGATGATTTCCCTCTGCCTCATATCGATGTCCTGGTTGACAACACTGCTCAGCATAAAGTTTTCTACTTCATGGACGACTTCTCCGGTTATAATCAGATCAAGATGGCTCCTGAAGACATGGAGAAGACCACTTTCGTTACTCAGTGGGGCACCTTTTGCTACAAGGTCATGCCATTTGGGTTGAAGAATGCTGGGGCAACTTACCAACGTGCCATTGTTGCTTTATTTTACGATATGATCCACCACGAGATAGAAGTGTATGTCGATGATATGATTGCAAGGTCCCAAACTGAGGAGGAACACCTTGACCATCTACGGAAGCTGTTTGATCGTCTGAAGTTGTACAAGCTGAGGTTGAACCCAAACAAGTGCACCTTTGGGGTAAGATCTGGAAAACTACTAGGTTTCATTGTAAGCGACAAAGGTATTCAAGTGGACCCTGCCAAAGTGAAGGCCATACAAGAGATGCCAACTCCCAAGACAGAGAAAGAAGTCAGTGGCTTTCTAGGACGGTTGAACTACATTGCCCGATTCATCTCACATCTAACTGCTACCTGTGAACCAATCTTCAAACTACTGAAGAAAGATCAAGTAGTACGTTGGAATGACGAATGTCAGGCCTCTTTCGAAAAGATCAAAGAGTATCTGCAAGAACCACCCATTCTTATGCCCCCGGTTGAAGGGAGACCTCTAATCCTATACTTGACAACTCAATGGGGTATGTGCTGGGGCAGCATGACGAGTCTGGCCAAAAAGAACACGCCATTTATTACCTGAGCAAAAAGTTTACCGACTGTGAGACTCGGTACTCACTGCTCAAGAAAACTTGCTGCGCTCTGGTATGGGCTGCTCGCCGGCTGAGATAGTATATGTTGACTCACACTACCCTGTTGATTTCAAAAATGGATCCAATCAAGTACATATTCGAAAAGCCTGCTCTGTCCGGAAGAATAGCAAGATGGCAAATGATCTTGACAGAATATGACATCCAGCACACGACTCAAAAAGCAATCAAGGGAAGTGTATTGGCAGACCATTTGGCACACCAACTGGTGGACGATTACCAGTCGTTGAACTTTGAATTTCCAGACGAAGATATCATGGTAGTGACTGATTGTGAAGTACCTGGACCGGATGAAGGACCTGAGGAAGGATCCCGATGGTCTATGCACTTTGACGGAGCCTCAAACGCTTTGGGTAATGGTTTCGGCGCTGTGATCATATCCCCCAAAGGCACTCATACTCCACTCACCGCTCGGCTATGTTTCAACTGCACCAACAACATGGCGGAGTATGAGGCATGCATCATGGGTCTTCAAGCTGTAATTGACTCAAGGATCAAGTTTCTGAGTGTCTTCGGAGATTCTGCTCTCGTGATCAATCAGATCAAAGGCGAGTGGGATACGAAACACCCAAATCTTATTCCTTACAAGGTGTATGTGCTGACATTGCTTCCCCACTTCGAGGAGATAACTTTTGAACACTTCCCAAGAGAGGAGAATCAGTTAGCGGACGCGTTGGCTACAATGTCTTCTATGTTCAAAGTCAAATGGGACAACGAGGCGCCCCGGATCATTATCTGGAAATTGGACGAACCTGCATATTGCTGTGATCTTGAGGCCGAAGAGGTAACAGAGAAACCCTGGTATCATGAAGTGAAGAGGTACTTGGAAGCTCAATAATACCCCGAAGGTGCATCTGTTAATGACAAGAAGTTCCTGAGAAGGTTCGCGGCAAAGTTCTTCTTCAGCAACGACATTCTCTACAAGCGAAACCATGATTCAACTTTATTGCGTTGTGTGGATAAGACTGAAGCAGAAAAGATTATGGCAGAGCTACATGAAGGTACATTCGGGACACATTCCAGTGGACATACCATGGCAAAGAAAATCCTTCGGGCAGGATATTTCTGGTCCACAATGGATGCCGACTGTTATCAGCATTCTCGAACTTGTCATAAATGCCAGATCTATGCTGATAAAGTGCACATTCCTCCGGTTCCTCTGAACGTCTTGACAGCACCTTGGCCTTTTGCAATGTGGGGCATTGATATGATCGTTGAAATCAGACCGACGGCATCCAACGGGCATCACTTCATACTGGTAGCAATTGATTACTTCACGAAATGGGTTGAAGCAGCTTCCTATGCTACCGTAACCAAGAGCGTCGTGGCACGGTTCATTCGGCAGAACCTGATCTGTCGATACGGTATACCTGAAAGGATCATTACGGATAATAGTACCAATCTTAACAACAAGATGATCACTGAGCTCTGCGAGCAATTCAAGATAAAGTACAACAACTCTTCTCCTTACCAGCCGAAGATGAATGGGGCTGTAGAAGCAGCGAATAAGAATATCAAGAAGATTGTGCAGAAGTTGACAGTGACCTATAAGGATTGGCATGAGATGTTACCGTTTGCTCTTCATGGGTACCGCACCTCAGCACGGACGTCAACAGGGGCAACTCCCTTTTCCTTGGTCTATGGCATGGAGGCAGTCTTGCCTATTGAAGTCCAGATACCCTCTCTCCAGATAATGAAGGATGCATGTTTGAGCGAAGATGACTGGATCTAGACTCGGCTTGATCAATTAAATCTAATTTACGAAAAGAGACTCATTGCTATTTGTCATGGTCAGACGTACCAAAAACGGATGATCAGGGCATTTAATAAGAAAGTCAGACGACAAGAGTATCAAGTCGGAGACCTGGTAATCAAGTGCATCATTCTTCCTCAAAGTGATCCCAGGGGCAAATGGACCCTTACATACGAAGGGCCATTTGTGGTTAAACATATCTTCTCAGGAGGAGCCATGATTCTAACCACCATGGATGGTGACGACCTTCCTCACCCCGCCAATGCAGACATAGTAAAAAGATACTACGCATGAATCAAAGACCCGCTAGGTTGACACACCTAGGCAAAAATAAGGGCTTCCCGGCGAACCAAAAGGGTTCGGGAAAAAATAAGGGATGGAAACGAAAAAGGCGGCTTGGGCAAAAATGGGTATCTCGGTTGACTGAAAACCCAAAAGGGCGGTCCAGGCAAAAGTTAGGGATAAAGCGTAATACTATGTCTCAATGGATCACCTTGCATCCAGAATTCGGCATCAACCATCAGACTTCGGCATCGATCAATCAGCTTCATCTTCAACTAAACAACAAAGTGATGAGACGCTTGAAGACATAAAGGCGATAGCAGAGTTGAAACCAAGTGGGATTATTTTTCACACAGCTGTTTTGTTTCCTTTTCAAAATTGTATAAACTTTATGTTGTTCGGCGGCGTTCTCTTACTAGGACGTCAGCCTCCTGTACAAAAACGCCTATTTACAGGCAAATTTCAAAATCAATACAAGTTCAATTTTTCAGACAAATTATCCATCGTTTTTCCTTTTTCTGTTTTGTTTTGCAAAAAGCGTCCAATGTTCAATTTTGATATATGCATTTGACATTAATTGCCAGATATTTGCATGAGAAACAAAGGACTAATTACAGGTGACATCAGAAACAGGGGCAATTTAGAATTGTCTAAGCGATTTAGTTGCTCTGTCCACCAAGGTACCAAGGTAAGTTCGGCTGAAGAACGTGACCAAGTTACCTCAACTCCCCACAGAGTAAGACCAGATTTCAGCAATACTCTCCCGTCAGCCCCGAAAAGTCACTTTGTTCCCCTAGCAAGTCAGCAATACTCTCCTCAAGCAGAGTTAGTATACTGTCAGCCTTAAGGAAGTTGGGTATCCCCAGAAGATCTCAAAAATCCCCAGCGGAGTATACGGATGTTCCTAAGCAAGCATCCCCGGCAGTCTTAATATAAGATTGTTCCCCGGCGGAATACCAACTCCCCAGTACAGTCTGAAAAGTTTCCCCAGGAGAGTCTAATCATTATCCCCAGCAGGTCTTGAAGCTTATCCCCAGTAGATTCTGGAAGCTTATCACCTGCAGACTAATTACCACGGAAAGTTCGTCCTCGGCGAAGTTCTTCCTACCCACAGCGGAGTTCATCAAGTTCCCCAACATAACTTATCAGCAGAATCCCCAGCGGAGCTCTCATCAAAACCTCAACAAAGTATCTCTTACCACAGAGTAATTCCCCTCAGAGTAATCTCTCCAACAAGTTTATTCCCCAACGGAGTCATCTTCTCCTACCGGTTTATTTTGGCAACTATCATCCCCAGCGGAAGCGAAGAACTCTACTCTTCAATATCAGCCCAGGGTTTGATTCCCCAGCCAGTCGTCAAGGATTTACTTTCCTAGACAAAAATACATCCATAAGACATTTCACATTTCATACATCCTGCTTACATACATGACAGAGTGCATACAACACTATCTCATTTTGAGCATCATGACATCATGCATTTCATACATCATGACATTGCATACAACTGATGTTTTGCCTTTTCAGGAAAAAGGACACTCCAAAGTTGATCACTATCAACTATCGCAATTCCAGATTCGATTCCTGTATCTAGCCAGGGCATATCTGTGAACGATTGACTGTAGATTCGACTCCTGTATCTAGCCAGGGCATATCTGCATGAAGAGTTTGAAGATCAACCCCTGTAATAGGCCAGGAAATTATCTTTCATTCTCAGGTCAGAGGCTTACACCTGTATCCAGCCAGGAAATCTATCTCTATCAATCTTTTTCAATTCCAGATTCGATTCCTGTATCTAGCCAGGGCACATCTGTGAGCAATTAATTCCATATTCGATACCTGTATCCAGCCAGGGCATATCTGTAGACGACAATTCCAGATTCGATACCTGTATCCAGCCAGGGCATATCTGTAGATGAAAATTCCAGATTCGATACCTGTATCCAGCCAGGGCATATCTGTAGACGACAATTCCAGATTCGATACCTGTATCCAGCCAGGGCATATCTGTAGACGACAATTCCAGATTCGATACCTCTATCCATCCAGGGCATGTCTGTAGACGACAGTTCCATATTCGATTCCTGTATCTAGCCAGGGCACAGTTGTGAGCAACGAATTATAGATTCGATACTTGTATCTAGCCAGGGCATATCTGCATGAAGAGACTGAAGATCAACACCTGTAACAAGCCAGGAAAACATCTCTCTTTCTCAAAGTACACAAGTTCTCGCTAAGGAATCTCTTATGCGATCAACACTTCCAAATGGCATCTATAAGCCCATTCCCGACAAGGTTCTGTCACGTCTCCAGATGGCATCTATAAGCTCATCCTCTCTCCAAATGGCATCTATAAGCCCATTCCCGACATCACATTGTTGATACTCTACCATGCGAGTGCAAATTTCCGGGCACTCTAGTGTCCAATCTCCTTTTACCCTCGAGTCGCGAAAGGCAAACTTGCCAATCTAACTCTTCAGGTTCAAGAAGATTGAACAGGAGCAACTGTTGTACCCCAAAATTTGCCCTCCCATTTCCTCAACATTTCCTCAATTTTTTCTCTCACCACAAGACCCTTGGAGCTCAAGATCCAGTTAGGGTTTCCTCTGCTCAAGACTTCTCCTTGCACTGTTGATCCAAATTAGGGTTTGAGTTTGCACAAAGATGTTTTGACCTAAAATGCCTAAGATGACTTTCATGATTCATATTGGACTCCCAAGTTTATCCATACCAAGTTTCAAGCCTTGATTCCAATCTTTGCCCAGTCAATTGGACAGTTGACCTAAAAATCAGCTCTATTTGGGAAAAAGTAATTGTGGTCAATTGACAGTCAAACCTCATGATTTTTGACCCACATCAACATTATGAACTCATATGAACCATTTGGTCAAGTTTGGATCACAATCCCACAAGAAATTTGATTAGATCACCAAAAGGGCAAAATGGTCATTTTTAGGGTTTTGACTGCACAAAGGAAATTTTTGACTGTTTGACCTAACCAATGGCAAACCAAGCTCATTTATAGACTCAAGGACCCAATGTCATTGTCTTGACATTTTCAACAAGTTCAAAAGGTCCCAAATGCACAAGATTGACATATGAATTTTCCAGTCAACTGAGCCAAATTTGATTGTATACTGAAAAGTCAAACTTTGACTTTTTGGTCAAAATCAAGTGTCAAGATTAATTTTCCATTAAAACATGAAACTTGTTCATCAAGAAATCAAAAATCACAAATTAGGGTTTGAAATGAAGAATTTTCATAACTTAGAATTTTTCTAAGTTATGAAAATCCCTAATTTTTTCCTAACTTTATCCCATTTTTTCATCAAGATACATTTGGATTCAAGGAAAACTCAAAACATGAAAGTTGTAGTCCATTGCAAAATCTACAACTTTGATTCACAAAGTTTCCTCAAAAGAAGCTTTCAGCTCAAGTTACAAGTTTTGGAACAAGGGTGCAAAACATTCTTAACTTAGAAAAATTTTGACCTATTTTAGGCAGGATTTTTGCCTAACTTCATGGACACTTTTCACTTGCTTCCACTTGGAATCTTAACTTGCATTACAAAGATGGATTGTATTACACATTCCAAGCTTTCCAAAATGTCCAAGAACTTCTCAAACACCCTTGTGGTTAGGGAGAATCGAATTTGTCAATATGGGCAAAAGTCACTTTGTTCATGAGCCATTTCCATGTTCATAACTTGTGCAATTTTTCAAATCAGCATGAGCAAGCTAGTTACAGGCCCCTAATCCTTTTCTTACTCAATAATTAAATGCCAATCCGTTGTGCCAAGGCATTATTTTGTGCATTTGGTCATTGTACAAAGATTTAAGCCTTAATTGGAAAAAGCACTTTATCCATTTTTGAAAAGTATGGCTTTATGTCAAATTTGCAATCCAAGTAGTACAATGAAAATCCTTTTCGCACAAGTTCAGGAACATATCACACTGATCAAGAGGGATGGTCTCAGCATGATTAGGGGGCCTGCACAAGTCTAGAAACCAAGTTGACAATTTTTGCTTAAGTAAGAAGAAACCTTGCATTTTGAAACACAACTCACATTGCTGCAACCACAAGCCAAAGTAAACTTGTTAAACACATTCCAAATATCAAACCTAAGCTAAGGCACGAGCTAACCACCTTCCAAACCTCATCATTCATCAAAACACCCTCCTACTGCAAAAAACAGAGTCACCTCTGCAGTTGGACTTCCATAACTCAATCCACTCGTGCGCCTTGGCCAAAACCAGTTCATACACACTCCATACCACCTATACAAGCTATCCTAAGCATTGGACACGACCTATAACACCTCTAACCAACTTCACCATTTTCACTTTTTCTGTTTTGCAGGTTGATCTCCATAGCTTGATTCACTTGGTTTCAAAGCAAGCTAAAGGTGGGAGAAGCATCCCTGAACTTCAAGCAAGCTGTACAAGTCCTCACATTGCCTTGAGAGTGCCTCCATTGTCAGACACGATCCAAGCTGAACAGGTAAGTTCATGGACTTCTATCTCTCAATCTAGGAAGAGTTAGCTTTAGGTTTATGATTGAAAAATGCTCTACTCATGGCCCTGAAGCTACACATATAATTACTTTCCATTTATATTGCATGTGCTGAGAGAATTTTGAACCTGAACATTAGAAAAAACTTAGGTCAAGAATTAGGGATGGAGAAATTCTCTCCCATTTCTGAGAGTTAGGTCAAGTTCTTTATATGTAGGGATTCGTGGTTTGATGCTTGACATTTTTTATGTTATGAGTTTGTGCTGAAAATCAAAGAATCAGGAGTTGTGGTTGAAGCAAGAGAGCGCGCGCATTTTCAAACGTTTGTCTGGAGGTTGAAGACAACCTCTCTTGGGCTGGGCCTGAGATTGCTTTTCCTTTTTGCACCACTGCATTTCACATGCACCCCCCTCACCCATTTTGAGTCTTATTTGTCATTTTTAATTTTTTCTTTTTAATTCTGATTTGTTATTTTTTTATTAAAGCATAAAAAATATTAAAAATATTTTTTTCACTTTTTTTACATTTTATTTGATATTTATTTGGTTTCATTTAGTTTTATATGTAAATAAATACATAATACCTTTTATTTAAAAATACAAAAAATAATACAAACACTTTTATTTTCTGATTTTTATTTTATTTTACCCTTTGAAAACATTTTATAAAAAATATACTTTTTTTTGTAAATATTAAATATTTTATTTTTGTACATATTTAATATATTTAATAAATAATAAATACTTATATATTTATTAGTCTATTTAGGTTAAAAACACAAAAATAATACATTTTTTATTTTTATTAATATTTAACTTAAAAAATACCTTTTTTACAATATACTTCCTTTTATTTATTTTTTATACATAATTAATAAATATTGCATATAATAAATAATTAATACATTTTATTTAGCAAAATTAGGGTTTTTACCCTAAACCTAAAAAATCCAAAAATTAAACCTTTTTATTTTTGTTTATTTGACACATAAAAAATACCTTTTACATACATATAAAAAAATCATTTTTTGCATCTTATTTATTATATTTTATTTAATTATTGCACAATTAATTAATTTGTATAATTCAATTTGGATGTAATAGTTAGATTTAAATTTCTTGTTAAAATATCCCCATTTGAACATTTGTACCCCCCATCCCATATATTGTGTTGTAATAATTTAGGACCTTTAAATTCCGCACTTTAAACGCTTTCTAAATATGCCATGTTAGAATTAGGGTTTTGTATGCAAATCAAAAACAACAAATAGTTTGACCTAAGTTCAAGATAAACAAGCATGAAAATGGACAACACTAATCACACTTGCACCCCTAGGGTACTCCACTTGTTGCCTTCAATAATGGGCCATATTGCATGTTAGGTATCTTTGGCAAAAAAACAAAACAATTCAAATGATCATAGTCCCTCGATGACGCTTTCAAAAGTTGCCTAAAAAATGATCAAGTCCCTTAAAGGAAAAATTGCCCAAAGATACTTGGCACCATTGCAATCATGGTCTAAACGATGACCCACGCCCGTCCCGTTCACATCCTAACACAAGATTGTCCACCAAATACAATGGTGGAACAAAATTGTTAAAAGGGTTAAAAACATAGCAAAGATCTTTGAGAAATTTAGGGTAGATAGGTCTTAGTTACTTTCCAACTTGCAAAACAAAAACACTTGCCTATTTTTCAAAACCACACTTCACAATACACTTTCAAAACAACTTTCAAAAACATGGAAAACTTTTCAAAAGACATACACCTTTGTATACATCCCAACATGGATCATTACAAAGGTTGCCACCGCATTGGCCTCTTTTCAAAACATTTTTCAAACCCACACACAAAGCACCATTTCAAACAATTGAAAATCAAGGCAAGTTGATCTATGCAAGTAACTAAGAGCCCATGGATAACCATGGATAAAAAGGGTGCTAATACCTTCCCTTTCTATAATCTACTCCCCGAACCCAAGAAAACATCTCAAAGGTTTTTGCTGTGCTTTTTAACCTTTCCTTAGGATAAAATAAAAAGTCGGTGGAGACTCTTGCTCAACCGAAACATTTGCGAAAACAAACGCAAAACCTCAAGTCAGTTCTCCCACCGTATCACAACATGCATCCCGTGGATAAAAGTGGTCAGAAGATAGATAGAAAAAGAATGTCTGACCAACAAAAGCGTGACTTCATAAACCATCATAAGTCCAGAACAATTTTTCTCAGTGCCATCTCATATTTATAGTATGAGAAGATCTCAAACAGAGAGACAGCCAAAAACATGTTTTACTCTCTAAGAATGACGCATGAAGGCAACATACAAGTTAAAGAAACCAAGGCCCTTGCGCTCATTCAGAAATATGAAGCCTTCAAGATGGAAGAAAGTGAATCCATATAAGCAATGTTCTCAAGATTCCAGATTTTAGTTACTGGACTGAGAGTTCTTGACAAAGGGTATTCTACTGCTGATCACGTAAAGAAGATCATTAGAAGTCTACCAAAGCAATGGAGGCCAATGGTCACTACTCTCAAGATGGCAAAAGATCTCAACAAGATATCTCTAGAGGAACTTGTTAGCTCCCTCAGAAGTCATGAGATAGAGCTAGAACATGACGAGCCTCAGAGGAAAGGTAATCCTTTAGCATTAAAATATAACAAAAAACATGATTCTAAAGTTTTGTAGGCTATGGAAGAAACCTATGATGGATCCTCATCAGAAGAAAACGAATTCTCTTCTCTCCAGAAGGATCATTCAGTTGTGGAAGTGGAGGCAAAGAAAATTCAGAAATTCCAGAGGATCAGGGAATCAGAACGAATCCTCCTCCGGATATAGAAAGTCTGAGCCCTCCTCTGGACACAGAAGGTCTGAAGCTTCTTCTGGTCACAAAAAGTCAAACAACAGAGATATCATCTGCTATGAGTTCAATGAACAAGGGCACTACAAAAGTGATTGTCCAAGGCTTCAGAAGGAGAACCCGAAAAAGAAGTTATTCAAGGAGAAGAAGAAAAGTATCATGGAAACATGGGATGATTCAGATACTTCTGACGCAGACTCAAAGACAGATAATGAAAGAGCCAACATTTCTCTTATGGAAAATGTGACAGAAGACAGTGAAGCATCTGGGTCAGACTCAGAATCAGACACAAAAGAGGTATTTCCTGACTTTACTGTTAATTTTACCAAAGCTAAACTAGGATAAAGTCTGAGTGAAATTCTTGAAAGGTATTAGCAACTCAGAGTCATATTCAAGAACCTGAAAAAGGATCTTGTTTTTGAATCTGAAGAAACTGAGAGTCTTAGATTAGAAAATTCTGAGTTAAAGGAAAAAATTTCAAAACTAGAAAATGATTTACAAAACTCTCCGAAGGAAATAATCTCAGAGGCTCCCAGTAATGCTGATAAGATCATAAAAGAATATGATCACAACTTTCAGAAGGTTCTCGCTAAAAACATAGATAGAAGCAAGATAACTTCAATGATCTATGGAGCTAGCAGAAATGGCAGAAAAGGAATAGGATACCAAGGTAAGGTATCTCCACCTAATAAAGTGATGGACCTAGTAATTAAACGCATACCACTAAAATCTCATTTCACTTATGGGCACACACATGATCTGAAATACACTAGTAATGATTATTCTGCCAAACCAAAATTCAAACAGAATTTTTGTAAAGCTGACAAACCAGGAACCAAAAAGATATGGGTACCTAAGGACAAAATTATACATGTAGCAGATATCTTTAGTAGCAAGGCTAAAACACCAGTCATGGTACCTGGACTCTGGATGCTCTCGACACATGACGAGAAGAAAGCATATGTTCCAAATCCTGGAACTTAAACCTGGAGGCTACGTGGGTTTTGGAGGCAATCAAAGAGGGAAGATCATTTTATCTAGAACAGTAGGTAACGGTAACCTTTCTTCTATTAATAATGTGTTGTTAGTTAATGGATAGATGTATAACCTGTTATCCATAAGTCAATTAAGTGATAACGGTTATGATATAATCTTTAATCAAAATTCATGCAAAGTTGTTAGTCAGAAAGATGGAACTATACTGTTTATTGGAAAGAGGAAAAACAACATTTATAAGATAAAACTTTATGAACTAAAGAGTCTGAATGTAAAATGCCTTCTTTCTGTTAACAACAAGAAATGGGTCTGGCACAGAAGATTGTGGCATGCTAGTATGGGAAGAATATTTCATATTAACAAACTCAATCTAGTTAGAGGACTTCCTAATCTGAAGTTCAGCTCAAATGCTCTGTGTGAAGCATGTCAGAAAGGCAAATTTTCAAAACCTGCTTTTAAAGCTAAAAATGTTGTTTCTACCTCTAGGCCATTAAAACTTTTGCACATATATTTATTTGAACCAGTAAAAACTGCATCTATTAGTGGCAAGAAGTGTGGGTTAGTGAACGTAGATGACTATATCGGATGGACATGGGTAAAGTTATTAAGACACAAGGACGAGTCACACTCTATGTTCGTTGCTTTCTGTAACCAAGTTCGAAATGATAAGGATCTTAGAATTGTCAAAGTCAGAAGTGATCATGGTGGAGAGATTGAAAACAAAAAATTTGAAATTTTTTTTGATGAAAAAGGCATTTCGCATGATTTCTCTTGTCCTAGAACTCCCCAACAAAATGGAGTTGTAGAACGAAAGAACAGAACATTGCAAGAAATGGCCAGAACCATGATCAATGAGACTAACATTTCTAAGATCTTCTAGGCAGAAGAAATTAACACAATGTGTTACATTTAGAATAGAATCTCAAAAAGACCTATTCTAGAAAAGACTCCATATGAATTGTGGAAGAACAAAAAGCCCAAAATTTCTTATTTCCATCACTTTGGACGTACATGTTTTATTCTGAACACTAAAGAACATCTGAACAAGTTTGACACTAAAGCTCAGAAGTGTATTATGTTAAGATACTCGTAAAGCTCAAGAGGGTACAGAGTATACAATATAGAAACACAAATTGTTGAAGAGTCAATCAATGTTAGATTTGATGATAAGCTTGACCATCAAGAGTTATAGCAGAATGAATCTTTTACAAATATAGAAGTTGAATTCACAGGTGCTGAAGGCAACTCATCAGAAGTTCCTAACAGAGACGCTCCAATAATGTCAGAAGGAAATGTCACCAGCATTCCAGTACCTTCTGTTCATCAACTCTAGAAAAAGTTATCCAAAATCAGCATAGGTCACCCTGAAGATAAGATTCTGGGAAAGAAGGATGATCAAATCAGAACAAGATCAACATTCATGAACTCTGAAGAATCCCTCATGGGATTGGTATCTCTGATTGAACCAACAACAATTGATGAAGCTCTTCTAGACAATGACTGGATTCTGGAAATGCATGAGGAGTTAAACCAATTCACCATAAATAACGTATGGGATCTGGTTCCCAAACCAAAAGGATTCAACGTCATTAGAACAAAATGGGTTTTAAAAAAAAACTAAATGAGCAAGGAGAAGTCATCAGAACAAGGAACGACTGCTTGCACAAGGTTATAGTCAGCAAGAAGGGATAGACTATACAGAAACCATTAATCCATTCGGCAGGTTAGAATCTATCAGACTTTTAATCTCTTTTGCTGTAAACAATGGCATCACTTTGTATCAGATGGATGTCAAAAGTATATTCTTAAATGATTACATTGATGAAGAGATATATGTGCACCACCCCCCTGTGTTTTAAAATTCCAAAAACCCAGAATATGTTTTCAAACTAAAGAAGTCACTTTATGGTCTGAAACATGCTCCCAGAGCTAGGTATGAAAGACTAAGTAACTTTCTGTTAGAAAAGGAATTTACCAGAGGGAAAGTGGACACAACCTTGTTCTGTAAGACATTTAAGAATGACATTTTAGTTTGACATATTTATGTAGATGATATCATATTTGTATCTACTAAACCTTCTCTGGGAATAGAATTTGCTAAGTGCATGCAGGCAGAGTTTGAGATGAGCCTGATGGGAGAACCTAAATTCTTTCTGGGAATTCAGATCAATCAGACTCCAGGAGGAACTTACATTAACCAAAGAGAATACGTCAGAGAATTTTTGAAGAAATTTGACCTCTCAGAATATAATCCATCAAAGAATCCAATGCATCCCACGTGCATTCTGGAAAAGGAAGAGGTAAGTAAAAAGGTACAGGAGAAGATCTACAAAGGTATGATTGGTTCTCTCCTTTATCTGACAGCTTGAAGGCCTGACATTTTATATAGTGTTTGTTTATGTGCTAGATTCAAATCAGATTCTAGAGAATCTCACTTAACAACAGTTAAGAAAAAATTCAAGTATCTGAAAGGTACTACTAACCTGGTTTTATTTTATAGAAAATCCAATAAATATAGTTTAGTAGGATACTGTGATGCTGATTTTTCTGGAGATAGAGTAGAACGTAAAATTATTTTTGGAAGCTGCCAGTTTCTGGGAGACAATCTGATCTCATGGACCAGTAAGAGACAGTCTAAAATTGTGTTGTAAACAGCAGAAGCTGAATACATTGCAGTTGTTGGATGCAGCACACAGATGCTCTGGATGAAAAGTCATCTTGAAGACTTCAACATATTTGAGAGTAACATCCCTATTTTCTGTGATAATACTTCTGAAATATGTTTATCCAGAAATACTATTTTGCATTGTAGGGCTAAGAATATAGAAATAAAATATCATTTTATTAGGGACTATATTCAGAAAGGAATTCTCACTTTTAAATTTATTGACACAGACCATCGATGGGCTGATGTCTTTACAAAACCCCTTTCTGAAGATAGATTTAATTTCATTCTGAAGCATCTCAGCATGAAATTATGTCCAGAATAAGAAGTTTTATTTTCATATTCTGTAACCCTCAGAACTTTATATTTTTTGTGAACATCTGATAAACTTTTGTTCAGAAGTTAGGAGTACAGTTGCTTCAGAATCTATCTATGAAGATCTGAACCTTTCATTTCAAAGATAGAGGCGTGCAGTTCACACCATCAAACATCTGTCATCCTCTCACATGCTACCTTATGAGTCTGAACACGCGTTCAAATTATGAAGGGTCTAAGGCTCTGATTGGATGCATTGAGACACTTGTTAATGGTAACTGTTCTATATCTACACGCAATCCCCTAATTTCAGGTTTTATAATTACAATATTATCATTACTTATTTTCTCTTTCTTCATGGTTAAGTTTTCAAAAGTGTTTATAAATCCAAATTCACTATTTCATTCACTTCATACTGCATCCATTATTCTCTCTCGCTCTCCTTTTGCAAAAACCATTTTCTCAGTATTCTTCAAAAAAAATCCGTGTGAACAATGGGATCCTCATTAAGCATCAAAAATCTCCACAGTGCTCCTGGTTCTTCTTCAACAGAACAGTATGAGGAACCCATAAGAATGTTGCTCACTCCAGTCGACAATCATGAAGTTCTATGTCAGTTAATCTTTGATTTTGAGAGCTTAAAGGAAAATGGCTTTGATTTGTATGAAGATGTGACGGCTCAGGGCTAGAACAAATACTTTGATCGTCTATTGGGTCCAGTATTTCCTATTCTTGTTAAGGAATTCTGGATTCATACTACTTCATCCAACCATCAGGTTACATCATATGTTATGGGGAAGAAGATAATGATTACAAAAGACTTGATTGGGAAACTTATTTGGTAAAATGGCGGAGGTGTCAGGTGCATTGACATGGTTGATAAGTGTTCAGACCTAAAATTTATTTCTACGGTCATTTTCACCTCTGGACAGCCATCCAGCAAGATAAGAGACTTGAAAGATTATTACAGAATCTGGGCCAAGATCATTTTGGGTTGCATAAATCACAGGAAGCCTACAATCTCTCCTGACTACATCAACATTAATCAGCAGTTTCTGTTGTACTTCATTTCAAAGAAGACCAAAATAAATCTTTCACAATTCCTCTTCAATCATCTGAGAACAAGCGTGAAAGAAACAAGGGAAGAAGAAAGAACAAAGAGGGATTGGATTCCTCTGGGAAGATTGATTTCTGACATTTTGACTTAGAACAGGATGATAGAACATCTGACAAAGGCTCAGGAGATCAGCACTATGGAGCCAAGTGCTGGAAAACCACTAAATGCCAAGAATCTGAAGAAAATGAAGATTATTGAAAGCATTTAGAAGGAACCAACAATTTCCTCTCATGAAGTCATCACATCTAGGAGAATTCCTCTGAAAGATTTTCCATTATTTTCTGAGATGGATGCTTCTCAAGAGATTATGGTCAGATACTTTGAAGCTTGAAAGGAAGATGAAAGTATTCCATAACTCAACATTTGTGACCTGCACAAGCTAGCTCCATATGTTGTGTTGAAGAAATCCAGAAAGAGAAAGGCAACAGGAGAAGGATCCTTTCAGAGGACACCCAAAGCTCTAAAAAAGAAAGGTAACACAACTTTTGTTTCTGTTGTAGAATCTATAGTTTTTCCAACATCTGAAACAATTATGTTAGAACAAAGTTTGAATCTACTACCCTAAGTTAAAGTTTTGATGATAACAAAATGCAAGATTATATAAATTGTATGATTCATGTAAGACATATATGCTACCTAAAAATTATATTGTGTTTTACAGAAAATCTGATGAGTATCAGCATAAGAATATCATCATCAGCATCAGAAGATGAAATATCAACATCATCATCAGAGGATGTTATATCAGATGCCAGAATTAGAAGATCAAAGCATGTGCTTACGCTGAAGCTTGATGAACAGATCTGCGCGTAACAATCTAAACTCTGATCAAGACCACAACAATTCATCAGCACCTAGCAGCGTCAAAATAAGCCAAAGCCAGAACACGCTTAATTGGCAACGGTACTGTGCATTCAAGATACTTTATTATCAACAACATTATTCCAGACAAATATCTTCTCAATATGGAAAGAATGTAATTGGCATTGAAACGGAATAACTGACTCCAATGTATCATTTCCAATGCTATATAAACAAGCAAGTGTGGAACAGATTGGCTAATGCTCTACAACTCCCTACACGCCTAACGCGATTCATCTTCATCCTCATTCACAGTTTGCTAAAGCTCTCAAATTCCTTACTCTATTGTTTTAGCATTCTAGTTCTCATAAGCTTAATTTGTGTAGTATCACAGTTGTGATAAACAGTTTTGTAGAAAACATTTAACACTCTTAGATTTCATTTATCTGTAAGAAAGTATTTCCTTGAGAAACCGGTTTGTGGTTTTGACTCAAGAAGGCTTTAACAGTTGTTAAAGCAGTTGTAATATTCAGTTGAATATAGTGGATTAAGACCTCTTTGGAGAGAGGCGAAATCACCTTGACGGGTGGACTGGAGTAGTTTGAGATCAAACGAACCAGGATAAAAATAACGTGTTGT
Organism: Vicia faba; assembly: GCA_948472305.1. Taxonomy (NCBI): domain Eukaryota; kingdom Viridiplantae; phylum Streptophyta; class Magnoliopsida; order Fabales; family Fabaceae; genus Vicia; species Vicia faba. The sequence continues at coordinate 1,220,403,133 of OX451739.1, read as the reverse complement.
CTGCATTTGATTTCAAGTTTTACAATTCAACCCCCCTTCTTGTGTTTTTCACTTCTTCAATTGGCATCAAAGCGCCTGGTTCTGAGCTAAAACACTTAACCGTGTCAGTATAAGATCCAGCGTCAGAAAAACACAATGGCAGGAACATATCAACATAGCAGCAATGACAACAATGAAGATAGAGACAAATTCAGCGGCAAACCTCCAGTCTTTGATGGAGAGAATTTTGATTACTGGAAAGACAGAATCAAAAGCTTCTTTCTGGCACATGATGCTGATCCGTGGGACATGGTGATAGATGGATACACGCACCCAGTGAATGCAAGCGGTCAGAAGATTGACAGGAAATCAATGTATGATCAACAAAAGCGTGACTTCAAAAATCACCACAAGGCCAGAACCATTCTTCTCAGCTCCATCTCTTACGCTGAATATGAAAAGATATCTAACAGAGACACAAAAAAGAACATGTTTGACTCACTCAGAATGACGCATGAAGGCAACATTCAGGTCAAAGAAACTAAAGCTCTTGCGCTCATTCAGAAGTATGAGGCATTCAAAATGGAAGAAAGTGAATCCATTGAAACAATGTTCTCAAGATTCCAAATTCTGGTGGCTAGTCTCAAGGTTATGGACAAAGGATACTCTACTGCTGATCATGTCAAGAAGATCATCAGAATCTTGCCAAAACAGTGGAGGCCAATGGTTACAGCGCTGAAGCTAGCTAAAGATCTCAACAAAATTTCTCTGGAGGAACTTATCAGCTCCCTCAGAAGTCACGAGATAGAGCTAGAAGCTGATGAACCTCAGAAGCAAGGTAAGCCTTTAGCATTAAAATCTAACAGAAAATATGACTTTAAAGTTTTGCAGGCATTTGAAGAAACATCTGATGGGTCCTCATCAGAAGAAGACGAACTTTCCCTCCTCTCTAGAAGAGTGAACCAACTATGGAAGCAGAGGCAAAGGAAGTTCAGGAATCCCAGAAGATCTTATCAGAATGAGTCCTCTTCCAGATACAGAAGGTCAGACTCTTCCTCTGGATACAGAAGATCTGAAGGCTCCTCAGGAAGCAGAAAGCCAAACACCAAGGACATCACTTGCTATGAATGCAACGAGCAAGGACACTATAAGAGTGACTGTCCAAAGCTTCAGAGGGAAAAGCCCAAAAAGAAGTTTGGAAGAGAAAAGAAGAAAAGTCTCATGGCTACATGGGATGACTCTGACTCGTCTGAAGCTGACTCAAAATCAGATAATGAGAGAGCAAACATAGCTCTCATGGACAACATATCAGAAGACAGTGAAGCTTCTGAATCAGACTCAGAATCAGACACCGAAGAGGTATTTCCTGACTTTGCAATTAATTTTACTAAGGTTGAACTTGCTGAAAGCCTTAACGAAATTCTGGAAAGGTACCAGCAGATCAGAGTTAAATTCAGAATCCTGAAAAGGAATCTTGATTCTGACTCTGACAAAACTGAGAGTCTCGAATTGGAAAATTCTGAGTTGAAAAATAAAATTTCAAAATTAGAAAACATTTTACAAAACTCTCAGAAGGAAACAATTTCTGAAACTCCCAGCAGCGCTGATGAGATCATCAAGGAGTATGATCATAGCTTTCATAAGTTCCTTGCTAAAAGCATAGATAAAAGCAAAATGGCTTCAATGATCTATGGAGTTAGCAGAAACGGTAGAAAGGGAATAGGATACCAAGGTAAGGTACCTACACCAAAGAATCCCATGGATTTAATTATTAAACGCACTCCTCTGAATTCACACTTTGTGTTTGGCCACACACATGACATTAAATATACTAGTAGCAATTATTATGTGAAACCAAAATTCAACCAGAGTTATGGTAAAGCTAACAAATCAGGACCCAAGAAAATATGGGTACCTAAGGATAAAATAATACATGTTGCAGATATCTTTAGCAGCAAATCAGAAACACTCGTCATGGTACCTGGACTCTGGCTGCTCGCGACACATGACGGGAAGAAGGCATATGTTCCAAAGCCTGGAACTTAAGCCTGGAGGCCACGTAGGCTTTGGAGGCAATCAGAGGGGAAAGATCATTGGCTCTTGAATTGTAGGTAATGGAAATCTTCCCTCTATAAACAATGTTCTGTTAGTAGATGGATTAATGCATAATCTGTTATCCATAAGTCAATTAAGTGATAACGGTTATGATATAATCTTTAATCAAAAATCATGTAAAGCTGTTAGTCAGAAAGATGGGACTATCCTATTTAATGGAAAGAGGAAAAACAACATTTATAAAATCAAACTTTCTGAACTGAAAAGTCAGAATGTAAAGTGTCTTCTGTCTGTTAACAACGAGCAATGGATCTGGCAGAGAAGATTAGGGCATGTTAGTATGAGAAGAATATCTCAGATTAACAAACTCAATCTGGTCAGAGGACTTCCTAATCTGAAGTTCAATTCAGATGCTTTGTGTGAAGCATGTCAGAAAGGCAAGTTTGCAAAACCTTCTTTCAAATCTAAAAATGTTGTTTCTACCTCTAAGCCATTAGAACTTCTGCACATTGACTTATTTGGACCAGTTAAAACTGGTTCAGTCAGTGGCAAGAAGTATGGGTTAGTAATCATAGATGACTATAGCAGATGGACATGGGTAAAGTTCTTAAGACACAAGGACGAGTCACACTCTGTATTTGTCACCTTCTGTAACCATGTTCAGAATGAAAAGGTTCTTAGAATCGTTAAAGTCAGAAGTGATCATGGTGGAGAGTTTGAAAACAAAGATTTTGAGTCATTCTTTAATGACAAAGGCATTCTGCATGATTTATCTTGTCCTAGAACTCCCCATCAAAATGGAGTTGTAGAACGAAAGAACAGAACATTGCAAGAAATGGCCATAACCATGATCAATGAGACAAACGTTGCTAAGATCTTCTGGGCAGAGGCAATAAACACAACGTGCTACACTCAGAATAGAATCTCCATAAGACCTATTCTGGAAAAGACTCCATATGAATTGTGGAAGAACAGAAAGCCCAACATTTCATATTTTCATCCATTTGGATGTACTTGCTTTATGTTAAATACAAAAAATTATTTGAACAAGTTTGACTCTAAAGCACAGAAGTGTATTATGTTAGGATACTCTGAACGCTCAAGAGGGTACAGAGCATACAATATAGAAACACAGATTGTGGAAGAATCAATCAGTGTTTGTTTTGATGATAAGCTTGACTCTGAAAAGTCAAAGCAGAATGAAGTTTTTGCAGGTATGGAAGTTGATTTTACAGGTTCTGAAGACAAGTCATCAAAAGCTCTAAATAAAGAAACTCCTTCAACATCAGAAAGAGGCACTGCTAGCAATCCAGCAACATCTGTTGACCAACCTCAGAAAAGACTACCCATAAGCAGCTTGGATCACCCAGAAGAAACTATCTTAGGAAGAAAGGAAGATCCAATCAGAATAAGAGCCAGCTTCAGAAACTCTGAAGAATCCCTCATGGGACTTGTTTCTCTGATTGAACCTTCCTCAATTGATGAAGCACTTCTGGACAACGACTGGATTCTAGCAATGCAAGAAGAGCTGAATCAATACCCCAGAAATGACGTATGGGATCTTGTTCCCATACCAAAAGGATTCAACGTCATTGGAACATAATGGGTGTTCAGAAACAAGCTGAACGAACAAGGTGAAGTTATTAGAAACAAAGCACGACTGGTAGCACAAGGTTATAGTCAGCAAGAGGGGGTAGACTATACAAAAACCTTTGCCCCAGTCGCCAGGTTAGAATCTATCAGACTTTTAATTTCGTTTGCTATTAATAAAGGCATCACTCTGTATCAGATGGATGTCAAGAGTGCATTCTTAAATGGATATATAGAAGAAGAGGTTTATGTGCACCAACCCCCTGGTTTTGAAAGTACAAAAAATCCAGAATATGTTTTCAAACTAAAGAAGTCACTATATGGTCTGAAACAAGCTCCCAGAGCTTGGTATGAAAGACTAAGTAACTTTTTGTTAGAAAAAGAATTCACCAGAGGGAAGGTGGACACTACCTTATTCTGTAAGTCAGTTAAGAATGAAATCTTAGTTTGTCAAATTTATGTTGACGATATTATTTTTGGATCTACTAATCCTTCTGTTGGAAGAAAATTCGCTAAGTGTATGCAGGCAGAATTTGAGATGAGCCTCATGGGAGAACTGAAATTCTTTCTGGGAATTCAGATCAATCAAAATCCAGAGGGAACTTACATTCATCAGAGCAAATATGTCAAAGAACTTCTGAAGAAATTTGATCTCTCAGAATGTAAGTCATCAAAGATTCCAATGCATCCCACGTGCATTCTGGAAAGAGAAGAGGTAAGCAAAAAGATAGAACAGAAGGTCTACAGAGGTATGATTAGTTCTCTTCTTTATCTGACGGCTTCAAGGCCTGATATTTTATTCAGCGTATGTATTTGTGCAAGATTCCAATCAGATCCTAGAGAATCTCACTTAACAGTTGTTAAGCGAATTTTCAAGTATCTGAAAGCTACTACTAATTTGGGTTTATGTTATAGAAAATCTAGTGATTACAGCTTAGTAGGTTACTGCGATGCTGACTTTGCTGGAGACAGAGTAGAGCGTAAAAGTACTTCTGGAAGCTGCCAGTTTCTGGGAGAAAATATGATCTCTTGGTCTAGCAAAAGGCACTCCACAATTGCGCTATCAACAACAGAAGCTGAGTACATAGCAGCAGCAGGATGCAGCACACAAATGCTCTAAATGAAAAGACAGCTTGAAGACTTCCAGATTTTTGTGAGTAACATCCCTATACTCTGTGATAATACTTCTGCCATTTGCTTAAGTAAAAATCCAATTTTGCATTCTAGGGATAAGCATATAGAAATAAAACTCCATTTCATTAGGGACTATATTCAGAAAGGAATTTTGAACTTAAAATTTATTGATACAGACCATCAATGGGCTGATATCTTCACTAAACCACTTTCTGAAGATAGGTTCAACTTCATTCTGAAACATCTCAGCATGAGGCTCTGCCCAGAGTGAAAATGTTTTAAGTTTATATGTTAACCTTCAGAATTTGTTTTACTTCACTGTGAACTTCTGATCAATCTTCCTTCAGAAATTTAGACATGCAGATTGTATCAGATTCTATTTTTAAAGATCTGAGCGTTTTCAGTTCAAGGATAGATGTGTTGTTCACTAAATCAAACAGGTGTCATCCAGTCATCAGCTTATTCCTGAGGCAGAACACGCGTGCACGTTTCTGAGAAGGCAAAGCTCTGATTGGATGCATTGAGACACATGTCACTGGTAACCGTTCCAAATATCTTTCTCAAATCCCCCAAAATCAGCAAACATTAAATGCGTGTAATCATGAGTTAATTCTCTCTCTTAAAATTGTTTACGTTTTCAAAACATATTTTGAAACCTGTTTAAACGCCTTAACATCATTCTTTAATTTTTTACCGTCTCTTACAATCATCAAAATATTTGTGTTCTTACTGTGTGTTCATCTTTTTCAAGAAAACTCTTTTTCAAGCTTTTTCTCAAAAACCCTAGTGTGAACATGGCGTCCTCTAGCACTGTTTCTGCAGGTTCCCAGCAAGATGCTTCTTCTGATCAGTACCAAATTCCCTTCAGAACTCTACTCACACCGGTGAAGAACTTGGAAGTTCTGTCTGAATTGATCGTTGATTTCAACAGTTTGAAAGAAAATGGCTTCGATTTGACCAAAGAAATTAGGGCACAAGGATGGGAAAGGTACTTTGATAGGTTGGTGGGTCCAACGTTCCCTGTATTGGTCAAAGAATTCTGGATACACGCGTCTTCATCAACACATCAGGTTACTTCATATATCATGGGCAAGAAGATTGTGATTACTGAAGATCACATTGCTAGACTGATTGGATACAACGGTGGTGGCATCCGCTGTATTGACATGGCAGAAAGAGCTGGAAACACTCCCATAGTTGCTAGACAGATTTTCACGCACGGGGTTCCATCCAGCAAGATCATAGATTTGATGGATCAGCACAGAATCTGGGAAAAGATCATCTTGGGCTGCTTCAACCACAGGAAGCCCACGAGCTCTCCTGACTACATCAACATAGATCAGCAATTTCTGCTCTATTTTATTGCAAAGAAGACCAAGATCAACCTTGCTCATCTTCTGTTCAATCATCTGAAGACCAGCGTCAAGGGGACGAGAGAAGAAGAAAAGACTAAAAGGGATTGGATACCCTTCGACAGATTAATATCAGATATTCTAACTAAGAATAGGCTGATAGAACACCTGACAGAGGCACAAGAAATAAGCGCTCTAGAACCTTCTGTTGGCAAGCAGCTGAATGCCAAGAATCTGAAAAAGATGAAGCTGATAGAGAATATAAGGAAGGAGCCCAGCGTCACTCCTCATGCTGAAATCTCCAGCAGGAGAGTCCCTCTGGACGACTTTCCCATATTCTCTGAGATTGACTCTAAACCAGTCATTGTTCTCAGATACTTGGATGCGTGTAAAGCTGATGGCACAGATCCTAATCTGAACATTAAAGATCTACACCAGCAAACACCAGAGGTTTCTTTGAAGAAGACTAAGAAGAGAAAGGCTGCTTCAAAAGGACCATCCCAGCAGACCCCAAAGAAGAGAGGTAATCTGTCTTCTGTAAATGCTTTAAATTCATCTGCTGTTCCAACATTGATTCCAACCCCAGCTTCATATGAACTCCCAATTCCCATACCAACCATTGATGATACCGAACCAGAGTTTGACCCTTCTAAGTCACTAACTCTCAGGAGATCCCGCACCAAACCTCAAAATCCAAAACCCACAACATCAACAGAATCAGAACTTGATAAAGTTATTTCTGAAATTGATCAATGTTCTTCCGCTCCCCTCTCAGAAAATCCAAACCCTCAACCAGAAACTGCCCATTCACCTGAACCAGAATATACACTCTCACCAATACCAGAAAATCCACAATCGCCAGAACCAGAAACTCCTCCACCTCCCTCTCCACAACCAGAACTTAATCCATCTTCACCTCAACACTCTGAGTCTCAACACTCTGAGGCTCAAACCCCTAAACCGCAATCACCTGAATCCTCTGAACCACAACCATTGTCCATTCAACTGCCTTGTGGTACAACTGTAAACATACCTCAACTGCCATCATCACCAGAAACTACTCCACCTAACACCCCACACAGTCCAATAATCATTTCTGACTCTCCTACTCCCTCACCCAAAAAAAATCCATATGACCACAGCAAGACCTTCATTTATCTAACAGTCCTTGACCGCCTTGTTTCCCTTAAATATAAAACCGCCATTCCCAAACCCGAACAACTAGATGTTGGTTCTAGCATCTTGAATTTTGAAACAGACATGCAGAATTGGATTGCTTCTCTAAAGCAGGCTTTTCCAGGAATGATTGATCCTGCTGCGTCAGACCAACTCTGGACACAATTCAGAAAGTGGGTACGCGCTGAAACCTTTAAGCTGCAAGACATAAACTATGAACAGGCTCAACAAAACTTCAGCAATCTGTTGAAAGAAGTTGAAGGTCCATTCATGAGTCAGCTGCTGAAGGAGGAAGTGCTTCATCTGGACAGTGAGCCTTGGTCTGAAAAGCGTTCAGCATCAACAGTTCAACCAGCAAAAGATGTGTGTCAAGAAGAAGACATTGCAGAAAGCTCTCAGAAGCACCCTGACTCTGACATCTCTCAAGCTGCCTTGGACAGGCAGACTCTTGAAGAGCTGAAGCAAAATGATCTTCGTCTGCAAGAGAGAATGGATGAAAGTGATCAAAGGATGAAAGCAAGGATGGATGTTCAGGACAACAAGATTGACTCAGTAGCCAGCATGGTGCATCGGCAGAAGGAAACCACTGATCAGATTAAGAACATGCTTGAGGCTCTGTTCACACGCCTTTCACCTGCACCTTAGTTTTTTTTCTCTTGACATTTTCATTGTTTTCTTTGCATATCATCTGTACTATTTTTCTGGCTCTGAACTGAATACAATCGTTTTTCTGCACTGATTCTCTTACTTCAATTATTTTTTACTTCCTCCATTATGTGCACTTTTTGATTGCTGACAAAAAGGGGGAGAAAGACTGATATTTTTCAATAACGGTTTACTGAGACAAAAGTCTCAAACATTCTAACACTCTGATATACTTGAATGTTTTTGTTCTGCATAGCTTACAGGTAAAAGAATCTGATGTTCTGATGTTCAAAGAAATTCAATAAAGATCTGATCCTAAAGAACTCATGGAATTAAAGGGAAGTAATAAATTCAGGGGGAGTCTTTCCAATCTAAACTCTGATACCTCTTTTATCCCTTATCTTCTTATCTTTGATAACTTCCTATTTAATTCTGATACAACTTATTATTTGGTTATCTCTGATACTTTTATCGTTAATTTTCAATTGAAAAAAATCTAGTTTTTGTCATCATCAAAAAGGGGGAGATTGTTAGAACAAAGTTTGAATCTACTACCCTAAGTTAAAGTTTTGATGATAACAAAATGCAAGATTATATAAATTGTATGATTCATGTAAGACATATATGCTACCTAAAAATTATATTGTGTTTTACAGAAACTCTGATGAGTATCAGCATAAGAATATCATCATCAGCATCAGAAGATGAAATATCAACATCAGCATCAGAGGATGTTATATCAGATGCCAGAATCAGAAGATCAAAGCATGTGCTTACGCTGAAGCTTGATGAACAGAGCTGCGCGTAACAATCTAAACTCTGATCAAGACCACAACAATTCATCAGCACCTAGCAGCGTCAGAATAAGCCAAATCCAGAACATGCTTAATTGGCAACGGTACTGTGCATTCAAGATACTTTATTATCAACGACATTATTCCAGACAAAGATCTTCTCAATATGGAAAGAATGTAATTGGCATTGAAACGGAATAATTGACTCCAACGTATCATTTCCAATGCTATATAAACAAGCAAGTGTGGAACGGATTGGCTAATGCTCTACAACTCCCTACACGCCTAAAGTGATTCATCTTCATCCTCATTCACAGTTTGCTAAAGCTCTCAAATTCCTTACTCTATTGTTTTAGCATTTTAGTTCTCATAAGCTTAATTTGTGTAGTATCACAGTTGTGATAAACAGTTTTGTAGAAAACATTCAACACTCTTAGATTTCATTTATCTGTAAGAAAGTATTTCCTTGAGAAACCGGTTTGTGGTTTTGACTCAAGAAGGCTTTAGCAGTTGTTAAAGCAGTTGTAATATTCAGTTGAATATAGTGGATTAAGACCTCGTTGGAGAGAGGTGAAATCACCTTGACGGGTGGACTGGAGTAGTTTGAGATCAAACGAACCAGGATAAAAATAACATGTTGTCTGCATTTGATTTCAAGTTTTACAATTCAACCCCCCTTCTTGTGTTTTTCACTTCTTCAAGTTCCCCCTCAACAAACAGAAGATCCCTCACCAAAAACATTTGAGGATTTTGACATAGAGTTTGATCCTTCTGTAACTTTTGGCATCTTCTAAAATGAACCTCACTCCTCTAATCCAAATCATGAACAAAATCAACCAGAACTTGCAAGAGTTCTTTCTGATATTGAACTTTTTGACCAAGAATTTCAATCACCAATCCCAGAAAATCTAAACCTCCACTCTCAACAACTAGAAAATCTACACCTACATTCTCCACAACCAGAACATCCAAATCCCATCTCTCCTCAACCAGAAAATGAAAACCCTCTCACTCCCCAAACTGAAAATACAAATTCTGAAACCCCTAACCCAAAAATCAACATGCTACCGCAAACCCATCAGAAGACTCTTTTACAGACTCTAATACCATTACCCATATTCCTAGAATAACAGAACCTCTTATGGTTCGCCAACCTCTCTCCATACTTGATATTCCAGAAATACCTTCACCATATGACTCCACACCACCAAACACTCCCCGCTTACCAAACCTAATTTCTGATTCTCATACTCCCTCACCAATTAACCGTCCAACTGATCATCTCAGAACTGTCATTGATTTAGAAGTGTTGGACCATCTAGCTTTAACCACCAATAAAATTGACATTCCAAAACCTAATTCAACCTTAACCAAAACAGATGTTGGTAAGAACTTGTTTATTTTTGAAACAGAAATACATGAGTGGGTTAATTCTTTGAAGCAAGCAAGTCAAGAGAATTCTAATCCTGCTGCTTCTGATTTTCTCTAGGATAGATTCAGAAAATGGTTTAACTCTGAATCCCAGAGGCTAAAAGAATTGAGTTATGAAATGGCTCAGCAGAACTTCAGTGATCAGCTAAAATCCTTCAATGATCAAGTTTTGAGTCACTACGACAAGAAAGAAATTCTTCTATTGGAAAATGCTCCTTGGAAAGAGCACCAACCTTCGGAAGCCACAGAACCTGATTCTGATAGTCACCCTCTGGCTACTGCTCAAGAAAAGGAAATTGCAACTGAAGAAGTCGTTAAATCAGAAGTTGTTGCAGATTGTTTTGAACGACTTGTAACCTCTGAGGAAACACCAGCTACGTCTCTGGTCATGCAAACTCTGGAAGAGATGAAGAAGGAGAATGCTATAATCCATGCAAGGTTGGATAAGCAAAAAGAAACAAACAAAGAAATAAGGGATATATTGGATAAGCAAGAAGACACAAATAAAGAAATAAGGGATATATTGGATAAGCAAGAAGACACAACCAAAGAAATCAAGGATATGCTGGGAAAGCAAGAAGAATCAAGCACTCAGATTAAGAGCTTGTTGGAAGCGTTGTTCACACGACTTCCCCCTTCATCTTAGATTTTTTAACTAGTTTTCTGTATTGTTCATCTTATCTTCTTTGTTTCTGAAAGATGTCACTACAATTTGTTTTCAATACAAATCATCATTTTTTTACTCTGATAATTTATGGTTATATTGCTTTTTGATACTTGACAAAAATGGGGAGAACGTAAGATATTTTCAATAACAGTTTACCAGGACTAAGTCTCAAACATTCTGAATATCTTAACTTCTTACTTGTTTTCTGAAAGCATAAATAGGAACAAATTCTGATAAAGACAGAAGGGGATTCATCAAAAGCTCTGATAAGAAAGAACTTCAGGGAAGTACCTCATCTCTATCTTAGTACTCAACTCAGGGGGAGAATCTCTTAAGCTTTTTGTTCTGTTTATTTTTATTGAAAAATCCTAGTTTTTGTCATCATCAAAAAGGGGGAGATTGTTAGAACATAGTTTGATTCTACAACCCATATAAGATTTTTGATGATAAAAAACACAAAGAACAAATATGCACTCTAAATTTGTGTTCTATGTTGTACAAAAGTTCTGACTGAAACGACATCAGAAGAAAAGTCACAGAAGCACTCAAGCTGAGTAATCAGAATTTTCTGAAGTATGATGATCAAAATTTACGCTAAAGAGAAAGATATCCTGATTCTGAACGGAAGTCTAACACGCTAACAAAACCTTATGTTTTTTACTTCCCAAGTTCTTAAGTAAAGAAGCATGGAAGATTCCTAAGTTATGAAGCATTACTTTTCCATTAAGGAAATATCATTTACAACGGCTACAATCAGACAAGGATCTTCTCAGTATGGAAAGAGCATTAAGTTTCCATTTGGACAGACTACCACACCTATATAAACAAGCTCACAAGATAAAACGTTTACGATTTTCACATAACTGCTCCATACAATCTCAAAAAGCTGCAAAATTTATTTTCATATTATACTCCAAATTCGTGTAATACATCACAATAGTGATACAATTTTTTAACGAAAAACAAATAGTACATAATGAATCTTTTCTTTTGATTGAGTGAATTTCCTTGAGATAAATCGGATTGTGGTTGTACTCAAGAAGACTTTGGCAGTTGTCAAAGTAGAATTGTAATCAGTTTGATTAGTGAATTAAGTCCTCATTGGAGAGGGGAAAAATCACCTTGGCGGGTGGAATGGAGAAGTTTGAGATCAAGAAAACTAGGATAAAAATTATCGTGTCTATTTCTTTTGATTTTTAAGTTTCAATTCAACCCCCCTTCTTGTGTATTTCACTTCTTCACTTCCTACTCTTCCTGTGAATGTGACGCCGGGTCTTCACAATCTTCTCCCTAGCTTCTCTATGGTCTTCTCCCTCTTTCAGGATGAAACTACTCAAATGAATACTATTTGGTTTATCGCTAATTGGATATCCAAGCCGTCATCATGCAAAAATAAGGTTGTAGTTAGTTCCTCCCCTAATACCAAGAAGCGGTACATTGGCGAAACTACCACAACCGTCGACAATATCTACATCATGATAAGCCTGATGATACCAAACAATATCTGAGTTAGTAAGTGACATGATCTTAGGAGCCCAACGAGGTTCCTTCCTGACATCCTAGAAAGCATCATACTGAGGAAAATGAGAAGTAAACCACCGGTACAACAGAGGCATGCATCAGATAATCACCCCCTCCCCATGATAAGAATCAATAATATGAATAGAGTAATAAGTATCACCCAACAGTGTAGGAATTGGGTTTCCAATCATGAAGATTCTTATGGAATTAATGTCAACAAATTTGTCCATATTAGGAAATAAGAATAACCCGTAAGAAAGTAGAGAAAAAATGGCCTCAAAAGCGACTGCACTCTTCATCCTTGAAATGCAACGAGCTTCAGCCTCTGACTTTCCCAAATGGATCAAAGCAGCAATCTCATGTGGTTTTGGGTCACCCTCTAAACCAATAAAAGGAGTACAATCAATAATAGGTAAACCCAGCAGATAAGAATACTCCTCTAGTGTAGGCACTAACTGATAGTTAGGGAAAGTAAAGCACCGATACATCGGATCATAGAACTGGACCAAGGTTGAGAGAATACCCACCTTCATCCTAAGCTTCATGAGAGAAATGATGGACCCATACTTCTTCCAAAAATATGCAGAACACTGAATCTTAGGAATCATACTCATCAACTCATCTATCTTGGGGTCTTTGAAATGTACTTCCCAGTCTTTCTTTTACCATAATCCATAGTCAAAAGGTACCTGAGATATTCACAAATAGTCGACTTTTTAGTCCCTTGAAACAAAATGTCCTTAAGAGATGCTCATGAGTGCATGAATGCATGATGCACCAACCACACCCAAAATCACAAACATATGGTTCATAGGTTCAACATCTCGAGCATGGGGTCGAAGGTACTACCCATAAGGTATGGTCTAAAAGTTATCACCTGTCGAACAAGGTTCTAGAGGTTCCAAGAGTCTACATCCATCCTTTGGATATTACCAACTTTCCTATTGACACGGTAATTAGTAATATTCTCAAGAAAAACTCGTCTGAGTGTAGTATCGCGTGAGAACTATTTCCGTATTACTCCGTCATATCTTCTGCACTACACCTAAAAGGACAAGATGGGTTAGGTATTCTACGGTCCTCAGTTTCAGCTGCCTCCCAGGTCGAAAGCATTACCTCTTCCTGATTATTCAGTAAATTACACTACAGTCAAAGGGGCCTCCACTGAGTGGGGGATCTCATGTCTCATTTTTTGGGATAACTCCCTCAAAGTTAACATGACTATACAACCCTTCTTATCTTAAATTTGACCAAGTCCAGGTAGAGGAATTATGAGAAATCACCAAGCATCCTGAAAACTAGGAAAATCTAGACAAACATATATACAACATATAATATATAACACATAATAGTGCATATATAGATATAAAAAAAGATAGGCTTAACCCACTTAGGGATGGACCAGCAAGAGGTCAATCTGTCCCCAGTGAAGTCACGATTTTTTTCTGTAGTGGTAGAAATGTTTAAGACTATGCCATTGGATTGACTAGACTTTTAAAGATCAAAGTAAAATCGTCACTATGCTTTATTTTTCCAAAGTAATGGGAAAAGAGCAAATAACCGAAAAGAGGGGGGAAAGATTCTAGGTAAGGGGGTTGGGTATGCAAAGGGAAGGTATTAGTACCCTAAACATCTATTGTACTTTGTAGGAACCTCTTTGTGAAATCTGTATATTTTGGAAATAAAATGTTGTATAAAAATAGATGGAGGAGGTGAGAAAAGAAATGTTTTTTATGATTTTTGCACCCGCCGCGGTTGCGAATCTTTAGTGCCTTCATACCACCTTGCATGCAATAGGGGATCATGGTACATGTAGTTCCCCTTTGAAAAATTTTATAACACAAGTACATTGGTTAATTTTATGAGATAAGACATCGTCGTTATGATGCGTGTGGAAAAATACTTACTACCCACAATCATGAGAAAGGAGATTTTTCATCATCTCAAAGTAGAGGATATGGCTTGGATTTTAAAATCAACAATGCCTCAATCAACACCAAAGTGGAAAATATCTCTCTTCACTACATATTGTAGAAGTATAGTTGTTTGCATCACTACAAGGATTGACAAGAGTCCAATAATTTTGAGAAATTTTTTTTAAAGATAAAAGCCAAAATGGAAAAATAATTTGAATGAGATTTATTGACTTTTAGTCTTCTCACAAAAATGTTTGTGATACGGTGGCAGAACCGACTGTTAACACTCATTTGCGTTTTTTATTTGCAAATGTCGCGGTAAGCAAGAGTCGTCATTGACTTTTATTTCATCCAACAAAGGAAAAGGAAAAAGAACAGAAAAAACCTTTTTTGAGAGTTTCCTGAGTATGGGGGGTAGATTATAGAAAGAGTTTTCTGAAAAGTTTTTTTTTAACTTCCTGGTAACCCTTGTATTTGTCCTCAAAAGTGTGAAGAAGTTGTTTTTGAAAACTGTTTTGAAAATGTTTGTGTGAAAGAGTTTTTGTTGTTTTGAGCAAGTACTCAAGAGTTTCTACCTACTCGAAAAAGACTATTCATTTTCTCGTTTCCTTTAGACAGCGCTATCCTACTATTAAGGAGTAGGTAGCCTCATCGTTGGAGTTTAAGGGACATTCGAAGGGACAATTACGGTCACAAAAGAAATGGTTAGGAAATCTTAGTAATTACCCTAGAGTCTTAAAATCTTTCTGAGGAAACAGTCGAATCGGTCATTTTGATCTTTTGAGACTAGATGGCGACCACTAAAATTCCCTATACTTCATGACCGTTTATCGAAGGCAACCGAAGTGGGATAAATCCTTGGAGTGAACATGTCCATGTGTTTGATTTAAATTAATTATCTCTGCATAATTAGGGTTTTCTACTGTTTTAATTTCATTTGTCTTTTGCATGCAAGCCTATTATCCATACATCTAGGCAGTTTATAGTTGCGGAAATTAAAAGCGGAAAAGTAAATCTACACTATTACAAAACCTTAAGGAGGGGGTTACATAGCCAAAATAGGGGGAAAATAATAAATAAAAACAGTAACAAAACCTAATTAAAAAAAACTATTACAACCCTTGGCAGTAACAATTATTGGAAAAATAAATAAATAAAACGCGCTCGAGGAAGAACACGGGAATTAAATATCCTAATAAATCTAATTAATTAAAGGAAATATTTTTGTATTTTTATTTAAGAAAATAAAGTATTTATGCATTAAACCTAATTTTTCTAATTAATTTTAATTATGAATAATGAACCAACTTACCTTGAATTAAATTAATCTACTTAATTAATAAAATTAAATTTAGTGAAAAAACCTTATTCTCATATTTTGTAGTTTTCTTGATTTTATGATTTAAAATATAAAAAAATTGTTTTTTTTGTTGTAAAAATAATTAAACAAATAATTAAAAAGAAATAATAAATTAAAAAGAGAAATATTAGATTGGGCCTGGTGTGAAAGCAATTCTGGAGGTGCATTGTTTGAAATTTCCAGGCCCAACATAGTTGGCCCAAAACTGATGTTTGATCTAGTGAGACACTGGCTAAGAAGGTCCACCACGCGCCTGCATGCTTGAGGCATTAGATCTGGGATGGAGATGATCCAATGATTAGGTTTTGTGGTGTATGATAGACGCTTGGTTGTGTGGCGTATGCAATCTGCTATGAAATATCAAGAAAAAACACAAAAGCACACGCCTATGATCAAACCCAGGACGTTTTATTTAAACCTCCATTCCTTAACCATTTGCGCAATCTAACCATTCATTAATATAATAACAAAAAATAAACATAAAGTAAATAAAGTGTTATGCCCAGCTTGCCACACGCGCGCTTCCTGGTGGGTCCCCTATCTTTGAATGAACCAATCCCTTAACACCACGCCATCACCTTCTTCACTAATCCATCGTTTTAGACTATGGACTTTTACCTACAGTAGTTTTCCATCACTATAGGCTGTAGTGACGGATTTTATTCGTAACTAAAACCCTACATTATATAAAAATATGATACAAGCCATATAAATCAAAACCAGTGTCTTGGAAAAAGAAGCCCCAATTTTGAGCTTTCAAACCCTAACAATGGTGTAAGCCCGTTCCTGCGCAAAAACTCAAATCTAGGCCTGCAAATAGATTCCAAGCATGATTATAAACAAGTTTATGCAATCAAATTCGATTTAAAACATGTAAAACCAAGAAAACAAATTTAAGTTACAAGGGTGCAAACCGTGATCTGTATTTGGAGATTCTTAAGACTGCAAGCTTGGATAGCGACTGGAAAAGCTTCATGGACCTTCGTGGATGATCACTGATGCTCCAAAACTCCTTGAATTATCCTATAGAGAAAAATCCGATCTGCACATTTCTTTGAAAATTTGGAACTTTGTTTAACTCCTTGTGGCAGGCTGCACGTCTAAATCTTCTTTCTTAGGGTTCACAATGATCTTCTATATGTAAGTGAATCAACTAGGTTAATAGTTTTGGCAAGAATCCAAAGATATGAATGCATTCCAAATCTCTCCAAATTTGGAGATTTCCTCCCTTCTATGGCTTGATGAAATTTTCTCTTCATTGGACATTTCATGAGATACTCAATCAATGCCAAAACAAATCTTATCCCATTTATTTGATTTATTTTTTATTTTATTTGATTTTATTTGAATTTTAAATAAATATAATCAAAATAAATTAAATAAATAAGTAAATGAGACAAGGTGTGGTTCATGGGTCGTGGACCAGGCTACGAGTAAGATGGAAGCATAAAAAGTTGGGCCCGTTTGAAGAAAAATGCATTTTGGGCATGGTTGACTTTGTGCAAATTTCCAAAAATGGCCAACTTTGACAATGCACATCTCTCTCAATTTTGACCCTAAGAGGGTGTTCCTTTACTTTTTAAAAATCTTAGGATTTCCTCTAAATAACCCTTTTGGTTTCATCTCCATTGGGTCTTGCATGTTCATATAAGAAGCTTTGATCAAAACGTGTTCTTGTTGACTTTTTGAACTGGCGTATAATGTCTGAATTTATATCGCTTCATGCGTGCATATTTTGAACTTGAGGGATGAATATTAGTTATATGGAATTGGATTCCCTTCAAAATGAGCCTCGCATGAGAAATTTCTGATAAAGTATGAGAAAGTTATACCTGGTAAAAGTTTGGTTGACTTTTCCCATAGAAACCCTAATTTAGCAACTTTTGAGTTTTGATGAATTTGGGGAATTCCTTGGGGAATCATGATAAAACCTTGATCAAATGATGAATATCACTTCAAAATGTTGATTTTTACCAAAATCTTGAAGTTTGACTGCATGAGGGTCACAATTGACTATTGACCTAGTACAGTTGATTATTAGGCATTTGAGTAGTTGATTGGGCAAACTTCTTGTGCAAGGCATGAAATGTGACATGGATGGTCTTGAGAACATATTAGGACCATGGAGAAGATTTGAGTCCTTTGGAGCTCACCCATCTTGATGAAAATGGAAATCCTAATTGGAGATTGATTGCTTTAGGAAAGAGTTTGTCTGGTCAACCCTTGGGCATCCTTGAGCAGATTGAGGGCTTCAATGAGCATATGATGGGTGATATGAGAGGGCAAATTTTGGGGTACAACAATGTCGAAGTATTGTTAAATTTATTAATGTTTGATTAAGAAAAAATCTAAAAATGCATGAACCTAAGTCCAAGTTTATTATGAATGTGGTTCATGTTTTTAAAACAATATGTGTTTTTAAAAGGAGGGAGAATATTTTTGAAATTAAAGAAGATGGGGGGAGATGAAGAGACTATCCTAAAGCATAAGGTAAAAGTTAGGGAAAAGAACCGTCTAACCAACAAGAAACCAACACTTGACATATTGAGTCAATGAATAATTCCATCCTTTGGATTTGAATCAAAGAAAACAATTAATAAACCTTTTAAGAATACCAAGCTTCAATTGAATTGAGTCCTCATAATATTTTGGCAGAGTAATAGCTGTATACAGATGAATTCCAGATTACAGACAGAGCATGTAATCACAATAACCTACACATAAAAACAAATAAATAACCCAATGTCTTAATGTAAACCCCAAGAACTCTAGACAAAAATATCAATTAAGGTTACAAAGTCTCCAACATAGGTCAAACTTTTTATTCTTAAGTCCAAGAAGTCTACCACTCCATAATTCCAAGGATAGTAACCAAGTTTTCCAAGTAACATTAAGGTTTTTTAGGGTTTTAGTTTATTATTAGGTATCTTCAAAAAGAAATAAAAAATCTCAAGTGAGAAAATTAAAAATGACATGAATATAAGGGCTCAAGTGTGAAAAGATGAAAATAACATGAAATGTAAATGCTGAAGTAAATGGTGCATAAAAGTAGAAGCACAAAAATAAATTCAATGGTTAAGAATTAATGGTTAGTTAGATGACCATCTTTAAACTTGCATTTGGAACTCATTAGAGGATTGGTAGAACCAAAGCCTCTCAACAACAAGTTGCATTTGCTTTTTGCCAAGTATATCATCCATTTTAAGAATCTCAAAGTAAATTAATGATCAATGATCTTTAGGTGATCCACTTTGACCAAAATTGATGTAGTTCCATTAGAGGATTGGTAGAACCAAAACCTCCTCACAATGGATCTCAAGGTTATTGGATCATAGGGTTAAAATTAACATACTTGGGCCTGCAAACATAAGTTTGGGCCACGAATGATCATTTTTTCAAATCGAGACAAAATTTAGCGCTATGTTAAACAAATGTAAGTGGACTTATATAGAAGTCGCACCTATTTTGAGGCTGGTCAATAGCAATCTATGCACCATTTGTTTTGAGACATGATATAGAAATCATACTCCAATAACACTTATTGTAATAAGAAGGGGATGAGATGAAGAGGGAAGGGAAAAATGAACAAACCACATTTGAATCAAAATTTTAATCAAACTATTATTAAACTCATTCATCGATTTTATGGAGTTAGACTCACCACCATGGATCCAATGAGGTTAACAAAGCTCATGATCAAAAATTCAATCCAAGATCAGCCAGAAAATATACAAAAAATAAAATTGTATTTAAAATATAAAAATAAAGGTTTGAAAAAATGATTAAAAATGAAAATAAGAGAGAAAAATTTTAACTATGTTCAAATTAATCAATAAAAAAAATAAGTAACACCATAGAAAAACTAGAAATGAGGTCAAATATTTTCATAAAATTTTTGGTAATTTTTTAAAGTTAGAAACTATTTTTAAAAATAAAATAAATAGGTAAAATAAACAAAAAATGGTGAAAAATAACAAAGTCAGAAATAAAAAATAAATGAGGTCACGAATATTTGTCATAATTTCATTGGGTCCTTCCCTATTTTTCTTCAGAATTTAAAAATGCATATAAGTGTTTTTAAACATTTTAAACAATTCAAATAAAGTGAAAAATTATATAAAATATCAAATCACAAAATAAAAATGTGATAAAATAAAAATCAGGAAGAGAAAAATCCAAAGTATTTTTCGTAATTTTTCATATTTTTGGGAGTTAAAATGAATTTCCTATTAATTTTTGAAGTTTAAAATAATTTAAATATAAAAATCAGAAATAAAAAAAAAGTAAAAAAAATGTTGTCCAATTGATAATAGTCAAAACGAGTTAGTAAGCTAATCCAATGAATCACACGCGTTGTGCATATCATGGTCTTTAATAAATATTACACCGGATCAAATATTTTTAAAATAAAACAACTTAAAATGTGGCGCGTTGGATGGGGTGTGACTCACAAAAGTAAGCAAATCCAAGGGCTCCTGAGGCACGTCCATGGTAAGGAAAGCATATTATATTCGTTTAACAAAAATGTGGCTTTGTTTCATTGGTTGAAGACAGACATGTCATCGTCTTCAACCTCCAGCAATCCCCAAAAATTAATCCTTCAAACTGTAAAATTAGCAAACCAGACCGGTACCATTAGATTTATCTCTTCAAGACGATTCTAATGGTACCATTGTGCCAAATTTATATAAATTGTGCAAGGGTGTGTTTGAAGAAAACCTGAAAAAATAGCGAGCATGAAAATCTTGGATATCTCACTCAATTCTCAATGATATTTCAAATTACAAAGAGTACGAGGTTCATAAGGATACAAGGAGTGGATCATTCTTTTATTTGAATCAATTTGGACAAGAAATCTACCTGAACAAAGTAGTGAGAAGTTTCTCTGAAACTGGACTTCTACAGATCAATATAGGTCACGATTCTTGAAAGTAACTATATGGTTAGTGTCAGAGAAGTTCAATGAAGCTAACTGAATGGATCTTTTGGTGTTTGAGGGTGAGAATGTAAGAAATCAGAAATTCAAATTCAGAGTTCATGTGGGATCTAATTAGGGGTCAATTGGCTATCAAAAGCTTGAGAAAATGAGTGAGGAATGATTCTTATTTATAGCTGATCATTATGCAAGGCTCAAGCGTGTGAATTGGAGGAAAAATCAGTGAAATTGTGTGGACCTGCTAAATGTCAAAACACAACAAAATGAGTGGTTTAAGGGTCTTTTCTTGTTATGGCAAGTTTCTAAACATGATTAGATGCGAAATTGATCCTTAAACAGGCTTGTAATTGGATTTAAACTAATTTTTAAATCTGTCTGAAATTGAGATTTCCATTTCATGATGCTACCTTCATAACCATGGTGCCAACAATGTAGGACACCATATGATGTGATTTTTGAAGCACTTGAAAGATAAAGTCACACGATTTACAATGTTAAAGGAGTTAAATAAATTGAATGCTTGAGAAAGAAGTTGTGTTGAGTCAAAGATGGAAGAAAAAGGCTGACTTTTCATACTTAGAAAATTTCTAAGTTTTTTCTTCAAAAATGACTTATAATGTCTTGTATCCAAACATTATTCTTGAAACAAAAAATATGGCATGAACTAGATCTCTTGAATGTAATTTTGAGACTTGAACCATTTAAAATATCCAAAAATTGAGAGAGTTATAACTTGTTAAAGTTGGCAAAAATTCATGAAATGACCTATAATCTTTTGCATACTTAGGGAATCTTCTTTACATTTTCACACTTTGCACATAAAAGAAAAGTTAAAACAAAAGATATGGCATGAACTAGATCTCTTGAATGTAATTTTGAGACTTGAACCATTTAAAATATCCAAAAATTGAGAGAGTTATGACTTGTTAAAGTTGGCAAAAATTCACGATATGACCTATAATCTTTTGCATACTTAGGGAATCTTCTTTACATTTTCACACTTTGCACATAAAATAAAAGTTGAAGCTCACACCTTCAAATAATTGTGGAAAAAGAATTGGCTCAAGGTGATAAAAATTGATCAAGTTATGATCATTTGAAGTCACATGAAGGGATTTAAGGGTTCATCTGTAGGACTTGTAATCTTTCTTCATCATCAAGTTTATTACACACAAAATTTCCTTGAGACCTTTGAAGTGATTTGTTAATAACCCTTTGAATAGAAGGATGTCTTTGGAATCACTCAAAAATACCAAAAGATGAGCAAGATATACCCCTTTGAAGTTCAAAACCCTAACTACTTGAGCAAGAAAATACCTTGGGAGAACTTTTCTTTTTGATCAATATTCTTGCACCAATACTTTTATCTTGCAAATAAAGTTATTGAGGATGATAATGAGATTTCATAGCAACCAACATCACTTCCACATCTTGAAAATTGAAGGAGATATGCACTTGTGATCAATGGAGACAAAGACTTGTCCAATTGAGTCAAACTTCTTTAGTCAACCCTTGTTCTTTTGATCTAACTTTGACAACTTGAGGCATAATGAATCATGAAAGAATTTGTCATGATGTTACTTCAAAACATCTTTCATATAGGCTTGAATTTCAATAAAGCTTTTGTTGAGGAAGGCAGAAAGAATGAACTTATGAATCCAAAAGCTATCTTGGATGGAATTCATTGTGCTTTCACCTACATCATCAAAAATTAGGATACACATACATTGTATTTGTTAGTTAAACATAGATGATCACAAAATACAAGTCAAGGTGCTCAGGGATTCCTTATAGAGTAATACTAAATATAGGGAGAAGAAACAAACCCTAGTGTGTGACTTTTTTGTGATTGAATTGATATGAAATAATGAGGGATCTTAGGGGGAAAATTTGGGGTACAACACCAGCGATATTGTGGTAAGAGCCTTCGACAGTTAAAAAAGAATGGTCCACAAAGAGGTTAATCTTCTGATCAAGGTGGGGTCTCAAGTTTTCAACTCCAATGTTCATGTAATGGATATCCTCCCAGTCTATTATTAGTTTCTAGGATGCCCATGGATTCACGGGGAAGGTGAGGTTACTTATACATTGCATCAAAAGCTGAAGTATCCAGTAAAAGGGATTACCGTCATATTCCGCAGAGAGGAAGAATATATGGTCAGTCATTTGAATTCTTTCAAATATGTTGAAATGGATGGAGAATTCCTTGAAACCCCCCAACAAACATTAGAATTAATTCATCCAACAATTGTTGTTGCTAAAGCTACTCTTGCTACTCCTAAGATTTCCAAGGACACACCACAAATTGCTTCCTTGAAGGATGCTAGGGTTGTGTTAGAAGATGGAGGTTAAACTATTTGGGGAAAACTTCCTGATATCCCTTAAAAATCTTCCAAATTTGGATTGGGTTTCACTTCAAAGACTCGGAAAGTGGGTCGTCGTGTTCGTGCTGGAGGACCACCTTTCTGTATTAGCAACAATGAAGTCAATGCTCTGGAAGACACTAATAGTGATGGTACCTTGGATGATTGGATATTCCCTACTGTTGATGATGGACTCAACAACTAGAAGGCCAAAGACTTAGTATCAATCTCTTTCAGCCAAGAGTAATTGTTATTTCCTATTTTTATTGCCTTAAGAAGTTTGTCTGTATAATTTCTTTTAAAAACATTGACTTTAAACCTTATGTGTTTCCCGGGGCATAAAGGTCCATTTGCTAAGGGTTGTCATCTCATATATCACATGCTCATTTAATTAAAACATTGGATGATTTTGCATTAAAATTTTGCGCTCCTTGTCTTTCTTTTAGTTCACTGCATTTCAAATAGCCATGTGACCTTTCACACACACACATTTGCAGATCCACACCCACTTCAGATCTCATTGACAACAATTCTGCTATTGTCATTTATGACTTTGAAAATACAATCTATCAAGCTGCAGACAAAGGTGAAGAAGATTGTGAGATACCTGGAAAACTTGGGGGATTTCCGATACAAGAGGAAAAGGCTATCCAACCGCATGAAGAGCCGATCAAGGTGATAAATTTAGGTACCAAGGAAGATAAGAAAGAAGTCAAGATTGGCACCAAACAGGAAGATAGTGTCAATAGAATATTGGTTCAAATGTTGCATGACTATGTTGAGGTATTCACTTGGTCATACGAAGACATGCCAGGGCTCGATACTGATGTCGTGGTTCATCGTCTGCCAATGAAAAAGGGTTGTTCTCCGATCAAACAAAAGGTTTGTCGCATGCATCCTGATATGTCAAAGAAAATCAAGGATGAGGTAATGAAAGAGTTTAATGCAGGTTTCTTGGTAGTGATGTCGTATCCCCAATGTGTTGCCAATGTTGTTCGAGTGCCAAAGAAAGGAGGTAAAGTATGTATGTGTGTAGACTACATGGATTTAAATAGGGCGAGCCCCAAAGATGACTTCCCACTACCATATATTGATGTCTTGGTTGATAACACTGCTCAACACAAGCTATTCTCCTTCATGGATGGCTTCTCCGGGTACAACCAAATTAAAATGCCTCCTGAAGACATGGAGAAAACTACCTTTTTCACACAATGGGGTACCTTCTGTTATAAGGTCATGCATTTGGGTTGATGAATGCAGGTGCAACTTATCAATGAGCTATGGTGGATTTATTTCATGACATGATTCATCATGAGATAGAAGTCTACCTTGATGACATGATAGCCAGATTGCAAACTGAAGAAGAATACCTGGATCATCGGCATAAGCTATTTAAGGCTAGAGAAATAAAAGCTG
This sequence comes from Vicia faba, assembly GCA_948472305.1. Classification (NCBI taxonomy): domain Eukaryota; kingdom Viridiplantae; phylum Streptophyta; class Magnoliopsida; order Fabales; family Fabaceae; genus Vicia; species Vicia faba. Next base: position 1,220,378,798 of record OX451739.1, on the reverse strand, counting down.
AGGTTGAATCCAAACAAATTCACCTTTGGGGTTAGATCTGAAAGCCCCTAGGCTTCATCGTCAATGGAAAATGTATTGAAGTTGATCTCGCAAAGGTCAAAGCTATCTAATAAATTCTAGCTCCCCGTACTTAGAAGGAGGTAAGAGGTTTCTTAGGACGACTCAACTACATCTCCCAATTCATGTCTCATTTGACTGCTACTTATGAGCCAATCATCCAGCTGCTGAAGAAAGATCAAGTCGTATGATGGGATGACAAATGTCAAATGGAATTTGATAAAATCAAGGAGTAATTACAAGAACCTTTATTTCTGATGCCACCAGTTGAAGGAAGACCTTTGATCATGTACTTAACCGTGTTAGAGAATTCCATGGGGTGTGTGCTAGGGAAGCATGACGAGTCTGTTCAAAAAGAGCATGCAATATACTACCTTAGCAAAAACTTTACCGACTGTGAAATAATATATTCATTGATAGAGAAAACTTGCTGCGCTTTGGTATGCGCTGCTCGCCGACTAAGATAGTATATGCTGACCCATACTACTCTGTTGATTTCTAAAATGGATCCCATCAGGTACATATTTGAAAAGCCATCTATCTCCAGAAGAATATCTCGATGCAAAATGATTTTAACTAAATATGACATCCAATACACCTTACAAGAAGCAATCAAAGGAAGTGTACTGGAAGCTCATTCGGCGCATCAAGATGTAGATGACTATCAGTCTATCCACTTGGAATTCCCGGATGAGAATATCATGTTGATTACAGATTGTGAAAATCCTAGACTGTATGAAGGACCTGAGCAAGAATCCCAATGGACTATAGTTTTTTGATGGAGCTTCCAACACACTGGGTAATAGAATTCGTGTTGTGAACATTTCCCTCAAAGGTTACCACACGACTTTAATTTCAAGACTTTTCTTTGATTGTACCAGCAACATGGCTGAGTACGACGCGTGCATCTTGGGTGTTAAAGCTGCTATTGACTTTAGGATCAAATTCTTGAGCGTATACGAGGATTCAACCTTGGTAATCAGTCAGGTCAAGGGAGAATGGGGTACGAAACATCCAAATCGTATCCCTTACCGAGAACTCGTGCTAACCTTGATCCCATGCTTTGAACTGATTACCTTTGAACACATTATGAAGGAAAAAATTCAATTGATAGATGCCTTAGCTACTATGTCATCTATGTTCAAGGTAAAATGGGACAACAAAGATCCAATAATTACTGTCAAAAGAATTTCGAAACCAACACCCTGGTAAGAGATTGAAACTGATGGAGTAGAGGAGAAGCCTTTGTTTCACAGTGAAAAGGTATCTTTAAGGTCAAGAATATCCTGAAGGGGCGTCAATCAACAACATGAAATTCCTACGAATTTCTCTTCCAAGTTCTTCCTGAGCAATGGGATTTTGTACAAACGCAACCACAATTCAACTCTGCTTCATTGTGTGGACAAGAAGGAAGCAGAGAAAATTATTAAGGATATGCATGAAGGCATCTTTGGTACTCACTCTAGTGGAAATACTTTGGCCAGGAAGATTCTAAGAGCATGTTACTATTGGTCGACCATGGAAACTGACTGCCATAACCACTCGAGAACTTGCCATAAATGCCAGAATTATGCTGATAAAGTCCATGGGCCTCCAATCCCTTTGAATGTCATGACTTCCCCTTGGCCATTTGCAATGTGGGACATTGATATGATCGGAGAAATGAAGCCTACCGCTTCTAATGGACATCGCTTCATTCTCTTCTCCATTGACTACTTTACAAAATGTGCAAAAGTTGGTTGTTATCTACAAAGACTGGAATGATATGTTACCATTTTCTCTTAAAGTTATCGTGCTTCGGAGCAAACATCAACTCGGGAAAGCCCATTCTCTCTAGTCTATGGTATGGAAGTTGTCCTGCCCGTCAAAGTTTAAATCCCTTCTCTAAAGATTATGAAAGAAGCAGACTTAGACGAAGACAAGTGGATTCAGACTAAGTTGGATCAATTGAATTTGATTGACGAAAAGAGGCTGGCGGTTGTCTATCATGGTCATATGTATCAAAAAAGTATGATCAAGGCATTCAACAAGAAGATCAAGCACCGCGTATACCAGGCTGGTGAGTTCGTAATAAAGCGCATCATTCTACCACAAGACGATCCCAGGGGAAAATGAACTCCCACCTACGAAGGGCCATTTGTTGTCAAGAAAGTATTCTCGGGCGGTGCTATGATGCTAACCACTATGGACGACAAAGATTTCTCGCACCCTGTGAACACAGACATAGTTAAAAAATAAGGGAATCCCGACGAACCAAAAGGATTCGAGAAAAAACTAGGGATGTATACAAAACATTGTACACCTGGCAAGTCGAAAACCTGAAATGGTGCCTTGGGAAAAAAAGGGTACCCTGATGGACTAAAAACCTGAAAGGGCGGTCCAGGAAAAAAATAGGAATTAAAAGCATATGATTATGTCCCGTTGGATCACTTACATGCAAGCTTTATTACCAAAGTCGAAAGTTCAAATGATTCAATCAACTTCTTCCGATGGCAAGGGATGAGATGTTCAAAGACATAGTGGCAATAGAAGAGTTTGGAACCCAATGAGATCACTTCCACATGGCTAAACATTTTTTTCACTTTGTATTCTTTTCATTTCTTGACAACTTCCTATTACTAGGATTTCCGTCTCTTTGTACAAAATCACCTGTTTATAGGCAAATTATCAATACAGGTACACCCTAAAGTTCAAACTTTTTGTTTTTTTTTTCAATTTGCTTGCAAAAACGTCTAATGACTAAAATTGAATTAACATATGCATATGAACATGATTAACTGTTAACAAATATATACATAAGAACAAGAATAAGCATTTACTCAAGATTTTAACAGCTGGGATGGCATTCAAGTTGTCCATAAATCCCCACAGATCACTTATATGAAGTTATCCCCATAGAGTAATCTTCACAAGTTTATCCCCAATAAAGGTTACATTCCCCACAATTTCCCTACGAAGTCCAAACCAGTACACTCAATGGAAATTCTCTTCCCCAACTGATTTTGAAAACTGTAAAACCCCTACAGAGTTCTTCCCTCTAGCAAATTCAATTTCCCCAGGAGAGCATGTTTCCTCAGCAGAATATTCTAACAGGGTTTATTTCACAAATAGACTACAATTTCCCCAGCTCGAGTCTATCCCTCAGATTACTATGAATCACCAGCAAAATTCATCTTCCTAATTAAAGTCACCACTATCCCCATAAAATTGCTATAAAACCTGTAATCAGACCAAATATTAGTTAACTTTATCCGCCCCAGACGAGTCAGAAGGTTATCCATCTCTTTTATCCCCATTTAGGATATATAAGAATTAAATTCCCCAATAGAGCATTGAATAACCGATGTTCCTAAACTCTTATCCCTAAAGTAGAAATCAACATCCCCAACAGAGTTTCCTCAAACAAGTAAGCAGGAATCCCCAGCGGGAGCATTCTACATAAGATTTAAAGATACACATACTCTTCATCTCCATCAATAGTCAATGATTTATTTCCCCAGACAAAGATATTGTGCGGGTCTACAAATACACTTCAACAACATTTCACATTATACGTCATAGCATATGTATACGAAACACATATAGCACAATCTCATTTATTTTGATAACATTATCACGCGATGCATTACATACATCATGACATTGCATACATCTAACTCTTTACCTTTTAAGTAAAGATCAATCAACAAACAAATATCACCAACAATTCACAAATAGGTCAGAACTTAATTCCCGAAACAAGATGGGGAATCTATCTCAACAACCAATGAAATGCAGGTTCCATATTAATTCCGCAATCAAGACGGGGCAACTATCCGTGTCAAACTGATTGTAGATCAATTCCCGAAACAGGACAGGGAAACTATCTACATGAATAGATTAAAGATTAACTCCCGAAACAGGACGGAAAAACTATCTTTCTTTCTTTATGGTCTGATAAAGATCAATTCCTGAAACAGGAAGGAACAACTATCTACATGACAAGCAGCTACTCAAACACCTTTCCTAGAGGATCATTCTGGAAAGCATTCTTCAGATATAGTCGAGCACATACTTATTTTGATATTTTTATCAATAGTTACCCTAGATGGCATCTGTAAGCCCATCCCCGACGACTCTCCGCCACCTCTCCAAATGGAATCTCTAATCCAATTCCCGAAATAATTAACAAACAATTTTACATCATGCACAAGCGAGTGCAAATTTTTGGGCACTTAAGTGTTCATTCATCTTCCACCTTCAAGTCGCGAATGGCGGACATGCCAATCTAACTCTTCTGGTTTAAGAATATTGAATAGGGGCAGCTGTTGTACGCCAAAACTTGTCCTCCCTTTTCTTCAAGACATTTCTCACAAAAGATCTAAAATGCTCAAGGATTCTTAAAGAGTTGATCAAATAGGCTCACCTCCTAAGAATTGAGACCACAAATTAGGGTTTTGGTTTTCAAATGGAAAATTGGACTTCTAATTCCTTAAATGACTTTCACGGTTCATCATAGACCTCCAAGAATTCTCATGCCAAGTTTCAAGTCATGCATCTCAAAATTGCTCAATATATTGCTCAGATGACTGAAAATCAACTATATTGGGTAAAAAGTCAACTATGATAAATATACAATCAACATTTAGAAGTCATATTCATAAATTGATTATGGTTTGATCATAATTCCTCAAGAAAAGCACTCAAATCATCAAAGGGGCAAAATTGTCAAAATTAGGGTTTTGACTAAGAATGATTGATTGCTGACTTTTGACCTTGTACATGACCTAATGGATTGAATCATGATCTTAAGGATTAAAACACAATATCTTGACCTAATTTCATGGCTCAAATAATCTCAAAGATCAAGTGATTGACAGTTAAAAATTTAAATCAACTGATGAAAAGTCAACTGACACACAAAAGTCAAACTTTGACGTTTTGGTCAACATTAAATTTCAAAGATCAAGATTCATCAAGAAATTCAAAAATATAAAACTTGATCATCAAGAATCAAGAAATTCAAGAAAAGTCAACAAAATTAAAGATTTCCAATACTTAGAAATTCTAAGTATTTTTTACCTTGATAATTTCACTACTTCATGACTATTTTTCATTATAATGCAAGATGATTCAAGGAAAACTTTCAACATGAAAGTTTTAAATCATGATGAATTCTACAAATTTATCTTTTATGGTTGATTTCTAGAAAATTCTTGTATTAAGAGATATAGGCCCATGAAGTCATGACATTTTTAACAAAACACTTAGTGAAATTTCCAACAAGTTTGGTCAGATTTTTGTCCCAACTTCCTGGCAATTTTTCACCAAGTTCCAAGTTGATTTCACCAAAGTGGTCAACATGAAGGTTGTAGACAATATTTCAATATTTCAAAAATGTCAAGGAACTTTAAAATATCATTTTTGAGCTAAGATATTCGAAGAGATAAAGTTGAGTGTTAATTCTTGAATTACAAGGCATTTTCATGAAGAACACATGATCAAATCTCAAACCTATGCTGCATAATCTTGCTTTGCAGAATTCTAACTTGAAAATCACTCCATAATTTAATGTTTCCACAATTTATTGAGCTATTATACAAGTTGTTAAGGTATTTTCCAAACCATTCTGTCATTAAGGGAAGAAAGTGAAGACTTCCATTTTAGAAAAGTGACTTTAATCACAAAGTACACTCTCCTTGATCCTTGCACTTGTTTCTTATGAACATACACAATGTTAAAGCCAGAAGCAACACATCTAAATCCACTATCCATTTCATACTATGCTTGTACTATGCATTAGAATAATATATTTCAAGTTGCTTCAAAACTAAATTTCAAAACCACAACTTGTCATCTTACAAATCTGGTTGTTTGAACCCCCAAAACCTCTGGCCTATAAATAGAGGAAGTATTTGCAAGCTAACGGACAAATTGACAAGTCTCCTAACCCTCTTAAACTCCCTGAAATCAGAATTGGCATTCAAATCCTCCATTGTTGCAAGTTCTGACCTTAAACTCCAAACACTTAATCCACTGGTGCGTTTTCACTCTAAATCATTCATAAAGCTTCTATAACTCATATAGAAACTATCCAAACACTTGCTACACCAGTGTAACACTACCTTCATCATCCTCTATTTCCAAAAACAACCACCTACAACTTGACTTCTCCAGAAGAATCCAGCCACTCTCAATCAAAAGTAAGCATTACAATAACTTCCTAGAAGTTCAGTGTAGTTATCGAGATCATCACAACACCTCCAGGAGTGCTCAAACTCCTAACACGATTTCCACTTTTGAGGTAATTTTTCTCAACTTTGAACTTCCTATACAAGAATTATTAACGGTTACCTTGTGAATGAAAAAGTAGACATCATTTCCCTGAAGCTATCCATGCCTTTAGTTTTCATTTATATTGCCTGAGTGATGTGAATTTTGATGTTGAAATTTCTAACAAAATTAGGGTTTATTTTGGTACCAATAGAAATTCGTGTTCAGCTTTGAGTGTTAGTTTAAGTTATTTACATGGCTGAATTCGTGGTAAAATTTGGAACAACTTTGATGTTTACATTTTTCAATTTGGTTAAGAAATGAAGATTTTGCAAGTTTGTACCATATTGTTGTTGTTGCTGTAAAACACGCACAAGGAGGAAGTTGAAGTCAGAAATTTGAAATTGAGTTCATATTATATTTATTGTTGGTTGTTTCATAACCAGATGAAACAACCACCCATGTGGTAAAGAAGCGCACATATGAACATAGGGACCTGGGTTCGAGCCCTAGTGGTACCCTTTTATTTCTTTCATATTTGTTTCTTGCAGATCCAGTTCAAGCAAGCTGGAGGCATGCATGGTGTTCCTCTCACCACCACCACATGATCATACCATGGCTAGATCCAACATCCCAAAAGGCAAGCATATGATGCACTCTTAAAAGCTAGCAACACTGGACCACAAACAATGCTGGACTCCCTTGTGTTTAGGCCTAGATTTTTGTTTTCTCACCCCCTCCATTTACTTTTACAAGTGCAAGCCCATTTATTTTTATTTTTATTTTCATTTTTCATTCAAACAAAAAAATTGTTTTAGGCCTTACATTTTATTTTATTTTCAACCCCCATTTTCCTTTTACAACAGCCAGTCCCATTTTATTATTATTTTTTTAATTAACTCTTCTTTTTAATTATTTTTTATTTAATCAAAAAATTCATAAAATAATAAAAAGTTTAGATTTATGTTTTTTATCCATTAATTTAATTTTTGACAAATAGAAATTATTTTTACCATCTTGATTTCATTAAATTTAGGTTTTGTATATTTCTTTTATTTTTCTAAAACAAATACAAAATAATTTCTAAAATACTTAGACTACTTTAGGTCTTAATTATTTAATTTAATTTTCATAGATATAAATAAACTAATTTTATTACACCTTATTTTATTGTAAATAGAATTATGTCTAAGCTTTTACCTTACATTGCAAATATTTTCTAAACAAAGAAATAACTAATTATTTTCTCAAATACTTAGAACCTTTTAGGGTTTCTTAAAAGCATCTTTCTATCTCCACGTGTTTGTTTATTTCTCGCATCATTACAATCATGTAATTTCTTATGGATTGTAATAGATAATTAAGGCTTTATTGCTTTCTTCCCCTCATTCACAAACTTTTACCCCATTCCCAAAGCGTTGTAATAGCGTAGGACATTTAAATTCCAAAATTTATCGCTTTTCTTATTATTATTAGTGATTTGGGTTTGAATGACAAGATTTAAAATCAAACTTTAGGCAACCCTAATTCAAGATAAAATAATTGAATCAAACACATTTTGCACACATGCACCTCTAGGGTTAATCTCACTTGTTGTGTCGGATTAAAACAATCACGTTCCTCGAACGTGGAATGTTTTATCAAAGACCATCGGTTAAAAGATCGTAGTCCCTCGATGACCCTTTGAAGTTGCCTTCGGTAAATGATCTTAGTCCCTTATTATAATTGCTAAAACATCTTAATAGTTTCCATATGAGATTGTACGATTACCCACGCCTTCCCCTCACATCCAATGATTTGGCTCCCTACCAACAAAGGTTAGGATAGCACTATCTAAGGGAGGAGGAAAAGAACAAATACTTTTTGAGTAGGTAGACGACTCGTAATTTCTTGCTCACAAACCAAAACAAATCTTTTCAATTCACACTTTCAAAACAAAATATTTCCAAAACACTTTTCAAAAACAAATATCTTTTTAAACACTCTCTTTCCAAACAAATATTTTCAAAACAAACACTTTGTATGCCTTCTCAAAAATTCGAGAATCATTACAAAGTTTTCCATACTAAGGCGTTTTCAAAATATTTCTGAAACAAACATTTTGTATACATTCTCAACGATACGAGAATCATTACAAAATCACCACTTTCAAAACATATTCAAAACATTTTTCAAACTTACACAAAACATAAAGCATTTCAAAGTGAGCTAGAAATTAAGAGCCCATATATAATTACAGATGAAAAGGGTGCTAACACCTTCCCTTTTCATAACCTACCCCCCGAACTCAAGAAAATTCTCAAAAGGTCTTTCCTTTTATTTTCACCCTTTCCTTTATTGGATAAAAGAAAAGTCGGTAGCGACTCTTGCTATCCGTAACATTTGCGATAAAACGCAAAACACCAAGTCAGTTCTCCAATTGTATCACAATACCCTAGCTGGCGTAGGGCAAGAACTGGGTTATACTTAATTAATCCATGTGTTCCCATTAGAGGGACATTGGAGAAACCTCTAAAACTGGTAATAATTGCAGTATTATCAAGTCGATTCCTATACCAAGTTATATGAAAAGATGTGAGAGCCACAAATAGTACTTTTGTCAACAGCTGATACATGAACCATTTTTACAACAATGGAACAAAACACACCACAACTCCTTTCTTACCATACCTAGAATGGATAAAAAAGTAAGTGTGGGCAAGGATAGTGGGTACCGGATTCAGATTCATGGATATGAAAATAGCCGTCAGATCTACCAACTTCACAATGTTAGGAAAAATAACAAGACCACAAATTAAAACATCTATAAGAGCGTTGAACTCAACCCACTGACGCTTAGTTGCCATTTCTCTAGATTTACATATCAGAAAAACCGCAAAGAGACCACTGGTTGTACCTGTCTTCCTCCAATTTCCTTTTACATCGCTCAGGATCAAGTAAAGTGCCTTAGAGATGGCATCATAATCGGGTTCATTTGGAACACATGAAAATGGAATATGATTAGTGATTTTGAACCCCGAAATATAAGAATACTTCTCAAGAGTCGGTGGTAGTTGATAATACTGGAATGTGAAACATTGCCGTTTAGGATCATAGAAATGTAACAAAGTGTGAAGATTTCTATCCTCCACCTGAACATCCAACAAGGGCAAAAGATCGTCTTACTGTTTGCCAAAGGCTTGTGAATTCGGATAAACCACGTCCCTACTCAACTCTTTCAAACGAGGCCAACTAGAAGTGCCGAAATTGTAATCAAAAACATATCTAGTGTCTCTCTTGACAACATCATGGTTTTTTTTCCATTTTTGATACAAGCGTCTATTCTAAAACACCCTGGAAATGAAATGCAATCAGGTTAACCGTCTTTAGGCAAATATATTTTCCTTACATTTCTTTTATAAAAATAAATATGCCATGAAGCAAGGTGAAATAATTCATAGAATCAAGGTTTCCAATATTAGAAATCCGCTTTACTTTTCTATACATGCCGAGAATATCAAGATCAATAGTTTGGAGCATAAACCACAGAAAATCAAGTCACTAATGGAATACGGTCACCAACAGAACAATACCACCATCAGAACAAAGTCACCATATGTAGCTGCAAATATTATCCCCCCCACTCACAAGTAAATATTAGGTCATGGTAAGCCAAGGGTAACTCAAAATCACAGGTCCGTCTGAAAGAACTATCATCAAGCCATAGACGTGGATGACGATAACACCCCATTTGAACCTAATCTAAGCGTAGACGACATGACTGTGCTATTAGGACCTTCGTCCAATAGTTGTCATGTTCTACTCTATTGCTTGATTCCCTAGATGGTACAATCTAGTCCGGGCATTGGGCCTTTTACCTCAATAGTAACACCCGACCAACATGGAGAACCAGAATCCAACACAACAGATAACCAATATGGAAAGCAATAAAATGCAACATAAACATATGCTCAGATAATCATGTACAAATTGATAAACTGAAAGCATAAAAATAAACACCCCAAGAAAAGAAAACAAGAGCTAGATGTGACTCCGGGATGGACCAGTATTTGCATATTTTCTCCCTTGTGAAGTTGCCAGCTAAAACAACTGGCTGAATTGTCAACTGATAATGAAATCAATGAAGTTTCCATCGAACATTTTTTATCCCAAGGGAAAGGAAAGGAAAACATATAGTAAACATAAAAGGGGATAAATCACCATCAAACGATTGAGAGATTGGGTAAGGGAGTCTGTTGCGCGAGGGGAAGGTATTAGCACCCCACACGCCTATAGTACTCTAGAGTATCCACTCTTGTAATTCTAATCTAATGGGTATTGTCAAAGTCTATGTCTAAGGTTTAAAGTAAAAATAAATAAAGAATGCATAAAATAGAAAAGGAAAAGAAAGTGTGGGAAAAAGAAAGAGATTTTTAAAAATATATTCTCAATTAGGCCCGACAAAAAGCCTCTGCCTATGTATCCCTTTTATGGAATCAGAGCAGCCGTAGTTCGGCTAACTTGTTTTGGTGGGTTTGTGTTTTTTAGTTGAAAAATTTTAAATTCAATCATCCACCGCTGCTCGACCTTTGGAGACTTACAATCTGTAGTGGAAAGGAACTAACACGCTCTTAGAAGAGAAAAGTTGATTGGCAAAAAGAAAGGAGTTGGTTAGTGTTTTTTAACTTAAGAAAGGGTTTAAGTTGTTGGAGAGTATTTTTATTAGTTTAAGGAAAAAGAAAGTTTTAGTTTTAAATGCAAGAATGCAAAAAGAAAGAAAACATTTAAATGAGACTATCTAGAATCTAATCCCTAATGTAATGATGGCCCTATGTCAAGGGTAATGGGGAAATATCTATCTATGTTAGCATGCATGGATTACTATCTTAAGGTCTAGCTTGAATAGTGACATAAACAAGCACATCCTAAGGGAGCATGTTATATACAAAGCAAGCAAGCAAAGGAAGCACGTACATTACGAGACTAGTGTATCCCAAACAAGCAAAGGAGAGCGCATACATGGCGATAGTAATGCGTCTTAAAGTAGAAAGCTCGAACAAAGGGAGCACATACATGGCGAGAGTAGTGCGCACTAGCTCAATTAAAATGGCCTAACCAAGATATCACGAATCGAGGTAGGTAAAGAAAAATCAAGGGAAATGCTTTAGCTAAGGGAAGCGGATCAGCCGAAGAAAACAAGCGGGATTGGCGATGAAATAAGAAAAGAAGATAAATTCTTTTGCTAAGGGGAGAGGATCACCCGAAATAAACAAATGGGTAACAGAATGTTAGCATTGGCCATTGCGAACTCCTGACAAAGTATGGGGGTTGGGACAAATTCCTTTTCCACATGACTTACTCGATACAAAAGATCGCCACACCAAAACGTTGACATACAATGTGAGCTAAGGTTGACACAGACTAGACTGCACGGGGGTTGGCTACTAAGACTTTCTGTTTACCTCTCTCTGACTACTTGTCACTTGTTGTATATGCAAGCAAAAAATGTAAGCACACCTGCAGAATACCTACTTCCAAAAGTTGGGTTTTAAAGAAGCACAAATAGCACACAAAATGCACATAATACATAATTGCCTTAAACGGGTCTATAAATAAACCAGAGGGATTCCTGACATGATCAACAACAGAGATCCCCGTCATGCATCTCTATTCTTACTTCTCATGGCAAGGAAAGGAGTAAAATCCTTACTTAACATTATCTCTAGAAATAAATAAGATGTAGAAAGAAAATAGAAGGGGAATGTAGCAAACAGATAACAATCTATAGATGATAAGCAATAAGAAAGAAACTCGGAACACTTTAAGAGACAAAACATCATCGACTTATCTGAGTGGAAGAAAATACTTACTACCCATGATTATGAGAAAGGAGAATTTGTGTCATCTCAAAGTGGAGGATATGGCTTGGATTTTAAAATCAATAAAGCCTCGCTCAACACTCAAGTGGAAAATATCTCACTTCACTATATATCGTAGAAGTATAGTAGCTCACATCACTATAAGGATTCACAAGAGTCTAATCTTTTAAGAAAATTTTAAAGTAAAAGGCCAAAATGGCAAAATGGTTTGAATGAGATTGATTGACTTTTAATATTCTCACAAAAAAGTCAAGGTATTGTTAAGTTGATTAAAGTTTGATTATGAAAATATTTTTGAAAATACATAGACCTAAGTCCAAGTTTATTATAAAAGCGGTTCAAGTTTAAAACAAGAAGAGTTTTGAAAAGGAGAAAGGAGATTTTTCAAATAAAAGAAGATGGGAAGAGAAGAAGGGACTATCCTAAAGCATAAGGTGAAGTTTAGGGAAAAGAACCGTCTAACCAACAAGAAGCCAACACTTGACACAATGAGTCACTGTAGAATTCCATCATTTGGATTTGAAATCAAACAAGCGAAGATAATAAACAACCTCTTAAGGAAATCAAGCTTAAATTGCATTAAGTCTTCAAAAATTGGGCAGCGTAACGGCTGTATACAGAGGAATTCCCGATCACAAACAAAGCATGTAATCCTAATAACCTACACACAAAGCAAACAAACAACCCAATGTCTTGGGGTAAACCCCAAAAGCTCCAGACAAAATAACAGTTGAGGTCACAAGGTCTCAAGGCAGGTCAAGTTCTCTAATCCTAAGTCTAAGAAGTCCATCACTCCATAATGCCAAGGATAGTACCCAAGTAGTCCAGATAACATTAAATTTTTTTATGGTTCAAGTTGATTATTAGGTATCTTCAAAAAGAAAATGAAAGCTCAAATGAGCAAAATAAAAATGACATAAAAAGTAAATGCTCAAGTGAGCAAAAATGAAATTAGCATGAAATGTAAATGCTAAAATAAATATGCTTAAAGTAAAAACATAAAGTAAAAGCATAAAATAAAGTTAATTATTAGGAATTAGTGATTAGCTGAATGACCATCTTGAAACTTGCATTTGGAACTCAATAGAAGATTGATAAAATCAAAGCCTCTCAACAACATGTTGCATTTGCTTTTTGTCAAGTATATCATTCATTTAAATCTCAAGAAAATAATAAATGATCAATGATGTTTAAGTGATCCAATTTGACCAAAATTGATGAAAATTCATTGGAGGATTGGTAGGACCAAAGCCTCCTAACAATGAATCTCAAGGTTATTGGATCAAAGGATTCAAATTAACATACATGGGCTTATAAACATGGGTTTAGGGCACGAATGATCATTTTCTCAAATCAGGACAAAATTTAGCGCTATGTTAAGCAATCGTAAGTGGATTTGTATAGAAGTCGCACCTATTTTGAGGCCGGTCAATAGCAATCTATGTACCATATGTTTTGAGAAATAATATGGAAATCATTCTCCAATAACATTTAGTACAATAAGAAGAGGATAAGATGAAGAGGGATGGGGTAAGAATTAAACCACATTTGAACCAAAAATTTAATAAACCTATTTTTAAAATCATTCATCCATTTTTTGTGGGGTCAAACTCAACACCTTGGATCCAATGATGTTAATAAATCTTATGATCGAAATTTCGTATTCCAAGATCAGCCAGAATATAATACAAAATGAAATAGTATTTTAAAATAAAGAAAATGATTTTTAAAATGATTTTTGAATGAAAATAAAGGGGAACAATAATAATTGTAATCAAAATATATAAAGAAAAATCAACTAAAACCATAGAAAAATTAAAAAAGAGCTTAAATATTTATACAAAAATTTTGGTAATTTTTTTAAAGTCAGAAACTATTTTTGAATTTAAAAGAAATAGGCAAAAGAAACCAAAAATTGTGAAAAATAGTAAAGTCAGAAATAAAAATAAAATGAGGTCACCAATATTTGTCAAAATGTCATTGGATCCTTCCATATTTTTTTCCAAAATTTAAAGATTAAGAAAAGTATTTTTTAACATTTAAAATAATTCAAATAAAGTGAAAAATTATAAAAAATATCAAAACACAAAATAAAATTGTAAAAAAAAAAACTAGAAAGAGAAAAATCAATAGTATTTTTCATAATTATTCTGATTTTTTGATGCAAAAATGAAATTTCTATGATTTTTTGAAGTTTAAAACAATTTAAATATAAAAATTAGAAAATAAAATAAAGTTAAAAAAATATGGACCAATGGATGAGAGTCAAAACATGTTAGTTAGCTAATCCAATGGATCGGGCGCGTTGTGCATATCATGGTCTTTATTTAATAAAGCATGGAATAATTTATTTAAATCAGATTTTGAAAAATGTGTGGCACGCCTTCATTGGTTAATAGATGACACGTTGGTCATCTTCAACCTCCAGCCAACGAATCTTCAGGTTCTAGAAACTGTAAAATTAGGACACGAGACCAGTAGCATTGGCTTCGTCTCTTCAAGACGATTCCAATGGTACATTGCGAAAAATTTATATAAACTGTAGCTCAGTCGTTTTTGAAAATAAGTTTTGAAATGGATTTGAAATTTCATGGCCAAAATGTACTTCTAGTTGAAAACAAGTGTTGTGACTATAATCAGGATGATGAGACCTTCATAACAGTATCAATGTTTGAGAGAAATTGTGAAGGAATCTACCTATTGAAGTTAAGTTGTAGAGCTCTGGAAATCGATATGGATAGCACGATTTAGGAAGTAATGGAGTTTAATTCTTCTTCTGTTAGCTTCAGTGAGGTTTAACGAAGGTGAATTGACAAAAAAATGATTGAGAAAGGCTGTAAGAGCAAATTCGAAGTTGTAAAAAATTAAGTTCAAGAGGAAGTTTGGCAGAATGATTCTGGCTCTCTAAGATTTAGAAAATGAATGAGGGATGATCCTCTATTTAAAGGTAAGCTGATTGAATGCTTAAGCATGTGAAATGATGAAGTTTGACGGGAAATCGTGTGAAGTTGCAAACAAGGAAATTGTGACTTGTAATTTGATAAAAACTCATCCAAACCTTGCGTTTTATTATGCTAGTCACTTCTAGAGGTTCACTAAACATGTTTAGAAGCAAAAGAGCACAGAAAAATGTGTTTAGAAGCTAAATCAAGGATTTCAAATTCTGACTTTTGAAGAAACTTCTGTTTCAAGTTACCAAGTTCAAATCAATAGAATTTTCAATTCAAGGAGTCTTAGGACATGATTCTTGAATCTTTAGAATGAATAGATCACAAGCTTTAAAATGTGCAAAGAATGGAATTAAATGGATGCTTGAGCTGAAATTTTTGATGAGTCAAAGTTAAGTAAAAGAGGTTGACTTTCTATACTTGGAAAATTTCTAAGTTTTTCTTCAAAAATGACCTATAATGTCTTGCATCCAAACATGGTCTTCCCTTTGAATTTTGCTCTTGACTAAAAAAGTTGGCATAAAGTAGATCTATTAAATGACATTTTGAGACTCGGACCATTCAAAATCTCCAAACATTGAGAAAGTTATGACTTGTTGAAATTGGAGAAAATTCATAGAATGACCTATAATCTTTTGCATCTTAAGGGCATCTTCGATTCACTTTCACACTTTGCACTTAAAATAAGGGTTGAAGTTCACATCCTTAAGATAAATATGGAAAAATAATGGGCTCAACATGATAAGAATTGACCAATTTATGGTCTTTTGAAGTCATGTATGGGAATTTCATGGTTTATATAGATGACTTGTAATCATTCTTCAACATTAGGTATCTTCCTCACAAAATTTCCTTGAAACTTTTGAAGTAATTTATTTATATACCTTTGGAGAGAAGGATATATTTATAATCAACAAAAAATACCAAAAGATGAGAAAGTTATACCCCTTTGAAGTTCAAAACCATAACTCCTAGAGTTAAAAAAAGCCTTGGGAAACCTTTGCAATTTTTATCAACTTTCTTACATAAATACTTTTGTCATGTAAATAGAAGTTATTGAGGATGATAAGGAGAAAACATAGAAACCAAAACCACTTCAAAATATTGAGAAATAGGGGAGATATGCACTTGTGATTAATGAAACTAAAGACTTATCCAACTAGGTCAAACTTCTTCAATCAACCCTTATACCTTTGAACTATTTTTGACAACATGAGGCATGATGAATCATAATAGGCTTTGTCATGATATTATTTCAAAGTATATTCAATAATGAAGCTTGAATCTCCATGAAGCTTTGTTGAAGAAGGCATGGAAATAAACTTATGAACCTATGGATCAACTTGCTAGAAGGTGTTGCTTTCACCTATGATATCCATAATTATGGCAAACGTACATTGTATTGATTAGTTAAAAGTTAATCAATACAAAACATAGATGATCACAAAATACAAGTCAAGGTGCATAGTGATTCCCCATGAGCAAAGCTAAAGATAAGGATAACAACCAAACCCTAGTGTGTGATCTTGTTGCATTGCGATTGTATGAGATGATAGATGAATCTTAGGGGCAAAAATTTGGGTACAATACCCACAGTGATTATTCAATCCAAATCTATATCTAGAATCTAGAAACTAATATATATCCATCCATAATCAATATTTGTGAGGTATATATCTATAACAACCAAAATCCAAACATAAAGCAAAAAGATCAAGAAAGACATCAACAATGATTTGGAATGCAAGCTTTATACAACACCATGATTAATACATATACATATGGTAAAGGTAAATAAATGAACAAAAACTAACAAATGAATAATATTCAAAGAATAAGAGAAATGAACAAAAATTCTCACAGTTTGTCAGTGCCGAAAGATGAGAAATCTACCCAAGATCATCCGTATGCAAGCTCCAATGTTGTTTTCTAAGGACTAAACTACCAAGAATGAAGGTTTGATGAGTTTGGAACAAATAAACCAAAACATAACCTAAATAATGTGCTTTTTGTCTCTTTTAACGTGTTTCTTCCCAACCAACCTCTCTTAGCGCACAAAGCCCGCTAAGCGCACTCTAGTGCAACTTGAGATCTTGTTTCGACCATAACTTGAGAATCGTAACTCCGATTTACTTCCAGTTCAAAGCAATGGAAAGCTTATTCAATGATGAATCTAACAATTACTAAATATCAACTAAATTATTGATTTTTGTCATCCTTATTTTGAGCCTTATTCTTTGTCATCTTTATTTTAAGCTTAGCCTTTTCCCTTTATTACTCAATGCTCCAACCATGCATGAATACCTACAAAAATACAAAATTTATCAAACGATATAATACATACACCAAACTCGATTAAACACAAAGTATATGTATTTATACACAAAACAAGTAATTATTCAACGAATATCAATAAAAGAACTGGTAAGTGCCACAAAACTTATAACAAAATAATAACATTTTGGCACTTATCAAACTCTCCCCAACTTGAACTTGTTTCTCCTCAAACAAGGCCAAACAAACTTAAAGAAGAAAAATAATCAACCAAAGAATCATGAATCAGCATGTTTTAAAAAAGAAAAAAAAGTATGGTTTAAATGACACTATGTAAACGAAACGAATCCTAGTACAAAAATCATACTAAACAATCTAAAATAAAACAAGCTTAATCATGAATCATGCCTAGTAAAATTTCATCGGTAGATGAAGAACACACAAAAGTGGGGAATTGACAATCATCCAACAATCTTGCAAACAAAAAATTAAATTATGAAATCATCTAAAAATTCACATTGAATATACAAAGGCAAGAATCACAAGGGATTTTCAAGGTTATAATGTGGCTTGGTTAACAAACAAGAGATAATTTCTAAGGCTAATCAAAATAAAAACTTGCCTAAACCTAAGGGAGTAATCAACTCACAAAAGTTCAAACACAAAAATTCCCATTAAACTTCTTCTTTCATCCAAATTGCTACACCAAAACACATATTTACTAGCACAGCTATTCTACTTTTTATTTCTTTTTCAAAACTTTTCTCTTTGTTCTTTCTTTCTTTCATTCATTCATTCTTTCTTTTTCTTTTCTTTCTTTTTCTTTTCTTTCTTTTTGTTTTCTTTCTTTTTCTTTTCTTACTCTTTCTCTTTTATTTTTCTTTCTTTTCATTTTCTTTTCTTTTTCACAACTGCATAGAAATTACAATATAAGTAAGCAAATAATTCTCTCCCCAACTTGAATTCAACCATCATTTAAGTGAATACTTCCTACTTTCTAAGGAAAAGTAAAAATTCAAACCAAAAACCATGGTTGAGGGTTCAAAAAAACAAAGAATCCACATTCATGCAAAAAGAAAAATCAAACACTCATTGACAAGCATTAGGTTCAAAAAAAACGTGGACATGTACAAAAAGGCTTAAAAGGGGTTAACAAAAGTTCACACACTCACAAGGTAAATTGACTATTGGGTTAGGTAGGTGTGCTCAAAATGAAACAAAAAATACCTTGATCGTGTTCATGCATTCGTATAATTATCAAAAACAAATGATTAAACATATTGAAATCCAATTAAAACAAGAATTGTGGCCTCCAACGTATATGAACAATGGAAAGCTTCCTCACATTTGGGGGTAAAAAGGGAACTAAAGTCAATCAATCAAAAGCAAGTAATGCAAAAATAATGAATGATATAGTAATTTTACAAATGTAAAGTTTCCTAAGTATGTTATGCTATAGAAAGCTAAAATTTTGGTATATCAAACTTTAGATGTCCTATGAGTTGTTGGGACATCTGATTCGACTTAAAACACAAAAGCAAGGTATAAAAAAGATAAACAGTACTAAAAAGTAAATAACACACCTTAATTGTTAACTCAGTTCGGTCACAACAACATCTACTTAGGCGGCTACCAAGCCAGGAAGGAAATCCAATATAGTATTAGTTCAAAGCCTAAACAATCTCTTGTTTACGACTTTCCATCCTAATCACTAACATGTGCAACTTCTACCTAGGTCCTTCTTAGATATGAGAAATCCCATCTTACATCCAATAAACCCATTGATGTCTAACAGTCCCAGTCCCATTTACTGTATCGATGACCTTTCACCTAAATGAAGATCACACTTAAAATACAAATAAACCCCTTAATCAAGACACCCCTTGATTAAGAACAACATACTTGATATTTCTTTATAGCTTTGATCAAGAACAATAATTAGAGTTGATTTAAAGCTTCCTTCAAGAACAATACTACCTATTTCTTAAAATCTTCGAGGAGAACACAGTGACTATCTCACAACCTGGGTGGTTCACACATACCTAATCTCCTAAAGAGTGGCTAACAGACTCTGCCCTAATGATTACATCTTTTCTAATTTCGCTTGGTCCTAATCCTATGTTACAAATCCTCTATTTATAACCTATATCCAACTGGATTTGGGCCTTCAAATCTTAGCTATTTAGCTGTTACAAACAGTAGAAAATTCTACTACAAAATAGGTCTTTAATTAATTCTTCCTAAGTTATCTCCATATTTAGAAAGACAATATTCTTAAATATTCTTATTGATTCTTCTTGACCTATAAATCAGCGTCACATTGGATAATATAATACTCTCAAATTATATTTTGTGTCTGTGACTTAATAGAATATAACTGTCCAGTTCAGCTCAGGCAAGATGTAATATGACTTGCATCAAACATCTTATTCGACATGTTGCTTCAGATGTTGAGACACTTCAACTCAACATTTCCCAACATAAAATAGGACTTCTTGTTTCACCTATTCTACTTAGAAAGTAATCACATCCTATTAATATATTTTTGCTCTATTAGTTTTACCAAACATGATTCCAACCATAAAAATAGAGGATTAACAATCTCCCCCTTTGGCTTATTTTGGCTAAAACTAATTTACATAAGTACATAACTCAAAAGTTAAACAATATAATCATTTAGCAGCAATCATTAGTATCCACACATTTGAAAGTACATAACTCAAAAGTTACACAATACAAGCATTTAATAGCAATCATTAGTCTTCACACATTTGACACTCGTTACTGTCTTCTCAACACATGATTTTATGACATCAACAAAAGGACTTCTTCATGACAGTCCAACATAAATTCTCTTCCCCTTTTTAGCCATAATATAACAAAGGCTTTTAACAGGAGGCAATATCCATAATCTATTCACAGCAACCTGAATATTGATAACACCATAAAATAACAACCTCAGGATAAAAAGAGAAAGTCTTGAAGTGGTGGTGTACATCAGGAAGAAAATAAACAACTTCCCCCCTCAACACAGGAATTTCAAACACCAATGGTGGCATAAAAGGGAAATTAAGAATAAATCAACCACCACCCTAGGTAACTAAGAAAACAAGATGCAATAATCATCTCCTTCAGACACATGATTAATCTAAAAACTATCTAAAATATTTCCTTGTTGGTCTCAAGGAAATAAGTCTTGAACAATGTCCCGACATCTGTTTAGACATTGTCACACAACACAAATAGTTCTTCATCAACATAGTCTAAGATAACTCCCAGACTTATCCATAAGCATAAAAGCATAAAGAATCTATCTCCCACAGGACTCCAAAAGCACTCATTTCATCCTACAAGAGTGACACAACCTAAGATACCAAAACATGACATGTGGTCTCCAACCAGACCATACACTAGGCCTTATCAAACACTGCGGAGAAAAATAAATTCTTACAGACAAACCATATTGTCTCTTGTAGTAGACCAATACAGACTAACTTCTCCTGGCTAGAATCACACATACCCAATTATGGCATAAATAATTACTCATGTAGACACAAGTCACGACATGTGTCTAACATCATAACCTTTAAAAGCTTAAACTATATGAAAGCTCCATAATATCTGCACTACTGCAGCCACCTGCCATACACATTCATTTGACTCACGGTGTCAATAATAACCAATGTTCTAGATGATGATGAACATTTGAGCACACATAAAGAACATAATATAGTCTTCATACTCCCATGGAGGGAAACCACTACAAGACACAATTGATTTAGAATTTCTTACACATTCAAGAACAACTACTCTTTGCCTTCTTGCTACACAAGTTCCAGATTGCCATTGTCTTTAACTTGTAGTAGAAGAAACAATCACCTCAACAGGAACTCTGATCAGACTTCAAGATCTGACACCATTCTTCTTCCCTTACATTCACTAGCAATTGTTGATACTAGTGAAGTGTTCAAAAAGGTAGTAGTCATGTATTTCCATATCATACTACTATACCTAAGAACAAAATCTGCACATTCTTATCCTCATAGTTAGCATTTCCACTTCTGACGACCATGCTTGAGCATCTAATTCCATATGCTCAGTAAAAACAACACATTCCAAACATGATGTTACAACATCACTTTAGGACATCAGCTTTATAACACAAAACCCAAACACCAAGGTTCTTAAACATACCATTCAAGAACTTATTATGCAAAGAAGTCCTTAAAGATGCTCCAAAAAATACATGAACATCTCAAAACATCACACCTTCTACAACAAATTCAGGTTAATACAACTACCTCAACACCATTAATAAATAAACTCTTAAAAAATTTCTAAACTAACAGTTTGGAGATTAGATTTGCATCCATACCTCATATAAGTACCTAGCTCCCAACAAGGTCTTTACCATCAGTAACTTGCCCATCTTCACTAGTTCCGACTTATACCCAACACCCGACAACGTATTTGTCATAAAAGGAAGAACTTCCTCTCACACACAACTGCAGATGATACTCCCTTTCAATAGATGTTAGAACACTTGATCTAACATCCTTGTTCTTCATATTTCAGCACAAGCGAATTCTTCATAACATTCTAGACTTGGTCAGAGACTGGAATTTACACTCCATCATGGTCATACATTCCAGCTTAGAAAATAAATGGTGATCAGCAATAATCACCCCATGATCTTCAACACAAGCTTCCTTTTGAAGAAGCAAACAGACCTGAGATGATGTTCTAACATAAATCCCATATTCATGGACTTTACCACCTATTATAGTTTTGGAGATGATACCCATTGTAAGTCCAAACAAAGCTCTTGATGGAGAACACGAGAGGATCAACCATCAATAGTTGATCAAGCTTTAACTCCTGATCAAACACATGCAAAATATGCACATAACATACCTCAAGGAAATTCTCCTTATGCATGAAATCCAGACCACTTGTCTGAATTTGAAGTGTTTGATCACAAGACTTCTATACATAAGAGGATATTCCCTCTACCATGCAGACCACAACACATCGGGTTTTATATGATCATCAATCCTTCAAACATACTATCCAAAAAAGAAAACTTATGCTTCTCCCAATCCTTCTGGATAACTCATCATGACTGTAAGTTAATCTTCCAGAATATTAACTTACCTCAGGTTGATGCATCTCCATTGCACACAACCCCTAGATTATCTCTTCCACTTTAGCAAAACAAGAGTTCAATGTTATCATAGACTTGATAAAAGATACAAAGTTTGAGTAAACAATCTTTATCTTGTGTGAGAGAAACACCAGTCAAACCATATAGAGAAAAATAAATTATCTACACAAAGATGTCCGGACATTATATCTGACATCTCAAGAATCTCCAACTCTAGATTAGGGATTATTCTTCATCAACTGCTATGAATACCTTAAGAATCATACATTCTCCTCCTTAAAAGCAGTACAACATGTGGTTAGTGCACACCCATATAAATCACTCAATACAAACCAAATTTGTTCCTTCGCCATAAACAAGATTCCAAAATAAATCTGGCTCCTTTGATCAGAAGGATTTTCTAGAATTCAGAGAGAATTCCCTTTACATATGAACTTGAACTTCATATTTGATAACATTTGGCTGAGATATCAAACTTCTTCAGGACACTAAAGCTCAGGCTCTACACTTTTGCTATTTTGAATCATAAATAAACAGAACCAAGAAGCACACAATTGGTTGACCATAATTCAACCCACCAATCTAAGATGTGTTTTCTAGATAAAACATCTTATAAACATGACACAAATACCTCCATTTCCAAATCAGGAGTAGGGTCTAGACATATCTGATCACCACACCTTTTTATGCTACCCAGAGCATCTGTTATTCAACATGAATCTGCACGCCTACTGACACAATGTTCCAACATCTTAAAGGACATTAGTTCCATTCCTCTAGAACTCACAAAACCAAGCTTGGTTTTAAAGCCTAACACTTCTTCCAAAAACCAAATAACCCTTTATCACCATCAAGGTCCTCAAAGATATTCCAAGCTCCAGCAGTACCAAACAACAACAAGACTTAGAGTCACTTTCCTAATTAGGTCAAGTATTAGGAAGACTCTACTAGACACCAAAATAAATGGCTCTAAACCTTCGTCAACAAACTCAACGGAAGTGCCTTTATAAGTGGACTTGAGGGATACAACACATGTATTGTTGGCAACTTCACAGAGTTTGTTGAGGTTGTCTTGTACACACTACAACATCACACACCAAACTTGTCGAGAAGACCAAAACCTAATTTCCTTTCTTTACTTGCGACACAATAAACACCTTTGGTAACATCAGATACCATGAAACGAAATACACAACAACCAAAGCTCCTCAACATTCTGCAGGCACAACACAAACCCTTTCACAACACCATCCTTCAGATGCAAAATGTCACTGTCAGTTTGAAAATAAATGAAACCATAAAAACATAGTATCTTGCCACCAAAGCTACACGTCTGAAAACAATAGACAGATCTGAAAACAACAGACATGTCCAACACAACAGACTTCAAACTTCAGATTTCAGATATCCTATGACATGTTAGGACATCTGATTCAACGTAAAACACATCATCAAGGTATAAACAAACATAAACAATACTGAAAAGTAAACAGCACACTAGAATTGTTAACCCAGTTTGGTGACAACAACACCTAATCCGTGGGCTACCAAACCAAGAAGGAAATCCACTATTATATTAGTTTAAAGCCTAAATTATCCACTATTTACAAATTTTCATCCTAATCACTACCCTGTGTAACTTCTACCTAGGTCCTCCCTATATATGAGAAATCCCATCTCACCTCAAATCACTTTAATGATGTCTAATAGTCCCAGTCCCAATTATTGGATCGACGGTCTTTCACCTAAATGAAGATCACAATTCAAATACAAACAAACCCCTTAAACAACACACCCTTTAATTAACAATAGAATACTTGATCTTTCCTCACAGCTTTGATCAAGAACAATACTTAGAGTTTCTTAAAAGCTTACTCTAAGAACAATACTACCTCTTTCTTAAAAGCTTCGAAGAGAACACAATGACCATCTCACAACCCGAGTCGTTCACACATACCAACATTCCTATGGAGTGGCTAACAGACTTATCCATATTAATTACATCTTTTCTAATTTCGGTTGGTACTAATCCTAGGTTATAAAGCTTGTATTTATAACATATACCCAACTGGATTTTGGCCTTCAAATCACAGCCTTTTGGTTGTTACAAATAGCAGAAAATTCTGTTACAAAATAGGTCTTCAAACAAATATTCCTCAATTTTCTCCATATTTAGAAAGTCAATATTATTCAATATTCTTCTTGATTCTTCTTAACCTACAAATCAATGTCACATAGGATAATATAATATCCTCAAAGTATTTTATGTCTTTGTGACTTAACAAAATATAACAGTCCAGTTCAGCACAGGCGCGATGTCGTATGACTTGCATCATACATCTTATTCCACATGTTGCTCCAGATTTTGAAACACTTCAACTCAACATGTCCCAACATAAAATAGGACTTCTTGCATCACCTGTTCTACTTAGAAAGTAATCACATCCTATTAATATATTGATGCCCTATTAGTTTTACCAAACATAATGCCAACTGGTAAAATTGAGAATTAACAAAAGTAATAAAAGAGTACCTGGAATGTACCAACTTCAAAAACTATGATTACTATACATCTGGAAGTTAAATCAATCAATATCAGAAAACTACCTATAAATTCATCAAGTTACCGGAAAAAAATTATAGTCTAAACAATCAACAAAAGAATTAGTAAATACTAGTTATTATGTATTCTAAATATCTGGGAAGAAATGGGAAAAAGGAAGGCCAAGTGAAACAAAAAGAATTCACTGGCGTAACACAAAAGAGTGTGTTAAGCTCTCATACCCGCGTTAACTGTGCTACATTAGAAGCAGAAAAATAGGACCATAAACTGCAATTCTAAGGCAACCTCCACGTTCGCCAACAAATCTCATTTACATAACTAAACAAAATTTACACACATAAACATTTTCTTAAGCTAAAAAAAGTAAGCTTTTGGTAAAACAGAATTAACACAACTAAACAACTGAATGAAAGTGAATAAATAAGTTGAACAGTGAAGATTTAAGAATTTAAAACAGGTCAAATTTCAACTTATTTAAACAATAATCAACGCACTACCTAAACAAACACAAAGAAAAATACTAAAACATGCTTGTTTTACGTCATAATCTCGACGCCTGTTATTTATACACAGTTCTCCAAGTTGCCTCTTTACACGGTTAACACTCACTGACAATGAAACTTAACTAAACACATAGAAAATGTGAAGAGAAACAAACAAATACAAGTATCAGTAACATGTAAAAATTTACAAGTTTGGTAAACATATACAAATATCAATATAAACAAGTGAAGATAGACAATATTTTCAATATCTAAAAAACTCAAAAACAAAGAAACCATCGCAATGTGATCCAATAAAAACAACAATCATTGGCAATGGAACCATTTTGTTGAAGCGATAGAGCAACAAGAAAAAGTAAGTATTTTTAACTTTATCATATAGTGTCCGCAGGGATGAGTGCTACTGAATTACCGTTTGAAAATTTCTCTCATTTATGAGTTTGGTTTTGAATGGGTTTTGAAGTAAATGCGGGAATTAAAAGGTATGAACATAAAAATAATTCATTGTTAGGATAAGAGACTTATCAGGCATGCATATAATCCACTCCTTACAAACTTAAACCTATCGACCAATTAAACTCAAAATATGAAACTCCTTAATTTCCATAGTATCACTCACAATCTAGATTATGTACAAAGCAGGGAATTATTCAATGAATATCAACAAAAGAACCGATAAGTGCCAAAAACCATATATATAAAATAACTACAATATTTGGCACTTATTACTACCTAGAAACATTTGGGTCCTCAAGAATTAGTTCTCCCCGAGTATTTTGCATTTTTCGGTTTTCTGTGAATTTCTAGCTATTTGTGTTTGTGTAGGTGGATACAGATAAGAAAAAGGAGAAAAGTGTTTCTCATAAGGTGAGGTCTTGTATTCATAAGGATCATAACCAATTCCTCTTTTTCCATTGTAACCAATACCATAGATCATGGAAGCCATTTTGCTTCTACCCAAGTTGTTTTCTAAAGATCCTTGAAATACTTTTATCATGTTTGTGTATAATAGTATAAGAGAATGATGGAACTATTGAAATAGTTTTTGTTAGTGCTAAGAATTTTTTATTTTGAAAATTATTTACTATTTCTAAGATAAAAATATCATCTTTCTTTTCAGAAACTTCTTCATTCAACTTTTCAAATTTCTTAATTTCAAGGTCATGAACTTTTTCATAACTCTTAAGTTTTTGTTTAAGATTATGATACTTAGTAAACTATCAAGATAAAATTAATTCAAGATTAGCATGAGAAATGTCATAAAAATACCTCTTCAAAAATTAACTCAAATTCTGATGCACTTCCTTTTGATATGATAACTTTGAATGCTACATTTTCCTGTTCTTCGTCAGTCAGAATCTAATGCTTCAGAGTCATCCGAAGCTACAATACAAACTTTCTTTTTACTTTTAAATTTGTTTTTCCTGAAACTTTCATTTCTGAAACCATCTTTCTTCAACTTTGGAAAATCGTTTTTGTAATGTCCTAATTCATTACATTCATAGCATGAAACTTCTTTGTTGTCTCTTGAGTATGAGTCAGAGAGATCCCTTTTATACCTTCTGAAGTTGTTTTGTCTTCACCACAGTTGCTTAACTCTTATAGTAATTAATGATAACTCTTTTTCATCATCTGATGCATCTTCATCAGAGTCTTCTTCTTCTTGAAATTTTAGAGCTTTGTACTTCTGTGATTTACTTTTTTAAGTTCTTGATCATAGAGCAACGAATTTGACCTTTTTATGAGGTTCGTCTTCTTCTAACTCAATCTCGTGACTCATGAGAGAACTTACTAACTCCTTAAGACTGATGTTGTTTTCATATTTGGAGAGCTTTAGTGCATTTACCATTGGTCTCCTCTTCTTTGGAAGACTTTTGATAATATTTTTCACATGATCCGCTGTTGTATATCCTTTGTCCAGAACTTTAAGTCCTGCTACAAAGGATTGAAACCTTGATAACATGGTCTCAATAGTTTCATCTGCTTCCATCTTGAATGCTTCATATTTCTAAATCAAAGTTAACCCTTTAGATTCCTTTACTTGAGCATTTCTTTCACGAGTCACTCTAAATGAATAAAAAATATCCGTAGTTGTTTCTCTGTTGGTGATTTTATCATATTCACTATATGAGATAGCACCGATAAGAATGGTTCTAGCTTTATAATTATTTTTGCTTCAACGTTTATGATCTTCACTCATTCTGCTTCTTGAAATAGGCATACCAATAGAATATATATATTTCTCATAACCTTTTATAATCAGATTTCAGAGATCTGCATCATAAAATTGAAAGAAAATTTCAAGTCTATCTTCCAAGTATTCAAATCTTACTCCACGAGAAATAGGGGGCTTAGAAAAGTATTTATCTCTTTCGTTGTTGTTTGAAGGCGCAACCATAGAAAGTTTTTCCCAACTGGATATCTCTGCATGATTAAGTGTTTGATTTTCAAATCAATGAAGAGCCAGAGCTCTGATGCCAATTGAATGGTGAGAAAAAACACAAGAAAATGGGGGGGGGGGGGGGTTGAAATGGGTTTTCTAATAGCCTAATTTATGAAAAACTATTCGCAAACCAACTAGAAAGAATATAGCTAAGTAAAGACTATAAAATACACTTTGGTTTATTCAGGTTCACCTCTAACTAGGCTACTCATGTCCACCCTCCCCAGGTGATTTTGCCTTCAACAAGGAGTTAATCCACTAATCTCAACATGTTACACATGCACGACCTACCCACAAGTGACTAACCATAACCGTCTAAGAGTCTACCTGACACCTTAGCCCTCTCAAGTCTCATAATAACAACCTAGTTACTTGAGGTAATAATCAATTCTCAAAAAAATTACATTTAACTATGTTTACAATATTTTCTTCTAAATAAGAACATTAATGCAACTATGAAGATCAAAGTCTCTATTTAAATAATGAGAAACAAATCTTTGTATAAGGAACTCTAAGATTAACATACAAATAATGAGCAACAACTCTTTATGTTTAATAACTTAATATCATAACACAATAATGAGCTTCATCTCTTGTGTTCTTGATATTTCTCTAGAAGAATATTTGTAGATGTATATGAATAGTGATTCTTCTTTTCTCTTGGTGTTTCACAGTATTTTAGAAATTAGATTCAAGAGTGGTAGTGGTTGATAGTTCATAGATCATCAAATGGTGATGAGGTCTATTTGTATAGACTTGAGAATAAGACCATTGATAGTATGAAGAAATTGCTTTCACTTTCTAGCTACAGTAACAGTAGTATTTCATCGTGGGTGACAACATAGTATAATATGTAAGCAAGTAGTGGAATATTTTAATCTTGTTGATTCTACTGTAAACTTCGTGGCTAAGTTTCTTAAGACTTTATCTTTTGATGATTTACTTCTAATTGAACTAGTAAGCTTGGAAGATATATTGATCTAGTCTTTGTCTTCTTTTCTTCTTGCTAGATTTTTTCTGATATAAGGAGTGATAATGATCCAGCAGATTCTTCGTTGTTGTAGAGTCTTAGTTTTTCAGATATTTGAACATTGTGTTCAGATTTATAAGCAACAACTTATGTAATGAACAATTTCTTCTTTAAGTGAAAGCTCTTATGATATACTTCTTGACTTTGTCTTGATTCCTTGATAATCATCTTTTTTAAGATGCATATCTGATGTCTGATTTCTGAAGTAACAACTTATATCAGTACATTTGGTTTTGACATTGAGTTCCTTCTTTCTGATCCTTGAATTATGATCTTTGGATTGAGATGAAAGCAATAACTTATTGTCAACTACTTCTTTGTTGTTTGATCATGAATTCCTTTCTTTATTTTGGTTGGAGGCATATATGTTTTCTTATCTAAGAGCAACGCTTTCCTTAGAACATACTTGATTCCTTTTCTGATGAACATTCAACATTCTGTAGAACTTCCTATGTTTCTATAGAAATGGTCTCATTAGTTTTTCTCTTAAGTATAGTGGTTCTTTTGACGATATTTGTCTTCTTGTGGATAATACTTCAGTTGAGTAGATTAGCTTGAGAAGATATCATCCTTTGATTTTGTCTTCTGATGTCCTTTGAGATGTTGATTAGAAATGAGTCCATAGGATCTTCTTTCTTTAATATTTTCTTCTAATAGAATAATTGTGAGGTTGAATGAAGGTGCATATTCCATGAA
The DNA here is from genome assembly GCA_948472305.1 of Vicia faba. Lineage (NCBI taxonomy): Eukaryota > Viridiplantae > Streptophyta > Magnoliopsida > Fabales > Fabaceae > Vicia > Vicia faba. Next base: position 1,220,349,010 of record OX451739.1, on the reverse strand, counting down.
CTTCTTCGAGTCTTCAGAATCTTGACTTTGTCATTAGATACATGAGCAACAACACTTCTAATGAGCAAATCTTGACTATTGATCTTAGAGTAGAAGATTTATCTAAATATGTTCAGAATCTTGACTTCGTCTTTAGAATCATAAGCAACATCTCTTCTAATGAACTAGTCTTGACTTCTGATCTTTTGTGTTGGAAGCTTGTTGCTTGTCTCCTCTTGATTTCTAATCTTGAAGCAACTTCTTATCAGAAATTATTTCTTCTTGGACACTCATTGAGATTCTTTTCTTGTCGAACATTCAACATTTCATAGAACTACTGATGTTTCATAAGAAACATAACTCAATGGTTCTTCTTCTGAGTGTTAATGTGATTCTCATGATATCTTAATTAAGACTATCTAGAATGCTAACAATTTATCTGCACATTCAATAAACCATTAGAGCTAAAATTGTTCTACATAAAATATATGCTCATTATCTTTAAAACTTAGATATTAAACACAGATCCAAATCTTGGTCTTATAGACACAAATCTGTTCTTCTTCACGATAAAGTCGGAGAATAGAGAAATGCGTCCTATCACGTGTCTTGAACATCCACTATCGAGAATCCCTTTTCCTGACATAGCATCAAGACACTCAACCTACATAATCAAACAAAATTTGTAGGTACCCATTTCATTGGGTCCTTGTGAGTGAGTGAAATAATTGTTGCATTTGGGAAACCATTGGAAATTGCCTTTAGGAACTAGAAAGCACCTAAATTTGTATTTTTTTAATAGTGTGGCCATTCTTGCAACAATAGTGACAAAAAAATCCATGATGAGATTTACTTTTTCTGTTAGACTCCTTCTTAATCAAATTATAATTTTTGTGAGGCTTTACATATTATCCAGTTGGCAAGACAAGCCTATCCCATCCAATATGTTCCGGTCTACTATCAACAAGAGATTAAGGGTGATTAGTTCCCAAATTTGTCAATAGGAATTAGACGAATTGATGGTGGCATAAACCATCCTTACCAAACTTTAATAGCGTCCTTTATCTTATGCTCAAAGTTACCTAAGCATAATTTCACACGTAGCAACAACTTCTCCCCCACTTGTTTCAAACTCTCTCCTACAAAACAAGTGTTTAAAAAACAAGAAAGTACCAACAGTGTTTCACACACATGTCACGCACTAAGGGAATAAACATAGTAACAACTTGTCCAACTGGACAACCATTCTCTAATACCACTAATGCAAGACCCCTTAAACCCCCGCACAAATATATAGCATAATCAGAGTAAATTAGCAAGCATATCAAATAAGGCGTCACATGTACTTCAAAATAACAACACAAATACTCTGGTCATGCTCATAACACGCATTTAGAATCATGTTCCATAAAATAACTTATATGCATTTTGTAGTAGAATAATTCTCATTTCAAAATAATACTAATGATTTAAATCTCATACTCACAATCATATCATAAAATATTAGGCACTAAAGGCCACTCATCACATAATCTTATTAGAACATAACATAAAAGAGAGTGTAACAAACATATCTCAGAATAGACATGAGTTTAAATGTTTCCCTGTGTTACATGACCAGAGCATTACTCACTACCTAAATAAGGATAAACAAAGAAATAGCTTCTCCGACTAATCCTTGCTAGAAGCACCACTGCTATCCTCGGTACCTTAGTGATGTCGTCTAAAACATTCACCTCATTATATAAATATATAATAATAAGTAATGAAAATCATACATACATCAATTGAATTCATCACACTTCACATAATCATGTATTAAACATTTTTTAACATAATTCACACATTCACATATACAACATTTCTCAACAATTCATGATTCAAAGATAATCATTCACAAATAACACAAATGTAACATTCACGTCTATATTACATATAGAATACCCACACAACAATTCACATCGACACATGTGACTCCAGTGAAACTATAATGATGTAATATGCATGTGGTACCAATTGTTATCCTTCTCGATCCTGCCGGGTCCATCTCTCAGACAAATAACCACCAAAAAATCTCATCCCTCAAGCTTTTAAACCAATTCCTAAGCATTGGGACAAGTCAATAATTGCCACATAATTACGAAACATTTCCTCTTGATACAAATGATGCATGCGCAATCTCAACAATCATATGCAATTATGACCATTTTGTTAGAACAAGATTTGTTTCATAAATTATATCTCTGAGTTTTGAAGATAACAATGAGTATGTTTGTATGAATAAATTTCTTACTCTAATGTTTGTTATTTTATAGTATTTAACAAATGGGTTATGCTTCTGGTGAAAGGCGTTTCCAAGTCAATAAAAGAAACCAAGTTCCTCTTCTGCGCTACACAAGTTCTGATGAACAGTAGAAAACCACTTCAGAAGGCTATGATGTTTAGACTCTGATACGCAATCAAAGAAACCAAGTTCTGAAGATTTGAAGACAGAAGTTCTGATGAACAGGTTCAAATGTTGAAGGCTTATGTTTATAAAGACAAAGGCTTCTGAAGACCAGGTCATTAGAACTTCTGTCAATGGAAAGAAATATGGACTAGGTATCATTGATGATTACAGCTGATGGACATGGGCAAAATTCTTAAGACATAAGGATGAGTCACATTCTGTATTTGCTTCTTTCTGCTCCCAAGTGCAAAACAAAAAGAGTTGAAAAATAGTCAGAGTTAAGTGATCATGGTGGAGAATTTGAAAACAAAGATTTTAAAAAAGCTTTTTGATTTTTATGGCATATCCCATGATTTCTGCTGCCCTAGAACTCCACAACAAAATGGGGGATGTAGAGAGGAAGAATATGACATTGCAACAAATGGCTCGCACCATGATCATAGAGACTGAAATGGCTAAGAACTTTTAAGCAGAAGCACTAAATATAACTTGTTACATTAAGAATAGTATCTCAATAAGACCTATTTTGGGTAAGACTCCATATGAACTATGGAAGAATAGAAAGACCAAAATTTATTATTTCCATCCTTTTGAATGTACATGTTTTATGTAGAACACTAAAGAGAATTTGGGCAAGTTTGATTCCAAAGCACATAAGTGTCTGTTGTTCAGATATTATGAATGCTTAAAAGGCTTCAGATTCTATAATATAGAATCATGAATTGTGGAAGAATAAATTCATGTTATATTTGATAATAAGCTTGAATCTGAAAAGTCAAAGCTAGTTGAAAATTTTGCAGATTCAGAGATAACATTTTCAGAACCGAAGGAGAAGGCAAGAGAAGACAAAGATCCAGAAGTTGTCACTTGTGATATTGTTGCTTCTCCTTTTCAGAACCGAAGGAGAAGGCACGAGAAACCGAACTTTAATCTCTCATCCGGAAGATTTGATTTTCGAAAACAAAGACGCTCTTGTTAGAAACAAATTAGCCTTCAAACCTTCTGAAAAAATGCATGAGTTTGGTATCTCTTATTGAGCCAACATCTATTAATGAAACTCTTCGAGACAAAGACTAGGTTTTGGAAATGGAAGAAGAACTGGACCAATTCCTAAAGAATGATGTATGGGATCTTGTTCAGAAACCTAAAGGTGTCGATGTCATTGGAACCATTTGGGTGTTCAGAAACAAGCTCAACGTGAAGGGTGAAGTTATCAGAAACAAGGACTGGATGGTTGTGTAACGCCCGTAATTTAATTAAATTAAATTATTTTTGGATTATGTGTGAAGTTGCGAGATGTTAAGAATTATGGTATGGGTTGTTGGTTCATTATTAATTAATTAATTAGTTGATTAATAATAATTATAATGTTGGGATTAAGGGAATACTTATATAATGTTAGACTTATTATTGGTTACAAGTAGTAAAGTAGGGGTGTGTAGGTTTGGCCCAATAGGATTGATATATAAGGCTAAGATGACACAAGGAATTGTTCTAGTTGGTGTTTAAGAAGCTCTGTACGTTCACCGGAAGAGCCGCGCGGAAGAGGAGCAAGCTGCCCAGTGTCGAGCAGAACAAAGCAAGGATTCCGGCCATAGCTTTGGTTGAGCGACCTTCAATCCAGTTAAGGGTGGTGTTTGGACCATATAATGGGACTTATGGTGTTTATTACGTGTGAATCGGTCATTTTATGATTGTTATGCATTGATGTTTTTGGCCTGCTATTGAAGTTGCCTGTTTATTCATGATTTTGGCCATTGGGGAGTACTGTATGACTGTTTAGGGAACATGTTAGTTGAAGTTGTCCGGTTGTGTGTTGTGGACGTTTTGTGTATCTCTGAGACTGCCGGTTTAATTGAGGGATATGTTAGGATGGTAATTATGATGTTAGGTCATTCCGAGTGGTTGGTAGGAAAAGTAGTAAGTTGTTAAAGGGGCCATTTTAGGGAGGTTTCAGCGTGATTGTCTTGTATGTTTGATGAAGATATTATAGGAAATATAGATTCCCGTTTCTGTGTTATTCCGAGCAGTTGGCGGGAAGTTATGAATTTTAGTGGTGTGGTCGTTAAGACGTTGTATTGTGTCTGTGCTATTGGACGAACTAGTGGTCGAGAAGGATGCTAATGGTGTTAGGAACCGAGCGGAATTTAGGCTGCAAGGTGTGTCGGGGGGGGGGGGGGGGTTAAGTGTTGTATTTTCAAGAAGTATTAGGTTGCAGGACATGTCGAGGAGTATAAGTTGGTCATTATCCTATTTTCTCATGAGCGTGTCGAGGAGTACGTATTAGTTGTTATGTTGTCCTAGTTGTTATTGTTAGAACATAGTTTGATTCTAAAAGCCTCATAAGAGTTTTGATGATAACAAACATAAAGAATAAATATGCACTCTAAATTTGTGATTTATGTTGTACAGAAGTTCTGACTGAAACGACATCAAAAGTTAAGTTACAGAGGCATTTAAGCTGAGTAATCAGAATGTTCTGAAGTATGATGATCATAATATGCGCTAAATAGAAAGATATCCTGATTCTGAATGGAAGTCCAACACGCTAACTGAATCTTTATTTCTGGCTTCCCAAGTTCTGAAGTAAAGCAGCATGCAAGATTCCTAAGTTCTGAAGCGTTACTTTTCCATTAAGGAAGTATCATGCGCAACGACTTTATTTAGACAAGAATCTTCTCAGTATGGAAAGTGCATAAGTGTCCATTATCACTTTTCAATTTGAACAGATTGCCATGCCTATATAAACAAGCTCAAAGGTTAAATCATTCATGATTCCACACAACTGCTCCATACAATCTCAAAAAGGCTGAAAAAATTCATATTCATTCTACATTCAATTTGTGTAATACATCACAGTAGTGATACCGTTTTTGTAATGAAAAACAAACAGTACACAGTAAACCTTTTCTTTTGATTAAGTTATTTTCCTTGAGATAAAACGGTATGTGGTTGTACTCAAGAAGACTTTGGCAATTGTCAAAGTAGAATTGTAATCAGTTTGATTAGTGAATTAAGTCCTTGTTGGTAAGAGGCAAAATCACCTTGGCGGGTGGACTGGAGTAGTTTGAGATCAAACAAACCAGGATAAAAATCTTGTGTCTATTACTTTTGATTTTTAAGTTTCAATTCCCCCCCCCCCCTTATGCTTTTCACTTCTTCAATTGGCATCAGAGTGCCTGGTTCTGAGTTCATACACTTAACCATGTCAGTACAAGATCCAAGGTTTAGAAAAACACTATGGTGGGACCAAGCCAAAACATCAGCAATGATTGTCACGATGACAAGGACAGAATTAGCGGCAAACCTCCAGTCTTTGATGGAGAAAATTTTGACTACTAGAAAGACAGAATTGAGAGCTTCTTTCTGGCTCATGATGCTGACTTATGGGATATGGTAATTGATGGATACATGCATCCAGTGGATGAAAGTGGTCAGAAGATAGATACAAAAAGAATGTCTGGTCAACAAAAGCATGATTTCCGAAACCATCATAAGGCTAGAACAATTCTTCCCAGTTCCATCTCATACTCTGAGTATGAGAAGATCTCAAACAGAGAGAAAGCCAAAAAGATGTTTAACTCTCTGAGAATGACGGATGAAGGAAACATACAAGTTAAAGAAACCAAGGCCCTTGCGCTGATTCAGAAATACGAAGCTTTCAAGATGGAAGATAGTGAATCCATAGAAGCAATGTTCTCAAGATTCCAGATTCTAGTTGCTAGGATGAGAGTTTTTGACAAAGGGTATTCTATTACTGATCACGTAAAGAAGATCATCAAAAGTTTACCAAAGAAATGGAGGACAATGGTCACTGATCTTAAGCTTGCTAAAGATCTCAACAAGATATCTCTGGAGGAACTTGTTAGCTCCCTCAGAAGCCATGAGATAGAACTAGAAGATGATGAGCCTCAGAAGCAAGGTAAGCCTTTAGCATTAAAATCTAACAAAAACCTTGATTCTAAGGTTTTGTAGGCTATGGAAGAAACCTCTGATGGATCCTTATCAGAAGAAGACGAATTGTCTCTTCTCTCTAGAAGGGTCAATCAGTTGTGGAAGCAAAGGCAAAGAAAATTCAAAAACTCTAGAAGATCAGGGAATCAGAATGAATCCTCCTCCAAATACAGAAAGTCTGAGCCCTCCTCTAGACATAGAAGGTCTGAAGCTTCGTCTGGTCACAGAAAGTCAAACAATAGAGACAACATTGCTCTAATGGAAAATGTGACAGAAGACAACGAAGCATCTGGGTCAGAATCAGAATCAGACACACAAGAGGTATTTTCTGACTTCACTATTAATTTAACCAAAGCTGAACTAGGAGAAAGTCTGAGTGATATTCTGGAAAGGTATCAGCAGCTCAGAGTCAAATTCTGAAGAAACTGAGAGTCTTAGATTAGAAAATTCTGAGTTAAATAAAAAGATTTCAAAACTAGAAAATCATTTACAAAACTCTCGGAAAGAAATAATCTCAGAGGCTCCCAGTAGTGCTGATAAAATCGTAAAAGAATATAATCACAACTTTCAGAAGTTTCTGACTAATAGAAGCAAGATGGCTTCAATGATCTATGGAGTTAGCAGAAATAGCAGAAAAGGAATAGGATACCAAGGTAATGTATCTCCACCTAAGAAAGTCATGGACCTAGTAATTAAACGCACACCACTAAAATCTTACTTCACCTATGGGAACACACATGATCTGAATTACACTAGCAATGATTATTCTGCCAAACCAAAATTCAAAAAAAAATTTGGTAAAAATAACAAACCAAGACCCAAAAAGATATGGGTACCTAAGGACCTAATTATATATGTAGAAAATATCTTTTGCAGCAAGGCTAAAACACCAATCATGGTACCTGGACTCTGGATGATCTCGACACATGACAGGAAGAAAGCATATGTTCTAAATCCTGAAACTTAAACATTGAGACTATGTGGGTTTTAGAGGCAACCAAAGAGGGAAGATCATTGGCTTTGGAACAGTAGGTAATGGTGACCTTCCTTCTATTAATAATGTGCTGTTAGTTAATGGATTGATGCATAACCTGTTATCCATAAGTTAATTAAGTGATAACGGTTATGATATAATCTTTATCAAAACTCATGCAAAGCTGTTAGTCAGAAAGATGGAACTATCATGTTTAATGGAAAGAGGAAAAACAACATTTATAAGATAAAACTTTCTGAACTAAAGAGTCAGAATGTAAAATGTCTTCTTTCTCTTAACAACGAGCAATGGGTCTGGAACAGAAGATTGGGGCATGTAGTATGAGAAGAATATATCATATTAACAAACTCAATCTAGTTAGAGGACTTCTTAATATAAAGTTCATCTCAGATGCTCTGTTTGAAGCATGTCAGAAAGGCAAAATTTGCAAAACCTGCTTTTAAAGCTAAAAATACTGTTTCCACCTCTAGGCCATTAGAACTTCCGCATATAGATTTATTTGGACCAGTGAAAACTGCGTCTGTTAGTGGCAAGAAGTATAGGTTATTGATCGTAGATGACTATAGCAGATGGACATGGGTAAAGTTCTTAAGACACAAGGACGAGTCACATTCTGTGTTCGTTTACTTCTGTAACCAAGTTTAGAATGAAAAGGATCTTAGAATTGTCAAAGTCAGAAGTGATCATGGTGGAGAGTTTGAAAACAAAAAATTTGAAATATTTTTCAATGAAAAAGGCATTTCGCATGACTTCTCTTGTCCTAGAACTCCCCAACAAAATGGAGTTGTAGAACGAAAGAATAGAACATTGCAAGAAATGGCCAGAACCATGATCAATGAGACTAACATTGCTAAGATCTTCTGGGCAGAAGCAATTAACACAGCGTTTTACATTCAGAATAGAATCTCTATAAGACTTATTCTGGAAAATACTCCATATGAATTGTGGAAGAACAGAAAGCCCAACATTTCTTATTTCCATCCTTTTGGATGTACATGTTTTATTCTGAATACTAAAGATCATCTGAACAAGTTTGACTCTAAAGCACAAAAGTGTATTATGTTAGGATACTCTAAACGCTCAAGATGGTACAGAGTATTCAATACAGAAACACAAATTGTTGAAGAGTCAATTATTGTTAGATTGGATGATAAGCTTGACCATCAAAACTCAAAGCATAATGAGTCTTTTGGAGATATAGAAGTTGAATTCACAGGTGCTGAAGGAAACTCATCAGAAGTTCCCAACAGAGACGCTCCAATAATGTCAGAAGGAAATGTCACCAGCATTCCAGTACCTTCTGTTGATCAACTCTAGAAAAAGTTATCCAAAAGCAGCATAGCTCACCATAAAGATAATATCTGGGAAAGAAGGATGATCCAATCAGAACAAGATCAACATTCAGAAACTCTGAATAATCCCTCATGGGATTGGAATCTCTGATTGAACCAACAACAATTGATAAAGCTCTTCTGGACAATGACTGTATTATAGAAATGCATGAGTAGTTAAACCAATTCACCAGAAATGACGTATGGGATCTGGTTCCCCAACCAAAAGGATTCAACGTCATTGGAACAAAGTGGGTGTTTAGAAACAAACTGAATGAGCAACGAGAAGTCTTCAGAAACAAGGCACGACTGGTTGGACAAGGTTATAGTCATCAAGAGGGGATATACTATACAGAAACCTTTGCTCCAGTCGCTAGGTTAGAATCTATCAGACTCTTAATCTCTTTTGCTGTAAACAATGGCATCACTCTATATCAGATGGATGTCAAAAGAGAATTCTTAAATGGTTACATTGATGAAGAGACATATGTGCACCAACCCCCTGGAATTGAAAATTCCAAACACCCATAATATGTTTTCAAACTAAAGAAGTCACTTTATGGTCTGAAACAAGCTCCCAGAGCTTGGTATGAAAGACTAAGTAACTTTCTGTTAAAAAAGGAATTTACCAGAGGGAAAGTGGATACAACCCTGTTTTGTATGACATTTAAGAATGCCATGTTAGTTTGTCAAATTTACGTAGATGATATTATATTTAGACCTACTAAACCTTCTTTGGGAAGAGAATTTGCTAAGTGCATGCAGGCAGAGTTTGAGATGAGCTTGATGGGAGAACTTAAATTCTTTCTAGGCATTCAAATCAATCAAACTCCAGAAGGAACTTCCATTCAACATAGAAAATACGTCAGAGAATTTCTGAAGAAATTTGACCTCTCAGAATGTAAGCCATCAAAGACTCCAATGCATCCCACATGTATTATGGAAAAGGAAGAGGTAAGTAAAAAGGTAGAGCAGAAAATCTACAGAGGTATGATTGGTTTTCTCCTTTATTTAACAGCTTCAAGACCTGATATTTTATTCAGCGTCTGTTTATGTGCTAGGTTCCAATCAGATCCTATAGAATCTCACTTAATAGCAGTTAAGCGAATTTTCAAGTATTTGAAAGGTACTACTAACCTGGGCTTGTTTTATAGAAAATCCAATGAATACAACTTAGTAGGATATTGTGATGTTGACTTTGCTGGAGACAGAGTAGAACGTAAAAGTACTTTTGGAAGCTGCCAGTTTTTGGGAAAAATTCTGATCTCATGGACCAGCAAGAAGTAGTCCACAATTGCATTGTCAACAGCAGAAGCTGAATACAATGCAGCTGCTGGATGTAGCACACATATGCTCTGGATGAAAAGTCAACTTGAAGACTTCAACATATTTGAGAGTAACATCCCTATTTTTTGTAATTATACTTCTGTTATATGTTTATCCAGAAATCCTATTTTGCATTCTAGGGCTAAGCATATAGAAATAAAACATCATTTTATTAGGGACTATACTGAGAATGGAATTCTCTCTTTAAAATTTATTGATACATACCATCAATGGGCTTATGTGTTTACAAAACCCCTTTCTGAAGATAGATTTAATTTCATTCTGAAACATCTCAGCATGAAATTATGTCCAGAATAAGAAGTTTTATTTTCATATTCTAACCCTCATAATATATTTTTTTGTGAACATCTGATCAACTTGTCTTCAGAAGTTAGGAGTACAATTGCTTCAAAATCTATCTATGAAGATCTGAACCTTTCATTTCAAAGATAGACGTGTGCAATTCACACCATCAAACAACTGTCATCCTCTCACAATCTACCTTCTGAGGCTGAACACGCACTCAAAATCTGAAGGGTCTAAGGCTCTGATTGGATGCATTGAGACACTTGTCAATTGTAATTGTTCAGTAACTACACGCTATCCCCTAATTTCTGGTTTCATAATTTCAGTATAATCATTACTTATTTTCTGTTTCTTACTGATTGAGTTTTCAAAAGTGTTTATAAATTAAATTTTACTATTTCATTCACTTCTTACTGCATCCATTATTTTCTCTCGCTCTCATTTTTGCAAAAACTCCTTTTCTCAGTTTTCTTCAACAAATCTGTGTGAACAATGACATCCTAATCAAGCATCAAAAATATGAACAGTGCTCATAGTTCTTCTTCAACAGAACAGTATGAGGAACCTATAAGAAAGTTGCTCACACCGGTAGATAATCTTGAAGTTCTATGTGAGTTGATCGTTGATTTTGAGAGTTTAAAGGAAAATGGGTTTGATTTGTATGAAGATGTGACAGCTCAGGGATGGAACAAATACTTTGATCGTCTGTTGGGTCCAATATTTCCTATTCTTGTTAAGGAATTATGGGTTCATGCTACTTCATCCAACCATCATGTTACGTCCTATGTTATGGGGAAGAAGATAGTGATTATAGAAGACTTGATTGGGAAACTTATTTTGTATAATGGCTTGGGAGTCAGATGCATTGACATGGCTGGCAATTGTTCTGACCTAAAATCTATTGCTAGGGTCGTTTTCACTTATGGACAACCATCCAGCAAGATAAGAGACTTGAAATATTATTACAGAATCTGGGCCAGGATCATCTTGGGGTGCATAAATCACAGGAAGCCTACAAGCTCTCATGATTACATCAACATTGACCATCAGTTTCTGTTGTACTTCATTGCAAAGAAGACAAAAATAAACCATCCACACCTGCTCTTTAATCATCTGAGAACAAGTGTGAAGGAAACAAGGGAAGAAGAAAGAACAAAGAGGGATTTGATTCCTCTGAGAAGATTGATTTTAGACATTCTGACGGAAAACAGGCTGATAGAACATCTGGCAGAGGCTCATGAGATCAGCACTCTGGAAGCAAGTGCTGGGAAACCGCTAAATGCCAAGAATCTGAACAAAATGAAGATTATTGAAAGAATTAAGAAGGAACCAACAATTGGTTCTCATGAAGTCATAACGTCTAGTTCCATCTTCCTTGTGGTGAGATACCTTGAAGCTTGCAAGGAAGATGGGACTATTCCAGAACTCAACAGCCGTGACATGCACAAGCCAACTTCGGATGTTGTGCTGAAGAAATCAAGAAAGAGGAAGGCAACAGGAGAAGGATCCTCTCAGAGAACACCCAAAGTTGCAAAAAAGAAAGGTAACATATCTTTTGTTTCTGTTGTAGAATCTATAGTTTTTCCAAAATCTGAAAATCCCCCTCAACCAACAGAGAATCCCTCACCACAAACATTTGAGGATTTCTACATAGATTTTGATCCATCTGTAACTCTTGGAAGTTTCTTAAATGAACCTCACTCCCCTAATCCAAATCCAAAACAAAATCAACTAGAACTTGTATTAGTTCTATTTGATATTGAACTTTTGACAAAGACATTCAATCACCAATCCCAGAAAATCCAAACCTCAATAACCAGAAAATCCACACCTTTATTCTCCACAACAAGAACAACCAAACCCTCTCCCTTCTCAAACTGAAAAATCCAAATTCTAAAACACCTAAACCAGAAAATCAACACGCTACGGCAAACCAATCAGAAGACTCCCTTTCAGACTCTGATACCACCACCCCAATTCCTAGAATAATAGAACCTCTTATGGTTCGTTTAGCTCTCTCCATCCATGATATTCCAGAAATACCTTCACCATATGATTCAACACCACCAAACACTCCTCACTCACCAATCCTGATTTCTGATTCTCCTACTCCCTCACCAATTAACCGTCCAGTTGACCATCTCAGAATTGTCATTGATCTAGAAGCGCTGAACCATCTAGCTTCAACCTCAAATAAAATTGCCATTCCCAAACCTAAACCAACCTTAACCAAAATAGATGTTGGTAAGAACTTGCTGATTTTTAACACAGAAATAGAGGAATTGGTTACTTCCTTAAAGCAAGCAAGTCAAGAGAATTCTAACCCTGCTGCTTCTGACTCCCTTTAGGATAGATTCAGAAAATGGTTCAAATCTGAATCCCAGAGGCTAAAAGAATTGAGTTATGAGATGGCTCAGCAGAACTTCATTGATCAGCTGAAAGCCTTCAAAGACCAAGTTCTGAGTCACTAGGACAAGAATGAAATTCTTCTGCTGGAAAATGCTCCCTGGAAAGAGCACCAACCTCCAGAAGCCACTAAACAAAGTTCTGATACTAACCCTCTGACTACTGCTCCAGAAAAGGAAATTGCAACAAAAGAACTTGTTGAATCAGAAGATGCTGCTGAGTGTTCTGAACGACATACAACATCTGAGGATACACCAACTACGTCTCAAGTCATGCAAACTCTATAAGAGTTGAAGAAGGAGAATAATCCATGCAAGGTTGGATAAGAAAGAAGACACAAACAAAGAAATAAGAGATATATTGGATAAACAAGAACACACTATCGAAGAAATCAAGGATATTCTAGGAAATCAGGAAGAATCAAGCACTCAGATTAAGAGCTTGCTGGAAGTGTTCTTCACACGACTTCCCCCTCCATCTTAGATTTTATTTAACTTGTTCTCTGTATTCTTCATCTTATCTTCATTGTTTCTGAGAGATTTCATTGCAATCTGTTTTCAATACAAATCATCATTTTTCTTGACTCTGATACCTTATGATTATATTGCTTTTTGATACCTGACAAAAAGGGGGAGAACGTAAGTTATTTTCAATAACAGTTTACCGGAACTTGGTCTCAAACATTCTGAATATCTTAACTTCTTATTTTTTTTTCTGAAAGCATAAACAGGAACAAAATCTAAAGGGGATGCAACAAAAGCTCTAGAATGAAGGAACTTCGGGGAGGTATCTCATCTCTATCTGAGTACTAAACTCATAGGGAGACTCTCTTAAGCTTTTGTTCTGTAATTTTCTATTGAAAAATCCTAGTTTATGTCATCATCAAAAAGGGGGAGATTGTTAGAACATAGTTTGATTCTACAACCCTCATAATATTTTTGATGATAACAAAAACAAAGAACAAATATGCACTCTAAATTTGTGTTTTATGTTGCATAGAAGTTCTGACTGAAACAACATCAGAAGTTAAGCCATAGAGGCATTCAAGCTGAGTAATCAAAATGTTCTGAAGTATGATGATCAGACTCTGTGCTAAAGAGAAAGATATCCTGATTCTGAATGGAAGTCCAACACGCTAACTGAATCTTCATTTCTGGCTTCCCAAGTTTTAAAGTAAAGAAGCATGCAAGATTCCTAAGTTCTGAAGCGTTACTTTTCCATTAAAGTAGTATCATGTGCAACGGCTTCATTTAGACAAGAATCTTCTGAGTATAGAAAGTGCATTAATTGTCCATTATCACATTTAAATTTGGAAATATTTCCACGCCTATACAAACAAGCTCAAAGGTTAAATCATTCACGATTCCACACAACTTCTCCATACAATCTCAAAAAGGCTGAAAAAAATCATATTCATTCTACATTCAATTTGTGTAATACATCACAGTAGTGATACAATTTTTGTAACGAAAAACAAAAAATACACAGTAAACCTTTTCTTTTGATTAAGTTATTTTTTTGAGGTAAACCGGTTTGTGGTTGTACTCAAGAAGACTTTGGAAGTTATCAAAGTAGAATTGTAATCAGTTTGATTAGTGAATTAAGTCCTCGTTCGAGAGAGGAGAAATCACCTTGGCGGGTGGACTGGAGTAGTTTGAGACCAAACGAACCAGGATAAAAATCTCGTGGCTATTGCTTTTGATTTTTAAGTTTCAATTCAACCCCCCCCCCCCCCCCCCCCTTCTCGTGTCTTTCACTTCATCAGTTATGCATTTCGAGGGGCACATAGTTCCCTATCCCTTTTGTCGTACATGCTGTGTTTTGGTCGTTACCTGTGTTGTGTGAATCATTGTTAAGTTGTTGTTTTATTATGTTAATGATTGAATCGTTAATTGATGTGATAGGCTTATGACCAATGTTGTTTCATGTTGAGTTATTGTGTTGTTGTGATTGTTGTTGTGAATTCTTGTTGATAATGTGAAGTTGCAGGGAATTTTAAGTGATGATGAATTACCTCTATTTACTGGTAATAATAGTGATGTGGGGTTATGACTTGTGATGGATGATGACTATTGTGAGTATGTGATAGTGGATTCTGATACATTTGCATATTCTGTGATGGCCTGGATTGGAAAACTGCAAAGAAGGCTTAGGCCTTGTTGATGCGTCTATTTATTGGCAGATTTTAGGATGGGAGTTCTGCTCCAATGGTACCACATGCATTTGCATAGTACGGAGTCGCATTCCAAGTTTCATAATTAAGTTGTTATGTTGATGAATTAATTATTGTATATTTTTGATGTCCTGTTCTGAATGTTGTTGGTTATAAGTCGTGAAGTGGTGATTTCGCATGAACTGATTCTAATATAATATTTAGCATACGTTCTATTATATGGTTAGATATATCACCCCTTCTGTTTGAATGTTACCCCTGTTGGTAACGTGCATGTAATCTAGAGTGAAGGCGGCTTACCTTCAGTAGTTCGAGTCAGTGTCATTGCTCTGATACGTAACACTCGGAGGGAATGAATGCTCGTTTCTTTTAGTTATTGTTATTTCAGATTTTTGAACTTTAAGTTGATTGTTGTTAAGTATTTGTTATTTTGAAGTTGCCTTAATGATGGTCAAAGATGTTATTATGATTCCGCTGCGTAGTTGTTCAAGTTGTTGGCTTAAAAGATTAATTTATTTTGATGTTGGTTCATCTGAAGTTTTAAAGTGTTATGTATCCATGTTTAATGCAATATTTTTATGTTGTAATTGTAGCACCCTGATTTATCTGTGAATTGTGTAACTCTGATTATTATCATTCTCGATTCGGGTAGAATATGGGTGTTACAAGTTGGTAATAGAGCAAAGTTGGTCCGTCCGACCAAGTTGTCGAGTCGTAGATTTGTTTAACAATCGAGTATTGTTAATTTGAGTTCTAACCGTTGTTTATGTTGTAGTGATAAGTTGATATGGATAGAAGGAATGATGCTGCACTTGATGTTGCTTTAAAAGAAATGGCGCATACTATGGAGAATCAGTTGAACATTGACCGGAATACTCGATCTCATAGTTTGGAAACTTTCCATAGGGAGAATCCTCCTACCTTCAAGGGTAACTATGATCCTGACAGAGCGTTGGATTGGTTAAAATAGATTGAGCAAATTTTCCATGTGATGGAATTCACTCTAATACAAAAGGTTCAGCATGGCACTCATATGCTGGCAGTCGAAGTTGATGATTGGTGGCTAGAGACGTGTAAAAGGTTCGAAGCTGCAGGTGATAATGTCACTTGGGCTGTGTTCAGGAGGAAATTTATGAGGAAGTATTTCCTGGAAGAAGTTTGTGGTAAGAAGGAAATTAAGTTTCTTGAACTGAAGTAAGGGAGTATATCGGTTGTTGAGTATGCTGCAAAGTTTGATGAGTTGGCTAAGTTCTATCCGCACTATAGCGAGGAAAATGCTGAGTTTTCAAAGTGCATCAAGTTTGAGAATGGGTCGCACCCAGAGATCAAGAAGGAAGTTGGTTACCAGAAGATCCATGTCTTTGGTGACTTAATTGATAGTTGCTGGATCTATGAAGAGGATAATAATGTTAGTTACAAGATTATCAATGAGAAGAGGGGTAAGCACCAACAAAAACATGCTAAGCATTATGATGCCCCAACTGGTAAAGGTAAACAAAAGGTTCTTCAGGGTCAAAGAACTAGTGACGGAGATGCTCATGCTGGTGTAGTTATTTTCAAATATGGAAAACCAGGGCATAAGAGTAATGTGTGTATTGTTGAGGTAAAGAGGTTTTTCTGTTATGGTAAGAATGGACATGTTGTATCTGAGTGCAAGCATAAGGAGGTGATTTGTTTCAATTATGGTGAAATAGAACACATTGGTAGTCAGTGTCAAAAACCAAAGAAGGCGCAAACCAGTGGTAAAGTGTTCGCTTTTGTTGAGGATCAAGCAGCTACTGAGGACAAGCTCATCAGAGGTACATGTTTCATTAATAGTACTCCTTTAATTACTATTATTGACATGGGTGCTACTCATTGCTTTATTTCTACTGATTGCATTGAAAGTTTGGGTCTTATGTTGTCTTCTATGAATGGAGAGATGGTCGTCGACAGTCATGCCAAGTGGTTGGTAACTACTTCTTTTATGTGTTTAAAGTGCCCTTTGTCGATTTTCGGTAGAGACTTTGCTGTTGATTTAGTTTGTTTGCCTTTAAGAGGGTTCGATGTGATTCTAAGTATTAACTAGTTAGAGCATAATTGTGTTCATATTAACTATTATAACAAGTCTGTGAGGTGTTCTACTCCTGAAGAGGAGGAAGCCGGTATGTTATCTGCTAGACAGTTGAAGCAATTGATGCAAGAAGAAGCTCAGATTTTCTCATTGATGGTGTCACTATCTGTCGATAATCAAGATATAATTGAGGAATTACTGGTGGTGCGTGAATTTCTTGAAGATTTCCCTGATGAAATTCCTGATGTACCTCAGAGAGGGAGGTTGAATTTGTTATTGATCTTGTACCTGGTACCAGACCTGTTTCTATGGCACCATACAAGATGTCTGCATCTGAGTTGTTAGAATTAAAGAAGAAATTGGAATAGTTACTTGAAAAGAAGTTTTTGAGACCAAGTGTATCGCCCTGGGAGCCCCAGTGTTGTTGGTAAAGGAAAAAATAGAAGTATGAGGCTTTGTGTTGATTATAGACAGTTGAATAATTTGATTATTAAGAACAAGTATCCACTTCCAAGAATAGATGACTTGATGGATCAATTGGTAGGTGCTCATGTGATTAGTATGATTGATTTTGATTTGAGGTCGGGTTATCATCATATTAAAGTGAAGGATGAAGATATCTAGAAGACGGCTTTTAGAACATGTTATGGACAATATGTGTATTGAGTGATGCCTTTCGGTGTTACTAATGCACCGAGAGTATTTATGGAATACATGAATTGCATCTTTCATACTTATCTAGATTGATTTACAGTGGTGTTCATTGAAGACATTTTGATTTTACTCTATGTCGGAAGAAGAGCATGCAAAACACTTAAGAATAGTATTGCAAGTTTTGAAACAGAAGAAGTTGTATGCAAAGTTGTCTAAGTATGAATTTTGGTTAAAGGAGGTTAGTTTTCTTGGTCATGTGATCTCATGTAGTGGAATTGCTGTAGATCCATCGAAAGTAGATGTTGTGTTCCTATGGGAAACTCCGAAGTGGGCTACTGAGATTAGAAGCTTTTTGGGATTAGCTGGTTATTATAGAAGGTTTATCAAAGGTTTTTCAAAATTGGAACTTTCATTGACTAAGTTGACTTGTAAAGGTAGAGCTTATGTGTGGGACGTTTAATATGAAGAAAGTTTTATGGAATTGAAGAAAATATTGACGTCGACTTCGATTTTGACATTACCTAATCCAGAAGAAAATTTTGTGGTATATTGTGATACTTCTAAGATGGGTTTAGGAGGTGTGCTTATGCATAAAGAAAAGTTAGTTGCTTATGCATCAAGGATGTTGAGGACTCATGAAAAGAACTATCCTACGCATGATTTAGAACTTGTTGCAGATGTTTTTGTGTTGAAAATTTGGAGGAATTATCTTTATGGTTCTAGATTTGAAGTGTTTAGTGACCATAAGTGCTTAAAGTATTTATTTTATCAGAATGAATTGAATATGAGACAACAAATATGGTTGGAGTTATTAAAGGATTATGATTTCAATTTTAATTGTCACCCAGGAAAAGCGAATGTGGTAGCTGATGCATTGAGTCGAAAGACTTTACATATGTCAACAATGATGGTTAAAAAGTTGGAATTGATTGAGCAGTTCAAAGATATGAGATTAGTTTGTGAGGTGACACCGCATAGTGTTATGTTGGGAATGTTGAAGATTAACAATGAATTTCTTGATAGTATCAGATAGGCGTAGCAGTTAGAAACTGGTAGATTCGATGGTTGGGATTGATCAGTCTAAGAATAGTGATTTTAAGTTAGATACACAAGGTGTGTTGAGATTTTGTAATCAGATTTGTATTACTGCTGATGCGGAGATGAAGAAAGTGATTCTTGAAGAGAGTTATAGAATAAACTTGAGTATTCATCCAGGAGCTACAAAGATGTATCAGGATTTGAAGAATTTGTTTTTGTGTCCTGTGATGAAGAGTGATGCGGCTCGGTTTGTGTATGCATGTTTAACTTGTCAGGAGTTTAAAGTTGAACATCAAAATCCCGCGAGGTTGATGCAACGGTTAGAAGTTCTGGAATGGAAATGGGATATTATTTCGATGGAATTTGTGACATGGTTACCTAATACTCTAAGAGGACAAGATTTAATTTGGGTGATTGTTGATAGGCTTGCGAAATTGGCTCATTTTATTCCTATTAACATCAGTTTTCCAGTATCGAAGTTGGAAGATATTTAAAATAGTGTAATTGTGAAGCTTCATTGTATTTCTTTGTGCATTTTGTCGGATAGATATATGAGGTTTACTTCGGGTTTTTCGAAGAGTTTGCAAGAAGCATTGGGTTATAAGTTTAGGTTGAGTTCGGCGTACCATCCTCAGACGGATGGTCAGACAGAAAGTACTATCCAATTGTTGGAGGATTTGTTGAGAGGATGTATTCTTGAGAAGGGAGGTTTGTGGGATACTTATCTTCCATTGATAGTGTTCACATATAATAAAAGTTACCATTCTCGTTTTGGGATGGCACCTTTTGAAGTGTCGTGTGGTCGAAGATGTAGAACTCCTTTATGTTGGCATGAATCTAGAGAAAGTGTAGTACTTGAACCTGAACTTGTTCGTGGGACTAATGCGAAGGTGAAGTTGATTCGGGGAAGATGAAAGATTCCAAAAGAAGACATAAGAGTTATAATGACAAACGCAGTAAAGACTTAGGATTTTAAGCAGGTGACCATTTTTTTTAGAGTTACACCGGTAACTGGTGTTGGGCGAGAATTGAAGTCTAAGAAGCTCACTTATCATTTTATTGGTCCATATCAGATTTAAGAAAGAGTTGGGAATGTTGCTTATAGAGTTGATTTAATGCCTAATCTGTCGAATTTGCATGATATGTTTCATGTGTCACAACTCTGGAAGTATATTTCAGATCCATCTCATGTGGTTCGTATGGATGATGTGAAAGATAATCTTATTATGGAGATGATGCCTATACCAATCGCGGATCGTGAAATGAAGACTCTAAGAGGAAAGGAGATTGCTTTGGTGAAAGTAGTTTGGCTAGGAGCTGCCAGAGAAAGCATGACTTGGAAGTTCGAAAGCAAGATGCGGGACTCCTATCCTGAGTTGTTCGAACAAGGTAAATTTTTGAGGACAAAAATATTCTAATTGGGGGAGAGTTGTAACACCCGTAATTTAATTTAATTATTTATTTAATTAAATAATTTTTGGATTATTTGTGAAGTTGCAAGATGTTAAGAATTATTGGTATGGGTTGTTGGATCATTATTAATTAATTAATTAGTTGATTAATAAGAAATATAATGTTGGGATTAAGGGAATATTTATATAATGTTGGGCTTATGTTATTGGTTGCAAGTAGTAAAGTGGGGGTGTGTAGGTTAGGTCCAATAAGATTGAAATATAAGGCTAAGCTGACACAAAGAATTGTTTTAGTTTGTGTTTAAGAAGCTTTGTATGTTGACAGGAAGACCCGCGCGGAAGTGGAGCAAGTTGCCCAGTGTCGAGCAGAGCAAAGCAAAGCAAGGATTCTGACCGAAGCTTTGGTTGAGCGACCTTCAATCCAGGTAAGGGTAGAGTTGTGACCTTATAATGGGACTTATTGTGTGTATTATGTGGGAACCAGTCGTTTTATGATTGTTATGCATTGATATTTCTGATCTGCTAGTGGAGTTGCCAGTTTATTCATGATTTTGGTCGTTGGGGAGTACTGTATGACCATTTAATGAACATATTAGATGAAGTTACTCGGTTGTGTGTTGTGGACATTTTGTGTATCTGTGAGAATTCTGGTTTAATCGAGGGACAAGTTAGGATGGTGATTACTGGTCATAATGGTCGTTATGACATTAGGTTTTTCCGAGAGGTTGGTAGGAAAAGTAGTAAGTTATTGTAGTGTTTGTTTTAAGGAGGTTTCAGCGTGACTGTCTTGTATGTTTGATGAACATGTTATATATAGATTCCCGTTGTTGTGTTATTCCAAGCGGTTGGCCGGAAGTTATAAATTGTAGTGGTGTGGTCATTAAGACACTGTATTGTGTTTGTGTTATTGGCCGAACAAGTGGTCGAGGAGGATCCTGATGGTGTTAGGTACCGAGGGACATTTAGGATGCAAGGCGTGTCGGGGGGGGGGGGGGGGGATTATGTGTTGTACTTTCGAGCAGTATTAGGTTGCAGGACATGTCGAGGAGCATAAGTTGGTTGTTATCCTGTTTTCCCATGTGCGTGTCGAGGAGTATGAATTAGTTGGTATGTTGTCCTTGTTGATATGCATGTCGAGGGGCACGTAGTTCCCTATCCCTTTTGTTGTACATGTTGTGTTTTGGTCGTTACCTGTGTTATGTGAATCATTGTTAAGTTGTTGTTTGTTTATGTTAATGATTGAATCGTTGATTCATGTGATTGCTTATGGCCAATGTTGATTTATATTGAGTTGTTGTGTTGTTGTGAATTCTTGTTGAAAATGCGAAGTTGCAAGAAATTTTAAGTGATGATGAATTACCTTTATTTTCTTGTAATAATGGTTATATGGGCTTATTCCTTGCGATGGATGATGATTGTTGTGAGTATGTGATAGTGCATTCATATACATTTGCATATTCTGTGACGGCCTGGATTGGAAAACTGCGAAGAAGGCTTAGGCCTTGTCGATGCCTGTATTTATTGGCAGATTTTAAGATGGGAGTTATGCTCCAATGGTACCACATGCATTTGCATAGTATGCAGTCGCATTCCAAGTTGCATAATTGAGCTGTTGTGATTGTTATTGTTGTTTATAAGTTGTGAAGTGGTGATTTTACATGAACTGATTCTAATATAATATTTATCATATGTTCTATTATATGGTTAGATATCTCACCCCTTCTATTTAAATGTTACCCCTATTGGTAACATGCAGGTAATCCAGAGTGAAGGCGGTTTACCTTCAATAGTTCGAGTCGGTGTCATTGGTCTGATATGCAACACTCGGGGTAAATGAACGCTCATTGCTTTTAGTTATTGTTATTTCAGTTGTTGAACTTTAAGTAGATTGTTGGTAAGTATTTGAAATTTTGAAGTTGCCTTAATGATGGTCAAAGATGTTATTATGATGCCGTTGCATAGTTGTTGAAGTTGCTCGTTTAAAAGATTATTTTATTTTGATGTTGGTTCATCCGATGTTTTAAAGTGTTATGTATCCTTGTTGAATGCAATTGTTTTAAGTTGTAATTGTAGCATCCTGATTTAGCTGTGAATTGTGTAACTCTGATTATTATAATTCTCGATTGGGGTAGAATTGGGGTGTTACATGTTGCATAAGGTTATAATCGACAAGAAGATATAGACTATACAGAAACATTTTCACCAATCGCCAAGTTCTTCAGAATTTCTAAATGTAGATATTGTTCTGATTGGTTCTTCTTTCTTTCCTAAAATCGTGTTTTCTGGATGAGCTAATTTGCTTC
The DNA here is from genome assembly GCA_948472305.1 of Vicia faba. Taxonomy (NCBI): domain Eukaryota; kingdom Viridiplantae; phylum Streptophyta; class Magnoliopsida; order Fabales; family Fabaceae; genus Vicia; species Vicia faba. The sequence continues at coordinate 1,220,326,632 of OX451739.1, read as the reverse complement.
TTGATTGTCTTTTCTGGATGGGATCTTCCGATGTTGTTGTGATGTTTGTGACATCCTCTTCTGGATTTGACTGTAATTCTTTATAGAGAACTTCTAATGTTGTGTCCTCAGTACCGATAAATTGAACTTCTATATATGCAAAAAATTTACCCTGCTTTGACTTTTGGGAGCCAAGCTTATCATTAAATTTGATACTGATAGACTCTTCCACAATCTGTGTTTCTGTCTAATATACTCTATAACCTTTTGAGCATTTAGAGTATGCTAACATGAGACACTTTTGTGCTTTAGAGTCAAAATTGTTCAGATGTTCATTAAGGTTTAGAATAAAACAAGTACATCCAAATGGATGGAAATAAGAAATTTTGGGCTTTCTGTTTTTCCACAGTTCATATGGATTCTTATCCAGAATAGGTCTTATGGAGATTCTATTCTGAATATAACACATTGTCTTAATTTCTTCTACCCAGAAGTTCTTCGCAATGTTAGTCTCGTTGATCATGGTTCTGGCCATTTCTTGTAAAGTTCTATTCTTTTGTTCTACAACTCCGTTTTGTTAAGGAGTTCTATGACAAGAGAAATCATGAGAGACGCCACTCTCATTTAAAAATAATTCAAATTTTTTGTTTTCAAATTCCCCAGCATAATCACTTCCGAATTTGACAATTTGAAAATCGTTTTCATTTTGAACTTGGTTACAAAAGGTAAAGAACATAGAGTGTGACCCGTCCTTGTGTCTTAAGAACTTTACCCACTAATGGATGCAGTTTTCACTGGTCCAAACTGATATATATGCAGAAGTTCTAATGGTCTAGAGTTAAAAACAACATTTTTTTCTTTGAAAGAAGGTTTTGCAAATTTTCCTTTTTGACATGCTTCACACAAAGAATCTTAGCTGAACATTAGGTTAGGAAGTCCTCTGACAAGATTGTGTTTGTTAATCTGAGATATTCTTTTCCTACTAACATGCCATAATCTTTTGTGCCAGACCCATTGTTTGTTAATCAGAAAGTTTTATTTTTAAATGTTGTTTTTTTCTCTTTCCATTAAAAAGGATCAATCCATCTTTCTGACTAACTGCCTTACAAGACTTTTGATTGAAGATTATATCATAACCGTTATCACTTAATTGACTTATGGATAATATGTTATGCATTAATTCCTCTACTAACAGAACATTAGTTATAGAAGGAAGCGCACAGTTACCAATAGTTCCAGAATCAATAATCTTTCCTTTTTGATTGCCTCCAAAATCTACATAGCCTTAAGATTTAAGCTCCAGACTTTGGAATATATGCTTTCTTCCCATCATGTGTCGAGAGCATCCAGAGTCCAGGTACCAATATTGGTGTTTCAATTTTGTTGTTAAAGACATCTGCAACATAGACAAAGTTGTCCTTAGGTACCCTTATCTTTTGGGTCCTTGTTTGTTAAAGTTGCCAAAATTATGTTTGAATTTTGGTTTAGTAGAAAAAGCATTACTAGTATACTTTATGTCATGTGTATGTCCATAGGTTAAGTGAGAATAAAGAAGTGTGTGCTTTATGACTATATCATTAACTTTCTTTGGTTGAGATTCTTTACCCTTATATTATATCCCTTTTCTACCATTTCTTCTAACTCCATAGATCATTGAAGCCATGTTTCTCCTATCTATGTTTTAAGCTAGAAATTTTTGAAATGTATGATCATATTCTTTTATGATTCTATCTGGGCTACTAGAAACTTCTAAGACATCTTCTTTCTAAGCTTTTTTCAATTTATTTTTAATAACATAATTTTCTTTTTCGAGTTTAGAAATGGTTTCTTTTAGCTCAGAGTTTTCTGTTTTAAGTTTCTTGATTTCTTCAGAGTCAGATACTAGATCCTTTTTCAGGTTCTTATTTTTGACTCAAATTTGCTAATATCTTTCAAGAATTTATGATAGACTTTCTTCTAATTGAGATCTAGAAAAGTTAGAGAATACCGATTTGACCTTTTTCATTACATTCATAGCAAGCAATATCTCTATTACTTGATTTTCTGTATCCAAAAGATGGTTCAGAATGATTCCTTATTCTTCTAGAAGAAATTAACTTCCTATGCTTGTGCTTCCACAGCTGATTGACTCATATGGAGATAAGATATAGTTCATCTTCTTTTAACGAAGATCCACTAGAGTTTTTTTCTTTTTCCTGAAAAACTTTAGGTTCATATTTTTTATTAGATTTAAGAGCGAGAGACTTACCTTTCTTAAATGGCCTATCTTCTTCTAGTTATATCTCATGTCTTCTCAGGGAGCTGATAATTTCTTCAAGAGAAATTTGGTTCAGATCTTTATCCAGTTTTAGGGCTATGGCCATGGGTCTCCATTTCTTGGGTAAACTTCTGATGATTTTCTTTACATGATCTGCTATTGAGTACATTGTTTAGTCCAGCAACTAGAATTTGAAATCTTAAGAACATTGCTTCAATGGTTTCATCTTCTTCCATTTTGAAAGATTCATACTTTTGAACGAGATCAAGAGATTTGGTTTCTTTGACTTGTGTGTTGGCTTCATGCATCATTCTCAAGGAGTCAAACATGTGTTTTGCTGATTCTCTGTTTGTGATCTTCTCATACTCGGTGTACGAGATAACACTCAAGAGAATTGTTCTGGATTTGTGATAATTTTTGAATTATTTCTTTTGATGATCTTTCATTCTTTTTCTGTCGATCTTCTTACCGCTTTCGTCAACTGGATGTATGTAACCATCAGTCACCATATCTATGAGATTAGCGTCATGAGCTAGAAAGAAACTTTCGATTCTGTCTTTCCAATAATCAAAGTTTTCACCATCAAAGATTGGAGGTTTGTAATTGATTTTGTCTTTCTCATCATGATAATCATTGTTGATGATCTGAATTGATCCCACTATAGTGTTTTTCTTGCTTGGATCTTTTTCTGACACGGTTAAGTGTTTGCACTCAGAACCAGGCGCTCTGATGCCAATTGAAGAATGGAAAAACACAAGAAGGGGGGTTTGAATTGGGGTTTTTAAAACCTAAAATGAAAGACACGTTGGTTATCCTGGTTCGTTTGAACTCAAACTACTCCAGTCCACCCACCAAGGTGATTTTTCCTCTCTCAAATGAGATGTTAATCCACTAATAAAACTTGATTACATAGATACAATGACAACTGTCAAAGTCTTCTTGAGTATAAACCATAAGCTGGTTTTCTCAAGGTATTACACAGTAATATAATTGAAAGTGTGTATAAATATGTTTTCTAACAAAAACAATATCACAACAGTGATGTATTACATAATTGAAAAGAACAAGATATAAAGGTAATAATATTTCTCTTTTTCAGTGCACATCAAAATCGTATATAATTTCTTCTTCACGTCTTCTTTATATAGGCAATGCATAAGAAGGTGCTTTTTGGAAGGATGATAAATTACATTTAATATACTTTTCAAACATAGAGATTATTGTGTTCTTTCAGCCGTTACTATTGATTAACCATGAATAAAATGTAACGCTTCAGAACATGCTTACTAAAGATCACATCAGAAGATGAATGTTACCGTTGAGAGTCCTTTACTTCTTTCCAGAACTTTACGTATTAGAATGTCAGAGTTCTTGTTCGCAGCATTAGTGCACTCAGAAGTTGTAACATCAGAACCTCATTATTTAGGCGTGTTACACATATTTGCTTCTATGTAAGATGTGTCATAACATAGTTTTAACAATGATCTATCACATCTTCTGTGCTTCTTACATCAGAACTTTCGTGCAAAACAAAATACTTATTTAGAGAGCATAATTGTTCTTTGTGTGTTTGTTATTGTAAGTGTTTGTTGGCAGCAATTTTGGTAAAACAATGACTTGTTAATGTTTTGAAAACTGTCTTAACATTTTGAGAAAAGTTGTTTTGAATGATGTCAAAGCAGATGTCTTGACATCTTCCAACTGAACTAATCTCAGCCCAACATCACTTAAGTCTTTTTGTGACCTATAGGCTGTGAAATATATGGAGGAATAACTTTCAAATTGCATAATATTTATCTTAGTTTGCTTTTATGGAAATATTAAAAAGATTTGAATAATTGATTTTAAGCCCAAGCCCACAGTTGCGCATATATAATGACTTGTTTCCTTATTCAAAGACAAGAAACTTTTGAAGAAGAATACTTTCTTTCTAATTAGAAGTCTATGCTTTTTATTTGTAATACACTCTAAGTATTAGATTAAATACTTGAGTTATTATTTGGGTTGTTAATTGTGTATCATTCATAAGCTTTTAAGCATTGAATGATTAAAGTGTTTCAAACTTATTAATTCTGTTAAGTTCTTCACTGTAGGTGATTGAAGGGATTTAAGGATGGCCTAATACCTAGGTGAGTCTTAGGTAGAAGTTTAGCTTGGTTAGTGATTAAGTGATTAGATCATAAAATGGTTGTTTACTGAGGGTCTATAAATTGTACTATTTTGTGAACTTTTCTCTGGCTTGGTAGCGCCCAGAGTAGGTGTTATTGTATATTGAACTAGGTGAACAGTATCTTGTGTTTTTACTGCTATTTATTTTACTGCACCTTACTTGCTAACAAGTATTTGTGTCGTGACATCTAATTCGACATCGCATATCTGATACCATAATTTCAATCGGTACCAGAGCAGGCATCCTGCTCTTTATCTAGGTGAGATCCAGGGCAGATACTTTCAGGTACTATGGACAAGGAAGGAGGATTTGTGAACAGACTACCCATTCTGGATGGAAGCAATTATTACTAATGGAAACCACATTTGGTTGCCTTTTTAAAGTCCTTAGAAAGTCGGGCTTGGAAAGCTGTTTTAAGAGGATGGAAACACCCTATCAAATTGGGAGAAACTGGAGAACCTACTTCTGAATTAAAACCTGAAAAAGATTGGTCTAAGGAAGAAGATGAAATTTCTCTTGGAAATTCTAAAGCCTTGAATGCTATATTTAATGGAATTTACACAAACATTTCCAGGTTAGTGAATACATGTGAAGTTACTAAGGATGCATGGGAGGTTCCTCAATCTACTCATGAAGGCACGTCTAAAGTTAAAATGTCCAGACTTCAGTTACTCACCATAAAATTTGAGAAATTGAGGATGAAAGATGATGAACATCTTTGACATTGCTAATGCCTCTAGTGCTTTAGGAGAGTAACTGCTATAGAGGAAGCCTAAGACATAGACAAAATGAAAGTGGATGAACTTGTTGGATCCCTTCTAACATTTTAATTAAGCATAAATGAAATATATGAGAAGAAAAGCAAAAGCATAGCCTTTGTATCCAATACTAAGGATGAAGAAGAGGATTGTGATCTGGATACAGATAAAGGAATATCAAATGCCTTAGCTATTCTTGGAAGACAATTTAATAAAGTTATAAAAAGAATGGACATGAACCAAAGATCAAATGTCAAGAACATCTCATCTGACATCCATAATTCAAATGAGATGGAAAGAAAAAGAGCTGAAGGAAAATCTTCTCAAGGGAAGGGAATACAGTGTCATGAATGTGAAGGTTTTGGGCATATTAGAGCTGAATGTCCTACATATCTTAAGAAACATAAGAAGAATATATTTGTTACTTAGTCTGATGAGGACTCAGAGAGTGATCTTGAAGAATCTGCCAAATATGTTAAAGCATTGACAGGAAATTATGTATCTGATGAAGAGTCTAGTGATGGGTAACTAACCTTTGATAAGTTAGCTTCTTCATACAAAGAATTGTGTCTCAGAAGTGCAGAAGTGTTTCTTGAAGGGGAGAAACAGAAAGCCATCATAACTCAGCTGAAGGAGGAAAGAGAGGAGCATCTTAAAACTATTTCTGATCTGGAAAGTGAAATGTCCTCTCTAAATTCAAATCTTGATAGAATTGTCAAATCTCTCAAGATGCTAAATAATGGGTCTGACACATTAGATGAAATTCTCCAAGCAGGAAGAGTTACAGGAGATAAGAGTGGTTTACGTTTCAATGAGAAAAAGGAACCTAACTCAGAACAGCCTACATCTGTTTCCACACATGCCAAGCCTAAACCAAAGATGTCGAATCAGATGTCTCAACATATGGAAAACATCATGATAAGAAAGGACATCTTGTGAAACTTCATGTGAAGAAAGGACATCATGGCAAACCTCATGGGAAGAAAAAGCTTAATCACACCAGAGAGAATCCCCAACCATGGAGATGTCATCATTGTGGAAGGCTTGGACATATAAGGCCCTTTTGTTTCAAGTTATATGGATATCCTAAAAATACTCATCTTCCTAAATCTGATAAGATTCCCGAAAGAAGCAAAAAGAAGAAACATTGAGTTCCCAAGTCCAATGTTAGTAGTTTCATTGCTCACACCTCTCACAGAGTATCGACCAAAGATGACTGGTACTTTGACAGTGGTTGTTCTAGACACATGACAGGTGTCAAGAATCTGTTGGTGGATGTAAAATATCACTCCACCAGTTATGTAACTTTTGCGGCTGGAGCAAAAGGTGAAATCAAATGAGTTGGAAAACTTGACTGTTCAGGAGTTTCTAATCTTGATAATGTGTTACTTCTTAAAGGTTTAACAACTAACGTAATAATTATAAGCCAACTATGTGATCAAGGATTCAAAGTGAACTTCACCAAGGAACTATGTCTTATGTGCAATGAAAAGAATGAAGTTGTTATGAAAGGAATAAAATCTAAAGACAACATATATATGGGTTCCTCAAGAGTTAAACTTGTCCTCAAGATGTGTTTTAGCCAAAGAGAATGAAGTTAAACTATAGCATCAAAAATTTGGGAACTTGCATCTGAAAGGTATGAAGAGAATTATATCTGAAGAAGCAGTAATAGGGATTCCTAATCTCAAGATAGAATAAAAAACGGTATGTGGTGACTGTCAAATTGGAAAGCAGACTAAGATGTCACTTTATAAGATTCAACATCTTACTACATCAAAAAATTTGGAACTTCTTCACATGGACTTGATGGGACCTATGCAGGTTGAAAGTCTTGGTGGTAAGAAGTATGCATATGTTGTTATATATGACTTTTCTAGACACACATGGATAAGCTTTATTAGAGGAAAATCAGAATTTTATGAAGTGTTCAAAGATCTTTGTTAAAAACTTCAAAGGGAAAAGGAAAGCGATGTCATAAGAATAAGAATTCATCATGAAAGGAATTTGATAACAACAAATTTGCTGAGTTTTCCTCCTCTGAAGGAATCAATCATGAATTCTCTTCTCCCATTACTCCTCAACCGAATGGGATTGTAGAATGCAAGAATATAACTCTCCAAGAATCTACCAGAGCCATGATTCATGCTAAGAAGCTACCCTATCATTTTCGGGCTTAAGCAATGAATACTATGTGTTATATCCATAACAGGGTCACTCTAAGGAAAGGCACTTCAGCAACATTGTATGAAATGTTGAGGGGAAGAAAAAAAACTTTAAATATTTTGATGTTTTTGGAAGTAAATGTTACATCTTAGCTGATCGTGAACAAAGGAGGAAGATGGCTCCCAAGTGTGATGAAGGAATATTCTTGGGTTACCCTGCAAATAGTAGAGCATACAGAGTTTTTAACTCCAGAACCAAAGTTATGATGGAGTCAATAAATGATGATAGAGAATGGAATGTTAAAGAAGATGTCTCAGAAGATGTCAGAACATCTTTTCCTGATAGTCCAACTGAATCAGATAACACAAGTATTGATTCTAATCCTCCTCAAGAAGATCCCCAACCTAGTCACCTTAATAAAGGACCTTCAATTAGAACTCATAAAGATCATCCTAAGGAGCTTATCATAGGAGATCCAAACAAAGGAGTTACTACCAGATCAGGAGAAGGGATTTCAAAATCTTGCTTTGTATAAAAAATGGAGCCTAAGAATGTCAAAGAGGCCCTAACTGATGAGTTATAGATTAATACTATACAAGAGGAGCTGGAACAATTTAGTAGGAATGAAGTTTGGGATCTGGTTCCAAGACTTGAAGGGACAAATGTTTTTGGCATTAAATGGGTATACAAGAATAAATCAAATGAAAAAGTGGTGACCACTAGAAATAAGGAAATATTAGTTACACAAGGATACACTCAAATTGAAGGATTGAACTTTGATGAAACCTTTGCTCTTGTGGATAGACTTGAATAAATCAGACTACTGTTGGGAGTTGCATGCATTTTGAAATTTAAATTGTTTCAAATGGATGTAAAGATTACTTTCTTGAATGGGTACTTGAATGAAGAAGTTTTTGTTGAACAACCAAAAGGATTTGTTGATCCAAGTATTCCAAAACATTTTTATAAACTGAAGAAACTTTGTATGGATTGAAGCAAGATCCAAGAGATTGTTATGAGAGACTGGCATAATTCCTTGGGGAGAATGGATATAAGAAATGTGGCATAGACAAAACCATATTTTTCAAAGAAGAAGAAGGGAAGAATATGATTGCTTAAATTTATGTTGACGATAGTTTATTTCATGGGATGTCAAATGAGATGGTTCAACATTTTGTCAACCAAATGCAGTCTGAGTTTAAAATGAGTCTTGTTGGTGAATTAACCTATTTTCTGTTAGAACATAGTTTGATTCTACAACCCTTGGTTAGAGTTTTGATGATAACAAATACAAATAATAAATTATAAAATACAAAAAAAAATATGCACCTTAAAAATTATGTTTTATGTATGCAGAAGTTCTGATCATATCAGCATCAGAAAATAAGCCATAAGTGCTACACGCTGAAGCAATCAGAACATATGCTGAAGATTGATGACCAGAACCTGCAGTTAATCAAAGTAAACTTTTACTCTAAACAAGAACATATCAATCCAAGTCATCAATATTCTGAAGCGTCATCAGTAGTAAGGAGATAAGATTCTGAAGCGTTACTGATCATTCAAGACAGCATCAATTCAAACGGCTTCTTTTAGACAGGATCTTCTCCAAAAGGAAAGTGTGCTAATGACACTAAACATGCTTTATGATCAAAGTCATTCCACTACCTATATAAACAAATACAGCTTTCAAAATAAATAAAAAATCGATTTTGCTAGATAACCACTCACGCATATTCAAAGCTGCAAGCAATTTCATTTTACTTTTCTAAGCTATAAACCTGGGTAATTTATCACAGTTGTGATAAACAATTTTTTTTAGAAAAACAACAACACATATTGTATAATTATATTAAAAAAGTGTTCCTTGAGATTAACCGGACTGTGGTTGTACTTAAGAAGACTTTAACAATTGTTAAAGTAGCTTTTGTAATCTTGTTTAGATTAGTGGATTAAGACCTCGTTGGAGAGAGGCGAAATCACCATGACGGGTGGACTGGAGTAGTTTGAGATCAAACGAACCAGGATAAAAATATTGTGTCATTAAGCTTTTTAGATTCAATTTCTCAATTCAACCCCCCCTTCTTGTGTTTTTCACATCTTCAATTGGCATCAGAGCGCCTGGTTCTGAGCTTAAACACTTAACCATGTTAGTACAAGATTCAAGCATCAGAAAAACACTATGGTGGGACCAAGCCAAAACATCAGCAATGACAACCATGAAGACAAGGATAGATTCAGTGGCAAACCTCCAATCTTTGATGGAGAAAACTTTGACTACTGGAAAGACAGAATTGAGAGTTTCTTTCTAGCTCATGATGTTTATCTGTGGGACATGGTGATTGATGGATACACGCATCCTGTGGAAGGACGTGGTCAGAAGATAGACAGAAAAATGATGTCTGGTCAACAAAATCGTGAATTCAGAAACCACCACAAGGCCAGAACAATTCTCCTCAGCGCCGTCACATATTCAGAATATGAGAAAATATCAAACAGAGAAACTTCCAAGAATATGTTTGACTCTCTAAGAATGACGCATGAGGGCAACATTCAAGTCAAAGAAACCAAGGCCCTTGCGCTCATTCAGATGTATGAGGCATTCAAAATGGAAGATAGTGAATCAATAGAAACTATGTTTTCAAGATTTCAAATTCTTGTTGTTGGACTAAAGGTTCTTTACAAAGGGTATTCTACTGCTGATCACATTAAGAAGATCATCAGAACCTTGCCCAAACAATGGAGGCCAATGGTCACAACACTTAAGCTAGCCAAAGATCTCAACAAAATTTCTCTGGAGGAACTTGTTAACTCCCTCAGAAGTCACGAGATAGAAACTTCTGATGGATCCTCATCAGAAGAAGATGAATTGTATCTCCTCTCTAGAAGGGTGAACCAATTGTGGAAGCAGAGACAAAGGAAGTTCATAAATCCCAGAAGATCAGAGAATCAGAATGAATCTTCCTCCAGATACAGAAAGTCTGAGTCCTCCTCTGGACACAGAAGATCTGAATGTTGTTCAGGATACAGAAAGCCAAACAACAAGGACATCATCTGCTATGAATGTAACAAGCAAGGGAACTACAAAAGTGATTGTCCAAAGATTCAGAAGGAAAAGCCCAAAAAGAAGTTTCTCAAGGAAAAAAAGAAAAGCCTCATGGCTACATGGGATGATTCTGACACATCTGAAGCTGACTCACAATCAGATGATGAAAGAGCAAACATAGCTCTCATGGAAAACTTATAAGAAGACAATGAAGCGTCTGGTTCAGACTCAGAATCAGACACTGAAGAGATATCATTAGAAGCAAGGCTAAGACACCAATCATGGTACCTAGACTCTGGCTTCTCGTGACACATGACACGAAGAAGGCATATGTTCCAAAGCCTGGAACTTAAGCCTGGAGGCTACGTGGGCTTTGGAGGCAATCAGAGAGGAAAAATCATTGGCTATGGAACAATAGGTAATGGAAATCTTCCCTCTATAAGTAATGTTTTATTAGTTGATGGATTAATGCATAACCTGTTATCCATAAGTCAATTAAGTGATAATGGTTATGATATAATCTTCAATCAAAATTCATGCAAAGCTGTTACTCAGAAAGATAGGACTATCCTATTTAATGGAAAGAGGAAAAACATCATTTATAAAATAAAACTTTCTGAACTAAAGGGTCAGAATGTAAAATGTCTACTTTCTGTTAACAACGAGCTATGTGTCTGGCACAGAAGATTGGGGCATGTTAGTATGAGAAGAATATCTCAGATCAACAAACTCAATTTGGTCAGAGGACTTCCTAATTTGAAGTTCAACTCAGATGCTCTATGTGAAGCATGTCAGAAAGGAAAATTTGCAAAACCTGCTTTCAAATCCAAAAATGTTGTTTCCACCTCTAAGCCATTAGAACTTATGCACATTGACTTATTTGGACCAGTAAAAAATCCTTCAGCCAGTGGTAAGAAGTATGGGTTAGTAATCATAGATGACTATAGCAGATGGACATGGGTAAAGTTCTTAAGACACAAGGACGAGTCACACTCTCTGTTTGTTACCTTCTGCAACCAAGTTCATAATGAAAACGATCTTAGAATTGTCAAAGTTAGAAGTGATCATGGTGGAGAATTTGAAAATAAATATTTTGAATTATTCTTTAAAGAAAAAGGCATTTTGCATGACTTCTCTTGTCCTATAACTCCCAAGAAAATGGAGTTGTAGAACGAAAGAACAGAACATTGCAAGAAATGGCCAGAACCATGACCAACGAGTTCAACATTGCTAAGATTTTCTGGGCAGAGGCAATTAACACAGCGTGCTACATTCATAATAGAATCTCCATAAGACCTATTCTGGAAAAGACTCCATATGAATTGTGGAAGAACAGAAAGCCAAACATTTCGTATTTTCATCCATTTGGATGTACTTGTTTTATTCTGAATACAAAAAATTATTTGAACAAGTTTGACTCTAAAGCACAAAAGTGTATTATGTTAGGATACTCTGAACGCTCAAGAGGGTACAAAGTATACAATACAGAAACACAGATTGTTGAAGAGTCAATCAATTTTAGGTTTGATGATAAGCTTGACGCTCAAAAGTCAAAGCAGAATGAACTCCTTGCAGGCATGGAAGTTGAACTCACAGGTACTGAAGATAATTTATCAGAAGTTCTCAACAGAGACTCTCCCTCAACATCAGAAAGAGTCACTGCAAGCAATCCATCACCGTTTGTTGATCAACTCCAGAAAAGACTATCCAGAAGCAGCATTGATCTCCCAGAAGATACAATACTAGGAAAGAAGGAAGACCCAATCAGAACAAGATCAATATTCAAAAACTCTGAAGAATCCCTCATGGGACTGGTCTCTCTGATTGAACCAACAACAATTGATGAAGCACTTCTGGACAATGACTGGATTCTAGCAATGCAAGAGGAACTAAATCAATTCACCAGAATGACATGTGGGATCTGGTTCCCAAACCAAAAGGATTCAACGTCATTGGTACAAAATGGGTGTTCAAAAACAAACTGAATGAGCTAGGTGAAGTCATCAGAAACAAAGCACGACTGGTAGCACAAGGTTATAGTCAGCAAGAGGGGATAGACTATACAGAAACCTTTGCTCCAGTCACCAGGTTAGAATCTATCAGACTTTTAATATCATTTGTTGTTAATAAAGGAATCACTCTATATCATATGGATGTCAAAAGTGCATTCTTAAATGGCTATATAGATGAAGAGGTATATGTGCACCAACCTCCTAGTTTTGAGAATTCCAAAAATCCAGAATATGTTTTCAAACTAAAGAAGTCACTCTATGGTCTGAAACAAGCTCCCAGAGCTTGGTATGAAAGACTAAGTAACTCCCTATTAGAAAAGGAATTCACCAGAGGAAAAGTAGACACAACCTTATTCTGTAAAACAGTTAAGAATGACATGTTAGTATGTCAGATTTATGTTGATGACATTATATTTGGATCTACTAAACCTTCTCTAGGAAGAGAGTTTGCTAAATGTATGCAGGCAGATTTTGAGATGAGCCTAATGGGGGAACTCAAATTCTTTCTGGGCATTCAGATAAATCAAACTCCAGAAGGAACTTACATTCATCAGAGCAAATATGTTAGAGAACATCTGAAGAAATTTGATCTCTCAGAATGTAAGCCCTCAAAGATTCTAATGCATCCCACGTGCATTCTGGAAAAGGAAGAGGTAAGTAAAAAGGTAGAACAGAAGGTCTACAGAGGTATGATTGGTTCTCTTCTCTATCTAACGGCTTCAAGGCCTGACATTCTATTCAGTGTTTTCATTTGTGCTAGATTCCAATAAGATCCTAAAGAATCTCACTTAACAGCAGTTAAGCGAATTTTCAAGTATCTGAAAGGTACTGCTAATTTGGGTTTGTTTCATAGAAAATAAAATGATTACACATTAGTAGGATATTGTGATGCTGACTTTGCTAGAGACATAGTAGAACGTAAAAGAACTTCTGGAAGCTGACAGTTCCTGGGAGAAAATCTAATCTCATGGTCCAGCAAGAGACAATCCATAATAGCACCATCAATAGCAGAAGCTGAATACATAGCAGCTGCTGGATGTAGTACGCAAATGCTCTGGATGAAAAGTCAACTTGAAGAATTCAATATATTTGAGAGTAACATTCCTATCCTCTATTATAATACTTCTGCTATTTGTCTTAGTAAAAATCCTATTTTGCATTCTAGGGCTAAGCATATATAAATAAAACATCATTTTATTAGGGACTATATTCAGAAATGGATTCTTAACTTAAAATTCATTGACACAGACCATTAATGGGATAATGTCTTTACAAAACCTCTTTCTGAAGATAGGTTTAACTTCATTCTGAAACATCTCAGCATGAAACTATGCCCAAAATAAATTGTTTTATTTACATATCTTAACCTTCAGAACTTTGTTATTTTCTGTGAACTACTGATCAACCTGCCTTTAGAGTTTTAGAAGTGCAAATTGCATCAGAATCTATCCATGAAGATCTGAACGTTTCATTTCAAGGATAGAAGTGTGTTGTTCACATAAGAAAACAGATGTCATCAATTCATCAACTACCTTCTGTGGCTGAACACGCGTTCACTTTTCTGAAAGATCAAAAGCGCTGATTGGGTACATTGAGACACACGTCATGGGTAACCGTTCCAGTATCTTTCTGAATCCCCTAATTTCAGCTGTCATTAATGCTTATAATCATGACTAATTATTTCTCTTTCTTACTGTTTATGCTTTCAAGAACAACTATTTAAACTCAAATTTCACTCTTTACATTCCTTCACTTTTACTCTCTCAAAACTTTCTATCGTTTCTAGTTCGTACTTTCAAAAACCCTTTCATCTTTCTCAAAAAACTTGTGTGAATAATGGCTTCTTCAAGCGTCCAAAACATCAGTACTCAGGAATTTGATTCTATGGAACAATATGAAGAACCTTACAGAATGATACTCACTCCCATTGATAATCTGGAAGTTCTTTCAGAACTGATTATTAACTTTGAAAGCTTGCAAGAAAACGGATTCAATTTGTATGAAGACGTCAATGCTCAAGGTTGGAACAAATACTTTCACCGTCTTCTAGGGCCAACATTTTCAATTCTTGTCAAAGAATTCTGGATACATGCTTCTTCCTCAAATCATCAAGTTACCTCTTATGTCACGGGGAAGAAAATTGTCATTACAGAAGACCTAATTTCAAGAATTATTGCTTACAATGGTGCAGGTGTCAGATGTATTGACATGGCTAAAAGATGCTCTGATGTAGCTTCTATTGCAAGGGAAATATTTACTCTTGGTCTTGCCTCCAGCAAAATCGGAGATCTGAAGGATCATCACAGAATTTGGGATAAAATAATTCTGGGGTGTATTAACCACAGGAAGCCACCTAGCTCTCCTGATTACATAAACATTGATCAGCAGTTTCTGATCTATTTCATTGCCAAGAAGACTAAGGTAAACCTCCCACACTTGCTGATTAATCATCTGAGAACTAGTGTAAAGGAAACAAGAGAAGATGAAAGTACCAAAAGGGACTGGATACCTCTAGGAAGACTCATATTAGATATTCTGATAGTGAATAGGCTGATAGAGCATTTGACTGAAGCTCAGGAAATCAGCTCAGTGGAAGTAACTGCTGGGAAGCCTCTAAACACAAAAAATCTGAAGAAGATGAAAATCATTGAGAATATCAAGAAGGAACCCAATGTTACTTCTTTTGTAACCATCACTTCAAGAAGAATTCCTATGGATGATTTTCCTCTTTTCTCTGAGATTGACTCCAAGCCAGAGATAATTGTCAGATATATGGATGCGTGTAAGGCAGAAGGCACTGCACCAGAAATAAATATGCAGGACTTGCATCAGGATTCTCCAGAAGTTATTCTGAAGATGGCCAAGAAAAGGAAATCTGCAGCAGAAGGATCATCCCAGAGGACTCCAAAAGCTGCCAAAAAGAAAGGTAATCCTTCCTCTGTTCCTGTTTTAGAATCAATTAATTTATCAACATCTGAAACCATAACTAATCAACCATATCATCCAACCCCAAAAACATTTGAAGACTTTGACATAAGGTTTGATCCATTAGAAACTCTAGGTCTGAATGACACTTACTACCTTTCTCATAATCCAAGCCCTGAACAAACTCAACCAGAACTTGCCAAAGTTCTGTCTGATATTGATTCATTTAACCAAGACTTTTCAGCTCCCACACCACAAAATCCAAATCCCCAACTCCCTGATAATCTAAACTATGAAACTACATCAGATATTCCACAACCTCTCTCTCCACAACAAGATATTCCTCATCCACCATCACCTCAACCTGAACAACAACAACCAGAAGCTCAACCTTCTCAGAATCAATCCTCTGATATCCTTGAACCAGAACATCACCATGTTTCAACAAAACAATCTGAAGTACCTCATTAAGATTCTGATACAATCCCGATACCTGGAATCACTGAACCACTTGGCATTCACATGGCTCTCACCATCCACAACATTCCAGAAATTCCTTCTTCTCTGGAATCCACACCACCAAACTCCCCTACCAGTCCAATCACCTTACCTGACTCTCCCACTCCTTCACCCAATAGCAATCCAGTTGACAACGTAAGACTTGTCATTGATCCTATTGCGCTGGAAAGACTAGCTGCTATCTCTCACAAAACTGCCATTCCAAAACCAAAACCAACTAAAACCACACCAGATGTTGGTACAAGTTTGTTGATTTTTGAAACAGGGGTACAGGAATGGATAAATTTCTTAAGGCATGCTAGTCTAGAGATGACTAATCTTGCTACTTCTAATTATATATGGACAAGATTCAGAAACTGGCTAAGTTCTGAAACACTAAAGCTAAAGGAACAGAGCTATGAACAGGTTCAACGAAATTTCAGTGCTAAGCTAAAGGTTTTTGAAGACCAAGTTCTGAGCCATATGCTCAAGAAGGATATTCTCCCTCTGGATAATGCTCCCTGGTCAGAGCATCATCCCTCAGGTAAAGTTCAACCAGAATCAGAAGGTCTCTCCCTGACTGCTGCTCCAGAAGAGATGATCACAGCAAAGGAAATGGTTCAATGTGATCAAGCTGCAGAATGCTGTGAGAAGCGTCCAGATACTGAAGAATATCCAGCACCTTCCTCAGTCATGCAAACTATAGAAGAGTGGAATAGAGAAAATGCTATTATCTAGGAAAGGTTGGATAAGCAGAAGGACACAAACAAAGAAATCAAGAGCATCTTCGGCAAACAAGAAGAATCTAATACCCAGATCAAGGGCTTGCTGGAAGCATTGTTCACACGTCTTCCTCCTCCCTCTTAGATTCTTTTCTGTTTTAAATCTGTTTATTTGTAACGTTTTTTTTTACCACTTTTGTTCTAGAACTTATCATTGCTTCTTGTTTTTAATATAATTCAACTATTTTGGCTCTGATTATATTGCCTTTTTGATAACTGACAAAAAGGGGAGAAAGTAAGATATTTTCAATAACGGTTTACTGAGACAGAAGTCTGAAACAATCTGGACTACTTAACCGCTATCTTCTGAAAAGCTTGAACAGGTACAAACTCTGATGAAAGATAAAGTTAAACTCTGATGCTCAAGGAACTTAAGGGAAGTAATCAACTCAGGGGGAGTTTCTTCTAAACATTTTATTCTTTATTTTTTAAATTGAAAAATCTAGTTTTTGTCATCATCAAAAAGGGGGAGATTGTTAGAACATAGTTTGATTCTACAACCATTGGTTAGAGTTTTGATGATAACAAATACAAAGAATAAATTATAAAAGACAAAGAACAAATATGCACCTTAAAAATTATGTTTTATGTATGCAGAAGTTCTGATCATATCAACATCAGAAGATAAGCCATAAGTGCTACACGCTGAAGCAATCAGAACATATGCTGAAGATTGATCATCAGAACCCGCGCTTAATCAAAGTAAACTCTGACTCTAAACAAGAACATATCAATCCAAGTCATCAATATTCTGAAGCGTCATTAGCAGTAAGGAGATAAGATTCTGAAGCGTTACTGATCATTCAAGACAGCATCCATTCTAACGGCTTCTTTCAGACAAGATCTTCTCCAAAAGGAAAGTGTGTTAATGACATTAAACATGCTTTATGATCAACGTCATTCCACTACCTATATAAACAAAGTCTGCTTTCAAAATAAAATAAAAAACGATTTTGCTAGATAACCACTCACACATATTCAAAGCTGCAAGCAATTTCATTTTACTTTTCTAAGCTATAAACCTGTCTAATTTATCTAAGTTGTGATAAATAGTTTTTTTTAGAAAAACAAAAACACATATTGTATAATTATATTGAAAAAGTGTTCCTTGAGATTAACTGGATTGTGGTTGTACTCAAGAAGAATTTAACAGTTGTTAAAGTAGCTTTGGTAATCTTGTTGAGATTAGTGGATTAAGACCTCGTTGGAGAGAGGCGAAATCACCTTGACGGGTGGACTGGAGTAGTTTGAGATCAAACGAACCAGGATAAAAATACTATTTTATTAAGCTTTTTAGATTCAAGTTCTCAATTCAACCCCCCCTTCTTGTGTTTTTCACATCTTCATTTTCTTGGTCTGCAAGTTAAACAAATCGAAGACTCCATATTTTCATCTCAGAGCAAGTATGCCAAGAATATAGTGAAGAAGTTTGGGAAGGATAATGCTAGTCACAAAAGAACAACTGCTCCCACACATCTGAAGCTGACTAAAGATGAAAAAGGAGTAAGTGTTGATCAAGTCTCTACAGAAGCATGATAGGCAGTCTTCTATATCTCACCGCTAGAAGACTAGACATTGCCTTTGGTATAGGGGTGTGTGTAAGATATCAAGTTGATCCTAAAATTAGCCATGCCAACCATGTGAAGAGAATTCTTAAATATGTGAATGGGACAAGGGACTACGGTATGATATACTCTCATGGATCAAATTCGGACTTAACTTGTTTTTGAGATGCTGATTGGGCAGGAAGTGCTAATGATAGAAAGATTACACCAGGAGGATGCTTCTTTCTGTGAAATAATCTCATATCTTGGTTAAGCAAGAAGCAAAATTGTGTGTCTCTGTCCACTTTTGAGGCTGAGTACATTGCTGTAGGAAGCAATTGTTCTCAATTGGTTTGGGTGAATCAACTGTTAATAGAATTCAATGTCAAAAAAGATCTCATGACATTATTCTTTGACAATTTAAGTGACATAAACATATCAAAGAATCCCATTCAATACAGCATGACCAAGCATATTGACATCCGTCATCACTTCATAAGAGAGCTTCGTGAAGAAAAGATTGTTTCCTTAGAACATGTAGCCTCTGAATTGCAACAGGCTGACATCTTCACAAAGGCTTTGAATGCTAATCAATTTAAGAATTTAAGAATAAAATTAGGGATATGTTTATACGAGGGTTTGTATCAATTTAAAAAGTGTGGGAATATCATTAAAGTTATATTGTATTATTTGTGTTTCCAACAAATAAAATTTAGAAAGCAATCATTACAAGACTGCCTCGAATTGTTTCCCACACGTTACAAAATTTATTCTCTCTACTTTCACAAACTCTTCATTCTCCTCCACATAAAAAGGACCCTTTCCATTCTTCATCACCTTGCTCAAAATCTGTCAATGAAAATATTTCCCTTGACAAAGTACTAGATGTTACTCCTTTATCAACGATCCCTCAGCTTGAGAAAAAGGTCAAGAAACCTAGATCTTCACCATCTATGAAATCTAAAGGTGATAGAGGTAACTCTTCTTCTGCTACTAACAATAGAACTGAAGAAGAAATTGTTAATGTTGACAGAAGCATCAGAAGGCTTATGGGAAGAGTATTAAATGAAGGCTTTGTTGTTCCTAGGATTTATACTCTCCTTGCTCTCACGCCTCCTCCTACTGACAAAGGAAGTAATCCTAAAAATGATGCCGCTGAATCATCCAAAGAAGATGCTACTGTCTCCAAGCATGGAGAAGGTAACAATGTTGAGAATGTAGTCAATGATGAAGAGTTGTCTGACAATGAGCTCATTACTAATGTGGTACCCGGTATTACAAGAAGGTTAAAGTCCAGGAAAGTGAAATATGCAAGTGCCACACCCCCTCCCAAAACAATCAAGAAGAAAACCATGTATGTACCCCCAAAAGTAGGAAGTAAAGTGGTCCCTCCCTCTAGCAAAAGAAAAACTAGACCTGTTAGTGCTACTGATGATGATGAGGATACTGTAAAAAGATCCAA
Organism: Vicia faba; assembly: GCA_948472305.1. Lineage (NCBI taxonomy): Eukaryota > Viridiplantae > Streptophyta > Magnoliopsida > Fabales > Fabaceae > Vicia > Vicia faba. Next base: position 1,220,307,033 of record OX451739.1, on the reverse strand, counting down.
GAGTAAGAAGAAAGTTGTTCTAGTTGAAGAGACTTACTCAGAGTATGATGTCGAGCAAGATGTACAGGACATCTCTCCTATCAAAATTCTGTAAATAAGAAATTGTATGTTAGGGTTCCTGATGCCCCACTTGAAAACATCTCCTTTCACTCTATTGGGAATGCTGAAAAGTGGAAGTATGTATATCAAAGAAGTATTGCCTTAGAGAGAGAACTAGGAGCTGGTGCTTTAGAATGCAAGAAAATCATGAAGCTATCTCTTATGCTGGACTGATGAAAACAGTTACCAGGTTAGCAAATTGCTATGAAACACTTGTTAAGGAGTTTATTGTTAAAATTCTTGTTGACTATGTTGACCATAAGTGTAAGGAGTATAGAAAGGTTTTTGTCAGAGGAAAGTGTGTAGAATTTTCTCCTGCCATTATAAACAAATTTCTAGATAGGTCTGAAGAGGTATGTTGCGAGCTGGAATTAACATAAAGTCAAGTTTGTAGAGCCATTACTGCTAATCAAGTAAGTGAGTGGCCAATTAAAAAACTTCTTGTTAGCAAACTGAGTGTGAAATATGAAATTTTACATAGGATTGGAGCTGCAAATTATGTTGCCACTAATCACACTTCAACCATCTCCATTGGTTTAGGAAAGTTCATTTATGCTATTGGAAACCAGAAACTTTTTGATTATGGGACTTACATATTTGATTAGACCATCAAACATGCAGGAACTTGTGCCATTAAGATGCCAACTGCTTCTCATTCCCTCCTATGGAGTTATCCTTAACCAGCATCCTAGAATCCTAACTAGAAATGATGTAGTGTGCAAGAGGGAGTCTGCCTTAACCCTTCATTTTAAGCTTTTTTCAGGAAAACATGTCACAAACATTTTTTTACATCTTCAACTGCTGAAAACAAGACTTCCACCAAGGATAAAATGATCAATGAATTAAGGAAGCATGCAAGGAATTAGATGATGTTATCAGAGTGATCTTATATAGGAAGCTAATTTTTTAAAAAATGATCAAGGACCTGCAAAAGGACAACAACCTTGATGATACAGTGAGCTCTGAAGGTGAAGACTCCAGTGAAGAAAGAAGTTTTGGTTTAACAAAGTCAATTGGTCCTGATGAAAGTTAGACTACTTGATGTTTCTCTGAACTCTTTGTTTCTTTTTTGGCACTTGAATGTGCTTGATATTTGAATTATATGGTTTGTACTCTAATACTAATATTATCTTGAATGCATCCTTTATTTGGCATATTATGAGTAAAAAGGGGGCGAGAAAGTGAGTGAGTGACTGACTAACCACGGACCACTGACTGACCACTGACCATTAATCGAGGGGGAGAACAATACTTGAAGGGGAGCCTCAATAATTGAGGGGGATTCTCATGTCTCAGAAGATGTTTTGACACCTTCCTTTTCTAGCAACTAACTACTAATTGAATGTATGTTTTGATTGCTTTGCTTTTGCTGCTTCCCTGATAATGCTCTGATAATTGTGATGCTGCTCTGATAATATGCTCTGATAATGTTTTAGCCAAAATTTGCCAAAGGGGGAGTTTGTAAGTGTTTGTTGGTAGCAATTATGGTAAAACAATGACTTGTTAATGTTTTTCTAAATGTTTTAACATTTTGAGCAAAGCTATTTTAGATGATGTCAAAGCAGATGTCTTGACATCTGCCAACTGAACTGATCTCAGTCCAACATCAGTTAAGTCTTTTTGTTTCCTATTTTCATGCGCGCCATATTTTGTGATTTGTGACTTATAGGCTGCGAAAAATATGGACGAATATTTTTCAAATTGCATAATTGTTATATTAGTGTAATTTATCATAGTTGTGATAAACAGTTTTTGTTAGAAAAACAACAACACACATATTGTATAATTATATTGAAAAAGTGTCCCTTGAGATTAACCAGATTGTGGTTGTACTCAAGAAGACTTTAACAATTGTTAAAGTAGTGTTTGTAATCTTGTTGAGATTAGTGGATTAATACCTCGTTGGAGAGAGAGGAGAAATCACCTTGACGGGTGGACTGGAGTAGTTTGAGATCAAATGAACCAGGATAAAAATATTGTGTCATTAAGCCTTTAGATTCATGTTTTCAATTCAACCCCCCCCCCCCCCCCCCCCCTTCTTGTGTTTTTCACATGTTCAAATGGTCTTCCTTCAACCGGAGGGAGTAAAATAGGAGGCTTAAGCAGATACTCTTTAATGCTTTCAAAGGCCCTTTGGCAATCATCCGTCCATACACAACCTTGATCTTTCTTCAACAGCTTGAAGATTGGTTCACATTTTGCAATCATATGGGAGATAAATCTGGAAATATAATTCCAACATACCAAGAAGCCTTTAACTTGCTTTTCAATTCTTGGTGCAGGAATTTCTTGAATTTCCTTACCTTCATCAGTATCAAATTCAATTCCTTTTTGGATGACAATAAAACCTAACAACTTTCCAGAATGAACACCAAAACTACATTTATTTTGGATTCAAGCGGAGTCGATACTTCTTCAACCACTGGATCAATTTCAACAAATCTTCTATATGCAATTCCTCAGTCTGAGATTTGGCAATCATATCATCAACATATACTTTAATTTCCTTATGCATCAGATCATGTAATAGGGTTGTAATATCCCTCTTGTACGTTAAACCAACATTCTTAAACCCGCAGGGCATCATTCTATAACAAAATGTTCCTCTGGGTGTGATAAATGTTGTTTTTTCCATGTCCTCAAGAGCCATCCTAATTTGATTGTATCCAGAAAAACTATCCATGAAGGAGAATACTTTAAATTTAGTTGTGCTATCAACAAACATATTAATATAGGGAAATGGGAAGTCATCTTTTAGATTTGATTTGTTTAAATCTGTATAATCAACACACATGCAGACTTTTCTGTCTTCCTCTGGTACTGGAACAATATTGGCAATCCACTGAGGGTAAACTGATCTTACAAGAAAACCAACAACAATTTTCTTCAAAACCTCTTCTTTAATCTTCATTGTCATGTCAGGATGAGTTCTTCGCGGCTTCTGCTTGATTGGTGGACATTATGACTTTAACAGCAAATAATGCTCCACAATATTAGTGTCCAAACAAGGCATATCTTGATAATACCAAGCAAAGATATTCCAAACTCTTTCAGCAACTCAATCAAGCGGCTCTTCACATCAGGATGAAGCAGTTCCCTAACGAATCTTTATACGACTGAATGATATTTTCCTCGCGCTCAAGCAACCCAGAATCCTCTTCTAGGATTTCATCATATTCTTATTCTTCAGCCATATACACAAGACATTCAAAGTTGGGAGAGGGTGCAGTGTCATTACACTCAACTAGTTTTTTAATTAATCTACACATATGATTTATGATTGATTTTAGAAACTGACACATGTAACAAGTTATTATGCAGATTTATTTATTTTGAAAGTTGTTTTCTGATTACCAGTTTCCAAGAAAAAGTCGAAAATAAAGACACAATTTAGAAATCAAAACAATAGACACACCCATACAACATTACTTTCACCTTGGGCAAAGTGAGAGATTTTTTAAAATAAAAAAAAAACCCAAATTAATTTGAAATGTCAATGCAAGTGGGAACATCATTAGTGATCCAATTCTGGATTCTGACTCTATGTGTCATAAAGTTAGACATCTCTTACTCTGACTCATATTCGATAATAACATTGATCTTTGGAGCAGTCGGATGAATATATCCGGCACTATAAAAGATGTCTTAATATTTACTGGAAGCGGACTTTGGCTTCACAACTTAATTTTTCATGGAGAAACCAAAACCAATCCCATTCTTGTTCATGGGTGGATTAATAACCTGCCCTCACACCTTGCTAGGTCCTTTCTGCACTACTTGTTGCGCATCCTTAAATGAGATAATAAAATCTTCATTCTTCCTTATATTATCAATAGATAAAGCTTGGAACTGAGTTCCAATAGCGGCTTCGTCAACTTCTACAATGCTAAAGGAAGACAAATGAGATATCAACATAACTTGCTCACCATTCAGAATGAATATCTTTCTTTCACGAACAAATTTCAGCCTTTGATGCAAGGTTAAAGTAACAGCTCCTACTTCATGTATCCATGGTCGCCCCAATAAACAACTATAGTCTAGGACAATATCCATAACTGGAAAGGGTATTTGGAATAAGTGCGGACCCTTGTGAATAGGTAAATACACCTCTCCAATAATAAACTTTCTCGAACCATCAAAAGCTTGCACTATAATGCCTTTTTGGCACATAGGAGTTCCTTAGTACTTAAGCTTCATGAGAGTACTTCTCGGTATGACATTCAAAGTAGACCCATTGTCTATCAACAAATTGGACAAAGATTCATTCTTACGATGCATATATATATATATATATATATATATATATATATATATATATATATATATATATATATATATATATATATATATATATATATATATATATATATATATGCAGAGCCAGGTTATGGTTTCTCCATTCATCGCGAAACTCTTCGTCATAAAATATTAGATTGTTACAAGATGTAATATTCCCTACAACACTACTGAAATGATCCAAAGACATATCCCGTTCAATAAAAGTATAATCCAACACCCTCATTACAGATTGCCAACGAGCAAATGAGTTCATCAACAAGCCCAAAATGGAAATCTTGGACGGTGTTTGCAACAACTGATCCACAATTTTTGTAATCACTCGTTTTGATAATTTTAACAAATCATCAACATCCTTTTCCAAGGCGGAGCCACTAGATTCTCCTACCACTTTCTTAGGTTTGGCAATCTTAACTACCTTCTTACGAGAATTAACATCTCCTTGAAAGGTAGGGGCAAAGACACGACCACTATGAGTTACCCGACTAGATTCAACAATATTCTAAACATGGGACAAACGTTGGATAGGAATATCCACACCATCTTCCAGGATAGTTGCGTTCTACTTATGAGGCCAAGTTTTGTTTGATTCATATGGGATAGGACCAGACAAATAAATGACTTTGGGAGAAACAATAGTCTTGTTATGGTATGCAATTTCTATAGGAGTGAGAACACCAAAGCATGGCACAATGACATTCACCCATGCTTCTTCAAAATACTCATGATATGCAGAATCATTATCAGAAAATATACCTTCATCAGAAGAAAAGAACTCATCAGCAGAAACGTACTCTTCATCAGACATGGCCTCAACAGAGTAATCTTCAATCAGATTAACTCCATTATAATCATCTTTGTTTCCTGTGACTCTAATAGTACCTTTAGCTAACAAAAATTGAACAACTCTTCTTACAATTGAACAACCACGGGAATCCCTACAGTAGATCTGACAGGACCCATAATGATGTACCTCCTTGCCATCCATGTGACAAAATGTGGCATGTAGGTGTACCAAATCATCATTCATGTAATTCACATAAATAATCTAAAATTCATCAGAACAACCATAAACCATATTCACCTCTTCTTTATATTCAGCTCTTGGTCTGATTATATGGATAAGACCTTCATCCATCATTTCTAGAAGATTATCTCTTACTTTATCACATCCATGAATGTCCGTATTGAAATCACTTCAAGCGGCATGGTCATGTGTGTAATAGCAGAATTCACAAAGATCAACATGTTTGGGTAGTGGATTATCCTTCACATTGGGACCAACATCTTTAAAAGACAGGAGACCAGATCTTACCATCTTCTGCACTTCAGACTTCAGTGGATAATGATTTTCAATGATGTTCCAGAGGGATCCTTGATTAAAAGCACAAGTGTGATCCGCTTTATAATACCATCGAAAAGTTGAAGGTATAACAGATGGAGGCCTAGTCTACACCAATTTCTTTTGAATCAAAGTTGGAAACAATTTTACATAACTCATCCGAATAGGATCCAAAGATTCTCTCTTATGACCTTTCCCTTGATTACCTTATTGTGGTGCTCTCTGGTAGGTCACAACAATCGGAGCTACATTGATGACTAAAGTTACTGAAGCTACCTGTTGTTGATGTTGCTGATGTCTTCTTGGAGGTCTAACCCTTCTTTCTTCATCAAAAACATTTGTTTCACTTTCTTTCTTCTTAGAAAACCCATATGATAATTTCCTTCTTCCACTAGAACCTTCATCTTTTGTCAATCTTCCTTCCTTGACAGCTTCCTCTAGACGAACACCTATACTTACCATCTATGTGAAATCACTTGGTGCACTTGCAACCATCCCATCATAGTAAAATAAACCTAGGGTTTTTAGGAAGACCTTAGTCATTTATTTCTCTCCCATCGTGGGTACGACTTGGGCAGAAACCTCGTCCCAACACTGTGTATACTCTTTAAAGGACTCCTAATCTTTATGAGACATTTCTCTCAATTAGTCATGGACAGGTTCCATAAACATGTTATACCTATACTTCTTGACAGAAGCTTCACACAAGTCATTGAATGTGTGAATGTTGCTACTTTCCAATCCCATATACCATTTCAAGGCAACACCACTTAAACTATCCTGGAAGAAATCAATAAGCAATCGTTGGGCATCAGTATGAGTGGACATCCTTCTGATATACATCACCAGGTGGTCACGGGGACAAGAGTTTCCCTTATACTTCTCAAATTTTGGTACTTTAAAATTTGATAGCACTTTAACATTAGGAAGCAAGCAGAGGTCACTGAGGTTATGTCCGAATAACTCTTTCCATCGAAGAGCCTTCACTTCTTTTTGCATTTCATTAAATTGATCCTAAAAGTCATCCATTTGGTCATAAAAGTCCAAAGTTTCACTTGGTGGAGGAGCAGGATGATAAACTTCATCATTAATAACCGACATAACATTCACTATAGGAGGGGAAACATAATGAATCTCATTATTAGCAATAGGAGTAAAGTGCACCACAAGAGGTGCAGACACAACAACAGTTTGAACAAATGGAGCAACTTGAGCAGCAGGATTGTAACCTTATGGCATGAAATTATCAGGCATTCCCTACGGGTAAACGTTAGGCATACGATATTGAGCAGCACTAACTAGAGTAACAGAGATGGGAACTGACAGAACCTATGAAATAACGATCGCCTGTTGTGGATGAGTAGCATGAGGAGACAGAGGAGGAGGTGGTGGCTAATTCTGAGAAGCCACCAACAATTCTACCAAAGCAGTCAGATTGGCCATACTAGCTCTCAAAGAAGTAACTTCTTCATGCATCTCATGATTCTCTTGTTCAAGGTTTTCAATCTTCTTTCCAGAATTAGCTCGAGTATTGTAGCGATGAGACAACTTGCTGACTAAGCGAAGCAAATAAAAAAGTAAGACACCTGGGAATGAACATGAATGAAAAAATAAGTGGGAAATGATCCATGATATGCAGTGCATATGATTTATTTTGTTTATTCAAGGAACTAAAAGAATAAAAAACAATTGCAAATATTTAAGTGTTAACACATTCAGAGATACTGAAAAATCTCATTTTAATAATAATTTTGGAATGGATTATAACTTTTAGTACAAGTTTCAATAATCCTAAGTACAAGAGAATAACGATAGAATTTAAAAATTCTAAGGAGCCAAAGCTAATGAAGACCTCTCCACACACTAACGCTTTCTCGTGAGTCATACAATATGGTCCTTCAACTGCTTATTCTCTTCTACATACTTGTCGATGACTTCTTTCTAATCACTAGAATCAGAAAATGGGTGATCAGGACCTAGTTGAACTCTAGCAGAAAATAAGTCCTCTTTTTTCTCCATCATCTCCATAGCATCACTCTCAAGAATATCAATCAAGTCATCCTTCACTTTCAATTGCATTGAGCAGGACACCTCCAAAGTATGGTACTTATTCTTCCATGCTTCCTTCTCTTTCTGCATCCTAACCAAGGCAAGTTGAAGTTCTTCCACATTATCTTAAAGAGGAGGAGTAGTCCTTTAAACATATCAAATATAGGTCCTTCATAAGAAAAATGCATCTTCAATTGAATTTCCCTTGCTTGTACCCAACAGAGATGAGGCTCTAAGGAAACAACTCCTATTGGTCCCAAATCTTTTCTACCCTTTCTATGAATATGGCACTAAGCATTTTTAATTGTGTCCTTAGTTGCCTTATGTTTTCTCTTTCTTTGAGAAAGAAACCACTCATATAAATGTTGTTTGGCTTATCTTTCATCGGATATCCAAGTTGACAACGAGAAAGAACAAGATTGTAGTTAATTCCTCCCTTTGTACCAAGAAAAGAGGCACATTGAGGAAACTACCACAACTATCAATAATCTCCACATCGTTATAAGCTTGATGATACCAATCAATGTTAGAATGACTGAAATCCATAATCTTCAATGCCCAACGCAATTCCTTCTTGATATTCCAAAAAGAAACAGACTGGGGAAAGTGAGAAATAAACCACTGATATAAAAACAATGTGCAATAGATAACCATCCCTTCCTGATAGAAATTCTGAAAATGGATGGAATAATAAGTATCTCCTAGAAATGTAGGGACCGAGTTCCCAATTCGAAAGATCATAATGGTATTAAAATCCATAAATCTGTCGACATTAGGAAATAAGAAAAACCCATAGGCAATAAAAGCAAAGATAGCCTCGAAAGAAAATGTACTCTTCATCTTGACGGAGTAATGAGCTTTCTCCAATAGAAACTCATCAGGTAAACCATTTATTCTTCCTTTGGTAGTTATGTTAGCCTCAATCTCAGACTTCCACAAGTGAGTTATGGTATCAATCTCATTAGACTTAGGCTCTGATTTTAAGCATGTGAAAGGAACATAATCAGTAATAGGTAAACCAAGTAAGTAAGAATACTCCTCCAATATGGGAATCAATTGATAATTAGGAAAAGTAAAACATCAGCACAACAAATCATAGAACTGGACCAATGTAGAAAGAATACCCTCCTTCATCTTGAGCTTCATAAGAGGCACGATGGCTCCAGATTTCTTCCGGAAATCTGTAGAACTCTCAATCTCAGGAGTAAAACTCATCAGTTCCTCTATCTTAGGATCCTTGACATTGTACTTCCGAGTCTTTCTCCTTCCAAAATCCATGGTCAAAAAAGTACTTGAGATATTTGCAAAAGTCAACCTTAAATTCCTTGAAAAAATGTTTAAAGAATGCTCATGGGTGCATAAATGCATGATGCAACAATCACACACAAGATCACAAACATGGGGTTCATAGGTTCAACGTCACGAGCATGAAGTCAAAGGTACTACCCACAAGGTAAGGACTAGTGGTTTATCACCTACCGAACAAGTTTATAAAAAGTTCCCAGAGTTTTTATTCTTCCTTCGGGTATTACCAACGTCCCAGTAAGCTTGGTAATTATCAATATTCTCATGAAAAACTTGTCTGAGTGTAGCATCATGTGACAACCACTTCAAGATTACTCTGTCATAGACTCCACACTACACCTAAAAGGCCAAGATAGGTTAAGGGTTCTACGATCCACAATTTTTCAGGCTCCCAAGTCTAAAGTATAACATCTTACCGATTACTCGGTAAGAAAATACTATAGTAAAAAATGCTTCCATTGAGTGGGGGAACTCATGTCTCATTTTTTGGGATTCCTCCCTCAAAGCTAACATGATTATATCGCTCGTCCTATATTATGTTTGCCCAAGTTCAAGTACAGTACTTATGATAAATCACCTAGCTCCCTGAAAACCAGAAAAATCCATACATACAAATATACAAAAAATAATATACATAAATTAATAGCTCATTTTTTGGGATTCCCCCAGCAAAGTCGCTAATTTTCTGTAGCGGTAGAAATGTTGAGACTAAGCCATTGGGTTGATTTGACTCACACATATCAAATAAAAATCACTACTGCGCTTTATTATTTTCAAAGGAAATGGGAAAAGAGAGAATAAACCCAAAAAGAGGGGCAGAATCTAGGCGCGGGGCTTTTTATGCAAAGGGAAAGTATTAGCACCCTAAACATCTACGATACTCCGCAGAAACCTCTTTGAAAATCTGTGTATTTTGGCTATAAAAGGTGTATACAAAAATAGATGGTGGAGATGAGAAAATAAGTATTTTTTTTCAATTTTTGCACCTCCCGTGATTGTGAACCTTTAGTGCCTACTTACCACATTATGTGCAATAAGGAATCAGGGTACGCATAGTTCACCTCAAAATTTTCCAAACACATGTGTTGGGTAATTTTAACAGAAGAGACATCATCGTCTTATCTGAGTGGTTAACATACTTAGTACCCACAATCATGAGAAAGGAGAATTTCAATCATCTAAAAGTGGAGGATATAGCATGGATTTTAAAATCAACAAAGTCTCACTCAACACCCAAGTGCAAAATATCTCACTTTACTACATATCATAGAAGCATAATAGCTCGCATCACTACAAGAATCGATAAAAGTCTAATCGTTTAATAAAAAAGGTTTTAAATTAAAAGCCAAAGTGGCAAAATGGTTTGCATGTGGTTAATGACTTTTAGGCTTGAGAAAGATGTCAAAGTAGGGTTAAATTAATTAAAGTTTGATTAAGAAAATATTTTTGAAAATGTATGGACCTAAGTCCAAGTTTACTAAGAAAGTGGTTCAAGTTAGAAAACAAGAAGAGTTTTGAAAAGGAGGGAGAATATTTTTTTGAAATTAAAGAAGATGGGAGGAGATGAAGGGACTATCCTAAATCATAATGTAAAATCTAAGGAGAAGAACAATCTAACCAATCAGAAGCCATCACTTGACATAAGAAGTCAATATGGAATTCTCGTCCTTTGGATTGAAACCAAACAAGAAAAAATACTAAACCTCTAAGAAATGCCAAGATTTAAAAAAATTGAGTCTTAAAAAATATTAGGCAGAGTAACATATGTATACAGAGGAATTCTTAATCAAAGACAAAGCATATAATCAGAATAACATGCACACAAATAAAATCAACCCAATGCCTTATAGTAAACCCCAAGAACTTCAGACAAAATAACAACAGAGCAACAAGGTTCCAAAGTATCACAGCTTATAATCCTAAGATTGAGAGATCCACAACTCCATAATGCAAAGGAAAGTAATAAAGTAGTCAAAGTAACCGTAAAGTTTTTGTTTAATGTTCAAGTTGATTATTAAGTGTTTTGTCAAAAAAAGAAAATAAAAGGTCAAATGAGCAAAGATAAAATGGCATAAAGATAAATGCTCAAGTGAACAAAAGGAAAATAGAATGAGATGTAATTGCTATAGTAAATGGTAAATAAAAATATAGGCAAAAAATAAAGGCTTAAAGTATAGTTAATTGTTAGTGAATTAGAAGTTAAAGGGTTAGTTGAATGGCCATTTTGAAGTTTGCATTTGAAAATTCATTAGAAGATTGATAAAATCAAAGCTTCTCAAGAACAAGTTTCATTTGCTTTTTTTCAAGTATATCATTCATTTCAAGTAGTCAAGGCAACCACATGTGATCAACAATGTTCAAATGATTCACTTAGACAAAAGTGCATGAAGTTCATTAGAGGATTGATATAATCAAAGCAACCTAACAACGAACTTCAACTTTATTGGGTCAAAGGCTTCAAATAAAACATACTTGGTTATGTTAAGCAATCGTAAGTGGACTTATGTAAAAGTCACACCTATTTTGAGGCTGGTCAATAGCAATCTATGTACAACCATATTTGAGAAATGATATGTTTATCATTCTCCAAAGATATGTAACACAAGTAAAAAAAAGAAAGAGGTAAGATGAAGAGGGAAGGGGATGTATCATATGAATTTAGGGTTTCAAATATCATTCATCCATTTAGCCGGCTTTGGTTATTCAGAAGAAAAAAAATTTAAATTCACAAACTATTTTTAAAATTTATTGAAATAAACAAAACAAGGCAACATCTTCTAGATAATCTTCTTAATGTTTTTATTAGAAACTTCAACAGCCCCATTCATCTTAGGCATGTAAGGAGACGAATTGTGATGGACAATCTTGAATTATTTACAATGTTTTGTCATCATCTTGTTATTCATATTTGAGCCATTATCAGTGATAATCCTACTTGGCACACCATACTAACATATAAGGTTGTTCTTGTCAAACGTCCTACCACTTGCCTGGGGACATTAGCATAAGAAGATGCTTCAACCCACTAGGTGAAGTAGTTAATTTCCACTAAGATGAAACGATGTCCATTCTACGCCTTTGGTTCAATCATTCTAATCATATCAGTACCCCTTATAGAAAAATGCCATAGGGAAGAAATAACATATGAAGTGTTGAAGGCACATGAATCTTGTCAGCATAAATCTGACATTTATGGCATTTCTTCACAAATTCGTAACAGTCAGATTCCATTGTCAGCCAATGGTATCCTGCCTTAAGCATCTTATTTTCCTTCGAAATTCCATTGGCATGGGTACTAAAAGAAGCTTCATGGATCTCATGCATCAACATGTCTGCTTCGTGTATATCCATGCATCTGAGTAAGACCATGTCATAATTTCTCTTGTATAATACATCTTCATTGACGAAAAAACTACCTGCCAACCTTATCCATGTCTTTCTATCTTTGTTCGACGCACCAACCGGGTATTCTTATGTCTGAAGAATGTGCTTGATATCATAATTCCAAGGTTTTTTTATCTAACTTCCCCTCTGTAGCAAACACATGAGCTATAATAAGAGGTACATCATTCCAAGCTTCACTTGATACATGGAAGCCAATGTGGCTAAAGCATCTACAATCTGATTCTCATCTCTAGGAATGTGATGGAATTTAACTTTATTGAATAAAGGTGATAACATTCTTGCATAATATTTGTAGGGAATTAAGCCAATGTGATAAGTCTCCCATTCTCCTTTGATCTTATTTATTGCCAAAGCTGAATCACCATATACATCATGTATATTTATTATGATATCTATAGCATCTTCAAGACCCATGATACTAGCTTTATACTTCACCATATTATTGGTACAATAATATATAAGCCTTGCAGTGAAAGCGATATGCGACCCATTGGGAGTGATAATCATGACACCAATTCCTTTTCCATAAGCATTTACTGCTCCATCAAACACCATACTCCATAAGGATTTAGGGTCAGGACCTTCCTCAGGAAAAGGTTCATCATATTATTTTACTTTCAAGAACATCACTTCCTCATCAGGGAAATCATGCTTAACAGACTGATAATCATCAACTGGTTGGTGAGCAAGGTACTATTCTAACACACTACATTTAATAGCCTTATGAGTACAATATTCAATTTCATATTCACACAACATCATCTTCCAGTGGGAAATTCTTCCAGTAAGAGCAGGATTTTCAAAAATATATTTAATTGAATCCATTTTAGATATCAACCAAGTAGTATAATTCAACATCTATTGCCACAATCGCTTTGCTGCCCATGCCAAAGCACACCATGTTTCTTTTAGCATAGAATATTGTAACTCGCAGCCAGTTAACTTCTTGCTCAAATAATAAATGGCATATTATTTTCTTCCTATTTCATCTTGCTGTCCAAAAAATAGCCCATAGAATTATCTAACAGGTCAGATACATAATCAATGGGCTTCCATCAACAAGAGGGAACAAGATAGGAGGCTCAAGCAAATACTCTTTAATGCTTTCAAATTCCCTTTGGAAACCATCCGTCCAGACAGAACCTTGATCCTTTTTCAATAACTTGAAGATTGGTTCACATGTTGCAGTCATATGGGAGATAAGTCTGGAAGTATAATTCAAACGTCCAAGGAAGCCTTTGACTTGCTTTTCCGTTCTTGGTGCAGACATTTCTTGAATTACACTAACTTTATCAAGATGAACTTCAATTACTTTTTTGCTGACAATGAAACCTAACAACTCTCCTGAACAATCACCGAAAGTACACTTATTTGGATTCAAATGGAGATGATACTTCCTCAAACGCTGAAACAATTTCAACAAGTCTTCTATGTGCCCTTCCTTAGTCCCAGATTTGGAGATCATATAATCTACATATACATTAATTTACTTATGCATCAGACCATGGAATAGGGTTGTCATAGCCCTCTGGTACGTTGCACCATTGTTTTTCAACCCGAAGGGTATCACTCTCTAACAGAATGTTCCCCAAGGTGTGTTAAACGTTGTTTTTTCAATGTCCTCAGGAGCCATCCTGTTTTAACTGTATCTGTAAAATCCATCCATGAATGAAAACACTTTGAATTTTATTGTGGTAACAACCAACATATAAATATGTGGTAGTGGAAAATCATCTTTTAGACTTACTTTATTTAAATCTCTATAATCAACGCATATACGGACTTTTCCATCTTTCTTTAGTACTGGAAAAATATTGGAAATCCAATAAGGGTACACTTATGTTACAAGAAAACCAACATCAATTTTCTTCAAAACTTCTTTTTGATTAATTTTCATTGCCATGTCAGGATGAGTTCTTCGCAGCTTCTGCTTGATTGGTGGACATTCTGGCTTTAGCGGAAAATAATGTTCCATAATATTGGTGTCCAAACCACGCATATCTTGATAAGACCAAGCAAACATATCTACATACTCATTCTAAAATTCAATCAACATGTTCTTTACATTGGGATGAAGAAGTTCCCCAATCCTGACTTCTTTAGAATCTTCTTTTGAACCTAAGTTTATCGTCTCCAACGGCTCTTTATACAGTTGAATGGTATTTTCCTCCTCCTCGAGCAACCAAGAAAGCTCATATGGGATTTCATCATATTCTTCTTCTTCAGCCACATACTCATGATATTCAAAGTTAGGAGAGGGTGCAGGGTCATTGCACTCAAAGGGTTTTTTATTTAATCTGCACATATGATTTATTTTTGAAACTGACACATGTAACAAGTGATTATTTAGATTTATTTATAGTTATTATTAATTTTGAAAGGTTTTTTTTCTGATTACCATTTTCCAAGAAAAAGCAGAAAATAAATACATCCTTTTAGAAATCAAAAATAACTTTTATTAATGATTTTAAAAATTCAAAACAACAGACACGCAGATACAACATCATTACTTTCACCTTGGGTAGAGTGAAAGATTTTTGAAAAGACAGACAAAAAAATTACTTTAAAATGAGAATGCAAGAAGGAACATTAACATTGGTCCAATTCTGGATTTTGACTCCATGTGTCACAAAGTTCGGCATCTCTTGCTTTGACTCATCTTCTAGAATAGGATTGATCCTTGGAGTAGTAGGATGGAGATATATCCTACATTATGAATTTTGTCTTGATATTTACTCAAAACGGATTTCAGATTCACAACTTCCTTCTTCATGGAGAAACCCAAACCAGTCACATTCTTGTCCATAAGTGGATTAATAACCTGCTCTTCACATCAGGATGAACCAGACCCATTCTTGAAAGGTGAATTGGAATAAGTGCAGACCTATGTGAATAAGTAAATCCACTTCTCCAATGATTGATTTCCTTGAACCATCAAAAGCTTTAAATATAATTCCATTGGAGATCATAGGAGTTCTTTGGTACTTAAACCTAATGAGTGTGCTTCTTGGTATAAAATTCAAAGCAGATCATTTGTCTATCAACACGTTGGATAAAGAGTCATTCTAACAATTCATATATATATGCAGAGCCAGGTTATGATTCCTCCCTTCATTAGGCAATTCATCATCACGAAAGCTCGGATTGTTATAAGACGTAATATTCCCCACAACACTTTTGAATTGATCCAGAAACATATCACTTTGAACAAAAGCCTGATCCAACACCCTCATCAGAGATTCCCAATTAGTTGAAGAGTTCATCAACAAGGCTAGAATTGAAATATTAGATGGAGATTCCAATAACTTATCCACAATCTTGTAATCACTTATCTTGATGCTTTTCAACAAATCGTTAACATCCTTTTCCAAGGCAGTGCCGCTAGATTCTCCTACCACTTTCGTAGGTTCAACATTCTCAACAACCCTTTTACCAAAATTAACATCTCCTCGAAAGGTGGGGCCAAGACATGACAACTGTGAGTTACCTGAATAGCTTAAATAATATTCTCAACATGGGAGAAAACATGGATAACAATTTCCACTCCATCTTCCACGATAGTTTCATTGTACTTATAAGGCACAAATTTATCTGATTCATATGGGATATGACCCGACATACAGATAACTACGGGAGTAAAAACGAGATTTTTGTGGTACGTAATCTCTAAGGAGAGGGAACACCAAAATATGTCACAATAACATCAACCATTGCTTCTTCAGCATACTCAAGAGTCACAGAATCATTTATCTAATAACAATTGAACAGCTCTTCTTACAACAAAACAACCACGAAAATCCCTACAACAGATCTGACAGGACCTATAATGATGTACCTCCTGTCCATCCATTTGACAAAATGTGGCGTGGAGCTTTACTAGTTCTTCATTCATATAATTCATGTCAAAAACCATATTCAACGATACATCCATAAACCATATTCACATCTTTTTCATATTCAGTGTAGCATTAAAAATATTGAGACTAAGCCATTAGATTGACTTAACTCGCACAGATCAAATAAAAATCACCATCGCGCTTTATTGTTTCCAAAGGAAATAGGAAAAGAGCAAATAAACCCAAAATAGAGTGGGAGAGAATCTAGGTACGGGGGTTGTTTATGAAAAGGAAAGGTATTACCACCCGAAACATCTATGGTACTCCGAAGGAACCTCTTTGAAAAGCTGTGTATTTTAGCTATAAAAAGTGTACACAAAATAAGACGGTGGAGATGAGAAAAGAAGTATTTTTTACAATTTTTCTCCCGCCGCGGTTGCGAACCTTTAGTGCCAACTGTCATACCCCAAAATTTTCCCTAACAAATTTCTATGGTCTTATTGTTTGAATATTAGCATTGTTCTATTTCTAATTTATAAAAATTGCTTGTTTTTTTTAAATGGGTTTAAATTCATAAGGGGTGTATCATTTCAAAGTAGACCATCAAAGTTTTATGGCCCATTGAGCTTTTGGGTTCATTTAAAAATCCGTTTTAAATTATGAGAATGAGGTGTATTGTACAATATAGAGGTGTGGAGTTTTGGGCCATCAAAATCTGACGGCCTATTAGGAGTTGACTTATTTTTTTATTTTAACAGAAGAAGGGGGTGCACGGTTTGATCCATGGCTGAATAAGAGATTTTTTTATCTCACTTATTATTGTTGATTAAGTCAACATTTGTCTTAATAAAATGGCTATTGCATCATTTCTACAGACCGACCCATTAAGGGTTTGATCTCATTACGTTAGGAAACTATTGACTGGAGTCAACATTAACTTACATTTGTTATTATTTACTATTATTAACTTTACTATTTAGTTTTATTATAATTATTATTTTATTATCAAATTTTTAATTATATTTTTATTTGACCAAGTCAACCAAGGGTTTTCGAAACCCTAATTCAAGTGTAATTGTCCTTCTTCGTTAAGCAATGCCGAAAGGCCATTTTCCAGAAACTTATGAATCATAACAAAATCGAATCAAATATTTACAAAATTATTTGAATCAAATATTAGATTGAAAAACGTTTTTTATTACAATGGATTTACATAGGATAACGTCCAAGTACATTAACAAATTACAAAATCCTAATCTAAATTAGAAAGAGATCAAATCAAATCCTAAGATTGATTATAATTGAATCAATCACAAACCTATAACAACAAATCATTAGACTAATTTCCTAATTCATGAAGCCTAAAAAATTTATACATACTTAATTCTAAAAATACATTAAGGGGGAGAAAATTGATTATGAATAAAGAAATAAGGAGGAGTAACAAAGTTGAGATATGGATTTCAATTTCTGAAACCCTAGATATGTGGTGTCGCCGCTGTCCCCAAAGACTTCATCTGCTAAAGATCTTCCATCGTAGACACCGTTACCCTTTGTACCTACGATTGAAAGAAAAAGAGGAATCAAAAGCATATTGGAGAAATCAGGAGAGAAAAGAAACTTGGAGATTCACGGCCATAGAGGTATTTGGATTAACACTTAGCTTAGAGTTGTAATATGTGAATCTCTGTGATTTATGTTTGATTTTAGGGTTTTTGGAAAAAATCCTAGGGTTCGGGTCCTTAGGGTTCTTCAAGGATAGGGTTAGAGTTCATCCTAGAACCCTAGGGTTCTTGGGTTCATGGGATTTCTATGAACACAAGGTTAGGGTTCCAAGGGATGGGTGAAGATCTTTGAGATTATAGGTTCCTCACGGTACTTTTTTGGATGATGGTGGTGGTGCCCTGAAGCAGACACATGTGGAAGAGATTTCTGGCCGGCGGTGCCCAGAGCAGGGCGATTTATGGTGATCTCCTTTCTAGAGAGAGGAGATAACATCTCTCTATAGAATACATAAGAGCTTTTGTTTGGTTCTGTTAGAGAGAGAAACAAGAGAAAAATGGGCCTGAAGCCCATAAATGCTCTTTTATATACACACACTATATTCAGGTACATCATCCATATCGTGCACCCTCAATCACATCCCTTAGATCTCAATCAAACACCCATAAGTTGCACACCCATTATAGTCTAAAAACGAGTCTACAACTTAGAATATGTATCCAAATTAGGGTTATCCATTATATTCCCTTGCCTAGTATAAAAATTAATGGTGGTGACTCAATATTTTTTGCCGGTTATTACTATTTGCGACTGTGTTGGGGACTCAACCATAGAGTTAGAAGTCTTTCTTTGGATTTAGGGTTTTTAGGATATTTATTATTTATTTAAATTTATTTATTATTTTTGATTTATTTATTGTTATTTTCATTTTCTTTATCCTATTATATTTATTTGTGGGGGGATTTTATTTTAAAAAAATTATTTTCAAAAACCATAGAAAGGTTCGTCTATTGGCCAAGGGGATACATCATGGTGAGACCTCTTGCAGGGTAGGACTTTGGAATGAAACTTATGACTTTGGAATGAAACCTATGACTTTTTGGATAACCCTTAAACCAAAATCTCATTGTGAGACCTTTCACGACCTTAGAGATGAAAGTCTCGATCTGCAAAGAGATTCCACTTAAGGGAGACCCTTGTTCCTTTCCATCTAGTGTTATGCATGATAACCTTAAGGAAACCAACTTATAGGGAGGGTAGAATATCCGTAGGCCAAAGCTAGGGACCTACCAACTAAGGATACCTTAAATAAATCCTGTTACTCTGCCACACAAGCATGCATTCATACATCTTGTATTTCACATATTAATTATTATGCATTCTATTTGTCTATTTTATTCACGGGATTAAAAAATAATATAAGGACTTTGGTTAAGTGTCTAAAAAAAGAATGCTATAGGGAAACAACTTGTTCGTGTTAGTGTCGTCAAGCTAGATATGACGAAAATCAAGACCATTTAAGGGAAACTGTACGACAATGCTTTGAATATGTTTACACGCTATTATGGGGATACCCTTGAGTTGAAAAAAGTGGATGTACAATTGGATTCTATTTATGCCTTGGTTCAGTTCTACGATCCTCCGTTAAGGTGTTTTACCTTCCAAGAATTTCAACTAGCGCCGACTTTGGAAAAAATTGATAGGCTCTTGAATATTTCAAAGGAAAAAACTTATGTAGGAATTCGACAAACAATTGATGATAAGGACTTAGAAATTGGTTTAGGTATCTCTTATCCTGAGTTCTCACTTAATTACAAAAAAGAAGGGGATGTATGGGAGTCTTGTGTTAATTCCTTAAGGCTACTTGTCTTTGGTGTAATTTTGTTTCCGTGGCCTTTGGACTATATTGACTATATAGCTATTAGTGTATTTTGGGGCGCAAAAGCTTTGAATGCAGACCCAACTCCTGATCTGCTTGCTGATATTTACTATGCTCTTCACACCTATGAAAAGGGGAGAGGTACGTTGAACCGTTGTATCTCGCTTCTATATTATTGGTTTATATCTCACTTCTATAAAGAGGACTACATGATTAAAACTCTGACACGATATAAGTGGCCTAAAAAATTAGGGTCTCTTACTATTGGTTTTGTGTTATGGTATGCAAGAAAGCTAAATATTGGAGATATCATTTACAATTGTGGAGATTTTACGAATGTTTCATTGATTGGATCAAGGGGTTGTATACATTATAACCCTACATTGGCTTTGCGACAACTTGGGTACCCTTTGGAGGATAAACCCCCTAATGATAAACTTCAACAATTCATCATTCACAACATGGGCAAAAAATGACCAAGAATTGCTCAATAAGATCATCCGAGCTTGAAATAGGGTTAATAAAAAGAAATGTCGATAGGAAGAATGTTGTGGCAAAAGAACAATACACCCGATGGTTTTGGATAGGGTGCAAGTCATTAAGTTATTGTTTGATGTTGATCCCGAGTACAAGCCAGATGTCCCAGACCCTTTGTCTATGTCCTTAGAAGAAATAGATAACTTGAAGAAAGCTTTGAATCAAGCACAAAAGGAGAAATAATAATTGGAGCTTAGCCTTCATAACTTAGCTAAGGAGAAAGTACATATGCAACGCGAGCTTGAGTTGAAAGATCAACAGATTCAGAAAGACTGTGATGCATTTGTTAAGGAGAGTCTTAAGCGGAAACGTTCTGCCGAAGGTTATTGAGTGCTACCTTCAACTTAGATTCTCATAAAGAACGCTTAGAGGATGATTCTAGTGAAATCAAGAGGCTGAATAGGTGGTACGAAAAGGCAATTCCAGATAAAAAGGAGATGGAAGAAAATTTGAGTGCTCAAATCCAATGTTTGGCACAAGCTTCTATAGATCAAGAAGAGCTAATGCATTATCTTAGTATGAGACTCCATGAAAGTCAAGTATCGGATGTAGGGGAATGTCTCAAGAGGATGAGGGAAGAAATACTTCTCGCCCAAAAGACTGATGAATATGAGCAAGTGTGTCATGACTTAGAAGACCTTCGAAAGAATTTCCTCATACAAAGGAAACTCTATACGGAGACGAGGGCTGCAAAATTATATTGGGAAGAACAATATGCAACGATCGCCAAAGAAGAAAAGGATAATCATAATATAATTCCGGAACTCTACCAGGAATATCGTTTCTATAAAGACAAGCCTGCGAGACTCACCTTCTTAGACAACAATATCATTGGTGACATCCCCAGAAGTTTGAGAGATGCAGAAAATGTAATGGTCCCGCTCTCAAAAGATGTTGAAGACTTCCTCAAGCTTTGTAGGACTATGGTTGATGGTTTCATAGCAAATATCGGTAGGCGCACTTAGAAGATTTTTTTCCCTTTGTTATTTCTTTCAGGAAGTTAATTTTGAAGTTTTGGTTTGAATATTTTTTAAACATCTAAATTATATTCCCGTTTTAAGGAAAAATATTATTCCAATAAAAGTTGTGTTTCTATATCTTGTTTGTGTATTTATTTTTAAGATGCTCGACAATAAAAAAGAAAAACCTAATAAATATATATATATATATATATATATATATATATATATATATATATATATATATATATATATATATATATAAAATCTGAAAGAGAATCCAAGTTAATAAGACATTCAAAAATGAAACTCTTAGAATATTCATACACATCCATGCATTCACAAGCATTACATTTCATAAATTCTTACAAAAACTTATCATTATTCAAAAACCTTCTCCAGTTAAATCATTGGTAAGAAAGCACCACCTCTCCGACCACCATATCAAACAAGATCCCATCAAAAGAAAGTGATGGAACAAATCGAGGATAATCAAGATGCATTCACGAAAGACTTGGAGAAAGTAAAGGATAATACCAATCGATGAAAGGAAACATGAGCCAAATTCTTCTAGCCTTGAAGAACATCATTAAGAGACAAGAACAAATTCCTATGGCAGCCTTTGAAGAAGTAGCCCAGACTATTGGTGCATCGAACGGTCACCAACCAAGAAGACAAACAGAGTTAGGACCTCTAAAGTCAATTGTGGCTCAGCAAGAGGTCAAGAAAGCTGATACAAAAAGATTTATCCCACCTTCACCGAAGGTAGGGGCATCTCATACCTTGCAGATTCCAGTAAAAAATCTACACAACATGGATAATTATATAGATTTGTAGTATGGAGACCATGAATTAGAAGACGTCAACCAAATACCTCAAATGATAACCCATACCCATGTAACTGAAAATCCTTTGGGGCTAAATCATTATAAACTCTTGAAGAAAAGTTGAAAGTTGTGGAGGGTTATGACACTTTCGACGTTGATGCTCTCAAAATGGGTCTAGTTACGGATGTGGTGATCCCACCAAAATTCAAAGTACCTGAATTTGGAAAATACAAGGGGCTCACATGCCCGAGGAATCGTCTACACATGTATTACAGGAAAATGCAGGCTTATGCTCAAGATCAGAAGTTAATGATCCATTGTATCCAAGATAGTTTGAGTGGGGCATCTCTAGATTGATACATGCAATTTGAGCGAGTTCATATCCAAACATGGGCAGATCTAGCCAACTCTTTCTTGAGACAATAGCAGAACAATTTGGACATGGAAGTTAACCGTATGCAACTCAAAAACTTGTCTCAGAAGAATGAGGAGTCTTTCAAGGAGTATGCTCTAAGATGGAGAGAAATGGCAGCCCGTGTACAACCACGACTCCTGGTAAAAGAATTTGTCGATATGTTCATGGGTACTTTGCAAGGGTTGAACTATGATAATATGGTAGGAAGTGTCTCTTTCAGATTTTCTAATTTGGTAACTATTGGTGATTCCACGGGAACGACAATAACAGAACAAGTTTGAAAGGCCTTCGAGAAGATTTGATCATATTCCCATGCTGCACAATCAGTTATTGCAACACTTACTCAAGGCATCTTTGGTAGAGATGAAGCCTCTAGCTCCTCTAATTGGGGCGCTCCTTCTAAAGTTTCACGCAAATGCTAGGTGTCAATAACATGCCAATTCTCTGGTGCATACTATAGAAATATGTTGGGTCTTTAGACACAAATTTTAGGATTTGTAGGATTCTCAAGATATTATTGCACCCCAAAATTTCCGCTCTTCATTTTAGTAACATGGCTTATGCTTCATCATAAATATTCATACATTTTCATACATTTTCATGGTAAGGATTAGGGTATCTTAGTTCCCAAGTTCTTCTACAAGTTATAAAAGATGTTTGGTTGGTCAAATAAGTGCAAAAGAGGATCCCATAAAATTAATATTTAAGTTCTATCAAGCTACAAAGGTTTCTTGTATTGCAAGACATCTCATTTGTCCCATATGATCATTAGAAGCTAGAAGTTTGCAAAGTTTGGAGAAGAATCACATTTCCACAATTCATCTCTCAAGATTAGGGTTTTGATTAGTTGAAGGGTTTAAGGCTTATGAAAGACAAGTGTGTGAAGTATTACCTTCTCATAATCATATAAGACATCTTTGTTCAAAGAATTTATCAATTTTTCCAGGAGAATGAGGGTTTTGAAAGTTGATCATTATCTCCTCACAAAGGGGTAAGATTAGGGTTTTTATTTTAATCAGGAAATCTCTGAATTTTTGTGTAAGGCTTAATTACATGCCTCTCTACATGTTTATAAGAACTTTTGATTGAAATATTGGGTGCCAATTTTGAGTGAAAGGAGTTCAATTGATAAAAAAGGGGCAAAATGGTCATTTTTGACCAAAAGTCAACCAAAGACAAAGTTGACCAAGTTGAATTTTGGTCAAATATCAATTCGAGTATCCTATATTCATATTTTCATCGTCATTGGTATCATAAAATAAAGAGAAGAGGTCAAATTGGAGATAACTTGTTCAAGAATTTATTTGGACATTTACTAAGGTTTCTAAGTCCTTAAGCCTCCATAGTACTGGGCTTGGAACATCTATAACTTTCTAATTTTTTATCCAATGAAGACAAACTCTACATGCTTCAAAAGCTTGAGAAAAAACCTACAGGTTTGTCATTGTGTGTTCAAGTCCAAAAAATGAAGTATTTATGAGTTATTGAAGTTAGAAGTTTTGGCCACAAAGAGATGTCAAGTTGCATTCTCATTGGCTAGCCATGCGTGTATTTTGACCAAACACGTGGTGTGCCAAATGTATGAGCTTATTTTTTCTAATCTAAGCATCAATTTGGAAATCTAATAAGAGCATACAATAGTTTTCCATGAGAGTTGATTACTAAACTTTGGATCACTCAAAATGGCCTAAGGTTGAGTGATATATTGGCTTTTAAAGTTGGTACATGCACTGATCAAGCATGCCTCCATGCAGGACCATGCACACGCGTGAAATCTGCCTCTACCCAACATTACTTTTCCTCAACTTCTCTTACTCATATCTCTATCATATCAACTCCAATTTGAGAAATTCAAGATACCATGATGATCTACATGGAAACAACTTTTTAAAGGCCCTTTAAGCAAAGAAATTGCGCGAGTCAATTGGAAGATTTTCAAGATGAAACTGAGCTGGTCAGGAAGAAAATATACAACATATCAGTTTTCGCTATTTATTGCACATGCTCTTAAGGCATATGTTGTACACGCCTATACTCTTTTACTTTTCACTATGAATGTCCAAAACGACTGCAAGCTTGAACATTGAGAGTGCAAAACACAACAATTCATGAAAGTACTTCCAATGACTATAATTCACAAAAGACTTTCATACCCTTTCAAAGGTTCCTCAACACACATCGTTGGATCTATAAAAGCTCATCTTCACTCTCATTTAAGGAGGCTGGCAAACACACTCATACAAGAGATCTGGAATTTCTCCTCGAAAGTTCAACTTTTCTCTTAAAATATATTTTCTCTTCTTCAAGGTTTCTCTTAAAATCTTTTCTCGAAGCTTCAATTCTTGCATATCTACATCACAGTTGAAGTAAAAGAGCAAGGTCCATTGGATTTTCTTGCAAGTTAAAAGGCCTAAAGTGAATTTTTTTTCACTCGTTTAAGGAAAGTTGTTCTTGAACTTCAATTTGCATTGAACTTTCATTTTAAGATGTAGATCATGTATGATAGCATAGTTGGACAAATCTTAGATCTAATAAGTGTTTTCATCCATTTTGAAGCTTGAATCGTGCCCTGCAACTCATGTTCAAACTGCTTGATATAGTGATTTCATGATCAATTTTTGTTTTAATCTTGCAACAATTGAAGAAACTAATAGTATATCCTAATTCCTTCCAATTTTCGGATGAACTGGGATGTTTGGAACTTTAGATTTGGTGGAGAAACAAGAGAACTCGATGGATCTGAAGTAGCTTGATTAAATTCTAATTTTACAAGTTCAAAATGTGTTGATTTCAGTGATTTTCATGCGCGGTTTTCTAATTGATTCGTACATCATTTTTAAAAATCTTTGATCCTATATTAATCTACTTGATGAGACCTTTAATTTGATCACAATTTTGTTCATTTTGGTCAAGAAATGGAAGAGGAATCATGATCTGAATCTGGCATAGAAAACTGAAGAAGTATGTTAGTGCATGGCTCAGAGGCAGGCATGATTACGTGGCGCGTGCTAATTGAACATGATCTGAATATACTTTACATTTCATTTTAGTTTAAACAGGTGTAATTGATTTTAGATTTTGTTTTTTTTTAATTTTTAATACATTTTCAATTGTTTTCTTATTTTTGTTTTAATATTTTTCTCTTACTCAGAAAATTACCAAAAATATATTAGGCTTTCCTTTTTAGTATATTTTTTATTTTCTGTATTTTATTTCTTTTTATCTTTTTTAGAATTAAATAATTCAAATAAATTCAATTAGGGTTTTCTTCTTCACTAAAAGTTTTAGAATTTTATTTTTCAGCTTTTGTTGATCCAAAAATTATAAAAAAAATACATTATGTTCCAATTTGGATATATTTCATAAAAGTAATTTTTGTTTGATTTTTATAAAATAGAATGATAAGAAATAAAATTAACCTTTAATAATATATTTTTCTTTACTCTTTTTTTATCATAGTGTGCAAATAATTTTCTTTTAATATCTTCAACAATAAAATTCCATAAAAATATCTTACTGATTTTTAGGCATTAATATTTTTTTTAATTGAACTTACAATCCAACTTTCTTTCCTTTCTAATTTTATAAATTAATTTTGGTTTGTTAACCTTTCTTCTTGCTTAGGTCTTAAGAAGAATTTTAAAACCCAATTTCTTTTACTTATAAAAATCAAAGAAAATATGTTTAATTTGCTCGGATGAATTAAAATAACAAAAATCATTTTTGTTAAATTTTAAATTTTGGTTTTACATTATTTTCACAAATATTATACTAAGATTCTCTTGCTTGACCCTACTATTAACTAATCTTGGAAATTCCTAATCATTTCTAACTCGTCCATGTGTCATAAGAACTTTACCCATGTCCATCTGCTATAGTCATCTACGATCACTAATCCATAATTCTAGCCACTAATGGACGCAATTTTAACTGGTCCAAATAGATTTATATGTAGAAGTTCTAATGGTCTAGAGGTAGAAACAACTTTTTTGGTTTTGAAAGAAGGTTTTGCAAACTTTCCTTTTTGACATGCTTCACACAAAGCGTCTGAGCTGAACATCAGGTTAGGAAGTCCTCTGACCAAATTGAGTTTGTTAATCTGAGATATTCTTCTCATACTAACATGCCTCAATATTCTGTGTCAGACCCATTTCTCCTTGTTAATAGACAATACGCAGTTTACATTCTGACTTTTTAGTTCAGAAAGTTTTATTTTGTAAATGTTGTTCTTTCTCTTTCCATTAA
The DNA here is from genome assembly GCA_948472305.1 of Vicia faba. Classification (NCBI taxonomy): domain Eukaryota; kingdom Viridiplantae; phylum Streptophyta; class Magnoliopsida; order Fabales; family Fabaceae; genus Vicia; species Vicia faba. The sequence goes on along the minus strand of OX451739.1, from coordinate 1,220,280,336 downwards.
AGAGGACATATCCATCTTTCTGACTAACTGCTTTGTCGGACTTTTGATTGAGGATTATATCATAACCGTTATCACTTTATTGACTTATGGATAACAGGTTATACATTAATCCATCTACTAATATAACATTAGTTATAAAGGTAAGTGTATTGTTACCAATAGTTCAAGAGCCAATAATCTTCCCTTTCTGATTGTCTCTGAAACCTACGTAGCCTCCAAATTTAAGCTTCAGGGTTTGGAACATATGCTTTCTTCCCGTCATGGTTCGAGAGCATCTAGAGTCCAACTACCAAGATTGGTGTTTCAATCTTGATGTTAAAGATATCTGCAACATAGACAATTTTATCCTTAGGTACCCATATATTTTTGGGTCCTTGTTTGTTAGAGTTACCAAAATTTTGTTTGAATTTTGGTTTAGCAAAAAAAGCATTACTAGTATATTTTATGTCATGTGTGTTCCCATTGGTGAAGTGAGAATTTAGAGGTGTGCGTTTAATTACGATATCCTTAACTTTCTTAGGTTGAGATACTTTACCCTTGTATCCTATTCCTCCTATGCCATTTTCGCTAACTCCATAGATCATTGAAGTCATCTTGCTTCTATCTATTTTTTTAGCAAGGAATTTTTGAAGCCTATGATCATATTCCTTTATGATCTTATCAAACCTACTGGGAACTTCTGAGATAGTTTCTTTATGAGAATTTTGTAAATTATTTTTTTGTTTAGAAATCGTTTCTTTCAGCTCAGTTTTCTAATCTCAGTTTCTTAGTTTCTTCACAGTCAGAAACTATATCCTTTTTCAGGTTCTTGTTTATGACTCAAAGTTTCTGATATCTTTCAAGAATTTATGACAGAGTCCCTTCTAATTGAGATCTAGAGAAGTTAGAGAATACCTCTTCTGCCTCTGAATCTGATTTTGATCCAGATGATCTAGTGTGTTATGATATGTTAGCCATTAGGGCTATGTTGGCTCTTTCATCTTCTGATTTTTTTCCAGCTTCAGAAGAGTCTGAGTTGTCCCATGTTGCCATGACGCTTTTCTTCTTTTACTTAAAGAACTTCTTTTTAGGTTCTCTTTTTGATGATTTGGAAAGTCGATTTTTTTAATTCCCTTGTTCATTGCATTCTTAGTAGATAATGTCCTTGTTTCTTGACTTATAGTATCCAGAAGATGGTTCAAAATGATTTCCTGTTCTTTTGGAATTTCTGATTTTCCTTTTCCTATGCTTCCACAGCTGATTGACTCTTCTGGAGAGAAGAGACAATTCGTCTTCTTCTGATGAGGATCCACCAGAGTTTTCTTCTTCGAGAGAGGTATTTTTTTCTAGATCTTTGGCCATTTTAAGAGCTGTGACCATGGGTCTCCATTTCAAAGGGTAAAATTCCGATGATTTTCTTTACATGGTCAGCAACTGAGTACCCTTTATCATGAACTTTTAACCCAGCCACCAGAATTTGAAACCTTGAGAACATTGTTTCAATGGTTTCATCTTCTTCCATTTTGAAGGCTTCATACTTGTGAATGAGCGCAAGAGCTTTGGTTTCCTTGACTTGCGTGTGACCTTCATGCGTCATTCTAAAGAAATGAAACATGTGTTTTGCTGATTCTTTGTTTGTGATCTTCTCATACTCTATGTATGAGATAACACTCAAGAGAATAGTTCTAGCCTTGTGATGATGTCTGAAATCTCTGTTTTGATGATCTTACATTCTTTATGTATCCATCTTCTGACCGCTTTCATCAACAGGGTGTATGTACCCATCATTCACCATGTCCCAGAGATCAGCTTCATGAGCCAGAAAGAAACTTTCGATTTTGTCTTTCCAGTAATCGAAGTTCTAACCATAAAAAATATGAGGTTTTCCGCTGATTTTGTCTTTCTCATCATGGTAGTCATTGCTGATGTTCTAACTTGGTCCCACCATAGTGTTTTTCTTGCTTGGATCTTTTTCTGACACAGTTAAGTGATTCTACTTAGAACCAGGCTCTGATACCAATTAGAGAATGGGAAAACACAAGAAAGGTGGGTTTAAATTGGGTTTTTTAAAACTTAAAGAAAAGAACATGTTGGTTATCCTGGTTCATTAGAACTCAAACTACTCCAGTCCACCCGCCAAGGTGATTTCGCCTCTCTCAACGAGGTCTTAATCCACTAATCAAACATGATTACATAGCTACTATGACAACCGTCAAAGTCTTCTTGAGTTTAAACCAAAATCCGATTCTTTCAAGGAAATACACTAAACAATATTTAAGAGAGTGTATAAAAATGTTTTCTAATAAAACAATATCACAAGTGATGTTTTACATAATTTAGATATCCGGATGTTTGAAGATGATGAAGATTTCTACTTGTTTGTGCGTGAAAATCATGAATAATTTCTCCCTTAAACATTATTTAAATAGGCGAAGCATGTAGGAGATTTTGGAATGTTGATCAATGATAAAGAGCTTTCTAACAATAGAGATCCTTATTCCCTTCCAGCCGTTACTTTTGATATGGAAATAATTGAATTGTAACGCTTCAGAACATGCTTGCTTCAGAAGATGAAAGTTACTGTTGCTCCTTTCCAGAACTTTATGGATCAGAAACATAGTCCTATTTGTAGCGTTAGAACTTCTTTTAGAGATGTATAGAATCAGAGTTGAAACAATCATTTAACTCGTCTTCTGTGCTTCTTCCATCAGAACTTCTCTGTAAAACAAAATACAAATTTAAGGAGCTTAATCGTTCTTTGAGTGTTTGTTATCATCAAAACTCTTACAAGGGTTGTAGAATCAAACTATGTTCTAACATGTCACGCGATACTACGTTCGGGCGAGTTTTTCTTGAGAATGTTGCTAATTACCCAGTCAATCGGGACGTTGGTAATATCTGAAAGAAGGATGTAGACTCTGGGAACTTCTTAGAACCTTGTTCGGTAGGTGATAAACTTTAAGATCATACCTTGTGGGAAATTCCTTCGACCTCATGCTCGTGACGTCAAACCTATGAACCCTATGTTTGTGATCTTATGTGTGATTGTTGCATCATGCATTCATGTACCCATGAGCATCCTTTAAAACATTTTGTTTCAAGGGACTTAAAAGATGACTCTTTGAGAATATCTCACGTGCTTTTTGACTATGGATTCTGGAAAAAGAAAGATTAAGAATTATAGTTTCAAAGATCCCAAGTTAGATGAGTCGATGAGTCTGATTCCCGAGATTGAGAGTTTTACAGATTATATAAGAAATTATGGGTCCATCATTTTTCTTATGAAGCTCAGGTTGAAGGAGGGCATTCTCTCGACTTTGGTCCAATTCTATGACCCGATGTATCAATGCTTTACTTTCCCTAATTATCAGTTGATGCCTACATTGGAAGAGTATTCTTATATAATGGGTTTACCGATTACCGATCGTGTTCCTTTTACTGGTTTGGAGGGGGAGCCAAAATCTCCTGAGATTGCTACTTTGATCCATTTGGGGAAGTGTGAGGTTGAATCCAAAATGACTACCAAAGGAGGGATTAGAGGATTACCCGCTCAATTCTTGTTGTAGAAAGCTTACTACTTTTCTAGGATGAAGAGTATGGTTGCTTTTGAGGCCATTTTTGCTCTACTTGCTTATTTATGGTTTGTTATTATTTCCCAATGTTGAAAAATTTGTGGATATCAATGCCATCGAGATCTTAATGATTAGGAATCTAGTCCTTACATTATTAGGTGATGCATATTACTCTATTCATCTTCGTTATTCTGACCATGGATGGATGATCATTTGTTGCACGCCTTTGTTGTATCAGTGGTTTATTTCTCGCTTACCGAGATTCAATGCTTTCTTAGATGTCAGGAAGGAACCTTGTTGGGCTCCGAAGATTATGGCCCTCACTCATTCAGATATTGTTTGGTACCATCAGGCTTATCCTGATGTAAAGATTGTTGACAGTTGTGGTAGTTTCCCCAATGTACCTCTTCTTGGTAGAAAGGGAGGAATTAACTACAATCCTGTTCTTACACGATGATAGCTTGGATATCCGATGAGGGATAAGCCAAATAGTATTCATCAGAGTGATTTCTCCCTTAAAGAGGGAGAGGTTCATAAGGAAGCTAAAGAGGAGATTGTGAAGGCTTGGCGTCACATTCACAGGAAGAGCATAAAGGACTTGGGACCTGGAAGGGTTGCTTCTTTTGAGCCTTATCTTCAGTGGGTACAAGCAAGAGCCATCCACTTGAAGATGTCATATTCTCGTGAAGCACCCATGCTTGATATGTTTGTGAAGACAAATCCTCCCCTATTAGATGATGTGGAAGAAATTCAATTTTCCTTAGTCGGGATGCAGCATGAAAAGGAAGCTTGGAAGAATAAGTTTATGACTTTAGAGGTGTCCTACCGAGCAGACTTAAAAGAGAAAGATGACCTCATCGAGATTCTTGAGAGTCGTACTGTAGAGATGGTGTAGAGGCAAGAAGATTTATTTTCCTCTAGAGCTTATTCAGGACCTAGTATCCCACTCCCTGACTCTGGTGATTGGAAAGAGGTCGCCAACAGGTATGGAGAAGAAAACAAGCAGTTGAAGGCTTAGATTGCAAGACTCACAGGGAAACATCAGTGTGTAGAGTGATCTTCATCAGCTTTGCTTTCTTAGGATCTTATATTTTTATCTTATCTTGTACTTGGTATTATTGAAACTTGTACTAAAAGTTGTAATCCATTTTGAAGTTATTATAATGAGATTTTAAGTATTTCAAATGTGTTAGTACTTTAATATTTGCAAATTGTCCATAAATCATTGAGTTCCATGAAATATTAATGAAAAATAAATAAATCATGTGCATTGCATATCATGCATCATATTGTACATGCTTCTTGCATTTTTGTTCATATCCAGGTGTCTTACTGTGCTTCTTTACTTTATTCAGCAAGTTGCGTCACCAGTACAATACTCGTGCTAATTTCAGAAGAAAGATGGATAATCTAGAACAAAAGAATAGTGAGTTATGCGAAGAAGTTACTGCTCTGAAGTTTGGTATGGCTAATATCAATTCTTTGAAGGAATCATTGGTGACTGATCAGGATCACCCATCACTTGCTCAACCTCAACAGACAATGGTTACTTCCGAAGCTCCGACAATTCCTGTTTGTGTTACTCCTGTTACTGTTGTTCAGAATTGTATGCCTCAGGGTTATCCATGGGGAATTCCAGAGAACTTCATGCTAGAAGGTTATAATCAGACTACTTGTGCTCCCGCACCTCTTGTAGTGCATATTACTCATGTTGCTAGAAATGAGATTCACTATGTCACGCCTCCTTTGGTGAATGTTGTACCATTTTCGAATGATGAAGTTTATCGCCCTATTCCTCCACCAAGTGAAAGCTTAGGTGTCTATGATCGAATGGACGATTTTCAGGATTAGTTTGATAATATGCAGAAAGAGTTGAAGGCCCTCAGAGGAAAAGAATTGTTTAGGAAGACTGAATGATCTGGGTTTGGTCCCAAATGTAAAAATACCTGCGAAATTCAAAGGATCAGAATTCAAGAAGTACAAAGGCAATACTTGTCCTCGTGCTCACATAGTGATGTATGTGAGAAGGATGTCTACTCACAGCGATATTCAATGCCTATTAAAGCATTTCTTCCAAGATATTTTGATTGGTGCAACATTGAAATGGTACATGAGCCTGGATAGGGCCAACGTTCATACAGTCAATGATCTAGGTGAAATGTCTATTAGAAAGTACAAATATAATATGGACATGGCACCTGACTATGATCAACTCAGAAATGGTCCATAAGGAGAAAGAGTCATTTAAGGAATATGCAGAGATAACGTGAAGTAGCCGCCCAAGTGATCCCACCAATGGAAGAAAAAGAGATGACAAAGATTTTTATGAAGACTCTAGGTGCTTTCTATTATGGAAGAATGGTGGCGAGTGCACCGGGTAATTTTATCGAGATTGTGGGCATGGGTGTCTGTTTGGAAGAAGCTGTAAGAGAGGGTGACTTAACAAGAAGTGAAAATTATGGTAGTACGATGAAACCATCATACGGGTTTGATAAAAATAAAAAAGGAGAGACAAATGATGTTATTCAAGAGATAAGTGTTAATCCTCATAGAAGAAATCATCAGCGCCACCAACAGGTTGCTTCGGTAACTCCAGTTGTCAATACGGCTTTGACCATAATGGCTTACCAAAGACCAACCCCTCAATGAAATCAAGGGCATAATCAGAGGAGACAGGCTTTTGACTCTATCCCCATGAGCTATGCAGATTTACTCCCAACATTGGTTTAGAAAATGTTGGTTCACACCAGATGTGCGCTTTTATCAAGGTGCACAAGGGCATAATATGGAAAACTGTTATCCTCTGTAATCGGAGGTACAAAAAAATGGTGAGATCTAGCCTTGTGTCCTTTAAAGATGTCGGACCTAATGTAAAAGATAATCCTTTTCCAAAGCATGGGGGAACAAATGATGTAAACATGGTTGCTGGTTGTCCGGGGGACTTCTGGAATTTCGATATCAACCTGGTCAGAGGTGACTTGGTAAAGATGCATGCCTACCTTTGCAATTTTAGTTACTATACGCATGATCATGCTGGTTGTGGTATTTATAGTACCGATATACAAGGTTGTGATAAGATAAAGGCTGATTTTTAGGAAATGATGGACAAAGCCTCATTCATATAATCAAGCCTAGGGAAGAATATGAGAAAGAAGTGAACATGGTCTTTGGATGTCCCAGAGAATTCCAGATCTTTGATGTGAACCATATATAGGATGACTTGGTGCAATTGCACGCTACCTTCTTCCACATGGATGGTCAAGTAGAACACCATTATGGATCTTGTCGGATCTGCTTCAGAGACTCTCATGGTTGTTCCATTATGAAAAGAGGTATTCAGTTGTTATTGGATAATTATTCTATCAACATTTCAGACCATAGAGATGATTACAATGCAATTAACATGATTGAAGATTTCTTGGATGAGACTGTGTCAGATGATGAATATGCTTTTCTAGATGAATTCTTTGTAGACCATAAAGAAGATTTCTTGGATGATATATTCTTTAGCAATGATTCTGCAATGATCAAATATTTTGAAGAAGGGGTGAACGTTACTGTGCCTTGTTTCAATGATCTCGCCTCTGTAAAGATTTAATACTATAGCAAGCAAGTTGTTGCTCTAGTGGTGATTTGCTTACCGGGTCATGTTCCTTACAAATCAGACAAATTTGTACTGTACAAATATAATGCTACAATTCTAGAGGATGGTGTGAAAGTTCCCATCAAACCTTTGTCTAATGTCAAGAATATTGTTGAAGCCAGTCGAGTGACCCGCAGTGGTCATGTTATTGCACCAGTTATTTGGGGAATTATTAGTGCCGATAAGAATGTTGTTGAAAGTGTTGAAACTAAGAAAGTAGTAGGGGAATCCAGCAGTGCTACTCTGGAAAAAGATGTGGATGATATGTTGAAGATTATCAAGATGAGCGACTACATGATAGTAGATCAGTTGTTGCAAACTCCTTCAAAGATATCTATTATGGCCTTGCTGGTGAATTCTTCTGCCCATAGAAAACCTTTAATGGGAGTGTTGGATAAAGCCTTCATGGAAAGTGATATGTCGTTGGACTAATTCAGCAATGTGGTAGGGAATATTAGATCCTATAATAACCTAAGTTTCTATGATGACTAATTTCTTGATGAAGGAAGGAATCATAATCTGGCTCTCTATATATCCATGAACTGTATGAATGATTCATTGTTAAATGTGCTGATTGATAATGGGTCAGCGTTAAATGTCATACCGAGGAGCACGCTTATAAAGCTGAAGTACAAAGGAGCTTCCATGCGCCCAAGAGGCATAATTGTAAAAGCTTTCGATGGATCAAGGAAGTCTGTTATTGAGGAAGTAGATCTACCTATTCATATAGGCTCACACTTGTTTTAGATTAATTTCCAAGTTATGGATATTACGGCTGCTTACAACTGTCTACTGGGACGACCATGAATACACGAGGCAGGGGAAGTCACTTCAACTATACACCAAAATATGAAGTTTGTGCGTTAAGGAAAAGTGGTTATCATAAATGGAGAGTAAGCATTGTTAATATCTCATTTATCCTCCTCTAGTGTTGTGGAAGCCGATGAAGCTGCTGTTGAAACTCAGTTCCAAGCTTTATTTGTTGATAATGTAATGGAGAATGAGAATTCTATGACTTTATTCAAATATGCTCAGCAGGTTGTGCGTAATGGCCCTAGTAATGTATGGGGACAGATTGTTAATCCGCTTGTGAACAAGAATAGGGCCTGTTTGAGATTTTCTCCGAAGAATGGCAAATGTGAGAACATGAAGCCAAAAACTGCTTTGGGAAAGTATCAGGATATTTTCCACAGTGGAGGTTACCTTCATCCAACTGTTTCTAAGATCAATGCTATTGTGAAGGATGAAGAAGAGCAAGAAATGCCTAACTATGTGGCACATGGAGTCAGAGTCCAGAACTAGGTCACTATTAATGTTCCCTCTTGCATCCATGTATCAAAGTAATATGCTTTTGTTAATCTCTGCAAAAGGCTTTCACTCTTCCCAAGGTGAAAGTTGATATTGTATGGACTTATCTGTTTGCTTTGATCATAAAAATGATTAATAAAAGTTGTCTTTGATTCCCAAATTGTGTTTTTCTTTTTTTCTTTTTCTTGGAAAATGGTAATTAGAAAAAACCATTTTGGAATAAATAATAATTGTAGATAAATATGCATATTCACTTGCTATGTGTGTCAGTTTCTAAAAGCAGTCATAAATTAGATGTGCAGATTAATTAAAAAACATGTTGAACACAATGACCCTTCAGCCTCTCCCAACTTTGAATATCATGTGTATGTGGCCGAAGAAGAATGTGATTAAATTCCATAAAAAGTTTCACGGTTGCTCTAGCGCGAGGAAAATGCCATTCATCCGCATAAAGAGCTGTTGGAGACAATCAATTTGGGTTCAGAAGAAGATCTGAAGGAAGCCAAGATTGGAGCATTACTGCATCCCGACGTGAAGAGAAAAATGATTGACCTTTTGAAATATTTTATGGACATCTTTTCTTGGTCATACCAAGATATGTAGGTTTTGGATACGGATATTGTGGAGCATCATTTGCTGCTAAAACCAGAGTGCCCACCAATCAAGCAGAAATTGCGAAGAACTCACCCAGATATGGCAGTAAAAATTAAAGAAGAAGTCTTAAAGAAGATTAATGCCGGTTTTCTTGTTACATCAGTGTACCCTCAATGGATTGACAATATTTTCCCAGTACCAAAGAAAGACGAAAAAGTTCGCATGTGCGGTTATTATAGAGATTTAAATAAAGATAGTCCAAAGGATAATTTTCCATTGCCACATATTGATATGTTGGTTGATAGTACACCAAAATTAAAAGTATGCTCGATCATGGACTAATTTTACAGATATAATCAATTCATAATGGCTCCTGAGGACATGGAAAAAACAACGTTTATCACACCCTGGGGAACATTCTGTTACGGAGTGATGCCCTTCCGGTTGAAGAATGCTGGTGCAACATACCAGAGGGCTATGACAACCCTATTCCATGATCTGATGCACAAGGAAATTGAGGTAGATGTTGATGATAAGATTGTTAAATCCAAGACTGAAGAAGGGAATGTCGAAGATTTGTTGAAATTGTTTCAGCGTTTGAGGAAATATCGTCTCTGCTTAAATCCAAATAAATGCACCTTTGGTGTTCGATATGGAAAATTGTTAGGTTTCATTGTCATCAAAAAAGGAATGGAATTTGATCTTGATAAAGTCAAAGAAATTCATGAAAAGCCTGCACCATGTACTGAAAAGCAAGTTAGAGGTTTCCTTGGACATCCGAATTACATTTCCAGATTCATTTCCCATGTGACTGCAACGTGTGAATCAATCTTTAAGTTGTTAAAGAAAGATCAGGGTTGTGTGTGCTCAGATGATTGTCAAAGGGCATTTGAAAGCATTAATGAGTATTTGCTTGAACATCCTATCTTTCTCCCTCTCGTTGAAGGAAAACCATTGATCATATATCTAACAGTGTTAGATAAATCTATGGGCTATATTTTGGGACAAAAAGATGAAACGGGAAATAAGGAATACACCATTTATTATCTCAGCAAAAAGTTTATTGACTATGAGTCGCGGTATTCTATGCTGGAAAAAACACGCTGTGCTCTGGCCTGGGCTGAAAAGGGGTTGCGGCAACATACGTTGAATCATACTATTTGGTTGATTTCCAAAATGGATCCAATTAAATATATATTTTAAAAGCCTGCTCTTACTGGGATAATTTTCCTTTGGCAGATGTTGTTGTCTGAATATGATATTGATATTGAATATCATACTCAGAAGGCTATAAAAAGCAACATGTTGGTGGATTATCTTGCTCACAAACTGCTTGATGACTATCAGTCTGTTAAATATGATTTCCCTGATAAGGATTATATGTTTCTAAAAGTAAAAGAATGTGATGAATCGTTGCCAAAGTAAGGTTATGATGTTGAATCTCATTGGGGCATGGTATTATATGGAGCTACGAATGCTAATGGGAAAGGAATTGGTGGTGTGATTATCACTCCTCATGGATCACATATTCCTTTTACGGTAAAGTTGAAATTTGATTGTACCAATAATATGGCAGAGTATGAGGCTTGTATCATGGGTATCGAGGAGGCCATTGATCTCAGAATCAAAGTTCTAGATGTATATGGCGATTCAACTTTGGTAGTAAATCATATTAAAGGAGAATGGGATACTCGCCACACAGGCTTGATCCCTTACAAAGACTATGTTATAAGATTATTACTCTTCTTTAATAAAGTTGAACTCCATCATATTCCTAGAGATGAAAATCAAATGGTGGATACTTTAGAAACTCTGGCTTCTATGTATCAAGTGAATACTTGGAACGATGTACCTCGAATCACAGTGTTACGTTTGGATAGACCCGCTCATGTGTTTATAACAGATGTAATGTTAGATGAAAAACCTTGGTATTATGATATCAAGCATTTTCTCCAGACTCAAATACCTGACCGGTGCATCAAATAAAGATAGAAAGTCATTGAGAAGGTCGGAAGGCAACTTTTTCCTCAATGAAGATGTGTTATATAAAAGAAATTATGACATGGTCTTGCTCAGATGCGTGGGTAGACACGAAACAAACATTTTTATGCATGAAATACATGAAGGTTCCTTTTGTACACATGCCATTGGACATTTGATGGCAAAAAAGATGCTTAGGGAAAGTTACTATTGGCTGACAATGGAATCTGATTGTTACAAATTTGAAAAGAAGTCCCATAAATGCCAGATTTATGCTGACAAAATTCATGTGCCTCCGACACTTCTCAATGTTATTTCTTCCTCGTGGCCTTTTTCAATGTGGGGTATTGACATGATTGGAATGATTGAACCAAAGGCATCCTTTGCAAAACATCTCCCTTTGCAGTGCTAGAATTTTTGTCATTGTTTGTTTCCAAAGCAACCAAACAAGGGCAATATCTTTTGTAAGAAGTGTTGAAACAATTGTCAACTTTTTGGGTTTTCTCCCACTAAGTGCTAGATTTGATTTAAAATCCCCATAATTTCGATTTTTTGTTGTAATGTTTGACTTCTTAAATCCCTAAGTAAAAGTCGACATAACGGGTTTCTCTGAAAATTTCTACCCCCAGGAGGTTTCATAATTTCTCCCCAGAGAAGTTTGTATAATCATCATTGTTGGTTTTGAAGAATGTATTTTGGGTTTCCCTCGATGATGTGGTGTTTCCTTCCCCAATGAAGTCAATAAGGAATCCTCAGTTGATATCTCGACATTGTGATTTGCTTCTTCCCTAGTAAAATCAGTATTATAATCCCCAGTAGAAGTACAGACCTTAAAACATTTGTTTTTCCCATTAAAGTTTGTGTGATATTCCCCGGTAAGGCCTGGATGAGGATATTATATCCCTGTATCTGTACTGATTTATTGTTCTGGTTTGACTATTTTCAAATTATGTTCCTTTCCAGTGGAGTTAAGCTATTTGTTTCCTCAGTTGGTGCTTACTTTCTTATGAAATTTTCATCTTGAATGTGATTTAGCCGAGTATTGACTTTACCCAAGTTGGTTTTGTCTGGTTATCCCCAGTGTTATATGTTAGTTTTGTAAGCATATACATGATAACATTCATACATTCATACATACATCATGCATAGTGGAATTTATCAAATCATTGCTCATTTGCATTCATGAATATCTTGTTTGCATATTACCCTGTTTTGAAGAGTTGTGTTATCCTCTCTCCAATAGAATGTCAACCTTTGGTAGAAAGTGTACATTCTTTCAATTTCCCCACTGAGTTATCCCTCATGGAAGAATTTTTCTTTAGACTTATTGTACATCTCTTTGTTTGGATAAAAAGTGGTTCCCTCTTGAGTTTATTTCTCATGAGGTCCTATTTTTGGTTGATTGTTTCATCCCAATTTATTTCAGGTTTGAATTGGTGGTCCTCAACAATATTAATATTTTGATTTCTGCAAGCTTTGAGCTCTGGTTTGAGAATGTGCATTTATTTTGAGACGAGAAGACTTTAGCTACTCAACAGGAATATATTGGCATTTCCCCAGGAAGCCATATTTGTTTCCCCAAGGAAATAATTATTGCAATTCCTTCTCGTAACAACAAGTGGTTGGTCTCTTTTTTTGAGCAACATGTACTTCCCCAGTAAGTCTGTCAGTTCCCAGAGAAGATTCAAATATGTTATTCCAATAAATGGTAGCCTTGTCATTAAGTAAGTTAGCTCGTTGTTGAGATTTGTTACTCCAATGAATGGTAACCTTGCCATTATGAAAGGTAGTTTGTTGTTGAAATTTGTTACTCCAATGAATGGTAGCCTTGTCATTATGGAAGGTAGTTTGTTGTTGAGATTTATTAGTCCACTGAATGGTAGCCTTGGCATTATGGAAGGTAGTTCATTGTTGAAATTTTTTACTCCAATGAATGATAGCCTTGTCATTATGGAGGGTAGTTCTTTGTTGGGATTTGTTACTCCAATGAGTGTAGCCTTGTCATTATGGAAGGTAGTTTATGTAGAAGTGAAAATCATAGATCAAGCTATTAATTAACTCCTCTCGCAAATATGAAAGAGTCGCCACTGTGATTTATTATTTCCAAGGGAAAAGGGAAAAGTGCGAAATAACACCAATAAATATGCAAAGCAAGTGCAATACTAAAAATAAATAAAAATGCAATGCATTTGAAAAGATTGAAGGTTCGAGGATTGGTTATACAAAGGGAAGGTAGTAGAACCCTATGTATCTATAGTATCCTATAGGAATCTTTTGAAATAACTGTATTTTTGGTTAAAAAGTTTGTTTGCAAAAATGATCGGGGAGATGAGAAAAAATGCAATGTTCTAATGTTGAGGTTTTGACTTAAAAGGGTGTAAATTTAAAAATAGGGTTTTAAAAGTTTTATCTAATGGGAGACAAATATAAGGGACAAAATATAAATACTCACAATAACATACTGTCAAAGAGACGACCCTTTCCCTTGGATTCAAACACAAAGATAAAAATCAGATGAAGACCGGACAATAACCATGCATTAGATAAAAATGGATAGTAACCATAGTCCAAGGATTAAAGAAGCAATTTTAGGTTTTTTTCTTTATTAAGTTGCTTATAACAAGAAAAAGAAAATAATAAGCTCAAGTGAGCAAAGACAAGATAAATTCTCAAGTGAGCAACGAAAAAATGCATAAACTAAAGAAAATAAAATGCTATACGTGATAAATGGCATAAAAATAAAGAGAAGAAAATATAAAGTGTGGAAATATAAATGATATTAATGTAAAGTTAGTACAATATAAAGTTAATAATCTGATTTGGGATAAGTGAAACTTCATATGAAACATATAATATATGTACCCATGCATGTTGGAGAAATGACACTTTGAAGTTCATTCTCTTATAGATGTAGTACAATTAACAAACATGAGGGATCAAGACCAAATCAAGGAAGATAAATTATGACAAACTTATCATCAATCCCAAGTACCTTGAATGATCAAAGGACCATTTAGAGGTAGATTGGAAATGATGAAAGTTAATCAAATATCTGACAACCTTATATGAACTTAAAAAAACTCAAATACTTTCCAAATTGATCCAAATAAAACTAAAAATAAAATAGATAAATAAGAATAAAATGAAGTTTATAACAAAAATAGCATAAAAGTCATAACTTTTTCAATTTTTCATGAAATTAAACAAATGAATAATGAAATTTTTTCTACTCAATCTCACGACCAATGATCCATGCTCAAAATAAATAAATAAACAACAAAAATTAATTTAAAAAATGAAAATTAAACAACAATAAATCACTTTTTCTTTTTGGGGTTTAAGAACACTTTTCAACTCTTTATTTTGAAGCAATGGAGTTTCCTTGCAAATTGGTTATAATTATGGTACTAAATAAATAAATAAATAAAGAGTAAAAATGCAATAGAATTAAATAAAGAACAAGTATAATAGCCTACCTATTTAATAAAAGGAAGGAATGACTTGAAAGAAAATGAAGAGAAAAAGAAGAGAGTTTTTGCTTAATTTAGTAAATGAATTATGGTATTGTCCCCCGAAATGAAAGAAAGAAAGGTCTTATTTATAGGGTGAATAAGGTAGGAGTGTTGATGTGGAAATTCATATGACTTTGTGGGAATGGTTCTTGCCCATTGATAAGTCCAAGTTGGCAATCCATGTGTAGTGTGAGAATGATTATTGGCCATTGATAATTACAAGTTGGCAATCCATCTGAAGAGATTGTACTGCATTATAATGCACAAGCTGCTCATGAAGAGGTTGCCACTTGCTATCTTCCAAAGATATCAATAATACACAAGCTACTCATGAAGAGTCTGTAACTTGCTATATTCCAAAGATATCAATAATACACAAGTTGCTCATGAATAGTCCGCCTTTTGCTACTTTCCAAAGATATCAATAATACACAAGCTGCTCATGAAGAGTTTTTCACTTGCTATCTTCCAAAGATATCAATAATACACAAGCTGTTCATAAAGAGCCCTCCACTTGCTATATTCGAAAGATATCAATAATATACAAGATGTTCATGAAGATTCCGTCACTTGCTATCTTCCAAAGATATCGATAATACACAAGCTGCTCATGAAGAGTCTGCCACTTACAATATTCCAATAATATCAATAATACACAAGATGCACATGAAGAGTCTTCCACTTGCTATCTTCCAATGATATCAATAATACACAAGCTCCTCATGAAGAGTCCCCCAATTGCTATCTTCCAAAGATATCAATAATACACAAGCTGCTCATGAAGAGTCCGCCAATTACTATATTCCAATGATATGAATAATACACAAGCTGCTCATCAAGAGTCCACCACTTGCTATCTTCCAAAGATATCAATAATACACAATCTTCTCATGAAGAGTCTGCACTTTCTATCTTCCAAAGATATCAATAATACACAAGCTGCTCATCCAGAGTCTGCCACTTTCTATCTTCCAAAGATATCAATAATACACAAGCTACTCATGAAGACTCCGCCACTTTCAACTTTTCAAATATATCAATAATACACAAGCTGCTCATGAAGAAGCCACCACTTGCTATCTTCCAAAGATATCAATAATAGACAAGATGCTCATGAAGAGTCTGCCACATGCTATCTTCTAAAGTAATTAATAATACACAAGCTGTTCATGAAGAGTCCGCCACATGCCGCTTCCCAAAGATATCAATAATACACAAGCTGCTCATGAAGATTCCACCACTTGCTATCTTCCAAAGATATCTAATACATAAGCTGCTCATGAAGATTCTGTCACTTGGTGTTAGGCAAAAGATTTCAATATAGTGTTATAAAGACATTATTGTGAATTAGAATCAATAACTTCATCGGGGATATACAAATTGCGCATGAAGAGACCGTCATTTGCCATAAAAGAGGAAATCCAGAAATAATCAAGATTCTCAAATAAAGAGTCTACGATTTTATTATCATTTGAGATTCTGAAAGAGTGTCGTAACAACATTACTCGGGGAACCAAGTTCACCTTCAATGGGGGACCATGAATAGAATTTTACTAGTGAGACAAAAGTATTTACAAGCGCAAAATAAATGCACTCTCAATCTAGGTTTCACAGCCTAGAGAAACCAACAGGGTAATGTCGGTAGGATACAAAAGCTTAATCCAAGAACAAAATGGAGAGAACCAACCAAACAAGACTCTACTGGATGAGGAATAAGCTCAACTGGGAATTATCCTATCCTGAGATGAAACAAAAACCCTTCCACGAGGAATAAACTAAGTGGGGAATTAAAAAGGATGTACACTTTCTTCTTAAGTTGTCACTCTATTTGGAAATAAGAAATAAGTGACTTGGGGATAAACACAACCAAAGAAGATAGACCCAAAAACATAGAGAAATGTGAATGTGCATGAATTACGTATGTGCGAATGAATAAATGAATGTCATGTATATGCTGACAAAACAGACAAAATAGATAAACTTGAGATGAAAAGACATCACAATACAAACAGATACTCGGCTAATCTCGACAAGATTGAAATGTTACTGGAGATAGAAAAAAGCCATTGATAGAGCATATTTCTACTATAAGGGCCTAATCTCTTCGGAGGGGAAGATACTTTTCAGGAGAAAACCCAAAGTACATTCTTCTAACATTAATAACCCATTGAAAGGATAACAACATGAACTCCGCTGTAGTAGGAGAAATATCTTTCTTAGCTGGAACTATTAGGGAACACCATCATCTGACAATGTGTGTAAAATAGATCACATATCTTGACAAATTTGGATTGCCCCTGGAACTATCTTTGTATACCCCAAGTTTACTGCTGATAAACTGCATGATGCGCGATAATTCTTGCGAATAACTTCACTTCTTAAATGACCCAAGCTACATGGTTTACGAGAAGAAATCGTCTCAAGAGGATTTTACAAAAGACCTAACATCCAAAATGCTCTAGTGTCTTCAAACTCTTGGAGAGACTCGTTGGATCTCGATGTGTCTGCTGTTGTACCCCAATTTTTTTCCCTAAGAACCCTTCATCATGCCATGTTAATTCATTCACAACAAGATCACACTAGGATTCTTGGTTCCCCTCCCTATATTTAGCTTTGCCCTTTTAAGGAATCACCAAGCACGTTGACTTATGTTCTTTTGTGATCATGAATATTGTTTTTGTCTTGATTTCTTATTTTAACTAAATAAATTGCAATGTTGGTTTGTCTTGCTTGTTATCCATGTAGGTAAAGGCAATGGGATTTAAAAAGTTACCCCATGGGTTCATTAGTTTATTTCCATGCCATAGTCAATAAAGCATGAGAAGTTCAAACCTCATTATTGGATTGGTTTTGGAAGAATTGGCATGGAAAGGTTGTTTTGGTTCATCACATTTCAAGGTTATCAAATTTGGTTGAAAAGCACAAGGGATTGATTGGATAAATTGTCATGGTTAGACAAGATTTTATTCCATTTGGTCACAAGTACATATTTCTCTCAATGTTCAAGATATGGAAGTGGTTTTGGTGGCTATGAGTTATAATTATCATCCTCAACAACTTCTATTTACAAATCATGTGTGTTGGTAGAAGAAGTTTGTTCAAAAGTTCCTCAAAGCATTCTCTTTATTTAAGGAGCTAGGGTTTTGAACTTCAAAGGAATATATATTGCTCATCTCTTGGTATTTTTTAGTGATTCTAAAGACATATTTCTCTTCAAAAGGTTATTAACAAATAACTTCAAAAGTTTCAAGGAGTTTTCATGAGGAAGAGACTTAATGAGGATGAAAGATTACAAGTCCTACAGATGAATTCCCAATTTTCCATGTGTAATTTCAAATGATCATAACTTGGCCAATTTTTATCACCTTGAGACCATTATTTTTCCATAATGATCTTGAATGTGTGAAATTTATGCTTTCTTTTATGTGCAAAGTGAGAAAATGGAGGGAAGTTTCCTTAAGGATGCAAAAGATTATAGGTCATTTCATGATTTTTTGCCAACTTCAACAATTCATAACTCTCTCAATTTTTCGAGATTTTGAATGGTTCAAGTTTCAAAATGTCATTCATCTTTTTTGGTTAAGAGAAAATTCCAAGTGGAAGGCCATGTTTGGATGCAAGATATTATAGATCATTTTTGAAGAAGAACTTGAAATATTTCTATGGAAAGTCAACTCTTTTTCTCCAACTTTGACTCAACACAACTTTAAGCTCAAGCATCCATTTAATTCCATTATTTTTCCATTGCAAAGATTGTAACCTCATCTTTCTAAAGCATCAAGATTCATGCCCTAAGATCCGTTGAGTTGAGAATGCCATGATTTTAAAAATTGTAACTTGGAACTTAAGTTTCCTCACAACTCAGATTTTAAAATCTTTGTTTTGGTTTCTAATCACAAGTTTTCCATGCGTTTTTGCCTCTAAACATGTTTAGTGAACTTCAAGAATAGATTAGCACAAAAAAACGCACGTTTTGGATGAGTTTTGATCAAGTTTGAAGTCACACTTTTCTTGTTTGCAACTTCACACGATTTCCCTCCAAACTTCATCATTTCACACGCTTGAACATTCCATTTGACTCCCTATAAATAGAGGGTCATTCCCCATTCATTTTCTCAAGCTTGGATAGCCAGAATCACCCTGCCAAACATGTTCCACAAATCAGAATTCAGTAATTTCAAAATCCATTCTCAAGCCTTTTTCAATCATATTTTTTTATCAATTCACCTTCCTTGATCTTCCCTGAAGCTAACCACATAATTACATTCAAGAATCATGCTCTATACTGATCCATAGAAGTCAAGTTTCAGAGCTCTGCAACTTAACTTCAATAGCTAGATTCCTTCATAAATTCTTCAAAACTTTGATATCATTGTGTTTCTCTAATTGCCCTGGTTCTAGTCGTAAAACTTACCTTTTACTGGTAACAAATTTTGACCATGAAATTTTAAATCCCATTTCAAAACTTTCCTTCCAAATTGCTTGACCTACAGTTTATATAAATTTGGCTCGAGGGTGTGGTTGTCTTCGTCTTGAAGAGACGAAGCGAACGGCATAGGTCTGAGCTTCTAATTTTATTGTTTGAGAGACCTGCAAATCACGTTGGCTGGAGGTTGAAGATGACCTACGTGTCATCTTCCAACCAATGATGGCACGCCACTTGTTATTTTTCAAAATCTGATTTATACTTGATTCTGTACTTTATTCAATAATGACCATGATATGCACAATGCGTCAGATCCCTTGGATTTGGTTACTAACACGTTTTGACTCTATTCCAATGGTCCACATATTTTTACTTTTATTTTCTTTTCTGATTTTTATATTTTAATTGTTTTAAATTTTAAAAAATCATAGAAAATTCATTTTAAGTCCAAAAAATCTGAAAAAATTATGAAAATGTATTTTTATTATTCTCTTTATGATTTTTATTTTTTCATAATTTAATTTTGTGTTTTGGTATTTTTTATAAATTTACACTTTATTTGAATTGTTTTAAATGTTTAAAAATACTTTTATACATTTTAAAATTCTAAAAAAATTATGGAGTGATCCAATGATATTGTGACAAACATTGGTGACCTTATTTTATTTTTGTTTCTGACTTTACTATTTTTTATCATATTTGGTTTATTTTACCCATTTCTTTTAATTTTAAAAATTGTTTATGACTTTAAAAAATTACCAAAAAAGTTTGTAAAATTATTTGAGCCTTTTTCTGATTTTTCTATGGTCTTACTTTTTATTTCTTGATTAATTTTAACATAGTTAATATTTTTCTCTTTATTTTCTATTTTTAAACATTATCTTTAGACCCTTTGTATATATTAAAATGTAATATTATTTTTGTGACTATTTTCTGGCTGATCTTGGGTTAAATTTTGGATCATGAACTTTATTAACATCATTGGATCCATGGTGTTGAGTTTAACTCCACAAAAATGGATGAATGATTTTAATAATAGTTTGATTAAATTTAATTCAAAAATGGTTTGTATATTCTCTCCCATACATCTTCATCTCACCCCGTTCTTATTATACTAAATGTTGTTCGAATAAATGATCATCTGTGGCCCAAACTTATGTTTGCAAGCCCAAGTATATTAATTTGATCTCTTTGATCCAATGACCTTGAGATTCATTGTGTGGAGGCTTTGGTTCTACCAATCCTCTAATGGATCTAAAACAACTTTGGTCAATGCGGATCACTTAAACATTGTTGATCATTAAATGGAACTTATGAGAATTCCAAACGGATGATATACTTGACAAAAAGAAAACGCAACTTGTTGTGTGGAGGCTTTGGTTCTACCAATCCTCTAATGAGTTCCAAATGCAAGCTTCAAGATGGTCATCCAACTAACCACTAATTATTTACTTGTTTTAATTTATGCTTTTATTTTTTTTATGATTTATGTACCATTTACTTTTAGCATTTACATTTCATGCCATTTTCATCTTTGCTCATTTGAGCATTTACTTTCTTGTCATTTTTAATTTGCTCACTCGAGCTTTTATTTTCCTTTTTTTAAGATACTTAATAATCAACATAAACCATAAAAATATTTAATGGTACTTGGACTATTTGGTTACTATCCTTGGCATTATGGAGCATGGGACTCTTTTTTTCTTGGACTTAGGATTAGAAACCTGGGCTTATCTTTGAGACCTTGTAATCATATTTGATTATTTTGTCTGGAGATCTTGATGTTTACCTCAAGACATTGGGTTGCTTGTTTGTTTTTGTGTGCAGGTTTTTGTGATTACACCCTTTGTTTGTAATCTGGAATTCACCCGTATACGACCGTTACTCTGCCCAATTTTTGTGAAGACTTAATACACTTTGAGTTTGGTTCTCTCAAAAGGTCTAGTATTTTTTTTTTGCTTGATTGGTTTCAATCAAAGGAATGGGAATTCTATCTCGGCTCATAATGTCAAGTATTGGCTTCTTGTTGGTTAGATGTTTCTTATCCCTAGATTTTACCTTATGCTTTAGGATAGTCCCTTCTTCTCCTCCCATCTTCTTTAATTTCAAAAATCTTCTTCCTCCTTTTCAAAACTCTTTTATTTTTTAAACTTGAACCACTTTCATAATAAACTTGGACTTATGTCCATGCATTTTCAAAACATTTTCATAAATAAACTCCAATCAACTTAATAATACCTTGACATTTTTTTTGAGAAGACTAAAAGTCAATCAATCTCATTCAAACCATTTTTCCACTTTGGCTTTTATCTTTAAACTTTTCTCAAAAGATTGAACTCTTGTAAATCCTTGTAGTGATGCAAACAACTATACTTCTACAATATATAGTGAAAAGAGATATTTTCCACTTGGGTGTTGAGTGAGGCATTGTTGATTTTAAGATCCAAGCCATATCCTCCACTTTGAGATGATGCAAATTCTCCGTTCTCATAATTGTGGGTAGTAGGTATGTTTTCCACACGGACAGTGACAATGATGTTTTATCTCATAAAATTAACCAACACATTTTTTTTTAAATTTTTAAAAGAGGAACTACGTGTACCCTGATCCCCTATTGCATGAAAAGGTGGTACGTAGGCACTAAAGGTTCGCAACCGCGGCGAGTGCAAAAATTATAAAATAAATATATTTCTTTTCTCACCTCCACCATCCATTTTTATACAAAAAATTTCATAGCAAAAATATACAGATTTCACAAAGAGGTTCTGGTGTAGTACCGTAGATGTTTAGGGTTCTAATACCTTCCCTTGGCATAACCAACCCTCTTACCTTGAATCTTTCCCCTTCTTTTTGGGTTATTCGCTCATTTCCCATTCCTTTGGAAACAATAAAGCACAGTGGCGATTTTTATTTTGATTTGTATTAAAGTCTAGTCAACCAAATGGCTTAGTCTTAAACATTTCTACTACTACAGAAAAATGGCGAATTCACTGGGGACAGATTGACCTCTTGCTGGTCTATCCCTAAGTGGGTTAAGCATATCTTTTTTTATACCTGTATATGTGTTATTACTGTTTTTTGTGTTATATATTGTACATATGTTTGTCTGGATTTTACTGGTTTTCAGGGTGCTTAGTGATTACTGATAAGTCATATACCTGGACTTGGGAAAACATTAAGAGGAAGAGCGGTATAGTCATGTTCAGTTTGAGGGAGTAATCCAAAAAAAGGAGGCATGAATTCCCCCACTCAGTGGAGGCCCCTTTGACTATAGTGTCATTTACCAAGTAATCGGGAAGACGTACTGCTTTCGACCTGGGAGCCTGTTGAAACTGAGGACCGTAGAATACCAAACCCATCTTGGCGTTTTAGGTGTAGTGCGGAAGCTATGACGAAGTAATCCAGGAATAGTTGTCATGTGATACTATGCTCGGACGAGTCTTTCTTGAGAATATTACTAATTACCGAGTTAATCGGGAAGTTGGTAATATCCGAAGGAAGGATGTAGACTCTGGGAACCTCTAGAACCTTGTTCGGCAGGTGATAACTTTTAGACCGACACCTTATAGGTAGTACCTTCGACCTCATGCTTGTGACGTTGAACCTATGAACCCTATATGTGTGATCTTGTGTGTGATTGTTGCATCATGCATCCATGCACTCATAAACATCTTTTGAAAAAAACCATATTTCAAGGGATTTTAAGGTTGACCATTTGTGAGTATCTCAGGTACTTTCTAACCATGGATTCTTGAAAGAGAAAGACCGAGAAATACAGTTTCAAGGATCCCAAGATAGATGATTTTATCAGTCTAATTTTCGAGAGCGGGTGTTTTGCAGACTTTCGGAAGAAATATGGATCCATTATTCCTCTCATGAAGCTGAAGATGAAGGAATGTATTCTCTCGACCTTGGTCCAATTCTATGATCTGATGTATCTTTGCTTTACTTTTACCGACTCTTAGTTGATGCCCACACTGGAGGAGTATTCTTATCTATTAGATTTATCTGTTACCGATCGTGTTCCTTTTACTGGTTTTGGAGGGTGAGCTAAAACCATATGAGATTGTTGCTTTGATTCATCTGGGGAAATCCGAGGTGGAAGCCCATATAACTACTAAAGGAGTAATTAGAGGAATACCATCTTAGTTCTTATTGGAGAAAGCTCGTTACATTTCCAGAATGAAGAGTATAGTTTCTTCTGAGGCCATCTTTGCTCTACTTGCTTACGAGTTGTTTTTATTTCCTAATGTGGACAAGTTTGTTGACTTTAATGCTATCAGGATCTTCATGATTAGAAACCCAGTTCCTACATTATTGGGTGATGCTTATTACTCTATTCATCTTTGGAATTCTTATTATGGGGGGATGATTATCTGTTGCACACCTCTGTTGTACCAGTGGTTTATCTCTCATATGCCTCAGTCTGATGCTTTTTGGGATGTCAAGAAGGAACCTCGTTGAGCTCCAAAGATCATGGAACTTACTCACTCAATTATTTATTGGTATCATCGAGCTTACCAGGATATAGAGATTATTGACAGTTATTGTAGTTTCCCCAATGTACCTCTTCTTGGTACAAAGGGAGGAATTAACTATAACCCTGTTCTTGCACGACGACAACTTGGTTATCCGACGAGGGATAAACCCAATAATATTCATTTAATTAGTTTCTTTCTGAAGGAAGGAGAAGACCATAGGGAAGCTAGGGAGGAGATTGCGAAGGCCTGGCGTCACATTCATAAGAAGAGTAGGAAGGATTTGGGACCTAGGGGTGCTGTTTCTTTGGAGCCATATCTTGAGTGGGTCCGATCAAGAGCTATTCAGTTAAATATGCCGTATACCCGGGAGAAACCCATGCCAAATCTATTTATGAAGATCACTTCTCCCTTATTAGATGATCTAGAAGAGTTGCAACTTACTTTGGTTAGGATGCAACAGGAAAAGGATGCTTGGAAGAACAAATTCCAAACTTTAGAGAGTTCCTATAAAGCATACTTGAAGGAGAAAGACGACTTGATAGAGATCCTTGAGAGTCGAGCAGTAGAGTATATGGAGAGGCAAGGGGATTTATTTTCTCCTAATCCTCAATCAGGTGTTGATTACTCACTTCCTAATTCAGGTGATTGGAAGGAGGTTGCCATCAGACATGCAGAAGAAAACCAGAGGTTGAAGGCTCAGATTGCCAGGCTCACAGTGAAGCGCCAATGTATAGAGTGATCTCCATCAGTTCTATTTATCAGGGTTTTAGATTTTATTTTCATCTTGTACTTGGGATCATTGAAACTTGTAATCCATTTTGAAGATATTATAATAAAATTTTCAGTATTTTAAACGTGTTATTACTCTGATATTTGAAATGTGTCTATAAATCTATAAATCCCTTGAAATATTAAATAACAAAGCAAAATTAATCATGTGCATTACATATCCTGCATCATATTACACATTTTTCTTGCATTTGTTATGGATATCGAGGTGTCTTACCAAGCTTCTTTACTTCGTTCAGCAAGCTGACTCATCACTACAACACTCGGGCTAATTTCAAAATGAAGATGTACAACATAGAACAAG
Organism: Vicia faba; assembly: GCA_948472305.1. Taxonomy (NCBI): domain Eukaryota; kingdom Viridiplantae; phylum Streptophyta; class Magnoliopsida; order Fabales; family Fabaceae; genus Vicia; species Vicia faba. The sequence continues at coordinate 1,220,255,748 of OX451739.1, read as the reverse complement.
AGAATCGCGAGCCACGCGAGGAAGTTTCTGATTTAAAGGCCGACATGGCCAATCTGACTACTATGATGGAAGCTCTGGTGGCTGCTCAGAATCAGCCACCGAGTGTTCAACCTAAACCAACAAGGGAAACTACTTAAGCTTCAATTGTTCCCGTATCTGCTACTCCAGTTGTTGTTCAGAATTGCATGCCCCAAGGTTATCCATGGGGAATGCCAGAGAATTTTTCACCTGAAGGTTTCAATCTTGGTCCTTAATATACTCCAGTTGTTCAGACTATTGTTACTCCTGCACCTCCTGTGGTGCATGTTCCTGTTGCACCTCCTTCAGTGAATATGGTTTTGTTTGTTAATGATGATGTGTGTCGTCCTTTCCCTTTAACGAGGGAAGACTTGGGTCTTTATGACAGAATGGATGATTTTCAAGAGCAGTTTGACAAGATGCAAAGAGATATGAAGGCCCTCAGGGGAAAAGAGCTATTTGGGAAGAATGTGAATGAGTTATGCTTGGTCCCGAATGATAAGATACCTGCTAAGTTTAAAGTCCCAGAGTTTGAGAAGTATAAGGGCAACTCTTGCCCTCATGCTCATCTGGAGATGTACGTAAGGAGAGTGTCTACCCATACTGATGATTAGCGTCAGCTGATTCACTTTTTTCAGGATAGTTTCACTGGTGCTACGCTGAAGTGGTATATGACTTTGGACAGCGCCAATATCCATACTTTTAATGATTTGGGAGAAGCATTCATCAAACAGTACAAGTACACCGTGGACATGGGGCCTGACCGTGATCAACTCAGGGCCATGGTTCAGAAAGACAGGGAATCATTCAATGAATATGCACAGAGATGGCGTGAGGTAGCCGCCCAGGTGATTTCTCCCATGGAAGAGAAGGAGATGAATAAGATTTTCTTGAAGACGCTGGGTGCTTTCTACTACGAGAGGATGGTAGCAAGTGCATCAAGTGACTTTAGTGAAATGGTAGGAATGGGTATCCGCTTAGAATATGTTGTAAGAAAAGGCCGTTTAACGAAGAGTGAAGGATCTGGAGGTGCGAAGAAGCCATCTTATGGGTTTACCAAGAAGAAAGAAGGAGATGCAAATGTTGTTATACAAGAGAGAAGGGTAAATACTCCTAGAAGGAATTATCAGCGTCATCAGCAAGTCGCCTCAGTTACTCCCGTTATGAATGCCCCTCCAACTACCGTTGCTTATCAGAGACCGTCCCAACAGGGGAATCAAGTGTATAATCAAAGAAGGGAGAGTGATGACCCTATTCCCATGAGCAATTCATAGTTACTACCAACATTGATTCAGAAGAAGTTGGTTCATATCTGACCACCTTCCGCCATACCATCACCATTGCCTTGGTATTACAAGGCAGACCAAACATGTGCTTTTCATCAGGGAGCACCAGGGCATAATGTTGAGAATTGTTATCCTTTGAAGACTGAGGTACAGAAATTGGTGAAGTCTGGTGTCCTATCTTTCAAGGATGTGGGACCTAATGTGAAATATAATCCTCTACCTAAGCATGGAGGAGTAAATGCTGTGAATATGGTAGCCGGTTGTCAGGGCGACTTCCAGATTTTTGATATTAATATGGTTAGAGGATATTTGGTTAAAATGAATGCATACCTTTATAAATTTAGCTACTATATGAATGACCATGCCGGTTGTGCTATTTACAGTACAAACATACATGGTTGCGATAAGATAAAGGCTGATTTACAGGAGGTGATGGATGAGGGCCTAATCCATATAATCAGGCCTAGGGAAGAGTATGAAGAGGAAGTGAATATGGCTTCTGGATTTTCTGGAGAATTCAGAATTATTGATGTAGAGTATATGAATGAGGACCTCGTGCAGTTGCATGCTACCTTCTGCCATAAGGCTGGTCAGGTGGAACACCAATATGGATCTTGTCGAGTTTGCTGTCGAGACCCCCAAGGATGTTTAATCGTGAAAAAGGGTGTCCAATTATTGTTAGACAATGGAACTATCAAGGTCACAATCCAGAGAGATGATTACCATGAAGTTGATATGGTTGAGGTTTGTTTGACTAAAGAAGAGTCATATGAAGGGTATGCCTCCGCGGATGAGTATTTCTCTTCAGACGAAGATTTGTTTTCCAGAAATGCCTTATTAATGACTGATTGTGTTGAAGAATGGGTAAACTTCATCGTGCCTTATTTTGGTGCACCCGCCCATTTTGAAGTTGAGTATCATAGCAATCCAGCTATTACCCCATTGGTGATTAGTTTGTCGGGTCCTATCTCCTACAAGTCAGATAAGGCCATGCCTTACAAATACAACGCTACAATCTTAGAGGATGGAGTGGAAGTTCCCATCCAGCCAATGCCTGATGTTGGAAATATAGCTGAAAATAGCAGGGTGACCCGCAGTGGTCGTGTCTTTGGACCAGTTGTTCGAAGAGATGTTGGTGCTGGAAAGAAGATTGTTGAGAATGATGAACCTAAGAAGGCTACGAGTGAGACTAGTGGAGCTATGTTAGAGAAAGAAGTGGATGATATTTTTAAGATAATTAAGATGAGCGACTACAGAATTGTAGATCAGTTACTGCAGACTCCTTCAAAAATATCTATGTTAGCTTTATTGATGAAATCCTCTACTCACAGAGAATCCTAGATGAGGGTACTGGACCAAGCTTTTGTGGAGAGTGATATTCCAATAGACCAATTCAACAACATGATAGGAAACATTACTTCATGTAATAAATTGAGTTTCTGCGATGATGAATTACCAGATGAAGGAAGGAATCACAACTTGGCCCTGCACATCTCTATGAACTACAAGAATGATTCATTATCCAATGTGCTGATATATAATGGATCCGCATTGAATGTTATACCGAGGAGTATGCTTATGAAGTTGAAATATCAAGGAATTCCTCTGCGCCTGAGTGGAATTATTGTGAAAGAGTTTGATGGGTCAAGGAAATATGTTATTGGTGACGTGGACTTGCCTATTCATATAGGACCACATTTGTTTCAGATAACTTTCCAAGTCATGGACATTGTTCCCGCTTATAGCTGTTTGCTAGGACGACCGTGGATACATGAGGCAGGGGCTGACACTTCAAGTTTACACCAGAAGCTGAAGTTTGTACGTGAAGGGAAAGTAGTGATCATAAATGGGGAGAAGGCTTTGTTGATATCTCATTTGTCCTCTTTCAGCATTGTAGAGGCGGATGAAGTTGTTGTTGGAACCCAGTTCCAAGCCTTATCCATTGACAACATAAGAGCAAATGAGAATTCCATGGTTTCGCTGAAGGACGCGCAGCAGGCTGTGCATAATGGTCATGGTGATGTTTGAGGACAAATTATGGATCCACCTGTGAACAAGAACATAACTGGCTTGGGGTTCTCTTCGATGAATGACAAAGGTAAGGGCATAAAGCCGAGGTCTGCTACAGGCAGGTATCAAGACATTTTCTGTAGCGGGGGTTATCTTCATCCGACTGTTTCCAGGATTAACGCCATTGTGGAAGATGAAGCAGAGCAGGAAATGATGAATTATGTGATGCACGGAGTTAGGGTTCAGAAATGGATCACCATTGATGTTCCCTTTTGCATACATGTTTCAAAGTAATTTTATTTGTAAATCTTTTTGAAAAAAGATTTCACTCTGCCCATGGTGGAAGTATTAATATTGTAGGGCTTATCTGTTTGTTGTGACCTTTAAAATCAATAATAAAAGTTGTCTTCATTTCCCAAATGATGTCTTTATTTTCTACTTTTTCTTGGAAAATGGTAATCAGAAAGAAACTTTCAATCTGCATGATCACTTGTTATATGTGTCAGTTTCTAAATGCAATCACAAATCATATGTGCATATTTAATAAAAAAATCGTTTAATACGATGACCCTGCATCCTCTCCCAACTTTGAATGCCCTGTGTATGGGGCTGAACAAGAAGATAATGATGAGATTCCAGAAGAGGCCTCACGGTTGCTTGAGCACAAGGAAAATACCATTCAGCCATATAAAGAGCCATTTGAAGTGATCAATTTGGGTTCAGAAGAAGATCCAAAGGAATTCAAGATTGGAGCATTGTTGCATCCTGATGTGAAGAGCAGGTTGATTGAGCTGTTGAAAGAGTATGTGGATATTTTTGCTTGGTCTTATCAAGATATGCCTGGACTAGATATAGATATTGTAGAGCACCATTTACCGTTAAAGCCAGAGTGTCCGCCAATTAAACAAAAGTTCAGAAGAACTCACCCAGATATGGCAGTAAAAATCAAACAGGAGGTTCTAAAGCAGATTAATGCTGGTTTTCTTGTGACTTTAGTGTATCCTCAATGGATTGCCAAAGTTATCCCAGTACCAAAAAAAGACAGAAAGGTCCGCAAGTGCGTAGATTACAAAGATCTAAATAAAGCTAGTCCAAAAGATTATTTTCCATTGCCACAAATTGAGATGTTAGTGGATAGCACAACAAAATTTAAGGTATTCTCGTTCATGGATGGATTTTCCGGGTATAATCAAATAAGAATGGCTCCATAGGACATGGAAAAAACAACGTTTATCACACCCTGGGGAACATTATGTTACAGAGTGATGCCCTTCGGGTTGAAGAACGTTGGTGCAACGTACCAGAGGGCTATGACAACCCTATTCCATGATCTGATGCACAAGGAAATCTAAGTATATGTTGATGATATGATTTCCAAATCCAAGACTGAAGAAGGGCATGTAGAAGATTTATTGAATTTGTTTCAGCGTTTGAGGAAGTATCGTCTCCGCTTGAATCTAAATATGTGTACCTTCGGTGTCCCATCAGGGAAATTGTTGGGATTCATTGTTATCCAGAAAGGAATTGAAGTTGACCCTAATAAAGTCAAAGAAATTGAATAGATGCCAGCGTGAAGATCTGAAAAGCAAGTCAGAGGTTTCCTCGGGCGTTTGAGTTATATTTCTAGATTCATTTCTCACATGACTGCAACATGTGAACCGATCGTTAAGTTGTTATAAAAAGATCAAGGTTGTGTATGGACGGATGATTTCCAAAGGGAATTTGAAAGTATTAAAGAATATCTTCTTGAACCTCCTATCTTGCTCCCTCTTGTAGAAGGAAGATCGTTGGTTATGTATCTGACAATGTTAGATAAATCCATGGGATGTATTCTGAGACAACAGGATGAAACAGGGAAGAAGGAGTTCACAATTTATTATCTCAGTAAAAAATTCACTGATTGTGAGTCGCGGTATTCCATGCTGGAAAAAACATGTTGGGATTTAGCCTGGGTGGCAAAGCGTTTGCGGTAGTATAAGTTGAATCACACTACTTGGTTGATCTCAAAAATGGATCCAATCAAGTACATTTTTGAAAAGCATGCTCTTTCTGGGATAATTTCCCACTGGAAAATGTTGTTATCTGAATATGATATTGAATATCACACTCAAAAAGCTATTAAAAGCAGTGTGTTGGTAGATTATCTTGCTCACCAACCATGGAGGATCACCAATCTGTAGAATATGAATTCATCGATGAGGATGTGATGTTCCTGAAAGTGAAAGATTGTGATGAACCATTGCCTGAGGAAGGTCCTGATCCTGAATCTCGTTGGAGTATGATATTTGATGGAGTTGTGAATGCTTATGGTAAAGGAATTGGTGTTGTGATTGTGACTCCACATGGATCGCACATTCCTTTTACTGCAAAGTTAACATTTGAATGTACTAATAATATGGCGAATACGAGGCTTGCATCATAGGTATCGAAGAAGCGATTGATCTCAGAATTAAAATTCTAGATGTGTATGGTGATTAAGCTTTGGTAATAAATCAGATTAAAGGAGAACATGATACTCGTCACTCTGACTTGATCCATTACAAATATTATGCTACAAGATTATTACCCTTCTTCAATAAAGTTGAATTGCATCACATTCCTAGAGATGAAAATCAAATGGCGGATGCTCTGGCAACTCTGGCTTCTATGTACCAAGTGAATAATTGGATTGATATACCCCGAATTACGGTTTGAGGACTAGATAGGCCCGCTCATGTGTTTACAACAGAGGAGGTAGCATATGAAAAACCTTGTTATTTTGAAATCAAGCATTTTCGTCAGACTCAGGAATACCCGATTGGTGCGTCGAAGAAAGATAGAAAGACATTGAGTAGATTGGCAGGCAGTTTCTTCCTCAGTGAAAATGTGTTGTACAAGAGAAATTATGACATAGTCTTGGTCATATGTGTGGATAGACACGAAGCAGACATGTTGATGCATGAGATTCATGAAGGTACATTTGGAACTCATGACAATGGACATTCGATGGCTAAAACTATGCTAAGGCAAGGTTACTATTGGCTGACAATGGAGTCCAACTGTTATAAATTTGAAAAGAAGTGCCATAAATGCCAGATTTATGCAGATAAGGTCCATGTGCCTCTGACACTTCTCAATGTAATTTCCTCCTCGTGGCCTTTCTCTATGTGGGGTATTGATATGATTGGGATGATAGAACCCAAAGCTTCTAACAAACACCGTTTTATCTTGGTAGAAATTGATTACTTCTACAAGTGGATGGAGGCTACTTCATATGCCAATGTTACTAAGCAGGTGGTTGTGCGCTTCATTAAGAATAACCTTATATCTCGGTATGGTGTGCCAAGCAGAATCATCATTGATAATGGCTCGATTTTGAACAACAAGATGATGACAGAACTGTGCGAAGAATTCAAGATTGTCCATCATAATTCATCTCCATACAGGCCAAAGATGAATGGGGCTGTCGAAGCAACTAATAAGAATATCAAGAGAATTATCCAGAAAATGGTTGTTACATATGAGGATTGGCATGAAATGCTCCCTTTTGCTCTACATGGATATCAAACATCTGTCCGCACTTTAACAAGAGCAACCTCGTTCTCCCTGGTGTATGGAATGGAAGCTGTACTCCCTGTCGAGGTTGAGATTCCCTCTTTTTGTGTGATAATGGAAACCATATTGACAGAGGCTGAATGGGTCCAGAACAGGTTTGACCAATTGAATTTGATTAAGGAGAATACAATAACAGCTTTATGTCATGGACATTTATATTAGAAAATAATGAAGAAAGCTTTTGATAAAAAGGTCAAAGCTCGTGAATTCAGAGAAGGCAACCTCGTGCTCAGGAAGATCATGTCTTTCAACGCTGATTCTAGGGGCACGTGGACTCCTAATTTTGAAGGCCCATATGTTGTTAAGAAATCCTTCTCTGGCGGTGCATTAATTCATGAAACTACGGATGGAGAGGAGTTCCCACGTCCCATGAATGCTGATGCAGTCAAGAAATACTTCACCTAAAGAAATAAAAGAACAACTCGCTAAGTTGAAAACCCGAAAGGGCGGCTTAGGCAAAAAAGGTGCGTCTCGGTAGGCCGAAAACCAGAAAGGGCGGTCTAGGAAAAAATTAGAGACCTAAACAAAATAAATTTCCCGCTAAGTTGAAAACCCACAAGGGCAGGTTAGGATAAAGTTAGGGACTTTCTTGGCAAGTAACTACGTCAGACAAGACTTGATCGTTGAAGCAATAATCTTATGGGATCCTCACCATACTTCAACAGAAGCTGCTGCTCAGGATTTCAAAAGTTGTTAGAGGGGATAGTGGTCATTGTATCTCAATGTATCTTTTCCATTATATATTACCATTTTTCAAACTTTGTAATCAACTATGGAGTCTCGCCATTCGCAGACTACCATTCTATTAATGAAATTTGAGCTTTTACCCAATTCTTTGTATTTCTTATTTTATTTAGCTTGCAAAGACTCCATTTATTATTGATAATAAATTTCAAAGCAAAAAAGATTAAATAACAAAATTTATTTTTCAAAAAAAAGATTTTACAATCTGCTTTTACTTTGAGATTTATGATGAAACGATGACAACAAAAATGGTGATCCCAAGAGCTGACAAACTACAATTGTTTTGAGAAGTTTGTGTTCCCCTCAGGAAGGTTTACTCGGGATGTTTTTGCCGTATTAGGTTTATGATTCTGGTATCCTCAGTCAAGTTTGTATTCAATTCTCCTCTTTTCTGAGTTTTCTTGATGTGAAGTTTCGATCCGCATTTTCTCCAGTGAAGTTTTTGTTTGTCCTAATAGAAGTTCTTTTTTCAGAGAAGTTGGTATCATAACCACTCTTGAAGAAGAAAGGTCCCTGGTTTCTCTAAGTGAAGGACGTATTATGGTTTTCCCTTTGTGGATGTGGTGTTAACCTCCCCAATGAAGAAGGCCTGAATTCCCCAGTGAATGTTTTGATGTTTTGGTGTCAGTCTGCTTTACTTGAGACTGGTTTTGCAATCTCCAGTAGGAATGTTACTTTTAAAAACACTTGTTTCCCCGATGAAGCATGAAGAAGGATGTTCTATCCCTGTATATGTACTATTTTGTCACTTCGTTTGGCTTACTTCCGAATTATGTCGCTCCTCAGTATAGCTAAAGCAGCCAGTAGGTTTTGTTTCCTCAGTTGGCATTTACTTTTTCTTGGAATGATCATCTTGGATGAAGTTTAGCCGAGTGTTGTTAGTGCCCGAGTTGGTTTTGCCTGGTTATTTCCAATGTTGTATATCTGTTTGGTCAACATACGCACGATAACACTCATACATTGATACATACATCATGCATAGCTAAAATTGGTAAATCATTGTTCATTGACATTTATTAAATATATCATCATGTTTTGCAGAGTTACGTGGTCCTCTCTTTAATAGAGTGTTGGCCTAAAGAAGAAAGCGTATATTCTTTCAATTTCCCCACTGAGTTATCCCTAGTGGAAGATTTTTGCTTTAGCCTTCCTGTACAACTCCTGGTTTGGATGGATTTGGTTTTCCCTCTTGAGTTTATTTCTCAAAGGATGTATTCTTGTTGATCATTTCGTTCTAGTTTATTTCTGGTTTGAATATGTGGTTCCACAACAATATTATTTACTTTGGATTTTTGAAACTTCAAGTTTTGGTTGGTGCATTTATTTTGCACGAGAAGACTTTATCTCCTCAATAGGAATATCGTGGCATCTCTCCAGGAAGTCATATTTCTTCCCCCGGGAAGTCATATTTCTTTCTCCAGAAAGTCATATTTCCCTCCCCAGAAAGTCATTTCTTTTTACAATCCTCCGTGAGAATAAGTAGAACGTCTCTTTATTTGAGTAACTTGTGCTTCCCTGTAAAAGTCGACGTAATTTTTTTTTGCTATCTCCTCTATGAGTGAATAGTTCCCAGTTTGTCGTCAGATTACGCCAAGGGATAGGAAGACTTTCAATATCATAGAAACAACTCGTTGTGAAATCTTTTCAAGTGGAAGTCTCTTTATTTGAGACAACTTATATATTATCCTTTCCAGACGGAGTGCCTTGGTTAAAGAAGAAGTTGAGACCCGTTCTAGGTGAAATGCCAGAATCTTGGGGAAACTTGTTATCTTTTTTCTACATTCAGTGAACGTTGGTAGTTCATCGTCAGTGAACAAAGATGCAATGATATATTCTCTTTCTACCTCCAGTGAAAGTTGGTAGATCACCATCAGTGAAAGTTGGTGTTTGTTATCTTTTTTCAACCCTCAGTGAACGTTGGTAGTTCATCATCAATGAACGGCCGTGCTATGATATATTCTCTTTCTACCTTCAGTGAACGTTGGTAGATCACCATCAGTGAAAGTTGGTGTTTTTTTAGCTTTTTCTACCCTTAGTGAATGTTGGTAGTTCATCGTAAGTGAACAGCGGTGCTATGATATATTCTCTTTCTACCTTCAGCGAAAGTTGGTAGATCACCGTCAGTGAAAGTTGGTGTTTGTTATCTTTTTGCTACCCTCAGTAAACTTTGGTAGTTCATCGTCAGTGAACGGAGGTGCTATGATATATTCTCTTTCTACCTTCAGTGAAAGTTGGTAGATCACCATCAGTGAAAGTTGGTAGGACATCGGTAGTGAACATTGATATTTGTTATCTTTTTGCTACCCTCAGTGAACATTGGTAGTTCATCGTTAGTGAACATCGATGTTCTTTTATGATCATGAATATTGTTTTTGTCTTGATTTCTTATTTTAACTAAATAAAATGCAATGTTGGTTTCTCTTGCTTGTTATTCATGTAGGTAAAGGCAATTGGATTTAACAAGTTACCCCATGGGTTCATGAGTTTATTTCCATGCCCTAGTCAATAAAGCTTGAGAAGTTAAAACCTCACCATTGGATTGGTTTTGGAAGAATTGGCATGGCAAGGTTGTTTTGGTTCATAACATTTCAAGGTTATCAAATTTGGTTGAAAAGCACAAGGGATTGATTGGAGAAGTTGTCATGGTTGGACAAGATTTTATTCCATTTGGTCACAAGTGCATATTTCTCTCAATTTTCAAGATATGTAAGTGGTTTTGGTGGCTATGAGTTCTCATTATCACCCTCAACAACTTCTATTTACAAATCATGTGTGTTGGTACAAGAAGTTTGTTCAAAATTGTCAAAGTTCCTCAAAGCATTCTCTTGATCTAAGGAGTTAGGGTTTTGAACTTCAAAGGAATATATCTTGCTTATCTCTTGGTATTTTTGAGTGATTCCAAAGACATATTTCTCTTCACAGGTTTATTAACAAATCACTTAAAAAGTTTCAAGGAGTTGTCATGAGGAAGAGACTTAATGAGGAAGAAAGATTACAAGTCCTCCAGATAAATCCCCAATTTTCCATGTGTAACTTCAAATGATCATAACTTGGTCAATTTTTATCACCTTGAGCCCATTATTTTTCCATAATGATCTTGAAAGTATGAAATTTATGCCTTCTTTTATGTGCAAATTGATAAAATTAATGGAAGTTTCCTTAAGTATGCACAAGATTATAGGTCATTTCATGATTTTTTGCCAACTTCAACAATTCATAACTCTCAATTTTTGGAGATTTTGATAGGTTCAAGTTTCAAAATGTCATTCAAGAGATCTACTTTATGCCATCTGTTTTGGTCAAGAGAAAATTCCAAGTGGAAGGGCATGTTTAGATGCAAGACATTATAGGTCATTTTTGAAGGAGAACTTGAAATATTTCTAAGTATGGAAAGTCAACTCTTTTTTTTCAACTTTGACTCAACACAACTTTCAGCTTAAGCATCTATTTGATTCCAATCTTTTTCCATTGCAAAGCTTGTAACCTCATCTTTCCAAAGCATCAAGAATCATGTCTTAATATCCCTTGAGCTGAGAATGCCAGGATTTTTAAATTGATAACTTGGAACTGAAGTTTCCTCCCAAGTCAGATTTTGAAATCTTTGTTTTGGCTTCTAATCACAAGTTTTCCATGCATTTTTGCCTCTAAACATGTTTAGTGAACTTCAAGAATGTATTAGCACAACAAAACGCGCATTTTGGATGAGTTTTGATCAAGTTTGAAGTCACACTTTTCTTGATTGCAACTTCACACGATTTCCCTTCAAACTTCATCATTTAACACGCTTGAACATTCCATTTGATTACCTATAAATAGAGGGTCATTCCCCGTTTATTTTCTCAAGCTTGGATAGCCAGAATCACCCTACCAAACTTGTTCCAAAACTCAGAATTCAGTAACTTCAAAATCCATTCTCAAGCGTTTTTCAATCAAATTTTTCCATCAATTAACCTTCCTTGATCTTCCCTGAAGCTAACTACATAATTTCATTCAAGAATCGTGCCCTATACTGCTCCATAGAAGTCCAATTTCAGAGCTCTGCAACTCAATTTCAATAGGTAGACTCCTTCATCAATTCTTCAAAAATCTGATATCATTGTGTTGCTCTCATTGCCATGGTTCTAGTCGCAACACTTACTTTTTACTCGAAACAATTTTTGACCATGAAATTTCAAATCCCTTTTCAAAAGTTTCCTTCCAAATTGCTTGAGCTACAGTTTATATAAATTTGGTGCGAGGGTGTGGTTGTCTTCGTCTTGAAGAAACAAAGAGAACGGTAGAGGTCTGAGCTTCTTATTTTATTGTTTGAGAGACCTGCAAATCATGTTGGCTGGAGGTTGAAGATGACCTACGTGTCATCTTCCAACCAATTATGGCACGCCACTTGTTATTTTTGAAAATCTGATTTATATTTGATTATGTACTTTATTCACTAATGACAATGATATGCACAGTGTGCCAGATCCCATGGATTTGATTACTAACGCGTCTTGACTCTCATCCAATGGTCCACATATTTTTACTTTTATTTTATTTTCTGATTTTTATATTTTAATTGTTTTAAATTTCAAAAAATCATAGAAAATTCATTTTATGTCCAAAAAATTAGAAAAAATTAAGAAATAATATTTTGATTATTCTCCTTCTGATTTTTATTTTCTCACAACTTAATTTTGTGTTTTGGTATTTTTTATAAATTTACAATTTATTTGAATTATTTTAAATGTTTAAAAATACTTTTATACATTTTTAAATTGTGAAAAAATTATGGAGTGATACAATGATATTGTGAGAAATATTAGTGACCTTATTTTACTTTTGTTTCTGACTTTTCTATTTTTTATGATTATTGGTTTATTTTACCCATTTTTTTAATTTTAAAAATAGTTTCTGACATTAAAAAATTACCAAAAAATTTGTAAAATTATTTGAGCCTTTTTCTGATTTTCTATGGTCTTACTTTTTATTTCTTGATTAATTTGAACATAGTTGATATTTTTCTCTTTATTTTCTATTTTTAAACATTATTTTTAAACTCTTTGTATATATTAAAATGTAATATTATTTTTGTGTCTATTTTCTGGATGATCTTGGGTTAAATTTTGGATCATGAACTTTATTAACATCATTTGATACATGGTGTTGAGTTTAACTCCACAAAAATGGATGAATGATTTGAATAATAGTTTGATTAAATTTAATTCAAATGTGGTTTGTATATTCTCTCCCATCCCTCTTCATCTCATCCCCTTCTTATTGCACTAAATGTTGTTGGAGCATGATCTCTATATCATGTCTCAGAACAAATGGTGCATAGATTGCTATTGACCGGCCTCAAAATAGGTGCGACTTCTATATAAGTCCACTTACGATTGCTTAACACAACGCTAAATTTTGTCCCGATTCGAACAAATGATCATTCGTGGCCCAAACTTATGTTTGCAAGCCTAAGTATGTTAATTGTATCTCTTTGATCCAATAACCTTGAGATTAATTGTGTGAAGGCTTTGGTTCTACCAATCCTCTAATTGATCTACAACACCTTTGGTCAACGCGGATCACTTAAACATCGTTGATCATTAAATGACACTTGTGAGAATTCCAAATGGATGATATACTTGACAAAAAGCAAATGTAACTTTTTGTGTGGAGGCTTTGGTTCTACGAATCCTCTAATGAGTTCCAAATGCAAGCTTCAAGATGATCATCCAACTAACCACTAATTATTTACTTGTTTTACTTTATGCTTTTATTTTTTTTATTCTTTATGTACCATTTACTTTTAGCATTTACATTTCATGCCATTTTCATATTTGCTCATTTGAGCATTTACTTTCTTGTCATTTTTACTTTGCTCACTTGAGCTTTTCTTTTCCTTTTTTTAAGATACTTAATAATCAACATAAAGCAAAAAAAGTTTTAATGGTACTTGGACTATTTGGTTACTATCCTTGGAAATTATGGAGCATGAGACATTTTTTTTCTTCGACTTAGAATTAGAAACTGGGCCTATCTTGGAGACCTTGTGATCTTATTTGATTATTTTGTCTGGAGTTCTTGAGGTTTACCTCAAGACATTGGGTTGCTTGTTTGTTTTTCTGTGCAGGTTTTTGTGATTACACCCTTTGTTTGTAATCTGGAATTCACCCGTATACAGCTGTTACTCTGCCCAATTTTTGTGAAGACTTAATACACTTGAAGTTTGGTTCTCTCAAGAGGTCTAGAATTTTTATTTGCTTGATTGGTTTCAATCCAAGGAATTGGAATTCTATCCTAGATTTTACCTTATTGTTTAGGATAGTCCCTTCTTCTCCTCCCATCTTCTTTAGTTTCAAAAATCTTCTTCCTCATTTTGAAAACTCTTCTTGTTTTTAAAATTGAACCACTTTCATAATAAACTTGGACTTATGTCCATGCATTTTTAAAACATTTTCATAAATAAACTCCAATCAACTTAATAATACCTTGACATTTTTTGTGAGAAGACTAAAAGTCAATCAATCTCATTTCAAACCATTTAGCCACTTTGGCTTTTATCTTTAAACTTTTCTCAAAAGATTGAACTCTTGTCAATCCTTGTAGTGATGCAAACAACTATACTTCTACAATATGTAGTGAAGAGAGATATTTTCCACTTGGGTGTTAAGTGAGGCATTGTTGATTTTCCACTAGGTTTCCTTTTCCGTTCTTGCGAAGTATCAATGGAGTCTTGCTCTATTTTCTTGGAGAAGCTATCACCATACTTCCTTGCATCATCTGTCGAGTTACCATTTTTAGACAAACGTTCCTCTAGGGAGTCTTCTTCTAGAAGCACTCCCACATTAACTTTTTCAAGGAAATTGCTGGGTGTATTGACCTTCTCACGAAAGATAAATTTCAGAATTTTTATGAAAAACTTTTCCATCTCTTCTTCCTTCCTAGTAAGATTGACTTGGCCAGCAACCAAAGTTTATACCAAAGAAGTTAGATACTCCATACCAGACTTCAAATTAGTTACCTTTTTGCGGAGTTCAGAAATCTCTTGCTTAATATTTTCCATCTTCCTCTTAGAGCGAGCGTTGTACTCAGGGACCAAAAGGAATGAATTTTGAAGGTGAAACAAAAATGTAGAATGATGCATGATTATGCAAATGGTAAGTTTAATTTGTTTCTAAGGACCTCAAATTTTGATTCAAGCTTCAAGCAACAAATAATTAACAACAAAATGTGTATTATGAGTCTAGTACAAAGTTAAGAGCCTAAAGGCTACAAAGGTACAAAGCCAAGAGATCCCAATCAACAGACCTGAAAATGATCATTAAAAACACAAATCATAAACCCTTTGATGATTCCCCAAACTCTACATCAGTAAGGGTACTACAAACTAGATTCTAATTACTCCACTCTTTGGCCCTTTTAAAGATCTCCTTCGTTGCTTCGGTCTTTGGTCTATCAATTAGCTCCTTGATGAGAACATCCCTTATATTGATAATTATTTCCAGATGATCAATCCCTTCTGGAAGCTGAAGGTCGTAAAATCTTCTTGCTGATCTTCATCTTCAGACTTCGTGACCTCAACTTGAACTAGCATCCAAACATTGTAACTGATGGTACTCCTCTTTCTTGTGCACATTTATAAATAATGAGCTTGATACGAGAATAAAATATAAGGTTCCCTAGAAATGAAATGACCACGTATGTCACCAGCATGTCATGGTGTTTATGAATTCATGAATGTATGGCTATGCAACAAACACATACAAGGTTCAAAGGTTTAACGTCACGAGCATGTAGTCAAAGGTAAGGACCACCCGCAAGGTATGTACTAAGGGTTTATTACATGCCGAACAAGGTTCTAAAAGGTTCTCAAAGTCTACATTTTTCCTTCGAGATTACTCCATCAAATTTAACATGACTATACCGCCCGTCCTATCTTAAGTGTACTTAGTCCGGGTATAGGACTTGTCCGTTGTAATCAACATCCAAAGAAGCCACAAAGTAACACATATAAGCAAACAAAAAATAATAACAAAAATATAATAACAAATTAGGTTAACCCACTTAGAAAATTTTGATCCCTATCAGAGTCGCCGATTCTATAGATGTGAAAATCAGAGATCAAGCTATTAATTAATTTGACACGCAAATAAGTAAGAGTCGCCACCGTGCTTTATTATTTCCAAGGGAAAAGGGAAAAGTGCGAAATAAAACCCATAAATATGCAAAGTAAGTGCAATACTAAAAATAAAGAAAAATACAATGCATTTGAAAAGATCGAAGGTTCAGGCGTTCATTAAAAAAAGGTAATGTACTAGCACCCTATGCATCTATAGTATCCTATAGGAACCTTTTGAAATATTTGTATTTTTGGTTAAAAAGTTTATTTGGAAAAAGGATCGGGGAGATGAGAAAAAAACCAACGACCTAATGTCGATGTTTTAACTTAAAAGGGTGTAAATTTGAAAATAGGGTTTTAAAAGTTTTAACTAATGGGAAACAAATATGAGGGACAAAATATAAAGACTCACAATAACATAAAGTCAAAGAGACGATCCTTTCCCTTGGATTCCAATACAAGGATAATAATCAGATAAACACCGAACAAGAACCATGCATCAGATAAAAATGGATAGTAACCATAGTCCAAGGGTTAAAGAACCAATTTTGGGTTTCATTCTTTATTAAGTGGCTTATAACAACCATAAGAAAATAAGAAGCTCAAGTGAGAAAAGAGAAGATAAATTCTCAAGTGAGAAAAGAAAAAATGCATAAAGTAAAGAAAATAAAATGTTATGGATGATAAATGGCATAAAAGTAAAGAGAAGAAAAATATAAAGTGTGGAAAGATAAATGATATTAAAGTAAAGTTACTACAATATAAAGTTAATAATCTGATTTGGGATAAGTGTAACTTCATATGGAGCATAGAATGTATGTGCCCATGCATGTTAGAGAAATGACACTTTGAAGTTCATTCTCTTATATATGTAGTACAATTAACAAACACGAGGGATCAAGAAAAAGTCAAGGAAGATACATTATGACAAACTTATCATCAATCCCAAGTACCTTGAATGATCAAAGGACCATTTAAAGGTAGATTGGAAATGATGAAAGTTCATCAAATATCCGAAAATCTTAGATGAACTAAAAAAAACTCAAATATTTTTCAAATTGGTCCAAATAAAAGTAAAAATAAAATAGATAAACAAGAATAAGATGAAGTCTATAATAAAAAATAGTATAAAAGTCATAATTTTCTCAATTTTTTATGAAATTAAACAGATGAATAATGAAAGTTTATCTACTCAATCTTAAGACCAAGGATATATGCTAAAAACAAGTAAATAAACAACAAAAAATTATATAAAAAAATGAAAATTAAACAATAATAAATCACTTTTGCTTTTGGGGGTTCAAGAACACATTTCAACTAAAGATTTTGAATCACTGGAGTTTCCTAGCAAATTGGTGATAATTATGGTACTAAATAAAAAAATAAATAAAATAAAGTGTAAAAAGGCAATATAATTAAATAAAGAACAAGTATAATAGCCTACCTATTCAATAAAGGGAAGGAATGAATTGAAAGAAAATGAAGAGATAAAGAATAGAGTTTTGGCTTAGTTTAGTAAATGATTTATGGTATTGTCCCCTCAAATGAAAGAAAGAAAGGTCTTATTTATAGGGTGAATGAGGTAGGAGTGTATATGTGGCAATCCATGTGACTTTATGAGAATGGTTCTTGGTCATTGATAAGTCTAAGTTGGTGATCCATGTGAAGTGTGAGAATGATTCTTGATCATTGATAAGTACAAGTTGGCAATCGATGTGAAGTGTTTGTACTACATTATAGTGGTCCCAACTTTTCTTTATTGACACAAAAAAACAAAAGGACAATAATAATAATAATAATAATAATAATAATAATAATAATAATAATAATAATAATAATAAAAAAAACTAAAAGTGTTAGTGATAATAATAAATACAAAAACAGAAAATAAAAGAGACATTAAATTAACTATTTATGATTTTTTTTTTCTTGAATTAAAATAAATGAAAATAAGTGCAAATTAAAAGATAAAAAAATAAAATACATATAAGAAAGTAAAGTGACTTATATAATTTTTTCTAGATATTTTTAAAATAAATGATACCAATATATAAATTTATATTAATAAAATAACATATTTTTTATAATTTTTTAGTAAAGAGGTAAAAATAGTAAATAAAAAAATAACATGATGCTAAGTACATTTTTTTATAAATTTTTTAAATGGAAAAGAAATCATGAATAAAACACAATAAAAATCAAATTTAACTAAATTCATAAACGACATCTAACGTTTCTATTTTATCATGGCTTTTCAGAGCATAATCAGCTCTTGACTTGTAAAGAGAAATTGTAGATGATGTCAAGGAGAATCATATCCAAAAAGAACCGCTAAAAAATGTAAAAATTTGAAGAAGTTAGAATTTTATGAAATCTAACTCAAGAATTGGAAAAAAATAGGTCAAATCATTCGTGAACACTTGTTATGCAATGATGCAAATGGAGGGAGAGATCTTAGGTCAAAACTTTGGGTATGAAACTTTGTTGTTGAGATTTGTTACTCCAATGAATGTTAGCCTTGTCATTATGGAAGGTAGTTTGTTGTTGAGATTTGTTACTCTAATGAACGGTAGCCTTGTCATTATGAAAGGTAGTTAGTTGTTGAGATTTGTTACTCCAATAAATGGTAGCCTTGTCATTATGGAAGGTAGTTCGTTATTGAGATTTGTTACTCCAATGAATGGTAGCCTCGTCATTATGGGAGATAATTCGTTGTTGAGATCTTTTTCCGATGAATGGTAGTCTCGTCATTATGGGAGATAGTTTGTCGATGGGATTCACTTTGTTTTGAAAAATCCAGTTTGTTCCAGTCATGAGTACTGGTGCTAATCATTTATTACCTACCATAATATTGGTATTTACCAGTATTATCTTACCGTTTCTTTCCCAGTAGGTCGACATTGCTTTTATTTTTGCTCTCTCCTCAGTGAGTGGATAGTTTGCAGTCATTTGTCGATCAATCTTATCCCTTACCTCTTGTCATCAAACATTGAGTTGATGACGCCTTATCTCCTCTTTGGGATTTACCTCAATAGAGTTGGTATCTTGTTCATTAGTGATTTATTTTCCTAGTCGGGGTTTTCTTTTGATCCCTGTTTTTAGTTGATACATGCCCAATGGTGTCTTGTGTCTTTTTTGTTATATTTGTTCATTTGCATTTATAATCATAAGCATTGCATGGCATCTTAGGGCCAAAGATAGGACTTGTTTTATATTTAAGTATCTTCAATTGCGTCGACACAAATATTTTAACCTTCGCATCTCCGGATATAAGACACTTAAATAAGGGTAGCTGTTGTACCACAATTTTCCCCCTAAGATTCCTCTATCATATCATATCAACTTAATCACAACAAGATCATACTAGGGTTTGGATCTTCTCCTTATCTTTAGTTTTCTCATGGGGAATCACCAAGCACCTTGACTTGTATTTTGTGATCATCTATGTTTTATATTGATCAAGTTTTAACAAATAAATACAATAAATCTTTTCCCTTATTAATGATTTTATAGGTGAGAGCACAACACATCCTATCAAGTGGATCTATAGGTACATGAGTTTATTTTCATGCCTTCTTCAATAAAGAGTCATTGAGATTCAAGCTTCATCATTGAATATTTTACAAAGTAATATCATGACAAAGTTTATTATGACCCATCATGCCTCAAGATGTGAAAGATATTCCAAAGATGCAAGGGTTGATTGGAGAAATTTGACCTAATTGGACAAGTCTTTGATTTCTTGATCACAAGTGCATATCTCCATCAATTCTCAATATTTGGAAGTGGTTATGGTTGCCATGGTTTATCATTATCATCCTTAACCACTTATATTCACAAGACAAAATTATTTATGCAAGAAGGTTTGTCAAAATTGAAATGGTTTTCCAAGGCATTTTGTTGCTCTATGAGCTACAGTTTTGAATTTCTAAAGGCTATATCTTTCTCATCTATTGGTATTTTTGAGTGATTCCAAAATACAGGCTTCTCTTCAAAGGGTTATCAATAAATCACTTCAAAAGTTTCAAGAAATTTTTTATGCAGGATACCTAATGATGAAGAAAGATTACAAGCCCTCTAGATAGGCCATCAAAATCCCTTATGTGACTTAAAAATATCATAACTTGGTCAATTTTTATCTCCTTAAGCCCATTTTTTCCATAATGATCTTAAAGATGTTAAATTTACCTCTTATTTTATGTTATAATCTTGTAAATGGATGGAAGACGCCCTAAGGATGAAAAATATTATAGGTCATCTCATGAATTTTCACCAACTTCACCAGGTCATAACTTTCTCATTTTTTGTATTTTTTGAATGGTTCAAGTCTCAAAATGTCAATCAAGAGGTCTACTTCATGCAATCTTTTTTGGTCAAGTGTAAATTTTAAATGGAAAGCCATTTTTGGATGAAAAGCATTATAGGTCATTTTGAAGAAAAAACATATAATTTTTTTAACTTTGACTTATCACAACGTTCAGCTCAAGCATCAATTTGATTCAACTCTTTTCACATTGTAAATTTTGTGATCTCATCTTTCTAATTCATCAAGAATCAAGTCCTAAGATTCCCTAAATCGTGCACACCATTGATTCAAAGATGCTACCGTAAAACTGAAGTTTTCTCTAAAGTCAGAATTTGAAATCCTTGATTTGGCCTCTAAACACAAAATTTATGGGCGTCTTTACTTCTAATCATGTTTAATGAACTTCTAGAAATGGTTGGCACATTGAAACACAAGTTTGGTTGAGTTTTGAGCAAAATAGAAGTCACACTTTTCAAGTTTGCAACTTCACATAATTTCCCTCCAAACTTCATCATTTCACACGCTTAAGCATTTCATTAGTTTCCCTATAAATAGTGGGTCATACCTCATTCATTTTCTCAAGCTTGAACAACCAAAATCAGTCTACCAAACTCCCTGTAAAACTTACTTTTCAGATATTTTGAATTCCTATTTTCCCTACTTTTCAATCCAATTTATCCTTTGATCCTTCATCCTTAAACTTCCTTGAAGCTAATAAAAGAAGAATAAAGCCTTGTGATTTCCTAAATCGTTCTAACCAAGTCCAAATTCAGAATAATTTTCAGCTATTTCGTTCAGGTAGAAATCTCCATAAAATCGAACCAAATAAAGTCCTATTCTAATCTATTTATCCTTTTGATTTTCACACTTCTTACGATTTGCATTTTTATTGAGAATTGAGGGAGATACTTGGGATTTTCGTGCTCTCTATTTTTTCTGGTTTACTTCAAATTCATCCTTTCACAGTTTATAAAAATTTAGCGCGAGGGTACCATTAGAATCATCTTGAAGAGACAAAGCTAATGGTATTGGTCTAGTACTCTAATTTTACAGTTTGAAGAATCTTAATCTAGGGCGTCTGGAGGTTGAAGACAACCTACGTGTCGTGTTTCAGCCAATGAAAGTGTGACATATGAATTTTTGAATTCTATCCAATACATTTATTTTAATGTGTGCGTGCCTCAGGAGCCCTCGGATCTGATTACTTTAGTGAGTCAGACTTCATCCAACGTGCCACATTTTAAGTTGTTTTTATTTAATAAAGATTGATTCAATGTGAAATTAAATAAAGTCCATGACATTCACAGCCCGCCAGATCCACTAGATCGGTTTACTAACACTTTTTTACAATGATCAGATGGCCCATATTTTTTTGGTTTGATATTTTTATTTTCAGATTTTTATTTTAATTGATTTAAACTTCCAAAATTCACAAAAAATTCAGTTTAACTTCAAAAAATCTGAAACAATTCTTAAAAATACTTTTGATTTTTCTCTTCCTCATTATTATTTTTTCACAATTTTATTTTGTGTTTTGATATTTTATTTATTTTTTTCACTTTATTTGAATTGTTTTAAATGTTTAAAAATACTTTTCTTAATTTTCAAATTCTGAAGAAAAAAATGGAAGGATCCAATGCCCTCTTGACAAATATTGGTGACCTCATTTTATTTTTATTCCTGACTTTACCATTTTGCACAATTTTTGGTTTATTTTGCCTATTTCTTATAATTTTAAAAATAGTTTCTGATTTTAAAAAATTACCAAAATTTTTATAAAAATATATGAGCTCAATTCTGATTTTTCTATAGTCTCATTGAATTTTTCTTGATTGTTTTGAATATAGTTTCTTTTTCCCTTTTATTTTTATTTAAAACCATTTTTTTTAAAAAAATTTCTTTATTTTTAAATACAATTTTATTTTTTGTATATATTCTGGATGATCTTGAACTATACGATTTTGATCATTAGCTTCTTTAAGATCATTGGATCTTTTGTGTTGATTTTAACTCCACCAAAATGGATGGATGATTTTAGAGATGGTTTGATGAAATTTTTGGTTCAAATGTGATTTAATTATTATCCCGTCCCTCTTCATCTTATCCTCTTCTCACTTGTGCTACATGTTATTGAAAAATAATCTACATATTATTTCTCCAAACATATAATACATAGATTGCTATCGACCGGCCTCAAAATAGGTGCCACTTCTATATATGTCAACTTACGATTGCTTAACATAGCATTAAATTTTGTCCCGATTCGAGAAATAATCATTTGTGGCTAAAACTCATGTTTGTAAGCCCAAGTATGGTAATTTGAATCCTTTGATCCAATAACCTTGAGATTTATTGTTAGGAGGATTTGGTCTTATCAATCCTCTAATGAATCTTTATAAGCTTTGTTAAAAGTGAATCACTTACATATCATTGATCATTTATGGTTTCCTTGAGAATTTTAAATGAATGATATACTTTATAAAAAAGAAAATGAAACTTGTTGTTGAGAGTTTTATCAATCCTCTAATGAGTTTCAAATGCAAGTTTCAAGATGATCATTCAACTACCCTCTAATTTCTAACAATCGACTTTATCTTGTGCCTCTACTTTATGTTCTTTACTTTAAGCAGGTTTATTTTAGCATTTACATTTCATGCTATTTTCATCTTTTCTCATTGGAGCATTTACTTTTATGTCATTTTTATTTTTCTCCCTTGAGCTTTTCATTTTCTTTTTGAAGATACTTAATAACCAACTTGAACAATAAAATGCTTTAATGTTACTTCGACTACTTCGATACTATCCTTGGCATTATGGAGATTATGGACTTCTTGGACTTAGGATTAGAGACCTTGACCTACCATGTGACCTTTTGACCCAAATTGTTATTTTTTCTGGAGTTCTTAGGGTTTACCCTAAGAACATTGGGTTGTTTGTTTACTTTGTGTGTAAGTTATTGTGATTACATGCTTTGATTGTGATCGGGAATTTATTTGTATACAGCAGTTACTCTGCCCAACTTTTATAAAGTCTTAATGCAATTGAAGCTTGGTCTTCTTAAGAGGTTTATTATCTTTGATTGTTGGGTTTAAAATCTAAATTAAGGGGAATTCTACATTGACTCATTATGTCAAGTGTCGGCTTCTTGTTTATTAGAAAGTTCTTTTCCCTAGCTTTTACCTTATGCTTTAGGATAGTCCCTTCATCTCCTACCACCTTCTTTAATTTCAAAAAATTCCTCCCTCCTTTCCAAAATTATTCTTGTTTTCTAAACTTGAACCGCTTTCACAATAAAGTTGGACTTATGTCCATGCATTTTCAAAATATTTTCTTAATCAAACTTCAATCAATTTAATAACACTTTGACATTTTTTGTGAGAAGACTAAAATTCAATCAGTCTCATTCAAACTATTTTTCCACTTTTGCCTTTTGCTTTAAAATTTTCTCAAAAGATTAGACTCTAGTCAATCCTTGTAGTGATGCGAGCTACTATACTTCTACGATATGTAGTGATGTGAGATATTTTCCACTTGGGTCTTGAGTGAAGCTTTGTTGGTTTTAAAATCCAAGATATATCCTCCACTTTGAGATGACGCAAATCCAAGCTGTAGACTCTAGTAAGTATGTTTTCCACTTGGATACGACAATGATGTCTTATCTCTTAAAAAATAACTAACACACTTATGTTTTAAATTTTTTAAAGGTGAACTACAAGTACCCTGATCCCCTATTGCACGGAAGGGTGTACGTAGGAACTAAACATTCGCAACTGCGACGGGTGCAAAAAATTATAAAAAGTACTTATCTTCTCATCTCTACAATGTATTTTTATACAACATTTTATAGCCAAAATACACAAATTTTCAAAGAAGTTTCTGCGGATTACCGTATATGTTTAGGGTGCTAATACCTTCCCTTTGCATAACTAACCCCCGAACCTGGATTTTCTCCCTCTATTTTTGGTTTATTCGCTCTTTTCCCATTCATTTGGAAACAATAAAGTGCGGTGGCGATTTTTATTTTGATTTGTATGAGTTAAGTCAATCCAATGGCTTAGTCTCATCATTTCTACCACTACAACTCCCCATAGAATCTTCAAATCAATCTTTCCTAAAGTTTAAGATGAATAGACCTTAGGCTCATATCCATGTATGCTAATATTAGCTAGATACTCCCCTCTTCCATTCTCAACTATAGGGTCAATATTGCATGACAACTCTAGGTTTATTTTGCAAGTCTCCCCTTAGACCTTTCTTTCTCCTTTTTATTTGCATTAAAACAAAACTTCTTTTCCTGGCAAACTTCAAAACACTTAAAATTTACTGATGGGAATTATACCTTTGTTGAGAATGGGAGATGCTAAGCGGGTTTCTTCTCGATCTTATTGCTTTTCCATTCTAAGCCTTGGTGTTGTTCAAATCTCAAAGACTTATTTCATGAATAAGTGGAGAAATGGCTAATATCTCTCTCTCTTGAGATCAACTAGGTTTCATCCACAACAAAAGCACCAACCAATACAAACTCTTTTTTTCCTTTGGGATTTTCTTTCAAACTCTTTTCAAAAGAACATGTTAATTCACTTCTGTGTTGACGCGTAATTATCTAAAGGTCGAGTTGCCGAATAAGGCGTAATTAATATTGTTCATTAAAAAATACAAACCAACAAAACTTTTGAAGCCGAACTACGGCTGCTCTGATCCCTTAAAAGGGGTATGTAGGCATTGGGGGTAGGGCTCGAACGAGCACAACTTTTATTTTACCTACATTCATTTTCTCTTTTCTTTTGCATGCATTCCCCCTTTAGCAACTTTTAGCTCTTAAGCTTTAGACCTAGATGTAAACAACATTAGATCAGAACAAACATAAGTGGATAATGTAAAGTACTAAAGACGTGTGGGGTACTAATACCTTCCCTTTGCATAACTGACTTCATTACCAAATCTCTATGTTTGCAAGACCATAATTTCACCCCTTCAAGTTTTATCGATGTTTAACTTTCCATCATATGGAATAAAAGACGTTCGATGGAGACTTCATTTAATTTTATCTTTGATGATTTCTGCCAGTTGTTTCAGCTGGTGACTTCACTGGGGATAAATCGACCTATTGCTGGTCCATCCCTAGAAAGTCAGTCTTAGCTTGTGTTTGTTAACTTTTCTATGGGTTGTTTATATGTTATTGCTTTCTAGCTTTATTTGTTTATAAGCTTTAATTATATGCTTTCATGCATGGCATTTTTATTGATTTCTATACTCTGGATACTGCTGTTGCGTTGTTTTTGTAGGGGTGGGATGATACTTTTTGAGGTAAAAGGCCCAGTACCTAGGCCAGAGTGAACTAGGACACTAGGAATAGAGTGGGGGGATGGAGGCTATAGGACGTGGTCCGATTAGTGCAGTCATGTCATATACCACGCTCGAATGAGGTTCAAGTAAAGGTACTTTCATGATGCACGTTTGTGTTGCGATGCATTTACTTTCAGGAAGACCCGTGATTTCTGAGTTACCATTGCCTTACCCTGACTTAGTCTTCACCCGTGAGTGGCAAGGATGATTTCTTACAGGTACAATTGATGACTTTAATTGTATTGGTAATTATACTTCTGATGTTGACTTGGGTTCATTTGGTGACTTTGTTTGTGTTGGTGGCTCTCTTTCGGGTGGTAACTTTGGTTAGTAACTATTATTGGTGACTATCTCGAACCTTGGAACCTAAGGCTCTATACAGCATAACAACAGTGTCCAGTATACTGGAAACCCTTGTCTTATCATGCTACATCATAGCATATTTACTTTTCAAAAAATATATATGTTGTACAAAAAAGATTAACCTGCATATGCATTGTTATTTCAAGGATTTTCTAGAGTTTTCGTTTCCTCTAAGAATGGAAAACAACATTGGTATCGTCATGAGGACCAAGAGGGATATCTTCAGCTACCAGTTTCTCCCAAGTGTTTGGCCCTTTCTTGAAGAGCTCAGAGATCTCATGAATTGTCAACATATGGGTGTTTTTGGAGAAAGATATGGGAATCTCTTATTTTTGTTAGATGCTCGGATTGATGATAAGGTTGTTCAAACTTTGATACAATTTTATGATCTGTAGTTGCGTTGTTTCACATTTCAGGATTATTAGTTGGCACCCACTTTTGAGGACTATTCTCATCTTCTCCACATCAGAGTTACTAATCACATTCCATTTATCCAGGTCCTTGTTGAACCTGACTATGAGGCTATTGCTATGGTTATTTATTTAAGCCTTAGTGATGTAAAAGGAAAGTGGAGACGTAATAAAGTCACTTGTGGTATTCTGGTAGATATCATGGTAGGAAAGATTAAAGAAATGGAAAGCAAGGGACATTGGGGTGCTTATTATGCAATGTTGGTTGCTACTATTTATGGGGTTGTTCTCTTCTCTGAGATTAAAGAGATAGTGGACTTGGTTGCTTTGTGCGTCTTCGTGAATAAAAATCCGATACCTACCTTGTTAGAAGACACTTACCATGCCATTCACTCTAGGTATGGGAAGAAGGGAGTAGTAGTATGTTGTGTGTCAATGCTTTATAAATGGTTCGTGGAACAATTACCTACGAAGGGGCCATTCAAAGAAGATCCACATTCTTGGGCGTCCAAAGTGATGACGCTCACCTTTTTAGATATTCAGTGGTATAAACTTAAGGTTGATAGTATTGAAGTAATCTCTAACTGTACATGTTTCTCGAATGTTCCAGTCATAGGAAGAAAAGGGATCATCAATTACATTCCAATACTTTCCCTTCACTAGTTAGGCTATGACATGAGGCGTCCACCCACAGCTAAAGAGGTTGAACCTATGTATTGCAAAAAGGGGGAAGATCTTGAATTTCTGAAAAAAGCTGAAGTAGCTTGGTTCCACATTGGTACGAAAGGAAAAGAGTTTCTTGGATTAAAGGAGGTGTTAGCTTTTGATCCTTATGTGGATTCGGTGAAAGAAAGAGTTCAAATTCTTATGTTGCCTTTTGAAAAGGAGACATCCTTGTATCCACAAGCCACTGAGCTATAACACGATGTACCTAAAGAATGTTTCTATCAAGTGCAGTTGGAAAATAGGGACCTTTGTCAAAATATCAAAGAAATATGAAATGGAAATATACTTCCTGGAATAAAATAAGAGAGAATTAGCTTTGCAGCTAAAATAATATGAAGGGAAATGTAGTTCTGAAGGTAAGAAGAAAAAAAGAAGACATGGGACAAAAAACTTTTTTATATCTACAAAAGAGTATCAAATGGCCCTTGCTGATGCAGAGAAGAATCGTCAAGAAACGTTGAAGTTCCAAATGGACAACAATAGAAACAAGGCAAAAGCCAAAGAGTTGAGAAACCAGTTTAAAGGTGCTATGTTAGAACTAGAAGCAAAGGAAGCTAAAATGACTGAAGTGGTGAAATAAAATGACAGACTCCGAGAAAAAATATAAGAAATGAAAGATGCACTTGTACCCATACCTCTGCCAGAATTCAAGGAGTGTGATCGCTTCCTAGAGCAATGTGTATACTTAGAAGGACAACTATTTCAGAAGTATGTGTTGATCAATAGCTTCGCATGTAGACGAGATCGTGAAAAGACAAGGAAATCATTCACAGAATCCAAATAATATAGTGAAGGATACTTCCAGAGGGGGGCCATTATACTACACAAAGACCATAGATCCACCACATTGATTTTCGTTTTTTATTTCTTCTTTGATGTCATTTGATCATCACCAGTCTTGTTGGATGGGAACATTTATATTTCATTTTAGATCATTCTTGTACGAACTCACTATTGATCATATGAATCATTTTATTTTTACTGAAAGCCAATTATCTTTGTTATATATCTTGTCAATCGCTGATTATCTCTCTTATCTTGTTTGTTTAATGTTCCTAGGGGTTGACATAAATTTTGGATACCCTAGAAATGATAAAGCATTTCATGCATGATCATTAATTTATACATATCATATCATGATAGGTGGTTCCCACAGGTTTCTTATCATCAATCTGGGTTTTCTTTTCAGAAATTGCTACTACAAACTCGCACCGCTACAACACTAGGTGTACTTCCAAAAATAAAATGGAACAAATTCAGGCGATGTTGTTTCTATAGGTACAAGGATGGATACTCGGGTTGACCAGTTGATTGAGATCATTCAGAACATGGTTCGTTAACAAGAGGAAATGAGAGCCATGATTATGAGACCTGCTGAAACTTTGAATAATGGTGGTAAAACATAGAATACAAATTCACCAGGGGTTGTTGTCAGCAATCCTAATGATACTTTGGGTACTCAGAATGTGGTTGGGAATCCAGGAGGTGCTCAGAATGGGAATGTGGATTCAAATGTTGGTCTGAATATTCAGAACGGTCAGCCTACAAATCTCGGCAATCGTGAAAATAACCAAGGTATCCCTGTGATTCAAGTTGTAGGGAATCCTTCTCCACCTACTCATGTTCGTCAAAGTATTGAACAAACTGTTTACCGCCAAGGCCTGCTCATATTCCTGCTAGGATAATGGAAGAAAATAAAAGGGAAGGTTGGATGTCTAATGTTGATAAGCCAACAAAATATGAAAAAGAAGTTGCATAAGCTCGAAGAGCGGATGCGCAAGTTTGAAAGTCAAGGTGCAATAGGCTTTAACATATTTGATTTGGGCTTAGTTCCTGGTGTGAAGATTCCCCTAAAATTCAAGGTGCTTGATTTCGTGAAATACAAAGGAACTTCCTGTCTAAAGACCCATGGTAAGGCTTTTTACCAGAAGATGTCTGCATATTTTGATGATGAGAAACTTGTAGTACATTGCAGGATATGGTGGAAATGTTTAGTAGTACATTGCAGGTCCAATACTACACAACTTGTAGTACATCAGGTACTTTTTCCGAGATGGTAACACACAGAGAGCGAATTGAATTCAGAATTATGTTAGGAAAGATCCAAGATGTTGTTGCTAGAAATAATGCTGGTAATACTAAGAAGTCTTTTGGTGGTCACCAAAAGAAAAAGGCTGGTGAATTCAACACGGTCTATTCTCGAAAAGGGAAGGGATGATATCAGGGTTCAGATAATCAGATTGTTGTTGTAATGATATCGACTGCTACGCCTCAAAGGAAAGCTTATGTGCCTAAGAAAGGTAATCAACAAGCCCAAATACGTCCTTTCAGGAAGCTTAATGCACTTTCGATGTCTGGTACTGAGTTGTTACCTCAGTTGCTTGAGTTGAAGTTGAGTAAGTTGTACCCTTGGAAGGTTGATTCAAAAAGGTTTCCATACAACTTTATTGCTAATTCCCGATGTGATTTCCACTCTGGTGGGAATGGGCATACTATTGAGAATTGTTATGATTTCAAACACAAAGTCTAAGACCTATTGGACTTTCAAGCCATTACCTTTGAACCAGCACCCAACATTACTTATCATCTTTTTCCACCTCATGGTGGTTCCACTATTGGCGCCATTATGGAATATGAGGATTTCAATTTTATTATGGATGTTAATAAGTTGATCATACCTCTCTCATTTGTGAAAGAACATTTGTCAAGTAAAGGTGTATTCAAGGGTTGTGGGATGGACTATGCAGTTTGCTTGAAACAACCAGAGGGTTGTTCATTGTTGAAGGATGCAGTCCAGAATTTTATTACCTAGGGAATTCTGCAATTTGATCACGTAGTTGCTGAGAATAAAGTGGGTAAGGATGAGGTTGATGTGATAACGATTCCTGTCAAAGCAAAAACTACTCATGTACCTGTTATGATTTTGGTTCCTACTAGAAAGCAAATTATAACCATCACCATGCCCGTACAGATACCGTATGTCAGCGACAAAGCAATTCCTTGGTATTATGGTGGTGAATGTTATCAACAAGGGCAGAAACTTGTGACTCAAAAGTCTGAAAAGGGCAAGATAGAAGAAGAGGAATCTGAGATTCATGACATCATAGGTGAAAGTAGGATTACCTGCAGCGGTCGGATTTTCTCTCCGCCGGGACAACTTGAACATAGTGCAGGTGCCACAACTAAGGCCAGGACTAACCAGGTTGGGATCAATGGTGATAAACCGGGGCCAAATCCCCCTGTTCCTACTTGGGATACTGAAATGTCTAAGGATGTAGCCGAGTTGATGAGGTACATCAAGAAAAGTGACTAAAAGATCACTGGCCAATTGAGTCTGACACCCTCAAAGATATCAATTCTTGCTTTACTCAGAGATTTGGAATCCCACAAAAATGAATTGATGAAGCTGCTGGGGACTACTTTTATTCCTCAAGAGATATCAATGAATAAATTTGAAGGGATTATTAATAGTATTTATGCGAGTAATGGGTTGGGTTTTATAGACTTTGATTTACCCCTTGAGGGGAATAAGCATAATAAAGCATTGCATCTCTCCATGGAAATTGCAAAAACTACCTTATCCCGTGTGATGGTTGATAAGGGTTCCTCTTTCAATGTATTGCCCAAGTCTGATCTCTTAAAACTTGATTACGAGGGGCTTTTGTTGAGGCCAAGTGACTTAATTATCAAACCTTTTGATGGGACAAAAAGGACCGTGTTCGGGGGGTCGACTTACCGATCAAGATAGGTCCCCAGGTATTTGAAGTCACTTTATTTATCATGAACATTAATCCTTCCTATTATTGTTTGTTGGGTCGTCCATGGACTCATGGGGCTGGTGTTGTCACTTCCACTCTTCACCAAAAGTTGAATTTTATGTTGAATGGGAAGGTGGTCATCATTTGTGGTGAAAAGGATTATATCCTCAGCCATTTGTGTTCCTTTCGCTATGTTGAGGTGGAAGGAGAAATCCATGAGGCCCCATGTCACTTTTGAAACAATGCAAGTTATCAGAGCTCCTCACAAGGAGGTTATGAAGTCGGAGGTCTCCATGTCATCTTATCGTCAGGCCCAAATGATTGTTCAATCTAGTCATACAGAAGGATGGGGAATAGTGTTGAATCTCTCTACTCAGACAAATAATAAAGGTTTAGGTTTCATGGTTGGTCAAAGCGTGTCAACTGCTATCCCTCTCAAGGTTCAAGGTATTCCTCCGCCAATTCAGTTTACCAACGGTGGGGTTATCCATGAAGAAGCTCATGCTGTGAGTGAGGATGGTGACAGTGATTGTGAGATGGAAAAGTGGGTTCGTCCTACCATGCCGAGTAAAAAGCTTGCTAACTGGTTTGCTGAGGAGGTCATTCATGTCATCCGTTATGAAGAGTAATTTTTATTTTATTTGTTATCATGCAATAATTCCTGAAGAGTTATCTACTGAGCTGATCAACTTGGGTATCGAAAATTCCGAAGAGAAGTCAAGATTGGGGCTGCTTTAAAAGACAATGTCAAGAGAAGATTGATTAAAATGCTCCGGGAGTATGCGGATATCTTCACTTGGTCTTATGAGGATATGCCTAGGTTGGATACAGATATTGTTATGCACAAACTACCTATTAAAGAAGAGTGTCCTCCTGTTAAACAAAAGCTTTGCAAAACTCTTCCTAAGATGTCTAAGAAGATCAAAGAGGAGGTTCAGAAACAATTTGATACTGGTTTTTTAAAAGTAACTTCTTAACCGCCGTGGATCGCGAATATTGTACCAGTTCCTAAAAATGATGGTAAAGTCAGAATGTGTGTGGACTATAGGGACTTGAACAGAAAAATCCCTAAAGATGATTTCCATTTACCACATATTGATATTCTGGTTGATAATTCTGCTCGAGCTAAAGTGTTTTCCTTCATGGATGGTTTTTCTGGATATAATCTGATCAAGATGGCACCAGAAGACATGGAGAAAACTACTTTCATTATACCTCGGGGAACATTTTGTTACAAAGTGATGCCCTTTGGATTGAAAAATGCAGGGGAAACTTATCAACATGCAATGGTCATCTCTTTCATGACATGATACATAAAGATATTGAAGTATATGTTGATGATATGATTGCCAAGTCTCAAACAGAAGAGGAACATCTTGTGCACTTGTTGAAATTATTTGAAACATTAAGGAAGTTCGGATTGAGTTTGAATCCTAATAAATGTACCTTTCGGGTGAGGTCAAGAAAATTATTGGGCTTCATCGTAAGCGAAAAATGAATTGAGGTTGATCCTAGCAAGGTAAAAGCTATATAAGAAATGCCTATTCTAAATACAAAGAAAGAGGTTCATGGTTTTCTCGGGAGATTGAACTACATTTCTAGATTCATTTCTTACCTTACGGCCACTTGTGAACAATTTTTCAAATTGTTAAAAAAAGATCAAACAGACATGTAGAATGACAATTTCCAGGCTGCATTTGATAGAATTAAAGAATATTTGTTGGAACCACCATTTCTTTCACCTCCACTGGAAGGTAGGCCCCTGATAATGTATTTGACAGTGTTAGAGAATTCAATGGGGTGTGTCTTGGGGCAACATGACGAGTCTAGTCGAAAAGAGCATGCTATATACTACCTTAGCAAAAAGTTTACCGATTGTAAAATAAGATACTCACTACTCTTGACAACTTGCTGCACTTTGGCATGGGTTGCTCTCCGACTAAGATAATATATGTTTACTCATACTAATTTGTTGATCTCTAAGATGGATCAAATCAAGTACATCTTTGAAAAGCCAGCTCTCACGGGAAGAATAACCCATTGACAGATGATTTTAACTGAGTATGACATCTAGTATACTACCCAAAAAGCTATCAAAGGTAGTGTGTTGGCTGATCATCTTGCTTATCAGCCCATGGAAGACGACTATCAGCCAATTTTGAATTTCCTGATGAATTCATCATCTGACTATCAGCCAAACCAGGATCACAATGGACGATGGTGGTCGATGGTGCCTCCAATGCGTTGGGTAATGGTGTCAGTGTTGTGATTACTTCTCCTGAAGATTTCCATATTCCTTTTACCGCCAGAATTTGCTTTGATTGTACAAACAATATAGCTGAGTATGAAGCTTGTATTTTTCTGTTAGAAGTTGTTATTAATTTACGAATCAAGATCTTGGAAGTATATGGGGACTCTTCTCTTGTGATTAATCAAATCAACAAAGATTGGGTGACTTGCAACCCAAATTTGATTCCATATCATGAGCATGTGTTGAAGCTGACCCCTTATTTTAACGAGATTACTTTCAATCATATTCCAAGGGAAGAGAATAACTTAGCATACTCCTTGGCTACTCTGTCGTCTGTGTTTAAATTTAGATGGGCAAATGAATCGCCATCTATCACCATCTTGAGGTTGGATGAGCCAACGTTTTGTCATGAAATAAAGAAGGTGTCATTGATAAGAAACCATGGTTCTACAATATCAAGAGATATCTTAAGACGAAAGAATATCCAGAGGATGCTTCTGTCACTGATAAGAAGACTCTGCAGAAATATGCAGCTAAGTTTTTCTTTGATGGAGATGTTTTGTACAAGAGAAACTATGATTCTGTTATGCTCAGATGCGTGGATAGACACAGAAAATATTATCATAGAAGAAATTCATGAAGGTTCCTTTGGAACACATTCCAGAGGGCATGCTACGATCATTCCAGGATCTATTACAAGTGTCAAATCTATCCTGATAAGATGCATGTGCCTCCCAATCCTCTAAATGTCTTAACTTCACCTTGGCCCTTCGCAGTGTGGGGCATTGACATTATTGGATATATTAATCCTACTGTGTCTAACAGGAATCACTTCATTCTGGTAGCCATCGACTCCTTCATTAAGTGGGTTAAAGCAATATCTAATGCCAACGTCACTAAACAGGTGGTTGCTCGTTTCATCAAGCATAATATCATTTGTCGGTACGCGGTTCTCGAGAATATTAATGCTAACAATGGGTTGAATCTCAACAATAATATGATGAAAGAGTTGTGCGAGAACTTTAAGATAAAGCATCACAATTCTTTTTCTTACCATCCTAAGATTAATGACGCGGTTGAGGCAACTAATAAGAATATTAAGATTGTGCAAAAAATGGTTGTCACCTATAAGGATTGACAAGAGACGTTTCCATTTGCTTTACATGGTTATCGTACCATTGTGTGCACTTCGACTGGGGCACCCCCCTTCTCGCTTGTTTATGGCATGGAAGTAGTACTGCATGTGGAAGTGGAGATTCCTTCTTTGAGGATAATGACAAATTCACAATTAGATGATGATGAATGGGTTCATAATATATTTGATCAACTGAATCTCATTGACGAGAATAGATTTACGGTTATTTTCCACTGACTGTTTTAAAGAGAAGGATGAAGAAAGCTTTCGACAAGAAGGTACGTCAGCCGAATTTTCAAGCTGGT
Organism: Vicia faba; assembly: GCA_948472305.1. Lineage (NCBI taxonomy): Eukaryota > Viridiplantae > Streptophyta > Magnoliopsida > Fabales > Fabaceae > Vicia > Vicia faba. The sequence continues at coordinate 1,220,221,401 of OX451739.1, read as the reverse complement.
GTTCTCGTGTTGAAGAGGATCTAGCCTCCCAACAATACATATTCTAGGGGTAAATGGGCTCCTAATTACGGAGGACCATATGTTGTAAACAACGTCTTTTCAGGAGGGTCTATGATGCTCACGACTATGGATGGAGAGGATTTCCCTCACCCTGTCAATGCAGATGTAGTGAAAAAGTGCTTCGTATAAAATGACCACTAATTTAACTGGCTCAGGAAAAAAAAGGCACCCCGCAAACCTAAGCGAGCATAGGTTCGGACAAAAGAAAGAGTTAATGAGTGAAAAAAAATTGTACACCCGCTATGTTGAACTTGTCAAATGCAATTTAGGGAAAAAAGGGTATCCCGGTGGATTGAAAACCCAGAAGGGAAATCCAGGAAACAATTAGGGATTAAAAGTGAATACTATGGTCAGTGTTGCTTCTATAATATCAACCTATATTGTTGTTGGGTTGGCTTGGGAAGTATCAGTCCAATTAGTTTATTCCGAAAGCAATATAAAAAGGAGCTTTGAAGTCATATGTTTGTAGCCGAGTTGTACTCGATAAATCTGCACTCACATTTCCATCTTTGTTTCCTCCTCTGTATGCTTTGTATGAAATTTCCCCATTTCAGGAATTACTTCTTGATGTAAATGCCTATTTACAGGAAAATCAATCAATAAAAGTGTTTTTCAAATTTTGCCAATTTGTTTTTATTTTAAAGTTTTGATTACAAAAGACGTTCATTGTTTTGATAAAATTTGCATTTAAAACATATAAAGCTTTACAGCACATGATACCAGTAAATGAAATTGCTTAGAGTTTCAGGTGTCTGATATGAAGGCTAAGCCGGACATCCCATACTGAGGCATGGTCTTATGATCTATACATTATGCAGGAAAGGGTCCAATATCCCCGATGAATGCTCATTTCTGTTCAGGATAAAATCATGTTATCTTCATCAGTGTCATATCCTCGTTTGAGTACAAGTTTTACGACTTACCTAGTGGAGTTCTAAATTTCCAATTGTAGTTCAAAGGTTTTCTTTTCATCCCCAAGTGGAGTTTATTACCTCTATTTGTCATCCCCGGGATGGTCTAAATATAATTATTTTCGTTCAAGAATTTAGGTGATCTCCAGTGAAAGCTTTTATTCCCAGTGAGGTTTTCCTCATCTGGAGGGGATTGGATTTGTGTCCCAAGGATTTGAGAGTTTGACCAGAGTTCAAGTTTATTTCGGAATTAGGATTTATGTTCGCAGTTTTCTCCCTAGAAGTTATTTGCCCAATAATGGAAATCTTCAGAAGTTGTTGAGTCTGAATTGGGATCCCCTACTGAAGTCCAGGATATTTCCTCTTTATAGGAGATTAGACGTGCGAAGATCTTCGTTTGCATGTTGATTGTATCCTTAGCAGTTGATCATTTCCAGATGTTCATCATGCATCAACATACATCATTTCATTGCATCTACCCAAACACGTAGCATCTCCATTGAATGGAGAATTACAAAAAAAATTCAAACATGCAAGATTATAAACCAATCATGTTCACTTTTTATAACCATATTGTTACGCACTCAGATTTGAACTATCTCGGCAACAAGCCGAGGGGTGATCCTATTTTGTTTCCCCAGCGGGGTCTGTTTGATTTACCACCATTCGGGTCTTTGACATTCTCCATTTTCCCAGTAAGTTGTGGTTTCTTCTTGCCATTGCAAGTATTTGGTCATTTTACTCGTGTTTACCTCGCCGTTAGAGTACAAGTAGGAATCAATGTATAACTTTTCCTTTTACTAAAGTATCTAAGTATCCATACTTGGTGTGTGGTAATATTAGACAGATGCCAATCTTAAAGAATCATGTCTTGTTTCTGGCATGAGGGATATTGTGTTCCTTGCACATTCCCAATATTTTCAAAAGGCTCGATCTGTGTGGGCAATTCATGTTAGAGTCCCATTTTGCTGGTTTCTTTCTTTTATCGAGTTCACGTTTGATCCTTGCCCACTGGATTTTAGCTTAGTCGGTTATTTGTCTTTGGTTTACCTGTGATAGGTCAGGTTTTCCTTCCATTAGCTGAGTTAATATTCTCTGTGAGATTCTGCAATGATCGGTCTCTCTATTGTGTATGTTAAATGTTGACCAGACATACATATCTTTATCCTCAATAAGTCCATTACAGGTTGGCGGTATTTCATCAAAAGTCTAACTCGGTTGGTCTTCTTCTCATAGAAAGTTTTCCTTCGCCCGATGTCTTTTTGTTTTAGGTCCATCTTCGCCCGGTGTCCCTTTTCGGTCAGTAGGTTCGTCTTTTCCTGATGTCCTCTTTCCTCTTGTAAGTTCACCTCCGCCCTGTGTCTTTCTGTTTTAGGTCCACCTTCACCAGGTGTCTCTTTTGGGTCGGTAGGTTCGTCTTCGCCTCATGTCCTCTTTCCTCTGGTAAGTTCACTTTCTCCTGGTGTCTTTCCATTTTAGGTCCACCTTCGTCCGGTGTCCCTTTTGGGTTGGTAGGTTCGTCTTTGCACGATGTCCTCTTTCTCCTGGTAAGGTCACCTTTGCCCGGTGTCTTTCCATTTTAGGTCCACCTTCGGCCGGTGTCCCTTTTTGTTGGTTAAGGTTCGTCTTCGCCCAATGTTTTCTTTTCAATAGTAAAGGTCACCTTCGCCCCGTGTCTTTCCGTTTTAGGTCCACCTTCGCCCGGTGTCCCTTTTGTTGGTAATTTCGCTTTTTCCCGGCAGGCTTCAAAGTACAAATTTCATGGTTCTATTGAATATTCAATCTTCTTCTAGCATGATTGTTGTAAAGGTTGTTGCTAACCTCACCCTCTGGTTAAAGATGATTGAATAGGGGTAGATGTTTCACCCTAAAATTTTCCATCTTCATTTTAGTAACATGGGTTATGCTTCATCATACGTATTCATAGATTTTCATGGTAAGGATTAGGGTATCTTGATTCCCAAGTTCTTCTGCAAGCTATAAAAGATGTTTGGTTTGTCAAATCAGTGCAAAAGAGGATCCCATTTCTTCAATCTATAAGATCTCTCAAGCTACAAATGTTTCTTATATTGCAAGATATGTCATTTGTCCCATATGATCATTAAATGCTGGAAGTTTATAAAGTTTTGTGAAGAATCACAATTCCACTGTCCATCTCTCAATATTAGGGTTTTGATCAGTTGAAGGGTTTGAGGCTTTTGAAATACAAATGTGTGAAGTATTACGTTCTCATCATCATATAGGACATCCTTGTTCAAAGAATTTCTAAACTTGTCAAGGAGAATAAGGGTTTTGAAGGTTGATCATTATATCCTAACACATAGGGTTAAGATTAGGGTTTTGATTTTAATTAGAAAATCTCTGACTTTTTGGGCAAGGCTTAATTCCATGCCTCTCTACATGTTGATAAGCACTTATCATTGAAAGACTGGGTGCCAATTTTGAGTGAAAGGAGTTCAATTGATAAAAAGTGGCGAAATGGTCATTTTTGACCAAAATTCAACCAAAGTCAAAGTTGACCAAGTGGACTTTTGATCAACTATCAATTCAAGTATCCTATTTTCATATTTTATGATCATTGGTATCACAAAATCAAGAGAAGAGGTCAAATTGGATATAACTTGTTCAAGAAGTTATTTGGACATTTAGAAAAGTTTCTAAGTCCTTAAGTCTCCATAGTAGTGGGCTTGGAACATCTATAACTTTCTCATTTTTTATCCAATGAATACAAACTCTACATGCTTGAAAGCTTGAGAAAAAACCTACAAGTTTTTCATTGTGTGTTCAAGTCCAAAAAATGAAGTATTTATGAGATAATGAAGTTAGAAGTTATGGCCACAAAGAGATGTCAAGTTACCTTCTCATTGGCAAGCCATGCACGTATTTTGATCAAACATGTGGTGTGCCAAATGTATGAGCTTATTTCTTCTAACCTAAGCATCAATTTCTAAGTATAATAAGAGCATATTATAGTTTTCCATGAGAGCTGATTATTAAACTTTGGATCACTCAAAATGGCCTAAGGTTGAGTGAGATATGGGCTTTTAAAGTTGGTACCTTGAACTGATCAAGCATCCCTTCATGTAGGCCCTTGCACGTGCGTGCAGTCTGCCTTTACCCATCATTACTTTTCCTCAACTTCTCTTCCTCATATCTATATCATATCAAATCCAATTTGAGAAATTCAAGATAGCATTATGATCTACATGGAAAGATATTTTCAAAGGCCCTTTAAGCAAAGAAATTGCGCGAGTTAATTAGAAGATTTTCAAGTTGAAACTGAGCTGGTCATGAATAAAATTTATTACATATCAGTTTTTGCTATTTTTGCACATGCTCTTAAGACACATGTTGTGCACGCCTATACTCTTTTTTATTTCACTATGAATGTCCAAAGCGACTGCAAGCTTGAACATTGAGCGCCCAAAACGCAACAATTACTGAAACTACCTCCAACGATTCTAATATAAAAAAGACATTCATACCCTTGCAAAGCTTCCTCAACGCACTTCGCTGGCTCTATAAAAGCTCATATTCACTCTCATTTCAGGAGGATGGCAAAAACACTCATACAAGAGCTCTGGAATTTCTCCTCGAAAGTTCAACTTTTCTCTTCCAACAAATTTTCTCTTATTCAAGGTTTCTCTCAAAATGTTTTCTCGAAGCTTCAATTCCTGCATAGCTACATCATAATTTAACTGAAAGAGAAAGGCCATTGGATATTCTTGCAAGTTCAGAGGCCTAGAATGAATTTTTTTTCCACTTTTTCAAGGTAAGTTGTTCTTGAACTTCAATTTGCATTGTACTTGGATTTCAAGATGTAGATCATTTATGATAGCATAGTTGGCCAGATCTTACATCTAATGAGTGTTTGCATCCATTTTGAAGTTTGAATCGTGCTCTACAACTCATGTTCAAACTGCTTGATACAATGATTTCATGATTAGTTTTTGTTTTAATCTTACAACAATTGAAGAAATTAATAGTATGTCCTCATTCCTTGTAATTTTCTGATGAACTATTATGTTTGGGTCTTTGGAGTTGATGGAGAAACAAGAGAGATCGATGGATCTGAAGTAGCTTGATTAAATTCTGATTTTACAAGTTCAAAACGTGTTGATTTCATTGATTTTCATGCGCGATTTTCTATTTGATTCGTACATCATTTTTAAAAATCTCATGATCTGAATCTGGCATATAAAACTGAATAAGTGTGTTAGGGGATGGCTCAGTGGCAGGAATGATTACGTGGCGTGTGCTAATTTAACATGACATGAATATCTTTTACATAGCGTTTCAGTTTAAACAGGTGTAATTGATTTTAGTTTTTTTTTTGAATTTTTAATACATTTTTAATTGTTTTCTTATTTTTGTTTAAATATTTTTCTCTTACTCATAAAATTAGAAAAAATATATTAGGCTTTCTTTTTTAGTATTTTTTTAATTTCTGAATTTTATTTCTTTATATCTTTTTTATAATAAAATAATTCAAATAAATTCAATTAGGGTTTTCTTCTTCATTAAAATTTTTATAATTTTATTTTTCAGCTTTTATTTATCCAAAAAGTATCAAAAATATATATTAGGTTCCAATTTGGATATATTTCATAAAAATAATTTGTCATTTTATTTACTCTTTTTTTGTCATATTGTGCAAATAATTTTCTTTTAATAACTTTCTTCAACAATGAAATTCCATAAAAATATCTTACTGGTTTTTAGGCATTAATGTAATTCTAAATGATTTTTATTTGAATTTACAATCCAATTTTCTTTCCTTTCTAATTTTAGAATTAATTTTGGTTTTTTAACCTTTATTCTTGCTTAGGTCTTAAGAAGCATTTTAAAACCCAATTTCTTTTACTTGTAAAATCAAAGAAAATTTGTTTAATTTCCTTGGATGAGTTAAAATAACAAATATCATTTTTGTTAAATTTTAACTTTTGGTTTTACATTTTACTCACAAATATTATACTAAGACTCTCTAGCTTGACCCTATTATTAACTAATCTTGGAAATTCCTAATCATTTCTAACCCCTCAAACTAATACATGGAATGTTAATCATGTTTCTGACTTTTACAAATCCTTTAGAAATTTAGGTTTTAATTGGAACAATTTTTATAATTTGTCTTCCATTTTAAACTAATTTTGATTAGGGAGTATTTTAGGGTTTTACCTTATACTTCATAGTTTGGGGATTGAGTCTATCTTTCTTCATTTTCTCATACCTCTAATACCTTTCTCTCCCATTCAACCTTGGTATTTCTTATCCACCTCTTTTGGTGTTTTTAAAGATTTCCATCCCTTGTTTTGTTTAATATCGTTGATTGATCTTGAAGTTAGGTCATCTCTTTTCTCTTCTCTGTTAGACCCACCTCTTGTATACTCCCCATAGGATCTTTAAATCAATCATTCCTAAAGTTTAAGTTGAATACACCTTAGGCTCATATCCATGTATGCTAATATTAGGTAGATACTTCCCCCTCCCATCCTCAACTATAGGGTCAATATTGCATGACAACTCTAGGGTTATGTTGCTAGTCTCCCCTTAGACCTTTCTTTCTCCTTTGAATTTGCATTAAAACAAAACTCCTTTTCCTAGAAAACTTCAAAACACATAAAAACTACTGATGAGAATCATACCTTTGTTGAGCATGGGAGATGATAAGCGGGTTTCTTCTCGATCTTATTTTTTTTTCTATTCTAAGCCTTGGTGTGGTTCAAATCTCAAAGGTCGAATTGCGGAAGAAGGCGGAGTTAGTATTGTTCATTAAAAATACAAACCAACAAAACTTTCAAAGCCGAACTACAGCTGCTCTAATTCCTTAAAAGGGATAAGTAGGCATTGGGTTAGGGCCTGAACGAGCAAAAAATTTATTTTCCCTACATTCATTTTCTCTTTTGTTTTGCATGCATTCCCCCTTTAGCATCTTTTAGCTCTTAAGCTTTAGACCTAGATTTACACACCCTTCGATCAGAACAAACATAAGTGGATCTTTTAGAGTACTATAACGTGTGGGGTGCTAATACCTTCCCCTCGCGTAACCGACTTTGTTACCCGATCTCTATGGTCGCAAAACCATGATTTCACCCCTTCAGGTTTTGTACATGTTTTCCTTCCCCATCCTGAGGGATAAAAGATGTTCGACGACGACTTCATTGAATTTCATCTTTGATGATTTCTGCCGGTTGTTTCAGATATCACTTTTGATAAACCAAACACCAAAATAAACCCCTTGCCTTTACATGGTGGACCAGCGGTGAATGAAATTGTGGTGGTCACTAACATTGGGGAATCCAGGCGAGCGAAGGCTCCAATAGACCTTTTGAAATAATATTTCTTTGAATGTGGGTTCCTTTTGGAACACAAAGATGCTTTTAAGAAGATGTTAAAAAATTTGGTGGATCAAGGGATAATCCAATTTGGGTAATACCCTAAAGAAGAATACGTAGCTGCGATCGATGGATGAATAAAGAACCCATTGATAATTCATTTCCAAGGGCGAAACCCTAATAATAATACTCTAGTTATACCATGGGAAGAGTCAATAGAAGCACCGGTGATCATATCACGCCAAACTCTGAGAATTCCAGTAGTTCCAAAGACTTTAATGGTGATTAGGGGGCTATCTCCTACCCCTTACAAGAGTATCAAAGTAGTACCATGGAGTTATCATTAAACTGTATCTGTCAATGGTTTAAAATCAGAATGTGAGACATCAATAAGTCAAGGACCTGCAATCATAAATAAAGTAAGAACAAGGGGCATGACTCGCAGTGGTAGAATCTATGATCCTGAACCAGAGAAGAAAAATGATGTTATGGTTAACAGTAAGGGGAAAGATATGATAAAGGCAGGCCAAGGACAAGAACCTCCGAGAAAGAATTTTACTAACTCAGAAGCGGAATAATTCCATAAAATAGATAAGAAGAGTTATTATAAGGTGGTGGATCAGCTACACCAAACCACGGCCAAGATTTCAATACTCTCGTTGCTCCTCGATTCTGAAGCACACCGAAATTCTCTAATAAAGTTCTAAGTTATGCTCATGTTGAAAAGGAGATTACAGTGAATAATTTTGACAATGTCGTTGCAAACATAACATATGGATCATACTTAGGATTTAATAACAACGAGTTTCCTCCAAAAGGTAGAGCCAACAACAAGACGTTTCACATTTTCATTCAGATAGGTGGAAATAACCTATCTAAGGTACTCAGTGATACTGGTTCCGCTCTAAATATGTTCCTGAAATCCAGCTTGATGAAGTTAACCATAGATGTGGTTGTTATAAGGCCAAGTTTTATGATAGTCATAGCTTTCGATGGTTCTCAAAGTACAGTGTTTGGAGAAGTGGAACTACCTATCAAGATCGGCCTGCATATGTTTTATATCACTTTTCAATTAATTGATATAGAACCAGCATGTACATGTTTACTCGGACGACCTTGGATTCATGCAGCGGGGGCCGTTACTTCAACTCTATATCAGAAATTGATGTTCCTCATTGAAGGAAGATTTTTTATAATCGAGGGTAAAGAGGAAATCTTTGTTAGTCACATAGAGTCCTAGAGATATATCATTGCGGATGAAGACTGCATAACAATACCATTTCAAGTCTTAGAGGTTGCTTCAATGGTGACCTTACCTATGGAAAAAAACAAGAAACCTACCGTGCCTTCGTGGAGAGATTTGCAAATAGTTGTGAAAGATGGAACCTTAAAATGTTGGGGATAACTTGTGGAAATACTGAAGAAGAAAAATCGTTTTAGTTTGGGCTATGAATCATCAAAGGCTACTCTGAAAGGCAATGAGCAATTTCCTCCGATCCAGGAGACATTCATCAACAAAGTGGAAGAGCATGGTGGGCAAGTGTCAATGATATCTATCAAGAGCAGTACCAAAAGAGCATGTGACTTGATTCGCGAATGTGCTCCAGGAGAAGAGCTCAAGAATTGGACAACCGTTGAGATTCCAAAGATCTTTTTCTTTCCAAAGTAATTTTTCTTGTTTTTGAAAGAACTTATGTCAAGCCCGAGGCGTAGGGATAGCTTGTAAGGGTCCCCCATTTTGTTTAAAACAGTATTCATAATTAATAAAATTTATATTTTGCATTCAATTAAGATCAATGTCTTTCTCTTGCATTTATCTCTTATATTTTAAAAATGGAAATGCTTTTCTTCATATTCATTTCCAAATTCACATACTAAAAACTGTGTCAAAACATGATAAATGTGTACATCCATGTCTAAAATCATCGATAAGGTTATTACTGCTATACGATATAATTTTGATGCACCCATAAACCAAGCGGGGGAGGAAGATGATGAATATCTGGAACTCTTTTAAGAATTAACGAGGGAATTAGAGTAAAAGGATGATAATATACAACCATACCAAGAGACCATTGAGACCATCAAACTTGGCACAAAGGAGGATCTAAAAGAGATTAAGTTAGGGGAAACATTGGAGTTTAGCGTCAAAGAAAGACTGATAAATTTTTTACAAGAATATATGGATATATTTTCCTGGTCTTACAGAGATATGCCAGGATTGGATACATATATTGTGGTGCATAGACTACCTCTCAAGGAAGGTTACTCTCCAGTTAGACAGAAGCTCAGAAGAACTCATCAAGACATGTCTAGCAAGATTCGATAAGAAGTCTTTAAACAATTTGATGCAGGGTTCTTAGCTGTGGTAGATTATCAACCTTAGATATCTAACATTTTACAAGTACCCAAGATGAACTGGGTCGTTAAAGATGACAATAAGAATATCAAGAAAATCATTTAGAAAATGGTGAAGACATAGAAATATAGGCACGAATTGCTCCCTTTCGCTCTACATGGCTATCGTACTTATGTACATACGTCAACAGGTGCAACTCATTTCTCTCTCGTATATGGCATGAATGCGGTACTCCTTGTTGAAGTAGAGACTCCATCACGACGGGTTCTAATGGAAACAAAGCTTGAATAAGCAGAATGGGTTTAGACTCGACTTGATCAACTTAACCTCATTGAAGAAAAATGCTTGACAGCTTTGTGCCATGGTCAGTTGTACCAAAAGGGGATGAAGAAAGCATTTGACAACAAGGTTCGTCCTTGAGTATTCAAAGAAGGAGATTTGGTGCTCAGGAAGATTCTACTACCTCGCCTTAATTCATCTGATAAATGGATACCTAACTATGAAGGTCCGTATGTGGTAAAAACAACATTTTCGAGTGGTGGTCTTATCCTCACAATAATGGATGGGTAAGAACTTCCATATCCGGCGAACTCTGATGCAGTAAAAAGTATAATGTATAAAAAGTTCGCTAAGTTCAAACCCTAAATGGGCGTCTTAGGAAAAAATTAGAGTCTCGGTGGATTGAAAACCCAAAAGGGCGGTCTAGATAGAAATTAGGGATATAAAAAACAAATATACTGCAATCTAAGAACCACGACCCCAACTAGAAGGAGATGGATTAATCCAAATCATTTGAATCAGAAGCAAAGGAGATTGGAACTATCAAAAGGACATTGGAGAAACATAAGTACCAATTATCATTTTCATTGCCATTTTTAGTTTTATTAAAACTTTATGTGATTACCTCTTTTTAGGAATTTCATCTTCTACTTCCGCCTATTGAGAGGCATATTTATCAATAAATCATTTAATTTTTTAATCTTTCAATTTTGTTTTTCCTTTTTCGAACTTGTTTGCAAAATACTACGATTAATTCTAGTGAATACTGTGTTGAAATCATTTTGGGGATTTTTCAAACAAAAGCATTCGATAAAACATCAAAAGGAATTTTAGTTAGAAAAAACATCGAAAGAAAATCCACGAGTATGTCCACGCCTGCCACTATAGCCACATCCACACCTATGTCCATGACTGTGGACACGCCCATGCCTATGCCTGCGATACAAATATCAAAACCATGCTAACACTTATTCGTCTTATTCAAATAAACTTAAAAATACCACGACAACACAACATACAACATTGGGGAGTTGGTGACACAAAACTAATGGTTTAAAAGGATAGAATATTAAAACATTTACAACAATCATTTGGTGCATATACAAACATTCGGGGCATATACTTGGTGCATATATAAACATTTAGGGCATATATAAAATATGTAGTGCATACACATTTTGGGGTTCCATATCAACTTACAGCATTATGCATCGTACATGGCATTTTTTACATCCATTTTTGTTATGTACGAACTTTCTTAGGGCCCGTCATTGGATTATCTGGTCCACAAAAAAATGAAAACATTGGTTGAGAACAGGCACAACCGGTAAACTCCGATCTTATTTTTTGTCTAGTTATCTAAGACGCGATTACCAAAACACTCTTCAATTATCTATCCTCTAGGTTGTGGCAGGGATGCAAATTTTTAGGATTACATTATTTATCCTCTAGGTCTTGATAAATACGTAAGACTACCTTCGTGCAGTTTATCCTCTAGGTCGTGATAAACGAACAAACTTTTCGATCATTTATCCTCTAGGTTGTGGCAGGTGTATGAATTATCAGGTTTATGTTATTCATTCTACAGATCGTAATGAATACACTAGTCTATCTTTGTGTCGCTTATCCTTTAGGTCGTGATAAAAGCACAAACTTTTTCAATTATTTATCCCCTAGGTTGTGATAGGTATGAAAAATTCCAGGGTTACACTATTCATCCTTTAGGTTGTGATGAATACATAAGCATATCCATGTGTCATTCATCATATAGGTCATGATAAATGCACAAATTCATCCTCGTATTGTTTACTCTCTAGGTTGTAGTAAACATAATGAAACATGAGATATAAATCATTGTGTTAGTCTCTATGCGGAAATGTATTATCAAACTCTGTTTTATTCTTCCCCTAGGCTGTAATGAATAGACAAAATTTGCATCTTAGGCTTACTATGTTAGTCTCAAAGCATTATTAATTCAATTTTCAAACTGGTGTTATTTACCTTCTAGGTTATGGTAAATACGTGAAAAATAATCGTTCACTTTTAGGTATTGACAATTATCCACGTCGTCGTATCTACGTCAAATCAAAACTTTTTGTTCAAAATCTCATAAGATGATACATCATCATATGTGCCTATTTTATCAATACTCTCGGGAATGTTGTATAACATATCCTTATAATCTTTTGGTCAAATTTGGGGTCTTCCATTATTTAATAAACCTCTGACTCGAATGTGCAAGAACTGCGTATTTTCGCACCCTTCAATCAAAGGGTAGTTAAATAGGAACAGCTATCATACCCCAAATTCTAACTCTGATATACTTGAATGTTTTCTGCTTTTGCATAAGTCTACAGGTACAAGAATGCTCTCTGATACACTGAAGCCCAAAGACATGATACTCTGATCCAAAGCAAAGCTCTGATAAAGCTCTGATATTCTGATCTGAAGTTCTGACATTCAAAACTCTAACATTCTGATGTTCAAGAATTCAATAAAGATCTGATCCTGAAGAACTCTTGGAATTAAAAAGGGAAGTAATAAATTCAGGGGTTGTATCTCTGATCCTATCTCTGATATCTCTTTATCCCTTATCTTTGATAACTCCTTATTTAATTCTGATGCAACTTATCATTTAGTTATCTCTAATACTTTTTCACGCTATTTTCAATTTAAAATATCTAGTTTTTGTTATCATCAAAAAGGGGGAAATTGTTAGAGGAAAGTTTGAATCTACTACCCTAAGTTTAAGTTTTGATGATAACAAAATGAAAAGATATATTAATTATGTGATTCATGTAAGAACTATTTGCTACCTAAAATATTATTTTCTGTTTTGCAGAAACTCTGATAGGTATCAACAAGAGTACATCATAATCAGCATCAGAATATTGGTTATCAACATCAGCATCAGAAGATGCTATATCAGATACCAAGATCAGAAGAACAACTCGCTTATGCTGAAGCTTGATGAACAGAACTGCGCTCAACACTCTGAACTCTGATAAAGACAACAATAGTTCATCAGCACTTAAGCAGCGTCAGAATGAGCCAAAGCCAGAACACGCTTAGTTGCAACGGTACTGTGCATTCAAGACGAGTTATTACCAATGGCATCATTCCAGACAAGATCTGCTTAATAAGGAAAGATTGTTATTGGCATTGAATCAGAATTATTGCTCCAACGTTCACTAATTTCAATGATATATAAACAAGTCAATGAAGATTGAATTGGCTAATGCTCTACAACATTTTCCACGCCTAAAAGCTATTCATCATCTTCTTATTCTCAGTTTGCTAAAAGCTCCATATTTCCTTACTCATTATTTTAGCAATCTAGTTTCCATAAGCTTAAGTTGTGTAGTATCACAGTTGTGATAAACAGTTTTGTAGAAAACATTCAGACACCTAGATTTCAATTCATTGTAAGAAAGTGATTCCTTGACAAACCAGTTTGTGGTTTGCATCAAGAAGGATTTAGCAGTTGTTAAAGCAGATTGTAATATTCAGTTGAATATAGTGGATTAAGACCTCGTTGGAGAGAGGTGAAATCACCTTGACGGGTGGACTGGAGTAGTTTGAGATCAAACGAACCAGGATAAAAATATCGTGTTCATTGCATTGTTTTTCAGTTTTACAATTCAACCCCCCTTCTTGTGTTTTTCACTTCTTCAATTGGCATCATAGCACCTGGTTCTGAGCTAAAACACTTAACCGTGTCAGTACAAGATCCAGTGTCAGAAAAACACAATGGCAGGAACTTATTCACACACCAGTAAAGACAACCATGAGGATAGAGACAGATTCAGCGGAAAACCTCGAGTCTTTGATGGAGAAAATTTTGATTACTGGAAAGACAGAATTGAAAGCTTCTTTCTGGCACATGATGCTGATCTGTGGGATATGGTGACAGATGGATACACGCACCCTGTCAATGCAAGCGGTCAGAAGATTGATATGAAAGCAATGTCTGACCAACAAAAGCGTGACTTCAAAAATCACCACAAGGCCAGAACCATCCTTCTCAGCGCCATCTCTTATGCTGAATATGAAAAGATCTCCAACAGAGACACAACAAAGAACATGTTTGACTCACTTAGAATGACACATGAGGGCAACGTTCAGGTCAAAGAAACTAAAGCTCTTGCGCTCATTCAGAAGTATGAGGCATTCAAAATGGAAGAAAGTGAATCCATTGAAACAATGTTCTCAAGATTCCAGATTTTGGTAGCTGGTCTCAAGGTTCTGGACAAAGGTTACTCTACTGTTGATCACGTCAAGAAAATCATCAGAAGCTTACAAAAGTAGTGGAGGCCAATGGTTACAGCTCTGAAGCTAGCAAAAGATCTCAACAAAATTTCTCTGGAGGAACTTATCAGCTCCCTCAGAAGTCATGAGATAGAGCTAGAAGCTGATGAACCCCAGAAGCAAGGTAAGCCTTTAGCATTAAAATCTAACAAAAAATTTGAGTCTAAAGTTTTGGAGGCAGTTGAAGAAACATCTGATGGATCCTCATCAGAAGAAGACGAACTCTCCCTCCTCTCCAGAAGAGTGAATCAACTGGGGAAGCAGAGGCAAAGGAAGTTCAGGAATCCCAGAAGATCTGATCAGAACGAGTCTTCTTCCAGATACAGAAGGACAGATTCTTCCTCTGGATACAGAAGATCTGAAGGCTCCTCAGGAAGCAGAAAGCCAAACACCATGGACATCATCTGCTATGAGTGCAATGAGCAAGGACACTACAAGAGTGACTGCCCAAAGCTTCAAGGGGAAAAGCCCAAAAAGAAGTTTGGAAGAGAAAAGAAGAAAAGTCTCATGGCTACATGGGATGACTCTGACTCGTCTGAAGCTGACTCAGAATCAGATGATGAGAGAGCCAACATAGCTCTCATGGCCAACATTTCAGAAGATAGTGAAGCTTCCGAATCAGACTCAGAATCAGATACTGAAGAGGTATTTCCTGACTTTGCAGTTAATTTTACCAAGGCTGAACTTGCTGAAAGCCTTAATGAAATTTTGGAAAGGTATCAGCAGATTAGAGTTAAATTCAGAAACCTGAAAAGGAATCTTGAATCTGACTCTGATAAGACTGAGAGTCTTAAATTGGAAAATTCTGAGCTGAGAAATGAAATTTCAAAATTAGAAAATGTTTTACAAAACTCTCAGAAAGAACCAATTTCTGAAACTCCCAGCAGTGCTGATGAGATCATCAAGGAGTATGATCACATTTTCTAGAAGTTCCTTGCTAAAAGCATAGATAGAAGCAAAATGCCTTCAATGATCTATGGAGTTAGCAAAAACGGCAGGAAGGGAATAGGATACCAAGGTAAAGTTCCTACACCAAAGAATGTCATGGATTTAACCATTAAACACACTCCTCTGAACTCACATTTTGTGTATGGTCACACACATGATATTAAATACACTAGCAGTAAGTATTCTGTGAAACCAAAATTCAACCAGAGTTTTGGTAAATCTAACAAATCAGGACCCAAGAAAATCTGGGTACCTAAGGATAAAATAATACATGTTGCAGATATCTTTAGCAGCAAATCAGAAACACCAGTCATGGTACCTGGACTCTGGCTGCTCGCGACACATGACGGGAAGAAGGCATATGTTCCAAAGCCTGGAACTTAAGCCTGGAGGCCACGTTGGCTTTGGAGGCAATCAGAGGGGAAAGATCATTGGCTCTGGAACTGTAGGTAATGGAAATCTTCCCTCTATTAATAATGTTCTGCTAGTAGATGGATTAATGCATAATCTGTTATCCATAAGTCAATTAAGTGATAACGGTTATGATATAATCTTTAATCAAAAATCATGTAAAGCTGTTAGTCAGAAAGATGGGACTATCCGGTTTAATGGAAAGAGGAAAAACAACATTTACAAAATCAAACTTTATGAACTGAAAAGTCAGAATATAAAGTGTCTTATGTCTATTAACAACGAGCAGTGGATCTGGCATAGAAGATTGGGGCATGTTAGTATGAGAAGAATATCTCAGATTAACAAACTCAATCTGGTCAGAGGACTTCCTAATTGGAAGTTCAATTCAGATGCTCTGTGTGAAGCATGTCAGAAAGGTAAGTTTGCAAAACCTTCTTTGAAATCTAAAAATGTTGTTTCTACCTCTAAGCCATTAGAACTTCTGCACATTGACATATTTGGACCAGTTAAAACTGCTTCAGTCAGTGGCAAGAAGTATGGGTTAGTAATCGTAGATGACTATAGCAGATGGACATGGGTAAAGTTCTTAAGACACAAGGACGAGTCACACTCTGTGTTTGTTACCTTTTGTAACCAAGTTCAGAATGAAAAGGATCTTAGAATCGTTAAAGTCAGAAGTGATCATGGTAGAGAGTTTGAAAACAAAGATTTTGAGTCATTCTTTAATGACAGAGGCATTCTGCATGATTTCTCTTGTCCTAGAACTCCCCAACAAAATGGAGTTATAGAACGAAAGAACAGGACATTGCAAGAAATGGCCAGAACCATGATCAATGAGACAAACATTGCTAAGATCTTCTGGGCAGAAGCGATAAACACAGCGTGCTACATTCAGAATAGAATCTCAATAAGACTTATTCTAGAAAAGACTCCATATGAATTGTGGAAGAACAGAAAGCCCAACATTTCATATTTTCATCCATTTGGATGTACCTGTTTTATGTTAAATACAAAGAATTATTTGAACAAGTTTGACTCTGAAGCACAGAAGTATATTATGTTAGGATACTCTGAACGCTCAAGAGGGTACAGAGTATACAATACAGAAACACAGATTGTGGAAGAATCAATCAGTGTTTGTTTTGATGATAAGCTTGACTCTGAAAAGTCAAAGCAGAATGAAGTTTTTGCAGGTATGGAAATTGAATTTACAGGTTCTGAAGACAAGTCATCAGAAGCTCTCAACACAGACACTCCTTCAACTTCTGAAAGGAACACTGCTAGCAATCCTGCAACAGCTGTTGATCAAACTCAGAAGAGATTACCCAGAAGCAGCTTGGATCACCCTGAAGAAACTATCTTAGGAAGAAAGGAAGATCCAATCAGAACAAGAGCAAGCTTCAGAAACTCTGAAGAAACCCTCATGGGACTTGTGTCTCTGATTGAACCTTCTTCTATTGATGAAGCACTTCTGGACAACGACTGGACTCTAGCAATGCAAGAAGAGCTGAATCAATTCACCAGAAATGACGTATGGGATCTCGTTCCCATACCAAAAGGATTCAACGTCATTGGAACAAGATGGGTGTTCAGAAACAAGCTAAATGAACAACGTGAAGTCATCAGAAACAAATCACGACTGGTAGCATAAGGTTATAGTCAGCAAGAGGGGATAGACTATACAAAAACCTTTGCTCCAGTCGCCAGGTTAGAATCTATCAGACTTTTAATTTCATTTGATGTTAATAGAGGCATCACTCTGTATCAGATGGATGTCAAGAGTGCATTCTTAAATGGTTATATAGAAGAAGAGGTTTATGTGCACCAACCCCCTGGTTTTGAAAATACAAAACGTCCAGAACATGTCTTCAAACTAAAGAAGTCACTATATGGTCTGAAACAAGCTCCCAGAGCTTGGTATGAAAGACTAAGTAACTTTCTGTTAGAAAATGAATTCACTAGAGGGAAGGTGGACACTACCTTATTCTGTAAATCAGTTAAGAATGACATCTTAGTCTGTCAAATTTATGTTGATCACATTATTTTTGGATCTACTAATCCTTCTCATGGAAGAAAATTTGCTAAGTGTATGCAGGCAGAATTTGAGATGAGCCTCATGGGGGAACTGAAATTCTTTCTAGGAATTCAGATCAATCAAACTCCAGAGGGAACTTACATTCATCAGAGAAAATATATCAGAGATCTTCTGAAGAAATTTAACCTCTCAGAATGTAAGCCATCAAAGATTCCGATGCATCCCACGTGCATTCTGGAAAGAGAAGAGGTAAGCAAAAAGGTAGAACAGAAGGGCTACAGAGGTATGATTGGTTCTCTCCTTTATCTGACAGCTTCAAGACCTGATATCTTATTCAGAGTATGTATTTGTGCTAGGTTCCAATCAGATCCTTGAGAATCTCACTTAACAGCTGTTAAGCGAATTCTAAAGTATCTGAAAGGTACTACTAATCTGGGTTTATTTTATAGAAAATCTAGTGATTACAACTTAGTAGGCTACTGCGATGCTGACTTTGCTGGAGACAGAGTAGAGCATAAAATTACTTCTGGAAGCTGCCAGTTTCTGGGAGAAAATTTGATCTCTTGGTCCAGCAAAAGGCAATCCACAATTGCGATATCAACAACAGAAGCTGAGTACATAGCAGCAGTAGGATGTAGCACACAAATCCTCTAAACTATACCAAGTTCCTTTCAGAACACCCCTTACACCAGTGAAGAATTTGGAAGTGTTGTCTGAACTGATTGTTGACTTCAACGGTCTGAAAGAAAATGATTTTGACTTGACGGAAGAAGTTAGGGCACAGAAATGGGAGAGATACTTTGACAGGTTGGTTGGACCAACGTTCCCAGCCTTGGTCAAGGAGTTCTGGATTCATGCGTCCTCATCAACGCATCAAGTCACCTCCTACATAATGGGAAAGAAGATTGTGATCACTGAGGATCACATAGCAAAATTGATTGGTTACAGTGGCGGTGGCGTCCGCTGTATTGATATGGTTGAAAGATGCTCTGACGTTGGTGTCATAGCAGAACAGACTTTCACCCTTGGGGTGCCCAGCAGCAAAACCAGAGACTTAAAGGATCACCACAGAGTTTGGGCGAAGATCATTCTGGGGTGTTTTAATCACAGGAAGCCAACAAGTTCTCCTGATTATATAAATATAGATCAGTAGTTTCTGATCTACTTTATTAATCAGAAGGTAAAAATCAACTTGGCTCATCTTCTGTTTAACCACCTCAGGACTAGCGTCAAGGAGACCAGGGAAGAAGAAAGAACCAAGAGGGATTGGATACCCTTTGGGAGGTTAATATCAGATATTCTGACTGAGAATAGGCTGATAGAGCACCTCATAGAAGCTCAAGAATTAAGTACTATTGAACCAACTGTTGGCAAGCCTCTGAACGCGAAGAATCTGAAGAAAATGAAACTGATAGAGAATATCAGAAAGGAGCCCAGTGTTACTCCTCTTGCTGACATCACCAGCAGAAGAGTCCCTCTGGACAACTTTCCATTATTCTCTGAGATAGAATCTAAACCAGTGGTGGTTCTCAGATACTTGGACGCGTGCAAGGCTGATTGTACAGATCCCAAGCTGAATATCAAAGATCTGCACCAACCTCAACCAGAAGTTTCACTGAAGAAGACGAAGAAAAGGAAGGCCACTTCAGAAGGATCATCCCAGCAGACACCCAAGAAAAGAGGTAATTTATCTGCTGCTTCTATTTTAAATTCTTCTGCTATTCCAACATCAATCCCAACCCCAGCTTCACATGAAATTCCAATCCCCATACCAACTATAGATGAAACCGAACCAGAAGATGACCCTTCTGAGTCACTGACACTCAGAAGACCCCGCACCAAACATCCCAAACCAACAACTTCAACAACATCAGAACTTGACAAAGTTCTGTCTGACATTGATCAACGTGTTTCTGATCACCTCTCAAATAATCCAAACACTGAACCAGAAATTGCCCACTCTCCTCAACCAGAACAACCTCTCTCACCCATACCAGAAGAACCACAAATTCCTGAACAACCATAAATTCCCCCTCCTTCTCCACAACCAGCAATTCCTCCTCCCTCTCCCCAACCAGAAATTCATCCATCATCACCTCAACCATCACCTCCTCCATCACATCCTCAACCTGAGTTTCATCATTCTGAAACTCCATCTCTTGAACCTCATTCTCCTCAATCCTCTGAGCCACAACCTCTGGCAATTCAGCTGCCATGTGGAACAACTGTAACCATGGTCCAGCTGCCATCCTCGCCAGAAACTACCCCTCCAAATACTCCAAAAACCCCACACAGTCCAATTATTATTTCTGACTCTCCCACTCCATCTCCCAAACAAACATCTCCCAAACAAACTACAGAAGACCCCAGCAGGACCTTCATCGATTTAACAATCCTTGACCGTCTTGCTGATCTCAAACATAAAATAGCCATTCCAAAACCAAAACAGCCAGATGTTGGCTCTGGCATTGTGAATTTTGAAACAGGTTTGCAGCAATGGATTGCTTCTATGAAGCAAGTCTGTCCTGGAATGATTGATCCTGCTGCCTCAGACCAGCTCTGGTCACGTTTCAGAATTTGGGTACGTGCTGAAGCCCTCAAGTTGCAGGATATCAACTATGAGCAGGCACAACAGAACTTCAGCAAGCTGCTAAAGGAAGTTGAAAGTCTGCTTCCACAGGAAGACGTGCTCCTTCTGGATAGTGAGCCATGGTCTGAGAAGCGTCTAGCTTCAAAAGTGCAGCCATAAGAAGATCAGACAGTTCAAGCTAAAGTCAGACAAGCTGAAGATGTTGCAGAAAGCTCTCAGAAGCCTTCTGCTTCTGATGTTTCTCAAGCTGCCTTGGACAGGCAGACTCTGGAAGAGCTGAAGCTGAATGATATTCGTCTACAGCAAAGAATGGATGAAAATGATCAGAAGATGAAGGAAAGGATGGATGTGCAGGACAACAAGATAGATACAGTAGTCAGCATGGTGCACAAGAAGACTGAAACTGCTGATCAGATTAAGGCAATGCTGGAGACTCTGTTCACACGCTTTCCTCCCCAACCTTAGTCTTTCATTCATGATATTTTCAATGTTTTTATTTGCATATCCTTTGTACTGTTTTGTCTGGCTCTGAATATTTTAACATATAACAAGTTTTTCTGCTCTAATCGTTTTAGCACATTACTTACACTTTTTGATTGCTGACAAAAAAGGGGAGAACAAGAATGATATTTTTCAATAACGGATTACTGAGAGAAAAAGTCTCAAACATTCTAACTCTGATATACTTGAATGTTTTCTGTTTTTGCATAAGTCTACAGGTACAAGAATGCTCTCTGATACACTGAAGCCCAGAGCCCTGATACTCTGATCCAAAGCAAAGCTCTGATAAAGCTCTGATATTCTGATCTGAAGTTCTGACAGTCAAAACTCTAACATTCTGATGTTCAAGAATTCAATAAAGATCTGATCCTGGAGATCTCTAGGAATTAAAAAGGGAAGTAATAAATTCAGGGGGAGTATCTCTGATCCTATCTCTAATATCTCTTTATCCCTTATCTTTGATAACTCCTTATTTAATTCTGATGCAACTTATTATTTTGTTATCTCTGATACTTTTTCACGCTATTTTCAATTAAAAATATCTAGTTTTTGTCATCATCAAAAAGGTGGAGATTGTTAGAACAAAGTTTGAATCTACTACCCTAAGTTTAAGTTTTGATGATAACAAAATGAAAAGATATATTAATTATGTGATTCATGTAAGAACTATTTTCTACCTAAAATATTATTTTCTGTTTTGCATAAACTCTGATAGGTATCAGCAAGAGTACATCATAATCAGCATCAGAATATTGGTTATCAACATCAACATCAGAAGATGCTATATCAGATACCAAGATTAGAAGAACAACTCGCTTATGCTGAAGCTTGATGAACAGAACATGCGCTCAACACTCTGAACTCTGATAAAGACAACAATAGTTCATCAGCACTTAAGCAGCGTCAGAATGAGCCAAAGCCAGAACACGCTTAGTTGCAATGGTACTGTGCTTTCAAGACGAGTTATTACCAACGACATCATTCCAGACAAGATCTGCTTAATATGGAAAGATTGTTATTGGCATTGAATCAGGATTATTGCTCCAACGTTCACTAAATTCAATGCTATATAAACAAGTCAATGAAGATTGAATTGGCTAATGCTCTACAACATTTTCCATGCCTAAAAGCTATTCATCATCTTCTTATTCTTAGTTTGCTAAAAGCTCCATATTTCCTTACTCATTATTTTAGCAATCTAGTTTTCATAAGCTTAAGTTGTGTAGTATCACAGTTGTGATAAACAGTTTTGTAGAAAACATTCACACACCTAGATTTCAATTCTTTGTAAGAAAGTGATTCCTTGACAAACCAGTTTATGGTTTGCATCAAGAAGGCTTTAGCAGTTGTTAAAGCAGATTGTAATATTCAGTTGAATATAGTGGATTAAGACCTCGTTGGAGAGAGGAGAAATCACCTTGACGGGTGGACTGGAGTAGTTTGAGATCAAACGAACCAGGATAAAAATATCGTGTTCATTGCATTGTTTTTCAGTTTTACAATTCAACCCCCCTTCTTGTGTTTTTCCCTTCTTCAGTTGTGTTTTGGGCCATCAAAAATATGATGACCCATTAAGGGTTGACTTTTTTTATTTAAACAGAAGAAGGGGGTGCACGTTTTGATCAATGGCACATTTGTCTATTATTGCATCAGTTGTCTTAATAAAAGGGTTATTGAATCATTTCTACAGACCGACCCATTAAGGGTTTGAGCCAATTACATTAGGAAACTGTTGACTGGAGTCAACATTAACTTATATTTGATATTATTTACTATTATTAACGTTACTATTTAGTTTTATTATAACTATTGTTTTATTATAAAAATTTTAATTTTATTTTTATTTTACCAAGTCAACCTAGGGTTTTCGAAACCCTTATTCAAGCGGCGATGTCCTTCTTCGTTAAGAAATGCGCAAAACCCGTTTTCCATAAATGTATGAATCGTAAGAAACGAATCAAATATTTACAAAATTATTTGAATAAAATATTATATTGAAAAATGTTTTTTTTATTACAATGGATTTACATTGGATATTGTCCAAGTACAATAACATATTACAAAATCATAATCTAAATTATAAAGAGATCAAATCAAATCCTAAGATTCATTCCAATTGTATCAATCACTAACCTATAAAGAAAAATCATCGGACTAATTTCCTAATTAATCAAGCCTAAAAAAACATGTTAATACTTAATTCTAAAGATTAACTAAGGATGAGAAAATTGATTACAAACAAAGAAAGAAGGAGGAGTAGAAAAGTTAAGATCAGGGTTTGAATTTATAAAACCCTAGATACATGGTGTCGCCGCCGTCTTCAAAGACTTCATCTGCTAAAGATCTTAAACCGTACACATTGTTACCCTCTGTAACTACGATTGAAAGAAAAAGAGGAATTAGAAGCAAATCGAAGAATTCCGGAGAGAAGAAAGACCCAGAGATTCACGACCATATAGGTATTCTGATTAACACTTAGCTTAGGGTTGTAATATATGAATCTCTACGATTTAAATTTGATTTTGGGGTTTTGGAAAAGTCATAGGGTTAGGGATCTTAGGGTTGTTGAAGGATAGGGTTAGGGTTCATCCAAGAACCCTAGGGTTCTTGGGGTTCGTGGGGTTTATATGAACATAGGGTTAAGGTTCTAAGGGATGGATGAAGATCTTCGAGATTTTCGGTTCCTCGTGGTATTTTTTTGGTGAAGGTGGTGGCGCTATGGAGCGGCCACCGGCGAAAGCCATTTCGGCCGGCAGCGCCCAGGGTGGGGAAATTTTTGGTGAATGCCATTCTAGAGAGGGGAAAGAGCATCTCTCTCTAGAAATGATAAGAGCTTTTGTTTTGTTCTTTTAGAGAGAGAAAGAATAAAAAAATAGGTCTCAAGCATGGAAATCCTCTTTTATAAACACTCATCATATTAAGGTACACCCTCCCTATCGTGCACGCTCAATCACGTCCCTTGGATCTCAATCAAAAAACCCGCAAGCTGCACGGCCACCATAAACCCGTATGCGCATGCTCACACAATCCATGTGATCAACGATGTTCAAATGATTCACTTACACTAATGTTCATAAAAAAGTGAAAAGTCATAAAAAAATATCAAATCACAAAATAAAATTGTGAAAAAATAAAAATCAGAAAGAGAAAACTCAAAAGTATTTTTGAGAATTTTTTAAGAATTTTAGAAGTTGAATTTTTATTATTTTTTTGAATTTTAAAACAACTAAAATATAAAATCAAAAAATAAAAATAAAACCAAAAAGAATTAGACCATTGGATCAATTTCAAAACGCGTTTGTAATCAAATCCAAGGGATCTTGTTTGTTGTGTATTTCATGGTCATTAGTGAATAAACCGCCGGATTATTAATTAAAAAATAGATTTGAAAAAAAAAGTGTGGCACCATGTCATTGGTTGAGAGATGACACTCTAGTCATCTTAAACCGTCAGCCACGCATGAGTTGCAGGTCTCACAAACTGTAAAATCAGGAGCTCAGACCAGTTCCATTCGCTGTCTCTTTAAGAAGATTTCAATGGTACCCTCGTAAAAAATTATTTAAAGTGCATCTCAGTTGATTTGAGAAAAACCAGAGAGTTTTGAAATTTAAACCACTATTAAGCATCAATGAACATCATAGACCATTATAGTAATTTAAGTTAGAATAATTGATTCCTTAAACTACTTGAATGAAGTATGAAGAAATTACTCTGAAACTTGACTTGGCTTGCACTATTTAGATCAATACAAGACTTGGTTCTTTTTCTGTTAGCTTCAGTGAAGTTCACGAATGGAGAATGAACAAAGAAATTGGATTGAAAAGAGCTAAAAAACCAATTTGAAGTTGCAGAGTAGAGAAGTATGGGGGAAGTTTGAAATAGGTTTTATGGCTTTCTAAAGATTGGGAAATGAATTAAATATCATCCTCTATTTATAAGGAAGTGAATTATGATAAGAAATGAGAGGAGTTGTGAGCAAATCATGCAAACCAAGCCATATGTGATCATGCCAAACGTGTGACTTGGAATGCATCAAAATGACCTCATACCAAGTATAATTCTTATCAAAACACATATGGGAAATTACTTAAACATGTTTAGCAGCTATACTTTGAGTAATTCGACTTGTAATCCAAGTTTACTCATGGTAAAAATTCTGACTCGAGGTAAAAACAGATTCCATGGAGCCAACTTCAACAATGTATAGCATTTGAAAATAAAAGGTCACAATCTTAACAATTTGAAAAGAAAGAATCCATTTGGATAATTTAGTTATAAGCTATGACCTCTTGAAATTGTGAAAAACAATCTGATTTTTGTTCTTAGAAAAATTTCTATGTAGAAAACTCCATAGTGACCTATAATGTTCTTCAAAATTACATGACTTGTCAATAAAATTTTGATCTTGATATCTGAAGATGAGATGAAGTAGACCTCTTGAATTAAATTTGGGAATTGAGATCACTAAAAAATCAAAAAATTGAAAGAGTTATGGTCTTTGGAAGATGATCAAGAAATTTAGTGAAATTCACAAAAGACTTATAATCTTTTCAATTCTTTAACCACTTTCAATGCATCTTCAAGTCTTGAAAATTGAAACAAAGTTGTTGTAGACACCCCATAGATTATTTTGAAAAAATAATGGGCTCAAAGATATAAAAATTGACCAAGTTATGATCATTTGAAGTCAAACCCTAAAATTCAAAGGCTTTTCAAGGAGACTTGTAATCTTTCTCAACCATTAGTGATCTTCCACTCAAATATAGCCTTAGATTTATAAAAAGAGATTTGTAAGGACACTTTAAAGAGAATCATGGATTTGGAGTCAATCAAAAATCTCAAAAAATGAATAAGATATGGTCCTTGGAATTCAAGAAACCCTAGCTCATAGAGTGTTAAAATGACTTAAAACCCCTTTCAACTTTTGATGATTTTTCTTGCACAATTGTATATTGTCATGTGAAGAGAGGTTGTTTTAGATGATGATAAGAACCCATAGAAAAAACAAACAACTCAAAATGTTTAAAATTGAGATGTTTATGCACATCTGATCACTGTATCAAGCATTTGATCAATTAGTTCAAACTTGTTAAACCAACCTTGAATATTTTTGAAATTTCTTGGCAAAATAAAGCATGATGGATCACAGTAGGCCTTAAAATGACTTTATATTGAAGCATACTAAAAGATGGAGCTAAAGGATCAATGAAAATTTTTGAAGAAGGCATGTAAATAATTACATGAACCTATGATTCTTCTTGATGAATGCCACCACCAACTTTGAGAAGAACTTGACCTAAATAAAGTGAGGTAGATATTTGGACCACAAATATTTTGTTTCATAGAGATAGCCTTGAAGCTTCAACTCTTGCAATCCATTGAAAAACCATTTGACTGAGGACCACCACTTGATCGATGGATATGGTAGTCTAAATTATTCGGATTACAAGTGCACAGTCTTATCGCGTAGTTTTAAAGATTATCAAACCCAAAGGACCAAAAGTCAAACGTACATTTATTTAGTGTTACTATGTAATTCCAAGGCTAAAAATATTTGGTTTATATTAGGGGAACTAAAAGTAAGTTTAAATCTAAATAAATAATCACAGGGGGAAACAACCAGTATGTAATGCTCCGATTTCGGGAATTGTTAACCTATTTGGTAACTCGCAGTTTCAAACAATTCTTAGTAGAAATTTATCAGTTTAAAAACCCTTGTCTCACACTGTCGTGTTTGTTGATTCAGGTTATGTAGTTAAATCCTATCGTATGCTCTTGATATCCCGTTGGAGTTAGAAACATTCTTTTGAAAACAAATAAACTCTAATTCTCCTTAAATCACCCTCGCTGTTTTAAAGCCAATGCCAAATTACCACTGTCCAGTTAAAGATCCTCAAACTCTCGTTTTATTGAACCTAACTTCTATTCGTCTTTTACTCTCATAAAAAAACGGTTTATCATTAAAAAATAGTAATCTAGTCTAGAAAATAGTTTAACAAATAAATAATCAATAGTATTACCAAATTCCCTCAGTTATATGACCTTACATACAGGTATAGAAATCTAGCCTAGCATATTATAAAACTCAATCACAAAATAATAAAATCCAGACAAAAAAGTAAACATGATTATTGAATTACAGGCAAATAATAATTTATTAAAATAAAAACCTGAAAACAAATATGACTGGAAACCGATAACAATCCGTTCGGCTCTAACGAGAAGCACTCCTCAATAGGTTGGTAGGTTTTTCTTTGATCTAGAAGAGAAATAATTGCAAAGAAATAAAATAATAAACTTAAACAAAAATTCTGAAGGTCTTGAAATAAACTACGAGGCAATAGATTTCCAGTGCAGAACTCTATTGCTTAAATGGGTTTAGAAAACAATACTGCTTAAAATTAAGGAAGCACAATAATTCTGGAAAATAATGAAATAAAGGCGAAAACGGAGAGCCTGACTGAATGTGTGAAGTCTACTATTTATATTCGTCTTGAATAACTGCATGTGAGATTTTACAGGAGAGTTTGTAGGGCTGTTGAATCTTTGCGTAGCTGACTTAGTGGAACTTGAATATAACAAGTGAGACATTTTCGTTGCAAACTTGAAGTACGTGGGAAAAATAGTAGGAGAAACGTGTGTTTCCATTCGTCAAGGCCCAAGTGACGTTCATCACTACTTGGTCACATGCATTACCGGTCGTCACGCGTGCCCTGCCGGTCGTCACGGACTTGCTGCTACAAGTGGCACACACTTTTGGGCTTGGGCTTATCCTTTGGCTCTTATTTTTGTACCCCTTTTCTTCTTTTTCTTCTTTTTCTCATAATTAATTTGATACTCGCAAAATAGCCAAATACCAGCATAATACCAACTACAAAGCAATTTAATTTAGAATAAAATGGAAAATAATTTAATTAAATCAAGTTAATATGAAATAAATTTATGTGTTATCAAACTCCCCCATACTTGAATCTTTGCATGTCCTCAAGCAAGTGCTCAGTACGATGTTTGTCTAAACATTGGTCAGGTGCAAATGTATGACGCAAATCAACTTGTACGCGGTTGCATTGTGTTTTTGTTAGAGAATCAAAAGCTTAATCTATACTCCAGCACTACAGTAACGACACTAGACAATCCCGTCTTATGTAAACCGGATGCAGATTCTATTATAGCTCACCCCAAGTAATTGTCTTATAACACCCATTTTCATTCGAGCGCAATAACATTAATCCCTTTATCCTAACACATACATACCAGAATAGCCAGTTAGTGGTTATGACCTTTTTAACACAGAGGTTTCTGGCACAATAATTTGGAAACCTTCTTTTTAGGCATTTGCATGATGCGGGGGATCAAACTGTAGTTTTCCCTACCAAGTTTAGTACCAGACAGATCTGAACCACCTACAATGTATTTTATTTTACTTTGTAGGGCTTACATCCATTGGATTAAACGATCGGGTGAGCATCGCCCAATTTAATAGGTGTATTTCCTGTAACATTTTATGAATAAATTACTGAGATCATCCACTTATATTCATCGACTTTCTGTGTAGTTTGTGTTTAAGATGGTGTTGACTGCTAGATAAACTACTCAGGGTTACTTCAAAATTAAAGCTTTGGGTTTTTGAATAATAGGTACTTTAACTAGTATATTATACTCTAGGGTTGTAGAGTGTCAAGACGGTAGTGATTTTGTCAAATCTTGCAAAAATTTCTAACAATTTTTTATTTTAAATTGGCAACCTACATACTCGTCTAGTGAGTCAAGTTATGCATTAAATCTGAAAAATTTTGTTGGGGCTCAATAAAGTGAGGGAATCGGAAAAACAACACAAATGTTGCATAAATGACTAGATACAAAGATTTTTATTGAAGTGAAATAACAAGAAAGGAGATGATAATAAAAATTTACTAGATAATAAAATTTTACTAGAAAAGTTGGAAATACTTCCTCCCTTATACTTAAATCATACAATGTCCTTAATGTATTGAAAAAGGAGAGTGAAAAACTAACTACTCATTCTTCCTCGCCTTGGCCGCGGAATCTACAATGCATCCTTGGTCTAGATCTTCTACGTGCTTGCTCACCCCTTATGGAAAACTCTACTTCATATCTTTAGGCCTCCACAGGAGAAACAACTTCATGCAATCCTTCAACACGGAGTGTCAAAGCTCACATGTCTTCAGTCATCCCTACGATGAATTCTAGAATACTTTCGTCTTGCCAATGAGCGTAATCATGTTGATCTCTTTGCATCTGTTGGATGAGATGAATTATTTCCTCTTGGCGCGTCTCGATGCTTTGGTAGTGTTGGTTAGACAATTGGTTTTGTTGCATTATTGGGGCATATATGGCATCGAGTGTGGTAGGTTAATTGACATTTTGTGGCTCTTGGGCTTCGGGAGGTTGAATGTCAGGTTGAGGTGATTATTGTTCTAATTCTTGTTCCATTTCATCAACGGAGACATTATTGGCCTCACCTTGGTTACATTGTGCATTCA
This sequence comes from Vicia faba, assembly GCA_948472305.1. Lineage (NCBI taxonomy): Eukaryota > Viridiplantae > Streptophyta > Magnoliopsida > Fabales > Fabaceae > Vicia > Vicia faba. The sequence continues at coordinate 1,220,192,157 of OX451739.1, read as the reverse complement.
CACCGGGCTCGGGTGCGTTGAGGTCATATAACCAGTTGTCTTTGTTGTGAACACTCGTTATAGGATTAGTTAAAACAAATTGGTGGACAATGTTATGGTTAATGAGAAAGTCAAACTGAAGTGGTCCAAGGTTTCCTATAAGGTGAATGTTGAAACAAAAATGGATGTTCATGGGTCGAATTTCTCCATAGGGGTTTAATTCTAGAAGTGATTGTCTCATTCTGCTAGCATTTGCAATCATTGTAACTAGGCCTCCTATAAGGATAGGTGTATGAGCAGTCTCTATAATACATACAAAATTGGCTAACATAAAGGTCGCCGCATTGACAAGACGGTTTTGTGAAGCACAAAACAAAATGAAAAACTAATCACGGGACACCAAAGAAATGTTTTTCTCTTTTCCAAACAGGGTGTGGGCCAGGATTTTGTGGAAGTATCTTATAGTAGGGTTATGGATACTTTGAGAATGTATATCTTTAGGCTCAGGGTGGTTGTTCCTAGTTATCCTACCCCATAAGTAATTAAGCTCATGTTTGGAGAGGATATCCTCTTGGGTGACAGTAAAGACATCAGGGCCACTAGGGAAACCTAAAAGGTTAGCAAACTCACTATTGTTATAACAGAAATATATGCTAAACAATTTAAACCGGATCAGGCCACGGTTAAACCTTAGTCCATGGTTAGGCACATAATTCAAAGAACTTAGGAACTCTAGGGTAAGCCTACGATATGAACTAAACCTCCTCCTAATAAGGGAAGTATCCCAACCTATCTGGTTCAGCAAGTATAAGACACTTTCTCTAATGCCTAAGGCGGTCATAGCACGGTCACCACCATAGATGGTGGGAGTCATCTCCCTATCGACCAAGTCCTCAAACCTCCTCATTTGATCTTTTCCCCTGAAATTAATACTCATATAATCTACTCTTGTAATTTCGAGAGTTAGTCACTAGCTAAAAATTAAATTAGCCTGAAAAGTAAGTAGATTATAGATACATCCAGTTAGCATTGGACAAATTCCTTTAGAGTAAAAATAAGAAAATAACAATAAGAAAAGAAAGATGAGAATTAGAGAAATAAGGAGAATAAATAAAACTTTAAGTAAAAATTAAAAGTTAAGGAAAAATATAAAGATAAAACTGTGGGTTGTCTCCCATAAAGCACTTCGTTTAATGTTGCAAGCTCGACACATTTTCAATTATGAATTAGTCGTTGATTCATCCAGTGGTTGTAGAAGCTTTAGGGTAGCTGAGTAATCGTTGTTTTCAATACAATGGTAATGTTTCAAACGTTTCACATTTACAATAAATGGATCACTAGACTTACTCTTAATTTCTACGACGCCACTTGGGAAAACCTTAGTGACTTTGAAAGGGCCATACCACCTAGAGCTTAGTTTTCTGGGAAAAAGTTTAAGTCGGGAGGTAAATAGGAGTAATACATCTCCCTCATTGAATTTTCTCCTAGAAATGCGTTTATCGTACCATTTTTTCATTCTTTATTTGTAGATCTTGGCATTCTCGTAAGCGTCTAATCGAAGCTCTTCTAATTTATTGATATCTAGGATTCAGTTTCCTCCGGCGGCAGAGTAATTTAAATTTAGGGTTTTAAGAGCCCAATAAGCTTTATGCTCGAGTTCCACCGGAAGATGACATGATTTTCCATAGACTAACTTCAAAGGTGTGGTCCCTATGGGTGTTTTAAAAGATGTCCTATATGCCCATAACGCTTCATGTAACTTAGAGGACCAATCTTTCCAAGATGTGGTGACAGTTTTCTCAAGTATTTACTTAATTTCTCTGTTTGAGACCTCTACTTGGCCACTCATTTGTGGGTGGTATGGTGTTTCTACACGGTGTTTAACGCCATATTTCACTAAGAGTTTTTTGAAGATTTTGGAGATGAAGTGGGAGCCTCTGTCACTGATGATGAGTCTCGGCACAACAAATCTTGGAAAGATTATGTTCTTGAAAAGCTTGATTACTACTCGTGTTTCATTTGTTGGAGAGGCTATAGCTTCGATCCATTTAGATACGTAATTGACAGCTACGAGTATGTATTTGTTACCGTAGGAAGATGGGAAGGTTCCTATGAAGTAAATTCCCTAAACATCAAAGATTTCTACTTCTATAATACCTTTATGAGGAATTTCATCACGTCTGGAGATTATGCTAGTTGTTGGCAACGATCACAGTTTAAAACAGCGATGTGCACATCTTTCCATAGATTAGGCCAAAAGAAACCAAATTGTAGGATTTTCCCACAGGTTTTTGACGTACTTGAATGCCCTCCATAAGGTGCAGTGGGGCAGTGGTCTATAATACTTTCGATTTCTTCCTCGGGCATGAAACGATGGAAAATCCCATTAGAACCTATTTTAAAGAGGAGGGATTCATCCCAGTAGTAGTATTTAAGGTCGTGGAAGAACTTCTTCTTTTATTGGTATGTTAACTCTGGTGGAAGGACACCGGCGACTAGGTAATTTACGAAATCAGCATACCATGGTGAAGCAGAGTTAGCTAATGCCACTTTTACCAAATTGTTGGTTTCAAGACTTGAGGCATCTATTTCCAAGGATAGTCGGCTTGATAATTTTCAATCTCATTGGTTTCCAACTGAGCTATAAGTCTCTCATATGGGAAATCATCGTTAATTGGTATTTGTTTGGTCTTCAGATTTTCAAGTCTAGAAAGATGATCTGCTACGATGTTTTCGGGTCCCTTTTTGTATTTGATTTCCAAATCAAACTCTTGTAATAATAGGATCCATCTCAATAGTCTAGGTTTGGCATCTTGCTTGGTTATTAGGTATCTAATAGCGGCATGATCGATGTAGATGATAGTTTTAGCTCCCACCATGTATGAACAAAATTTGTCTAATGCAAACACAACTTCTAAAAGTTCCTTTTCAGTTGTAGAATAATCCATGTGGGCTTCGTCTAGGGTTTTACTCGCATAGTATATAACATGGAGTTTTTTACCTTTTGGTTGTCCTAGAACGGCACCTACAGCATAGTCAGTTGCATCGCACATTATCTCGAACTGTTCGCTCCAATCTGGAGACTGCATAATTGGCGCAGAGATTAGTGCTTGTTTAAGCATTTGCAACACTTCACAACATTTGTCATCAAAGATTAATTCAGCATCTTTCATCAGCAACTCAGTTAATGGCTTGGTTATTTTAGAGAAATCTTTGATGAAACATCGGTAAAAACCTACGTGTCCTAGAAAACAAGTTATTTCTTGAACAATTTTAGGAGGTTAAAGGTTTTTTATCACTTCTATTTTTTCCTTATGAACCTCGATTCCTCTATCAGACACAATGTGTCCAAGTACAATCCCTTGTCGGACCATGAAATGGCATTTTTCCTAGTTAAGTACAAGATTGACGCTCACACATCTTTTAAGTACCATTTCAAGATTTGCTAAGCATCCTTCAAAACTTTCTCCAAATACATAGAAGTCGTCCATAAAAACATCCATTATTCCATCCAGGAAATATGCAAAGATCACCATCATGCATCTCTGGAAGGTTGCAGGTGCATTGCAAAGTCCGAAAGGCATTCGTCTATAAGCAAGTGTACCATAAGGGCATGTAAATATGGTCTTTTCTTGGTCATCGGGGTGGATAGGAATTTGGAAAATTCCGGAATAACGATCTAAGTAACAGAAATGGGAATGTTTGGCCAAACACTCGAGCATTTGATCTATGAAAGGTAGAGGAAAATGATCCTTGCGAGTGGCTTTGTTTAGCTTCCTATAATCGATGCACATTCTCCATCTAGTTTGAGTGCGTTTGGCTACAAATTCGCATTTTTCATTGGTGACTACAGTGACTCCTCCTTTCTTAGGTACGACATGTACAAGACTAACCCACTTACTGTCGGATAGTAACCAAATAGTCCAAGTGTCATTAAAGATTTTTAGGGTTTGTGTTGATTATTAGGTGTTTTAAAAAGAAAAGTAAAACTCAAGTGAGCAAAAATAAAAATGAGAAGAAAGTAAATACTCAAATGAGCAAAGATGAAAATGGCATGAAATATAAATGCTAAAAGTAAATAGTGCATAAAAATAAAAGGGGCATATAATAAAAGAATAAAGGATAAAGTAAATTATTAGTTATTAGTGGTTAGCTGGATGATCATCTTGAAACTTGCATTTGGAACTCATTAGAGGATTGGTAGAACCAAAGCCTCCACACAAGAAGTTGCATTTGCTTTTTGTCAAGTATATCATCCATTTGGAATCCTTATGAGTATCATTTAATGATCAATGATGTTTAAGTGATCTGCATTGACCAAAGGTGTTGTAGATCCAATAGAGGATTGGTAGAACCAAAGCCTCCACACAATGAATCTCAAGGTTATTGGATCAAAGAGATCAAATTAACATACTTGGGCTTGCAAACATAAGTTTGGGCCACGAATGATTTTTTATTCGAATCTGGACAAAATTTAGCATTATGTTAAGAAATCGTAAGTGGACTTATATAGAAGTCCAACCTATTTTGAGGCTGGTCAATAGCAATCTATGCATCTTTTGTTTTGAGACATGATATATAGAGATCATGCTCCAACAACATTTAGTGCAATAAGAAGGGGATGAGATGAAGAGGGGTGGGAGAGAATATACAAAACACTTTTGGATTAAGCATTTAAAACAATTCAAATAAATTGTATATTTATAAAAAATACCAAAACACAAAATTAAATTGTGAAAAAATAAAAGTCAGAAAGAGAATAATTAAAAATATTTTTCATAATTTTTTCAGATTTTTTGGACTTAAAATGAATTTTATATGATTTTTTGAACTTTAAAACAATTAAATATAAAAATCAGAAAAGAAAATAAAAGTCAAAAATATATGGACCATTGGATGAGAGTCAAAACGCGTTAGCAATCAGATCCAAAGCATCTAGCGCGCTGTGTATATCATGGTCATTAGTGAATAAAGCATAGAATCAAAAATAAAATCAGAATTTAAAAAAAAAACAAGTGGCACACCATCATTGGTTGGAAGATGACATGTTGGTCATCTTCAACCTCTAGCCAATGTAAATTGCAGGTCTCTAAAACTGTAAAATCAGAAGTTCACACCTATGCCATTCACTTTGTCTCTTCAAGATGAAGACAACCACACCCTCGCGCCAAATTTATATAAACTGTAGCTCAAGCAATTTTGAAGGAAAGTTTTGAAAAGAGATTTAAAATTTCATGGTAAAAATGTGTTTCCAGTAAAAAGCAAGTGTTGCAACTAGAACCAGGGCAATGAGAGCATCATAATGATATCAAAGTTTTGAAGAATTGATTAAGGAATCTACCTATTGAAGTTAAGTTACAGAGCTCTGAAACAGGACTTCTATGGATCAATATAGGGCACGATTCTTGAATGTAATTATATATTTAGATTCAGGGAAGATAAAGGAAGGTGAATTGATGAAAAAATTGGATTGAAAGAGGCTTGTATATGGATTTTGAAGTTGCTGAATTCTGAGTTATGGAACAAGTTTGGTAGGGTGATTCTGGCTATCCAAGCTTGAGGAAATGAATGGGGAATGACCCTCTATTTATAGGGAATCAAATGGAATGTCCAAGCGTGTGAAATGATGAAGTTTGGAGGGAAATCGTGTGAAGTTGCAAACAAGAAAAGTGTGACTTCCAATTTGATTAAAATTCATCCAAAACGCGCGTTTTGTTGTGCTAATCAATTCTGGAACTTCACTAAACATGTTTAGAGGAAAAACATGTGGAAAACTTGTTATTAAAGCCAAAACAAAGATTTAAAAATCTTACTTGTGATGAAACTTCAGTTCCAATTTACCAACTTCTAAATCATGGCATTCTCAGCTCAAGGGGTCTTAGGGTATGATTCTTGATACTTTAGAAAGATGAGGTTACAAGCTTTGCAATGGAAGAAGAATGGGATCAAATGGATTCTTGACCAAAAAAGATGGCATGAAGTAGATCTATTGAATGACATTTTGAAAATTGAACCATTCAAAATCTCCAAAAATTGAGAAAGTTATGACTTATTGAAGTTGGCAAAATTTCATAAAATTACCTATAATCTTTTGTATCCTTAAGGAATCTTCCATCCATTTTCTCAATTTTCACATAAAATAAGGCATAAATTTCACATATTAAAGATAATTATTGAAAAAGAATGGGCTCATGGTGATAAAAATTTACCAAGTTATGATCATTCAAAATCACATATGGAAAATTGGGGATTCATCTAGAGGACTTGTAATCTTTCTTCCTCATCAAGTTTCTTCCAAATGAAAAATCCTTGGCACTTTTGAAGTGATTTATTAAGAACCCTTTGAAGAGAATTATGTCTTTGGAATAACTCAAAAATACCAAAAGATGAGCAAGATATACTCCTTTGAAGTTTAAAACCCTAGCTCCTAGATTAAGAAATATTCCTTGAGGAACTTTGACAATTTTGAACAAACTTCTTGTACCAAAACAAATGCTTTGTAAATATAAGTTTTTGAGGATGATAATGAGAACTCATAGCAACCACAAACACTTCCATATCTTGAGAATTTATAGGAACATGCACTTGTGACCAAAAGGAATAAAATCTTGTCCAAACATGACGATTTTTTCAATCAAGCCCTTGTACTTTTTGGATCAAATTTGATAATCTTGAAATAAGGTGAACCAAAATAAGCTTGTCATGCCATTTCCTCCAAAAACAACTTCAATGGTGAGGCTTGAACTTCTCAAGCTTTATTGACTAGGGCATGGAAATAAACTCATGAACCCATAGGGCAACTTATTAAATCACATTGCCTTTACCTACATGGATAACAAGCAAAACAAACCAACATTGCATTTTATTAATTAAAAGAAGAAATCAAGAATAAAAATATTCATGATCACAAAAGAACACAAGTCAAGGTGCTTGGTGATTCCTCAAAGTGCAAAGTTAAATATAAGGAAGGGAACCAAGAATCCTAGTGTGATCTTATTGTAATGGAATCAACATGGTATGATGAAGGGATCTTAGGGGCAAAAATTGGGGTACAACAGTACCCAACAGAGATGAGGCTCTATGGAAAAAGCTCCTCTAGGTCCCAAATCTTTTCTACCCTTTCTATGAATATGGTGCCAAGCCTTTTCAATCACTTTTTTAGCTGCCTCGTGATCTTCTCCTTCTTTGAGAAAGAAATTACTCAGGTGAATGGTGTTTGGCTTGTCTCTCATCGGATATCTAAGTTGGCGAAGTGCAAGAATGAAGTTGTAGTTAATTCCTCCCTTTGTACTAAGAAGAGGCACATTGGGGAAACTACCACAGCTATCAATAATATCCACATCATAATAATATTGATGATACCAATCAATTTCAGAATGAGTAAGAGCCATAATCTTTGGGGACCAACGTGGTTCCTTCTTGATATCCAGAAAAGCAACAGACCGAGGTAAGTGAGAAATAAATTACTGATATAACAATGCTGTGCAACAGATGACCATCCCTCCCTGATAGAAATTCTGAATATGGATGGAAAATAAGTATCTCCTAGCAGCGTATGGACTGGATTCCCAATCAAAAAGAACATAATGGCATTAATATCCAAAAATTTGTCGATGTTACAAAACAAAAACAACCCATAACCAAGCAAAGCAAGAATAGCCTCAAAAGCAAATGTACTATTCATCTTAGTGAAGTAACGAGCTTTCTCGAATAGAAATTGAGCAGGTCAGCCTCTAATTCCTCCTTTGGTAGTCATGTTAGCCTAAAATACTAGACTTTATCAAGTGATTAATGGTAGCAATCTCATGAGACTTAGGCTCTCTTTCTATGCCGGTGAAAGGAACACGATCAATAATAGGTAAACCAGGTAAGTAAGAATACTCATCCAATGTGAGAATCAACTGATGATCAAAAAAAGTAAAAAGTTAGTATAACAAATCATATATATGGATCAATTTTGAAGGAATAACCTCCTTCATCTTGAGCTTCATAAGAGGCACGATGGCTCCATACGTCTTCTGGAAATCTGTAGAACTCTCAATCTTGGGAACTAAACTCATCATTTCCTCTATCTTAGGATCTTTGAAACATTACTTCCGATTCTTTCTCTTTCAAAAATCCATGGTCAAAAAAAGTACCTGAGATATTTGCAACAACTAACCTTAAGTTCCTTGAAAAACCATTTAAATAATGCTCATGGGTGCATGAATGCATGATGCACTAATCACACACAAGATCACAAACATGGTGTTTCATATGTTTAATGTCACGAGCATGAAGTCAAAGGTACTACCCATAAGGTAAGGACTATTGGTTTATCACCTACCAAACAAGGTTCTAAAGAGTTCCCAAAGTCTACATCCTTCCTTCGGATATTACCAACATGCCGATTAGCTCAGCAATTAGTAATATTCTCAGGAAAAACTTGTCTGAGTGTAGCATCGTGTGACAACCACTTCAAGGTTTCTTCATCATAGTCTCTTCACTACACCTAAAAGGCCGACATGAGTTAAGGGTTCTACGGTCCTCAGCTTCAGCATGCTCCCAGGTAGAAAGCAACATGTCTTCCAGATTGCTTGGTAAACAGATACTACAGTCAAAAGGGACTCCATTGAGAGGGGGATCTCATGTCTCCTTTTTTGGGATTCCTCCCTCAAAGTTAACATTACTATACCACTCGTCATATCTTAAGTTTTCCCAATTTCGGGTATAGGACTTATAAAAGATCACCAAGCATCCTGAAAAGTAGAAAAATCCAGACATACAGGCATATATCCAACAAATAATATACAACAAAAATAAATAGCACATACACAAATAAACAAAGATAGGCTCAACCCACTTAGAGATGATTTGTCCCCAGTGAAGTCGCCAGTTTTTTGTAGCCGTAGAAATGTTGAGACTAAGCCATTGGATTGAATTAACTGGCATAGGTAAAAATAAAAATACCCATCATACTTTATTGTTTCAAAATAAAATGGGAAAAGAGCGAATAAACCCAAAAAAAAGGGGGAAAGAATCTAGGTACAGGGGTTGGTTATGCAAAGGGAAGGTATTAGCACCCTAAACATCTATGTTACTTCGTAGGAACCTTTTTAAAATTTGTGTATTTTGGCTATAAAAGGTGTATACAAAAACATATGGTTGTGATGACAAAAGAAGTGTTTTTTATAGTTTTTTCACCCACCGCAATTGCGAACCTTCAGTTCCTACGTTCGACCTTCCGTGGAATAGGGGATCAGGGTACAGGTAGTTCACCTCAAAAAATTTAGGACACTGTAAGTTGGTTAATTTTAAGAGAAGAGGCATCATCGTCATATCTGATGGAAAACATACTTGCTATCCATAATATGAGAAAGGAGAATTTGCATCATCTCAAAGTGGAGGATATAACATGTATTTTAAAATCAACAAAGCCTCACTCAACACCCAAGTGGAAAATATCTCACTTCACTACATATCATAGAAGTATAGTAGCTCGCATCAGTACAAGAATCAACAAGAGTCTAATCTTTTGAGAAAAAGTTTAAAGTAAAAAGCCAAAGTGGCTAAAATGGTTTGAATGAGAATAATTGACTTTTAGTCTTGAGAAATATGTTAAAGTATTGTTAAGTTGATTAAAATTTGATTAATAAAAGATTTTTTTGAAAATGCATGGAGCAAAGTCCAAGTTTATTATGAAAGTGATTCAAGTTAAAAAACACGAAGAGTTTTGAAAAGGAGGGAGAATATTTTATAAATTAAAGAAGATGAGGGGAGATGAAGGGACTATTCTAAAGCAAAAGGTAAAAGCCAATGAAAAGAACAATCTAACCAATAAGAAGCCAACACTTGACATATAAAGTCAATGTTGAATTACCATCCTTTGGATTAAAACCAAGCAAGTAAAAATACTAAACCTCTGAGGAATACCAAGCTTCAGATGAATTAAGTCTTCACAAAAGTTGGGCAGAGTAACAACTATATACAAAGGAATTCTCAATCAGAGACAAAGTATATAATCAGAATAACATGCACACAAAGAAAAAACAACCCAATGCCTTGGTGTAAATCCCAAGGATTTCAGACAAAATAACAACATAGCCACAAGGTCCCAAAGTATCAAGGCTTCTAATCCTAAGTCTGAGAGATCCAGAACTCCACAATGCTAAAAATAGTAACCAAGTAATCCAAGTAACTTTACATTTTTTTTATTGTTCAAGTTGACTATTAATTGTCTTTAAAATAAAATAAAAAGCTTAGATGAGCAAATATAAATGGCATCAAGATATATTCTATAGTGAGAAAAAGAAAAATGGCCTGGAATGTAAATGCTAAAATAAATGGTACATAAAAATAAATGCGTAAAATAAAGGCATAAAGTAAAGCACAAATTAAAGATAATTGTTAGTGAATTAGAAGTTAGAAGGTTAGTGGAATGACCATCTTGAAGCTTTCATTTAAGTGTTCATTGGAAGATTGATAAAATTAAAGCTTCTCATCAACAAGTCTAATTTTCTTTTTGTCAAGTATATCATTCATTTCAAATGCTCAAAGCAACCACATATGATCAACGATGTTCAAATGATTCACTTAGACCAAAGTTCATGAAGTTCATTATAGGATTGATAAGATCAAAGCCTCCTAACAATGAACTTTAAAGTTATTGGATTAAAGGTTTCAATTTAAACATACTTGGTTTTATGTAGAAGACAAATTTAGCATTATGTTAAGCAATCATAAGTGGTTTTATGTAGAAGTCACACCTATTTTGAGTCTGGTCAATAGCAATCTATGTACTAACATGTTAGAGAAATGATATGTAGATCATTCTCTAAAAACTTGTAGCACAAGTAAAAACAAGAAAGGGATAAGATGAAGAGGGGGGGGGGGATGTATCATATGAAATTAGGGTTTCAAATATCATCAACATCATTCATCCATTTTGGTGGATTTGGATTTTCAACCTATCAACACCCAAGATCCAATGAGGTTGAGAAACTTGTCCTAAAATAACACCCAACTCAGGACCAAACAAAAAAATAGATAAAATAGTATTTAATAAAACAATATTTAAATAATTAATAAAAGGGAAATAATTGGTAAAAAACACAAAATGTGTTAATACACCAAATAAAAATTTTAAAAAAAATATTAAAAGTCAAACTTGAGTCAATAACTGTTGACAAAAAAATTTAGAATTTTTAAAGTCAAAAACTATTCCTAAAATTTAAAGAAATAAGAAAAACAAGCCAAAATCTGTGAAAAATAGTAAAATAAAAGTAAAAATAAAAAATGAGGTCACCAATATTTGTCAAGAGGTTATTGGATACTTCCATATTTTTTCATAATTTAAAAATAAAGAAAATTATTTTTAAACAATTAAAACAAGTCAAATAAAGTGAAAAATTATAAAAAAAAATATCAAATTACAAAATAAAGTTTAGAAAAAAACCCAGAAATAGAAAAATCAAAAGTATTTACGAGAATTTTTTCATAACTTTAGAAGTTTAAATGAATTTTTTATGAATTTTTGAAGTTTAAAATAATTAAAATATAAAATCAAAAAATCAAAAATCAAACCAAAAAGATATAGACCATTGGATCAGTATCAAAACATGTTACTAATCAAATCTAAGGGATCTGATGCACTGTGCATATCATGGTCATTAGTGAATAAACCATCAGATCATTAATTAAAAACATATTTGAAAAAAAAGTGTGGCACCATGTCATTGGTTGAGATATGACATGTTGTTAATCTTCAACCTCCAGCCACGCGCGAATTGCATGTCTCACAAACTATAAAATCAAGAGCTAAGACTGGTGACATTCACTTCGTCTCTTCAAGATGACTTCAATGGTACCCTCACGAAAAATTTATTTAAAGTGTAGCTCAGTCGATTTAAGAAAACCAGAGAGTTTTGAAAATTTTTGAAATTGAAAACAGATGCATCAAATGCAATGATTGATCAAAATTAAACCATCAGTAAGCATCAATGAACATTATAAACCATTCCATTAATTTGAGTTAGAAGAATTGATGCCTTAAACTACCTGAACAAAGTATGAAGAAATTGCTCTGAAACTTGACTTGGTTAGCACGATTTAGAGCACTACAAGACTTGGTTCTTATTTTGATAGCTTAAGTGAAGATCAAGCATGAAGAATAAATAAATATATTGGATTGAAAAGAGCTTCAAAACAAAATTGAAAGTTGCAGAATTGAGATGTATAGAGGAAGTTTGACAGAGGTTTTCTAGCTCTCTAAAGCTTGGGAATTGAATGAAATATCATCCTCTATTTATAGGGGAGTGAATGATGATGATAAATGAGAGGAATTGTAAGCAAATCTTACCAACCAAGCCAGTCGTGGTCTTACCAAACGTGTGACTTGAAATGCATCAAAATGACCTCATAACAAGTGCAATTCTTATCAAAATGCATCTGGGAAATTAGTTAAACATATTTAGCAACTAAACTTTGAGTAATACGACCTGTAATCCAAGTTTACTCATGGTAAAAATTCTGACTCGAGGTAAAAACAAATTCCATGGAACCGACTTCAACATAGTATAACTCACTACTCAAGGACCTTTATGGGATGATTCTTGAAGCATTTGAAAGACAAGGTCACAATATTTACAATGTTCTAAGAAAGGATCCATTTTGATAGTTGAGCAGGAAGTTATGACCTATTGAAATCATGAAAAAAAATTGATTTTTGTAGTTAGAAAAATTTCTAAGTAGAGAACTCAAAAGTGACATATGATGTTCTTCAAAATTACATGGCTTTCCACTCTAAATTTAATCTTGATATTAGAAGATGACATGAAGTCGACCTCTTGAATTGAATTGTGGAAGTGACATAACTCAAAAAGAATAAAAATTGAAAGAGTTATGGTCTTTGGAAGATGGTGAGTAAATTTTGGGAAATTCACAAAAGACCTATAATCTTTTCAATTTTTCAACCACTTTCCAAGCATCTTCAAGTCTTGCACATTGGAAAAAGGTTGTAGTAGACACCCCAAAGATTATTGTGAAAAAAATAATGGGCTCAAGGAGATAAAAATTGAGCAAGTTATGATAATTTGAAGTCAAAGCCTGAAATTCAAAGGCTTTTCAATGAGACTTGTAATCTTTCTCAACCATTAGGCATCTTCCATTCAAAATTAGCCCTAGATTCCTGAAGAGACCTTGTTAAAGACCCTTGAAATAGAATCATGTCTTTGGAGTCAATAAAAAATCTCAAAAAATGAACAAGATATGATTCTTAGAAGTCAACAAACCCTAGCTCAGAGAGTGTCAAAATGACTTAAAAGCCCTTACATCTTTTGATGATTTTTCTTGCACAATTGGATCTTGTCATGTGAAGAGAGGTTGTTATATATAGATGATAAGAATCCATAGCAAATATAACCAACTCAGAATGTTGATAATTGAGAGAGTTATGCACATGTGATCACTGAATCAAGAGTTTGCTCAATTAGGTCAAACTTATTTAACCATCGTTGAACGTTTTTGAACTTTGTTGGAAAAATAAAGCATTATAGATCACAATAGGCCTTAAAATGATGTTTTCTTGAAGCATACTTAATGATGTAGCTAATGCATCAACGAAACATGTTGAAGTAGGCTAGAAATAAACACATGAACCTATGAATATTCTTGATGAATGCCACCACCAACTTTGAGAAGCACTTGACCTAAATAAGGTGATGGTTCTCTTAGGATCACAAATATTTGGTGTCATAGACATAGCCTTGAAGCTAAACCCTTACAACCCATTGAAAAACCATTTGATTGAGGACCACCCCTTAAACCCTAGGTTAGATGGTGAGATAAATGAAATTGTGTCATCACCTACAATATGAACATTCAAAGAGACATGTATACATATTTTGATGTTAATCTTAGAAAACATGTACAATATAAAAAATTCAAGGTGCTTGGTGATCCCTCAAGAGTAAACTTAAAGATATGATAAATTATAAAGGAGATCCAACCCTAATATGTGATCTTAATGCATTGATAATACGAGATGATGAGGAATTTTAATGGAAAATTTTGGGGTATAACACCAGACCTCAAATCTATGTTACCGAACACACTTGCACCAACGAACTGATCCATCAAATCATCAATCATCGGAAATGGATACTTATTCTTGATAGTCACCTTGTTCAGTTGTCTATAATTTGCACATAACCTCATAATACCTTATGTCTTCTTAACCAACAAAATTGGTGCACCCCACGGTGACACACTCGGATGAATGAATGTCTTCCCAAGAAAATCCTCAAGTGGACACTTCAACAATTTCAATTCAAATGCTGACATCTGATATGGAGTCATTGATACCAGACTAGTTCCAGGAACTAAGTTGATCATAAACTGCACCTTACGCTCTGGCGGTAAATCACTTTCATCGTTAGGAAATACCTCAAGAAAATTATGAACAATTTATAATTCACCAATCGATCATTTCCCACCAACATTCAATGTTGCAATCAAAGCTAACAACACAACACCATCTTGTACCAACTTATTCACTTTACATACTATCAAGCAGGAAAGACAAGCATATTCCATCCAATATGATTTCTTCTACTATCAACAAGAGATTAAAGGTGATTAGTTACTCAATTTATCAATAGGTATCCGACGACTATGATGGTAGAAGAAACCATCGTTACCTAAATGCAATAGTGTCCTTTATCTTATGCTCAAAGTTACCTAAGCATAATGTGGAATGTAGCAATAACTTCTCCGCCACTTGTTTCAAACTCTCTCCTGCAAAGAAGTGATCAAAAAACAAGAAAGTACCAACAATGTTTCACACACATGTCGCGCACTAACTGAAAAAACACATTAAAAACTTGGCCAACCGGAAAATCATGCTCTAATACCACTAATGTAACACCCCTTAAACTCCTTCACAAATATATTGCATAATCAAAGTAAATTAGCAAGCATATCAAAGAGGGTGTCACATGTACTTCAAAATAATAACACAAATACATTGGTCATGCACATAACATGCATTTAGAATAATGTTGCATACAATAAATTATACGCATCTCATAGCAGAATAATTATCATGCATTTTCATTTTCTATTATGGTGATGTGTATTGCTTGTTATTTATGTGTTATCTCTTTTGTCATTACATATATATGGGTATATATGAGTGCACGTTCTTACTTTTGCAAAATATATTTGTGTGGTATATGTGTATCTGTGTAATATATGATACTCCTCATGGCTTGCTTTATGTCTTTTTGATCTTGTCAAAGGGGGAGAAGCATATGATAAGATTAACTTTAGGATGCACAAATTCAGCGGGAGCCTTTATGAAGACAGGAAAAGCATCATCCCAAGTATTGATGATTTGCCATCATAAAAAAGGGGCAGTATGTGAATGTATTTTCCTCTTAGACATGTGTTTTGAATGATGTTAAAACTAAGGTAGAGTTAGATTTTTTTAATATTGAATGGTATCTCTAAGTCATTATGTGCACCCTTGCATTAGAGATCTTAGAATGCATTTAGAACATGTTTGAAAAGGTTGTCAATAGGTATTATGCATCAAAAACAAATTTATGCATAAAAATCATTTGGATGTGTCGACACATCCATACTATGCATCGACACATGTGGTTCAATAATAAATCATGTAGGCTCTATAACTATGTGTCGACACAATTATCTCATATAGGTTGGCATTTGTAATTAAAATTCAATTTTCACATAACAGTCAGTTGTATGCATTAATACATCCATTCTACGTGTCGACAAATGCATTATTGTTTGAAAGCATGAAAGTCTCCAGAATTTCATGTCGACACAAAGACCTCATACAAGTCAACACATGTCATTACATGTGTCAACACATAACTTACATGTGTCGAAAACTGTGTCAGAATTTCACAAAAATTGTTTTCCTTTTCAAACATCTAGGGTTCCCTTTTGCCTCCAAGTTTCACACTTATATATATTTCATACGTGCATCATTTTCAACTTGATGAAATAATTAACACATACGGATATTGCTAATTATCTTCAACCTTGAATCTATGCATACACAAAAATAACATACACATAATCATTCATTATTTGGGTGCCATATAGACTTGTGTTGATAACTTTTAATTTAGGTTGGTTGTAACCTTAGACTAGGTTTAGAATCGTAGGGGGTTTCACCGAAAAATAGTGAGAGTTTTTATATCACGATCAAAGTGTGAATTTGCAGGTTTGATACAAGGTTTCGAAGATATTGGATTCGACTGAGTGAAAGGCTTTGAATAACGAGAGCTTATTGAAAAGGAGTAGCGTGAGATGGTGATTTATTTGGAAATATTAGGATATAACAATTACATAATTTGGAATCGGCCGAGTGAAGAGCATTGAAGAACATTAGTTTCTTGCAAATGAGTAACGCGAGACGATGGATGCAATTGGTATTGTTGGGTGACTTGATCAAACTCAGATCAATGAAAGAGAAATTGATAGGATCAACATCAAACATATGGTTTATAAGGTTGGATTTCTACATTGCTCTTGTAAACAACTTTTTGCACATAGTAAGAAATTTATCTTAATTCCAAACGGAATTGGGAGGAGACGTAGCCATAACGAGGACGATTGGTGAACTTCTTAAACAAATCCTCGTTTCGTTCTCTCTCTCTCTCTCACTCTTTCTATCTCTCTCTCTCTCTCTCTATATATATATATATATATATATATATATATATATATATATATATATATATATATATATATATATATATATATATATATATATATATATATATATATATATATATATATATATATATATATATATATATATATATATATATATATATATATATATATATATATATATATATATATATATATATATATATATATATATATATATATATATATATATATATATATATATATATATATATATATATATATATATCATTTACATTGTATTAGCAAATTTTTTACACTCTTTGGTTGTGCAATTAATTCGTATAGTCAAATCCTTCGTATAGCTCAAAGTAAAATATGAAAAATTAAGTGCACACCAAGTGTTCGATAAATTGCTTTATTTTGTTTTATCAATTGTTTCATTTGATATTTCTCGGAATTGTAATTGTAAAACAATTACTTGATATTTTATTGTATTAAGATCTTATTATCATCATTTGATTGAGTATTGATTGAATGCATATCTGAGCCTCAGATGACCAGTTCGGTTTAGACGACTTGTGATCTAGGATACAACTTTCGCTTGCCATAGTTTTTGCTTAAATTTTTAAAACAACATTTTAAGTAAAGTTTTTCTTAGAGGATCTATTCACCCCCCTCTAGATAATTTGCCTTCGTCTAAAAGATTTAAATCCCCAGATAGAACATTAATTGTCCCATCAGACTCATCTCAAATTCTGCATGCAAAGACTTAGAAAATTCCTTTCAAAGAGTGGCATTAGTAGAACCAAATAATATCATTAATGTAAATTTGGAAAATTAAAATATCACTTTTGTATGTCTTATAGAACAGAGTTCTTTCAACCTTCCCTCTAGTAAAATCTTTTTTCAAAAGGAAATTGCTTAAACTTTCATACCATGCTAAGGGAGCCTGTATCAGACCATACAATGATTTTTAAGTTTATAAACAAAATCAAGGCTTTTATGATTTTAAAAACTAGGAGGTTGATGTACATAAATTTCCTTTGTAATGTAACCATTCAAAAATTCACTTTTAACATTTATTTGATATAAAATGATATTATGATTAATTGCAAAAGAAATTAATTGACGAATAGATTCTAACCTGCCCACGGGTGCAAACGTTTTAGTATAGTCAATTCCTTATTGTTGAGTATAGCCTTGTGCAACCAGTCTGGCTTTGTTCCGTACCACTTCCCCTTGTTCATTTAACTTTTTTCTGAACACCCATTTGGTTCCAATTACATGTTTTCCTTTTGGTCTTGGTATTAGATCCCATACATCGCTTTTGGAGAATTGATTCAATTCTTCTTGCATGGCCAGTATCCATGCAAAGTCTAGAAGAGCTTCATATACGGATGATGGAGAATCGGGTGCTCAAATGTATGTAAGGAGGCGACGAAGAAGAAAGCTTGGTCGAAGTGACCATTACGACTTTCTACCTGCACAGAAAAACAAGCACTTGAACACCATGGCATTCCCTTGGGATGCCGTCATATCCATGTAATATAATGTTTCACGGCTTAGCTTGTGATTATTATCGCCTTATTGTTTTTAATGCAATGCTTAACAAAGAACTTAAATCACAATTCACATATGAAAATAAAAGTAAAAGGACATAATAATACTTGTTCGTGGAAGCACAAATATTTATTAATGAGTTTGGCCTGTGAATAAGCATTCGTACATGGAGACAACTCCTAAATGAGGAATTTGCAAAGAAGAGACAAAATACAACGAGTAAAATGGCAATAAGAAAATCTCGAACTTCCATTAAAACTAATATTGCTATAGTTCCCATATTCTTGATAGTCCTAGCATTGTGATTTCGATTGATAATAGTTGAATCGATCCATCTAGTGTTATGAGGGTGTACGTGAAGAGTCTTTAGACTGCATTCTCTCATTTTTTTGTCCCTAATTTTTCCTGGATCGCCCTTTCTGGGTTTCAATCCACTAGGACACCCATTTTTGCCTAAGCCGCCCTTTCGGGTTTTTCGACTTAGCGGGTTATTCTTTTTTCTTTTTTAGCCCTAACTTTTTCCTAATCCTCCTGTTGTAACCCAAAATTTTCCCTCTCACTTATCAAGAATTTGCTCACAAGATCTCCTTGACTCAAAATTGGATTAGGGTTTGATCATCTCAAGACACCTCCTTATGCAGTGATGACCAAAATTAGGGTTTGAGTTTTCACAAGGACGTTTGAACTTTCAATGCCTCATATGTATTTTATGGATCATTATGGACCCCCAATATTACTAGTGTCAAGTTTTAAGTCTTGAATCACATTTTTGCTCAGTCAATTGAGAAGTTGACCTAAAAATCAGTTGTATTTGGGAAAAAGTCAACTATGGCCAATTTACAGTCAAACTTTATAATTTTTTATCCACATCAATATTTTATAGTCATATGTATAATTTGATCAAGTTTGGACCCCAAGTCCTCAACAAATTTGATCAAATCTCCAAAAGGGCAAAATGGTCAAAATTAGGGTTTTGACTTGGAAAGGGCAATTTCTAATTTTTGACCTAGCAAATGGTCAAT
The DNA here is from genome assembly GCA_948472305.1 of Vicia faba. Taxonomy (NCBI): domain Eukaryota; kingdom Viridiplantae; phylum Streptophyta; class Magnoliopsida; order Fabales; family Fabaceae; genus Vicia; species Vicia faba. The sequence goes on along the minus strand of OX451739.1, from coordinate 1,220,172,931 downwards.
TGGTTTAAGGCATAATTTCAAGAGTCCAATTGCATCATTTTAACCTAATGGCATGTTTCAAAACATTTCAAGTCCATTGGATTGACAAATGAATTTTCCAGTCAACTGTATACTGAAAAGTCAAACTTTGATTTTTTCGTCAAATTCAAGTGCCAAAGATCATAATTCATAAAAACATGTCAAAATATGAAACTTATTCGTCAAGAAATCAAAAAGTCAAGATTTCATTTTGAAAAGTCAAAAGTTCTAAACTTAGAAATTTTTCTAAGTGTTCGAAATTTCATGTTTTTTCATAACTTTGAACAAAATTTTCACCATGATGCAAGATGATTCAAGAGAAACTTCCAACATTAATGTTGTATATATCCATGAAATTTACAACTTTTCTTTACAGAACTCCTTCCAAAAATTCTTGAATCTCAAGTTATTATTTTATGATCATGTGGTCATGAAACTAAACACTTGGTGAAATTTTGCCCTAATTTAGTCAGGATTTTGACCCAACTTCATGGCACTTTTTCATATAGTTCCAAGGGGAATCTTCAAAAGAAATTCAAATAGGGCTTGTAGAGCAAGCTTTCCAAAATGTCAAAGAACTCCTTGAGATCATTCATGAGTAGGGAGAATCGAAGAGATGAAATTAGGGTTTTGTCACTTGAATTACAAGTCATTTTTGATGAACACATGAACCAAATCCATGTTAGGCTGCATAATCTTTGCTTTGCAGGCCTCAAACTTGTTTGTCACCCCATAATTAAATATTTAACCAGCTGTTAGGGCTTTGATCCAAGCAATTGAGCTATTTTCCAAGTTGCATTTCCATTTATGGCACAAAGTTAACAATGCCATTCTTGTAAAGCAAGCTTTTTGCATAAAGTTCACATTGAGCCTCTAACTTGTTCCCTCTGATCAAACTCCATCCACAAAGTCAGAAGCAAGCTTGGTTAAAGCATAACCACTCTATCTTAGCAAGTACACAAAGCATGGAAACTTGTTTTGTCAAAAAATCACATGTTTAACTTAAACATGTAAATTTGAATTCTGATCAACTAGAGCACACCAAACTTGTTGCTTATAAATAGAGTCACTATTTGTGAGCTAGGAAACGAGATTGAACACCCTGAAACACACCAAAACTCTCTCAAATCAGAAATTTCCCAAAAACTCCATTGTTGCACAGTTTCTAATCTTGAACATCAAACTAACATTTCCCTCGTGCGTTTTTGGGCCTTTTTTTTCAAAAGCTTCCTCATATCAAATACAAACCATCCATGTCCCTGTTTGCAAACTGTAACATCATCTTACTCACCTTCCATAGCCAAAAACAGAGCATTGCAGTTGGACTTTTGTAGGCCATTTCAGCCACCCTGAACTCAAGCTAAGAATTGTATTAGCTTCCTAGAGGTCCAAGGAAGCTAACCTGATCATCACCACTGCCTGAAACAAGCTCAAATTCATTTCATGATTTCCAGTTTTGAGGTATTTTTCTTTAACTTATATCTTCATATTTAGGCATTTTTAAGCTTTGATTTAAGAAAATAAAGTGTAGATAACATTGCCACGAAGTTGTACATATCCATAATTTTCATTTATATGGCCTGAGCTTATAGAATTTTAAAGTTGAAGTTTTTTGAAATTTTTAGGTTTTAAATTAGGGCCAGAAAAATTCTCATTCATCTTTGACTATTAGCTTAAGTTATTTATATGGTTCGATTCATGGTAAGAAATGCCACAACTTTCATGTTTGAACTTTTCATTTTTGTTGAGAAACAAAGAAGATACAGGTCCTTTGGCTGGAGGTTGAAGATGAAGTGTAATCAGGGCGCATTTTGTGTTATGTATTTATTGTTTGAGTTATATTAACGGATGTATAGTCACCCCAGTGGTAAAGCGCGCACCTGTTCACCCTTAGGTCCTGGGTTAAAGCCCCAACGTGTCCTTTTTCTATTTTTTCACAATTGTTTGACTTTTTTTGTGTTTTTTTGGCAGCATTTGGGCTCTTCATGTGGGTTTAGTCTTTTTTTCTCATAATACTCATTGCCTTGCAGATTAACCCCCTGGACTTTTCTTTATATTTTTTTTTTTAATTTTATTTTTCTTCATTATTATTATTAATATTAATGTTTATTATTATTATTATTATTATTATTATTATTATTATTATTATTATTATTATTATTATTATTTTCATACAAAATCATAAAAAATGCAATTTTATTTTCATTTATTTTTTGTACTCATGTATTTTATTTTCCCTAAAACTAAAAGATAAAAAAAACAATTTTTCTTAAAATAAATAAATTTCCTATCTTTTCTTAAATAATTAATTTTTAGACTTAGGATAAATTAGTGTATTATTTTATTTTCTTAGTTAAAATTAATTTTGAACCTAGATTTATTTTAATTAATTAATCTTCATTTCATTTTCATTAATTTAAAACCTTTTCATAAAAAATCCTAAAAATCCTTTTTCAAATTAATTTCTTTTCTTAAATAGTTTGATTTTATTTAATTTAATTTTAATTAATCATCCCCTTTATTTAGGTCAAGATAAAACCATTTCATAATAACAAAAAAATCATTTCTTTTTCATTTGCACTCTTACATTATTTATTCAATTCTTGCCCAATATTAAATATGGTTGTAATAGATAATTAGGTTTAATTTCCTTGCAATCCCCATTTGTAAATTTGTACACACAAATGTTGTAATAGTGTAGTAACTTTAAATTTCGCAATTTATCGCTTTTATTTAACATGCTAGTATTAAGGGTTTGTATGGAAAGACTAAAACCGATACTTAGAAAACCCTAATTCAAGAAAAAATCAAGCATGAAAACAATACATTTGCACACAAGCACCCCTATGGTTATTCCACTTGGTTGCCTTATACAAAATGGCCATATTACGCATGTAAGGTATCTTAGCAAAAATAAGTAAAAACAAGATCATAGTCCCTCGACGACGCTATCTAAATTGCCTTACAAGTGATCTTAGTACCTAAAAGAGAATGCTAAGATACATTGCAACATTGCTAACATGGTTATATGATGACCCACGCCCGTCCAGTTTACATCCAAAGATAGGGTTGCTTACCAAATCAATTGTAAGACAACAATGTCAAAGGAAAATAAAAATGAACAAGAAAGACATTTGAGTAGGTAGATTGCTCCTAATTACTTGCTCCATTTCAAAACAAACATCCTTGCTATTTTCAAAACAAACACTTACACTTTCAAACATCTTACAAACTTGAATACATTTTCAAAATATCAACATCTTTGTATACATTATTACAAACAAGAATCATTACAAAGATTGCCTAAACAATGGCCTCTTTACAAAATACTTTCAAAAACCACACAAAGCACAATTTCAAACAAAAGAAAGTGATCTAGCAAGTAACTAAGAGCCCATGGATAACCATGGATGAAAAGGGTGCTAATACCTTCCCTTTTCATAATCTACCCCCAGAACTCAAGAAATAATCTCAAAGGTCTTTCTTGTGCTTTTTCACCTTTCCTTTTGGATAAAAGAAAATTCAGTGGCGTCTCTTGCTAACGGCAACATTTGCAATCAAACACAAAACACCCAAGTCAGTTCTCCCACCGTATCACAGAACTGGCGACTTTGATGGGGAATATTCTAAATGTGGGGTTACCTTAGGGCTAGATCACATTTATTTGCTCTTATTGTCTGACTTGTATGATTTACATTATGGTTCTTTGTTTGGGTTTGAATCCTCTACCCGGATTTGGGATACATTATAGGTAAGTAGTAATACATTGTGGAAACTGTGCGGGGTATACCGACATGGTCTGAGCAATAGCTACGTTAGTGAGACATATTTGTGGGTACGGGTAGCCTTTGAGTTAATCAAAGAGAATATTAGGCCGCTGAGTGATGTCATAAAGCACTAATGAAATTTTAGAACCTTTACTTGACTAACTTGGTCTTTAGGATGTAGTGAGATGATCGGCTTTGGTGCAGTCTGAAGTTGGTAGATACTCGATACTACACAAATTGAGGTTTTGTTTCTTGGGATATTTTGGTCGCCATTAAAGAGGTTTATGCTGAAACAATGACCAAGGAAACAATCCAGTGATATTGAGCTCCTTAGAACCCGGTTACTATTACTAGGACAGGTTGAGCCAACTAAACTTCAAGAGGGTACTTACCTATGAGACTCCATGCAATCCTAAACCTAGGAACTTGTTTGTTTTGTTTTGTATATACATACTTGTACATAACATCATGAACATCATAACATCATACACATTCACTAACAATTTCAAGGATTTTTGGATTCATCTTTGTTCATGTTTTGTAGGATATTGATTCTCTTCGCAGGAAAACTATTCAAGTCAACCTTGTAAGGATCCCTCCACATCTTAAGGAGCTAGCTTCAAGGATTACTGAAAACTCTCCATTCACCGAGAGACATGGTCTCCTACTAAACTTGGTCACCTCCAACATAGATGAGGACATCATGAAGGTGCTCTTTCAGTTCTTTGATCCTTTACACCATTGCTTCACATTTCCCGACTATCAACTTGTGCCTACTTTGGAAGAATTCTCTCGACTCTTGAGGATTCCCATTCTCAATAAACTACCTTTCAACGGTACGGAAAGAGACCCAAAGCAAGAAGAGATTTTTCAAGCTCTACACTTGCACTCATCTGATGTCACAACTCATTGGGAAACAAGCAGTGGTGTCAAAGGTTTCCTAGCAAAGTTCTTGTTTGAGAAAGCCCAAAACTGTTGGAATTCCTTGGATTTGCAAGCCTTTAAGGAAATTGTGGCTCTCCTCATCTACGGGATGGTTTTGTTTCCAAATCTTGACCAACTCATAGATGTGAACGCCGTCAAAATCTTCATATCCCGCAACCCAGTGCCTACATTCCTGAAGACTACTCATGTACCCCAAGAAACATCTGCCAACCAGTTCCAAGACTGCGTAGCCAGCTTGACTGCAGATAATGGTCTAGGTTTTTCAGATGATGATTTAACGACAAGAGGAAGGAAGCATAATGAGGCATTGCATGTCTCAGTTGAATGTAGGGGCACAACCTTGGCTTATATTTTGGTGGACACTGGCTCATCTCTGAATGTATTTCCTAAAAAAGCTCTTAATAGGCTTGATTATGAGGGATTGACATTAAAGCCAACCAACATAGTAGTAAGGGCTTTTGATGGCTCGAAAAGAATGGTGCATGGGGAAGTGGATATCCCCATAAAGGTTAGAACCCAAACATTTGATTCAACTTTTTATGTAATGGATATGCGCCCTTTATACTCCTGCTTGCTACGACGACCATGGATTCACAATGCTGGCGCTGTCACTTCTGTGTTGCACCAAATGCTGAAGTATCCGATTTAAGGAAAGATTATCATCGTTCTGTAGAAGAAGAGTATATGATCAACCATCTCAATTCCTTCAGATATGTGGAATTAGATGGTGAATTTATTGAAACTCAATTCCAACACTTTTAGGATGTCACGCATGATGTTGCAGTAACCAGGGTTGTTCCCAAGATCACAAGGACTCCACTCAAGATGTCATGTTTAAAGGATGGAAAAGCAGTGATAGAAGAAGGTGTTGAACTATCTGGGGACAACTCCCAGATATCCCATACAAATCTAACAAGATTGGCCTAGGTTTCACTTCAAGTGCTCAGAAGGCTGTATGCCACGCTCGTGCTGGAGGACCACCCATGAAGATTAGCAACCATTGAGTCAACGCGATAGAGGATGATGAAGATGGCTACAACCTGGAGGATTGGATCTTCCCAACTGTCAGTGGAGGGCTCATAAATTAGGGGACTAGAGATTTTATCCCAATTAATTTTATCTCACAGTAATTTGTCTTTTCATTTTGTTGGATCTGTAATATTAAAACAATTTAAACTCTTAAAACCTTGTGTCTTACCCGAGGCACAATGGTCCATTTGTAAGGGTTATTATCTCATTTCCATATGACATCAATGAATCATGGACGTTTTGCATACAAACTTTGTGTTCATTGTTTTTCCTTTTTACATTTTCATTTCATTCAAAGATAGCTATACCCTTACACACACTCACACTCACAATGCAGGTCTACATCCATTCGGGATCCCATGGATAACGGTTCTGCTATGGTCTTTTATGACTCTGAAAATCTAAGCTACCAAGCCGAAGACGAAGGTGGGGAAGATTGTGAAGTACCAGGGGAACTTCCTAGATTACTACTACAAGAAGAGAGACCCATTTGGCCGCATGAAGAGCTAGTTGATACAATCAACCTAGGTACCAAAGAAGACAAAAGAGAGGTCAAGATGGGTGCCAATCTAGAACCCAGTGTCAAGGAGTGTCTGGTTCAGTTGTGACACGATTATGTGGAGGTCTTTTCCTGGTCGTATGAAGACATGCCAGGACTTGATGCAGATATTGTGGTACATCGTCTACCTACAAAAGAGGATTTCCCACCAGTAAAACAAAAGGTCTGTCGCATGCGACTAGATATGTCGGAGATGATTAAAGTAGAAGTCATGAAACAATTCAACGCTAGAAAGAAAACTAGAAGTCTTGTTGTAAACTAACCATCAAAAGCCATAACATTCTACAAAACTTCCACTCTTGAGTTTTAAAGAAAACCTTTAAACCTCTCATGCCTTGAAAATTCTATCCAACCATCTAAACACTCCACATACATCATATAGAAGTTGTTCAAACACAAGAAATTTTTTTGTAACATCATTATCATCACTTCCCAAGCTCAACAACAGCCCATACAGCAGCTAAAACTCAAAGAACCAAATTTCAGTTTCCAAGTAAGTTTTCTTGACTTTAAACTCTTCATTTCAATCATCATCATTTGGTTCATTTTTGAACAGGCAGGTGTAAGGCAGCTGTTTTTCAAAACCATACAGTGTGCAATCGATTGCACAACCATGCAAATCGATTGCACAACCATGCAAATCGATTGCACGGGGTTCCAATAGCCAGATTTCCAATTTTTTTGAGTGTGCAATCGATTGCACAACCATGCTAATCGACTGCACGGGGTTCCAGTAGCCAGATTTCCAAATATTTTGAGTGTGCAATCGATTGCTCAACCATGCAAATCGATTGCACTGGATGTCAGTAGGCTTGTTTTGAAAAACTGAAGCGTGCAATCGATTGAACTAACATGCAAATCGAATGCACTCAAATGAAAATTGAATTTTTTTCTTTGAAAAGACTCGAATAAAGAGTTGGACAATATAAAATGTTTCTTTTTGACCATTGAGCATCTATATCTTAAGTTCAAGGTAAGTATTATCATTATGCCTTTAAATTTGCTAAGGGCTTGAACCAAAGACTTCATCAAAGCAAAAGTTCATTCGAGAAGCTTGATTTTACGGCATGTGTCAACACATAATGATCCAAAGTGTTTTATTTTCCTTTCATTTTTTGTTATTTTTACATGCTTCATATATTTTCTTCATGGCTATTCAATATGGTTGTAATAGATAATTAGGACTATAATTTCTTGTAATCCCCATTTTTAAATTTGTACACCCCATCCCCAAATGATTGTAATAGCGTAGGATATTTACTTTCCGCAATTTATCGCTTTATATAACATGTTAATAATTAGGGTTTGTGTGGCAAGATAACACCAATCGAATAGAAAACCCTAATTCAAGACAAAATCAAGCATCAAAATGACACACTTGCACACAAACACCCCTAGGGTTACTCCACTTGGTTGCCTTGAACAAAATTGCCATATTACGCACGTAAGGTATTTTAGCAAAACAAACAAAAAAACAAGATCATAGTCCCTCGATGACGCTATTCAAAGTTGCCTTGCAAAAATGATCTTAGTCCCTCAAAATGCTAGGAAACTTTGCAACATTGCTAATCATGGTCATATGATGACCCACGCCCGTCCCGTTTACATCCAAAGATAGGGTTGCTTACCAAATCAATCGTAAGACAACAATATCAAAGGAAAAATGAAATGAACAAGAAATACAATTGAGTGGGTAGATTACTTTTAGTTACTTGGTCCATTTGAAACAAATATCCTTGCTATTTTCAAAACAAACACACACATTTCAAAACATCTTACAAACTTGAAAACATTTTGAAAAAGAAAAAACATCTTTGTATACATTCTTACGAACGATAATCATTACAAAGATTTCCTAAACAATGGCCTCTTTTACAAAATACTTTCAAACCACACAAAGCATAATTTCAAACAAAAGCAATTAATATAGCAAGTAACTAAGAGCCCATGGAAAACCATGGATGAAAATGGTGCTAATACTTTCCCCTTTCATTATCTACCCCCCGAACTCAAAAAACAATCTCAAATGTCTTTCTGGTGCTTTTTCACCTTTCCTTTTGGATAAAAGAAAAGTCGGTGGCGACTTTTCCTAACCGCAACATTTGCGATAAAACGCAAAACCTTCAAATCAGTTCTCCCACCGCATCACAGATGGGTTACCTTTCTTTTTTGCAGCTTTGGGTGTTCTCTGAGAGGATCCTTCTCCTGCTGCCTTCCTCTTTGTGGATTTCTTCAGCACAACATTTGGAGATGGCTTGTGCAGGTCACAGATTTTGAGTTCTGGAATAGTTCCATCTTCCTTGCAAGCTTCAAGGTATCTGACCATAATCTCTGGAGAAGCATTTATCTCAGAGAATAGTGGAAAATTCTTCAGAGGGATTCTCCTAGACGTGATGACTTCATGAGAAGTAATTGTTGGTTCCTTCTTAATGCTTTCAATAATCTTCATTTTCTTTAGATTCTTGGCATTTAGTGGTTTCCCAACACTTGCTTCCAGAGTGCTGATCTCCTGAGCCTCTGTCAGATGTTCTATCAACCTCTTTTATGTCAAAATGTTTGAGATCAATCTTCCTAGAGGAATCCAATACCTTTTTGTTCTTTCTTCTTCCCTTGTTTCTTTCACACTTGTTCTCAGATGATTGAAGAGCTGGTGTGGAAGGTTTATTTTGGTCTTCTTTGCAATGAAGTACAACAGAAACTGCTGATCAATGTTGGTGTAATTAGGAGAGCTTGTAGGCTTCCTGTGATTTATGCACCCCAGAATGATCCTGGCCCAGATTCTGTAATAATCTTTCAAGTTTCTTATCTTGCTTGATGGTTGTCCAGAAGTGAAAATGACCCTAGCAATAGATTTTAGGCAAAACACTTGTCAGCCATGTCAATGCATCTGACTCCTTCACCATTATACCCAATACGTTTCCCAATAAAGTCTTCTATAATCACCATCTTCTTCCTCATAACATATTACGTAACCTGATGGTTTGATTAAGTAGCTTGAATCTAGAATTCCTTAACAAGAATAGGAAATGTTGGACCAAACAGATGATCAAAGTATCTGGTCCATCCCTGAGCCGTCACATCTTCATACAGATCAAACCCATTTTCCTTTAAACTCTCAAAATCAATGATCAATTCACATAGAAATTCAAGATTATCTATCGGTGTGAGAAACGTTCTTATAGGTACCTCATACTATTCTGTTGAAGAATAACCAGGAGCACTGTTGAGATTTTTGATGCTTGATGAGGATGACATTGTTCACACGAATTTGTTGATGAAAACACAAAAAAGGGGTTTTTGCAAAAATGAGAGCGAGAGAAAATAATGGATGTAGTAAGTAGTGAATGAAATAGTGAAACTGAATTTATTAACACTTTTGAAAACTTAATCAGTAAGAAAGAGAAAATAATTAATGATTATACTGAAATTATGAAACCTGAAATTAGGGGATAGTGTGTAGATACTGAACAGTTACCATTGACAGGTGTCTCAATGCATCCAATCATAGCCTTAGACCCTTCAGAATTTGAACGCGTGTTCAGCCTCAGAAGGTAGCTTGTGAGAGGATGACAAATGTTTCATGGTGTGAACTGCACGCCTCTATCTTTGAAATGAAAGGTTCCGATCTTCATAGATAGATTCTGAAGCAATTGTACTCCTAACTTCTAAAGACAAGTTGATCATATGTTCACAAAAAAATAAAATTCTGAGGGTTAAAATATGCAAATAAATCTTCTTATTTTGGACATAATTTCATGCTGAGATGTTTCAGAATGAAATTAAATCAATCTTCAGAAAGGGGTTTTGTAAACACATCAGCCCATTGATGGTCTGTGTCAATAAATTTTAAAGAGATAATTCCTTTCTGAATATAGACCCTAATAAAATGATGTTTTATTTCTATATGCTTAGCCCAAGAATGCAAAATAGGATTTCTAGATAAACAGATAGCAGAAGTATTATCACAGAAAATAGGGATGTTACTCTCAAATACGTTGAACTCTTCAAGCTGACTTTTCATCCAGAGCATCTTGTGATACATCCAGCAGATGCAATGTATTCAACTTCTGCTGTTGACAACACAATTGTGGAGTGCCTCTTGTTGGTCCATGAGATCATATTGTCTCCCAGAAACTAGCAGCTTCCTGATGTACTTTTACATTCTACTCTGTCTCCAGCAAAATCAACATCACAGTATCCTTCTAAGCTGTATTCATGGGATTTTATATAAAACAAACCCAGGTTATTAGTACCTTTCAGATACATGAAAATTCGCTTACCTGCTATTAAGTAAGATTCTCTAGGATCTGATTGGAATCTAGCACATAAACAAACATTGAATAAAATGTCAGGACTTGAAGCTGTCAGATAATGGAGAGATCCAATCATACCTCTGTAGATCTTCTGCTCTACCTTTTTACTTACCTCTTCCTTTTCCAGAATGCACATGGGATGCATTGGAGTCTTTGATGGCTTACATTCTGAGAGTTCAAATTTCTTCAGAAGTTCTCTGACGTATTTACTCTGGTTAACGTAAGTTCCTTATTGAGTCTAATTGATTTGGATACCTAGAAATAAGTTAAGTTCTCCCATTAAGCTCACTCAAACTCTGCCTGCATGAACTTGGCATATCCTATTCCCAGAGAAGGTTCAGTAGATCAAAACATAATATCATATACATAAATCTGACAAACTAAGATGTCATTCTTAAATGTCTTACAGAACAAGGTTATGTCCACTTTCCCTTTTGTGAATTCCTTTTCTAACAAAAAGTTCCTTAGCCTTTCATACCAAGCTCTGGGAGCTTTTTTCAGACCATAAAGTGAATTCTTTAGTTTGAAAACATATTCTGGGTGTTTGGAATTTTCAAACCCAGGGGGTTGGTGCACATATATATCTTCATCAATGTAACCATTTAAGAATGCACTTTTGACATCCATCTGATACAGAGTGATGCCATTATTTACAACAAAAGAGATTAAGAGTCTGATAGATTCTAACCTGGTGACTGGAGCAAAGGTTTATGTATAGTCTATCCCCTCATGCTGACTATAACCTTGTGCAACCAGTCGTGCCTTGTTTCTGATGACTTCTCCTTGCTCATTCAGTTTTTTTTGAACACCTACTTTGTTCCAATGACGTTGAATACTTTTGGTTTGAGAACCAGATCCCATATGTCGTTTCTGGTGAATTGGTTTAACTCCTCCAGCATAGCCAGAATCTAGTCGTTGTCCAGAAGAGCTTCATCAATTGTTGTTGGTTCAATCAGAGATACCAATCCCATGAGGTATTCTTTAGAGTTTCTGAATGTTGATCTTGTTCTAATTGTATCATCCTTCTTTCCAAGAATCTTATCTTCAGGGTGAGCTATGCTGCTTCTAGATAACTTTTCTGGAGTTGTTCAACAGAAGTTATGGGAATGCTTGTGACATTTCCTTCTGACGTTGTTGGAGCATCTCTTTTGGGGACTTCTGATGAGTTTCCTTCAGCACCTATGAATTCAACTTCTATATCTGCATAAGATTCATTCTGCTTTGACTTTTGAGGGTTAAGCTTATCATCAAATCTAACACTGATTGACTCCTCAACAATTTGTGTTTCTTTATTGTATACTCTTAACCCTCTTGAGCGTTCACAGTATCCTAACATAATACACTTCTTTGCTTTAGAGTCAAACTTGTTCAGATGATCTTTAGTATTCAGAATAAAGCATGTACATCCAAAGGGATGGAAATAAGAAATGTTGGGCTTTCTGTTCTTCCACAATTCATATGGAGTCTTTTCCATAATAAGTCTTATATAGATTCTATTCTGAATGTAACACGCTGTGTTAATTGCTTCTGCCCAAAAGATCTTAGCAATGTTAGTCTCATTGATCATGGTTCTGGCCATTTCTTGCAATGTTCTGTTCTTTCGTTCTACAACTCCATTTTGCTGAGGAGTTCTAGGACAAGAGAAGTCATGCGAAATTCCTTTTTCATTGAAAAATATTTCAAAATTTTTGTTTTCAAACTCTCCACCATGATTACTTTTTACTTTGACAATTCTAAGATCCTTTTCATTATGACCTTGGTTACAAAAGCCAACCAACACATAATGTGACTCGTCCTTGTGTCTTAAGAAATTTACCCATGTCCATCTGCTATAGTCATCTATGATCACTAACCCATACTTCTTGCCACTAACATAAGCAGTTTTCACTGGTCTAAAGAAATCTATGTGTAGAAGTTCTAATGGCCTAGAGATGGAAACATCATTTTTTGCTTTAAAAGCCAGTTTTCTAAATTTTCCTTTCTGACATGCTTCACATAGAGAATCTGATTTGAACTTCATACTAACATGCCCCAATATTGTGTGCAAGACCCATTGCTCGTTGTTAACAGAAAGAAGGAATTTTACATTCTGACTCTTAAGTTTAAAAAGTTTTATCTTATAAATGTTGTTTTCCCTCTTTCCATTAAACAGGATAGTTCCATCTTTCTGACTAATAGCTTTGCATGAATTTTGATTAAAGATTATATCGTAACCATTATCACTTAATTGACTTATGGATAACAGGTTATGCGTCAATCCATTAACTAACATCACATTATTAATAGAAGGAAGGTTACCATTACCTACTATTCCAGATCCAATGATCTTCCCTCTTTGGTTGCCTCCAAAACCCACCTAGCCTCCAGGTTTATGTTCCAGGCTTTGGAACATATTCTTTCTTCCCGTCATGTGTCGAGAGCATCCAAAGTCCAGGTACCATGACTGGTGTTTTAGCATTGCTGCTAAAGATATCTGCAAGATATATACTTTTGTCCTTAGGTACCCATATCCTTTTGGGTCCTGGTTTCTTAGTTTTACCAAAATTTTGTTTGAATTATGGTTTTGCAGAATAATCATTGCTAGTGTATTTCAGATCATGTGTGTTCCCATAAGTGAATTGAGATTTTAGTGGTATGCGTTTAATTACTATGTCCATGATTTTCTTAGGTGGAGATACCTTACCTTGGTATCCTATTCCTTTTCTGCCATTTCTGCTAACTCCATATATCATTGACGCCATCTTGCTTCTATCTATGTTTTTAGCCAGAAACTTCTGAAAGTTGTGATCATATGCTTTTATGATCTTATCAGCATTACTGGGAGCCTCTGAGAATATTTATTTCTGAGAGTTTTGTAAATCATTTTATAATTTTAAATCATTTCTTTTAACTCAGAATTTTATAATCTAAGACTCAAAGATTCTTCAAAGTCAGAGATAAGATCCTTTTTCAGGTTCTTAAATTTGACTCTGATCTACTGATACCTTTCCAGAATCTCATTCATACTTTCTGCTAGTTCAACTTTAGTATAATTAACAGTAAAATCAGGAAATACCTCTTCTGTGTATGATTCTGAGTCTGACCCAGAAGCTTCGCTGTCTTCTGTCACATTTTCCATAAAGCGATGTTGGCTCTTTCATCATCTGACTTTGAGTCTGCATCAGAAGTATCTTAATCGTCCCATGTTTCCATGAGGCTTTTCTTCTACTCCTTGAATAACTTATTTTTGGGCTTCTCCTTCTGAAGCCTTAGACAGTCACTCTTGTAGTGCCCCTATTCATTGCACTCATAGCAGATGATGTCTCTATTAATTGACTTTATATGACCAGACGAAGCTTCAGACCTTCTGGGTCTAGAGGAGGGCTCAGACTTTCTATATCCGGAGGAGGATTCATTCTGATTCCCTAATCTTCTGGAGTTTCTAAATTTTCTTTGCCTTTGCTTCCACAACTGATTGACCCTTCTAGAGTGAAGAGACAATTCGTCTTCTTTTGATGAGGATCCATCAGAGGTTTCTTCCATAGCCTGCAAAACCTTAGAATCAAGTTTTTTGTTAGATTTTAATGCTAAAGGCTTACCTAGCTTATGAGGCTCGTCATCTTCTAGTTATATCTCATGGCTTCTAAGGGAGCTAACAATTTCCTCCAGAGATATGTTGTTGAGATATTTAGCCAGCTTAAGAGCAGTGACCATTGGCCTACATTTCTTTGGTAAACTTATGATGATCTTCTTCACGTGATCAGCAGTAGAATACCCTTTGTCAATAACTCTCAGCCCAACAACTAGAATCTGGAATCTTGAGAACATCCCTTCTTTGGATTCATTGTCTTCCATCTTGAAAGCTTTGTATTTCTGAATGAGCGCAAGGGCCTTGGTTTCTTTAACTTGTATGTTGCCTTCATGCGTCATTCTCAGAGAGTCAAACATGTTTTTGTCTGTCTCTCTGTTTGAGATCTTCTCATACTGTGAGTATGAGATGGCACTTAGAAGAATTGTTCTGGCCTTATAATGGTTTCTGAAATCATGCTTTTGTTGGTCAGACATTCTTTTTCTATCTATCTTCTAACCACTTTCATCCACTGGATGCATGTATCCATCAATTACCATATCCCATAAGTCAACATCATGAGCCAGAAAGAAGCTCTCAATTATGTCTTTCCAGAAGTCAAAATTTTCTCCATCAAAGATTGGAGGTTTACCGTTGATTCTGTCCTTGTCATCTTGATAGTCATTGCTGATGTTTTGGCTTGGTCCCACCATAGTGTTTTTCTAAATCTTGGATCTTGTATTGACACAGTTAAGTGTATGAACTCAGAACCAGGCGCTCTGATGCCAATTGAAGAAGTGAAAAAACACAAGAAGGGGTGGGGGTTGAATTGGGACTTAAAAATGAAAAGCAATAGACACGAGATTTTTATCCCGGTTCGCTTGATCTCAAACTACTCCAGTCCACCCGCCAAGGTGATTTTGCCTCTCTCCAACGAGGACTTAATTCACTAATGAAACTGATTATAAATCTACTTTGACAACTGCCAAAGTCTTCTTGAGTATAACCACAACCCGGTTTATCTCAAGTAAAATTTCTTAATCACAATAAAATTTTTACTGTGTACTATTTTTTTTTTCGTTACAAAAACTGTATCACTACTGTGATGTATTACACAAATTAAATGTAGAATGAATATGAATTTTTGCAGCCTTTTTGAGATTGTATAGAGTAGTCGTGTAAAATCGTAAACGATTTAACCTTTGAGCTTGTTTATATAGGCGTGGCAATCTGTCCAAATTGAAACGTGATAATGGATACTTAATGCATTTTCCATACTGAGAATATTCTTGTTTGAATGAAGCCGTTGCACATGATACTGCCTTAATGGAAAAGTAACAGGTCAAAACTTAGGAATCTTGCATGCTTCTTTACTTTAGAACTTGGGAAGCCAAAAACGAAGATTCAGTTAGCGTGTTGGACTTCCGTTCAGAATCAGGATATCTTTATCTTTAGTGTAGATTCTGATCATCATACTTCAGAACATTTTGATTACTCAGCTTGAATGCCTTTGTGGCTTAACTTTTGATTCCGCTTCAGTTAGAACTTCTGTATAATATAAAACACAAATTTAGAGTGCATATTTGTTCTTTGTGTTTTTTATCATTAAAACTCTTATGAGGGTTGTAGAATCAAACTATGTTCTAACAACTCTATCTATTATCCTTCTAATGCTACTATCAACATTATCAATCTCTTCTTTTATCCTATCATCAGTAGTAGTGGAAGCAATACGTTTATCGTCTTTGGAATTATTTACAGGTGATGACCTGGGTTTCTTTACCTTCTTGTCAAGAGGTGAGATAGTTTTTATAGGAGTAATGTCAAATACTCTGTCAAGGGAGAGTTCCTCAGGATGGTTGACAAATTTTGAGGGAGACAATGCATGATGTTGAGACATCTTTGAATATTTTTGAGCAAAGAGATGAAGAATGACAAGGGTTGTTTTTCTATAAAGTATAATGAAGAGTTTGTGAAAGTAGAAGGATGGGATTTTTTAGCGTGTGGGAAAAACTTTAATACAATCTTGAAATGATTGCTTTCAAAATTAGATTTGTTGGAATCATAAATAATATAATATCCCTTTAATGATATTCCCACACGCCCTTAATTGCTACAAACCCTCATATAAGCAAATCCCTAATTTTCCTTTTAAGTTCTCAAACTGATTAGCTTCCAAAGCCTTAGTGAAAATGTCATCCAGTTGCAATTCAGTGGCTACATGTTCTAAGGCAATAATCTTTTCTTCAACATACTCTCTTATAAAGTGATGACAGATATCAATGTGTTTAGTCCTGCTTTGTTCAATATGATTTTTTGATATATTTATGGCACTAAGATTGTCACAGAATAATGTCATGATATCTTGTTTGACATTATATTCTGTTAACATTTGTTTCATCCATACCAATTAAGAACAACTGCTTCCTGCAGCAATATACTCAGCCTCAGCAGTGGACAGAGACACACAATTTTGCTTCTTATTGAACATAGATATGAGATTAAGGTAGAACTAGATCCATGAGAGTATTGCATACAATGTCACTTGTCCCATTCACATATTTAATAATTCTCTTCACATGGTTGGCATGGCTATCTTTAAGATTAGCTTGATGTGTGGGAGCAGTAGTTATTTTGTGATTGGCATTTTCCATCCAAAATTTCTTTACTATATTCTTAGCATACTTGCTCTGAGACAAAAATATGGAATCTTCCATTTGTTTAACTTGTAGACCAAAAAAGTAGGTTAATTCACCAACAAGGCTCATCTCAAATTCTGACTGCATTTGCTTGACAAAATGTTGAACCATCTCATTTGACATCCCACCAAACACAATATCATCAACATAAATATGTGCAATCATGATCTTCCTTTCTTCTTGCTTGACAAAAATAATTTTGTCTATGCCACCTTTCCTATATCAATTCTCACCAAGAAATTCATTCAATCTCTCATACCAAGCTATTGGAGCTTAATTTAATCCATACAGAGCTTTCTTTAGTTTTTACACATGTTTAGGAAAACATGGATAAACAAATCCCTTAGGTTATTCCACATAAACTTCTTCATTCAGATAGCCATTTAAGAAGGCACTCTTTACATCCATTTGAAACAATTTAAATTTCAGTATACATGCAACTCCCAAGAGTAGTCTGATTGATTCAAGTCTGGCCACATGGGCAAAGGTTTCATCAAAGTCAACTCCTTCAATTTGAGTGTATCCTTGTGCAACTAACCTTTCCATATTTCTAGTGACCACTCCTTTTTCATCAGATTTATTCTTGTACACCCATTTAGTGCCAATCACATGTGTCCCTTAAGGTATTGGAACTAGATCCCAAACTTCATTTCTACTGAATTGTTCTAGCTCTTCCTGCATAGCATTAATCTAGAACTCATCTACTAGGGAATCTTTGACATTCTTAGGCTAAATTTTTGAGACAAAGCAAGAGTTTGGGATGATATTTAGATCTCCTATAACAAGCTCCTTGGGATGATATTTCCGAGTTCTAATTGAAGGCCCTTATTTGAGTTGACTCGGCTTAGGGTCTTCTTGAGGGAGATTAGAATCAATACTTCTGTCATTGGATTCTGTTGGAATATTAGATAAAGATGTTCCAACATCTTCTAAGACATTTTCTTCATCATTCCATCCTTTATCATCAATAATAACATTTATGGATTCCATCATAGACTTGGTTATGGAGTTAAAGACTTTGTAAGCTCTGCTATTTGTAGAGTAACCTAGGAATATTCCTTCATCACTCTTGGGATGCATCTTCCTCCTTTCTTCACGATCAGCTAAGATATAACATTTACTTCCAAAAACATGAAATTATTTGATAGTTGGTTTTATTCCCCTCCATATTTCATACAAGGTGATTGAAGTGCCTTTCCTTAGATTGCCTCTGTTATGGATATAGCACGCAGTATTCATAGCTTCAGCACAAAAGTGGTAGGGTAACTTCTTAGCATGAATCATAGCTCTGGAAGATTCTTGAAGGGTTCTGTTTTTGCATTCCACAATCCCATTTTGCTGTGGAGTAATGGGAGAGGAAAATTCATGACTAATTCCTTCAGAAGAGAAAAAATCAGCAAATTTATTGTTTTCAAATTCCTTTCCATGATCACTTTTGATTCTGATGACATGACTATCTTTTTCCCTTTGAAGTTTTTGACAAAGATCTTTAAAAACTTCAAAAGTTTATGATTTTTCTCTGATAAAACATATCCATGTGTACCTAGAGAAGTCGTCTACAAAAACATAAACATACTTCTTTCCACCAAGACTTTCAACCTGCATAGCTCCCATCAAATCCAAATTAAGAAGTTCCAAAACTTTTGACGTAGTAAGATGTTGGATCTTTTGATGTGACATCTTAATTTGCTTTCCAATATGGAAATCACCATTTATTCTCCCTTCTTCTATATTGAGATTAGGAATCCCTCTCACGTCTTCTTCAGATATGATTCTTTTCATTCCTTTCAGATACAAGTGTCTCCATTTTTGATGCCATAGTTTAACTTCATTTTCTTTGGCTAAAACACATGTTGAGGGGAAGTTCAATTCTTGGGGAACCCATAAATAACAGTTATCTTTAGATTTGAATCCTTTCAAAATAACTTCATCCTTTTTATTGCAAACAAGGCATTATGTTTTGGTGAATCTTACTTTGAACCCTTGATCACACAATTGGCTTATACTTATTAGGTTAGTTGTTAACCCTTTAACAAGTAACACATCATTAAGCTTAGGGACTCCTGAAAATTCCATCTTACCAACTCCTTTGCTTTCATGTTTGGCTCCATCACCAAAAGTCACATAACTGGTGGAATGAGATTTGATATCTAACAATAGATTCTTGAAAAATGTCATGTGTCTAGAACAACCACTGTCAAAGTACCAATCATTTTTGGTTGATACTCTGAGAGAGGTATATGCTATAAAACTAGCAACATTAGACTTTGGAACTAATTGTTTCTTCTTTTTACTATTTTGAGATATCTGATCAGTCTTGGGAATAGGAGTAGTTTTAGGGTACTCATAAAAATTGAAACATAAAGGTCTCATGTTACCAAACCTTCCATAGTGATGACATCTTCAGGGCTGGGATTTCTTTCATGTTTGAGTAAATTTTTTCTTACCATGATGTTTGGCATGATGTTCAGACATTTCATTCTACATCTTTGGTTTAGACTTGGCATGAGTGGAATTTGATGAAGGTTCTTCTGAAACAGGTTTCTTTTTCTCATTAAACCCTAGACCATTCTTTTTTCTCATGTCACTCTGCCCACTTGAAGAATTTCATCTAATGTGTCAGATCCATTATTCAGCATCTTGAGATATTTGACCACTCTATTAAGATTTGAATTCAGAGAAGTCACTTCACTTTCCAAATTAGAAATAGTTTTCAAATGCTCTTTCCTTTCTGCCTTCAGCTGGGTTATGAGTGCTTTCTGTTTCTCCCCTTCTAGGCGCACTTCTTCCCTTTTGAGACATAATTCTTTGTATGAAGTAGCTAACTCATCAAAGGTTAGTTCCCCATCACTAGACTCTTCATCAGATACATATTTTCCTGTCAATGCTTTAACATGCTTGGCAGATCCTTCAAGATCACTCTCTGAATCCTCTTTAGACAAGTAATAGACAGATTATTCTTCTGTTTCTTAAGATATGTAGAATCTTCAGCTCTAATATGACCAAATCCTTCACATTCATGACATTATATTCGCTTCCCTTGAGTGGATTTTTATTCATCCATTTTTCTTCCAAACTCATTTGACTTATGGATGTAAGATGAGATGTTCTTGAAATTTGATCTTGGGTT
The DNA here is from genome assembly GCA_948472305.1 of Vicia faba. Lineage (NCBI taxonomy): Eukaryota > Viridiplantae > Streptophyta > Magnoliopsida > Fabales > Fabaceae > Vicia > Vicia faba. The sequence continues at coordinate 1,220,152,924 of OX451739.1, read as the reverse complement.
CCTATCCATTATTTTTATCACTTTGTTAAACTATCTTCCAAGCATAACTAAGGCATTTGATATTCCTCTATCTATATCCAGATCACAATCCTCCTCTTCATCTTCAGTATTTGATACAAAGGTTATGCTTTTGTTCTTCTTTTCAGATCTTTCATTGATTCTTAATTCAAATGTCAGAAGGGATCCAACAAGTTCATCAACTTTCATCTTGTCAATATCTTGAGCTTCTTATATGGTGGTCACTTTCTTATAAAATCTCTTGGGGAGAGAGATGGGCATCTTTCTTACTAATTTGTCTTCGAGTATTTTCTCTCCTAAAGAACTGGATGCATTAGCAATCTCAAGAATGTTCATATGGAAGTCATTAATACTTTTATCATACTTCATTCTCAAATTCTTAAATTTTGTGGTGTGCAAGTGAAGTCTTGACATCTTAACTTTGGATTTTCCTTCATGAGTATATTGAATAATTCCCCATGCATCTTTAGCTACTTCACATATGTTCACTAATCTGAAAATGTTCTTGTCAATTCCATTGAATATAGAAATCAAGAATTTAGAATTTCCAAGAGTAATTTCATTTTTTTCATTACACCAATCTTCTTCTGGTTTTAACTCAAAAGTAGGTTCCCTATTTTCTCCCAATTTGACAGGGTGTTTCAATCCTTTTAAGACAAATTTCCATGCTCTGTTGTCCAGATACTTTAGAAAGGCCGACATACGTGGTTTCCAATAGTCATAATTACTTCCATCTAGAATGGGTGTTCTGTTCACAAATCCTTCTTCCTTGTCCATAGTACCAGAAAGTATCTTCCCTGGATCTCACCCAGATATAGAGCAGGATTCGTGCTCTGATACCAATTTAAATTCTGGTATCAGATATGTGATGTCGAAGGAGATGTCACAACACAAATATTTGAGGACAATGTAAAGTGCGACAATAATAAATGCAGTAAAAACACAGGATTGTTAACACAGTTTCGTCTACAACAACACCTACTATGGGGGCTACCATACCAAGGACAAGTCCACTAAATAGTATCAATTCATAGACCCTCAGTAAATAACCATTTTATGATCTAATCACTTAATCACTACTCGTTCTATACTTCTACCTAAGAAACACCTAGGTATGAGGCCCTCCTCAAATCCCTTCAATCACTAATAGTGAAGAACAACAAAATTATTAAGTTATAAAGACTTCAAATATTAAATACTAAAAATCTTATGAATGATCCATAATTAACAACTCAAATAACAACTCAAGTATTAAACCAATACTAGAGTGTATTACAATTAAAAGACTTAGACTTCTAAAACAGAAGGAATGTAATCTTCTTTAAAAGTTGCAGTGATACGAAGAAGAATACAAGTCCTTATAAAGGCGCAACAGTGAGCTTGGGTTGAAAAACAAATATTCCAATATTTTGAGTATTTCCATGAAAATAGGCCAAGATATAATCCATAAGGATAATGCAAATAGAAAAATATCCCCCCATATTTTTCGCAACCTATGAGTCACAAATCCTGAATAATGGGGTAAATAAAAACAGGAAACAGAAAACTTAAACCAGATATGAAGTTCCTTCAGCGCAGAAGGAAGATGTCAAGACATCTGCTTTGATATCATTCAAAAAAGTTTGCTTCAAATGTCAAGACATTTAGCAAAACATTATCAAGTCATTATTTTACCAAAATTACTGCCAACAAACACTTAAAAAATCGAATTTCCAACTTAATGTCAATTAAGGAATTAATTATGAACTCAATGCACATCATATGTTGGCTAAATTTCCAAGACCCATGCACTCTTAAAATAACATTTCCAATTCCAAAAGTCATAGACTTGAGAGTTAAACCAATATTTGACTTTTGTGTATTTTTATCTGTTTTGATTATTTTGAACACAAATTTGCATTTCTCTTGACCGGTAAAGTTTGAGGTACTTACGTTGCATGTTTATATACCATTTAAAATCGATTTCACACTTTCAGATCACAATTTTAACTATTTTCTACACTTTACGGTGTTGCTGACGTGCACCTCAAAAGTGGCCAGACAAGGCACTTAGACTTGGAATTAGTTTACAGGACCTATTTTTTTGAAAACGTTGGCCCATTTGCAAGGTACCATGCGATTTTTATGAGATTTAAAGCATATTATTTTATCGTTTTTACAACTGATAGTGTGTGGAAGTCTTACCTCCACTCTGAATTTGACCGAACCGATTGTGTATTTGAGTCTGTTGGTCTGCGTATAAGTAACCATGTAATTTTCGTTCTGTTCTGAGACTATTTTTCGGTCGCCTATTTTTGCCAAAAATGCATTTTTATTCATCTTCTAATGCAAATTTTAAGCATTGTTCATTATTTCTCATGTGAATATTTTTAGTACTTTACTTGAGTATTGTTGCTTGCTTATGATAGCATCTCCTTCTTATTTCTAATGCTTCCTTTGATTTGTGCAAAATACCTTGAGATCGTTATTGCATTCATGCGATTATCGCATAATCATATGATAGAAAATACGCTTATGTCACTAATTGGTGGTGCACAGTTGCGTCTGATACGCATCATTTTTATTTGTAATTGTATAACTGTATTTTGTGTAGGTACATTGATTGTTCGGATGTGTACGATACACATTATGTGTTATATGTACATATGGTTGTACGTTATAGTGCTTGTTTGTATGGTTTATATATGATGTAGGTGTACTGTTGTATGCAGATATGTACGCTACATATTTCGACTATGATTTTCTGATATCTTGACAAACATTATAATTAGATGTTGTTGATTGGTTCTAGATAGCTTGAAGTTTCTCGGAGTGCTTTCGTTGCTTGCTTACTACGAACTCTTGTTCGTTTGGTAGTTTATTACCATTGTATTTACATTCCACATTTTACAGCTTTCTTTACTGCTTTCTAGAGATCATGAGAAGTAGGAAATATATTGTATGACAGGGACATTTGTTTCGGATTATGTCAGGAGTCCCTTTGGTTTATTTAAAGACCTGTTTAAGGAAATTCGGCATTTGTGTGCTAATTGTGTTTGTTTAAAAATCCTACTTGGGAATATGGTAGGTATTCCGCACACATGTTTACATTTGTGCCTAAAGACCTCCGAAAGAGGCGCCCACTCCCATTCCCCTTGATAAGTCCTCAAAGGAGGAGAGCAGAGAGGGTTTGCAATTAACCCCCACATTTCGTATGTGTCATCCTTATCTCGTGACGCTCTATGATGCTTAGAAGTTGTGCCTATTCTTGTTATCGAGTCGGTCAGATGGAAAAGGTATTTGCAATGGATTCCCTACACTTTGTCTTGAGCTCAAGTTGATTGACATTGACGCTCCATGTTTATCATGTTCCCCCTTACTCTTATTGCTTGGTAATATGATACCATGGTATATATGCTTATATTCCAACATATAACTTGTTTTCCTCGGTTGATATGACCCCTTGGATAAAGCTCCCCCTTATCTCCCGGCTCGATTCATGATATCTTGGTTAAGCATTTTGGCTTGAGTTAGCGTGTGCTACTCATGATATGTATGTTCTCCCTTAAGCTTGTTGATTGCTTGTTTTCTTTTCATCCTTGTATATGCCATGTTCCCTTAGGTTTTGAACCTTTGTATGCTCCCTTAGGATCACTCGATTAGGGTAGCTTTCTAGCAAGACATTAGGATAGGTATCCATGCATGCTAACGTAGGTAGAAGATTGCCCCTTTTCATCCTCGCCATAGGGCCATCATTGTATGAAAACATTAGGGATTAAATTCTAGATAGTTTCCCTTAGTTGTTTTTACTTTCTTTTTGCATCCTTAAGACTAAATCCTTTTTCTTGGCAAATGCATAAAACATCTAACAACTATAAACTCCTCTTTCAATGTAAAAAAAACACCAACCAACTCAAACCTTTTTTCCTCCTTCGGGCTTTGCGTCAAAACTAATATTTTTTCAAAAATAACATGTTAATTCACTTATATGCTGACGCATGAGACTTCAAAGGTCGAGTTGCAGTAGAAGGCAAAATTAATATTGTTCATTAAAAAAAAAAAAACTGAAACATGTGAGCCGAACTACGAAACTCTAATTCCTTAAAAGGGATACATAGGCATCTGGTCACGGGGTTCAGCCGAGCGAAACATTGTAAATATTTCCTTCTTTTCCTCGTGTTTTATTTGGCATGCATTCCCTCTTTGCATTTTTCTTTTAGCTTGTAAGCTTTAGATTTGAATAAACCTTTTGATTAGAATAACAAGAGTGGATACCATAGAGTACTACGGGCGTGTGGGATGCTAATTCCTTCCACTCGTGTAACAGACTCCTTACCGGAATCTCTTGGTTGTTTGACATTGATTTCACCCTTCTAAGGTTTACTTGATTTTTACCTTTCCCTTCATATGGGATAACAATCATTTTATGACGACTTCATTGATTTCATCTCAATGATTTTTCCGTTGAGTTATTTCAATAATCAATGCATCTTTTCCCATTTGCACTTACCCCATTGGTCATGGAAGCCATCTTGCTTCTATCTAGGTTTTTAGCTAGAACACTTTTAAACGAAGTTTCATATTTTCTTAAAGCGCATTCAGAGTTCATATGAGAACTGTTGAGGATTTCTTTTCTAAAATTTCACTCTTGCTTTTGAGAGAAGAGTTTTCTTTTTCTAAGCAATCAATGTTTCTTTTAAAATATGGTTTTCATTCATCAACTCAATATGGACTCCAAAATTATTTACATGAATCTTTCCCAAAATCGTGTATCACTTATGGAGTCTCTGACTCTTTTTAAGAATATCACCTAAAGATGTTTCAAGTTTAGAATGAGATAGTTGAGAAAATACTTTTTTAAAGTCTGAGGTTGGTTTTAATTAAGATTCAAATTCAAAAGCTTCAACACTAGCCATGAGTGACAAGCTTGCATGCTCTTCTTTAGGGTCATCTTCTGAAGAGTTATAGTCGTCCTACTTTACCATTAGAACCTTATTTTTTGGATTTCATATGAGCTTTGGATACACATTTTAGTAATAGCCAGGCTCTTTGCATTCAAAGAAAATAACTTATTTGTCAGCTCTAGACTTCTTCTTCCCAGAGATTGACCCAAAATGTCCACATGTTCTTCTATAGCCTCTTAATTTCTTCTGTCATTTCTTCTAGAGTAGGATAAATCTTCTGGAAAGAAGAGACACCTCATCCTCTTCATCAACGTCTTCTTCAAATTTTTCTTCTTCATTTTGAAGAGCTCCAGTCTTATCAAATTTTCCTTTAAAATTCAAAGTCATCGACTTTCCTTTATTCTGAGGCTCATCCTCTTCTTGCTCAATATCATGACTTCTTAGAGAGCTTACAAGATCTTCTATATTTATGTTATTAAAATTATTTGACACCTTAAGTGCAGTCATCATTGACCTCTATATCTTTTGTAGGATTATAATGATTTTCTTTACATGATCTGTAGTGGTATACCATGTAGGATTAGAAGCCTCCCATCAAATCAAGATACATAAAGATAAAATTCAAGTAGATCACTATCTAATAAAAAATACAATCCTTCCAATACAAAATATTATTTGGGTAGTCATTATGTAATATTTAGTCTTCTTATGGCTATTAAATCCCTGATTTCCAAAATTTTCTCCATTCATCACAAAATTTCCAGATATGAAACTTCACATTATCTCAACTTCTCATTTTCGAATCTCATACTTATCTCAATTTCTTTGATATTTATCTTAATAATATTCATCTACACATTCAATAGAAGTTATTTTCTGCATTATAAAGCTTCTGGATCCATTAATTCACTTTATTGAAGTTCATTTTTTTCGCTACAAAGTTAGACTTGGTCTAAAGGTTTCAGAAATATTCAAGGAAAGATAATTATAGATTCACATTCCTGAAGCCTCAAGGAAGCTTATCTAATCATTTGGACCATCATTTACACCTTTGAAGAGGCATCATACTTAATTGGATAGGTACGATTCTGAGCACTAGGATCTCCATCATTTAAGCATCATTTTGAATCATTCTTGATACTAATTTGTTTCTAGTAATCACATGTGCTGAAGCCCTAAGAAATTAGGAATTGATTGAATTTCTTTGGAGTTTAATTTCAACTTTGATCAATTATTCTTTTTGCGTGTTTTGTATGATTTTTTGAGTTTTGAGATTTCAAGATACCTGATCCGACTTCACACACAACAACAAGATGGATAAACAAAAATAGTAGTGCTAAAAGTAAATAACACAGGCTATGTTTACCCAGTTTGGGACAACCTTCCTACTCTGGGGGCTACCAAGCCAGGGATGAAATAAACTAGATAGTATCAATTGCAGACCTTACAACAAACCTCCAATTTATAGTCTATGCACTTAATCACTACCCTTTGCTCAACGTCTACCTAAGACTCACCTAGGTGTGAGGCCCCCCTTAAATCCATCTTCAATTACACTTAACAATTGGAGAAAACTCTAAACCCAAGTAAAGAACAAAAACAACTGGATGCTATACTTCCAAAACACACAAGACTCAATGCTTAAAAGCTTATGAGAATTGACACACAATATGTTCAATGCTTAAAAGCATCTGAACATTAAACAGGAAACTTACAACCCAAGAATAAGTATTCTAAAAACCCTAACACAAATACATGTGTAAGTTCCACCTAATACTAGGTAAACACCAGTCTATTTATAACTTTATTCTAGATTGGGTTGGGCTTCAAAACCGTAGCAATGAGGCTGCACATAGTCTGCAAAAAGTCGTCCAAGAAAATAGTTCTTCAATCATTAGTTTCCTAATAAATCTCCATATTCATAACCTAATAAAATATTCGAAAACCAATAAAAGAATATTCTAATTTATCAAACTTGGACATATAAGCTAACTGAATATTCCGTGAATACCCAAATAGCCAAAAAATAGCTGATCCACACTATCAACTTGCTACATATGTAATGTCCAAACTCCTTGTTGGGACATCCTTCTCGACATGTTAAAAACTGAAAGTTGAAACATCTTGTTCAACATGATGGTGCAAAAGTGGTTTTACCAAAATTTTAGCCAATCATAATCTTATAGAAATAACAATCTCCCCCTTTGGCACATTTTGGCTAAAACACTTAAACAACCTTTGCACAAAAATATGCTTGGAAATAAATCAAACATACACATCAGAGGTACAACAGCAAAAAAACACATATGCAAGGTTAGCAGCACAAAAATTAGTAGCAAACACACATAGTTAGTAGTTAGTTGATCTACTAACATAGTTGCACCAAAATAGTGAACACCTAAGTTCTCACTCCATGATGTCAAGACATCATGTCTGACATATTATCAAAATAGCTGGAACTCCCCTTCTAGTTAATACCTGCTATCATAAAACAGAGAATCACAGAATTCCCCCCTCAGCAAGTACCAGCTCCAGCACCCTCAATATCATACTACTCCCCCTTTGTAGCCATAATGTGACAAAGGTAAGCAAACAATATTAGCAAAACAAATTTAAGCACCTAATGCTATAATAGAAGGGTTCAAAATTTTAAAAATATCTTGCTCATTTAGCCCTTACATAATCATAAACCAAAATTAACAGGATCATAAGATAGATACAAGCAAAATCCCATGACCAGCTATCATGCAGTAGCATCTTCTCTTCCCTCGAAAGCAGTGACCAAATGTTCATTAGGTGCAACACCATACTTAGCATCCTCAACACAAGATGCATCACCAAAAATAATTGCTATAGCTCTTCATAGATATAGATTCCAAGTCTCCTCCTTAGGATCTCGAACTGAGCAACATCAAGAGCTTTTATAAAGATATTAGCAAGCTGATTCTCAATTTTGGCATGCTCAAGTTTAATGATTTTGTCCTCCACGAGTTCTTTGATGAAGTGATGACACGTTTGGTTTTCCTGGTTCATTTGAAATCAAACTACTCCAGTCTACCCGCCAGGTGATTTCGCCTCTCTCAATTAAGATCTTAGTCCACTAATCAAAACTTAATTACAATTCACAAAGACAATTGTCAATGTCTTCTTGAAATCAAACCACAACTTGGTTTCTCAAGGAATTATAACTCACAAAGACTATCGTTAATGTCTTCTTGAGACTAAACCACAACTTGGTTTCTCAAGGAATTACAATTTTTCTGACAGAAATAATGTGTTTAACAAATGCTTCTGAAAATCTATATCATAACTCTGATGTTTACACAAAGATTAAAGCACAATGATAAAATAGAAAATTTGATTGCTCTTGTTTGATCAAGGCGTGTGATTCTCTTGAATATTTATATTGTATTCGCTACCATTTTGATCCATCTTCATAGTCTCTTTATATAGAGGAAGTAAATTTAATCGTCGGAGACATAAGAAATTATGTTTGGAAGGTTGATAAAATATTGTTAATGCACTTTCCAAAAATACAGATCTTGTCTTGTTCAAGCCATTACTCTTTGATTTATAATGAATGAATTGTAATGCATCAGAATTTTGCTTCTTTGAAATCTTATCAGAATAAAAATATTAACATTGAGACTTTAGATCATGAAAGTTTCTTGAGATTCATATGATCAGAACTTGGATGAGACAGACACGTTGAAGCTTCTTTGTACATTCAGAATTGTCACTTATCGGAGTATAGCTTGAGCTTAAGTGTTGAGTCTTAGAACTTCAGAATAGATGAGTGCATTGAGACTTCCTTTGTTCTTCCAGAACTTCACTTATCAGAGTATCAGAATTTAGCTTGTAGCTTTGGTGCTTCAGAAGTTATAACACCAGAACTTCTTCTATTAAGCATGTTACACGAATTTGCTTCTAAGTCTGCAGATTTTATCTTATCATAGATGTAAAACGCAATTCTCATCATCTTCTATGCTCTTTTGTCAGAACTTCTCTGCATATTTAAATAATATAATAGAGAACATATTTTTTCTTTATATATATATCATGTATTTATTAACATCCAAACTATTACTAAGATGTAGAACCAAACTATGTTCTAACAATTTTAGACATGGATAATATTATTGATTGGTAGATGATAATATGAATTGATGGTTAACGTTTGTATAACTAATAATTACTGTGCATATATTTATAGTAATTAAAACTTAACCCCAACATCTCTCTATAAACATTAAACTTCATTTTACTTTTTTATTGTTTTAGTTTATGAAACATTTCTAAAAACAATTCGGAAGCCTTATTTTCTTAAAAAAGTAACACTTTCTTATCATTTTTTATCATGTCATTTCCAAAGGAGACGATATGAAAATTATCACTTCATTGTGTTTTTGTGGAAAAAGTTCGACCATATTAAAACTAATCAACAAAATGATATTATTGTTGGGGATTGTGTAGTTGTACATATTTAGAAGGAGTTGGTTGCATGACTTTATCATATTCAAGGAGTACTCTTGATACGGTTATTTTGTCACTTATATTATCACTTTCCTTTATTATTTTTTATTGAGTCTCTCTCATAAATTGTACACTATGAATCGAGTTTGAAATCGCTTAGTAAATATTTCTAGCATGCATAAATTCATGATTATATCAAACTTGATCATGAGGATCTTAATCATTTGTATGAGTTGATAGAACAAGAACATTATGTGTTTTTTATTTGAAGAAAGTGTAATGTAAAATCTCAAAGGCTTTTCGAATCACACTGAACAGAAACTTTCCAAGAATTTTTTTAACTGTTTGATTTGAAACAAATTTTAAACATAATATGAATCACACGTTTCTTGTGATCTTCTGCTCAGTTTGTTTCGAATCAAACTTTGAACATGATTAGAATCGGATACCTTTTCTACATTTTTTTAGCTTTTCTGTTTTCCTTGATTCAAATGAAAATTTGAACATGATTCAAATCACAGGGTGTATGATTCGAATCAAACTTTATGCTTAATTTGAATCAACTAAAAAATGGATAAAATTTTTTGCTTTTCTTTTATTCCACTTCAGTTGCTCACTTGAATCATAATTGAACTTTCTTTAATTTGAATCTAACTAACTTTTTTAGTAATTTTGTGCTTCATCTCTAGCACATATAAAACCTTTTGCCAACACTTTTTCAACAATTAAATTTCATAATTGCTTTTTGAATTTCTATGAAAAATTAACCACCTCAGTTTCAATTTCATATCTTTATCAAAGTAATTGATAATTAATTGAGGGAGACGATGTATTGAAACTAATCGTTCTTGAAGATTTGGTAAAATATTTCCAGGTTCTTGCAAGATTGAAGTTGTTATCATTGGTGCTGACCAATTCCAATTAAAAGAAGAAGGACTTCTCTCCAGAATTACCTTAGTAGTGAATGTGTGGAAGACTACATATAAGGCAAAGTTATTTTCACATCTTCAGACAATTCATCATTCAAAGAATCATGAGAATCTAAGGGTTTATTGCTACACACGAAGGCTTGGAGTAGTTGGTGATATTAGAAGATTCGAAGCGTTGATCGATTAAAGATTACGCAGAAGGGTTTAGGAATTTGGCAATATACAAGTCAAGATCCAAATTGAAAAATATATGTTTTATTTTTCTTAAGCATTATTATGGATTGATGATTGTATATACTCTTAAGATGTTTTCCAAAATAAAAGGAAAAACTATTAAAGTGGATGTAGACTCACGCGAGGACGACAAAGTCGAACCACTATAAATTCCGGTGTGATTTCTCTATCCTTTACTCTTGAATTTAAATTTTGTAGAGCAAGCATGTTTATGTTTAAATTCCTTCATATCGATTTATTTGATAAGCTTAGGTTTTGTTGGAATTGGAGACCTAGAAAGAGCTTTAATGGTGATTAAAATTTGAGAAATATCATGCTTTTAAAATTCATTTTGTTGATTAATTTCATAACCGCACCTCATGAGTTATCCAATTAAATCAATTGCATACATTGTGTTCCTTTATCTAGACATTACGATATTTATAAAGTAATTTGAGTTGTCACACAAATAATTGGTAAGTGAGTATAATTTCACATTTTTTCTTTAGAAACTTGTGTGTGAAAACTCTAAAAAATCTCCAATTATTCTCATTTGAAGAATCAGTTGATTTTGTTTTTAAAAGTCTATTCAACCCTATCTCTATATTGATTTCTAACACCATAGTCTCAGCCAACAAATTAATGTTTAGCTATTTTAAAATTATTAGTATTTTTTTATATTTTAAATTATGTTATGCATTTTTCACTGTGTATATAAAATCTTAGTTTGATTCCTTGTTATTACTAACTTGTTTATTTCTAAAAGAATTTCTAAATGTTTGAGTTAGGTATCAATGATATTATGTTAGTTTAGAATAGGTTTTTGATACAGACTATGGAAGAATTATCAAATAAATATCCATGCTTTCAAAATTGTTCAAGGAAATGAAAAAATAAAATCACTTAGATAACGTAAGATGTTATATTGTGACATATGTATTAAGAATCATCCCATTGGTTTCTTGCCTCCTTGTAAAGAAAAGGTGAATTACATTAATTATCAATACCAATGAGGGTATAACAAGTATTGAAGAAGCATCATTCCTAATTTTCATCAGGGATAGAGGCGAGATACGAGGTCATCAAACAGATAATTATTATATCAAACTTATCATGAGAGTCAAACATTGTTAAGTTAGGAGCAGACTTCGTTTGTCTTTTGTTAGAAAAAGAGGCAAATTTTTATATTTTGTTGTTCTGAAAACAAAATAAAATCTTGGTGTTTATATACACCCAATGACTTATACTATTCTAATAAAATAACTGCTATTAATGAAAAACTATTATAACCTACTATCTCTTGACCTTCCAAATTACATTTGCTTCTTAACCTTCTTACTACCTTATTTAATAAGAAAACCCACTACTAATGACATTAAAGTTTATTCATCAAAACTCCTTTGTAAACTTAAATTTTTCTTTCATCCATCATGTCTTTCATTTTCTTGTCTCTGTCAAAAATTTCCTCCGATAATGGTTTTGTGAAGATATATGTTGCTTGATCCTTGCTTGCTACATGCTTCAATTTGACACTTCCTTCCTTCACATGTTCTCGAATGAAGTGGAATCGAACGTCAATGTGTTTGCTTCTTTCATGGTTTATTGGATTCTTTGCCAACTCGATTGTTGATTTGTTGTCCACTTGTATTATTGTTGCACCTTCCTGTTTTAGCTTCATCTTGCTCATCAATCTTCTAAGCCATACTGCATGACAAACGCACCAAGATCCTGCCACATATTCAGCTTCACACGTTGAAATTGTTACTATCGATTGCTTCTTCGAAATCCAAGTAAAAGCTGTGTTTTCCATGAATAACACATATCCAGAAGTGCTTTTCGATCGTCTATATCTCCGCACCAGTCACTGTCAGAGTAACCAACTAACATGTAGTCTTCTGTTCTTGAATAAAACATTCCAAGTGACACCGTTCCTTGGATGTACCTTAGGATTCGTTTCAATGCCTTCTAATGTGTGTGTACTGGCTCCTCCATGAATCGACTTACAATGCCAACACTTAATGAAATGTCTGGCCTTGTGCATGTGAGATAGCGAATACTACCTACCATGCTTCGGTATTTTCTTACTTTGACATGTTCTTCTCCATCAAATCTTGACAATTTTGCACCTGGTTTCATTGGTGTCGAAGTTGGATTGATGTTTTTCATCTTATATTTCTCTAAGATTTCTTTTGCATATTTTTCTTGTGAGATAAATATTCTAGTTTCTTCTTGTCGAACCTCCATACCAAGAAAGAATCTCATTAGACCTAAGTCTGTCATTTCGAATTCGCGTGTCATGGTGCTCTTGAATTCTTCTATCATCTGAACATCACTGGCTAAAAAAATAAGGTCATCAACATAGAGAGCAACATATAGCGTTTTCTTCAATTTCAGCACCTTCTTCTCTTCTTCAATCTTTATATACTCAAGTGGTTGTTCGACATAAATTTCTTCTTCGAGCACACCATTCAAAAATGTTGTCTTGACATCCATTTGAAATAGGGGCCATTTGAATTGAGCAGCTTGAGAAATGAGCAATCGAATTGTCTCCATTCTTGTAACAGGTGCAAAGACTTTGTCATGGTCAATTCCTGCTTTCTGTTTGTATCCCATCGTAACAAGTTAAGCTTTGAACCGTTTGATTTCTCCTTGAGTGTTCATATTTTTCTTGAATACCCACTTTACACCAATGTGTTGACTACCTTTTGGAAATTCGACAAGCTCCCAAGTGTTATTGCGGTCTATTGCTCTAATCTCTTTGTCCATGGCACTTATCCACTTCTTGTCTCGTAACGCTTCTTTGACACTGATATTTTCAGCATCTTCCATAAGGCACACAAGGTGTACCTCATTTGTCAAATCATATAAATATTGCAAACTTCACATTCTGGGTTGTAGAGGTTCATCTTCATCTTCAGTATCTTCATGTTCTGTTGAAATTCTTGTTGGTACAACTACAGATGTTTCTTCCATTGCGTCAATAACTTCTGTCGAATTGTTCTAGTCCCACTTTCCTACTTTGTTTATTCTAACGTCTCTACTCATGATCACTTTCTTTCTTATGGGGTCGAATAGCTTGTACCCTTTTGTCTTCTCATCATACCTAATGAATATGTACTTTTGACTTTTGTCTTCCAGTTTTCTTCTTCGTTGATCTGGTACATGTGCATAAGCTACACTACCAAATACTTTGAGATGAGAAACGGTTGGCTTTTGTCCGCTCCATGCTTCTTGTGGTGTTTGATCTTCTAACTTCGAATATGGACAACATATTGTACAACTTCTGCCCATAATTCTTTCGACATGCTCTTGCTCTTAAGCATTGACCGAATCATGTCAATAATAGTCCGATTATTTCTTTTAGCTACACCATTTTGCTGAGGTGAATATGGTGTAGTTAGGAATCTCCTTATGCCATGCTCTTCATAATACTTCATAAAGGCCATCGAAGTGTACTCACCAACCCTGTCAGATCGAACTTCTTTTATATGTCTGTCTGTTGCCTTCTCTACCATTACTTTGAACTTTTTGAACACCTCAAATTCTTCAGACTTTTCTTTCAAGAAATAAACCCAGGTCTTTCATGAGAATTCATCGATAAAGGAAATGAAGTACCTTTTTCCACTGAAGGATTCTGAATGATTGGCCCACATATGTCAGTATGAATCAATTCGAGAATATGTTTAGCTTGATATTCTGCCTTCTTTTGAAATGAGGTTCTTGTTTGTTTGCTGAGCACACACTCTTCACAAAACTTTCCTTCATAATCCATGTTTGGTAGTCCATGCACAATGTTCCTTTTGCCAATCTTCTCAAACCAGCATGATGTAGATGACCAAAGCGCATATGCCATAGTGATGCTTTATCCTGAATTTCGACTTGTAGACATTTCTCTCGAATGTTCCTCAGGTTCAATTTGTACATTCGATTTCTCTCCATTTTGACACGGGCGATTAGATGTCCTACTTTGTCCTTCAAATGCAGTATTCAATCTTTCATAAGTATCAAAAAGCCTTTTGCTGTAAGTTGTCCCAAACTCAAGATGTTGGTCTTGATATCTGCCACATAGTAAACATCTTCAATTAATCCAATCAAGCCATCCTTCTGCAAGTAACTGATTGTGCGCTTTCCTTCGACCTTCACTTTCGATGCATCTCCGAAAGACACATTACCATCTTTAATTTTCTTCATTTCTTTAAACAAGTGTTTGTAACTACACATGTGATTACTTGCCCCTTAGTCAAGATACCAAACATTGTCATTATTGGTGTTTATTTCGTTTTGAGCCATCATGAGAAACCTTCATTCGCTTTAGGTTCCAAGGCTTTATTGGTTGTTTCTTCAATCTTCTTTTAGATTCGACAATCTTTTGCAAGATGTCCCACTTTATCATAGTTGTAACATTTGTAGGAGTTGCAATCCTTCGTGTAATGACCATACTTCCCACACTTGTAGCATTCGAAGTTAGAGTGGTTCGATCGACCACCTCTTTGACCACGTCCTCTACCACGCCAATTTTGTTGGCTCGATTATCCTCTTTTGAAGTTGTTGCTTGGTCCACTTCGACTATTGTCACGACCTCCACGTCCACATCCTCTTCCTTGAAAGTTTTGAGAAAAGAGTACCTTTTCGTCTTTTTTCGACTCCTTGGTTTGATTTTATTCTTTGACTGCTTCTTCCTTCTTTTTCATCATTCATTATTCATGTGCTTCGAGAGAACCAGCTAGCTCTTCGACTGGGAGCGTGGAAAGTTCCTATGACTATTCTATTGCACACACAATATTCTCAAATTTGTCTGTTAAAGAGCTCAAGATCTTATCAACTACTCGTGCATCAGTTATTATTTTTCCATTTCTGCTGAGTTAATTCACAACCTTTTGTACTCATGTGATGTAGTCAGATACAGTTTTTGTCTTCTTCATCTGTATCCTCTCTAATTCACCACGAAGAGTTTGGAGTTGAACATTCTTTACTCCATTTTCTCCTTTGAACACTCTCTCTAATGTGTCCCATGCTTATTTTGACCTAGTCGAACCCGCAATCTTTACAAAGCCCAATTCATCAACAACCCTGAACAACATGTATAACGTTGTTTTATCCTTCGATCGCGTCTCTCTCAAAGCCTTATTTTGAGCTGTCGTATGTAGCGATAGAAATGTTTAAGACTAAGCCATTGGATTGACTAGACTTATACAGATCAAAATAAAAATCTCCACCGTGCTTTATTGTTGCCAAAGGAATGGGAAAAGAGCGAGTAACCTAAAAAAAGAGGGGGAAAGATTCAAGTTAAGGGGGTTTGTTATGAAAAGGAAAGGTATTAGCACCCTAAAAATCGAAGGTACTCCGCAGGAACCTCTTTGTAAAATCTGTATATTTTGGGTATAAAATATGGTATAAAAAAAGATTATAGAGGTGAGAAAAGAAATATATTTTTATGATTTTTTCACCCGCCGTGGTTGCGAACCTTTAGTGCCTACGTACCACTTTTCTTGAAAGAGGGGATTAGGGTACACTTAGTTCTTCTTTTTTTTAAAATTTGAAAACACCAATGTGTTGGTTGATTTTAAGAGATAAGACATCGTCGTCATTGTCCGTGTGGAAAACATACTTACTACCCACAATCATGAGAAAGGAGAATTTGCATCATCTCAAAGTGAAGGATATGGCTTTGATTTTAAAATCAACAATGCCTCATTCAACACCCAAGTGGAAAATATCTAACTTTAGTATATATCATAGAAGTGTAGTTGTATCCATCACTATAAGGATTGACAAGAGTCAACTTTTTTGAGAAAAGTTTAAGATGAAAGCCAAGATGGAAAAATGGTTTGTAATGAGATTGATTGAATTTTAGTCTTCTAAAAAAAAAGTCAAGGTATTATTAAGTTGATTAGAGTTTATTTATGAAAATGTTTTGAAAATGCATGGACCTAAGTCCAAGTTTATTATGAAAGTGGTTCAAAGTTTAAAAAAAAAACAAGAAGAATTTTCAAAAGGAGGGAGAATATTTTTGAAATTAAAGAAGGTAGGAGGAGAAGAAGGGACTATCCTAAAGCATAAGGTAAAAGCTAGGTATAAGAACCATCTAACAAACAAGAAGTCGATACTTGACATTATGAGTCAAGATAGAATTCCCATTCTTTGGAGTGAAACCAAGCAAGCAAAGATACTAGACCTCTTGTGAGAACCAAACTTTAAGTATCTTAAGTCTTCAGAAAAATTGGGCAGAGTAACGGTTGTATATGGGTGAATTCCAGATTATGAACAAAGTATGTAATCATAATAACCTGCACCCAAAATAATCAAACAACCCAATATCTTGAGGTAAACCTCAAGAACACCAGACAAAATATCAATTAAGATCACAAGGTCTCCAATATATTCCAAGGTTTATAATCTTAAGTCCAAGAAGTCCAATACTCCATAATGCCAAGGATAGTGAGCAAATAGTCCAAGTATTTTAAAGGTTTTTATGGTTCATGTTAATTATTATGTGTCTTAGAAGAGAAAAGAAAAGGCTCAAGTGAGAAAAAATAAAAATAACATGAAATGTAATGCCTAAAGTAAATGGTACATAAAGCATAAAAAATAAAAGGGCATAAAGTAAAAACAATTAAATAATTAGTGGTTAGTTGGATGACCATCTTAAAACTTGCATTTGGAACTCATTAGAGGATTGGTAGAATCAAAGCCTCCACACAATAATTTGCATTTTCTTTTTGTCAAGTATATCATCCATTTGGAATCCTCAAAAGTACCATTTAATGATCAACGATGTTTAAGTGATCCGCGTTAGCCAAAAGTGTTGTAGATCCATTAGAGGATTGGTAGAACCTAAGCCTCCACACAATGAATCTCAAGGTTATTGGATCTAAGGGATAAAATTAACAAACTTGAGCTTGCAAACAAAGGTTTGGGCCATGAATGATCATTTATTCTAATCGGGACAAAATTTAGCGCTATGTTAAGCAATCGTAAGTGGATTTATATAGAAGTCACACCTATTTTGAGGCCGGTCAATAGCAATATATGCACCATTTGTTTTGAGACATGATATAGAGATCATGCTCCAATAACACTTAGTGAAATAAGAAAGGGACAAGATGAAGAGGGTTGGGAAAGAATACACAAACCACATTTCAATTAAATTAAATCAAACTATTATTAAAATTATTCATCCATTTTTATGGAATTAGAGTCAACACCATAGATCCAATGATGTTAATAAAGTTTATGATCAAAATTCAACCCAAGTTATCCCAAAAAGTAATTACAAAATAATATTACATTTAATACATACATTAAAAAAAGGTTTTAAAATGGAAATAAGAAATAAAAATATCAACTATATTAAAATTAATCAAGAAAAATTAAGTAGGACCATAGAAAAATCAGAAAAAGACTCAAATATTTTTAAAGTTTTTGGCAATTTTTAAAAGTCAGAAACTATTTTAAAACTAACTAAAATATTTCAAACAAATAGAAAATAGATCAAAAATAGTAAACATCAATATAAAATTCCATAAAATTCTCAAAAAGTCAGAAATATGCAAAATGATATTTATGAAAAAAATTTAGAATTAAGAAATGTCAGAAAGTATTTTTTGGGTAATTAAAACAAAGCAAAAAATGCAAAAAAATATATAAAAAATATCAATTATCAAAGTAAAAATATGAAAAAATATTCATGAGATCAGAAATAATTCAAATTATTTTTGTGAATTTTTTCATAATTTCTGGATAAAAAATAAAAGAGTTATGAATTTTTGAAAATTAAATCAATTAAAATATAAAATATGAAAATAAAATAAAACCAAAAAGATATGGGTCATTAGATCATAGTCAAAACGCGTTAGTAAGCTAATCCAGTAGACCAGACGCGTTGTGCTTCATATCGACCTTAGTAAGATGCGCAGGGAATCAGAAAAAAGGCAACCACTGAAATTAAAACGTTTAGCACGTTATCATTGGCTGAGACGAGACATTTCATCGTCTTTAACCTCCAACCACCCTACAATGGAGATTTTGTGAGATATTTCAAATAGTAAAATTAGTATCCCAGACCAGTATCATTGGATTCGTCTCTTCAAGACGATCCTAACACCACCATCGCGCCAAATTTATTTAAAGTATACAAAGAGATATGAATCAAAAACCAAAAAAATAGCTAGCACCTTCAATTTGAGAATTCTCTCTCAATTCTCAATGGATTTAAATATTGTAAGAAGCACTAGAATCAGGAGAAGGAGTAGAACAGGTTAGTGCCTTATTTGGATCCAAAGGGTGGAGAATTCTACCTTTTAGAAGTTCTAAAAAGAAGCTCTGAAATTGGACTTCTGTAGCTTGGATTATAGCTCGTTTTGCTTGGTTTAGATGCTGGAGAGTTTTTATGATGCTTAGGGAAGATGAATGTTCATAGAATTTAGGAAGAAAAGGCTAGAATCTCAAAAACTGATTTCAAAAATTTGAAGTTCGCGTGAGGTTTTGCCAGAGTGTTTTTGGCTCTCAAAGCTTGAGGAAATTAATGGGGGATGACCCTCTATTATATGGAATCAAATGGAATGTTCAAGCGTGTGAAATGGTGAAGTTTAGAGGGAAATCGTGTGAACCTGATGCACGAGCAAAGTGTGATCTGATTTCTATTAAAACTGATCCAATAGTTGTGTTTTAAGGCTCTAATTAACTTTGGCAACTTGGTTAAACATGTCCACATCATAAAAGCGTGCTAATTTGATGTTTAGAGGCGAAAACATGAATTTCAGATTATGTCTTATGAAGAAATTTCAGTTCCAAGTTACCAAGTTCAATCCCATGGCATTCTCAGCTCAAGGGGTCTTAAGGAATGATTCTTGATGCTTTAGAAAGATGAGGTTACAAGCTTTTCAATGGAAAAATAATGGAATCAAAAGGATTCTTGAGATGAAAGTTGCATTGAGTCAAAGTTGGGGAAAATAGTTGACTTTCCATACTTAGAAATATTTCAAATTTTTCTTCAAAAGTGACCTATAATGTTTTGCATCCAAACATTGCCTTCCACTTGGAATTTTCTCTTGACCAAAAATGATGGCATGAAATAGACCTCTTGAATGACATTTTGAAACCTGAACCATTCAAAATATCCAAAAATTCAGAGAGTTATAAATTGTTGAAGTTGGCAAAAAAGCATGGAATGACATATAATCTTTTGTATCCTTAGGGCATCTTCCATCCATTTTCTCACTTTGCACATAAAAGAAGGCATAAAGTTCACATATTCAAGATACTTATGGAAAAAAAGTGGGCTCAAGGTGATAAAAATTGATCAATTTATGATCATTTGAAGTCACACATGGGAAAATGGGGGTTCATCTAGAGGACTTGTATTCTTTCTTCATCATCATGTTTCTTCCAAATGAAAACTCCTTGATATTTTTGAAGTGATTTGTTGATAACCCTATGAAGATAAGGATGTATTTGGAATCACTCAAAAATACCAAAATATCAGCAAGATA
Source organism: Vicia faba (assembly GCA_948472305.1). Taxonomy (NCBI): domain Eukaryota; kingdom Viridiplantae; phylum Streptophyta; class Magnoliopsida; order Fabales; family Fabaceae; genus Vicia; species Vicia faba. Next base: position 1,220,132,917 of record OX451739.1, on the reverse strand, counting down.
TGGTTCTTTAAAATTCAAAACCATATCTCCTAGATCAAGAAAATGCTTTGAGGAACTTTGACAATTTTGAACAAACTTCTTGTAGCAACACAATTTCTTTGTAAACAGAAGTTGTTGAGGATGAATATGGGAACTCATAGCCACCAAAACCACTTACATATTATTGTACCCCAAAATTTTCCCTCTCATTTCATAAGGGATCACCCTGGATCCTACGTTTGCTTCTATCAAGTTTCCAGGCCTTAAACTTTCAATTTTTCCAAGAGCAAAATGGTCATTTGCACGCTGAAAAGTCAAACTTTGACTTTTGGATTAAAATCAAGCTTCAAGAATCATATTTCATCAAGACATGTTGGAATATGATGTTTGTATCATCAAAAAGTTCAAAAGTCAAATTTACTATGGAAAAGCCAAATTTCTAAATACTTGGGATTTTTCTAAGTATTTAAGAAAAAATGACACTTCAGAACTTCTGAGCCAACCCCCAGGCAAGTGCAATCAGAAGTTGTAAACATGGTTCAGCACATAGTCTTCAGTCAGAACATGGCTCTTCAGCATCTACGCAAGTTAAGTCAGAGTTTGTTAAGGTAATGCAAAGAAGGTTAAGGAGCGTGTTGCAAGCTTTCTAGAAAGTCTGAAAGCTCCTTCAGAACATGATGAAGCAAGAAGATACAAAGATCAGAGGATGGATGCTACGCTGAAGCAGAACTTCTGATCCAGAACTAAGCCTTGGTGTAGAGTATCACGTTGCAGGATTTCTGGTTGTGATAAGTCTCATCATCATTTAATGCTCATTTAATTATCACAACCACCTTCTAAGTCTTTATCCAAAGGATTTTCAGCATGTGTACCTCTACTGTCTTGGGATAGCAACTTTGCTACTAAGCCCATGCTTTGCTTTTGCTTTTCCTTAAATCCTACTGACAGCCACCATGCTTGCTTCAAAGACAAGGCAGCGCTTCAGCACATGAAGACTATTTTCAACACTTTGGTCAGAACATGACCAAATCCCGAAACCTTGTTTATACAACTTGCTGCAGACATATGACCAACAGCTGGCTCAGCCTACGCCAGTATCTCATGATACACCAAACTAGCATATGAAAACTGTGACGAAAAAGCAAAGCAACAGGATGCCAAAACAGGTTCAAATCCTATTTGTTTTTCCCCCCAAAGTCACAGCAAATTCATCTATAAATACTTGGCTCCATCACACGTTCAAAGGGGGTTGGCTTTTGGAAGGGAGTGATTGGCCAAAATAGAGAAAAGGAAATTGTGAAACCTTCATAAAAATCTAGATTTCTCATACATAAAAACACACCTTTGTTCTTCCCTTTGAACAAAAGGACACAACCACTCTTTCATCTCTCTTACTGACTCAGAACATCCAGAGGCAGCCACTCAAAGCTCCAAGCACACTCCAGGTAAGGTTTTTTGACTTTACTTGCTTTTCATTCTGGACATCATTAACATATAAATATCATAGTATTAATATTGTACATATCATTGTATGAATAGAAAAAACTATGGATCAGAACTTCTAGAATAATGCTAGGCTCAGACTTAGGATTGGAACTTCTATGATTTTTTATGCTGTGATCATTCTGATTTGCTGAACTGTATAAATTGTTATTGTGCTGATTAAGAGCTGAAATGTAACACAGAACTTCTGTTTTTCACTCATCATTTTAACACACAAAACTTCTAGGATTTTCTCACTGTTTAAGCACGCGGAACTTCTGAGTTCTCTTCACTGTTTTAACACACATAACTTCCATGATTTTTATCTCTGTTAACACACATTGAACTTCTTATGTTCACCCACTGGCTCAGCATAATACTGAACTTGTGATGTTCACTCACAATCTTAACATAGCACAAAACATCTGAGTTCTCCTTACATGTCAAATACACTAAACTGTTGACATTTTCTCACTGTTTCAATGTAATATAAAACTTCTGACGTTTGGTTCACTGGTTGGACATCACCCAAAACCATTGTCTTTTCCCTCTAACGTTTTTGCAGGACTTCAGAGTGTATCCATCAGAACCTCTGTTCCCTTTCCCCCTGACGTTTTTTGCAGGGCCTCAGAGTATATGAATTCAGAACTTCTGATCCCATTGACTTTTCCTGCTGAGTCACGTGTCTGGCTTCAGAACTTCTGATCTTTGTTTCTTTGTTTGCAGCAACACGCTTTTTCTATTTTGCATTTATTTTCCTATTCATTTTTTTTATTAATATAAAAAACATGAAAATATTTTCTTTTATTTTATTTCCTTAAGACAAAAACATTTTCTAAAAACTAGTCCATTTCCTTGTACATTCTTGTACATATTCAATATGGTTATAATAGTAACTTAAGACTTATTTTAGTTGCAATCCACATTCTTAAACTTGTATACCCCATCCCTTAAATGTTGTAATAGCGTAAGAGTTTACATTTCCTCACTTTTATTTGCTTTCATATACTGTATAGTAATTAGGCGTGTATGGCAAGATAAAACCAACAAGTAGACCACCAAAAATCAAAGACAAATGCATGCAATCAAACACACTTGCACACATGAACCCTTAGGGTAATTCCACTTGTTGCATTACAAAAATGGTCATGTTATGCATGTGGGGTGTCTTAGAAAAACCAATCTAAATACAACATCATAGTCCCTCGATGACGCTATCAAAGTTTCCTTTCGAAATGATCTTAGTCCCTAAAGAAAAATGCCAAGACATATCACAACATTGCTATCATGATCATACGATGACCCAACGTCCCTCCCTTCACATTCAACGGTGGAGCTTCTTACCAAATCAATGGTAAGATAGCACCATTAAAAGGAGGAAGAAAATAACAATTTAAAAAACCTTTCGAGTAGATAGTTTCGCTCTTAGTTACTCGCTTGCTCACGATAAAAACTTTTTACACCTACACTTTCATTTCAAAACATTTTCAAAAAAGACAAAACATTGTGTATACGTTCTTATAGAGACGAGAACCATTGCAAAACATCTTTTCAAAACACTTTCCGAAACACGATTCATAAACATATCTTTGAACCACTTTTCGAAACAAAACTTTGTATACGTTCTCATAGAGACGAGAACCATTACAAAGAGATTTTTTTCAAAATACTTTCAAAGCTCATACCACAAGCACACTATCAAATGAAAGCAAGTGATCTAAACGAGTAACTAAGAACCCATGGAAAACCATGGATGAAAAGGGTGCTAATACTTTCCCTTTTCATATCTACCCCCCGAACCCGAGAAAATCTCTAAAGGTCTTTCCTGTGCTTTTTTACCTTTCTTTTTGGATAAAATAAAAGTCGGTGGTGAATCTTGCTAAACCACGACATTTGCGACGAAACGCCAAACCTTAAGTCAGTTCTCCCACCGTATCACACATATCTTGAGAATTGAGAGAAATATGCACTTCTGATCAATGGGAACAAGACTTTGACAAACCATGACAACTTTTTCAATCAATCCCTTGCACTTTTGAATCAATCTTGATATTTTGGGGATGTACTGGACCAAAATAAACCTTGCCATTCAATCCCATCCAAAACAACTTCAATGGTGAGGTTTGGACTTATCAAGCTTTATTGCCTAGGGAATGGAAATAAACTCATGAACCCATGGAGAAACTTGCTAAATCTCATTGCCTTTACCTGCATTAGTAACAAGAAAGCCAAACCAAAATTGAATTTTATTAATTAAAAGGAAAAATCAAGACAAGATATTCATGATCACAAAAGAAAACAAGTCAAGGTGCTTGGTGATTCCTCAAAGAGCAAAGCTAAAGGTAGGGAGGAGAACCAAGAACCCTAATATGATCTTGTTGTGATTGAATCAATATGGTATGATGAAGGGATCTTAGGGGCAAAAATTGGGGTACAATAGCTTCCCTTATTTACGTTTCTTCTATCCAGAGATACGAAGGTTAAAAATATTTGTGTCGACGCGATAAAAGAGACTTAAATATAAAACAAACCCTATTTTTGGCCCTAAGATGCCATGCAATTCTTATGAATATGAGTGCACATGGACAACTTCAAAGGGACACAAAACACCCCTGGGGATGTAACAAAATAAAGAAACAAGAGAGAAACCCGACCAGGAAAATAAATCACTGGTGGATCAAAAGACCCGACTTATATAGGATGATAAAAAGCCAAAGGATACACCAACTTCTACTGAAGGCGAAGCTACCACGTTCACTGAAGGTAGAAAGAGGAATGAAATAACAACACCGACATTCACTGATGGTGAGCTACCAACGTTTACTGGGGGTAGCAAAAAGATAGCAATCACCAACTTTCACTGAAGGTGAGCTACCAACTTACATTGAAGGTAGAGAGAAAAGAAATAAAAACGCCGAAGTTCACTGACAGTAAGCTAGCAACTTTTACTAAGGGTAGCAAAAAGATGACAATCACCAACTCTCACTGAAGGTGACCTACCAACTTTCACTGAAGATAAAGAGAGAAAAGAAATAGCATAGCATCGTCGTTCACTAACGATGAACTACCAACATTCACTGAGGGTAGAAAAAAGATAACAATCACCAACTTTCACTGATGGTGACCTATGTAACACCCCAATTCTACCCGACAATTATATATGCAAATCAGAGTCATAAAATTCATGCAACTAAATCAGGATGCCACAAATTCAACTTTAAAAACACATTGCATTCGATGTGGATACATAACACTTTAAAACTTCGGATGAACTATCAACATAATAATTCAATCTCTTAATTTAAAAACTTGAACTTCTACGCAGCGGAATCATAATAACATCTTTGTCCAACAATTACAACAACTTCAACATAATGCATACATAGAAACAAACAAATTAAAGTTAAACAACTTAAATAATCAATAACTAAAATAAACAATCGTTCATCCCCCCGAGTGTTACGTATCAGAGCAATGACACCGAATCGAACTACCGAAGGTATACTGCCTTCACTCTGGATTACCTGCACATTACCAACATAAGGGTAACATTCAAACAGAAGGGGTGAGATATCTAACAATATAATAAAACGTATGATAAATAATATATTAAATTAGATCACATAACATCACCACTTCTCCTCGTATAAACAACAATATCGCAACAAAATACCAATAATATACACATTTATCACATAAATACACAAATTATTTATGCAATCTCATAATGCGACTCAATACTATGAAAATTCATGTGGTACCACTGGAGCAAAACTCCCATCTCAAATAATTTCCAATAAATAGAGGCATCAACAAGGCATAAGCCTTCATCTTAGTATTCGCCAATACAGGCCATCTTAACGAGCATCAACTCCATCTTGAAATGCAATGTATGCGACACAATCATGAACGTAATAAAAACAACCATAATTAACAACATCTCAACACAATATCATTATTAGCCAGAAGCCCACATCTTAATAGCTTCCAATTATTAGAGGCATCTCAACATCATTCATCAATATCATTCATCAACATCATTCATCGCATAATTCATCAACATAATTCATCACATAATTCATCAACATAATTCATCGCATAATTCATCAATATAACTCATCAACATAAGCAACTCAGTCATAACAACATTACAACAACAGATCGACAATCCCTCAACATTGGCCATCGGCCTACAACATGATAATGCCTATAATTAATTAATAATCTAAGGCTCGTCTCTAATTACAAAACCTCTACATATTACTATTCTGTAATACTACATCAGTATCATAATTAATCTTACTGTTATGAACCAAACGGTAATCCACAATCATCTTATCCTCATCATACTTCACAAAATCATCATAGAGATTAATGCGGGAACTAACTCTAATCTTAATTTTGGTACTAGGATTATCCTTCTTATCCTTAATTTTAATCCTTAAGAATGAAGTTCATCGCGTTAGCTAACCAACGCTTCAAACGACACCTCAAACGGCATAACATTTTGAGTCGACGCGTACTAGGCTAAAATTCCTGCATGAGTCAACGTGTAATCCCTTTGTATCGACCCATACTGAGTCTACATCACTGCATGTATCGATGAATACTCCCATGTATCGACTCATCCTGAGTCCATAAACCCGCATGTATCGACGCATGGCATTTTGAGGTCGACGCATACTGTTCTCTCGTGAATATTTTATGCGATTTCACTGCGTTTTCACTACGGTTTCCCTGTCTTAGGCCCTAAAAACATCCTCTAATCATAGGTAATCATCAATTATTATCATCGTATGTTTCCACATACAATATACAACATTAGGGCATCATTATTCATCCTTAAATCATTGATTTTCATCATACGACAATATATATATATATATATATATATATATATATATATATATATATATATATATATATATATATATATATATATATATATATATATATATATATATATATATTCCAATCATAAACAAGATAACTTTTCACATATAATCCCACACACTACTCATTATAAACCCTATTATAGAGTCGGAACCCCACCCTTACCTTGGATTGAAGGTTGCTCTATAACTTTTCTGGTTGAATTCCATTCTACGTCTATTCCTTCTTTTCTGCAACTTTCACGTTCTCTTTCAACCCTTATTTCTTTCTCTCTTACTGCTTCTTCTTTTTCCTTATTATTTCTAAAAACTAATATAATAACCCTATAATTCTCATTACGCCTAAATGGGCTTAAAACTCCTACACCTCCTTTCTACTACTTCTATTCCTTAAAATAAGCCCACATCAAATAATATTATCATTCTAATATTATTCCACAACTTAATAGAATAAATAAATCCAATAACAACCACATATCAACTATCATCATAACACAACTTCACAAATAATCCAAAAATAATTTAATTAAATAATTAATTAAATTACCGGCGTTACAACTCTCCCCCACTAAGAATATTTTCATCCTCGAAAATTTACCTTGATCAAACAACTCATGATAGGAGTCCCGCATCTTGCTCTCCAACTCCCAAATCATGCTTTCTCCGACAGCTCCTAGCCAAACCACTTTAACCAAGGAAATATATTTTCCTATCAAAGTCTTTATTTCTCGATCCATAAACCGTACAGGCATCGTCTCTACCGTAAGATTATCCCGTACTTACACATCATCCATATGAATCACATGAGATGGATCTGAAATATACTTCCGGAGTTGTGACACATGGAATACACCATGCAAATTCAAAAGATTAGGCGGTAAAGCCAATCTATAAGCAACATTCCCCACTCTCTCCGAAATCTAATATGGTCCAATAAAGAGAGAAGTGAGCTTCTTAGACTTCAATGCTCGCCAAACGCCAGTCACAGGTGTAACTCTCAAAAACACATGGTCACCCGCTTGAAATTCTAAATCTTTCCTTCGCTTGTCATGATAACTCTTCTATCTACTTTGGGAAGCTTTCATCTTTTCTCGAATCAACTTCACCTTCTCAGTAGTCTCACGGACAAGTTCAAGTCCAAGTACCCCACTTTCACCAAATTCATGCCAACATAGAGGAGTTCTACATCTTCAACCATACAACGCTTTAAAAGGTGCCATCCCAATACTGGAATGGTAACTATTATTATAAGTGAACTCTATCAACGGAAGGTAAGTATCCCACGAACCTCCATGCTCAAGAACACATGCCCTCGACAAGTCTTCCAACGATTGAATAATCTGTTCAGTCTGACCATCTGTCTGAGGATGATACGCCGAACTCAACCTCAACTTAGAACCCAACTCTTCTTGCAAACTATTCCAAAAATCAGAATTAAATCTTGGATCTCTATCTGACACAATGCACAAAGGAACACCATGCAGCTTCACAATCACACTAGTGTAAATCTCAGCCAACTTCGACACAGGAAAACAAATGTTAATAGGAATAAAATGAGCCGACTTTGTAAGCCTATCAATAAGAACCCAAATTGAATCATGTCCTGTTATAGTATTAGGTAACCCCATCACAAAGTCCATCGAAATTCTATCCCATTTTCATTCTGGAACTTCTAACGGTTGCATCAAACCTGCATGCTTCTGATGTTCAACTTTTGAATTCTGACAAGTCAAACATACATACACAAACCGAGCCACATCACTCTTCATTCCAGGCCACCAACACAAACCTTTCAAATCTTGATACATCTTTGTAGCTCCTGGATGAATACTCAACTTACTTCTATGACTCTCTTCAAGTATCACTTTCTTCATCTCAGTATCATCAGGAATACAAATCCAGTTACGAGATCTCAACACACCTTACGCATCTAGCTTAAAATCTCCATTCTCAGACTGATCGATCCCAACCATCGAATCTACCAGTTTCACATCCAACTTCTGATCTTCTCTAATACTGTCTAAAAATTCATTAATAATCTTCAACATACCCAACATAACACTTTGCGATGTCACCTTGCAAACTAAGCTCATATCTCTGAATTGTTCAATTTATTCCAATCTTTAACCTTCATTGCCGACATATGTAAAGTCTTTCTACTCAACGCATCTGCCACCGCACTCGCTTTTCTCGGATGATAATTCAAACCGAAATCATAATCCTTCAACAATTCCAACCATCTTCGTTGCCTCATATTTAACTCATTCTGATCAAATAAATACTTTAAGTTCTTATGGTCACTAAACACTTCAAATCTAGAACCATAAAGATAATGCCTCCAAATTTTCAACACAAAGACAATTGCAACAAGCTCTAAATCATGCGTAGGATAGTTCTTCTCATGAGTCCTCAACTGCCTTGACGCATAAGCAACTACCTTATCACTCTGCATAAGCACCCCTCCTAAACCCATCTTGGAAGCATCACAGTATACAACATAAGGCTCTCCTGGATTAGGTAACCTCAAAATCGGAGTCGACGTCAATCTCTTCTTCAATTTCGTATAATTTTCTTCGCACTTAACATCCCACATAAAATCTCTACCATTACAAGTCAACTTAGTCAACAAAAGTGCCAACATAGAAAAACCTTCGATAAACTATCTGTAGTAACCAGCTAATCCCAAAATGCTTCTAATCTCAGTAGCTGACTTCGGAGTTTCCCATTGCAACACATTATCAACCAGAACATGAGATCAGATGACCAAGAAAACTAACCTCCTTTAACCAGAACTCATACTTGGACAACTTTGCATACAACTTCTTCCCTTTCAAAACTTGCAATACTACTCTTAAGTGTTCTGCATGCTCTTCTTCTGACTTAGAATAAATCAAAATATCATCAATGAACAACACTACAAACTAATCCAAATAAGTATGAAAGATACGATTCATATACTCCATGAATACTCTCGGCGCATTAGTAACACAGAAAGGCATCACTGAATACTCATAACGTCCATAACGCGTTATGAAAGCTGTCTTCTGGATATCTTCATCCTTTACCTTAATCTGATGGTAACCCGACCTCAAATCAATCTTACTGAACACACGAGCATCTAACAATTGGTCCATCAAGTCATCTATTATTCGAAGCGGATACTTTTTCTTAATCGTAACTTTATTCAACTGTCTATAATCAACACAGAGTCTCATACTTCCATCTTTCTTCTTTACTAACAACACTAGAGCTCCCCACGGTGATACACTTGGTCTTGCAAACTTCTTTTCAAGTAACTCTTCCAATTGCTTCTTTAACTCTAACAATTCGGATGCAGACATCCTATATGGTGCCATAGACATAGGTCTGGTACCAGTTATAAGATCAATATCAAAATCAACTTCCCTCCCCGGTGATACATCAGGAATATCATCGGGAAAAACTTTAGGAAATTCACACACAACATGCAATTCCTTAATTATAGCTTGAGTCTCTGCAAATAGCGACATCGTCAACTAGAACATCTGTGCTTCTTCTTGCATCAACTTCCTCAACTGTCTAGCATACAACAGACTATATTCCTCTTCTTCAGGAGTAGAAAACCTCACAGACTTGTCATAACAGTTAATATGAACATAGTTATGCTCTAACCAGTTCATACCCAAAATCACATTCAACCCTCTTAACGGTAAACAAACCAAATCAACAACAAAGTCTCTATCGAAGATCGACAAGGGACACTTTAAACACACAAAAGAAGTAGTCACTGACCCCTTGGCTTGAGTATTGACAACCATTTCTCCATTCATAAAAGATATCATAAGACCCAATCTTTCAACACAATCAGCAGCAATAAAAAATGAGTAGCACCGGTATCAATAATAGTAATTAAATGAGTACTATTAATGAAACATGTACCTCTGGTAAGTCTACCCTCCACAACTGTCTGATCTTCAACCAAATCGAACACTTTAAAGAGACCTGCTACTTGTTGTTATAGGAAGGATTGTAAAAAAAATGATTTTCGGGGAAAGCAATATGATTTCTTGGGGAATGAATCATGAATTCCTCAGGAAATTCCAATATATTCCTACTGAGGAGATAAAGGTATTCTCGTGCAAAATAAATGCACATTCTCAAACCAAAACTCGAAGCTTGCGGAAATCCATAGTAATAATATTGTTGGGCAACAAAGATTAAATCCAGAAATAAACTGGAGTAAAACAGTATACCAAAGTACATTCTTTGAGAAATAAACTCAAGAGGGAAACTCAATCTATCCAGACAAAGAGTTGTACAGGAAGGCTAAAGAAAAGATCTTCCACGAGGGATAACTCAATGGGGAAATTGAAATAATATACAATTTCTGCTTAAGGCCTACACTCTATTGGAGAGAGGACAACACAACTCTACATAACAGCGTAATATGTCAACAAAATATTAACGAATATGAATGAGCAATGATTTGCCAATTTTAGCTATGCATGAATATTTGAGTGTTATCGTGCATATGTTGACAAAACAGATATATAACATTCGGAGTAACCAGGAAAAACCAACTCGAGCACAATCAACACTCGGCAAAATCACATTCAATATGAACATTCCATAAGAAAAAAGTAGGCGCCAACTGAGGAAACAACACCTAGTGCCTGGCTTAATTTCACTGGGGAGAAACGTAATTCAGAAGTAAACAAAACATAGCGACTAAACAGTACAGATACATAGATACAACATCTTCTCCTAGGCTTTACCAGGGAATAACACTTAGACTTCAACGGGGAATCAAATATTTTCAAAAGTAACGCTTCTCTTGGGGATTTGAAAAAACAATTTCAAGTAGAGAAGACGGACATCAAATCATCAAAACATTCATTGGGGAATTCGTGCCAACTTCATTGGGGAGGTCAACACCACATTAACAAAGGGAAAACCAGTATACGTTCTTCACTGGAGAAAATAGAGGCCCGTGTTCTTCGAGAGTAATTATTGTACCAAATTCTCTGAGAAGAAAGAATTTCTATTAAACAAACAAAACCTTCACAGGAGAAATCTTGGATTGAATCTACTTAGCATGAAAACTTAGAAAAGAGGAGAAATGAACCAAAACTTGACCTGAGACACTGGAGTTAGAAACCTAATACAGCGAAAACATCTTGAGAAAAACATCCTCGGGAAACAAAACTTCTTAAAACAACTGGAGTTCGTCCATTCCTGGGATCATCACTTTTGTTTTTTTCACTTGCGTCACAAATTTTAAATTAAAAGAAAATTGTAAATTCTTTTTGAAAATCAATTTTGTTATTTAATCTTTTCACTTTGTAAGTTATTATCAATAATAAATGGAGTATTTGCAAGCTAAATAAAATAATAAATACAAAGAAATGGGAAAAAGCTCAAATTTCATTAATAGAATGGTAGTCTGCGAATGGTGAGACTCCATGGGTGATTACAAAGTTCAGAAAATGGTAATATATAATGGAAAAGATACATTGAGATACAATGACCACTATCCCCTCTAACAACTTTTGAGATCCTAAGCAGCAGCTTCTGTTGAAGTATGAGGATCCGAGAAGATTGTTTCTCCAACGATCAAGTCTTGTCTGATGTAGTTACTTTCCAAGAAAGTCCCTAACTTTTGCCTAACCTGCCCTTCCGGGTTTTCAACTTAGCAGGAAATTTTATTCTGTTTATGTCTCTATGTTTTGCCTAGACAGCCCTTTCGGGTTTTTGGCCTACCGAGACGCTCTTTTTTGCCTAAGCCTCCCTTTCGGGTTTTCAACTTAGCGAGCTGTTCTTTTATTTATTTAGGTGATGTATTTCTTGACTGCATCAGCGTTCACGGGACGTGGGAACTCCTCGCCATCCATAGCTTCAAGAATTAATGCACTGCCAGAGAAGGCTTTCTTAACAACATATGGGCCTTCAAAATTGGGAGTCCACTTGCCCCTAGAATCAACGTTAAAAGACATGATCTTCATGAGCACGAGGTCTCCTTATCTGAATTCACGAGGTTTGACCTTCTTATCAAAAGCTTTCTTCATTCTCTTCTAATATAACTGGCCATGACACAAAGCCGTCATTCTCTTTTCTTCAATCAAATTCAATTGGTCAAACCGGTTTTGGACCCATTCAGCCTTTGACAACTTGGTTTCAATTATATCTTGCAAAGAGGGAATCTCAACCTCAATTGGGAGTACCGTTTCCATTCCATACACAAGGGAGAATGGTGTTCCTCCTGTTGAAGTTTGGACAGATGTTCGATATCCATGAAAAGCGATAGGAAGCATTTAATTCCAATCCTTATAAGTAACAACCATTTTCTGGATAATCTTCTTGATATTCTTATTAGCAGCTTCAACAACCCCATTCATTTTTGGCCTATACGGAGATGAATTGTGATGGACAATATTGATTTCTTCACACAGTTATGTCATCATCTTGTTGTTCAGATTCGAGCCATTGTCGATGATAATTCTGCTCACCACACCATACCAACATATGAGATTATTCTTAATGAAGCGCACAACGACCTGCTTGGTGATGTTAGCATATGAAGCAGCCTCCACCCACTTGGTGAAGTAATCAATTGATACCAAGCTAAAATGGTGACCATTCAAAGCTTTGGGTTCTATAATTCCAATCATTTCAATACCCCACGTACAGAAAGGCCATGGGGAAGAGATCACATTAATAAGTGGCTGAGGAACATGAACCTTGTCCTCATAAATCTGGAATTTATGACACTTCTTTGCAAATTAGTAACAATCGGATTCCATTGTCAGCCAATATTGACCTTCCCTTATCATCGTTTTAGCCATCGAATGTCCATTGGCATGAGTGCCAAATGATCCTTCATGAACCTCGTGCATCAACATGTCTAATTCGTGTATATCCAAGCATCTGAGCAGGACCATGTCATAATTTTTCTTTTACAACACATTTACACTAAGGAAGAAATTGCAAGCCAATCTTCTTAATGTCTTTCTATCTTTATTCGATGCACCAATCAGGTATTCCTGAGTTTGGAGAAAATGCTTGATATCATAATACCAAGGTTTCTCATCTTCCACCTATTCTGTTGTAAATACATGATCGGGCCTATCCAGTCGCCGAACCATTATCGAGGTAAATCATTCCAAGTATTCACCTAAAACATAAAAGCCAGAGTTGCTAGAGCATCCGCCATTTTATTTTCATCTCTAGGAATGTGATGGAATTCAACTTTATTAAAGAAGGGTAACAACCTTCTAGTATAATACTTATAAGGGATCAAGCAGGGGTGATGTGTATCCCACTCTCCTTTAATCTGATTTATTACCAAAGCTGAATCTCCATACACATCTAGAATTTTAATTCTGAGATCAATAGCTTCCTTGAGACCCATGATGCAAGCCTCATATTCTACCATATTATTAGTACAATCAAATGTCAACCTTGAAGTAAAAGGAATGTGCGATCCATGTGGAGTGACAATCACAAGACCAATTCCTTTACCATAAGCATTCACAGCTCCATCAAATATCATACTCCAACGAGATTCAGGATCAGGACCTTCCTCCGGCAACAGTTGATCACAATCTTTCACTTTCAGAAACATCACATCCTCATCGGGAAAGTCATACTTCACAGACTGATGATCATCAACTGGTTAGTGAGCAAGATAATCTGCCAACACGCTGCTCTTAATAGCTTTTTGAGTGCGGTATTCGATGTCATATTCAGATAAAAGCATCTTCCAGCAGGCAATCCTCCCAGTAAGAGCAGGATTTTCAAAAATGTACTTGATTGGATCCATTTTAGAGATTAACCAAGTGTTGTTATTCAACATTTAATACCACAAATGTTTTCCGCCCATGCCATAACACAACATGTCTTTTCCAGCATGGAATACCGCGACTCACAATTAGTAAACTTTTTATTGAGATAATAAATGGTGTACTCTTTCTTCCCTGTTTCATCTTGTTGACCCAGAATACAATCCATGGAATTATCTAATGTTATCAGATACATAATCAATAGTCTTCCTTCGATAGGAGGGAGCAAGATAGGAGGTTCAAGCAGATATTCTTTAATACTTTTAAATGACCTTTGGCAGTTATCCATCCACACACAACCTTGATCTTTCTTTAACAACTTAAAGATCGGTTCAGATGTTGATGTTATGTGAGAAATGAATCTGGAAATATAATTTAAACGACCGAGGAATCCTATGACTTGATTTTCAGTTCTTGGCGCTGGCATCTCTTGAATTGCTTTGACTTTATCAGAGTCAACTTCAATTTCTTTCTGGCGAACAATGAAACCCAACAATTTCCCTGATCAAACACCGAAGGTACATTTATTTGGATTCAAACGAAGACGATACTTCCTCAAACATTGAAACAACTTCAACAAATCTTCTACATGCCCTTCTTCAGTCTGGGATTTAGCAATCATATCATCAACATATACCTCGATTTCCTTGTGCTTCAAATCAGGGAATAAGGTTGTCATAGCCCTCTTGTACATTGCACCAGCGTTCTTCAACCCGAAAGGCATCACTCTGTAATAGAATGTTCCCCAGGGTGTGATAAAAGTTGTTTTTTCCATGTCCTTTGGAGCCATTCTTATTTGATTATACTCGGAAAATTCATCCATGAACAAGAATACTTTTAATTTTTAGGTGATATCCACTAGCATATCAATGTGTGGCAATGGAAAATCATCTTTTGGACTAGCTTTATTTAAATATATGTAATCTACGCACATGTGAACTTTTCCGTCTTTTTTCGGTACTGGGACAATATTGGCAATCCACTGAGGGTACACTGATGTCACAAGAAAACCGACATTAATCTGCTTTAGAACCTCCTCTTTGATCTTTAGTGCCATATCTGGGTGAGTTCTTCTCAACTTTTGTTTGATTGGTGGACACTCTGGCTTCAACGGTAAACGGTGCTCTACAATATTTGTATCTAGACCAGGCATATCTTGATAAGACCAAGCAAAGATATCCCCATACTCTTTCAACAACTATATCGACTTGCTTTTCACATCAGGATGAAGCAACACTTTGATCTTGACTTCTTTCGGATCTTCTTCTAAACCTAAATTGATTAATTCCAATGGCTCTTTATATGGATGAATGGCATTTTCCTCGCACTCAAGCAACCGTGAGACCTCTTTTGGAATCTCATCATAGTCTTCTTCTTCGGCCCCATATACAGGACATTCAAAGTTGGGAGAGGGTGCAGGGTCATTGTATTCAACGGGTTTTTTAATTAATCTGCACATATGATTTATGATTGCTTTTAGAAACTGACACATATAACAAGTGATCATGCAGATTGAATTTCAGTTATTATTTATTTTGAAAGGTTTTTTTCTGATTACCATTTTCCAAGAAAAGCAGAAAATAAAGACACAATTTGGGAAACAAAGACAACTTTTATTATTGATTTTAAAAGTCACAGCAACCAGATAAGCCCATACAATATTAATACTTCCACTTTGGGCAGAGTGAAAGCTTTTCAGAAAGATTACCAAAACGGATTACTTTGAAACATGTATGCAAGAGGGAACATCAATGGTGATCCAGTTCTGAACCCTAACTTTGTGCGTCACGTAACTTGACATTTCCTGCTCTGCTTCATCTTTCATAATGGCATTATTCCCAAAGACAGTTGGATAAAGATAACCCCCGCTATGAAAGATGTCTGTATACTTGCTTGTCGCAGACTTCATCTTCATGCTCTTATTTTGTCATTCTTCAGAGAGAACCCCAAGTCGGCTATGTTCTTGTTTATAGGTGGATCCACAATCTGTCCCCATACTTCACTATGAACCTTACGCACAACTTGTTGCGCATCCTTAAGTGAAACCATATAATTCTCATTTCCCCTTATATTTTCAATGGATAAGGCTTGGAACTGGGTTCCAACAACAGCTTCATCCTCCTCTACAATGCTGAAAGAGGACAAATGAGATATCAATAATGCATGTTCTCCATTTATAATCACCACTTTTCCTTCACGTACAAACTTCAGTTTCTGGTGTAATATTGAAGTGACAACCCCTTCCTCATGTATCCACGGCCGTCCTAGCAAACAACTATAAGCGGGTACAATATCCATGACCTGGAAAGTAATTTGAAACAAATGTGGGCATATATGAATAGGCAAGTCCACTTCACCAATGACAGTTTTCCTTGATCCATCAAACGCTTTCATAATAATGCCATTTGGGCGCATGGGCGTTCCTTGATATTTCAATTTCATAAGCATGCTCCTCGGTATAACGTTCAATGTGGATCCATTATCAATCAGCACATTGGATAGTGAATCATTCTTACAATTCATAGAGATGTGGAGGGCTGGGTTGTGATTCTTTCCTTCATCTGGAAATTCGTCATCGCAGAAACTCAGATTATTACATGACGTAGTGTTCCCTACTACATTACTGAATTGGTATACAGGCATATCACTTTCCATAAAAGCTTGGTCCAGTACCCTCATTAGAGATTCCATGTGAGCAGAGGAGTTCATCAATAAAGCCAAGATAGATATTTTTGAAGGAGTCTGCAGTAGCTGATCTACAATTTTGTAGTCGCTCATCTTGATTATCTTAAAAATATCATCCACTTCTTTCTCCAACGTAGCTCCACTAGTTTCACCTGTAATCTTCTTGGGTTCATCATTCTCAGCAATTTTCTTTCCAATGATAACATATCCATGAACAACTGGTGCAAATACACGACCACTGCGAGTCACTCTTCTAGTCTCATCGATATTTCTAACATCAGGCATTAATTGGATGGGGACTTCCATACCATCCTCTAAAATTTTAACGTTATATTTGTAGGGTACAACCTTATCTGACTTGTAGGGGACAAGTCCAGTCAAAATAATCACCTATGGAGTAATAGCCGGCTTACTATGATACTCGACTTCAAAATGGGCCGGTGCACCAAAACAAGGAACAATAGAGTTTACTCCCTCTTCAATATAATCAGTCGTTATTGAGTCATATCTAGAAAAAAAATCCTCATCTGAGGAGAAATACTCATCGGCAGAGGCATACTCATCATCCAACTCTTCTTCAGCCTCAATCATATCAACTTCATGGTAATCATCCCTTTGACCTGTAACCTTGATAGTTCCATTGTCCAATAACAACTGAACACCTTTCCTAACAATAGAACATCCAATAACAGCAAATTCTGCAAGATCCATACTGATGTTCCACCTGACCAGAAAAATGGCAGAAAGTTGCATGCAATTGCACAAGGTCTTAATTCATATACTCCACATCAAAAATTATGAACTCTCCAGGACATTCAGAAACCATATTCACCTCCTCTTTATACTCTTTTCTAGGTCTGGTTATATGGATGAGGCCCTCATGCATCATCTCCTTCAAATAAGACTTTATCTTGTTGCAACCCTGTATGTCTATACTGCAAATAGCACAACCGGAATGGTCATGCGTATAATAGCTAAATTCAGAGGTCTGCATGCATTTTCACCAAATCTCCTCTAACCAGATGAATGTCAAAAATCCAGAAGTCTCCAGGACAACTGGCCACCATATTCACATCATTTTCTCCTCCATGCTTGGTTAGAGGACTGTCTTTCACATTAGGACCCACATCCTTGAAAGATAGAATACCAGACTTCACCAATTTCTGCACCTCAGTCTTCAAAGGATAGCAATTCTCAACATTATGCCCTGGTGCTCCCTGATGAAAAGCACATGTTTAGTCTGCTTTGTAATATCAAGGCAATGGTGATGGTACAGGGAGAGGTGGTCGGGTCTGAACCAACTTCTTCTGAATCAATGCCGTTAGTAACTTCGTATAACTCTTAGGAATAGGGTCATAACTCTCCCTTCTCTTATTATACCCTTGATTCCCCTGTTGGGTGGGTCTCTGATAAGCAACGATGGTTGGAGCTACACCAACAACTGGAGTAACTGAGGCGACTTGCTGGTGACGCTGATAATTTCTTCTAGGAAGTTGGCCCTCCTCTTTTGCATAACAACATTTGTATCCCCTTCCTTCTTCTTGGTAAACCCATAAGATGGCTTCTTCGCACTTCCAGATCCTTCCTCCTTCGTTAAACGACCCTCTCTTACAGCCTCTTCTAAACGGATACACATGCCTACCATTTCAGTAAAGTCACTTGGCGCACTTGCTACCATCCTTTCATAGTAGAAAGCACCCAGAGTCTTTAAGAAAATCGTAGACATCTCCTTCTCTTCCATGGGAGGAATCACTTGGGCGGCTACCTCACGCCATCTCTGTGCGTATTCTTTGAATGATTCCCTGTCTTTCTGAACCATGGCCCTGAGTTGATCACGGTCAAGCGCCATGTCCATGTTGTATTTGTATTGTCTGATAAATGCTTCTCCCAAGTCATTGAAAGTATGGATATTGACGCTTTCCAAGCTCATATACAACTTCAGCGTGGCACCGGTCAAACTATCCTGAAAAAAGTGAATCAGCAGACGCTGATCATCAGTATGGGTAGACATTCTCCTTACATACTTTACCAGATGAGCACAAGGGCAAGTGTTGCCCTTGTACTTCTTAAACTCCGGGACCTTAAACTTTTCAGGTATCTTAACATTCGGGACCAAGCATAACTCATTCACATTCTTCCTGAATAACTCTTTTCCCCTGAGGGCCTTCATCTCCCTCTGCATTTTGTCAAACAGCTCTTGAAAATCATCTGTTATAACATAGAGACCGAAGTATTCACTTGGTGGAGGAAAAGGACGACACACATCATCAATAACAAATGGAACCAGATTCACTGAAGGAGGTGCAGCATACACCACAGGAGGTGTAGGAGTAACAATAGTCTGAACAACTGAAGTATCTTGAGGACCAAGATTGAAACCTTTAGGCGCAAAGTTCTCTAGGATTCCCCATGGATAACCTTGAGGCGTGTGATTCTGAACAACAACTGGAGTAGCAGATACAGGAACAGTCGGAGCTTCAGCAGTCTCCCTTGTTAGTTGAGGTTGAACGCTCGGTGGATGATTATGAGAAGCCACCATAGATTCCATAAGAGCAGCAAGATTGGCCATGCCAGCCTTCAAAACAGAAACCTTCTCACGTAGCTCGTGATTCTCTTGTTCTAAGTTGTCCATCTTCATTCTGAAATTAGCCCGAGTTTTGTAGTGGTGAGTTAGCTTGCTGAACGAAGTAAAGAAGCTTGGTAAGACACCTGGATATGCATAACAAATGCAAGAAATATGTGAAATATGATGCATGATATGCAATGCACATGATTTATTTTGTTATATTTTAGGGGACTTTAAGATTTATAGACACATTGCAAATATCAAAGTAATAACACATTTGAAATACTGAAAAATTTTATTATAATAACTTCAAAATAGGTTACAAGTCTCAAAAATCCAAAATACAAGATGAAAATAAAGACCCTGAGAAGTAAAGCTGATGGATATCACTCTACACGTTGACGCTTCCCTGTAAGCTTGGAAACCTGAGCCTTCAACCTCGGGTTTTCTTCCGCATACCTGGTGGCAACCTCCTTCCTATCTGCTGAATTAGGAAATGAGTAATCAACATCTGACTGAGGCTTAGGAGAAATAAATACCGTTTCCTCTCCATCATCTCTACAGCCCGACTCTCAAGAATCTCAATCAAGTTGTCTTTCTCTTTCAAGTATGCTCTATAGGAAATCTCCAAAGTTTGGCACTTATTCTTCCAAGAATCCTTTTCCTGCTGCATGCTGACCAAAGCAAGCTACAACTCTTTTAGATAATCCTATAAGGGAGGAGTGGTCTTCGTAAAACAAATCAAGCATAGGTGTTTCCCAGGAATACGACATCTTCAACTGAATAGCTCTCGCTTGAACCCACTGAAGATATGGCTCCAAAGAAACAGCCCCCTAGGTCCCAAGTCTTTCCTACTCTTCTTATGAATGTGACGCCACGCCTTCACAATCTTCTCCTTAGCTTCCTTATGGTCTACTCCCTCCTTCAGAAAGAAACTACTCAAATGAATACTATTTGGTTTAACCCTCATTGGATAACCGAGTTATCGTCGTGCAAGAACAATGTTATAGATAATTCCTCCCTTTGTACCAAGAAGAGGTACATTGGGGAAACTATTACAACTGTCAACAATCTATATATCCTTGTAAGCTCGATGATACCAATCAATATCTGATTGAGTATGTGCCATGATCTTAGAAGCCCAACGGGGTTCCTTCCTGACATCCCAGAAAGCATCAGACTGTAGCATATGAGAGATAAACCATCGGTACAACAAAGTCGTATAACAGATAATCATCCCTCCATGATAAGAATTTTGAAGATGAATAGAGTAATAAGCATCACCCATCAAAGTAGGAACTGGGTTTTCAATCATGAAGATCCTAATAGAGTTAACGTCAACAAAATTGTCCCCATTATGAAATAAGAACAACCCGTAAGTAATTAGAGCAAATATGGCCTCAAAAGCGACTGTACTCTTCATCCTGGAAAAGTAACGAGCTTTCTCCAATAAGAACTAGGCTGATAATCTTCTAATCCCTCCTTTAGTAGTCATATGAGCTTCCACCTCAGACTTCCCCAGATGGATCAAAGCGACAATCTCATGTGGTTTTAGCTCACCCTCCAAACCTGTAAATAGAACACGATCGGTAACGGATAAATCCAACAAATAAGAATACTCCTCAAGTGTAGGCATCAACTGATAGTCAGGAAAAGTAAAGCAATGATACCTTGGATCATATAACTAGAACAAGGTCGAGAGAATACCCTCCTTCATCTTAAGCTTCATAAGAAGAATGATGGATCCATACTTCTTTCGAAAATCTGCGGAACACTCGATCTCGGGAATTAGACTGATCAACTCATCTATCTTGGGATCCTTGAAACTGTACTTCCCGGTATTTCTTTTTCAAGAATCAATGGTTAAAAAGTACTTAAGATATTCACAAATGGTCAACTTTTATGTCCCTTGAAATAAAATTTCTTCAAAAGATGCTTATGAGTGCATGAATGCATGATGCAACAATCACACACAAGATCACACATAGGGATCATAGGTTCAACGTCACGAGAATGAGGTAGAAGGTACTACCCATAAGGTGTTGGTCTAAAATTTATCACCTTCCAAACAAGGTTCTATAGGTTCCCAGAATTTACATCCTTCCTTCGGATATTACCAACTTCTTGAATAACTCGGTAATTAGTAATATTCTCAAGAAAAACTCGTCCGAGCATAGTAACACGTGACAACTATTTCCGGATTAATCCGTCATAGCTTCCACACTACACCTAAAAGGATAAGATGCGTTTGGTATTCTACGGTCCTCAGCTTCAGCAGGCTCCCCGGTCGAAAGAAGTAAGTCTTTGCAATTACTTGCTAAACGACACTACAGTCAAAGGGGCCTCCACTGAGTACGGGATCTCATGCCTCCTTTTTTGGGATTACTCCCTCAAAGTTAACATGACTATACCACCCGTCCTATCTTAATGTTTGCCCAAGTTCGGGTATAGGACTTATAAGAAATCACCAAGCACCCTAAAAACCAGGAAAATCCAGACAAACATATATACAACATATAACACATAAACAATAATAGCACATATACAGATAAAAACAAAGATAGGCTCAAGTCACTTAAGGACAAACCACCAAAAGGTCAATCTGTCCCCAGTGTAGTCGCCATTTTTTCTGTAGCGATAGAAATGTTTAAGACTAAGCAATTGGATTGACTAGACTTATACAGATCAAAATAAAAATCACCACTGCGCTTTATTGTTTCCAAAGGAATGGGAAAAGAGCGAGTAACCCAAAAAAAGAGGGGGAAAGTTTCAAGGTAAGGGGGTTGGTTATGTAAAAGGGAAGGTATTAGCACCCTAAACATCTACGGTACTCCGCAGGAACCTCTTTGTAAAATCTGTATATTTTGGCTATAAAATGTTGTATAAAAATATATGGTGGAGGTGAGGAAAGAAATATATTTTTTTGATTTTTGCACCCGCCGCGGTTGCGAAACTTTAGTGCCTACGTACCAGCTTTCGTGTAATAGGGGATCAGGGTACACATAGTTTCTCTTTTTTTAAAAATTTTAAAACACCAGTTTGTTGGTTGATTTTAAAAGATAAGACATCGTCGTCATTGTTCGTGTGGAAAACATACTTACTATCCACAATCATGAGAAAGGAGAATTTGCATCATCTAAAAGTGGAGGATAAGGCTTGGATTTTAAAATCAACAATGCCTCATTCAACACCCAAGTGTAAAATATTTCACTTCACTACATATCATAGAAGTATTGTTGTTTACATCACTACAAGGATTGACAAGAGTCGAATCTTTTGAGAAAAGTTTAAGAAGAAAGCCAAGATGGCAAAATGGTTTGTAATGAGATTGATTGACTTTTAGTCTTCTCACAAAAAAATGTCAAGGTATTATTAAGTTGATTAGAGTTTATTTATGAAAATGTTTTTAAAATGCTTGGACCTAAATCCAAGTTTATTATGAAAGTGGTTCAAATTTAAAAAAAAAACAAGAAGAATTTTGAAAAGGAGGGAGAAGATTTTTGAAACTAAAGAAGGTAGGAGGAGAAGAAGGGACTATCCTCAAGCATAAGGTAAAACTTAGGGATAAGAAGCATCTAACCAACAAGATGCCAATAATTGACATTATGACTCAAGATAGAATTTCAATTCTTTGGATTGAAACCAAGAAAGCAAAGATACTAGACCTCTTGTGAGAACCGAACTTCAAGTGTATTAAGTCTTCACAAAAACTGGGCAGAGTAAGGGCTGTATACGAGTGAATTCCAGATTACGAGCAAAGTATGTTATCACAATAACATGCACACAAAACAAATAAACAACCCAATGTATTGAGGTAAACCTCAAGAACTCCAGACAAAATATCAATTAAGATCACAAGGTTTCCAATATAGGCTGAGGTTTCTATTCCTAAGTCCAAGAAGTCCAATACTCCATAATGCCAAGGATAGTAACCAAATAGTCCAAGTATTTTAAAGGTTTTTATGGTCATGGTTGATTATTAGGTGTCTTAGAAGAGAAAAGAAAAGGCTCAAGTTAGAAAAAATAAAAATGACATGAAATGTAATGTATTGCTTAAAGTAAATGGTACATAAAGCATAAAAAATAAAAGGGCATAAAGTAAAAACAATTTAATAATTAGTTGTTGGTTGGATGAGCATATTGAAACTTGCATTTGGAACTCATTAGAGGATTGGTAGAACCAAAACCTCCACACAAGAAGTTGCATTTTCTTTTTTTCAAGTATATCATCCATTTGAAATCCTCAAAAGTACCATTTAATGATCAACGATGTTTAAAGCATCCGCATTGGCCAAAAGTGTTGTAGATCCATTACAGGATTGGTAGAACCAAAGCCTCCACACAATGAATCTCAAGGTTATTGGATCAAAGGGATCAAATTAACATACTTGGGCTTGCAAACATAGATTTGGGCCATGAATGATTATTTATTCGAATCGGGACAAAATTTAGCATTGTGTTAAGCAATCGTAAGTGGACTTATATAGAAGTCGCACCTATTTTAAGGTCGGTCAATAGCAATATATGCACCATTTGTTTTGAGAAATAATATAGAGATCATGCTCCAATAACACATATTGCAATATGAAAGGGACAAGATGAAGAGGGGTGGGAAAGAATACACAAACCACATTTGAATTAAATTTAAATCAAACTATTATTAAAATCATTCATCCATTTTTATGGAGTTAGACTAAACACCATGGATCCAATGATGTTAATAAAGTTTATGATCAAAATTCAACCCAAGTTAAGCCAGAAAGTAATTACAAAATAATATTTCATTTAATACATACATTGAAAAAATGTTTTAAAAATGTTTTAAAATGGAAATAAGAAAGAAAAATATCACCTATATTCAAATTTATCAAGAATAATTAAGTAGGACCATAGAAAAATCAGAAAAAGACTCAAATATTTTTTAAATTTTTTGGCAATTTTTAAAAGTCGGAAACTATTTTAAACTAATTAAAATTCTTCAAACAAATAGAAAATACATAAAAAATAGTAAACATCAAGATAAAATTCCATAAAATTTTCAAAAAGTCAAAAATATGCAAAATGATATTTATGAAATTTTTTTAGAATTAAGAAATGTCAGAAAGTATTTTTTAGGTAATAAAACAAAGCAAACAATGCAAAAAATATATAAAAAATATCACTTTTCAAAATAAAAATATGAAAAAGTATTCATGAGATCAAAAATAATTCAAGGTATTTTTGTGAATTTTTTCATAATATTTGGATAAAAAATAAAAGGGTTACGAATTTTTTAAAATAAAATTAATTAAAATATAAAATCAGAAAATAAAATAAAACCAAAAAGATATGGGCCATCAGATCATAGTAAAAATGCGTTAGTAAGATAATCCAATGGACCAGACGCGCTGTACTTGATATGGACCTTAGTAAGATGCACAGGAAATCATAAAAAAGGCAACCAATGAAATTAAAACGTTTGGCACGATATCATTCGCTGAGACGATACATGTCATCATCTTCAACCTCCAGCCACCCTGCAATGGAGATTTTGTGAGATCTTTCAAACGGTGAAATTAGGTTCTCAGACCAGTATCATTGGGTTCATCTCTTCAAGATGATCCTAACACCACCATCGCGCCAAATTTATATAAAGTATACAAAGAGATATGAATCAAAAACCCAGAAAATAGCGAGCACCTTCAATTTGTGATTTATCTCTCAATTCTCAATGGATTTAAAAATTGTAAGAAGCACTAGAATTAGGAGAAGGGGTAGAACAGGTTAGTGCTTTATTTGGATCCAAATGGTGATGAATTCTACCTTTTCGAAGTTCAAGAATGAAGCTCAAAAACTATACTTCTCTAGCTTAGATTATAGCTCGTTTTGCTTTGTTTAAGTGCTAGAGAGATTGTATGATGTTTAGGAAAGATGAATGTTCAAAGAATTTTGGAAGAAAAGGCTGGAATCTCAGAAACTGATTTCAAAAATTTGAAGTTTGCATGAGGTTTTGACAGAGTGTTTTGTCTCTCAAAACTTGAATAAATGAATGGGGGATGACCCTCTATTTATTGGGAATCAAATTGAATATTCAACCGTGTGAAATGACGAAGTTTAGAGGGAAATCGTGTGAACCTGATGCACGAGCAAAGTGTGATCTGATTTCCATCGAAACTCATCCAATCCTTGCGTTTTAAGGCTCCAATCCACTTTGGTAACTTGGTTAAACATGTTTAGATCACAAGCGCGTTCTAATTTGATGTTTAAAGGCCAAAACATGAATTTCAAATGCTAACTTATGAAGAAACTTCTGTTCCAAGTTACCAAGTTTAATCCAATGGCATTCTCAGCTCAAGGGGTCTTAAGGCATGATTCTTGATGCTTTAGAAAGATTATGTTACAAGCTCTTCAATGGAAAAAGAATGGAATCAAATGGATGCTTGAGCTGAAAGTTGCATTGAGTCAAAGTTGGGGAAAAAGTTGACTTTCCATACTTAGAAATATTTCAAATTTTTCTTCAAAAGTGACCTAAAATATTTTGCATCCAAACATGGCCTTCCACTTGGAATTTTCTATTTCCCAAAAAAGATAGCATCAAATAGACCTCTTGAATGAAATTTTGAAACTTGAACCATTCAAAATTACTAAAAAATGAGAGATTTATGAATTGTTGAAGTTGGCAAAAAATTATGGAATGACCTATAATATTTTGTATCCTTAGGGCATCTTCCATCCATTTTATCACTTTGCATATAAAATAAGGCATAAAGTCCACTTCCTCAAGATCATTATGGAAAAAGAGTGGGCTCAAGGGGATAAAAATTGACCAAGTTATGATCATTCTAAGTCACACATGGGAAAATTGGGGTTCATTTGGAGGACTTGTACTCTTTCTTCATCATCAAGTTTCTTCCACATGAAAACTAATTGAAACTTTTGAAGTGGTTCGTTGATAACCCTTTGAAGATAAGGATGTCTTTGAAATCACTCAAAAATACCAAAATATCAGCAAGATATGCTTCTTTGAAATTCAAAACCCTAGCTCCTCGACCAAGAAAATGCTTTGAGGAACTTTGACAATTTTGAACAAACTTCTTGTACCAACACAATTGCTTTGTAAATAGAAGTTGTTGAGGATGAAAATGATAACTCATAGCCACCAAAACCACTTCCATATCTTGAGAATTGAGAGAAATATGCACTTGTGATCAATGGGAACAAGACTTTGTCAAACCATGACAACTTCTTCAATCAATCCCTTGCACTTTTGAATCAATCTTGATATCTTGGGGATATAATGAACCGAAATAAAACTTTCCATGCCATCCCTTCCAAGACAACTTCAATGGGGAGGTTTGGACTTCTCAAGCTTTATTTCCTAGGGAATGGAAATAAACTCATGAACCCATGGAGCAAAAATAAAGACAAGATATTCAAGATCAAAAAAGAAAACAAGTCAAGGTGCTTGGTGATTCCTCAAAGAATAAAGCTAAAGGTAGTGAGGAGAACCAAGAACCCTAATGTGATCTTGTTGTGATTGAATCAATATGGTATGATGAAGGCATCTTAGGGGAAAAAATTGGGGAACAACACCGTATATCCCCCAAAATTTGTTGGTTCTTCAAACTCATCTCAGGTCACATCCCACGTGTCTAGAGATCCTAGGAGAGCTTTCATTTCGATACTCCAGTTTTAATAATTTGACTTCGTTAGCCGTGGCAACGACATTTGATTCATCATGTATGCCATTGGCTCGGATGCCAATTTGTTAAGTTAGGAGCATACTTCGTTTGTCTTTTGTTAGAGGAAGAGGAAAACTTATCTTATTGTTGTACCCAAAATTTTCCCTCCCATATTTCTCAATACATTTCAAGTGAGATCCTCAAATTGCTCAAGGAAGTCCAAGAGTTGACCAGACAAATTCTCTCCTAAGGCAGTCTACCTCAAATTAGGGTTTCAGTTTGCATCAAGATGTTTGAATAAAAAGGATCCAAAATTCTCACCATTGTCATAATATGTTCTCAATATCATCCATGTCAAGTTTGAACCCCTACACAGAATGTTTGCTCAGTCAATTGCTCAAAGGCCTGAAAATCGATTATGCTAGGTCAAAAGTCAACTGTGGCCCACATACAGTCAAACTTCAATATTTTTGGTCAAGATCCTCATTTTGAAGTATTATTCATCATTTGATCAAGGGTTGATCATGATTCCTCAAGGATTGCTCAGAATTCATCAAAACCTAAAAGATGCTAAATTAGGGTTTTGTAGGAAAAGTCAACTCAACTTTGACCAGGCATAACTTTCTCATACTTTATCAAAAATGACCCATACAAAGCTCATTTTGAAGAGGATGAAATTCAATACAATCCATATTCATCTCCAAAGTTCAAAATATGTACTCACAAGAAGATACAAATTTGGTTATTATCGGTCATTTTGAAAAGTCAACAAAAACACCTTTTTTTTCAAAGCTTCATACATGAACATGGAAGACTCAATTGAGATGAGACCAATAGGGTTGCTTAGAGGACATATTGAGCTTTCTAAAAGGTCAAACAACACATATGTAGGGTCAAAATTGAAGGAGTTATGAATTGGCAAAGATGACCTTTTTGGCAAAATTGCCAAAAGTCAAAAGTGGCCAAAATTACAATTTTTGAAAAATGGACCCAACTTTTTGTGCTTGCATTGAGTTTGTAACATGGTCCACGACCCATGATCCTTCCCACTTGACTTTATTTTATTTTGGTCATTTATTTTGATTTTTATTTCAATTAAATCAACATAAAATCATGAAAATATCAAAACTAATCAAAGCTTGAGATTTTGTGCATGTTTAGGTCTCTTATACAGCTGGGAAGAGAATCAAATCGTGAAAGGATTGTTTGGACATAAAAAGATTGAATTTTTCTTGTTTTGGAAATATTTGATGCAAGGGTGAATGAATGATCAAATCTTCATAATTGCAAGGATTTGATGCAAACTTATAACCCTAATGCACTCTGTGATATATATTGAATAAATCCAAAGCAAAAGGACAAGGATTGGATGCGTGATAAGCTGAAAGAAAACTTGCAAAAAACTAAACAAAAGTGGTGAATCAAATTCCAATTTCCAGGCTTCTCCAAGCCCTTCCAAGCATACCATTCGCTTGTTGGACATCTAAGGACTCTATCCCAATCATTAACAAGAATTTTTGTGCCCATATACGCATTGTAAGTATCCCACGAACTCCATGTTTTCTTGAAATCGAACCTCATAAATCTGGTATTGTTAGCATGATTTCTTTATATATTCTTGTTCATTGAATCATTTGCAAGCTATTGGTTATGTTCAATTGCATTTTTATTAACTGTAGAGAAAGATGCCATAGTTAGGGTTCTTGGCTCGTTTTTGGGGTTTCCTGTTACATGTACAATTGGCCATGGAAAGTGGTACCATGATGCTCGTGAGGTTGTCACGAGTTGATTGGTACCATTGTTATACATTTACCATGCTTGCAGTGAGTTTTGGAAGATCACAGGGTTGTACCTACGCCCTTTTGTCCGTACGTAAAAGTTTCCAAACTTTTAGCAACGGAAGGAGGTAGAAGATGATGGAGTGGCACCCCCTGACTGGCCCATTCAAAAATTCGTGCGTTTTCATTATATCAATGGGCTTTTCAAATATAATGTTTGTTTCCTGTCCTTTGTACAACACAACACGCTAGCTCAGTTGGTCAATGGGCAAGGGAAATTTCCAAAGGGCCTGGGTTCGATCCCCAGGTCCCCCATATTATTTGTTTCTTGCATTATCAGGTACACATGCGTGCAAAGGGACCACCATATGCCATCATCCTTCAACCAACAGATCTCCAATCAGCTAGATCCAAGGGCCATCCTTGAGAGGTCCATGATGCACTCTAGTCAAGCCAATGCACAGGATGTGGGAAGTCAAAATGGGCTAGACGTTTTGGGCTCAGAAAAATGCAATTGGCGCCCCTCTTTTTCTACTAACATCAGGCCCATTTCTTTATTTTTATTTTCTATTTTCTTTATTTAATTTCTTTATTTTAATTTTTTTTAACATATAATTGATTCTTTTTTTATAAAACTCATAAAATCAATTTCGTCAAATTAGAATTTAGTTTTTTTTTATATTTTGTAAAATTTAATTTAATTATTAGTTTAATTTAAATTTTAGGGTAATTTTAACCTTTTTGTAAATAACTTAAAATAAATTAGAAAAATTAGGGTTTGTTTGATTTAATTTTTATTTTCTTTTCTTAAAATGATCAAAATGCAAAAATAGGTCAAATTAATTATTTTTCTTAATTTAAATTAATTCGTAATTAGGTTTGTACATATTTAATTAAAACCTTATTTTCTCAAAATAATCAAAAACACCAAAAATATGATTTTTCTTTCAATTAGGTTTAGACGGGGTAAAAACCCTAATTTCCTCTCATTCTCGATTCATCGCGCGCATTTATTATTTTTTTACGATATTAATGTAACTGCTCATGGTATGTAATAGTTTAATTAGGATTTTTCCTTTATTTATCATTTTACGGGTTTTTGGCTATGTAATTAATCCCCCTCCCCGAAGCCTTGTAATAGCGTGGTTTTATTTCTCGCATTTTGATTTTCGTAAATATTAACTGTTAGATGTATGGTAATAGGATTGCATGATAAGATTGTATGTTAATTTTAAAATGGTTAGCAAACCCTAAATGTGCAAAGATAATAACTGAAATCATATCACTCGCACATGCGCACTCCTAGGGTATACTCTCACTTCGGTTGCCTTCGGTAAACAATCATTAAGTATAGGGTGTCTTTGTGGTTGCTCTCTTGTCTAAACAAAGATCAAATGTTGCCTCGGAAATGTTCCCTCGGAAAGGTTGCCTCGGAAATGTTGCCTCAAGTATGATCTTAAGACATTAGGGTTATTACTAAGACGTCCTAACATTTCTTTAGTGATCGTACGTCCCTTTCGAATTGACCCTTACAAATCCAACAACGGAGCTACCTGCTCATTAATAGTTGGATAGCGCTGTCTAAAGGAAACAAGAACAAAAACTTTTTTTTCGAGTAGGTAGTGTTGCGGTAAAAATGCTCAAGACTAAGCCATTGGATTGACTAGACTTTATACAAATCAAATTAAAAATCTCCACCGCGCTTTATTGTTTCCAAAGGAATGGGAAAAGAGCGAATAACCCAAAAAAGGGGGAAGATTCAAGGTAAGGGGGTTGGTTATGCAAAGGGAAGGTATTAGCATCCTAAACATCTACGGTACTCCACAGGAACCTCTTTGAAAAATATGTATATTTTGGCTATAAAAGTGTGTTATATATAAAATGGATGGTGGAGGTGAGAAAATAAATATTTTTATGATTTTTGCACCCGCCGCGGTTTCGAACCTTTAATGCCTACGTACCTGCTTTCATGCAATAGGGGATCGGGGTACACAGAGTTCCTCTTTTAAAAATTTGAAACACTAGTGTGTTGGTTAATTTTATGAGGTAAGACATCATCGTCATTGTCCGTGTGGAAAACATACTTAATACCCACAATCATGAGAATGGAGAATTTGTATCATCTCAAAGTGGAGGATATGGCTTGGATTTTAAAATCAACAATGCCTCACTCAACACCCAAGTGTAAAATATATCTCTTTACTACATATTGTAGAAGTATAGTTGTTTGCATCACTGCAAGGATTGACAAGAGTCTAATCTTTTAAGAAAAGTTTTTTTAAAATAAAAAGCCAAAGTGGCAAAAATGGTTTGAAATGAGATTGATTGACTTTTATTCTTCTCACAAAAAAAATGTCAAAGTATTATTAAATTGATTGAAGTTTATTTATGAAATTTTTTGAAAATGCATGGACCTAAGTCCAAGTTTATTTATGAAAGTGTTTCAAGTTTAGAAATAAGAAAAGTTTTTAAAAGGAGGGAGAAGATTTTTTTGAAATTAAAGAAGATGGGAGGAGATGAAGAGATTATCCTAAAGATTAAGGTAAAAGCTAGGGATAAGAACCATCTAACCAACAAAAAGCCAATACTTGACATTATGAGTCAATATAGAATTCCAATTCTTTGGATTGAAACAAAGCAAGAAAAAATACTAGACCTCTTGAGAGAACCAAACTTCAAGTATATTAAGTCATCGCAAAAATTGGGCAGAGTAACGGCTGTATACGGGTGAATTCCAGATTACAAACAAAGTATGTAATCACAACAACCTGCACACAAAACAAACAAACAACCCAATATCTTGAGGTAAACCTCAAGAACTCCAGAAAAAATATCAAATAAAGTCACAAAGTCTCCAAGATAGGCCAAGGTTTCTAATCCTAAGTCCAAGAAGTCCAATACTCCATAATGCCAAGGATAGTAACCAAATAGTCCAAGTATCATTAAATATTTTTATGGTTCATGTTGATTATTAGGTGTCTTTAAAAGGAAAAGAAAGACTCATGTGAGCAAAATAAAAAATGACATAAAAGTAAATGCTCAAGTGAGCAAAATAAAAAATGGCATGAAATGTAAATGCTCAAATTAAATGGTACATAAAGCATAAAAAATAAAAGCATAAAGTAAAGTCAATTGTTAGAAATTAGTAGTTAGTTTGATGACCATCTTGAAACATGCATTTGGAAATCATTAGAGGATTGGTAGAACCAAAGCCTCCACACAACAAGTTG
Organism: Vicia faba; assembly: GCA_948472305.1. Classification (NCBI taxonomy): domain Eukaryota; kingdom Viridiplantae; phylum Streptophyta; class Magnoliopsida; order Fabales; family Fabaceae; genus Vicia; species Vicia faba. The sequence continues at coordinate 1,220,100,827 of OX451739.1, read as the reverse complement.
CATTTGCTTTTTGTCAAGTATATCATCCATTTTGGAATACCCAAAAGTAACATTTAATGATCAACGATGTTTAAGTGATCCGCGTTGTCCAAAGGTGTTGTAGATCCATTAGAGGATTGGTAGAACCAAAGCCTCCATACAATGAATCTCAAGGTTATTGGATCAAAGAGATCAAATTAACATACTTGGGCTTGCAATCATAAGTTTGGGCCACGAATGATCATTTATTCGAATCGGGAAAACATTTAGCACTATATTAAGCAATCGTAAGTGGACTTATGTAGAAGTCACATCTATTTTAAGGCCGGTCAATAGCAATCTATGTACTTCATGTTTGGATAACTGATATAGATATCACCATCCCTTAACATGTAGCACAATTAAAAAGAAAGGGATAAAATGAAGAGGGAGGGGAATGATAAGCTAATTTTGATCACCATCTCAAAATTCTTTCATCTTTAAATTCAACCACTCCTCTAGATGGATTAAAGCACTAAACATATCATTAATCCAAAGCAATAAAAATGAATTAAATAATTCACTCTTAGGTAGATTTGAATTGATGAACATTTATCCAACTTCATCTACATCACAAAGTCCATTGAGTTTAAAGACAAATTAGACATTTAAAATTTGTAATCCAAATTATCCATCAAAGAGAATGACAGAAAAATATTTGAGTCAAAACAGCCCCAAAATAAGGTAGAAAAAGTATTTTCGACACTGTTACAATTGATTGTGCTTCGACAGCAACCTATTGCATCAGTGCAGTTTTTTTTAAAATCAATTTTTTGTGACAAACAATTGCAATGTTACAACAATTGATTGCAACCTGTTAAAATCAGTCGAAAACAGCATCTCAAGGGTCAAATTCTTGTTCCACTTTTCATCAAACACCTTATGATCATGGATCAAATTAAGCATGAAATTCCATCAAATTATGAGAAAATAGCACTAATGGAATCATAAAACAGTGCTCAATGAATCAAAACCATAAATCCACAAGAGATCACATTGTGAAAAATGATGATCCAACTTACCAAAGGTAGAATTAGAGAATTATCAAACAACTTCCAGAATTTGCTTCAATTCAACAACAAGAATCAATTACCAAAGCTTGGATGTAGAGAATTGATGAATAAAAAGTATTTGGATGAAGGTTTAGCTCAAATATTAGTAAGCTTCAATGCAAATGTTACTAACTTTTTTGAAAATGGAGCTTTGAATGAATTTGGTAGATGCAGAGAATTGAGATATTTTTTAGTAAGATGAGTTTGGCTATCAAAAGCTTGTGATTTGAATGAAATGAGGTCTCTATTTATAGAGTTTTAGGATTGGGATTAGTTGTAATTTGGTAATTGATTCTTGGAGCCAAAATTGAATTAATGATATAATTTTCAAATTATGCAGAAAAAATTGAGCCAAAAAGATGACAGATTTGAAATTGCTGGCTTTTTTAAAAAAATCACGTGTATTTTACTGTTATGAGTCGATACATGACACATGGGTGGTATGCGTAGACACATCCTAGTTGTATAATAAAGCATGTGTCGATACATGCCTCTATGTGTCGATACATACTACTTTTTCAACATATTACAGAATCACACAAACTGCATGAGTCGCCACATAACACGTATGTGTCAACACATGCTAGTTATACAAACAAGATGAGTCAATACATACATGCATGTGTCGACACATGCTAGTTATACGCAACAGGATGAGTCGATACATACATGCATGTGTCGACACATGCTAGTTATACATAACAGGATGAGTCGATACATACCTTTATGGGTCGATGCATGTTGTCTTTCGACACAATACAAAATCAATCAAGTTGAAAAACCTTATTTGTTGGATGCTTCGACTTGGTACCTACAAAACAAAATTTTGCAAAGACAAGGACAAATATTTTTTGTATTTTGGTTAGAGGTTAATAAACAACACATATACAAAATACACAACCAAGGTGCTTGGAAATTCCTCAAGAGAAAACTTAAAGATAGGAAATAGAAAAAGAGGAAGTTCCAACCCTAATGTGATCTTATTATGATAAAGTTGACATGATATGATAGGGGAATCTTAGGGGCAAAAATTGGGGTACAACAGCTGCCCTTATTTAAGTGTCTTCTATCCGGAGATACGAAGGTTAAACATATTCGTGTCGACGCGATTGAAGATACTTAAATATAAAATAAGCCTTATATTTGTCTCTAAGATGCCATGCAATGCTTATGATTATGAATGCATATGAACAGAACAAAAGAGACGCAAAGTATCACTGGGGATGCCACAAAAATGGAGAAACAAAGGAGCAACCCCACCAGGAAAATAAAACACTAGTGGACCAAAAGACATGACTCTATTGGTGTAAAAACCAAAGAAGAGTTAAGGTAGAAAAGTAATAAGATACCGGATCACAGATGACGGTAAAATACCAACTCAATAGTTGAAGGTAGAAGATAAAGATATACCGACTCACACATGACGGTAAACTACCAACTCAATAGTTTAAGGTAGAAGATAAAGATATACCGACTCACAGATGACGGTGAAATACCAACTCAAAAGTTGAAGGTAGAAGATAAAGATATACCGACACACAGATGACGGTAAACTACCAACTCAATAGTTGAAGGTGGAGATAAAATATATCATGTCACCGTCATTCACTGACGATGAACTATCAACGTTCACTAAAGATAGCAAAAAGATAAAAAACACCAACGTTCACTTACAATGTACTACCAACATTAACTGAAGGTAGATTTGAAAATATCATACCATCGCCGTTCCTTGACGATGAACTATCAACGTTCATTGAAGATAGCAAAAAGATAAGAAACATTGACATTCACTACCGATGTACTACCAACGTTCACTGAAGGTATATTTGAAAATATATCATACCACAGCTGTTCACTAACGATGAACTATCAACGTTCACTGATGATAGCAAAAAGATAACAAACACCGACGTTCACTTCCGATGTACTACCAACATTCACTGAAGGTAGATTTAAAAATATCATACCACCGCTGTTCACTGACGATGAACTATCAACGTTCACTGATGATAGCAAAAAGATAAGAAACACCGACGTTCACTGCCGATGTACTACCAACGTTCACTGAAAGTAGATTTGAAATATCATACCACCTCCGTTCACTGACGATTAACTATCAACGTTCATTGATGATAGCAAAAAGATAACAAACACCGACGTTCACTGCCGATGTACTACCAACATCCAGTGAAGGTAGATTTGAAAATATCATACCACCGCCGCTCACTGACAATGAACTATCAACGTTCACTGATGATAGCAAAAAGATAAGAAACCCCGACGTTCAGTGCCGATGTACTACCAACGTTCACTGAAGGTAGATTTGAAATATCATACCACCGCTGTTCACTGACGATAAACTATCAACGTTCATTGATGATAGCAAAAAGATAACAAAAACCAACGTTCACTGTCGATGTACTACCAATATTCACTGAAGGTAGATTTGAAAATATCATACCATTGTCGTTCACTGACGATGAACTATCAACGTTAACTGATGATAGCAAAAAGATATGAAACACCGACGTTCACTGCCGATATACTACCAACGTTCACTAAAGGTAGATTTGAAATATCATACCACCGCCGTTCACTGACGATGAACTATCAACATTCACTGATAATAGCAAAAAGATAACAAACACTGACGTTCACTGCCGATGTACTACCAACATTCATTGAAGGTAGATAGAGAATATTAAGCTTTCCCCAAAATTCTGGTGTTTTGCGTAGAACGGGTCTCAACTTCTTCTTTAACCAAGGCACTCTGCCTGGAAAGGGTAATATGTAAGCTTATCTCAAATAAAGTGACTTCCACTCATTGTCAAGGTGAATTGCAAAGAGAAATGACTTTCTGGGGATAGAAATATGGCTTCCTGGGGATAGAAATATGGCTTCCTGGGGAAAGAGATATGACTTCCTGGGGATAGAAATATGGCTTCCTGGGGAAAAGAGATATGACTTCCTGGGGAAAGAAATATGGCTTCCTGGAGAAAGAGATATGACTTCTTGGGGATAGAAATATGGCTTCCTAGGGAAAGAGATATGAATTCCTGGGGAAAGAAATATGGCTTCCTGAGGAAATGCCACGTTATTCCTGCTGAGGAGATAAAGTCTTCTCGTGTAAAATAAATGCATAAACCAAAACTTAAAGTTCTCAGAAATCCAAAGTAAATAATATCGTCATGCAACCACGATTCCAATTGGAAACAAACTGGAGCAAGACGGATAATGAAGATACATTCTTTGAGAAATATACTCAAGAGGGAAAACCAAATCTAACTAAGCAAGGAGCGCTGCAGGAAGGTTATAACACAATGTCAATGAAAAATGATCTGTAGCAATGCATGATGCATGTATGAATGTATGAGTGATATCGTGCATATGCTGGTAAAAGGATACATAATCAGTACAAACAAACAAAACCGCCTCAGGTACCAACAACATTGGGCTAAACTTCAACCAGAAAGATCAATCCAAGAAAGGTAAAAGAAACTGCTGAAACCAAACCTATTGCCTGCCCTAACTTCACTGAGGAGAAACATAATCCGGATGTAGCTAAATCAAACAGATATCGGGATATAACATCTTTCTTCAAGTTTCATCGGAGAAGCCAGTTTTTCAAAAGCAACATACCTACTAGAGATTGCAAGATCAGCCTCAAATAAAGCAGACTGACGCCGAGACAATCAAACCTCACTGGGGTATTCAAACTCACTTTGAAGGAGGAAGAACATACATACTTCAATAAGGGAGACAATGCTTCATCATTGAGACAATCTACTAGGGACTTCATGCTGACTTCAATGGGGAGGTCAAAACCACTTCATCGTGGGGAAACCAAGATACATTCCTCACTGGGGAAACCGGAGATACGTTCTTCACAGGGGAAACTGGAGATACGTTCTTCGAGAGTAATTATTGCACCAACTTCTTTGGGGAGAAAGGATTTCTATCAAATAAACGAGGCCTTCATTGGAGATAATTGGATTGATTCTTTATATCATACAAAACTATTCCAACAAAATATGCCCTGGTATAGTCTTCCTGGGAAATCAAGAAGTCAACACTAATGCCAATACTGCAAAAAGAGTAATATCTTAGCACACCGAGGGGATAAACCCTTTCATCATATGAGGGAAAACATCGCTGGGGAATCTGGGACAGAGGCTTCTGACCATGCAAACCCAAAATCAAAATCGAACCAAGACATGGCCGGGGATAATGGGATCACAAACCCAATATTGTACCTTGCACCCACTAGTATCGTCTTTAACTATCTGAGAAACACACAAATATTATGCACATACTAACAAGATGACCTGAGAAAAACCTTCATGAAAGAAGTAAATCATCTTAAAGCAACCGGAGTTTGTTCATTCCTGGGATCGCCATTTTTGTTGTCATTATTTCATGACAAATCCCAAAGTAAATTGAATTGTGAAGATCTCCCCCTTTTTTTTTGAAAAGTCAATTTTGCTTTTTAATCTTTTTGCTTTAAAAATTATTATCAGTAATAAATGGAGTCTTTGCAAGCTAAATAAAAATAAGAACACAAAGAATTGGGCAAAAGCTCGAATTCCATTAATAGAATGGTAGTCTGCGAATGGCAAGACTCCATGGATGATTACAAAATTTGGGAAATGGTAATATATAATGGAAAAGATACATTGAGATACAATGACCACCATTCCCCCTAACAACTTTTGAAATCCTGAGCAGCAGCTTTTGTTGAAGTATGGTGAGGATCCGAGAAAATTGTTGCTTCAACGATCAAGTCTTGTCTGACGTAGTTACTTGCTAAGAAAAATCCCTAACTTTTGTCTATGCTCCCCTTGTGGGTTTTCAACTTAGCGGGAAATTTATTCTTTTTATGTCTCTAATTTTTGCCTAGACCGCCCTTTCGGGTTTTCAGCCTATCGAGACGCTCCTTTTTGCCTAAGCCGCCCTTTCGGGTTTTTAACTTAGCGAGCTATTCTTTTATTTCTTTAGGCGGAGTATTTCTTGACTGCGTCAGCATTCATGGGACGTGGGAACTCCTCGCCATTCATAGTTTCAAGAATTAATGCACCACCAGAGAAGGATTTCTTGACAATATACGGGCCTTCAAAATTGGGAGTTCACTTGCCCCTAGAATCAGTGTTAAAGGACATGATTTTCTGAGCACGAGGTCGCCTTCTCTAAATTCACGAGGTTTGACCTTTTTATCAAATGCTTTCTTCATTCTTTTCTGACATAACTGCCCATGACACAAAGTTGTCATTCTCTTCTCTTCAATCAAATTCAATTGGTCAAACTTATTCTGGACCCATTCAGCCTCTGTCAACTTGGCTTCCATTATCACACGCAACGAGGGAATCTCAACCTAAATTGGGAGTACAACTTCCATTCCATATACCAGGGAGAACAGGGTTTCTCCTGTTGAAGTGCAGACAGATGTTCGATATCCATGCAGAGCAAAAGGGAGCATTTCATACCAATCCTTATAAGTAACAACCATTTTCTGGATAATTCTCTTGATATTCTTATTAGCAGCTTCAACAGCCCCATTCATCTTTGACCTGTATGGAGATGAATTGTGGTGGAAAATCTTGAATTCTTCACACATGTCTGTCATCATCTTGTTGTTCAAATTTGAGCCATTGCTAGTGATGATTCTACTCGGCACACCATACCGGTATATAAGATTGTTTTTGATGAAACGCACAACCACTTGTTTGGTAACATTGGCATAATAAGCAGCCTCTACCCACTTGGTAAAGTAGTCAATTGCTACCAAGATGAAACGGTGTCCATTCGAAGCTTTGGGTTCTATCATCCTGATCATGTCAATACCCCACATAGATAAAAGCTACGGGGAGGAAATCACATTGAGAAGTGTCGGAGGCACATGGACCTTGTCTGCATAAATCTGGAATTTATGGCACTTCTTTGAAAATTTGTAACAGTCAGATTCCGTCATCAACCAATAATATCCTGCCCTTAGCATATTTTTAGCCATCGAATGCCCATTAGCATGAGTTCCAAATGAACCTTCATGAATCTCATGCATCAACATGTCTGCTTCGTGTCTATCCACGCATCTGAGTAAGACCATGTCATAATTTCTCTTGTATAACACATTTTCAATGAGGAAGAAACGGCCTGCCAATCTTCTCAGTGTCTTTCTATCTTTCCTCGACGCACCAATCGGGTATTCCTGAGTTTGAAGAAAATGCTGGATGTCATAATACCAAGGTTTTTCATCTGCTACATCCTCTATCGTAAACACATGAGCGGGCCTATCCAGCCGTCGAACTGTAATACGGGGTATATCATTCCAAGTGTTAACTTGGTACATGGAAGCCAGAGTTACCAGAGCATCCGCCATTTGATTTTCATCTCTAGGAATGTGATGGAATTTAACTTTATTGAAGAAGGGTAGTAATCTTCTAGCATAATATTTGTAAGGGATCAAGCAAGGGTGACGAGTATCCCATTCTCCTTTAATCTGATTTATTACCAAAGCTGAATCACCGTACATATCTAGAATTTTGATTCTGAGATCAATAGCTTCCTCAAGACCCATGATGCAAGACTCATATTCCGCCATATTAATAGTGCAATCAAATGTTAACCATGCAGTAAAAGGAATGTGCGATCCATGAGGAGTGATGATCACAACACCAATTCATTTACCATAAGCATTCACCACTCAATCAAAATCATACTCCAATGATATTCAGGGTCGAGGCCCTCCTCAGGCAATGGTTCATCACAATCTTTTACTTTCAGGAACATCACATCCTCATCGGGGAATTCATATTCTACAAACTGATGATCTTCCAATGGTTGGTAAGGAAGGTAATCTGCTGTTGTACCCCAAAATTTGCCCTCCCATTTCTCATTGATTTCTCACCACAAAGCCTTTGAAGCTCAAGATCCAGTTAAGGTTTCATCTGCTCAAGACCTATCCTTGCACTGTGGACTCAAAATTAGGGTTTGTGTTTGCACAAAGAGATTTTGACCTAAAATGCCTAAGATGACTTTCATGCCTCATATTGGACTCCCAAGTTTACCCATATCAAGTTTCAAGTCCTGATTCCAAGTTTTGCCCAGTCAATTGGACAGTTGACCTAAAAATCAACTGTATTGGGGAAAAAGTCAACTATGGCCAATTGACAGTCAAACCTCATGAAAATTGACCCACATCAACATATTGGACTCACATGAACCATTTGATCAAGTTTGGATCACAATTCCACAAGAAAATTGATCAGATCACCAAAAGGGCAAAATGGTCATTTTTAGGGTTTTGACTGTACAAAGGCAATTTTTGACTGTTTGACCTAGCCAATGGCAAACCAAGCTCACACATGGACTCAAGTACCCTATGGAATTATCTTGACATGATCAACAAACTCAAAAGATCCCAAGTACACAAGATTGACAGTTGAATTTCCCAGTCAATGGATCAGTTTTGACTGTATACTGAAAAGTCAAACTTTGACTTTTTGGTCAAAATCAAGAGTCAAGATTCATTTTTCATCAAAACATGCCAAATCATGAAACTTTTTCACCAAGAAATCACAAAATGCAAATTAGGGTTAGAAATGGAATTTTTCATAACTTAGAATTTTTCTAAGTTATGAAAAACCCTAATTTTTTCCCAACTTTGCCCCACTTTTTCACCATGATCCATTTGGATTCAAACAAAAGTCCAAACATGAAAGTTGTAGCTTGTTGCATAATCTACAACTTTGATTCACAAAGTTTTCTCATTTGAAGCTTGTATCTCAAGTTACAATTTTTTGAATAAGGGCACTAAACCATTTTTAACTTAGTGAAATTTTAACCTATTTTGACAAGGTTTTCTACCCCACTTCAAGGCCATTTTCCATACACTTCCACTTGGAATTTCAATTTTCATTTCACAGATGGATTGTAGTACACATTCCAAGCTTTCCAAAATGTCCAAGAAATTCTCAAACAACCTCATGGTTAGAGAGAATCGAATTTCACAATATAGCAAAAAACCACTTTGTTCATGAGCAAGTTCCATGCCCATAACTTTGCAATTTGAACTCAGCATGCTTTAGGTTAGATTACAGGTCCTTAAACCAAGTTACACTCCATAATTTAATGCATATTCATTGTGTTAAGGTGTTGTTCTATGAGTTTGGACATTGTATGCAAGATTAATCCCAAATTAGATAAAGTGAACTATCCATTTTTGCTAAAATTCACTTTATGTCAATTTAGAAATCCAACAAGTACATTGCAAATCTGAATGGCACAAGTTTATGAGCATAACACACTGATCAAGGAGGGATTATGCAGAACATTAGGGGCCCTCTACATGCCTAGAAACTCAAGTTGCATTTTGTTGCTTAAGTGTGAAGAAAAGTTCCATAACTCACAACAACTCTCATCTCAGCATTAGAACACAAGAACAAACTTATCAAACACACTCAAGACAACCTAACCAAGCTAATACACGACCCTTGCACCTCTAAAACACCCTCCATCTCAGAATCATCCTCAAACTGCAAAAACAGAGTTGCCTCTGCAGTTTGAGTGCCAACTCCCATTTCTCTCGAGCATTCTTGCCAAAACCTGTTCCTCTACCTTCCTTACAACCTATGCAAACCATCCAGAAGCTAAGACACAACCTGTAACACCTCTAAGCCACTTCACCATTTTTGTTTTTCTGTTTTGCAGTTGAAGTTCTCTAGCTTGATTCAGAAGCTCTCAAGACAAAGTAAGCATTGAAACAGCATCCCTGGACCTCAAGGAAGCTTTTCCAATCATCACTTTGCACTGAAGGTTCCTACATCTCCAAATAGAAGTTCAACTGAATAGGTAAAATTTTGAATTCGTATCTCTCTTGTTATGCATCATTAGTCTTAAGTTTGTGAAGAAATAATGTCATACTCATGCCACTGAACATGTCCATGTCTTTACTTTTCATTTCTTTTGCCTGAGTAGAGAGAATTTGGAGTTTGAAAATGACATAAAAACTAGGTTAGGATTTGGGGGAGGAGAAATTCTCCTTCATTTTAGAGAGTTAGGTCAAGTTCTATACATGGTTAGAATCGTCTCTTCATGCTGAACATTTTTTATGTTATGAGTTTTTGTTAAAAAGCCAGGAATCAAGAGTTAGCAGCTGGAGTACAAGGCGCGCGTTTTTGAATGTTGTTGAACAAAGGTTGAAGATGAAGCCACATGGGCTGGGCCTGTGTGGTCTTTTCTTTTTGCACCCTATTTCCATTTTCTTACCCCCCAAGCCCATTTGCTTCATTTTTCATGATTTTTGACTTTTTCTTTTCTCATTTGACTCATTTATTTTTTCTCAACATATTAAAATCTTGAAAATATTTTTCTCATCATTTTTTGATTTTATTTGATTTTTATTTGGTTTTCTTTTGTTTATACATAAATAAATACATATTGTTATTTAGGATAAATAGAAAAATATGTAAAAACACTTCTATTTTTATTTTTTATTTTATATTACCCTCTTAAAATATTTTATATAAAAAATACTATTTTCTAAAAAATTAATTATTATTATTATTTATATATATAGTACATATTTAAAATAATACAAATATATATATATATATATATATATATATATATATATATATATATATATATATATATATATATATATATATATATATATATATATATATATATATATATATATATATATATATATATATATATATATATATATATATATATATATATATATATATATATATTAATACATTTAGAGTAAAAATACCAAAAAATGTATATACCTTATTTTTAATATTTAATACTAAAAAATGCTTTTTTTACAAATATACCATATTTCATTTTATTTTTGTATGTAAATAACAAATAATGTATGAATTAATCAATTAATATTCACTTTGATTAAAATTAGGGTTTTTACCCTAAATATGAAAATACTCCAAAAATAATACCTTTTTATTTTTTCTTTTATTTTACATGAACAATACTTTTTCATATACATAAAAATTCCTTTTACATTTTGCATATTTACTTCAATTTCCATTTAATTATGCAATTATTTATCTTGTAAATATTCCTAAAAATGATGTTATAGCTTAGATTTAAATTCTTGCCCAAATAACCCCCATTTGAAACATTGTACCCCCCTCCCCATATTATAGTGATGTAATAGCGTAGGAATTTAAATTTCGCACTTTTAATGCTTTCTAAACATACTATGCTAGAATTAGGGTTTTGTATGCGAATAAAAATGAACAAAAATAGTTGGACCTAATACAAGATAAATGAGCATGAAAATAAACAACACATCTCACACTTGCACCCCCTAGGGTATTCCACTTTGTTGCCTTTCAAAAATGGGCCATATTGCATGTTGAATTTCTTTGGGTAAAACAAACAATCAAATGATCATAGTCCCTCAAAATGTTGCCTAAATAAAATGATCAAGTCCCTTTTAAAGAAAATTGCCCAAAGACATTTAACACTATTGCAACTATGGTCTAAACGATGACCCGCGCCCGTCCCTTCCACATCCTAAGACAAGATTGTCCACCAAATGCAATGGTGGAACAAAATTGTCAAAAGGTTTAAAACATAACAAAAAACTTTGAGAAAACTTTAGGGTAGATAAGCTCTTAAGTACTTGTCAACTTTCCAAGAAAAACACTTGCCTTATTTCAAAAAACCACTTCACAAACACTTTCAAAATCAACTTTTCAAACCCTTGAAACATCTTTTCAAAAAGACAAACACCTTTTGTAAAACATTCGAGTAAAGAATTGTTACAAGGGTAGCCTATGCAAGGCATCTTTTTCAAAACCTTTTCAAAGCCACACACAAAGCACCATTTCAAACAATTGAAAACTAAGGCAAATTGATCTAAGCAAGTATCTAAGAGCCCATGGATAACCATGGACAGAAGGGGTGCTAATACCTTCCCCTTCTATAATCTACTCCCCGAACCCAAGAAAAATCTCAAAGGTTTTTTGCTGTGCTTTTTGAACCTTTCCTTAGGATAAAATAAAAAGTCGGTGGCGACTCTTGCTCAACCGAAACATTTGCGAAAACAAACGCAAAACCCTAGTCAGTTCTCCCACCGTATCACAGATCTGGCGACTCTGCTGGGGAGAATTTTAAAGTGGAGTAACCTTAGGGCTTAGATCACCCTCTTGCATGACTAATTGTTTGATTTGCTGGCTTTATACTTTGGCTCTATTGTTTGGGTTTACAATCCTCCACCCGGATTTTGGGAAACATTCATAGATAGCAATACGTTGTGGAAACTGTGCGGGGTATACCGACACGGTCTAAGCAATAGCTATATTAGTGCGACATATTTGTGAGTACCGGTAACCCTTGAGTTCAATCAAGGAGAGTACGGGGCCGCTGAGTGATATCACTAAGCGCTAATGACCTAGAACCTTACTTGACCATCTTGGCCTTTTATTAGGGGTAGTGAGATGACCGGCTTTGGTGCAGTCCGAAGTTGGTAGATACTCGATACTACACTCATTGAGGTTTGTTTTCTTGGAATATTTTGGTCGCTAGTTAAGTGGCTAAACCAAAACAACGAACAATGAAAACAATCCAGTGATATTGAGCTCCTTAGAACCCGGTTACTATTTATAGGACAGGTTTTTAAGACAACTACACTCAAGAGGGTACTTACCTATGAAACCCCATGCAAGCCTGAAATTAGGGTTTGGTGTGATTTGCTTGTACATATGTTTTGTGCATACATCATAAACATCATAAAACATCATATGCATTCACTAACCATTTCAAGGGTGTTGGATCTTCAACTTTGTTCTTGTTTTGTAGGACATGGAAATTCCTCGCAGAAACACCATTCAAGTCAACCTTGTGAGAATCTCTCCTCAACTCAAGGAGATCACTTCAAGAATTCCGGAAAATTCATCCTTCAGTGAAAGACATGGTAGACTGCTCAGCCTAGTCAACACCAACATTGAAGAAGACATGATGAAAGTGCTATTCCAGTTCTTTGACCCTCTTCACCACTGCTTCACTTTCCCTGATTATCAGTTGGTTCCCACTTTGGAGGAGTTTTCTCAACTCCTAAGAATCCCTATCCTTAATCAACTACCCTTCAACGGTACGGAGAAGGAACCAAAGCCTGAAGATGTTGTTCGAGCACTACATCTACAACCATCTGAAATCAAGGGGCATTGGGAAACCAGAAGCGGCGTCAAAGGATTCTTAGCAAAATTCTTGTTTGAGAAGGCACAAGAATGTTGGAACTCATTGGACCTACAAGCCTTTGAAGAGATTGTGGCACTCCTTATCTATGGGTTGGTCTTGTTCCCAAATCCTGACCAATTGGTAGATGTCAACGCTGTCAAAATCTTCTTGTCCAGAAATCCAATACCGACATTGCTTGGGGACATTCTTCACTCATTTTACACACGAACAATGAGAAAGAGGGGTGTTCTCATGTGCTGTACTCCTATCCTCGCAAGGTGGTTTATTTCGCACCTTCCACAATTTGTCTTGAAGAATGACCAAGGTACAAGGTGGTCCCAACGATTGATGACTCTTACTCATTCTGATGTGCATTGGTGTTCTCGGTCCATAGAAAATGTCATCATCGTCGATCGTTGCGGAGAGTTTCCTAATGTTCCTTTACTTGGAATCAGGGGAGGTATCACCTACAACCCTTTCCTAGCTTTGAGGCAATTTGGATATGCACGGAGGGATGGCCCTCATGACATGTTGATTCCTAGCCTAGTTTTTGACTTCGACAACGATGTGCAAGGACTTCGCCAAAGATTCATCAGAGCTTGGGGAAGACTCAACAAGGTTGATAGCAAGACTCTAGGACACAAGAACTCCATCCCTCTTGAGCCCTATCTCAAGTGGGTACGAGCCCGAGCCCAAAGTCTAATGATGCCTTATCCTCATGTACTCCCAGTGATTAAAGAGCCTGTCAATGAAGGAGAGGTTCCCTACACCATCCTACATCCAGACATGCCTACATCATGGGAGGAAATGCAGAAAAGTTGGATTCAGCTCAAGGAGGAACGGAACACTTTTGAAGCTAGCTACTACGCCAGTGAAAAGAAGGTTCTAGAGCTTACCCGCCGACTCCATGAACAAGAGGCCCTCAACACCTATATCGCACCAAAGAGGATGCGCAATGTCTTTCTGCCTTGAGAAGTTTATTTTGTAACATTTGGCCCATGGGGCATTTATGTACTAACAAATTTCTTCTTATTAATATGACGTGCGTTTTTCTTTGTCTGAAACAATTTTGAATGTCCTAAATCCTTGAATGCATTGCATACATCAGCATACCATTCATCATGTGCATAAGCAGGTCTCACTCCAGGTTTCCTTATCTATCTGCTGTTTATTTCAGTAGGATGGATCTCGAGCAAACAGTCAAAGACCTACAAGCCCAGAATGCACAGTTCCAGCAACTCTTGATGACTTTGGTCAAAAGTCAAGAGGATATCAAGGCTCATCTGGAGAATAAGGACCCAGTGAAGAAGAAAAAGAGGGTCGGAGTGGCTACTTTGGGGAGAAGATTTGACAGAGAAGCTCGGAGGGTGCTTGAATTTCCTCCTACTTCTGATGAAGGGACTAGTAAAAGAGATCGGGTTGCGGTGCCTTCCGAGTCTGATGCAGAGGAGGAAGAGGTTGAAGAGGATGAAGATTATTCTGACCAGCAGTACCCTCCAGCTGATGATAAGTACAAGGGTTTAGAAGACAGATTGGCTTCCATGGAATTGCAAAGGGTACCGGGTTTGGATTTTGAAGACATAGGCTTGGTCGCCGGAATTGTGATTCCCCCAAAGTTCAAAGTGCCAGTGTTTGTGAGGTACGACGGGCTATCCTGTCCCAAAATGCATCTCAGGTCCTATGTGAGAAAGATTCAACCCTATACAGCAGATAAAAATCTCTGGATTCATTTCTTTCAAGACAGCCTGTCGGGAGCTCAGTTGGAATGGTTTTATCAGTTAGAAGGAACCAGTGTCAGAAATTGGGAAGATTTGGCCACCGCTTTCTATAAACAATACCAGTATAATTCTGATCTTGCTCCTACTCGTACCCAACTTCAGGGTATGTCACTAGGAACAAGTGAGGGATTCAAGGAATATGCACAAAAATGGAGGGATTTGGCTGGCAGGGTGCAGCCTCCTTTAACCGATCGTGAGCTCGTTGATATGTTTCTTGGGACCCTGTCTGGGCCATTTTTCAATCATCTAATTGGTAACTCTTCCGCGGGGTTTACCAATTTGATCTTAACAGGCGAAAGAATAGAAGCTGGCATCAAGTCAGGAAAGATTCAGAAGGGTGTTGCTGCAAGTGTTGAGAAGAAGCCTTTTAAGAAGGAGACAGCTATGGTATATTCTCAAAGAAGAGCAGGGAAGATGGAGCGTCGGCCAACTGTGGGGGCCGTAATGATTCAAAACACTCCAAGTGAGCAGCCTCGCTACAACCAATCCAGACCAAATCAGCAACGGGTGGAAAGGCCACAACGGCAGTTCACCCGTATTAATATGACTCCAGCGCAGGTGCTTCCCCATCTGTTGAAATTGAATCTTGCCACCATCAAGGAGGCGCCAAAGAATGTAAATACGTCCTCCCCGCATTATCATGCCAATGCTAAGTGCGCCTATCATTCAGACAGTGTTGGACACGACACCAATGATTGTTGGGCACTCAAGCATAAGATCCAGGACCTGATAGAGGCTAAGGAGGTAGAGTTTGACGCTCCAGAGAAACCCAATGTGATATATGCACCTATGCCGAAGCACGGTCGGAATGTCAATGCCATTGAAGAGGATCTATATGTTGCTGACGTTAGTGATCTGACTACTCCACTGCTAACCATTAAGTTGAATTTGTTAAGGGCCGGGATCTTCCCGGGATGTAAAGAAGACTGCTACTGTTGCCACTCTCTGCCGTTTGATTGTCCGCTGTTAAAAAAAGGCATCCAAGGCCTCATGGATAGCCGACAAATTTTGTTCGAAAAAGTTCCTGCTGTTCCAGTTCATGTTGAAAATGTCTCGATCATAACCATTCACGCCAATCTTTCCAAGGCCGTCAAAAAGCTTGTTAAGATTACACCAGCTGCAAAGTCTATACCTTTGAAGATAACAATGTCGGGGCCTATTCCCTATGTTTCTGAGAAGTCGATACCTTGGAACTATGGTGGTGACATCTATTACCATGGTATCAAGCAAGTTGAAATAATTGAAGAAAATTCAGATGATGAAGAAGCCAGCATTAGTAACATTGCGGGCACCAGCAAAATCACCAGGAGCGGGAGAATATTTTCTCCAGAGATTGCTCCTCCAAGAGCAGTCTTTGGACCCTCATCATCTAAAGAAGTCATCCCTGCACCAGTAAAACTCTCTGCTAGAACTCCTTTGATTGAGGAAATCGTCGTTCCTAGTGCTGCCTCTCCTACCATTGCTGATAAAGGAAAAGGAATACAAGATGAGCCCGTCAGGACGAAGGCCCAACCCTTGGTAATCCCGGAAGCCTCCAAAAAAGAAATGGACGAGATTTTAAGGATAATCAAGAGAAGTGATTACGATGTGGTGGAACAGTTGGGGCAAACCCCCTCCAAGATCTCCATGCTGGCACTGTTGCTTTGCTCAGAAGCGCACGCTCAAGCTTTGATTAAGTTTCTAAAGGCAGCTCATGTGCCCCAGGAAACCTCTGCAGATCAATTTCAACATTGCGTGGCTAGCCTGACTGCGGACAATGGATTAGGGTTTTCTGATGCCGACCTGACCCCTAAGGGCCGAAACCACAATGATGCGTTGCATATTTCAATCGAGTGTGGCGGAACCACCCTTGCACATGTTTTGGTTGATACCGGTTCATCGCTGAATGTTTTGCCTAAGAAGGCCTTGGACCGGCTAGATTGCAAAGGTTTGGAATTGAAGCCTAGTGATATTGTCGTCAGAGCTTTCGATGGGTCGAAGAGAATGGTCCATGGAGAAGTTGAAATTCCTGTCAAGATAGGTACTGGGGTGTTTAAATCCACTTTCTATGTAATGGACATCCGTCCATCATACTCCTGCCTACTGGGTAGACCTTGGATACACCATGCTGGGGCAGTCACCTCCTCCTTGCATCAAATGCTGAAGTATCTTGTAAAGGGAAAGATCATTACTGTCCACGGTGAAGAGGAGTACATGATTAGCCATTTAAATTCTTTCCGGTATGTGGAGGTTGAAGGAGAGTTCATTGAGACACCGTTTCAACATTTCGAAGAAGTGCTTCCTGAGGTAGCAGTGGCAAAATTGGCAGCTGAGGCGCCCAGACAGATGGCCAAGATGGCATCTCTGGAGGATGCAACGGCTGCAGTTAAAGAAAGGAAGAATTCAGCGTGGGGGCAGTTACCCGATTTTCCGCATAAAACTGATAAGTTTGGATTAGGTTTCACAGTCGCTGGCCAGAAAGCTATGCACCAGTCAAAGATTGAAAGAGCGCCGGTCAAAATTTCTCCTTACAGAATCAACGCACTGGAAGATGAAGACAAGGAAAGCAACGTTGAAGAGTGGATTTATCCAACTGTCAGAGGAGGGTTGAGCAATTGGGAGGCTAAAGACTTTGTCCCCATCACTTTTATTCATCAGTAATTTATCTATTAAACATTTCCTATTTGGTCTGTAATATTTTACTTTCAAACAATCCGTACACTGTCTTTTCACCTCCTGCCTTGCCTGGGGCATGTAGGTCCACTTGTAAGGGTTTTGACTATTTTTCATATTCATATGCCATGTTTAATGATTCATTGGACGTTTTTCATTTGATAAACTGCTTATGTTCATTTTCTTTCCTTTTGCATTTTTTTTAAGGATGGCTATCCCTTACACACACCCACACTCACCAATGCAGGTACCCATCCACTCCGGATTCCATGGGTGACTTTTCTGCTGTATCTTTCAATTACTCTAAAGATCTGGTCAATCTAGCCGAGTATGAAGATGACGAAGGTTGTGAAGTACCCGGGGAACTAGCCAGACTCCTGCAACAAGAGGAAAGGGTCATCTTACCGCATGAAGAGCCATTGTAAACTGTTAACCTGGGAACCGAGGAGGATCGGAAGGAGGTGCAAGTAGGTGCCAATCTGGAACCAAAAGTCAAGGAGCGCCTAGTACAGTTGTTGAATGAGTATGTTGAGATCTTCGCTTGGTCCTATGAAGACATGCCGGGCCTAGACACCGACATCGTGGTTCACCGTCTCCCTACAAGAGAGGATTGTCCACCTATCAAACAAAAAGTTCGCCGAATGAGGCCTGACATGTCCGAAAAAATCAAAGCAGAAGTAATGAAGCAGTTCGACGCTGGCTTTCTGGCTGTTACGTCCTATCCTCAATGGGTCGCTAACATCGTGCCAGTGCCTAAGAAAGATGGCAAAGTCAGAATGTGTGTGGACTACCGGTATTTGAATAGGGCCAGCCCTAAAGATGATTTCCCGCTACCTCATATTGACATCTTGATCGACAATACAGCTCAGCATAAGGTGTTTTCCTTCATGGACGGATTCTCGGGCTACAATCAAATCAAAATGGCTCCCGAGGATATGGAGAAAACAACTTTTGTCACGTAATGGGGCACTTTCTGTTATAAAGTGATGTCGTTCGGGCTGAAGAACGCAGGGGCAACTTATCAACGCGCCATGGTAGCTTTATTTCATGACATGATACATCATGAGATTGAAGTTTACGTAGACGATATGATAGCTCGATCACAAACAGAGGAAGAGCACCTTGAACATCTGGAAAAGCTGTTTGCCAGGTTGAAAGAGTACAAGTTAAGGCTGAATCCAAGTAAATGTACTTTTGGAGTTAGGTCTGGTAAACTCTTGGGATTCATTGTAAGCAACAAAGGCATTGAAGTCGATCCGGCAAAAGTAAAAGCAATACAAGAGATGCCTGCTCCCCGTACTGAAAAGGAGGTTAGAGGATTCTTGGGGCGCATAAACTATATTGCCAGATTCATCTCACATCTGACTTCTACCTGTGAGCCAATTTTCAAACTCTTGAAGAAAGATCAGGTAGTTGAATGGAACGACGACTGCCAAGCCGCTTTTGATAGAATCAAGGAATATTTGCTAGAACCTCCTATTCTGATTCCACCTGTCGAAGGAAGACCATTGATCATGTACTTAACCGTCTTGGATAACTCAATGGGGTGTGTTTTGGGCCAGCATGACGAGTCTGGTCGAAAAGAGCACGCTATTTATTACCTTAGCAAAAAGTTTACCGACTGTGAGACTCGCTACTCACTGCTCGAGAAAACTTGCTGCGCTTTGGTATGGGCTGCTCGCCGACTAAGACAGTATATGTTGACCCATACTACCTTGTTGATTTCCAAGATGGACCCTATCAAGTATATCTTCGAGAAGCCCGCCTTATCTGGAAGGATAACTAGATGGCAAATGATCTTAACTGAGTATGACATCCAGTACACCACCCAAAAAGCTATAAAAGGGAGTGTATTAGCTGACCATCTGGCTCATCAGGCTATTGAAGACTATCAACCCATGAGATTTGACTTCCCAGACGAGGACAACGCTGAAAGTGACGGACCGTATGACGGACCCGAAAAGGGATCCCGATGGACCCTGTAATTTGATGGTGCTTCAAATGCACTTGGAAATGTTATTGGCGCAGTACTCATTTCTCCGGAAGGTTGTCACACTCCTTTCACGGACCGACTTTGTTTCAGCTGCACAAACAACATGGCTGAGTATGAAGCTTGCATCTTTGGTCTCGAAGCTGCTATAGACTTGGGGATCAAATCTTTGACCGTATTCGGGGACTCGGCTTTGGTCATCAGCCAAATCAAAGGAGACTGGGATACCAAGCATCCTAATCTTATCCCATACAAAGAACATGTCCTGACATTGTTGCCTCATTTCGAGCAAATTACCTTCGAGCATTTCCCGCGAGAAGAGAATCAACTAGCCGATGCTCTGGCCACAATGTCCTCCATGTTTAAACTCAATTGGGATAACGAGGCTCCCCAAATCACCATCAAGCGAATGGATGAACCGGCACATTGCCACGAGATTAATACCGAAGAAGTAGTGGAACAGCCTTGGTTCCATGAAATCAAAAGGTATCTCGAGACTAGGGATTACCCTGAAGGAGCTTCCGTGAATGACAAGAAGTTCTTAAGGAAATTCGCTGCTAAGTTCTTCCTGAGCAACGACATCCTTTACAAACGAATCCATGATTGTGTACTACTCCGATGTGTGGATAAAGTTGAAGCAGAGTTGATCATGACTGATATACACAGCGGCACATTTGGCACTCACTTGAGCGGGCATACAATGGCTAAGAAGATCCTAAGGGCAGGCTATTATTGGTCTACCATGGAGGCTGACTGCCATCAACATTCCCGCACTTGCCACAAGTGTCAAGTCTATGCTGACAAAGTTCATATCCCTCCGGTTCCCCTCAACGTCCTGACTGCTCCATGGCCCTTTGCAATGTGGGGCATTGATATGATTGGAGAGATCAAGCCCACGGCTTCCAACGGACATCGCTTCATCCTGGTTGCCATTGACTACTTCACTAAATGGGTCGAAGCAGCTTCCTTCGCCTCTGTTACTAAAAATGTGGTTGCCCGCTTTATCAAGCAAAATCTCATATGTCAGTGTGGTGTTCCAGACAGAATCATCACGGACAACGGTACAAATCTGAATAATACAATGATCACTGCACTATGCGAACAGTTCAAGATTTATCATCACAATTCATCTCCCTATCGGCTGAAGATGAACGGTGCTGTTGAAGCTGCGAACAAAAACATTAAGAAGATCATTCAGAAAATGACAGTCACTTACAAAGACTGGCATGAGATGTTACCGTTTGCTCTGCATGGATACCGTACGACGACACGTACTTCAACTGGGGCAACCCCATTTTCTTTGGTTTATGGCATGGAAGTTGTCTTGCCTATGGAAGTCCAAATCCCATCTCTGAGGATTATGAAGGATGCAGGTTTGAATGAAGATGATTGGATGCAGACCCGACTTGATCAACTCAATCTGATCGACGAGAAGCGACTTGCTGCTATATGCCATGGTCAGACGTATCAAAAGCGGATGATCAAGGCCTTCAATAAGAAAGTCATACGTCAAGTGTATCGAGTCGGGGATCTCGTAATCAAGCGGATTATCTTGCCGCGAAGTGATCCCAGGGGCAAATGGACTCCTACATATGAAGGACCATTTGTGATCAAGAGCATATTTTCTGGTGGTGCAATGATTCTGACCACCATGGACGGCGACGATTTGCTGCACTCTGCGAACGCAGACATAGTCAAAAGATACTACGCATAAAATAACCCGACAAGTCGAAAACCCGAAAGGGCGGCTTGGGCAAAAAAGGGTTTCCCGGTGGATCGAAAACCCGAAAGGGCGATTCAGGCAAAAGTTAGGGAATTAAAGCGTATGACTATGTCTCGTCGGATCACTTCAAAGACAATCTCTTCATCAACCAGTTCCAGACTTCTGATCAATCCAGTCATCGTCAAACGAAGCACTGAACGGGCAGATATTCAGAGTTGTGAAAGCTATAGCAGAATGGAATCCCATGGAATTATTTCACATAGCCATCCTTTATTTTTTATAAAATCTGTCAATGTTTTCGACAAAGTCCTCTTACTAGGATGATTGTCTCCTTTGTACAAATATACTCAAAGAAAATCAATACAAATACTCTTCCCAAAAATTTGTGTCATTTCCCTTTTTCTTTTTTGCACTATTTGTTTTATTTTGAGAAACGTCCAATGTTTTGTTAAATAGGCATATGCATTTGAAACATAATCACTTCCTAAAGTGAACCTAAGAAAAAGGATTACTGATAGGATGAAGGTACAGATGAATACCTTGGCACCCTCTCGAAGGAAACCACCAAGAGATTTGAAATCCACATCCCTAGCAAAACCTGAGGCATACCTCCAGCAGACCCTCGAAGCTTATCCCCAGTAAGATTCTGGAAGGTACTCCCCCGCAGAGCACGAACGTCTCCCCCGTTTTTTATTCAAAGTTATTCCTCACAAAGGCTTATAACTGGGTTATCCTCAGCTAACAGCCACAGAAGATCGCACTCGCCAGAATTATTCCTATCCCCGGCGGAGTTCATCGAAATTCCCCAGCCTAACTTATCAATATGATCCCCGGAGAAGCTTATCTTTGTTATCCCCAGCAAGGCTAAAACTTCAAATTATCAACCCCCAGCGGAGCCAGACTAATGAGCCTTCTCTCCACAGAGTCTTAGAAAGAGAAATCTTGAGTTCCCCAGTGAGATCGCCAGAGTTACTTCCCATCAAATTGAAGGTTCTCAATCTTACCTCCTCAGCATGAGTCTACCAGCTTGATACTCCCTAGTAGAGGCCATCAGGAATTCTCTTCCCCAGTAGTAACCAAGGATTTATTTTCTCCAGCAGCAGTCAAGATGCTTTTATTATCGGCCACCTCGAATTCATTTATCCTCAGCAAGTTAGCTCGTCAGCTTACATGCGCATTCATCACATTCATGTCATAAACATTGATGTCACGTATATCGCATCATGCATCATAACATTGCATGCAACTAACTCTTTACCTTTTCAGGAAAGAATAGTCGACAGACTAAAAATCATTCAACTTCAAGATTTCTGAAAACAGTTCACGGGTTCTCCAAGTAAACGGATGTTAACCTGTCACTTGTTCAGATTCTTCTTCAAGACTTCTGAAAACAGTTTATGGATTCTTCCCAACAACGGATGTTAATCTATCGACTTGTTCAGATGCAACTTTTGAAAACAGTTTACGGACGCTTCCCAACAACGGATGCTGCTCTATTGCTTATTCAACTTCAAGATTTCTGAAAACAGTTCACGGGTTCTCCAAGTAAACGGATGTTAACCTGTCACTTGTTCAGATTCTTCTTCAAGACTTCTAAAAACAGTTTATGGATTCTTCCCAACAACGGATGTTAATCTATCGACTTGTTCAGATGCAACTTTTGAAAACAGTTTACGGACGCTTCCCAACAACGAATGCTGCTCTATTGCTTATTCAACTTCAAGATTTCTGAAAACAGTTCACGGGTTCTCCAAGTAAACGGATGTTAACCTGTCACTTGTTCAGATTCTTCTTCAAGACTTCTGAAAACAGTTTATGGATTCTTCCCAACAACGGATGTTAATCTATCGACTTGTTCAGATGCAACTTTTGAAAACAGTTTACGGACGCTTCCCAACAAGGGATGTTGCTCTATTGCTTATTCAACTTCAAGATTTCTGAAAACAGTTCACGGGTTCTCCAAGTAAACGGATGTTAACCTATCGCTTGTTCAGTTTCTTCTCCAAACCACTGAAAACAGTTTACATATTCCTCCCAACAACGGATGTCAATCTATTGCTTGTTCAGACCCCCCAGTTCAGAAATGGTCCGAAGCTTGGACACTTTCCTGATATTCCCTTCCAGATGGCATCTCTAAGCCCATCCCCGACAAGATTTCTGTCACTCTCCCAGATGGCATCATTAATCCCATCTCCAAATGGCATCTCTAAGCCCATTCCCGTATCCATTGCTTTGACGAGTGCAAATTTCCGGGCACTCTTGTGTCCAATCTCCTTTTACCCTCGAGTCACGAAAGGCAAGCTTGCCCATCTAACTCTTCGGATTCAAGAAGATTGAACAGGGGCAACTGTTGTACCCCAAAATTTTCCCTCCCATTTCTCATTGATTTCTCACCACAAAGCCTTTGAAGCTCAAGATCCAGTTAGGGTTTCATCTGCTCAAGACCTATCCTTGCAATGTGGACTCAAAATTAGGGTTTGTGTTTGCACAAAGAGATTTTGACCTAAAATGCCTAAGATGACTTTCATGCCTCATATTGGACTCCCAAGTTTACCCATATCAAGTTTCAAGTCCTGATTCCAAGTTTTGCCCAGTCAATTGGACAGTTGACCTAAAAATCAACTGTATTGGGGAAAAAGTCAACTGTGGCCAATTGACAGTCAAACCTCATGAAAATTAACCCACATCAACATATTGGACTCACATGAACCATTTGATCAAGTTTGGATCACAATTCCACAAGAAAATTGATCAGATCACCAAAAGGGCAAAATGGTCATTTTTAGGGTTTTGACTGTACAAAGGCAATTTTTGACTGTTTGACCTAGCCAATGGCAAACCAAGCTCACACATGGACTCAAGGACCCTATGGAATTATCTTGACATGATCAACAAACTCAAAAGATCCCAAGTACACAAGATTGACAGTTGAATTTCCCAGTCAATTGATCAGTTTTGACTGTATACTGAAAAGTCAAACTTTGACTTTTTGGTCAAAATCAAGAGTCAAGATTCATTTTTCGTCAAAACATGCCAAATCGTGAAACTTGTTCACCAAGAAATCACAAAATGCAAATTAGGGTTAGAAATGGAATTTTTCATAACTTAGAATTTTTCTAAGTTATGAAAAACCCTAATTTTTTCCCAACTTTGCCCCACTTTTTCACCATGATACATTTGGATTCAAACAAAAGTACAAACATGAAAGTTGTAGCTTGTTGCATAATCTACAACTTTGATTCACAAAGTTTTCTCATTTGAAGCTTGTATCTCAAGTTACAATTTTTTGAATAAGGGCACTAAACCATTTTTAACTTAGTGAAATTTTAACCTATTTTGACAAGGTTTTCTACCCCACTTCAAGGCCATTTTCCATACACTTCCACTTGGAATTTCAATTTGCATTTCAAATATGGATTGTAGTACACATTCCAAGATTTCCAAAATGTCCAAGAAATTCTCAAACAACCTCATGGTTAGAGAGAATCGAATTTCACAATATAGCAAAAAACCACTTTGTTCATGACCAAGTTCCATGCCCATAACTTTGCAATTTGAACTCAGCATGCTTTAGGTTAGATTACAGGTCCTTAAACCAAGTTACACTCCATAATTTAATGCATATTCATTGTGTTAAGGTGTTGTTCTATGAGTTTGGACATTGTATGCAAGATTAATCCCAAATTAGATAAAGTGAACTATCCATTTTTGCTAAAATTCACTTTATGTCAATTTAGAAATCCAACAAGTACATTGCAAATCTGAATGGCACAAGTTTATGAGCATAACACACTGATCAAGGAGGGATTA
This sequence comes from Vicia faba, assembly GCA_948472305.1. Classification (NCBI taxonomy): domain Eukaryota; kingdom Viridiplantae; phylum Streptophyta; class Magnoliopsida; order Fabales; family Fabaceae; genus Vicia; species Vicia faba. Next base: position 1,220,075,594 of record OX451739.1, on the reverse strand, counting down.
TGCAGCACATTAGGGGCCCTCTACATGCCTAGAAACTCAAGTTGCATTTTGTTGCTTAAGTGTGAAGAAAAGTTCCATAACTCACAACAACTCTCATCTCAGCATTAGAACACAAGAACAAACTTATAAACACACTCAAGACAACCTAACCAAGCTAATACACGACCCTTGCACCTCTAAAACACCCTCCATCTCAGAATCATCCTCAAACTGCAAAAACAGAGTTGCCTCTGCAGTTTGAGTGCCAACTCCCATTTCTCTCGAGCATTCTTGCCAAAACCTGTTCCTCTACCTTCCTTACAACCTATGCAAACCATCCAGAAGCTAAGACACAACCTGTAACACCTCTAAGCCACTTCACCATTTTTGTTTTTCTGTTTTGCAGTTGAAGTTCTCTAGCTTGATTCAGAAGCTCTCAAGACAAAGTAAGCATTGAAACAGCATCCCTGGACCTCAAGGAAGCTTTTCCAATCATCACTTTGCACTGAAGGTTCCTACATCTCCAGATAGAAGTTCAACTGAATAGGTAAAATTTTGAATTCGTATCTCTCTTGTTATGCATCATTAGTCTTAAGTTTGTGAAGAAATAATGTCATACTTATGCCACTGAACATGTCCATGTCTTTACTTTTCATTTCTTTTGCCTGAGTAGAGAGAATTTGGAGTTTGAAAATGACAGAAAAACTAGGTTAGGATTTGGGGGAGGAGAAATTCTCCTTCATCTTAGAGAGTTAGGTCAAGTTCTATACATGGTTAGAATCGTCTCTTCATGCTGAACATTTTTTATTTTATGAGTTTTTGTTAAAAAGCCAGGAATCAGGAGTTAGCAGCTGGAGTACAGGGCGCGCGTTTTTGAATGTTGTTGAACAAAGGTTGAAGATGAAGCCACATGGGCTGGGCCTGTGTGGTCTTTTCTTTTTGCACCCTATTTCCATTTTCTTACCCCCCAAGCCCATTTGCTTCATTTTTCATGATTTTTGACTTTTTCTTTTCTCATTTGACTCATTTATTTTTTCTCAGCATATTAAAATCTTGAATATATTTTTCTCATCATTTTTTGATTTTATTTGATTTTTATTTGGTTTTCTTTTGTTTATACATAAATAAATACATATTGTTATTTAGGATAAATAGAAAAATATGTAAAAACACTTCTATTTTTATTTTTTATTTTATATTACCCTCTGAAAATATTTTATATAAAAAATACTATTTTCTAAAAAATTAATTATTATTATTATTTATATATATAGTACATATTTAAAATAATACAAATATACATATATATATATATATATATATATATATATATATATATATATATATATATATATATATATATATATATATATATATATATATATATATATATATATATATATATATATATATATATATATATATATATATATATATATATATATATATATATATATATATATATATATATATATATATATATATATATATATATTTAGAGTAAAAATACCAAAAAATGTATATACCTTATTTTTAATATTTAATACTAAAAAATGCTTTTTTTACAAATATACCATATTTTATTTTATTTTTGTATGTAAATAACAAATAATGTATGAATTAATCAATTAATATTCACTTTGATTAAAATTAGGGTTTTTACCCTAAATATGAAAATACTCCAAAAATAATACCTTTTTATTTTTTCTTTTATTTTACATGAACAATACTTTTTCATATACATAAAAATTCCTTTTACATTTTGCATATTTACTTCAATTTCCATTTAATTATGCAATTATTTATCTTGTAAATATTCCTAAAAATGATGTAATAGCTTAGATTTAAATTCTTGCCCAAATAACCCCCATTTGAAACATTGTACCCCCCTCCCCATATTATTGTGATGTAATAGCGTAGGAATTTAAATTTCGCACTTTTAATGCTTTCTAAACATACTATGCTAGAATTAGGGTTTTGTATGCGAATAAAAATGAACAAAAATAGTTGGACCTAATACAAGATAAATGAGCATGAAAATAAACAACACATCTCACACTTGCACCCCCTAGGGTATTCCACTTTGTTGCCTTTCAAAAATGGGCCATATTGCATGTTGAATTTCTTTGGGTAAAACAAACAATCAAATGATCATAGTCCCTCAAAATGTTGCCTAAATAAAATGATCAAGTCCCTTTTAAAGAAAATTGCCCAAAGACATTTAACACTATTGCAACTATGGTCTAAACGATGACCCGCGCCCGTCCCTTCCACATCCTAAGACAAGATTGTCCACCAAATGCAATGGTGGAACAAAATTGTCAAAAGGTTAAAAACATAACAAAAAACTTTGAGAAAACTTTAGGGTAGATAAGCTCTTAAGTACTTGTCAACTTTCCAAGAAAAACACTTGCCTTATTTCAAAAAACCACATCACAAACACTTTCAAAATCAACTTTTCAAACCCTTGAAACATCTTTTCAAAAAGACAAACACCTTTTGTAAAACATTCGAGTAAAGAATTGTTACAAGGGTAGCCTATGCAAGGCATCTTTTTCAAAACCTTTTCAAAGCCACACACAAAGCACCATTTCAAACAATTGAAAACTAAGGCAAATTGATCTAAGCAAGTATCTAAGAGCCCATGGATAACCATGGATAGAAGGGGTGCTAATACCTTCCCCTTCTATAATCTACTCCCCGAACCCAAGAAAAATCTCAAAGGTTTTTTGCTGTGCTTTTTGAACCTTTCCTTAGGATAAAATAAAAAGTCGGTGGCGACTCTTGCTCAACCGAAACATTTGTGAAAACAAACGCAAAACCCTAGTCAGTTCTCCCACCGTATCACATCTGCCAACACACTATTTTTGATAGATTTTTGAGTGCGGTACTCAATATCATATTCAGATAACAACATCTGCCAGCGAGCAATTCTCCCAGTAAGAGAAGGCTTCTCAAAAATATACTTGATTGGATCCATTTTGGAGATCAACCAAGTGGTATGATTCAACATATATTGCCGCAAACACTTTGCCGCCCAGGCCAAAGCACAACACATTTTTTCTAGCATGGAATACCGTGACTTACAATCAGTGAACTTTTTTCTAAGATAATAAATGGCGAACTCTTTCTTCCCTGTTTCATCATGTTGTCCCAGAATACAACCCATGGATTTATCTAACACTATTAGATACATAATCAGCAGTCTTCCTTCTACGGGAGGGAGCAAGATAGGAGGTTCAAGCAGATACTCTTTAATAATCTCAAACGCCCTTTGGCAGTCATCCATCCACAAACAACCTTGATATTTCTTTAAAACGTTAATGATCGGTTCACACTTTGCAGTCATGTGGGAAATGAATCTGGAAATATAATTCAAACGCCCGAGGAAACCCCTGACTTGCTTTTCAGTTCTTGGTGCTGGAATTTCTTGAATTGCTTTGACTTTACCAGGGTCAACTTCAATTCCTTTCTGGCTAACGATAAAATCCAACAATTTCCATGATCTAATTCCGAAGGTGCATTTATTTGGATTCAAGCGGAGACGATACTTCCTCAAATGCTGAAATAACTTCAACAAATCTTTTATATGCCCTTCTTCAGTTTGGGATTTTTCAATCATATCATCAACATATACTTCAATTTCCTTGTGCATCAGATCATGGAATAGGGTTGTCATAGCCCTCTGATACGTTGCACCAGCGTTCTTCAACTCGAAGGGCATCACTCTGCAACAGAATGTTCCCCAGGGTGTGATAAACGTTGTTTTTTCCATGTCCTCTGGAGCCATTCTTATTTGATTATACCCGGAAAATCCATCAATGAACGAGAATACCTTGAATTTTGTTGTGCTGTCCACTAACATGTCAATGTGAGGCAATAGAAAATCATCCTTTGGACTAGCTTTATTTAGATCTCTGTAATCTACGCACATGAGGACTTTTCCGTCTTTTTTAGGTACTGGGACAATATCGGCAATCCATTGAGGATACACTGACGTCACAAGAAAACCAGCATTAATATATTTTAGGACCTCCTCCTTGATCTTTACTTCCATATCTGGGTAGGTTCTTCTCAACTTTTATTTAACTGGAGGACACTCTGGCATCAACGGCAAACTATGCTCGACAATGTCTGTATCTAGACCAGGCATATCTTGATAAGACCAAGAAAACATATCCACATACTCTTTCAACAACTCAATCAACCCGTTTTTTACATCAGGATACAACGATGCTCCAATCTTAACTTCCTTCGGATCTTCTTCTGAACCCAAATTAATCACTTCCAAAGGCTCCTTATATGGCTGAATGGTATTTTCCTCGCTCTCAAGAAACCGTGATACCTCTTCTGGAATCTCATCATAATCTTCTTCTTCAGCCCCAAACACAGGACGTTCAAAGTTGGGAGAGGGTGCAGGGTCATTGTATTCAACGGGTTTTTTAATTAATCTGCACATGTGATTTATGATTGCTTTTAGAAATTGACACATATAATAAGTGATCATGCAGATTAATTTTCAGTTATTATTTATTTTGAAAGGGTTTTTTATTTGATTACCATTTCCCAAGAAAAAGCAGAAAATAAAGACATATTTTTGGAAGCAAAGACAACTTTTATTAATGATCTTAAAAATCAAAGCAAACAGATAAGCCCATACAATACTTTCACCTTGGGCAGAGTGAAAGCTTTTCAAAAGAAAGAAACAGATTAACAAAATGTAAGTGTTTGGTTGTTGGCATGTTTTTTGGTAAAACCAATTGTGTGAATGTCATGACTGATGTCATAACATTCTGGGATACAAGGTACATTCTGCAGAAAAAGAATGTCATTCAGGAGCTGCTCAATATGAGTGTTTAGCTGATCATTATGCAATGATCATATTTATTGCATTCTACCAAAATCAGTAAACAGGATTCTTGTTGTCATAACCAATGTTAAGACATCCTGTATTGATCTAACATTTGTGCAGATTTGTCATTCCTGAGAATTTTCAGGAATCTGGTTTATATAGTCCAGACCAGAATCTCACGTGGACATTAGGTTAACTCTGCTTAACCCTAATATGGTTGTTAAAGACCTATGACCAAGTCTTGAGGTTAACCCTAATTAACCCTAGCTATTTTCGTGGAAGCCCTAACTGAAGAATAGTTGTCTATATATTCCTCATGAAGACTGTTGGTGAAGCACACTTTTTGACAGAAGATCAATAAGGGACTGTATATTTGTAACTACTGTGAGCCAATCAATTATCATTGTTATAAGTGATTTGGAGTAGGATTTTATTGTAAGGGTTGTGTATCACTCAAAGCTTTGAAGCACGAGTGTTTGTGTTACTTGATTAAAGCTTTGAAGCAAAGTCAAGTTAGGGTTGTGTATCACTCAAAGCTTTGAAGCACGAGTGTTTGTCACTTGATTAAAGCTGTGAAGCAAAATCAAGTGTATGTACTAAAGAGTGTCTTCATAATTTCATTAATCAATTGTTTAGTATCACTGCTGTGATTGAGGGGGAGTGAGTAGGAACTCAGGTTTAAGTTGAACTTAGATAGAAGTTGCATTGGGTAGGTCTTAAGTGAAGGAGATAAACTGGTTGGTTTATTCCTGAATTAATATCTCTTATAGTGGATATCCTCCCTGGCTTGGTAGCCCCCAGAGTAGGTGTTGTTACACACTGAACTGGGTAAACAATTGACTGTGTTCTTTACTTCTTTTAAATTTACTGTCTTGAAGAGTGTCAGATACGGTGTCATAACATTCACTGTGACATTAAGTATCTGCTGCCAGAATTTCAATTGGCATCAGAGTAGGCACCCTGCCTGTCTTACTGGGTGAGATCTAGGGATATTATTTTCTGGCGTTATGGACAAAGAAGGAGGATTTGGGAACAGACCACCCATTATGGATGGATCAAATTATGACTACTGGAAACCTCGTATGATTGCCTTCTTAAAATCACTAGACAAAAATGCTTGGAGAGCTGCTGACAAAGGATGGAACCATCCCACCATAACTGGGAAAGATGGGACAACCAGTCTGAAACCTGAGGAAGAATGGAGCAAAGAAGAAGATGAGTTAGCCCTGGGTAACTCCAAAACATTAAATTCCTTGTTCAATGGAATTGATAGAAACATATTCAGACTAGTACATCAATGTGAACTGGCCAAGGATGTTTGGGACACTCTCAAAACTACCCATGAGGGCACATCCAAAGTAAAAATGGCAAGGCTTCAGATGCTGACTACCAAATTTGAGAACCTAAGGATGATGGAAGATGAGACCATTCATGAGTTTCACATGAACATCTTGGAAATTGCCAACACCTCAGGAGCATTGGGAGAAAAGATGTCAGAAGAAAAACTGGTACGAAAGATTCTCAGATCCTTGCCTAAAAGATTTTCAATGAAGGTGACTGCTATAGAGGAAGCTCAGGATATCTGCAACCTAAAGGTTGATGAACTCATTGGGTCACTTCAGACCTTTAAGATGGGGATCATTGACAATGTCGACAAGAAAAAAAAGAGCATAGCACTTGTATCTAATACTGAAGATGAAAACAAGGAGGATGAAGAAGAAAATATTTCAGAAGCTATAGCCATGCTTGGAAGGAAGTTCAACAAACTCATCAAGAGAATGGACACAAAGTCAAGGTCAAATGTCAAGAACATCCCCTCTGACATTAACAGATCTTATGACTCCAGCAGAAGACCAAAGTCTGAAGAGAAGGGAAATCAAAGCAAAGGAATCCAATGCCATGGATGTGAAGGATATGGGAACATTCAAGCTGAATGTCCTACCTTTCTTAAGAAACAAAAGAAAGGAATGTATGTTACTTGGTCTGATTGTGACTCAGAAAGTAATTCTGAAGAAGAATCTGCCAAACTAGTTACTGCACTAACTGGTATTTGTAACTCTAATAGTGACTCTAGTGATGAGGAAGTAACATTTGAAGAACAGGCTGACTCCTACAAGAAGTTATGTATCAGAAGTGCTGAAGTCTGTCATCCAAATGAGAGACAAAAAAAACTCATAGTCAAGTTGGAGGCTGAGAAGAAGGCAGACACTGATACTATAAGTCATCTTGAAAGTGAAGTTCAAAGGCTAAACTCAAAACTTGACCAAATGACCAAATCTGTCAAGATGCTGACAAATGGAACTGAAAAATTAGAAGAAATCCTTCAGGTTGGACAAAATGTGGGAAACAAGTCTGGTCTAGGATTTGTGGAAGCAAAGAAATCCATTATAGACAAGAAGAAAATCAGGCCTAATAAACAAATGTTGAAGCAGATGTCACAACATAGCACTCAACATCGAGAACAGAGAAATATGAAGAAAACGTATCAAAGATGGAGATGTCATCATTGTGGGAGGTTTGGTCACATAAAGCCATTCTGCTTCAGATTATATGGATATCCTAATCAGACCCCAGTTGTCAAACCTAAGTCTAACAAGGCACCATATACTCAACAGTGGAAGAAAAAGGTTGTTGCCCTGATAGCTCACACCTCACTTAGAGTATCTGTAAAGGAAGATTGGTACTTTGACAGTGGATGCTCTAAACACATGACTGGAATCAAGAATATTCTCAATAATGTTAAACCTCACACTACTAGTTATGTGACTTTTGGAGATGGTGCTAGAGGAGAAATCAAAGGAGTTGGAAACTTGGACTGCCCTGGAGTTCCAAACCTAAATGAAGTATTGCTGGTAAAAGGCTTGATTGCTAATCTCATAAGTATCAGTCAATTATGTGATCTAGGATTCAACGTCAACTTCACCAAGTCTGAATGTCTTGTAACTAATGAAAAACAAGAAGTTGTAATGAGAGGAGTCAGATCTAAAGACAACTGCTACTTATGGGAGTCTGAGAACACTAATTATTCTTTTGTGTGCTCTATTGCCAAAGAAGAAAAAGAAGTGAAACTGTGGCACCATAAACTTGGTCATTTACATCTAAGAGGAATGAAAAGGATTATATCCATGGAGGCAGTCAGAGGGATTCCAAGGCTGCAAATTAATGAAGGGAGAGTCTGTGGTGAATGTCAGGTTGGAAAGCAGGCTAGAATGTCACATCCAAAGTGAAGACATCTGACCACCTCTAAGGTGCTAGAACTTCTACATATGGATCTGATGGGACCAATGCAGGTGGAAAGTCTTGGTGGAAAAAGATATGCCTATGTTGTTGTGGATGATTTTTCCAGATTCACCTGGATTAACTTCATTAGGGAAAAGTCTGATGTATTTGAAGTATTTAAGGAACTGTGCAAAAGAATTCAAAGAGAAAAAGAAGGATGCATTGTCAGAATCAGAAGTGATCATGGCAAGGAATTTGAAAACAGTAAGTTTGATGACTTCTGCTCCTCAGAAGGAATTAATCATGAATTCTCTTCACCCATAACTCATCAACAAAATGAAGTTGTGGAAAGGAAAAACAAGACTATACAGGAATCTACCAGAGCAATGATACATGCCAAAAGATTCCTATTCACTTTTGGGCTGAAGCTATGAATACAACATGTTATGTCCATAACAGGATCACCTTGAGAAAGGGAACATCATCCACCATTTATGAACTTTGGAAAGGAAGAAAGCCTACAGTGAAGTACTTCCATGTATTTGAAAGCAAATGCTATATTCTGACAGATCGTGAACAAAGGAGAAAGATGGAACCTAAAAGTGATGAAGGAATATTCCTTGGATACTCTACCAACATCAGAGCTTATAGGGTATTCAATTCCAGGACCAAAGTTATGATGGAATCTATAAATGTCATAGTTGATGATTACCATGAGGAAACAAATGTCCCATATGATGTTGAGACATTCTTTGAGACCTCAACTCAAAAGGATGATATTCCTAAAACTACTTCATCAGAATTTGAATCAAAGGAAGCTAACAAAGACCCTTCCAACAGAATTCATAAATATCATCCTAAGGAACTAATCATAGGAGATCCTAACAGTGGAGTCATTACAAGATCTAGAGAAATCATCACAAACTCTTGCTTGTATCTATGATTGAACCAAGAAATGTTAAGGAGGCTTTAACTGATGAATACTGGATTGGAGCAATGCAAGATGAATTGAACCAATTCAAGCAACATGAAGAATGGGAGTTAGTTCCTAGACCATGAGGAACAAACATCATTGGCACAAAATGGATCTACAAGAACAAATCAGATGCTGAAGGAGTTGTCACCAGGAATAAGGCAAGACTTGTTGCTCAAGGATACACTCAAGTTGAAGGGGTTGATTTTGATGAGACTTTTGCTCCTGTAGCCAGACTAGAATCAATCAGACTCCTATTGGGAATTGCTTGTCTCCTTAAGTTCAAGTTATTTCAGATGGATGTAAAGAGTGCATTCCTTAATGGGTACTTAAATGAGGAAGTTTATATGGAACAGCCTAAAGGATTTATGGATCCAAACTTCCCTGATCATGTCTACAAATTGAGGAAAGCTTTATATGGCCTGAAACAAGCTCCTAGAGCATGGTATGACAGGTTGACAAAATTCCTCTCTGACAAAGGATACAGGAAAGGAGGCTTGGATAAAACTCTTTTTGTCAAAAATGAAGGAGGAAAGATAATGGTAGCTCAAATCTATGTTGATAACATAGTGTTTGGGGGAATGTCAGATAAAATGGTTAAACATTTTGCTGACCAGATGCAAGCTGAATTTGAAATGAGCCTCATGGGAGAATTGACCTACTTTCTTGGACTGCAAATCACACATATGTAAGACTCAATTTTTCTGTCTCAAAGCAAGTATGCAAAGAACATTGTCAAGAAGTTTGGGATGGAGAATGCCAGTCACAAAAGGACTCCTGCACCTACTCATTTAAAGTTGTCCAAAGATTCAAGTGGGGTTAAGGTGGACCAAAGCTTGTACAGAAGCATGATAGGAAGTCTACTATACTTAACAGCCAGCAGACCTGACATTACTTTTGCAGTTGGAGTATGTGCAAGATACCAGGCTGAACCCAAAGTAAGTCATATCAACCAAGTGAAAAGAATTCTGAAGTATGTGAGTGGGACCTACAACTACGGCTTGCTGTACTCTCATGGATGTGAACCAACTATGACTGGTTACTGTGATGTTGATTGGGCTAAAAGTGTTGATGATAGAAAGAGCATCTATGGAGGATGTTTCTTCTTAGGAAATAATCTTGTCTTTTGGTTCAGCAAGAAACAGAACTGTGTGTCTCTATCTACTGCTGAAGCTAAATACATAGCAGCTGGTAGTAGCTGTTCTCAAATGATCTGGATGAAACAGATGCTTACTGAGTATAATGTCACACAAGATGTTATGACATTGTACTGTGACAATCTGAGTACTATCAAAATTTCCAAGAATCCTATTCAGCATAGTAGGACCAAGCGTATTGACATTAGACATCACTTCATCAGAGATCTTGTGGAGGAGAAGACGATTAAACTGGAACATGTTGCCACTGAACTATAACTGGCTGACATTTTTACCAAGGCACTTGATGCTAATCAATTTGAAAATTTGAGGGGCAAGCTGGGTATTTGCCAACATGAAGAAATGTAGCAATTAATTTTGCTTAAAACAAGGGATGAGAGAGATATTTTAGTTAAGTCTACTCTGATTGGGCTAATCATCTGTTTCTCTATTTCTTTCCAAAATTTTAAGAAGTTGAATAGACATTCATATAACTCCCTTCTCTCGCGTTTCTACAACAATCTCCAATCTCTCAAGCGAAGATTTCACTATCACTGTTACCTGTTTACTAAATCACTCAAAATGTCTCAACTATCCATGCCATCATCCTCTTCAAAGGCGACTGCTTCTTCCGCATCCTCTGATCGAGAACCCAGGGTAATCACAAATTGCATGGATTCTGATGTTCTGGAGATAACTCCTCTTCGTGAACTGGCAGCTGACCCCACTAAGGTCAAGAAGCTGCGAACCAGATATGCAAGAAGATCACAAGCCTCTCCATCTGGTAAATCCTCTCAACCATCATCTTCTGTTCCTCCAGAAATAGAAAATAGGGAAGGTTTTGTTTATGTTCATCAAGCTATAGCTAGACTAGTCACTAGGATTCTAAATGAGAATCACTATGTATCTGGCATTTCTGTATCTTTGAACCAAGAATCTGCTAGTCCAAATGTTGAAATGAATCCAGATGTCAATCAGAATGTTGAGACACCTGATGACAACATTAGGAAATCTCCCGAAAATCGTGATGATCACCAGAACCCTACTAAGAAGGATGTTGAACCCCCAATTATTGATTTTGATGAAGAATACTCTGGCAATGACTTAATTTCCAATATCAACCCTAGCATAGCTAGAAGGATGATGAACAGAAAAGGAAAGCAGGATGCTGTCAAAAGCCTCTCCAAAGAGAAGGCTACTGAAGTTTTTCATAAGAAAACCAGGTCTGAGAACAAGACAAGAGTAGAAGCTGTGAAGGCTGGATTGTCAAAAGAGAAAGGGAAGGTGAAAACTCGAGTACCTGTTGGTAGTCTCTCAAAACCTTTGAGACGACCAATAGTAAAGAAAAGGAAGGATCCTGAATCCTCTGAATCTGATGAGGAATCAGAATTTGAGTTTGATGTTGAAGACATTCCTCTCAGAAAGAAACTCTCTTCAAGCAAAATGCCTAAAGTCCCTGAAGTTGCCATTCACAACATCTCCTTTCACCATCCAGAGAATGCAAACAAGTGGAAGTATGTATTTTTGAAAAGGATCGCCTTGGAAAGAGAGCTGAACAACAGTACCATGGAATGTAAGGAGATCATGGATCTAATCAAGATTGTCGGTCTAATAAATACTGTGGTAAAGTTTACCAACTACTATGAAGTTCTTGTCAAAGAATTCATTGTAAATTTATCTGATGGGTGTGCTGATGGAAAGTCAGCTGATTTTAAGTGTGTGTATGTCAGAGGAAGGAAGGTAAATTTCTCTCCCTCTGAAATAAACAAATTCCTAGGAAGACCTGATGATTCTTGCCCTGAGCTTGAGGTTACTGACAACCAAGTGTGTCAAACCATCACTGCAAATCAAGTCAAGAGCTGGCCCTTAAAAGGGAAGCTGAATGCAAGCAAGCTGAGCATGAAATTTGTCATTCTGCACAAAATTGGTGCAGCTAACTGGGTTCCCACAAACCATAAGTCAACCATCTCAACAGGCTTGGGAAGATTTATTTATGCTGTTGGAACCAGGACAAACTTTGACTATGGCAAGTATATCTTTGATCAAACATTGAAACATGCTGGAAGCTGTGCTATTAAAGGCCGTATTGTCTTTCCCTCTCTCCTGTATGGTATAGTCATTGCTCAGTATCCTGACATTCTAGTTGAAAAAGATACTATATGCAAAAGATCCCCTGCTCTTGGTTTGCACTATAAGCTATTTCAGGGAACACATGTTCCTGAAATTGTCATGACATCTGCTGAGACATCAAATGTTAAATCTCATTTCAAGAAAACTGATGTTATAGCTGTGCTGAAGGAAACCTGCAAAGAGCTTGATACAAGGAAAAGGACTCTTGGGGACCTGATTGCTAGACTAGAACAGGAGGAGATTGAAGGACAAAGAAGGGAAGAGGATGCTGCTGAAGACCAGCTTAATGCTGAAGATAGTGCCTCCTCTGAAGATGACAGTGCTTGAAGATCAATGTAGTTGACAAGTTTGCTGCTGGTACCTGTTGCTGCAAATGACTTTTGATTTTTTTATCTTTGTGTTTTTATTATTCCTTTTTGATGACTGTATAACTTAAAAGTACAAGTATCTTTGGCCTATTTATGGCTAAAGAGGGGGAGAAGATTTTGTGATAATTTTGGTAGAATTAGAGTTGGTAGATATTATTAAAAATTCTGCTGCTTTCTAATCTCTGATTGTTTAGAGGTTTTAGCCAAAAATTTGCCAAAGGGGGAGTTTGTAAGTGTTTGGTTGTTGGCATGTTTTTTGGTAAAACCAGTTGTGTGAATGTCATGACTGATGTCATAACATTCTGGGATACAAGGTACATTCTGCAGAAAAAGTATGTCATTCAGGAGCTTCTCAATATGAGTGTTTAGCTGATCATTATGCAATGATCATATTTATTGCATTCTACCAAAATCAGTAAATAGGATTCTTGTTGTCATAACCAATGTTAAGACATCCTGTACTGATCTAACATTTGTGCAGATTTGTCATTCCTGAGAATTTTCAGGAATCTGGTTTATACAGTCCAGATCAGAATCTCACGTGGACATTAGGTTAACTCTGCTTAACCCTAATCTTGTTGTTAAAGACCTATGACCAAGTCTTGAGGTTAACCCTAATTAACCCTAGCTATTTTCGTGGAAGCTTTAACTGAAGAATAGTTGTCTATATATTCCTCATGAAGACTGTTGGTGAAGCACACTTTTTGACAGAAGATCAATAAGGAACTGTATAGTTGTAACTACTGTGAGCCAATCAATTATCATTGTGATAAGTGATTTGGAGTAGGATTTGATTGTAAGGGTTGTGTATCACTCAAAGCTTTGAAGCACGAGTGTTTGTGTTACTTGATTAAAGCTTTGAAGCAAAGTCAAGTTAGGGTTGTGTATCACTCAAAGCTTTGAAGCACGAGTGTTTGTCACTTGATTAAAGCTGTGAAGAAAAATCAAGTGTATGTACTGAAAAGTGTCTTCATAATTTCATTAATCAATTGTTTAGTATCACTACTGTGATTGAGGGGGAGTGAGTAGGAACACAGGTTTAAGTTGAACTTAGATTGAAGTTGCATTGGGTAGGTCTTAAGTGAAGGAGATAAACTGGTTGGTTTATTCCTGAATTAATATCTGTTATAGTGAATTTCCTCCCTGGCTTGGTAGCCCCCAGAGTAGGTGTTGTTACACACTGAACTGGGTAAACAATTGACTGTGTTCTTTACTGCTTTTAAATTTATTGTCTTGAAGAGTGTCAGATACGGTGTCATAACATTCACTGTGACATTAAGTATCTGCTGCCAGAATTTCACAAAACAAATTACTTTGAAATATGTATGCTAGAAGGAACATCAATGGTGACGCAGTTCTGAACTCGGACTCCATGCGTCACATAATTCGTTACTTCCTGCTTTGCTTCATCCTCTTCAACATCATTAATTCCAGAACCAATTGGATGTAGGTAGCCTCTGCTGCAGAAAACATCATGATAATTGTTCATAGAAGACCTTGACTTCAAACTTTCACCTTTGCCATTCTTCGAAGAGAAACCCAAACCAGTTCTGTTTTTGTTCACGGGTGGATCCACAAATTGTCCCCAAACTGCATTATTACCATTGCGCACAACCTGTTGCGTGTCCTTCAGCGAAACCACAAAATTCTTATTCCTCCTTATGTTGTCAATAGATAGGGCTTGGAACTGGGTTCCAACAGCAGCCTCATCCGCTTCGACAATACTGAAAGAGGATAGATGGGATATCAATAACGCTTGCTCCCCACTTATGATCACCACCTTCCCTTCGCGCACAAATTTTAACTTCTGATACAGATTTGAAGTGACAACCCCTGCTTCGTGTATCCATGGCCGTCCTAGAAAACAACTATATGCGGGAATAATGTCCATGACCTGGAAAGTTATCAAGAACAAATGTGGTCCAATATTGATGGGCAAGTCCACTTCACCGATGACAGATTTCTTCGACTCATCAAAAGCCTTCACAATGATGCCACTCGGGCGCATAGGTGCTCCTTGATACTTTAACTTCATGAGGGTACTCCTCGGTATAATATTCAGCGCGGATCCGTTATCAATTATCACATTGGACAGCGAATCATTCTTGCAGTTCATAGATATGTGGGGGCCAGGTTGTGATTCCTCCCTTCATCTGGTAACTCATCATCGCAGAAACTCAAATTGTTACATGACGTAATGTTTCCAATTAAGCTGCTGAATTGATCTAACGGCATGTCATTCTCCATAAAAGCTTGGTCTAGTACTCTCATTAGTGATTCTCTATGAGTAGAGGAATTCATCAATAAAGCTAGAATAGATATCTTGGAAGGAGTCTGCAATAGTTGATCTACAATTTTGTAGTCGCTCATCTTAATTATCTTCAAAATATCATCTTCTTCTTTCTCTAATGTAGCTCCACTAGTCTCTCCTACAGCCTTCTTAGGCTCATCGTTCTCAAAAAATTTCTTTCCAGCAACAACATCTCTTTGAATAACCGGCGCAAACACATGACCGCTACGGGTCACCCTGCTATTATCAGCTATATTTCCAACATATGGCATTAGCTGGATGGGAATCTATATTGTCCCCAGCGAGAACGAATAACCGAACTCTTTATATTCTCCAACAGCAGTCCAGGAAATATTCTACCCAGCTAGAAAACATCACGAGAACATTGCATATCCATACATCATGGCATGCGCATACGCATCATACAACACAATCTCATTTATTTTGAGAACATCATTTCTCAATAAATTTCATACATCATGACATTACATACGACTAACTCTTTACCTTTCATGGAAAGATGCAATCAAAATTCTCACAAGTTTCTCTGGTTCAGTCAAATCGATGCTAAGATCCCTATTCCAGTTCAAGTTATGAAGCCCGGATTCGACCTGATAATATCTTGATTTCTCCAAATAGCCTGGAGTACGACCAAATAGCAGTACAAAGACACCATGAAGCCTAGAATCGACCAGATAGACGTATATCATAAACACAAGCGGTGAAGCCAGGAAATCGACTGGAAAATAGCTTAACAAGGTATTGTGAAGCCTGGAAATCGACCAGATAGCAATACAGGACACCATGAAGCCTGGATTCGACCAGATAATGGTATAAGACATCGTGAAGCCTAGATTACGACCATATAGCGGTGAAAGACACTGAAGCCTGGGACTACGACCAGATAATAGTAAGGGACACTGCGAAGCTTGGATTTCGACCAAATAGCAGTCTACCTGGCCAATTACTAAGAATCCCAGAATCGACCGGATATTAGTAGGCCTAAAAATCAAATGGAAGCCCAGATGCGACTGGATAACCACTTGATTTCTTCTGAAGCCTGGAACACGACCAGATAAGAAGTAAGAAGTTGCGAAGCCTAGATTACGACCAGATAGAGGCAAAGGACTGAAGCCTGGAATCGACCAGATAACAGTATGGGACACTACGAAGCTTGGGTTTCGTCCAAATAGCAGTTTACCTGGACAATTACTAAGAAGCCCGAAATCAACCGGATATTAGTGTGCCCTAAACTCCAATTGAAGCCCGGATGCGACAGGATAACAACTTAATTCCTTCTGAAGCCTGGAGTGCGACCAGATATGAATTGAGAAATTGCGAATCCTGGAGAACAACGGGACAACAAGTTTAATCTCATCTCCCCGTTAAGTTATTGTAAATCCTGGAGCACGACCAGATAGCAGTCGATCTTATCACTATGAAGCTTGGATCACGACTAGATAGTAGTTCATTTTCACCTCTTCGACCAAGAGACGATTCCACAGTAGAATAACGGACGACCGAAGCTCCTAAACTTCAACTTGTGCCAAGACAGAGACCAGCATTCCCCAGCGAAGTCCTCCTCAATAACAGGTATACAAGCTCTCGCAAAGGAATCTCTTATGCGATCGACACTCCTCTGGATGGCATCTTTAAGCCCATCCTCCGTCATCAATCTCCAAATGGAATCTATAAGCCCATTCCCGACATCACAAAGCCAGTACCACTTCATGCGAGTGCAAATTTCTAGGAACTCTAATGTTCAATCATCTTCCACCTTCGGATCACGAAAGGAAAGCAAGCCAATCTACATCATCAGGTTTAAGAAGATTGAACAGGGGCAGCTGTTGTACCCCAAAATTTTCCCTCCCATATTTCTCAATACATTTCAAATGAGATCCTCAAATTGCTCAAGGAAGTCCATGAGTTGACCAAACAAATTCTCTCCTAAGGCAGTCTACCTCAAATTAGGGTTTCAGTTTGCATCAAGATGTTTGAATCAAAAGGATCCAAAATTCTCACCATTATCCTAATATGTTCTCAAGATCATCCATGTCAAGTTTCAAGCCCTACAGAGAAAGTTTGCTCAGTCAATTGCTCAAAGGCCTAAAAATCGACTATGTTAGGGCAAAAGTCAATTGTGGCCCACATACAATCAAACTTCAATATTTTTGGTCAACATCCTCATTTTGAAGTATTATTCATCATTTTATCAAGGGTTGATCATGATTCCTCAAGGATTGCTTACAATTCATCAAAACCCAAAAGTTGCTAAATTAGGGTTTTGCAGGAAAAGTCAACTCAACTTTGACCAAGAATAACTTTCTCATACTTTATCAAAAATGACCCATCCAAAGCTCATTTTGAAGAGGATGCAATTCCCTAAAATCCATCTTCATCTCCCAAGTACAAATATGTACTCATGGAAGACTCAATTGAGATGAGACCAAAAGGGTTACTTAGAGGACATCTTGAGCTTTCTAAAAGTCCCAGAACACATCTCTAGGGTCAAAATTGAAGGAGTTATGCATTGGCAATGTTGACCTTTTTTGCAAAATTACAAAAAGTCAAAAGTGGGAAAAATTGCAATTTTTGTCAAATGGGCCCAACTTTTTATGCTTGCATTGAGTTTGTAACATGGTCCACCACCCATGATCCTTCCCACTTGCCTTTATTTTATTTTGGTCATTTATTTTGATTTTTATTTCAATTAAATCAAATTAAATCAAAATAAAATCATGAAAATATAAAAACTAATCAAAGCTTGAGATTTTGTGCGTGTTTAGGTCTCTTATACAACTGGGAAGAGAAGCAAATCGTGCAAGGCTTGTTTGGACAAAAAAAGATTGAATTTTTCTTGTTCTGGAAAGATTTGATGCAAGGGTGAATCAATGATCAAATCTTCATAATTGCAAGGATTTGATGCAAACTTGTAACCCTAGTGCACTATATGATATATATTGAATAAATCCAAAGCAAAAGGACAAGGATTAGAGGCGTGAGAAGCTGAAAGAAAACTTGCAAAAAACTCAACAAAAGTGGTGAATCAAATTCCAATTTCCAGGTTTCTCCAAGCCCTTTCAAGTATACCATTCGCTTGCTGGACATCTAAGGACTCTATCCCAATCATTAGCTAGCATTTTCGTGCCCAGATATGCATTGTAAGTATCCCATGAACTCCATGTTTTTTTGAAATCGAACCTCATAAGTCTGGCATTGTTAGCATGATTTCTTTATATATTCTTGTTCATTGAATCATTTGCAAGCTATTGGTTATATTCAATTGCATTTTTATTAACTGTTGAGCAAGATGCCATAGTTAGGGTTCTTGGCTCGTTTTTTGGGGTTTTCTGTTACAGGTACAATTGGCCATGGAATGTGGAACCATGATGCCCATGATGTTGTCACGAGCTAATTTGTACCATTGTTATGCGTTTACCATGCTTGTAGTGAGTTTTGGAAGATCACAGGGTTGTACCTACGCCCTTTTGTCGGTAGGTAAAAGTTTCCAAACTTTTAGCAACGGAAGGAGGTAGAAGATGATGGCGTGGCACCCCCTGACTGGCGCATTCAAAAATATGCGCGTTTTCATTATATCAATGGGCTTTTCCAATATAATGTTTGTTTCCTGTCCTTTGTACAACACAACGCGCTAGCTCAGTTGGTCAGTGGGCAAGGGAAATTGCCAAAGGGCCTGGGTTACATCCCCAGGTCCCCCATATTATTTCATGATTTTGTTTCTTGCATTATCAGGTACACATGCGTGCAAAGGGACCACCATATGCCATCATCCTTCAACCAACAGATCTCCAATCAGCTAGATCCAAGGGTCATCCTTGAGAGGTCCATGATGCACTCTAGTCAAGCCAATGCACAGGATGTGGGAAGTCAATGTGGGCTGGACGTTTTTGGCTCAGAAAAATGCAATTGGCACCCCTCTTTTGCTACTACCATCAAGCCCATTTCTTTATTTTTCTTTTCTATTTTCTTTATTTAATTTCTTTATTTTAACTATTTTTTTTAACATAAAATTAATTCTTTTTTTATAAAACTCATAAAATCAATTTAATCAAATTAGAATTTAGGTTTTTTTTATATTTTGTCAAATTTAATATAATAATTAGTTTAATTTAAATTTTAGGGTAATTTTAACCTTTTTGTAAATAACTTAAAATAAATTAGCAAAATTAGGGTTTGTTTGATTTAATTTTTATTTTCTTTCCTTAAAATGATCAAAATGCAAAAATAGGTCAAATTAATTATTTTTCTTAATTTAAATTAATTAGTAATTAGGTTTGTACATATTTTATTAAAACCTTATTTTCTCAAAATAATCAAAAACAACAAAAATATGATTTTTCTTTCAATTAGGTTTAGACGGGGTCAAAACCCTAATTTCCTCTCGTTCTCGATTCATCGCGCACATTTATTATTTTTTTTTACGATATTAATGTAACTGCTCATGGTATGTAATAGTTTAATTAGGATTTTTCCTTTATTTATTGTTTTACTGGTTTTTGGCTATGTAATTAATCTCCCTCCCCTAAGCCTTGTAATAGCATAGTTTTATTTCTCGCATTTTAATTTTCGCAAATATTAACTCTTATATGTATGGTAATAGGATTGCATGACAAGACTGTATGTTAATTTTAAAATGGTTAGCAAGCCCTAAATATGCAAAGATAATAATTGAAATCAAATCACTCGCACATGCGTACTCCTAGGGTATACTCTCACTTCGGTTGCCTTCGGTAAATGATCATTAAATATAGGGTGTCTTAGTGGTTGCTATCTTGTCTAAACAAAGATCAAATGTTGCCTCGGAAAGGTTGCATCGGAAATGTTGCCTCGAATATGATCTTAAGACATTAGGGTTATTACTAAGACGTCCTAACATTGTTTTAGTGATCATACGTCCCTTTCGAATTGACCCTTACAACTCCAACGAAGGAGCTTACCCGCTTATTAATAGTGGGATAGCGCTGTCTAAAGGAAACAAGAACAGAAACATTTTTTTTTCGAGTAGGTAGATGCTAGTACGTACTTGCTCAAAATCAAACTTTTCCACACTTACACTATTTTCAAACAAGTTTTCAAAAACACTTTGTAACACTCTTGAGGACTGATACAAGGGTTAAAACGAAGTAAAACAAAAACTTTTCAAAACACACAAACATGGAAGCAATATTTAAATGATGAGCAAGTACCTAAGAGCCCGTAGAAAACTACGGATAGAAAGGGTGCTAACACCTTCCCTTTCTCTAATCTACCCCCCGTACTCAAAATCTCGAAAAATAAATTTTTCTGTGCTTTTTTTCCTTTCCAGTTGGATAAAATAAAAGTCGGTGGCGACTCTTGCTTACCGCGACATTTTGCGAATACAAAACGCAAAATGCAAACCAGCATTTTTCCTAAAACAGTCTGGTTCTGCCACCGTATCACACTTATTATTCTGAAAAATAAAATACAATCATGATATTTATATAGACTTAATGACTTCTACTATTCTAAGAAAATAACTGCTATTAATAAAAAAGTATTATAACCTACTATCTTTTGACCTTCCAAATTACATTTGGTTCTTAACCGTTCTACTACCTTATTTAATAAGAAACCCTACTACTAATGACATTAAACTTTATTCAACAAGCACAACCAGATGAGATGTCAAATTTAGAGGCAATCATAATCAAAGATGCAAACTAATGCCTCAATTAGAAATCTAGAAATCCAAATGGGATATATTTCTAAACACCTAGTTGAGTACCATGGAGTTATTCCCACTACTAATATTTAGACAAATACAAATGAGCATTACAATGATATGAAGTGACAGAATGGTGAATGAAAATGCTTGTGAATTTGAAAGGGATGAGGAAGTAAAAGAAGAAAAAATCTGAAATATAAGTTTAAAATGATGTAAAAAAATTAGGTTGGAGAATGTGAAAAATAAAAATAAATAATCGAAGAAACAAAGAAGGTTGAAAAAGTATGAAGAACTCTCTTATTCAATAATTTCCTTAATAAAACACTCCAGCAAAGAACAATTTAGAAATATAATGTGTAATATTTTTTAATATCTTAAAAAAGCTACAAATAAAGATATTATTCTCAGAATCCTTGAAACATGTGGCCACATATGCCAAGTTCATGAAAAAAAAATTAACCAGGAAAACAAAAAGATATATTGATGAGGAAACCATTCTATCATATTGTAACAACATCAATATGGATGCCACCAAAAATAATAAAGGCATACGAAGAATGAAGAAAAAGGGGAGTGATATTAGAAAAACACCTCCATCAAAAAGAAGAAAAAAAAAGAATTAGAGAATGTTCTTATCATACTGAATCTAATGTGCCATGGATAACAAAAATGATAAAATGAAAAAAATATTAAGTAACCTATATCCATAACACATGCGTTGAACTAACGATGTAAAACAAGTTATCATCGGGAGTTATCATCGGGAGACAATCCAAACTTCTTTCATTGTCATTTATTGAGCATGTGGAATATGAAGGAGGTCAAAAAAAAGTTTTGGGGCAACTGCTCATGGCTTATTTTCCTTCATAATTCTCTAAGAGCATATATGCTTCCTAGGTGAATTGAGAAATAAGGTTAATTTTAGCCACTAACTTGCATTCACTCAAGTGAGGGGAAGAAGTGAAAAGCGTCCTCATTCTGACTGATTGGATCAAAGGTATTATATCGTTTTAAATGCTGGAGTGGATTGGTTCTTACTTAGCCATTAAGCCAGTCTAGAATAGGAGCCTACCAAGTCGTTGTTTATGGTCGGAGAAGTAATTACTTAGAGTTAATTCGCGCGTCGGGGAGAAAAAATGTGTCATCAACATTTGTTGTTTGAGATGAGGCCTTTCTGCCATCTTCGCGAGGACTGGATCGCATGGGGGCGGGGTAGTTTACACTGGTGCTCGACGATATATATGTTCGCCGTTCGAGGAGATGGAGACTTTATGAAAGTTGGCAGATGAAATGTTATGTTCCTAGAGATGCGTGCCTTACTGCATGTGTGGTGATGGCTAGTCTAGGGAGTAGGTTTGATGAGGGTTATGTTTCCCTAGGCGCGTGCATGCGTGTCTGTTTTCCTGAGGGTTTATAAATAAGGGAGAGGGGGAAACATTTGTAAAGTTTTCAAATTTTTTCCTCCCGTTATTCTTGCTTGCTTCCAGTCTTTGGGGATACCTCGTTGTCGTTGCGGCTTTAATTGTCAGAACATCTTCACCTGCCACCTACCATCGTTAATTAAGTAAGTCTTTTAGCTTTTTTTTCTCTATTTGCACATTGGGATTGTTTCTGTATGTTGGTTAGAATAGTGGTTTGGTTAGCTTTTCGAGCTTGGGTCTTGTGAGTTGTTGGTGTTTGACAGCGGTCACGCCATTTTTAAACGCCGATTGCTTTGTAGCTTCCTGGGGGGTATTTTAGGCACCGTTTAGGGCAGAAAGTAGGGCTAGTGTTGGTGGCACCCGCAAAGGTGGTATGAAGTTTCGCGATGAATCCTATGAATTTTACGGTGAGTCGTATAAAGTTTCCAGCGAGCCCCCATGAATTTTGCGATAAGTCCCATAGAGTTTCTGACGAGTCTCTTTCAGTTTTTGTATCCTCTCTGCTGGAGAGTTTTTTCCCCGTAGGGCCTGATCTCTGGCAATAGTGTACGGTATTCAACGCAGATCCTCCCCAAGTGTTAGTTGCGGGCATGTCTGGTCGAGAGAATATTTTCTCGAACTTGTCGACTTCGACCAAGGGCCTCAATCGAGGGGTCATCGTCGTGCCTTATACGCATTTTCACTTGATTTGTAGTGGAAGGATGGATTTGATTTGATCTTCGAATTCACTATTTTTCTCTTCTTTTTAGGTAAATTTCTCATAATGAGGAGGATGTTGTCGTACCAGTTGTCCCTGACCTGAGTTGGGTCGGGGAGGAGCCTCACAGGATGGCTTCACGGTTTTCTTTCTTTCCTAGGGAAGCTTTCACTCTTGTCGAAGATGGTGTCAATCAAGCGGAATCTGATGCAAATTGGGCAGTAATACGGCTGGACCTGATCAACGAGTGTGCTCATAATTTGAGAAGAACCAATTCTCCATGTACGACTATTGTTTTACAGAGGTATGCTTGTGACTGCCCTTTAGTGACTTCCAGGTGGATGTCTTTAATCATTTAGAGTTGGTTCCTTCCCAACTTCATCCAAACGCAATCGCCTTCATTTGGGAATTTGAGATCGCCTGCCGTTACCTTGAGATAATGCCACCATTCTATTGTTCTTCTGTTGTTTCTACCTTCAGCGACAATCTCACGTGGGGTGACATAGTTGGGTTTTGTTGAAACAAACGACAAAGTTGTTCCAGACGTTCTGCGAATCGATCTGTACCATTAAACCCAAGTACTACCTTATTCAGCCTGTGTCGCAAATGGCTATTTTCTATGTGTTTAATTGGGTGGCTATAGTCGGGCCGAATGGGCATCCTCTTTATATTGATTACGGGAAGGCGAAAAAGAAGTTGGTCCTGAAGTTCCATTTTCACAAGAGCTTCGACCATTTTGAGTACGGGAACGACTACTACACCGTGAGGATGGATCAACTAGATACTTAAGATCAGGCTAGCTATGATAAATTAGTGGCTTTTGTCGAAGGTTTCATCCTAGCTCAGTGCATGACAAAGAGTGGTGAACCTGTCTTCGAAAATTACGGGGAGTCTGCGCTTGAGTCTCTAGTGGTCAACACCAAGGAAATTCTTGAGTGTGGTACTTTCAAGGAGGTTTTGGAGCTCTTAGGTAGCTGTCTTTCTTTTCACCTTTCTTGTGTTTATTTTTGTCTTCTAAATAGTGCTCTGTTTTTATCACAGGTAGGATGTGGTGCTTTCAGGACCGAGTAGTGAAGATGGTTGCTGCAAACCGTATGAAACAAGCGAATAAAGTTGCTATTGTTAAGACTCGTTTCCCCGGAGGGGTGAGCCAGACACAATATAGGTTTGGGACCTCTTCCTCTTCGCACACCAGTGAACGATCCTCGTCAAAGAAGGATACCTCTATGATAAGGCGGCGTGTAGACACTGACCAGATAGACCTCACTAACGATAGTGTTGAGGATATATTTGAGCTACCTCCTTGCCTACACAATAATGGGTTCTTCTAGGGGGCCTGTCTCTGATCATTCCATGTGCAGAATTACTTCTCCTTGAGGGTCATGATGTAGCTTGAAAGTGGAGGCTCGTGGCCCAAGATGTAGCTTCTATGATAAGAATTTTAGAGATGGAGGTAGTTTATGCTGACGGGGAGACTTGTTCCTCTAAAGAGCTGCAGAAGGAAAAGGCGACTATCGCAGATCTTCAGGCGAAGCTGATAAAGTCAGAGACATATTTTGTTAATTACAAGGATCGGTACAAGATCTAGGTCGGGCTCAAAACTGATATGGCCGAGCATAGGGCGACGATGGCCAGCAATGTTCAGGATATGAAAAGTCCGACGGTCGCTTACATTGCTTATAAGAGGAGCCTCTCGACCAAAATTGTTGCTTTAAAGGTCATTTTCGTGCCATCCAAGAACGAGGTTGAATAATTGAAGGCCTTGAGGTGTCGTAGTGAGCTTATTGCTCGTATCCAGAATCTAGAACAAGATGTGTTGGAATCCATCGAGAATGGTTTCACTAAAGCGGTGGTGCAGCTTAAGGTGGCGAATCATGGGCTGGAGCTTTCTATAGAGGGGTTAGATTTATGAACAGTGTTGTCGATGATCAGATAGTAGCCCCGAGATCAACGACTTTGGTATGTATGAAGATGGAGGGGAGAGGGAGCTCTTGGAGGATGGTCACATGGAGGAGGACTGAGTTAGTTTATTCTTTGTGTTAATTTTGGCCTTCGCGCTGTAACTTGTATTATTTTTTGGGGGATCTTTCTCGGTTAATATAACATCCAAACAACTTCGGTCTTTTTGGCCGTTACTTTTGTTATTTTTTAGTGGGGATCAGACCCTTTTTATGTAATATTTTGACAATCACGATCCTTGTGGCCGTTTTAAATTTAATATGCCTTTACTCTATTTTTGGTTGTCTTCGCATCTATTTGTTCGCGCATGTTTTTAATTTGTTTTGTAAGCCATTTTTGATAAATGTTTATGGGTTTGCTTGATAGAATTGATGTTCTCCAGTGAGGGGGACATGTCAAATGGAGGGGGTAGATATTCAAGCGTGGGGCAGAGCTTAGGTCTCATTTGCGGCCTGAGCTCTTCACCCTGAACTTCCCATCACGAGCTAGTTGTTTGGCCATCGTGGTACTATGATGGTGGATCTTGTGTGAGTATTCCCTATTGTGCTAAGAATCTTCTCATCAAAAGAGTGGAATCTTGTATTTTCGTCTGGGTTTTAGGTGTTATGCTTATACTTGAGTATGCACACAAGGTCGAGAATGTTGTGCTCGTCATCTTGACAGAGCATGTCGACTGTCTTTGTGCTTTAGAGGTAATATTGTTTCAGCTTTTCGGTATTTCATGCTCAAGAAAGTTGTTTCCCATGTAAGTTTTCTAAGTTGTAGGCACCGCTTTCCATTTTTTCTCGGACACGATATAAGCCTTCCCAGTTTGTGATGAGCTTTCCTTCGCGAGAATCTTTGTGATTTCTTTTCAGGACTAGGCTGATAATTTTGAATTCTTTTCGTATGACTTTGGTGACATATTGTATGGCGATTTTTTGTTTAAGAGAGGCTTCTCTTAAGCCGCTTCCTTTCATACTTCTTTGACGAGATTGAGCTCTTCTCTTAGCACTTCGTCGTTTATATCTTCATTGAGAGGGGCTTCAGTCCGTCTTGAGGGTTCTAAGATTTCGATCGGAATTACTGCCTATGTCACGTACGCAAGTTGGAACGGGGTTTCCCTGGAGGTTGAGTGAGGTGTTGTTCGATATCCCTAGAGCGTGTTGTGTAACGCCCGTAATTTAATTAATTATTTAATTAAATTATTTTTGGAATATTTGTGAAGATGTGTTATAATTAATTGGATTTAATTATTTTATGAAGTGGAGAAATATTATTTGAGGTATAATATTATTAAGTGGTGAAATAATATTAGAAGTATTATAATATTTTTTGATGTGGGTCTACTTTGAAGGAATAGAAGTAATAAGGAGGGGGGGGTGTTGGTTTTAAGCCCAATAAGAAATAATGGAATAATAGGGTTATTTTATTATTTGTTAGAAGGAATAGAAAGAAAGAAGCAGTAGAAAGAATAAGGATTTGGAAGAGAACGTGAAGCTGCTGGAAAAAGTGGAAAACAGCAAGAACGAGAATTCAACCCGGAAATTGTAGAGCGACCTTCAATCCAAGGTAAGGGTGGGGTTTTGACTTTATAATTTGGCTAATGATGTTTGATATGTGGGGTTAGAGGTGATTGTTGTTTTTTTCTTGAATTGGATGTATATGATGATGTATGATGAAGATTTGATGAATTTTAGATGAATAATGATGTAATGATGTTGTTTAATCGATATAGTATCATAGGATAATGGTAGGTGATGATTTATCATGATTATAATAAGGTTGTAGGGTTAAGAATATGATTCCCGTAGTGAAAATGTAGAAGAAATCGTGGAATTATGCAGGAGGTATCAGGATGTGTCGACCTCAAACTTGATGCGTCGATACATGAAGGTTGTAAGACTCAAGAAGAGTCGATATGAAAGAGGTTTGCATTGATACATGAGGGTTGAAAGAATCAGGATGAGTCGACTGGTGAGATTCATGTGTCGATACATGCTGTGTATGAGACCAGGATGAGTCAATCCATAAGGAGGATGTGTCTACTCATGTTGTGCAGATGAAGAAGTACGCGTCGATCCAAAGGGTTTCGCGTCGACCCATAATGTCTGATTTTTGACAGATTCAGTTTTAAATTGTTGTAACCTGAGTTTTAGGATGTTGTTTGAGACGTCGTTCGAAGCGTTGGATAGTTAACGCAATGAACTTTATTCTAGAGGATTAAAATGATGAATAAGAAGCGTAATCCTAGTAGCCAATTTAGGATTTAGAATTACTTCCCGTGTTGGTCGTTGTGCCGGTTTTTGAACAGAATGACGAATGTGAGATGTTTAGAGACTTTCGTTCGAATTATGACAGTAGGATTAATGACAGTAACGATGTAAAATTTCAGAATAACAGTATGGACTACTGTGGTATTAATTTACAGCTGAGTTGTTAGTGAGATGTTATTAATGAAGTTGTGTTTGATGATTCAAAATAAATAAATGATGTTTTATGAATTATTTTGATGATATGAGAAGTGGATGACGAGACGTTTGAGATGTTGTTATTTTGATATGTTAATTGAGATGTTTTAAGATGATTTGAGATGTTGTTAACTTGGGTGTTGTTATTACATTCATGGTTGAGTCGCATACATTGCATTTTTTTGAGATGGAGCTTATGCTCGTTGAGATGGCCTGGATTGGCAAATTTTGAGATGAATGCTATGCCTTGTTGATGCCTCTATTAATTGGCACATTTTTCAGATGGCAGTTTTTCTCTAATGGTACCAGATGCATTTGCATAGTATTGAGTTGCCTTAGATGATTGTATAGAGAAGTGTATTTTGATGTTGATGAATGTGTATGTGTGTTGTAATTGTTGTTGATTATGAGATGAGAAGTGGTGATGTTATTGATCTAACTTAATATATTAATTATGATGCGCTTTATTATATTGTTAGATATCTCACCCCTTCTGTTTGAATGTTGCCCTTATGTTGGTAACGTGCAGGTAATTGAGAGTGAAGGTTGTATACCTTCAATAGTTCGAGTCAGTGTCATTGCTCTAATATGTAACACTCGGGGGGATGAACGCTTGCTGATTTTTTATTGCTGATTTTCAGTTGTTTAAACTTTAATTGATTATTAATAAATATGCGAAGTTTCGAAGTTGCTGTTTTGTTGTTTAAAGATGTTATTGAGAATTCCGCTGCGTAGATGTTGATTTATCTGATTAAAGATGTTATGTTGATGGTTCATCCGATGTTTGAAAAAGTGTTATATATCCACGATGAATGTAATGATTTTGTTAGAATAATTTGTGACGTCCTGATTCGTTTGCATGATTGAATTTTATAACTCTGATTTATTTGTATAATTGCTTGGGGTGGAATTGGGGTGTTACAAAGTTGGTATCAGAGAAAAAGGTTGGTCCGACCTTGTCGTCGAGTCTTAGTTGTCTAACAGTCGAGTATTGTTATTTGAGTTCTAATTGTTGTTTATGTTGTAGTGAGAAGTTGAGATGGCTGGAAGATATGATGTTGTACTTGCTGCTGCTTTAGAAGCAATGGCTCATGCGATGGAGAATTAGCCAAATTCTGACGGGAATGCTGGATCTCGTAGCTTGGCGACCTTCCAGAGAGAGAATCCACCTACGTTCAAGGGAAAGTATGATCCTGACGGAGCATTGGAATGGTCGAAAGAGATTGATAGGATCTTCTGTTTGATGGATTGCACTCCAACACAGAAGGTTCGTTATGGGACTCATATGCTAGCAGTCGAGGCTGATGACTGGTGGCTAGAGACTTTTCAAATATTGGAAGCTGTAGGTGAGAATGTCACTTGGGTTGTGTTCCGTTGGGAGATTTTGAGAAAGTATTTTCCTTAAGATGTCCGTGGTAAGAAGGAAATTGAGTTCCTTGAGCTGAAGCAAGGAAGTATGTCTATTGTTGAGTATGCTGCCATGTTTGCTGAGTTGGCCAAGTTTTATCCGCATTATACTGAGGAAAATGTTAAGTTTCCGAAGTGTATTAAGTTTGAGAATGGGTTGCGCCCGAAGATTAAAAAGGAAGTTGGATACCAGAAGATTTGTGTCTTTGTTGATTTGGTTGATAGCTGCAGGATTTATGAGGAGGATAATAATGCTCATTACAAGATTATCAGTGAGAAGAGGGGTAAGCACCAACAGAATCGTGGTAAGCCTTATGATACCCCATCTAGTAAAGGTAAGCAGAAAGTTCCTCAGAGACAGAGGACTAGTGGGGAAGATGCTCCTGCTGGTGTGATTTGCTTTAAGTGTGGAAAATCTCGGCACAAGAGTAATGTGTGCACTGCTGAAGTGAAGAGATGTTTTCGTTGTGGCAAGAACGGACACGTTGTATCTGATTGTGAACATAAAGATGTGGTTTGTTTCAACTGTAAAGAGGAAGGGCACATTGGTAGTTAGTGTCCGAAACCGAAGAGAGCCTAGTCTAGTGGTAAATTATTTGCTTTGGTTGAGGATCAGACTGCTGCTGAGGAGGGACTTACTAGAGGTACATGTTTCATTAATAGTACTGCTTTAATTACTATTATTGATACTGGTGCTACGCATTGTTTTATTGCTACTGATTATGTTGAAAGATTGGGTATTATGTTGTCCTCTTTGGATGGAGAAATGGTCGTCGGTACTCCATCCAAGGGGTCGGTGACTACACTTTTTAGTGTCCCTTGTCGACTTTCGATAGAGACTTTGTTGTTGATTTGGTTTGTTTACCATTAAGAGGTTTAGATGTGATTTTGGGTATGAACTGGTTAGAGCATAACTATGTTCATATTAACTGTTATGATAAGTCTATGAAGTTTTCTACTCCTGAAGAAGAGGAATATGGTCTGTTGTCTGCTAGACAGTTGAGGAAGTTAATGCAAGAGGAAGTAAAGATGTTCTCGTTGATGGCGTCGCTATCTGTAGAGACTCAAGATATAATTGAGGAATTGCATGTGGTGTGTGAATTTCCTGAAATTTTCCTTGATGAGATTCCTGATGTACCACCAGAGAGGGAAGTTGAATTTGCAATTGATCTTGTACCTGGTACCGGACCTGTGTCTATGGCACCATACAGGATGTATGCGTTTGAATTGTCAGAGTTGAAGAAGAAATTGGAAGAATTACTTGAGAAGAAGTTTGTAAGACCAAGTGTATCGCCGTGGCGTGCTCCTGTGCTGTTAGTGAAGAAGAAAGATGGAAGTATGAGGCTTTGTGTTGATTATAGATAATTGAATAAAGTGACCATTAAGAACAAGTATCCGCTTCCAAAAATAGATGACTTGATGGACCAATTGGTGGATGCCCGTGTGTTTAGTAAGATTGATTTGAGGTTGGGTTACCATCAGATTAAAGTGAAGGATGAAGATATTCAGAAGACGGCTTTCAGAATTCATTATGGACATTACAAGTATTCGGTGATGCCTTTCGGTGTTACTAATGCGCCGGGAGTATTCATGGAATATATGAATTGTATCTTTCATACTTATTTGGATCGGTTTGTAGTGGTGTTCATTGATGATATTTTGATTTAGTCTAAGTCGGAAGAAGAGCATGCAGAGCACTTAAGAGTAGTATTACAAGTTTTGAAAGAGAAGAAGTTGTATGAAAAGCTGTCTAAGTGTGAATTTTGGTTAAAAGAGGTTAGTTTTCTTGGTCATGTGATTTCTGATAGTGGCATTGTTGTAGATCCATCGAAGGTTGATGTTGTGTTGCAATGGGAAACTCCAAAGTCAGCTACTGAGATTAGAAGTTTTTTGGGATTAGCTGGTTATTATAGAAGGTTTATCGAAGGGTTTTCTAAGTTGTCACTTCCGTTGACTAAGTTGACTTGTAAAGGTAGAGCTTTTGTATGGGATTTTCAGTGCAAAGAAAGTTTTACAGAATTCAAGAAGAGGTTGACGTCGGCTCCGATTTTGACGTTGCCTAATCCAGGATAGCCTTTTGGGGTGTATTGCGATGCTTCTAAGATGGGTTTAGGAGGTGTGCTTATGCATAATGGTAAGGTAGTTGCTTATGCGTCAAGGCCGTTAAGGAGTCATGAGAAGAACTATCCTACGCATGATTTAGAGCTTGCTACTGTTGTCTTTGCGTTGAAGATCTGGAGGCATTATCTTTATGGTTCTAGATTTCAAGTGTTTAGTGACCATAAGAGTTTGAAGTATTTATTCAATCAGAAGGAGTTGAATATGAGGAAATGAAGATGGTTGGAATTGTTAAAGGATTATGATTTCAGTTTGAATTATCATCCAGGAAAGGCGAATGTGGTAGATGATGCGTTGAGTCGAAAGACTTTACATATGTCAACAATGATGATTAAAGAGTTGGAATTGCTTGATCAGTTCAGAGATATGAGCTTATTTTGCGAGGTTACTCCGCAAAGTGTGATGTTGGGTATGTTGAAGATTAATAATGAATTTCTAGATAGTATCAGAGAAGCTCGGAAGTTGGATGTGAAACTGGTAGATTTGCTCGTTGGGATTAATCAATTTGAGAATAGTGATTTTAAGCTAGATGAGCATGGTGTGTTCAGATTTCTTAGCCGGATTTGTATTCCTGATGATGCTGAGATGAAGAAGATGATACTTGAAGAGATTCATAGAAGTAAGTTAAGTATTCATATAGGAGCTACAAAGATGTATCAATATTTGAAAGGTTTATTTTGGTGGCATGGGATGAAGAGTGATGTGGCTCAGTTTGTGTATGCATGTTTGACTTGTCATAAGTCGAAAGTTGAACATCAGAAGCCTGCAAGATTGATGCAACCGTTTGAAGTTCCAGAATGGAAATAGGATAGCATTTCAATGGACTTTGTGATAGGATTTCCTAATACTTTAAGACGACATGATTCGATTTGGGTGATTGTTGATAGGCTTACAAAGTCAGCTTATTTCATTACTATTAACATTAGTTTTCCAGTGTCGAAGTTGGCTGAGATTTATATCAGTGTGATTATGAAGTTGCATGGTGTTCCTTTGTGCATTGTGTCAGATAGAGATCCAAGATTTACTTCTGATTTTTGGAAGAGTTTCCAAGAAGCGTTGGGTTCTAAGTTGAGGTTGAGTTTAGCGTATCATCCTCAGACAGATGGTCATACTGAACTGGCGATTCAATCATTGGAAGATTTGCTGAGGGCATGTGTTCTTAAGCAGGGAGGTTCGTGGGATACTTATCTTCCGTTGATAGAGTTCACTTATAATAACAGTTATCATTCTAGTATTGGGATGGCACCTTTTGAAGCATTGTATGATCGAAGATGTAGAACTCTGTTATGTTGGCATGAATCTGAAGAAAGTGTAGTACTTGGACCTGAACTTGCTCGTGAGACTACTGAGAAGGTGAAGTTGATTCGAGAAAAGATGAAATCTTCACAAAGTAGACAGAAGATTTATCATGACAAGCGAAGGAAATATTTAGAATTCCAAGCTGGTGATCATGTGTTTTTGAGAGTTACACTTGTGACTGGTGTTGGGTGAGCATTGAAGTCTAAGAAGCTCACTTCTCATTTTATTGGAGCGTATCAGATTTCAGAGAGAGTGGGGAATGTTGCTTATAGAGTGTCTTTACCGCCTAATATTTCGAATTTGTATGATGTGTTTCATGTGTCGCAACTTCGGAAGTATATTTCAGATCCATCTCATGTGATTCATATGGACGATGTGCAAGTACGGGATAATCTTACGGTGGAGACGATGCCTGTACGAATCGCGAATCGTGAAATAAAGACTCTGAGGAGTAAAGAGATTTCCTTGGTTAAAGTGGTTTGGCTAGGAGCTGATGGTGAAAGCATGACTTGGGAGTTGGAGAGCAAGATGCGAGACTCCCATCCTAAATTGTTTGATTGAGGTAAATTTTTGAGGACGAAAATATTCTAAGTGGGGGAGAGTTGTAACGCCCGTAATTTAATTAATTATTTAATTAAATTATTTTTGGAATATTTGTGAAGATTTGTTATAATTAATTGGATTTAATTATTTTATGAAGTGGAAAAATAATATTAGAGGTATAATATTATTAAGTGGTGAAATAATATTAGAAGTATTATAATATTAGTTGATGTGGGTCTATTTTGAAGGAATAGAAGTAATAAGGGGGGCGCGGGGTGTTGGTTTTAAGCCCAATAAGGAATAATAGAATAATAGGGTTATTTTATTATTTATTATAAGAAATAGAAAGAAAGAAGCAGTAGAAAGAATAAGGATTTGGAAGAGAACGTGAAGCTGCTGGAAAAAGTGGAAAACGGAAACAACGAGAATTCAACCTGGAAATTATAGAGCGACCTTCAATATAAGGTAAGTGTGTGGTTCTAACTTTATAATTGGGTTCATGATGTTTGATATGTGGGGTTAGAGGTGATCGTTATTTTGTTCTTGAATTGGATGTATATGATGATGTATGATGAAGATTTTATGAATTTTAGATGAATAATGATGTCATGATGTTGTTTAATCGATGTAGTATCATAGGATAATGGTAGGTGATAATTTATCATGATTATAATAAGTTTGTAGGGTTAATAATATGATTCCCATAGTGAAAATGCAGAAGAAATCATGGAATTATGCAGGAGGAATCAGGATGTGTCAACCTAAAACTTGATGCGTCGATACATGAAGGTTGTAAGACTCAGGATGAATCGATACAAAAGAGGCTTGCATCAATACATGAGGGTTGAAAGACTCAGGATGAGTCGACCAGTGAGATGCATGTGTCGATACATATTGTGTATGAGGCCAGGATGAGACGATCCATAAGGAGGATGTGTCGACTCATGTTGTGCAGATGAAGCAGTACGCGTCGATCCAAAGGGTTTTGCGTCGACCCATAATGTCTGATTTTTGACAGATTCAGTTTTAAATTGTTGTAACCTGAGTTTTAGGATGATGTTTGAGACGCCGTTTGAAGCGTTGGATAGTTAATGCGGTGAACTTTATTCTAGAGGATTAAAATGATGAATAAGAAGCGTAATCCTAGTAGCCAATTTAGGATTTAAAATTACTTCCCATGTTGGTCATTGTGCTAGTTTTTAACAGAATGATGAATGTGAGATGTTTAGAGACTGTCGTTCAAATTATGGAAGTAGGATTAGTGACAGTAACGATGTATAATTTTATAATAACAGTATCGGCTACTGTAGCATTAATTTACAACTGAGTTGTTAGTGATATGTTGTCAATGAAGTTGTGTTTGATGATTCATAAGAAATAAATGATGTTTTATGAATTACTTTGATGATATGAGAAGTGGATGACGAGACGTTTGACATGTTGTTATTTTGAGATGTATTTTAAGATGTTAATTGAGATGTTTTGAGATGATTTGATATGTTGTTAACTTGGGTGTTGTTATTACATTCATGGTGGAGTCGCATACATTTCATTTTTTTGAGATGGAGCTTATGCTCGTTGAGATGGCCTGGATTGGCAAATTTTGAGATGAAGGTTATGCCTTGTTGATGCCTCTATTAATTGGCACATTTTTGACATGGGAGTTCTACTCTAATGGTACCACATGCATTTGCATAGTATTGAGTCGCATTAGATGATTGTATAAATAAGTGTATTTTGATGTTGATGAATGTGTACATGTGTTGTAATTGTTGTTGATTATGAGATGAGAAATGGTGATGTTATTGATCTAATTTAATATATTAATTATCATACGCTTTATTATATTGTTAGATATCTCACCCCTTTTGTTTTAATGTTTCCCTTATGTTGGTAACGTGCAGGTAATCGAGAGTGAAGGATGTATACCTTCAATAGTTCGAGTCAGTGTCATTGTTCTGATATGTAACACTCGGGGGGATGAACGCTTGCTGATTTTTTATTGCTGATTTTCAGTTGTTGAACCTTGAGTTGATTATTAATAAATATGTGAAGTTTCGAAGTTGCTGTTTTGTTGTTTAAAGATGTTATTGAGAATTCCGCTGCGTAGATGTTGATTTATCTGATTAAAGATGTTAAGTTGATGGTTCATCCAATGTTTGAAAAAGTGTTATATATCCACGATGAATGCAATAATTTTGTTAGAAGAATTTGTGACGTCCCGATTCGTTTGCATTATTGAATTTTATAACTCTGATTTATTTGTATAATTGCTTGGGGTAGAATTGGGGTGTTACATGTTGTGTAGCTCCTCAAATAGTTTCTTTTTGGTTTCGTCCAACCTTCGTTTGAGGCCTTATAGGATCGCCTTGTTTGCAGTCTCGCCTTCCCTGTTTGTTTGCGGGTGCTTGACGGATGTGAAATGTTGGATGATGCCCAACTTGGTGATAAACTCTTGAAAATTCCTGTCTATGAGTTGCGTCCCATTTTCGGTGATAATTTCTTTGGGTATGCCTAATAGGGAAAATATTTTTCTCTTTTATAAATAGAGGATGTTTTGCATTGTGATTTTGGCCACTGCCTCTGCTTCTATTCACTTTGTGAAGTAATCCACACCTACTATCAGATACTTGTTTTGGTTCAATCCTACCCGGAAAGGCTCGAGAATGTCCAGGCCCCACCAGGCGAAGGGCCAGGGGGAGAAAAAGGACTTGAGCTTGCTTGGAGGTGCTAAGTACATGTCCCTGTGGTGTTGTCATTTGTCACATTTATATATGTGCTTTTTGTCGTCGTGTTTCATGGTAGGCCAATAATATCATGCTCACATTGCTTTTCTGGCGAGGGATCCCCCCCTGGAGTTGGACGTTAATTCCTTCATGGATCTCGCGCAGGATGTGGGAGACTTTGGTTTCTTAGACACATTTGAGGAGGGGGTGGAGAATCCATATTATTTTGACAATAAGTAACTTTCCTACATACAGTAATTTGTATGAGTATCGCTTTAAGGGGCATAAAGTGTGCCATGCATGTTAATCTGATACATGTTATCACCAAGGGTACTAATCAAATGTCGAGAAACATGAATCAATAAAAGATCTAAAATTAATTGGCTTAAAATCTCATGATTGTCATATCTTGATGCATCAACTTCTATTAGTGGCTAGTTGTGGCATCTTTCCAAAAAAATGTAAGGGAAATTTTAACTAACTTGTTCTTATTCTTCAATGCTTTATGTGATAAAGTCATTGATCTAAAAAAATTAGATGAGTTAGAACATGAGGCTGTAATTATCTAGTGTCAGTTATAGATGAGTTTCCTTTTATCGTTTTTGACATTATAGTTCATTTAATTGTTCATCGAGTCAAAGAGACTAGATTTTATGGCCTAGTTTATTTAAGGTGGATGTATCCAGTGGAGCTATACATGAAGATCTTTAAAGGTTATATGAAAAAGCTTAAATGTTAACTGAATTTTTTTATGTAGTTATTCAAACACATTTGTATATATTGAATAATGTTGATTAATTTCAACCTTACTTATATGCACAAAAAACTCTTATTAAGAAAAATTCCCCCGAATGACTGAAATATGGTCCTTGACAATGCATAACAATAGTTTCATAAATTTGTTAAGTGAATGTATTTCTAATGATGGGAGGGAATCTGAGACAATTAAATGGATTTCATATATGTCTAAATTTAATGTAATAACTTTAACTCCATACAACATTAGTAAATTTAATTTCTATATAAAACCAAAGGGTGATCATAATACCATACAAAATAATGAGTTATGGTTGAGGCTGAATCCATGAAATTCTCTAGTACCAAAAATAAGAATTATTTAATGGCATCTAGATCGTACTTTGGAGTTATTAAAGAGATTTTAGAGATTAATTATGTTATGCTTAAAGTTCTTTTATTTAAATGTATGTGGTTTAACAGTAACAATGGTGTAAAAATTAATGTGTTGGGATGCACACTAGTTAACCTTTGTGAGACAACTTATATGAACAAAGCATTCATCATGGCATCCCAAGAAAAATAAGTCTTTTATGTTACTTATCCTTCTTACAATAGATGTTTAATTGTTCTCCAAGGAAAATTTGGTTGCTTTATCAATTTTCACCTTGGTTGTAATTCCCATCGAAACTACTATGGAAAAGCCATACCACAACGGTTGGAAAAGGGATACCATAATGTATGGCCACCCTTTGTGAGGTAAGGGGTGGTTGTATGTATATGGATTTCCATCATAGTCACTCGACCATGATAATAAGGCATGATGCATGTTATATATCACAACGGTTACTCTAAACAACCGTTGTAATATATATTTAGGTAATGGGTTCGAAACCCAGCAACAATGATTTATTTGGAATATAATTAATATTTCACTGTGATTATAATAAATAACCATTGTGGAAAGTATCATGAGTTTATTATATGATATATATATATTTCTTGTTTTTCCATACACCTCACTAAACAAATACAACCATTCAAATTGGTGAAGAAGAACATAATTTGAAAATTAAAGTATTCATGTAAAACAACTTAAACAAACAATCGTTTTTTGAATTGCATGAATTTCTTAACTCATATCTTGTTATTTAACATATAGAATATGTTTCAATAGCATAAGTCCTTCATAACATTGATTCCTTCTCTTCTAGTTTATTTTCAATAACATCAATTTATTGACTAAGTCTGTCTCATCATCGTCACTATCATGAGGATTGTGATGATGACTTATCATCGTAATAATCATGATGATAGTGATGATTATGAGGTAGACTTAGCCAATAAATTGATTTTATTCAAAATAAACTAGAAGAGAAAACATCGATGAAATGAAGGACTTATGTCATTAAACCATATTCTATATGTTAGAGATCAAAATATGAACTACGAGACAGATGCAATTCGAAAAATATAGATTAATCTAAGTTGGTTTTCAAATCTAACTTTATTTTCATATTATAATTTTTTAAGTCAATTTAAATGAATGCAAACAATCTTCATAAGAAATTAAAGAAGAAAACATTTCTAAGTCACAAGAAATTTATTTCTTGCGACTTAGCAATGTTTTGTTCTTATTCTGAGAATATTAATCAACAACATCAACACACAACAACATTTATCAACAAAAAAAAAACATAATACAACATAAAATGTTTCATGAACATACATTTTATTAGAAAAGATTCGTTGAATAGAGCTTCCACAATAACCAAAGTATGTGTTTTGTGTTCTACTTTGTGTTGTTGTATACTTCTTGTATTGTTTATCCATAGTAACACAAATCATATATAAACCATAGTCAATGTATGCACTTTTTTAAGGTGGTTTTATTCATTCACTTGCCCTATAATTCAAAAAACATAAACAATATGACATTAACAACACGCATGGAACATTTACAACAAAAAAATGCGAATATCATATCAAATGTAAAAACCTATTTAATAAGAACTATGAAAAATTGGAGAAATTGATTACCTTTAAGTTTGAAGAAGCTTATGAGACGTGTTCGCTGCACGTAATAGGGAGATATTAGAGTTTTGTTTTGAGAAAAATGGAAGAAAACTTATGAAGAAGAATAAAGATAAAGCTTTGTGTTCGCTGCGTTTCAAATTGATTACTTTTAAGTTTGAATAAGCTTATGAGTAGGAGTTTGCTGCATATGAAAGAGAGAGATGTTAGTGTTTTGACATGAGAGTGACACTTGTGTGTGTGTGCGTGTGCGTGTGTGTGCGTGTGCGGCGATAACAAGTAAAACATAATTACAACGGTGTCAATTATAAACTTTGGTGATAAATCATTTTATCTTATTATATTTATTATAGTATAGTGACAATCGCTTTTTGTAACGAAAAGAAGAAAAAAATATTGGTGTGGGAAATTAAAGCAACTAAACTTCAATATACCACAACAATTAGGTCACTGGATCGTAATTAAATTTATTTAATAAATAATTAAAAAATTCAGACACACATAAATGAGATATTACCATGATTAACACGAAGTCCATCACGATAATATGTTACGAAAGATTTTTTTATAGTATTGCGAGAGGAAAAGTTAGATTTTCGTTCCGACACAGCATTTTAATTTTGATGTTGTTGGTAATGGCACCCCGAAATGTTTCACTTTTCACTTCGAATGGAAGTGGCCCGAGAGGAAAGTCGTGAACTTTCCATTACACCATATGTTGCTTGTAAAATTCCTTTTTCAACCTACGTGTAATGTGTTTTTCATATTAGTGTGGGTAAATGCTTGGATTTTGATTTATTTGGGTTCATGATAATAAGTCGTGGTAGATTTTACAAGCACATTTGGTGTTTGATGCATGTTCCACTATTTTCTCTCTATTTTCATTTAATTAATGAATTCTTCATGTTATTGTGTATGGATCCTTGAACTTGATGTTTGATGCAAATGGTATATGGTATGATTACATTTGTTTTATAATGTATAACACCTTATTTTTCTGTCGATAATTTAATAAAATCAGAGTAAATTAATTCATAAAATAAAATACTGAAAATATGATGTCACATCTTTATACATCATACATGCTCATATAAAGAGATATGTAATACATAGTCATTTATTCACCACGTCTAAAATTCGTTACATTTATTTGCAGCGGAAAAACATCATTAAAAATCATTCTCAACATAAGCAATAGTTATCACAATTCAAAACCTAAAGTAAAACATTAATTAAAATTCAACAAAACGGAGTTCTACAATAGTTTACTCTCATCATAACAAAACAAACGCAAACCCCCAAGTGTTACGTATGAGAACTGACACTGACTCAAGCCACACAAAATGAGGCACTTTTCAGTGAGTCTCTGCCTCGAGCTACTTCAGATCATCTGCACGTTATTCACGTAGAGGCAACATTCAAATAGAAGGGGTGAGATATCACGAAAATATAATAATTTATATAATCATAGGTATACAACAGATATATCATGCAAGATTCCAATATAACCTATCATTAATTATGATTCATCATGATTATATAAGTACATACATAATGTATCATCACTCATCATCATTATCATGCAATACATCGTGCAAAACAATCGAATCATTTATACAACATCATCTTACTCAATTGCAATACAACTCATGGCACATTAGTCAGCGATATACACAAATAGGCATCAATGTTGGTAAAATAATTAGCTACGTTTCAATTTATTTTTATAGGATAGAAAATAATATTAGCTTTCCAACGGTCCAAACAGCGCGTCAAACGGATACTCGATTCAAATTATATAAATTCTTAAAGTTTTTAAAACAACTGTCAATTTAGTGTAGTAACTGGTTACTTCACCGGGTAACTGGTTACTTCACTCTCTAGAGGCCATGTTACGCAAATTTTCAATGAGGTAACGAGTTACTTCACCAGGTAACCGGTTACTTCACTGAAAACAGTGAAAAATATGATTTTTAAGCTACGAAAATGCTTCTTTTCCAAAAAAAAATCTAATGTAACCGGTTATTATCCGGAGGTAACCAGTTACCTAGCTATTACAGAGCCAAAATCAATATTTTTCCTGCTATACGATTTCAACATTCTCCACCAAAGTTAAGTTTTGTAAGCATACTAAAACAATTAAATTTATGAAATCATCAACCCACATCATACACAACAATTCTAATCAAATTACCAAACCAATTCAATCGAATACAACTATCAGTTTCACAAAACAATCTACACCAAAAACCTAACATTATATATCATCATCTACCCACAGTTATACCACCTATTAGAGAGTCAAAACCCCACGCTTACCTTGGATTTTGGTATATTCTGGACTCCTACAGTGAACCTTCTTTCCCTAGCCCTTTCCTCTTCTTCTATCTTCTACAGTGTTCTCTGTTATTTTTCTATGTTGTATTTCCTCTTCTCTATTATCCTCTCTCTTTTTATTCCAAGGGACCCTAAATCATAATATCAATCTTATCCTTCCGAATTAAATAAATAATCATCTAAATAACTACAAAATAATAATAATTCTATTATTCTACTAATAATTATATTTAATTAATATACTATGGTATTAAATCTAATATTTTAATCCAAATAATGCTAATAACTAGTTATCTCTCTAGACCTCATGTTTCTACACTTTTGGTAATACACCCATATCACATTAACTTCTATAATTTCTAAGGCTTCCAAGTCCCAACAAATGCATAACAACATATCAAAAGATTCAATAAGGCGTATAAATACATCCCATCACCTAATGAATTTAAATAAAATAATTCCAACGAAATCGGCGTATTACAACTCTCCCACACTTAAAAGGATTTTATTCATCAAAAATTTACTTGATACTACCATATCAGGATACGACTCTCGTATCCTTATTTCCAACTCCCATGTCACGTTTGGCATCATTTCAGATGCCACTAACCCATATCCTACATAGTCAACCACCATAATCCCACAAGATTCATTCCTACCGGGTTATGAATGCATTAATTCATCTAACTCCTTGTCCCGTCACTATAGGATGAAAATTCTATCACTTCATTCCACAACAATGTCATCGTAAACACATAAAAATAAACATAATATTGACAATGTTGACACGTACATCAGTACCAGAATGCTACGTCTCACCAATCGAACATGCAAATCAATACATTCTATTGATATGTCAGCAACCCAAATAATATACAAACCCTTCACATATCACTTCCATTATGGAATTTCCATTGGTTTGTATCGTTCCCTTGGGCCTCTGATGTTTAACCTTCGACACCTAACAAGTCATATACACATAACTAATTGCGTCATA
Organism: Vicia faba; assembly: GCA_948472305.1. NCBI lineage: Eukaryota > Viridiplantae > Streptophyta > Magnoliopsida > Fabales > Fabaceae > Vicia > Vicia faba. The sequence continues at coordinate 1,220,034,217 of OX451739.1, read as the reverse complement.
TCACGCTTCAGCTGCGCCACCCTGATCATTCCACCTTAAAATCATGGTCTTCATCTTGACTTCCATCAACTATCAGATCTACAAGTTTCATGTCTATATTTTGTCTTTCTTTAATATCAACTAGAAAATAATTGTTCACTTCTGGTATACTCATCCTTCTACTTTGCGGCATTAGCTCGCATACAAACTTAAGTCTCTGAACTGTTCAATAATTTCCAACTCATTCATAGCTATTTTCCTATTAGTTTCATGGGAACTAGTGAACGACTATTCTCTTGATAGAATGTCAATCACTATACACACTATCAAGTTGGCAAGACCAGTCTATCCCATCCAATATGATCCCCTCTACTATCAATAAGAGATTGAGGGTGATTAGTTCCTCAATTTGTCAATAGATAACCGACAACCATATTAGAGCATAAACCATCGTTACCAAACTATAATTGCGTTCCTTTAGAATTTATGCTCAAATTCACCTAAAGCGCCAAGGTCCAATAACCTTCTTTGAGGTTTACATATTCTTCCATAATTTCTTTCTCATTTGTTCTCGTTGACGAGACACCATCACCCAAATACATTACAAAATCTTCTTCACACTCACTTAGCATCCCACAAATGTTAAGTATCCTCCAACTCAAGAATGATAATATACCAAATACATTATAATTCATTTTGTTTCAATTAACGTCTTTATCCATGTAGAGGGCTCCAACCACATTCATACATCCTTCCTTTTCTTTTAAATCTAACAACATCAAAGATCCATATAATTTCACACTTGAATCTCATTCCAATCATAATATTAATAATACCATCCCCACATCTCGGTTGGTGATAGAAACTCTCCGAATTCTCCTTGACACATGTCGATACTTTGCCATCACAAACATGATTCCAATCTCTCTTGAATTTATTTTTCTTTTACCATTGCTTTTCTTTTCCTAAAAAATTATCTCCCCTGAAATCATTCTTAATCGGCATAAGATGCATCTCCATGCGCTCCTTGTAACGCTCGTAATTTAATTAATTATTTAATTAAATTGTTTTTGGAATATTTGTGAAGTTGTGTTATGATGATAGTTGAATAAGGGTTGGAAGAAGAGAACGTGAAAGGTGTTGGAAGTAGTGGAATAATATTAGAATGATAATATTATTTTATGTGGGCTTGTTTTAAAGGAATAGAATTAGTAAAAAGGGGGTGTATTAGTTCTAAGCCCATTAAGGTATAAAGAGAATAATAGGTCATTTTGTTATTATTATAAATAATAGAAAAGAAGAAGCAATAAGAAGAATAAGGGTTGGAAGAAGAGAACGTGAAAGTTATTGGAAAAGAGGCAGAACGGAAATTCAACCGGAAAATTATAGAGCAACCTTCAATCCAAGGTAAGGGTGGGGTTCTGACTCTATAATAGGGTTTATGATGATTGGTTTATGGGATTATATGTGAAAGTGTTGTTTTGTTCATGATTGAATTATATGTTGTTATATGATGAGAATTGATGATTGTAAGATGAATGATGATGTCCCAATGCTGTATATTTGATGTAGAATTATAGGATAACTGTAAGTAATGATTATCTATGATTAGAGGATGTTTTTAGGGCCTAAAGTATGGAACTCGTAGTGAAAATGCAGGGAAATCGCAGTCAATATCCATGACAGAGAAGTATGTGTTGACCCAAAGGTTATGTGTCGATACAAGAATGAAGTTAGACTCATAATGAGTCGACACAAAGGAGTCATGTGTTGATACATGAGGACTTTCAGACTCAGGATGAGTCTATACGTAGGAGCACGTGTGGATACATGCAGTGCTGGAGACTCAGGATGAGTCAATACAAGAGAGTATGCATCGACTTATGTGCTGTGTTAAACATAGTATGCATCGACCCAAGGCCTTATGCATCGATCCATGTTGTCTGGTTTTGGCAGAATCAGTTTGAGAAGGCTGTAACTTGAGTTTTCGGACTCCGTTCGAGGTGTCGTTCGAAGCGTTGAGTAGCTAAAGAGATGAACTTCATTCTTAAGGATTAAAATGAATAATAGGAGGGATGATCCTAGTACCTGAAGTAGGATTTGAATTGATTTCCGTGTTGATCGTTATGTTGATTTTTATGAAGAATGATGAGGATGATATGATTATAGATTGTTGTTTGGGTTGTAATAGTAGGATGAATGATGATAATGATGTAGTATTAATGAATAGTAATATGTAGAGGTCTAATGATTTAGAATTAAGCCTTTGATGAGTAATTAATTATAGGCAATATTATTGCTGTAGGCCTACGGCCAATGTTGCGAGATTGACGAATTGCTTTTGTAATGTTGTTGTGGCTGAATTGCTTTGAAATATATGCTGTATGTATATATGATGTTTGATGAATTATGATGTTGATATATGATGTTGATGAAAGATGTTGATATGCCTCTAAGAATTGGCAGCTTTTAAGATGTAGGCTTTTGGCCAACGATGATGTTTGTGTTGAGATGTTGTTAATTACGATGTTGTCATTACATTCATGATTGTGTCGCATACATCGCATTTTAAGAAGGATCTTATCCTCGTTAACATGGCCTGTATTGGCGAATATTAAGATGAAGGCTTATGCCTTGTTGATGCTACTATTTATTGGCACATTTTTAAGATTGGATTTCTGCTCCAATGGTACCACATGCATTTGCATAGTATTGAGTCGCATCATATGATTGCATAAATAAGTTGTGAATTGATGTTATGAACGTATATTATATTTGGTATTTCTGTTGCGACTATTGTTGATTATAAGATGAGAAGTGGTAATGTTATGTGATCTAATTTAATATATTAATTATCATACGTTTTATTATATTGTTAGATATCTCACCCCTTCTGTTTGAATGTGACCCTTACGTTGGTAAGGTGTAGGTAATCGAGAGTGAAGGTTGTATACCTTCAGTAGTTTTAGTCAGTGTCATTGCTCTGATATGTAACACTCGGGGGGATGAACGCTTTTTACTTTTGATTGTTTATTATTCAGTTGTTAAACTTTAAGTTGATTATTATTAAAATTGTGTTGTTTGAAGTTGTTGTAACAATGATAAATATGTTATTAAGAATTCCCGTACGTGGATGTTAAATTGTTGGTTTAAGAGACTAAATTGCTATGCTGATGGTTCATCCGTAGTTTTAAAGTGTTATATATCCATGATGAATGAAATGAATTTTTAATGATGAATTTGTGGCATCCCAATTCATTTTCATGAATAATTTTATAACTCTGATTTATTTATATAATTTACGGGTAGAATTGGGGTGTTACACTCCTCCAATACCTTTACATCATTACTAATACCAACATATCATTCATTAACAACATATCGTTCTTGACCTGGTCTCAAAAAAACTGCGATAATAATTAGTTAAGCCCAAGAAGCCTCTAGTCTCTGTAATTGCCTTCAGAGCCTCCCAACATAGCACTACATCTACTTGGGACGGATCCATAGTTACATCACCCGAATTAGCATTCTCAAGAAAAACCATCTTTTAAGACCATAATGTACACATTGACAACTTAGCATAAAGTTTCCTCTTTTTCGACTCTAAAATTACATCAGGACGTTCAACATGCCTTTATTATGACTGAGATTAAATCAGAATGTCTGTAATAAACACCTTAACAAACTGATCCATATATTTGTAATGCATATACTGAGTTCTAAAATTTTTCCTCTAACTATTCTCATCCTTCACCCGAATCTGAAGGTAACCTAACCTCAATTAAGTTATGCTGAAGACATACTCGCCTACCAGTTGAACCAATAAGTCATCAATCATTTGAAATGGATGTTTATTTTTAAATAAATACTTAAATCAACTGTCTAAGTTCAACACATGACTTCATACTACCATCCTTCTTCTTTACTAACAACAGTGGAGCTCCCAAGTGATATGCTCGGTCTTAAAAATCTATTTCTCCACACATCTTCTAATAGCCTCTTCAATTCTTCCAATTCTAAAATTGATATTCTGTATGGTGCCATAGGAACAAGTTTGACACCAAGAACGAGATCAACAACAAACTCTGCCTTTCATCCAACATTACCATGTGACAAATAATTTACTTCCAGGTGTTTGAACTATTTTTAAAATAGATTTCATTACTCTAGCTTCCTAACACCTAAAAAGAAACTCGAATCTGAGCTATGGTTTAAAAGTTATAAATTTTTGAAGTTTTGATAAAATTCCCGATATAGCAAAGTGACGGGTTACAATATCCAAGTAACCAGTTACTTGCTGACATAATCACTTTTTCTACAATTTTTTACATGAAAAATAGTTTTTCTCTACATCTGAAACCTCATTCTTCTTACAATTCCAAAGACACATTAATTGGTCAAAACTCTATTTTTAAAACACCAAAAACTCCAATTATTTTCACAATACCATCCATATCTTTGAGTTCTGACTCTGACTTGCAATTTACAATTACACAATAATATTAATAACCTTCAACAATTACCTATATGACGCCATAACAAAATTTACAGAAATTCCTCGCTCTATCATCACTCGAAATATTGTTCTCATACACAAGTCATCAATTATGAAACATATAGCAACATCAAGTTTACACTCTAGAGGCCAGTCACAAATATCCTCAGGAAAACATTAAGAATTATACACCCTTGGCATATACTAACCGACAACATGAATTCGCAAAATGTTTAGAGAGAAGAATATGCAGCGACTCCATAACATAATTCGAAGCACTTGGTTTAATTGCGAATCATTTATCCTCAAGAGTAACCTCAAGTTAATCTAACATATTTCTCTAATGACAAGTCACAATTATTCGCAGAAAGAAATTAGGACTCACACATAATTGGCACATCATTAGCCATAACATCACCCTCCAATCCTAGAGATGCGAACAACACAATTACCTGATCGTTCCCTCTTAAGGACCCTTCGACCTAGCCGCTAGACATTAATCTTGAATCCATACAACATTTGGAATTAGGAAATAACACAATCAAACCAACATTTACACTCCTATAATCCATAGCACAATGAACCAATCGTTCGCACCTTGCAACCAAAACTTCTATGAGAAGGAAGATCTTCTCCCCCGTTCTTATTTCAATTTCCCTCCTGTAACAAGTGATTAGAAAACAAGAAAGTACTAACAGTTTTTCACACACATGTTGCGTACTAAGGAACAAAACAACGACAATATTCAGTTGTCATACTACAGACTCAACAACTTGGTCAGACGGACAAACCTGCTCTTATACCACTAATGCAACACCTTATTTCGACGATGGTAATTTAATAAAATCATAGTAAATGATTTCATTAAATAAAACACCAAAAATAGGTTTCCACATCTTCATACATTATACATTCTCATATAAAGAGATACATAACACATATTAATTTATTCTTCACGTCCGAAATTCGTTGCATTTATTCACAGTGGAAAATAATCATTAGAAATCATTCTCAACATAATTAATAGTTTTAAAAATTAAAAACTTAAAGTAAAACATCAATTAAAATTCAACAAAATGGAGTTCTATAATAGTTTACTCCCATGGTAATAAAACAAACGAAAAACCCCCAAGTGTTACGTATTAAAGCTGACACCGACTCAATCCACATAAAATTCACTATTGTGTTCTAATTTGTTTTTATAGGATAGAAAATAATTTTAGCATTCCAACGGTCCAAACGAGACGTCAAACGGACACCCGAGTCAAAAGTTATAAATTTTTAAAGTTTTGAAAAAAACTGTCAGCTTCAGTGAAGTAACGGGTTACTTCACCAGGTAAGGGGTTACTTCACCCTCCAGAGGCCCTGTTATGCAGATTTTTAATGAGGTAATGGGTTACTCACCATATAAACGGTTACTTCACTAAAAATAGTGAAAAGTATGATTTTTAAGCTACGAAAATGCTTCTTTTTCAAAAAAAAATTCTTATGTAACTGGATACCATCCTAGGGTAATCGGGTACCTCGCTGATACAGAGCCAAAATCAATATTTTTCCTGCTATGTGATTTCAACATTCTGAACCAAAATTTAGTTTGGTAAGCATACTAAAACATGTAAATTTATGCAATCATCAACCCACATCATACACAACAATTCTTATCAAATTACCAAACCAATTTCATCAATTCAATAAAATAAAACTATCAATTTCACAAAACAATCTAAACCCAAAACCTAACGTTCAATATCATCATCTAATCACAATTATACCACATATTAGAGAGTCAAAACCCCACCCTTACCTTTGATTTTGGTCTATTCTTGACTCCTACAGTGAACCTTCTTGCCTTTGCCCTTTCCTCTTCTTCTCTCTTCTACGGTGTTCTCTATTAATTATTTATGTTGGTTTTCCTCTTCTCTATTATCATCTCTCTTTTTATTCTAAGGACCCCTAAATCATAATATCAATCTTGTCCTTCCCAATTAAATAAATAACCATCTAAATAACTACAAAATAATAACATTTCTATTATTCTACAAATAATTCTATTTAATTATTATACTATGATATTAAATATAATATTTTAATTCCAATACTGCTAATAATTAGTTATTTCTCTACATCTTCTATTTCTACACTTTTGGTCATACACCCATATCACCTTAACTTCTATAATTTCTAAGGCTTCCAATTCCCAACTAATGCACAACAACATATCAAAAGATTCACCAACGCCTATAAATACATCACATCATCTAATTAATTTAAATAAAATAATTCCAACAAAATCGGGGTGTTACAACAGTCCCCCACTTAAAAGGATTCTCGTTCTCGAAAATTTACTTGATACTAACATTTCGATTTGATTCTTGCATCCTTCTTTTTACATCCCATGTCACGTTTAGCATCACTTCAAATACCACTAACCAACATCCTACATATTCAACCACCATAATCCCATAAGATTCATCGCTACCGGGTTATGAATGCATCAGTTCATCTCACACCTTGTCCTGTCACTCTAGGATATAAATTCTATCACTTCATTACACAGCAATATCGTCGTAAGCACATAAACATAACCATAATATTGACAATGTTGAGACATACACCTGTAACAGAATGCTACGTCTCACCAATTGAACATGCAAATCAATACATTCTATTGACATGTCAGCAACATGAATGATATACAAACCCTTCACCTTTCACTTCCATTCGGGAATGTCCACTAGTTTGTATCGTTCCCTTGGGCCTCTGATGTATAACCCTCGAATCCTAACAAGTCATATACACATAACTAATTGCATCATATCACGCTTCAGCTGTGCCACTCTGATCATTCCATCTTAAAACCATTGTCTTCGTCTTGACTCCCATCAACTATCAAATCTACAAGTTTCACATCTACCTTTTTACTTTCTCTAATATAAACTAGAACATCATTTTTCACTTCTGGTATACTCCACCTTCCACTTTGTGGCATTAGCTCGCATACAAACTCAAGTCTCTGAATTGTTCAATAATTTCCAACTCGTTCATATTTATTTTCCAATTAGATTTACAGGAACTGGTGAATGATTATTCTCTGGATAAAATTTCAATCACTATACACACTATCAAGTTGGCAAGACCAGTCTATCCCATAAAAAATATGATTTCGTCTACTATCAACAAGAGATTGAGGGTGATCAGTTCCTCAATTTGTAAATAGATAGCCGACAACCATATTGGAGCATAAACCATCGTTACCAAACTATAATTGCGTTCCTTTAGAATTTATGCTAAAATTCACCAAAAGCACCAAGGCCCAATAATCTTCTTGGAGGTTTGCATATTCTTCCATAATTTCCTTCTCATCTGATATCGTCAATGAGACACCATCGCCAAAATACATTACAAAATATTTTTCACACTCACTTAGCGTCACACAAATGTTAAGTATCCTCCAACTCAAGAATGGTAATATACCAAATACATCATAATTAAGTTTGTTACAATTGATGTCTTTATCCATGTAGAGGGCTCCAACCACATTCATACATCCTCCGTTTTCTTTTAAATCTCATAACATAGAGGATCCATATACTTTCACATTAAATCTCATTCCAATCGTAATCTCAATAATACCATCCCCACATTCCGGTTGGTGATAGAAACTCTGCAAATTCTCCTTGACACATGTCGATACTTTTCCATCACAAACATGATTCAAATCTCTCTTGAATTAATTTTTATTTTACCATTGCTTTTATTTTCCTAAAAAATTAAATCCCCAGAAATAATTCTTAATAGGAATAAGATGCATCTCCATGATCCTCCAATACCTTCACATCATTACTAATACCAACATCTCATTCATTAAAAATATCTCATTCTTGACCTGGTCTCAAACAAACTACGATACTAATTAGTTAAGCCCAAGAAGCCTCTAGTCTCTGTAACCGACTTCAGAGCCTCCCAACATAGAACTACATCTACTTGGGATGGATATATAGTTACCATCACCCGAATTTGCATGCTCAAGAAAATCCATCTTCTAAGACCATAATCTACACTTTGACAACTTAGCATAAAGTTTCTTCTTTTTCGACTCTGAAATTCACATTGGGACGTTCAACATGCCTATATATTGGATGAGATTAAATCAGAATGTTTGTAATAAACACCTCAATGAACTAATTTGTATATTTTTAATGCATATACTGAGTTCTAAAAGCTTTTCTCTAACTATCCTCATCCTTCACCGGAATCTGAAGGTAACTCAACCTCAGTTCAGTTATACTGAAGACATAGTCGCATACCAATTGAACCAATAAATCATCAATCATTTGAAGTGGATGTTTATTTTTTAATCAATACTTAAATCAAATGTGTAAATTAAACACATGACTTCATACTACCGTCCTTATTCTTTACTAACAATATTGGAGCTCCCAAGTGATACGCTCGGTCTTATAGATATCTTCAGGAAAACGTCAAGAATTACACACCCTTGGAAATTCACTAACTAACACCTTGATCTGGAAACATGTTTAGAGAGAAGAATTTTCAGCGACTCCATAACATAATTTTAAGCGCTTGGTTTAAATGTGAATCATTTATCCTGAAGAGTAACCTCAAGTTAATCCCACATATCGCATTAATGACAAGTCGAAATCATTTCGGGAAAGACATCAGGACTCACACACAATTGGCACATCATTAGCCATAACATCACTCTCCAATCCTAGAGATGCGAACAACACAAGTACCAAATCATTCCCTCTCAAGGACACCTCGACCTAGGCGCTAGCCATTAATTTTGAATCCGTACCTGTTGCACCCCAAAATTTTCCCTCACATTTCACAAGGGATCATCCTGGATCCCAAGTTTGCTTCTACCAAGTTTCCAAGCTTTGAACTACAAATTTTCCAAGAAAATCAATCATAAGGGCAAAATGGTCATTTGCACACTGAAAAGTCAAACTTTGACTTTTGGATCAAAATCAAGCTTCAAGAATCATATTTCATCAAGACACGTTGAAATATGAAGTTTTGCTTCATCAAAATCCAAGAGGTCGAAATTCTAAATACTTAGAAAATATGACAAATTCAGAACTTCTGACCAGGTTAGAACCATAACGCTCAGCAAATTCTGGATATTCTCAAGACAAAGTTTAGTCAGAACTTCTGGGCAAGTTTTGACAAAAGCTCAGTCAGAGTTTTCCAAGGTAATTCAAAGAAAGTTTAAAGAGCGTGCTGCAAGCTTTCTAGAAAGTCTGAAAGCTCCTTCAGAACATGCTGGAGCCAGAAGATAAGAGGATCATAAGATTGGATGCTACGCTAAAGCAGAACTTCAGATCCAGAACTAAGCCTTGGTGTAGAGTTTCACGTTGCCGAATTTTTGGTTGTGATAAGTCTCATCATCATTTAATGCTCATTAAATGCTCACAACCACCTTCCGAGTCTTTATCCAAAGGATTTTCACCATGTGTACCTCTACAGTCTTGGGATATCAACTTTACTACTAAGCCAATGCTTTGCTTCTTGCTTTTCCTTGATTCCTATTGACAACCACCATGCTTGCTTTAAAAACAAGGAAGCGATTCAGCACATGAAGCCTATATTCAATATTTTGGTCAGAACTTAACCAGATCCCAAAACCTTGTTTATACAACCTGCTGCTGACCTATGACCAATAGCTGGTTCAGCCTACGCCTGCATCCCATGATTGCACCAAACTAGCATACAAAGATTATGATGAAAAATCAAAGGAAGAGGATTCCAAAACAGGTTCAAATCCCATTTGTTTCCCCCCCAAAATCACAGCAAATTCATCTATAAATACTTGGCTCAATCACACGTTCAAGGGGTTGGTTTTTGGAGAGAGGTTAGAAAAAACGAGAGAAAACAAAGTTGTTGAAATCTTCATAAAAATCTAGATTTCTCATACACAAAAAAAAAACCTTTGAACCAAAGAACTTGGCACCACCACTCCTCCATTCTCTTGCTGACTCAGAACATCCAAAGGCATCCACTCAAAGCTCCAAGCACGTTCCAGGTAAGTCTTTCTGACTTTAATTGCTTTTCATTATAAACATCATTAACATGTAAATATCATAGTATTAATGTTGGTACATATCATTGTATGAATAGAAAGACTATGGATCAGAACTTCTAGAATAATGCTAGGCTCAGACTTATGATTGGAACTTCTATGACTTGTGGTGCTGTGATCATTCTGATTTGCTGAACTGAATAAATTACTGATGTGTTGATTAAGAGTTGAAACATAACACATAACTTCTATTTTTTCACTCACTGTTCTAACACAACATAGAACTTCTGAGTTCTCCTCACATGTCAAATACATTGAACTTCTAATGTTTCCGTCAGCTATTTTAAAACACTATGAGTTTCTGATTTTCACATGTTGACAATACAGAACTTCTGACTTTTGGTTCACTGGATGAACACCATCCAGAGCCTATGTGTTTTCCCTCTAACATTTCTTGCAGGACCTCAGAGTTTACCAGTCTAGAACTTTTGATCCCACGGACGTCTCCTGTTGAGTCACAACGCTCTTGGCTTTAGAACTTTTGATCCTAGTTGTTCTGCTTACAGCAACACGCTGTTTCTACCTTGCATTGATTTTCCTTTTCATCATTTTTAATATTAACATAAAAACTTAAAAATATTTTCCTTTTAATTTATTTCCTTAAGACAAAAACATTTTCTAAACAAGTCCATTTCCTTTTACATTCTTATACATTTCAATATGGTTTTAATAATAACTTAGGACTTATGTTTACTTGCAATCCCCATTCGTACTATGTACCCTCATCCCCTAAATATTGTATTAACGTAGAATTTCATTTTTCGCAATTTATTATTTTCCTTATACTGTATAGTAATTAGGCGTGTATGTCAAGACAAACCAACAAGTAGACCACCAAAAATCAAATACAAATGCATGTAATCAAACACACATGCACCCTTAGGGTAATCTCACTTTTTGCATAAAAATGGCCATGTTATGCGTGTGGGATGTCTTAGCACAAACAAATCGAAAAATACAAGATCATAGTCCCTCGATGACGCTATCAAAGTTGCCTTTCCAAATGATCTTAGTCCCTAAAGAAAGAGTGCTAAGTCATCTCACAACATTGCTATCATGGTTATACGATGACCCAATGCCCGTCCCTTCACATCCAACGTTGGGGATTCCTACCAAATCAATGGTAAGGTAGCAACATCTAAAGGAGTAGGAAAAGCATATCGAAGACCTTTCGAGTAGGTAGGTTCGCTCTCAGTTACTCGCTTGCTCATAAAAAACGTTTTTTACACTTACACTTTCATCTTTGAACTATTTTCGAAACAAACACTTTGTATGTGTTCTTATAGAAACGAGAATCAATACAAAGTTACATTTTAAAAATACTTTCAAAAAACACATTTCACAAACACTCCTTTGAACTATTTTCTAAACAAACACTTTGTACGCGTTCTTATAGAGACGAGAACCGTTACAAAGACGTTTTCAAAATACTTTCAAAAACACACACCACAAGCACATTCAAATAAAAGCAAGTGATCTAGCAACTAACTAAGAGCCCATGGAAAACCATGGATGAAAAGGGTGCTAATACCTTACCTTTTCATAATCTACCCCCGAACTCAAAAACATATTTAAAGGTCTTTCCTGTGCTTTTTTGCCTTTCCTTATTGGATAAAAGAAAAGTCGGTGGAAGTTCTTCCACCGCATCACAGAACTGGCAACTATGCTGGGGATATTATTTTAAAAGTGGGTTTAGCTTAGGGCTAGATCACCTTTATTTGCTTACATTGTTTGATTTGTTTGCTTTACATTTCGGTTCCTTGTTTGGGTTTGTTTTAAATCCTACACTCGGATTTGGAGGAACCTTTTAGGTAAGTAGCAATAAACTGTTAGGGAACTGTGCTGCGTATACCGACATGGTTGAAGCAGTAGCTACGTTGATGTGGAACTTTGGTTGGTACCAGTAACCCTTGAGTTAGTCAAGGAGAGTACGGGGCCTCCGCGTGGTGTCGTGAAGCATCAACTGACCTTAGAACCTTACTTGACCAACTTAGCCATTAGGCAGTAGTGAGATAGCCGGTTTCGGTGTAAAGTTGAAAATTGGTTGATACTCGATGCTACATTCATTGAGACTTAACCCTTGAGTTTTGTTCGGTTGCGAGTCAATTGATTATTGAACGAAGATTGTGGGAAAGGTCAGTGATATTGAGATCCCTTAGATCCCGGTTACTATTATCTCGGACATGTTGAGCCAACTAAACTTCAAGAGGGTACTTACCTACAAACTCCATGCAAGCCTAAACCTAAGGGCTTTTCTGCTTTGTGTGAATATGATTATTTGTATATACACTTGCTTACCTCACATATTTGTACATAACATCATAACATCATACCATAGCATTTTCAATAACCATTTCAAGGATCTCGTGGGTATTTGATGCAGGTTGTGATGAACCAAACGTCTAGCAAGGGGGAGGGGGATTTATTTTCCTCTGACCAAACGCCGTCAAAGATCAAGTACAACAAACTTGAGTCAAGGGATATGACCCACTTGATATGGTGAGCCTAATCCTCGTGGAAGGACATCCACCGATGCAAAGTTCTACAATCAAAGATGTTGATCAAAATTCAATCTCTAACTTTTTCTTGTGTTTAACCCGCAAGATCCTTGAAAACATGCATCCACATATCATGCATCATATCATGACAGGTTTCTCCCATACATGTCTCCTTATCTTCCTACTGGTTATTTTAGTAAGATGGATATGGAACAAACGATGAAAGATCTCCAAGCTCAAAACGCTCAATTCCAACAAATGTTTCTGGCTATGGCTAAAGGGAAAGAGGATCTGAAAGCTCTCCTTCTCAAAGACAAGAAGAAAAAGCCCAAGAAGTAAATAAGCATCCTGATCTTGGGAAGAAGACCTAGAAGACCAGTCGAGAGAGCTCTAGATCTTTCAACTCCATCCAACATGGGGGATAATCATGAAGAAGACAACAGTCTGGAGAATGATGAAGCTGAAGCTGACTACTCTGAAAAACAATATCCTCCCACTGATGACAAGTAGACACAGTTGGAGGATCGCCTCAGTGCTATGGAGATTCAACAGATACCTGGCTTGAATTTAGGAGACATGAGTTTGGTTTCTGGAGCGGTCATCCCGCCAAAGTTCAAAATCCCTACTTTTGCCCTGTACGATGGAGTCTTTTTCCCTAAGATGCACTTAAAGTCTTATGTCCGTAAGATTCAACCATACACAACTGATCCGAAACTTTGGATCCATTTCCTTCAAGAAATCCTAGTAGGGACTCAACTCGAATGGTTCTATCAATTGGAGAGTTCTCGCATCCACAATTAGGAGGATTTAGCTGGTGCTTTCTATAAGCAGTATCAGTACAATGCTTATCTTGCACCAACTCGTGTGCAATTGCAGAACATGACCATGGGTTCCAACAAAAGCTTCAAAGGATACGCCCAAAAGTGGAGAGATCTTGCTAGTAGGGTGCAGCCCCCTTTAACTTACAGGGAGCTGATTGACATCTTCATGGGAACTTTGACATAGCCTTTCTTCAAACACGTAATTAAAAGCTCCTCAACCGGGTTCACCGAGCTAATACTGATCGGGGAAAGGGTCGAAGATGGCATCAAAAGTGGAAATATCCAAGGAGCTACACCTCCTGATGTTCAAAAACAGTCGTACATTGGGAAGAAAGAATCTAATGCAGTGTCTGGACAAAAGAGTCGTCATAACTAACACGTGGGGGAAGTCCTGATGTCTGGTTCTGCATCACATCGACAACAACAAAGGGGAAATCAACGAAGGCCAGACGAGCCCAAAAGACAGTTTACCAACATCAACATGTCGCTGTCTCAAGCGCTACAACAATTGTTGAGGATGAATCTGATTGCATTGATAGGACCTCATATAAACCCCAAACTTCTTCTCCTAAATCCGATCCTAATGCAACGTGTGTCTATCATTCTGACAGCCCCGGGCATGACACCAACGTTTGTTGGGTGTTGAAGTACAAGATTCAGAATTTGATTGACGCCAAGGAGATCGAGTTTGACCCTCCGGAGACTCCAGACGTGATCACTACTCCTGTGTTAAATCATTGAGAGCGCCTTGTTCATTTTGAATTTTCAATTGTAATTGCTTTTGTTATTCAAACAATTATCTATTAATGTCAAACTTTGTTTCATTAATGCATTGCATATGTTTGCCTTGAATTCATCCATTCGTTTTCAATATATTTAAACTATGCTTTTTACTCTCTTTATGACATTCAACTCTTGCTAAAAGTTACAAGCCTTTAGAGGGAGGATGATGAAAACAATGCCATAATCTCATACAGTATGCTTTTGAACAGACCTTGCTGACGATGTACAGACATTCTTTCAAATCCTAAACACTGGAGTTATAAGGAAGATAATCCCTAGTCAACCCCTTCGAGCCAAAGAAGTAGAAGTTTTCTGTTTTAACACAAATTGAAACCTTTAATCAAACCCAGCGGCATGGTAGTCTCTCAGTTAATTCAAATGCGCATTTAGCCGGAAACTTTCATCTCATAATACAACGAATGACATCAAGAAACATTCCTCTGGAATCAGAAGATGGTGATGGTTCCCTATCACATAGGCAGTCATTATCTCTCAAAAAGAAAAGCCCACTAAGTAAAAACCTACAAAGGAGACTTAAGAAAACTAGGGCATCCCGCTGACTGTAATCTCAAAACAAGAACAGTCAGGAAAAAATTAGGGATGACAAATCAAAAGAAAGAGGTCATTACAAATCCTCAGCAAAAAATGTTGCAAAAATGACTATCATCCGACAAACTTAACATGTCTGAACCATCACCAAAACGTCATTCAAGACTCAATTGGAATTCAAACGCACAATTAACTGAGCTTATGAATGAAGAACATCACGAAGAACGGGTGGGTACAAATACACTTTGAGCCTTTATCCTTTGTTTCTTAAACCGTGAACCAAGCCACGATACATCCCTTCAAAAGTCCTAATTGAAGCATGGGTAGTTCGAAAGCATACTGTTACAAAAGGTATCCCGAGTCCTGTAAGGCTTTACTCAAAATCCAGAGTTGAATTACAAACTTCTTTACTTGCTAAAAATGAATTTTTCAAAACTTCAAGACAAGCATAAACATTGCATTACTTGAATATCATTGTTTGCATATGGCTATTTGTTTGACAGTGGAGAAATTCACGCAATGAGTATCTAGTGAACAAAATATCTCTCAGTGAACAAAATCACTTCAAGTGGGATGACACTTCCATTGA
Organism: Vicia faba; assembly: GCA_948472305.1. NCBI lineage: Eukaryota > Viridiplantae > Streptophyta > Magnoliopsida > Fabales > Fabaceae > Vicia > Vicia faba. The sequence continues at coordinate 1,220,018,400 of OX451739.1, read as the reverse complement.
CAAATCTCCTATCAACAGGGGGGATGACATGTCACTATCCAGCACAGCTGGGGAAGTCTAGTCAAGATTCCAAGGAATCCTTAAAAGTGCAGAGTAACTAGGGGAAGTCTCCATCTCCGGCACTTGGGGCATTGAACGTCAAACCCGATAAAGGATTACGTACAATCAAACATTTCTAGGCAGTGCCACAAACACTCGCTACTAGGGGCAGTGACAAATCTCCCCAAAATCCTTCTCATAGGATGATTTCCCAGCAAGAGTTCAATCTCTGAAAACCTTTCCCCAGTGAAGTCGCTAGGAATCCTCGAGGACTTTCCCAAACAAAGTCATCACCTCTCTAGTAGACCGACAACAAGTATTATGTCCCCAACTACTACCAACGAAAGGACCACAATTCCCTTCCCCAGTAGACTACTCTACAATCCCCAGCAAGTTACTATGAAACCTGGACCCGACCAGATATCAGTTCAACTTTGGTTCCCCATTAAAGCAACGGACAACCGAGACTCCTGAACTCTTTTCCCAAGCAGGAATAAAAATTCTCCCCACGGAGTTTTCAATATTCCCTAGCGGAGTTCTCCTAAAACAACAAAAAAGGAATCCCTAATGGAAACATTCTAAGCAAAGATTGAAGACACACATACTCTCCAACAACATTCCAAGATTTAACGACTCCCCAACATTTGTCAAAGATTTATTTTCCCAGACAAAAATACATAAACATTTCACATTTCATACCTCCTATTTTCATACATGATAAGTGCATACGACACAATCTCATTTATTTTGAGAACATCATGACATCATGCATTTCATGCATCACGACATTGCATACATCTAACATTTTACCTTTTTCAGGAAAAGGTCAATCAACATATGGCTACCAGCAACCTTTTCAAGTTCGAGATTAATACCTGTAACAAGCCAGGAAAAATATCTGTGGATGACTAATTGTAGATTAATACCTGAAACCAGACAACAAAGCTATCTACTTGACCAACTTAGGCAACCTTACACAGGTTCCTCCTTTCCAGATGCAATTTTACATGGACTCATCATCAGGCAACCCTACACATGTTCCTTCTTTCCAAGATGAAGTTTTACATTGACTCATCATCAGGAAACCCTACACAGGTTCCTTCTTTCCAAGATGAAGTTTTACATACACTCATCATCAGGAAACCCTACACAGGTTCCTTCTCAGGAAATTTCAGATGAAGTTTTACACGAAATCATCATCAGGCAACCCTACACCGGTTCCTTCTTTCCAAGATGAAGTTTTACACGGACTCATCATCACGAAACCCTACACAGGTTCCTTCTCGGGAAATTTCAGATGCAGTTTTACACGGACTCTTCATGAAGCAACCCTACACAGGTTCCTTCTCAATTCCAGATGCAGTTTTACCCGGACTCATCATTAGGCAACCCTACACAGGTTCCTCCTTTCCAAGATGCAGTTTTACATAGACTCATCATGAAGCAACCCTACACAGGAAATTTCAGAGCAAGTTTTACACAGACTCATCATCAAACAACCCAACTTTCCAATATAGTTCAGATGCGCTCCAGACACGGACACCATGCTGGCAAACATCCAGTTCCAGCTTATAGATACAGTCCAACAATCACCTCTGGATGACGTCTTTAAGCCCATATCCAATAACCATCCATTACCTCTACAAATGGAATCTTTAAGCCCATTCCCCACATAATCAACTAACACGTCTTCGAGTGCAAATTTTCTGGGCACTCTAGTGTTCAATCATCTTCCACCTTCAAGTCACGAATGGCAGAATTACCAATCTAACTCTTCAGGTGTAAAAAGATTGAACAGGTGCAGTTGTTGCACCCCAAAATTTTCTCTCTCATTTCACAAGGGATCACCCTGGATCCGAGGTTTGCTTCTACCAAGTTTCCAAGCTTTAAACTACAAATTTTCCAAGAAAATCACTCATAAGGGCAAAATGGTCATTTGCATACTAAAAAGTCAAACTTTGACTTTTGGATCAAAATCAAGCTTCAAGAATCATATTTCATCAAGACACGTTGAAATATGAAGTTTTGTTTCATCAAAATCCAAGAGGTCAAAATTCTAAATACTTAGAAAATATGAGAAATTTAGAACTTCTTACCAGGTTATCACCATAATGCTTAGCAAATTCTGGATATTCTCAAGACAGAGTTTGGTCAGAACTTTTGGGCATGTTTTCACAAAAGCTTAGTCAGAGTTTGCCAAGGTAATTCAAAGAAAGTTTAAAGAGCATGCTGCAAGCTTTCTAGAAAGTCTGAAAGCTTCTTCAGAACATGCTGGAGCCAGAAGATAAGAGGATCATAAGATTGGATGCTACGCTGAAGCAGAACTTCTGATCCAGAACTAAGCCTTGGTGTAGAGTTTCATGTTGCAGGATTTCTGGTTGTGATAAGTCTCATCATCATTTAATGCTCATTTAATGCTCACAACCACCTTCTGAGTCTTTATCAAAGGATTTTCACCACGTGTACCTCTACTGTATTGGGATAGCAACTTTACTACTAAGCCCATGCTTTGCTTCTTGCTTTTCCTTTATTCCTGCTGACAACCACCATGCTTGCATCAAAAACAAGGCAGCGCTTCAGCACATGAAGCCTATATTCAACGCTTTGGTCAGAACATGACCAGATCCCAAAACCTTGTTTATACAACCTGCTGCAGACCTATGACCAACAACTGGTTCATCCTATGCCTGCATCCCATGATTGCACCAAACTAGCATACAAAGACTGTGATGAAAAAGCAAAGGAAGAGGATGCCAAAATAGGTTCAAATCCCATTTGTTTTTTCTCCCCAAAATCACATCAAATTCATCTATAAATACTTGGCTCCATCACACGTTCAAGGGGTTGGTTTTTGGAGAGAAGTTAGAAAAAAGGAGAGAAAACAAAGCTGTTGAAATCTTCATAAGAATCCAGATTTCTCATACACAAAAAAAACCTTTGAACCAAAGAACTTGGCACCACCACTCCTCCATTCTCTCGCTGACTCAGAACATCCAAAGGCAACCACTCAAAGCTCCAAGCACGTTCCAGGTAAGTCTGTCTGACTTTACTTGCTTTTCATTCTAAACATCATTAACATGTAAATATCATAGTATTAATGTTGTGCATATGATTGTATGAATAGAAAGACTATGGATCATAACTTCTAGAATAATGCTAGGATCAGACTTAGGATTGGAACTTCTATGACTTGTTGTGATGTGATCATTCTGATTTGCTGAACTGAATAAATTAATGATGTGCTGATTAAGAGTTGAAACGTAACACAAAACTTCTATTTTTTCACTCATTGTTCTAACACAACACATAACTTTTGAGTTCTCCTCACATGTCGAATGCACTGAACTTCTGATATTTCCGTCAGCTGTTTTCAAACACTCTGAGTTTTTGATTTTCACATGTTGACAATACAGAACTTCTGACCTTTGGTTCACTGGCTAAACACCATCCAGAGCATCTGTGTTTTCCCTCTAACGCTTCTTGCAGGACCTTAGAGTTTACCAATCCAGAACTTCTGATCCCATGGACGTCTCCTGTTGAGTCACAATGCTCTTGGCTTCAAAACTTATGATCCTAGTTGTTCTGCTTACAACAACACGCTGTTTCTACCTTGCATTTATTTTCCTTTTCATCATTTTTAATATTAACATAAAAACATAAAAATATTTTCCTTTTAATTTATTTCCTTAAAAAAAATATTTTCTAAACAAGTCCATTTCCTTGTACATTCTTATACATTTCAATATGGTTGTAATAATAACTTAGGACTTATGTTTACTTGCAATCCCCATTCGTACATATGTACCCCCATCCCCTAAATATTATAATAGCGTAGAATTTCATTTTTCGCAATTTATTGTTTTCCTTATACTGTATAGTAATTAGGCGTGTATGGCAAGATAAAACCAACAAGTAGACCACCAAATATTAAAGACAAATGCATGCAATCAAAAACACATGCACCCTTCGGGTAATCTCACTTGTTGCCTAAAAATGGCCATGTTATGCATGTGGGATATCTTAGCACAAACAGATCGAAAAATACAAGATCATAGTCCCTCGATGACGCTATCAAAGTTTCCTTTCCAAATGATCTTAGTCCCTAAAGAAAGAGTGCTAAGTCATCTCACAACATTGCTATCATGGTCATACGATGACCTAATGCCCGTCCCTTCACATCCAATGATGGGGCGTCCTACCAAATCAATGGTAAGGTAGCAACATCTAAAGGAGGAGGAAAAGCATATCTAAGACCTTTTGAGTAGGTAGGTTCGCTCTTAGTTACTCGCTTGCTCACAACAAAACGTTTTTTACACTTACACTTTCATCTTTGAACTATTTTCGAAACAAACACTTTGTATGCGTTCTTATAGAAACGAGAATCATTATGAAGTTACATTTTCAAAATACTTTCAAAAAACACATTTCACAAACACTCCTTTGAACTATTTTCCAAACAAACACATTGTACGCGTTCTTATAGAGACGAGAACCGTTACAAAGACATTTTCAAAATACTTTCAAAAACACACACCACAAGCACATTCAAACAAATACAAGTGATCTAGCAAGTAACTATGAGCCCATGGAAAACCATGGATGAAAAGGGTGTTAATACCTTCCCATTTCATAATCAACCCCCGAACTCAAAAACATCTCTAAAGGCCCTTCTTGTGCTTTTTCGCCTTTCCTTATTGGATAAAAGAAAATTCGGTGGCGACTCTTGCTAAACCGCAACATTTGTGATAAAACGCAAAAACCCTCAAGTCAGTTCTCCCACCGCATCATAGTACCCCATTCAAAATTAGGAAATAACAAAATCTAACCAACATTTACACTCCTGCAATCCATAGCACAATGAACCAACTGCTCACACCACTCTTCTTTTAATCTCCCTCCTGCAACAAGTGATTAGAAAACAAGAAATTACTAACAGTGTTTCATACACATGTTGCGTACTAAGGAACAAAACAACAACAATATTCAGCTTTTACACTACAGACTCAACAACTTGGCCGGACGGACGAACCTGCTATGATACCACTAACGCAACACCTTATTTTCCCAACAGTAATTTAATAAAATCATAGTAAATTGATTCCTAAAATAAAATACCAAAAATAGGATGTCACATCTTCATACATCGTACATGCTCATATAAAGATATACGCAACATATATTCACTTATTGATCACGTTTGAAATTCGTTGCATTTATTCACAGCAGAAAAACATCATTAAAAATCATTCTCAACATAAGCAATGGTTGTCACAATTCAAAATGTAAAGTTAAACATCAATTAAAATTCAACAAAGCGGAGTTATAAAATTGTTTACTTCCCATCATAAAAAAACAAACACAAAACCCCCAAGTGTTATGTATCAAAGCTGACACCGACTCAATAAACACAAAATTAGCTACTGTGTTATCATTTATTTATATTTTATAGAATATAATTTTAGCTTTCCAACGATCCAAATGGCGCGTGAAACGGACAACCGAGTCAAAAGTTATGAATTTTTAAAGTTTTGAAAAAAATTGTCAGCTTCAGTGAAGTAACGGGTTACATCACCCTCCAGAGGCCCTGCTATGCTAATTTTTAATGAAGTAACGGGTTACTTCTACAGGTAACCAGTTACTTCAGTAAAAACAGTGAAAAAACTGATTTTTAAGATACGAAAATGCTTCTTTTTCAAAAAAACAAAATTTAGATGCATCTGGTTACCATCTTGAGGTAACTGGTTACCTCGCTGTTATAGAGCCAAAATTAGTATTTTTCCTAGTCTGTGATTTCAACATTCTCCACCAAAATACAGTTTTGTAAGCATATTAAAACATGTAAATTTATGCAATCATCAACCCACATCATACACAATAATTCTAATCAAATTACCAAACCGATTCCATCGATTCAATTGAATACAATATCAATTTCACAAAACAATCTACACCCAAAATCTAACATTCAATATTATCATTTATCCATTACTATACCACCTATTAGAGAGTCGAAACCCCACCCTTACCTTAGATTTTGGTCGATTCTTGACTCCTACAGTGAACCTTCTTACCCTAGCTCTTTCCTCTTCTTCTCTCTTCTATGGTCTTCTCTGTTCTGTTTCTATGTTGTTTTTCCTCTTCTCTATTCTCATTTCTCTTTTTATTCCTAGGATCCCTAAATCATAATACCAATCCTGTCATTCCCAATTAAATAAATAATTATCTAAATAACTACAAAATAATAATAATTCTATTATTTTACTAATAATTCTATTTAATTATTATACTTTGGTGTTAAATTCAATATTTTAATATAAATAATGCTAATATCTAGTTATCTAGCTATACCCTTACACACACTCACATTCACAATGCAGGTCTACATCCATTCGGGATCCCATGGATAACAGTTCTGCTATGGCCTTCTGTGACTCTGAAAATCTAATCTACCAAGCCGAAGATGAAGGTGAGGAAGATTGTGAAGTACCAGGGGAACTTTCCAGATTGCTACTACAAGAAGAGAGAGCCATTAAGCCCCATGAAGAGCCAGTGGATACAATCAACCTAGGTACCGAAGAAGACAGAAGAGAGGTCAAGATGGGTGCCATTCTAGAACCCAGTGTCAAGGAGCGTCTAATTAAGTTGTTACACGATTATGTAAAGGTATTTTCCTGGTCGTATGAAGACATGTCGGGACTTGATGCAGATATTGTGGTACATCGTCTACCTACAAAAGAGGATTTCCCACTAGTAAAACAAAAGGTACGTCGCATGCGACCAGATATGTCGGAGTAGATTAAAGTATAAGTCATGAAACAATTCAATGCTGGAGTCTTAGTCGTCACCTCCTATTCGCAATGGGTTTCCAATGTTGTTCCCGTGCCTAAAAATAACCGCAACGTACGAATATGCGTGGACTACAAATATTTGAATAGGGAAAGCCCTAAGGATGATTTCTCACTTCCCCACATTGATATTCTAGTTGACAATACAGCACAACACCAAGTGTTTTCCTTCATGGACGGTTTCTCAGGCTACAACCAAATCAAAATGGCGCCTGAGGACATGGAGAGACAACCTTTGTCACACAATGGGGAACATTCTTCTACAAGGTGATGTCATTCGGACTGAAGAATGTTGGGGAAACCTATCAGCGTTCCATGGTAGCTCTATTTCATGATATGATACATCACGAAATAAAGGTCTATGTGGACGACATGATAGCTAGATCTCAAACAGAAGAAGAGCATCTTGATCATTTACAAAAACTATTTGAGAGATTAAAGAAGTACAAATTAAGGTTAAGCCCAAATAAATGCACATTTGGAGTAAGGTCTGGTAAACTCTTAGGCTTTTTCGTCAGCAATAAAGGTATTGAAGTAGATCCTGCCAAGGTGAAAGAAATACAATAGATGCCTGATCCTTGTACTGCGAAGGAAGTATGAGGATTCTTGGGACGTTTGAACTACATTGCCAGATTCATTTCTCACCTAACAGCTACTTGTGAACCAATCTTCAAACAACTGAAGAAAGATCAGGTATTTAAGTGGAATGATGAGTGCCAAACTGCTTTTAACAAGATCAAAGAGTACCTGCAAGAGCCTCATGTGATGATGCCACCAGTTGAGGGGAGACCATTGATCATGTATCTGACCTTTTGGAAAATTCAATGGGGTGTGTGCTGGGGCAGCATGACGAGTCTGGCCGAAAAGAGCATGCTATTTATTACCTGAGCAAAATTTTTACCGACTATGAAACAAGATATTCACTGCTCGAGAAAACTTGCTGCACTCTGGCATGTGCTGCTCGTCGGCTAAGACAGTATATGCTGACCCATACTACCTGGTTGATATCTAAAATGGATCCAATAAAATACATCTTCAAGAAACTTTCTCTCTCTGGGATAATAGCGAGATGGAAGATGATCCTAACAAAATATGGCATACAGTATACTACCCAGAAGGAAATAAAGGGCAGTGTACTAGCTGATCACCTTGCTCACCAAGCTGTGGAAGACTACCAGTCCATGAAGTTCGAATTTCCAGATGAAGACATCATGATGGTAAACAACTGTGGAGAATGCATGCCATATGACAGACTTAAAGAAGGATCCCGATGGACCTTGGGTTTTGATGGGGAATCTAAAGCACTAAGAAATGGTATAGGTGCAATACTCATATCTCCTAAAGGGTGTCATACTCCATTTACTGCAAGACTCTGCTTCAATTGTACAAATAACATTGTGAAATACGAAGCGTGCATCTTTGGTTTCAAAGTTGCCATAGACTTGGGGATCAAATCTTTGAATGTATTTAGAGATTCAACTTTGGTTATTAGCCATACCAAAGGGGAATGGGACACCAAACACCCTAACCTTATCCATTACAAAGAACATGTTTTGATGTTTCTCCCACATTTTTAGAAGATTACCTTTGAGCACTTCCCACGAGAAGAAAATAATCTAGCCGACACACTAGCCACAATGTCATATATCTTTAAACTTAAATGGGATAATGAGGCTCCCCGGATCACCATTGAACAAAGGGATGAACCAACACACTGTCACGAGATTAATACTGAAGAAGTAGTGGACCAACCTTGGTTTCACGAAGTCAAGAGGTATCTCGAAGCTCAAGAATATCTAGAAGGAACTTCAGTCAATGATAAGAAGTTTTTAAGGAGATTCTCTGCTAAATTCTTCCTTAGTAATGGCATTCTTTACAAATGCAACCATGATTATGTGTTACTTCAGTGCATATACAAGGTTGATGCTGAAAGGATCATGGTTGAGTTACATGAAGGCACTTTTGGCACCCATTCCAGTGGGCATACGATGGCAAAGAAAATCCTACGGGTAGGCTATTAGTGGTCTCCCATGGAAGCAAATTGGTATCAACACTCCCGAACCTGCCACAAGTGTCAGATTTATGTTGACAAGGTGCACGTACCTCCGGTTCCTCTGAATGTCTTGACGGATCCTTGGCCCTTTGTTATGTGTGGAATTGATATGATTGGGGAAATCAAGCAAACAACTTCCAATGGACACCACTTCATCTTAGTGGCCATTGACTATTTCACCAAGTGGGTGGAGGAAGCTTCTTTCGCTTCTGTGACCAAGAATGTTGTCGCCCGGTTCATCAAGCAGAACCTCATTTGCCGATACGGTATCCTAGAGAGGATCATTACAGACAATGGTACGAACTTGAAAAATACTATGATCACCGCCTTGTGCGAAAAATTCAAGATTCAGCATCACAATTCTTCCCCTTACCGGCCAAAGATGAATGGTGTTGTCGAAGCCACAAATAAGAACATTAATAAGATCATATAGAAAATGACATTCACATACAAAGACTGGCATGAAATGCTACCATCCGCTCTCCACGGATATCGTACCACAGGTTGCACATCAACTGGGGAAACACCCTTTTCTCTGGTTTTCAGCATGGAAGTTGTTTTGCCTATTGAGGTCCAGATCCCCTCTCTAAGAATCATGAAGGATGCAGGGTTGAATGAAGACGATTGGATCTAGACTCGACTTGATCAACTAAACTTGATTGATGAGAAAAGGCTTACTGCTGTCTGTCATGGTCAAATGTGTCAAAAACGGATGATCAAGGCTTTCAGCAAAAAAGTCAGACGACAAGTATCTCAAGTTGGAGATCTGGTGATCAAACGTATCATACTGCCGCAAGGTGATCCCATGGGAAAATGGACTTCTACATACAAAGGACCATTTGTAATCAAAAACATTTTCTCTGGTGGATCAATGATCTTGACCACCATGGATGGTGACGACCTGCCGCACCCTACAAGCGCAGACATAGTCAAAATATACTACACAAAAGAGACCCGCTAGGTTGACACACCTAGGCAAAACGAGGGAATCCCGGTGAAACAAAAAGGTTCGGGTAAAAATTAGGGATAAAACTAAAAGAATTTGTACACCCGGCAAGTTGAAAACCTGAAAGGGCGGCTTGGGCAAAAAAGGGTATCTCGGTGGAATAAAAACCCAAAAGGGCGGTCCAGGAAAAAGTTAGGGAATTAAAGCGTATGACTATGTCCCGTTGGATCACCTTACAGACAACTTTTGGCTTTAACTGACAAACACAGAGGTTCTGATCAATTCAATCAACTTCTGACAAGGAAATAAATAGAAAAAGATGCTCAGAGATACGAAGGCTATAGCAGAATGGGAACCCCATGGGATTATTGCACATAGCTATCTTTTCTTTGTATCAAAATTTTCATTTTTTACGACGGCATTATCTTACTAGAATGTTTGTCTCATTGTACAAAAATACTTACTCAAAGTCAATACTAAGATATCCCTTTGAAAGTGCAAAAACTATTTGTTTTCTTTATGCTTGTGTTTTGTTTACCAAAACGTCCAATGATTCATTGTTAAACATATGCATTTGAACATAATTACTGTTTACAAATAAACAAAATAAAAGACAATCACTGATGGCTTTAAGAGATAAGGAAATATCTCTAAGTTATTTTCCATAATCCCCCGCAGTGTACAGTTCAAATCCCCAGCAGAACAGAGCTTCCAGTTTTCAATCCCTAGTAGAAGTCGTCAAATTTATCAGGATTCCCCAATAGGATTTTACAAGCAGTATACGACATCTCCCTTACAATAGAGTCTATTCCTCTAAGCAAAAATTCATCAACACTTAGACTTCACAACATGAAGACTTATACTCCATATCCTCAGTAGCATACAGGGATTTATTTTCCCCAATCCAACAACAGTGTGACAGATTAGCTTGAATACGCCTACATTGCATCCATATATCATAAACATTGATAACACAAATGCATTATACAATGCATTTCATACAACATGACTTTGCATTTTTGCTAACATTTTACCCTTTTTAGGATAAGCTTAACAACTACCATTGACATTGTTCAGAGTTTTCAGATACAGTTCAGAAACGCTCTAGATAACGGATGCCATTATGATACTCATTCAATTCTCAACTTCCAGATACAATACAGATACGCTCCAGACATGGAGGCCATTCTAATACTCAGTCAGATTAAGATCTCAGATACAATTCAGATATGCTCTAGACACGGATGCCATCCTGATATTCATTCAAATTCAATCTTCAGATACAGTTTAGATACGCTCCAAACACGGATGCCATCCTGAAACTCATTCAACTTTTAGATACAGTTCAGATACGCTCCAGACACGGATGCCATTCTGATACTCATTCAAAATCAGCTTCTAGATACATGTCAGATACGGAGGCCATTCTGATACTCATTCAGATTCAGCTCTCATATACAGTTCAGATATGCTCCAGACACGAATGCCTTCCTGATACTCATTCAGTTTCGATCTTCAGATACAGTTCAGATACGCTCCAGACAAGGATTCCATCCTGAAACTCATTGAACTTTCAGATACTGTTCAGATACGCTCCAGACACGGATGCCATTCTGATACTCATTAAAAATTAGCTTCCAGATACAGTTCAGATACATAGTCCATTTTGATAGTCATTCAGATTCTCTTTCAGATTCAGCAATCCCTTTTGGATGGCATCTACAATCCCATCTCCATTGACTTTCTATCACGTCTCCAAATGGCATCTTTAAGCCCATTCCCTCAACCATCACATTGCCGAGCACAAATTTCTGGGCACTCTAGTGTCCAATCATCTTCCACCTTCGAGTCACGAATGGCAAAACATGCCAATCTAACTCTTCAGGCTTAAGAAGATTGAACAGGGGCAGCTGTTGTACCCTAAAATTTTCCCTCTCACTTATTAAGAATTTACTCACAAGATCTCCTTTGACTAAAGACTACACTAGGGTTGATCAGCTCAAGATATCTCCTTAAGCACTGATGACCAAAATTAGGGTTTGAGTTTGCAAAAAGATTTTTGAACTTACAATTCCCCATATGAATTTAATGGATCATTATGGACCCCCAAGATTAATCACAACAACTTTCAAGCCTTGAATCACACATTTGATGAGTCAATTGAGCAGTTGACATAAAAATCAGTTGTATTGGGGGAAAAGTCAATCATGGCCAATCTACAATCAAACTTCATAATTCTTGATCCACATCAACATTTTAGACTCATATGTATCATTTGATCAAGTTTGGACCATAAATCCTCAAGAAATTTGATCAAATCTCCAAAAGGGCATAATGGTAAAAATTAGGGTTTTGATTGAGAAAGGGCAATTTCTGATTTTTGACCTAGAAAATGGTCAATTGGTTTAAGGCATGATCTCAAGAGTCCAATTGCATCATTTTAACCTAATGACATGGTTCAAAACATTGCAATTCCAATGGATTGACAGATGAATTTTTCAATCAACTGATCAAAAGTCAACTGTATACTGAAAAGTCAAACTTTGACTTTTTGGTCAAACTCAAGTGCCAAAGATCATAATTCATAAAAACATGTCAAAATATGAAACTTATTCATCAAGAAATCAAAAAGTAAATATTTCATTTTTAAAAAGTCAAAATTTCTAAACATAGACATTTTTCTAAGTGTTGGAAATTTCATATTTTTCCATAACTTTGAACAAAATTTTCACCATGATGCAAGATGATTCGAGAGAAACTTCCAACATTAAAGTTGTATATCTCCATGAAATCTACAACTTTTCTTAACACTACTCCTTCCAAAAGTGCTTGGATCTCAAGTTATAATTTTAAGAACAAAGGGCCATCAAACAAAACACTTAGTGAAATTTTGCCCTAATTTGGTCAGGATTTTGACCCAACTTCATGGCACTTTTTCATATAGTTACAAGGGGAATCTTCAAAAAAAATTCAAAGATGGGTTGTATAGCACATTCCAAGCTTTTCAAAATGTCAAAGAACTCCTCGAGATCATTCTTGAGTAGGGAGAATCGAAGAGATGAAGTTAGGGTTTTATCACTTTAATTACAAGTCATTTTAGTGCTGAACAAAATTCAAATTCAAACCATGCTGCATAAACACTACTTTGCAGACCTCAAACTTGTTAGGAACTCTATAATTAATGGTTAAAACAACTGTTAGAGGCCTCACTTCAAGCATTTAATGCATGGACATGCTTTATATCCATTTTTGGAAGAAAGGTCACATTGCCATTTTGATAAAGTGACTTTTTGTACAAAAATTGTTCTAGAGCCTTGCGCTTGTTCTCTTCTGATCAAACCAGTCCTATAACTCATGAGAAATTTTCCAAACACTTACAATCACCCATCCCATGCCTGTACCTCTTCCTTGAAACTTGTTTCCCTCTTTTCTTCAAAATCAAGTAACCTAGCCAAAAGCTAAGAACTTGTACTTCTGAGTTTCCAATGCACTCAAACACTTTTCTTATAGATACACAAGCCATTTGACACAAACACACGAATTCCCAAGCCTTGAAAAAACCTAGAACTCAGAATCACACTTCACACTTCCAGTTTTATACAAACTGACCAAAAACTTTAAACTCATAATCTACTCGTGTGTTTCTTGGCCTTTTGGTTTCTAAAGTTTCTAAACATCACAAAGAATCAATCCCACACCCTATTTTAGAACTATAACACCATTAACACCATCCTCCATTTTCAAAAACTCAACTCTGCACATTGACTTCTCCAGACCATTTCAGCCATCCATAGTTCAAGCTAATCATTGCATTAGCTTCCTAGGACCTCAAGGAAGCTAACTTGATCATCACCATCACTTGAAACAAGTTCAAACTCAAAACACGATTTCCAGTTTTTAGGTAAGTTTTCTCAACTTGGAACTCTTCATACAGGCATCATCAATAGTTTATGTGTGAACAAAACATGTAGACATCATTGCCCTGAAGCTAACCATGTCCATAGTTTCCATTAATTTTTCTTGAGCTTAGAGAATTTTGAAACTGAAATTTCTGAGATTTTTAGGGTTCAGATTAGGGCCATTAAAATTCAGGCTTATCTTTGATCTATAGTTTTAATGCTTTACATTTCTAAAACCGTGAGAAAATTTGTTACAAGTTTCATGTTTACAGTTTTCATTTTTGATGAGAAATGAGCAAGTTACAGTTGGTCCGGATGGAGGTTGAAGATGAAGTCATCCGGGTGCGTTTTGCCTTACATATTTATTTTTTTGCTTATGTTAACGGATGTATAGCCACCCCAGTGGTAGAAGCGCGCGTCTGTAACCTATGGGACCTGGGTTCAAGCCCTAGTGGTACCCTTTTTCATTTTTTCACATATTTTGCATTCCTGACTTTTTTTGAGCGCCTGAGCCTTATTGGGCTTTGTACTGTTTTTATTTTATTTTTGCTTACTAACCCCCTTGCAGGCTGTTAGCACCCCTTTTTCATTTTGACATAGTTTATTTAATTTTTCTCATAAAAATTATTTTTATTTAATCAATATTTTATTCATTTCACTAAACATCTTGTATATTTAATTATAATAATAGGTTTAATTTATTTTCTTTTACACCAATTAAAATATATTATTTTAATATAAAAAAGGCCAAAAATACTTTATAATACTATAAATATTTTCAAGACATAAAAATACTAAAAATCCTTTTCTACAAACTTATTTTCTTTTAATCAATTAATAAATTTAGGGTTTTATTTAAAATCTTTTCTTAATAAATTTAGGTTTAATTAATTATTTTCTTTTTAATTAATTATATTAAGACAAAATCCATTTTCCCTAAAAAATCAAACATATATCCATTTACTTCACATTTTATATTTTTGTGCATTTATTCATTTCGTACACTGTATCCATTTAAATTCCTTGTACATTGATACCCATTCAATATGGTTGTAATAGACTAACTAGGTTTAAATTCTTGCAATCCCCATTCAATTTATATACCCCTCCCCACAAATGTTGTAATAGCATAGTAACTTTTAATTTCACAATTTATCGCTTTTATATATAACATGTTATTAATTAGGGTTTGTATGGAAAGACTAAAACCAACAAGTAGGAAACCCTAATTCAAGACAAAAAACAAGCATGAAAACAATACACTTGCACACAAGAACCCCTAGGGTTATTCCACTTGGTTGCCTTATACAAAATGGCCATATTACGCATGTAAGGTATATTAGCAAAAACAAAGCAAATACAAGATCATAGTCCCTCGATGACGCTATCTAAGTTGCCTTACAAATGATCTCAGCCCCTCAAAGAAAATGCTAAGATACCTTGCCACATTGCTAATAATGGTTATACAATAACCCACGTCCGTCCCGTTTACATCCAAAGATAGGGTTACTTATCAAATCAATGGTAAGATAACAATGTCAAAGGAAAAGAAAAATAAACAAGAAAGACTTTTGAGTAGGTAGAATGCTCCTAATTACTTGCTCAATTTCAAAACAAAAATCCTTTCTATTTTCAAAACAAACACCTACACTTTCAAACATCTTACAAAACTTGAAAACATTTTCAAAAGATCAAACATCTTTGTTTACATTCTTACAAACAAAGAATCATTACAAAGATTTCCTAAACAATGGCCTCTTTACAAAGTACTTTCGAAAAACCACACAAAGAACAAATTTCAAACAAAATCAAGTGATCTATCAAGTAGCTAAGAGCCCATGGAAAACCATGGATGAAAATGGTGCTAATACCTTCCCTTTTCATAATCTACCCCCCGAACTCAAGAAATAATCTCAAAGGTCTTTCCTGTGCTTTTTCACCTTTCCTTTTGGATAAAAGATAAGTCGGTGGAGACTCTTGCTAACTGAAACGTATGCGATAAAATGCAAAACCTTTAATTCACTTCTCCCACCGTATCACACCCCCGAACTCAAAATCTTTAAAAAGGTCTTTCATGTTCTTTTCACCCTTTCCTTTGATCGATAAAATAAAAGTCTGTGTCGACTCTTGAAAACCGCAATATTTGTGATTAAACACAAAACCAATAAAGTCAGTTCTTCCACCGAATTACAGAACTGGCGACTCAGATGGGGAAGATCTTTAAAAGTGGAGTTACCTTAGAGATATTTCACATTTAAATGCTTTACTTGTTTGATTTGCTTGCTTTACATTTCGGGTGATGTTTGGGTTATTTTTGTGAAGATTATATACCCGGATCTGGGGCACATTAGGTAAGTAGTAATAGATCGTGGGGATTGTGCGGCGTAATACCAACAGTTTGAAGCGATGGCTACACTAGTGTGACATATTTGTTTGTACCAGTATCCCTTGAGTCCACTCGAGGAGAATACGGTGACGCTATGTGGTGTCATAAAGCACTAACTGATCGTAGAACCATAGTTTAATATCTTGGCCATTAGAAAGTAGTGAGATAGTCGGCTTTGGTGAAAGACTAAATTTTGTTGATACTCGATGCTACACTCGTTGAGGTCAGACTTTTGGGATATCCTGGCCGCTAATAAAGAAGCTTGAGCTGAAACAATTCTCGAAAGAAAGATCAGTGATATTGAGATCCTTTAGAACCCGATTACTTTCTTTAGGACGGGTTGAACCAACTAAACTTAAAAAGGGTACTTACCTATAAACTCCATGCAAGCTTTAACCTAAGGCCTTGTGTGTTTTGTTTGTGTATGATTAAATTGTTCGAACATAACATCATGCATCATAACATTCATACCATTTTCTAACCATTTCAAGGACCATGGAATTTATCTTTGTTCTATTTTAAAGACTATAGCTTCTGCCCACAAAAATACCATATGAATCAACGTCATAAGGGTGTCTCCTCAAGTCAAAGAGTTATCTTCAAGGGTTCCTAAAAATTCCTCGTTCACAAAAAGATATGGTCGACTTCTCAATCTAGTTACCTCAAGCCTCGCACAAGACATGATAAGGGTGCTCTTTCAATTCTTTGACCTTGTACATCATTGTTTCACTTTCCCTGATTATCAACTGGTGCCTACAATGGGAGAATTATCTCAACTACAAGTAGTGTCTATTCTTGATCAAATACCCTTCACCGGTTTAGAGGAAACTACAAAGCCCGAAGTTATTGCCAAGGCCTTACATCTGAAGAGTTCTTACATTATAGATATTTGGGAGACAAGAAATGGGGTCAAAGGCTTTTTGGCTAAATTCTTAATGGAGAAGGCTCGCCTATTTTGGGATACTTTGGATTTAAAAGATTTTGATGAGATATTGGCTCTTCTAATCTATGGGTTGGTGCTTTTTCCTAACTCTGACCAACTCATAGATTTGAATGTTGTCAAAATTTTCCTTACCTGTAACCCTGTGCCTACAATGCTTGGAGACATTTTGCACTCTCTTCATACTCGCACCATAAAGAAATAAGGGACTCTTATGTGTTTCTTGCCTTTTCTGTCTAAGTGGTTTATTTCGCATCTTCCTCAATAAGTATTGAAGAATGAGCAAGGTTTGAGGTGGTCGCAAAAGTTAATATCGTTTTGTCATACAGATATCCATTGGTGCTCTCGAACTCAAGAGGACATTACTATCATTTACCATTGTGGGGAATTCCCTAATGTTCCACTCTTAGGCATTAGGGGATGTATCACTTATAATCCTTCTCTGGCCCTATGACAGTTTGGCTATGCTTGCAGAGATGGTCCTCACGGGGCACTCATTCAAGGTATTATGTTCGACTACGAGAATGATGTCCAAGGTTATCATCAAAGGTTTGTGCATGCTTGGGGCATGGTAAGCAAGGTAGATAGCAAGACTTTGGGGCATAAGAATTCCAACCCTCTTGCGCCTTATTTCAAATGGGTACGAGCTCGTGCTCAAGGTCTCATGATGCCATATTCAGCCATTCTACCAATGATTATGGAGCCTGTTAATGAGGGGGATGTTCCTTATACCATTATCCACCCGGGTATGCCTACTGACCTTGAAGAGTTTCAAAAGTATTGGATTCAAATGAAGGAAGAACAGGACATCTTTGAGACGCAATGTTATGCAAGTGAGAAGAAAGTGTTGGAACTCACAAGGCAACTTCAAGAGGAGCAGAGTCTTAATGCTTACATTAGTACAAAGAGGAAGTGTCCTTGGGAGATTTGATTCTTAGATTTTAAGAGTTCATTTTATCTTTGAAAGCTTTTGTAAGCCTAAAAGGCAGTTGTAATTTTAACTTTGCTAATAAAATTTTCAATTCTTGTTTCCTCTTGTCTAACAAATTTAAATTTCCTAAGGTCCTTGAAATAATTGCATTTGCATATCATGCATCATTTCATAATGGGTTTTTCGTACAAGTTTCTCATTTTCTCGTTGTTTATTTCAGTAGAAAAATGACTCTTGAACAAAATGTCAAAGATCTCCAAGCTCAACACGCATAGTTCCAGGAGACTCTTCTGAACTTGACCAAGGGGCAGCAAGAAATAATGATGCTCCTTGAAAATAAAATAAAGAAGGCCAAGAAGCCTGATGTCCTCAACCTGGGGAGGAGATTCAAGGGTCCTGCTCCACCAGTCCAGGTAGAAGATGACTCTTCTGAAGAAGATGGCAACAATGATGAAGATGACAAACACAAGTAGGATTATGAGAATACTCCTGAAGACAAAGACTCTACTGATGAACGGTATCCCCCTGTGGGTGACATATATAAACAATTGGAGGACAGGATCAAGGCAATGGAAGGCCATAAGGTTCCTGGACTGGATTTCGATGATTTAGGTCTGATTCCAGGGGTGGGCATTCCACCTAAGTTCAAGGTCCCTTTTTTTTCTAAATATGACGGGGTCTCTTGTACTAAACTGCACCTGAGGTCGTATGTCAGAAAGTTTCAACTTCACACCATTGACCAGAAGTTATGGGTCCATTTCTTCCAAGAATGTTTGGTTGGCACATAACTAGAATGGTTCTATCAGCTGGAGGGGACCAACATCCACACCTGGGAAGATTTGGATGCTGCTTTCTATAAGAAGTATCAATACAATGCTGACCTGGCACCAACCCAAGTACAGTTATATAATCAATCCGTGGGCTCAAGAGAAGGATTCAAGGAATATGCACAGAAGTTGAGGGACTTAGTTGGTAGGGTGCAGCCTCCTCTGAATGATTGGGAAATGGTAGACATGTTTATGGGAACTCTCACAGGTCCATTCTTTAATTTGCTGATTGAGAGTTCCTCGTTGGGTTTTACAGAGATGATTCTGACTGGAGAAAGGATCGAAAGCGGTATAAAAGTAGGAATATCCCGATGACTACATCTTCTAGTGTTATGAAGAAGCCGTTCAGAGGTAAAAAGGAAGTTGGTGTTGTCTATGGCCAAAAAGACATAGCCAAGTTAATCTCCATGAGTTTGTGGGAGCCGTTTTGATTTCCAATCCGACACCTTCCCAACAACAACGACAGGGTAACCATCAAAGGCCAAACGCTCTGAGAAGACAGTTTACCAAGCTCCACATGCCTTTGTCTCAAGAACTATAACATTTGCTGAAGATTGAACTCATTACACTACGGGACCCTCCTCAAAATCCCAACACGACCTCTCCTAAGTACAATCTGAACGCGAAGTATGCCTTCCACTCCAACTAACCGGGGCACGATACCAACGACTTCTGAGCCTTGAAGAATAAAATTCAAGATATGATTGACAACAAGAAGATTGAGTTCGATCCTCCAGAGACTCCCAATGTGATTACTCCTCTGATGCCGAAACACGACAAAAGTGTGAATGTTATTGATGTTGCTTCTGCTGAAGAAGATGCTGATTGTGACTCTGACAAGTGAATCTTTCCTACTACCAACAATGGACTCTACAAATGGAAGGATGAAGATATTGTCTCAATCTCCCTCAAATAGGAGTAAATTCCATTTTCTTTTTTCTTGCTTTGAAAGTTTTGGTTATGTAAGTTTGAACAATGACTTTAAATCCTTGTGTCTTACCCGGGGCACAATGGTTCATTTGTTAAGGGTTGATTAATTCATAAACGTTTGCTCATTCAATAAAAACATTTGACTTTTTGCATACAAATTTTGTGATCCCTATCTTTCTTTTTATCTTATGGCATTTTTCAAAATAGATATGTGTTCTCACACACACCCACACACTACATTGCAAATCCTCATCCTCTCTGGATCTCATCGATAAAAATTCTGCTATTGCCTCATATGAATTTGAAAATCCGATCTACCAAGCCAAAGACAAAGGTGAGGAAGATTGTGAAATACCTAGAGAACTTGCTAGACTCTTAATAAAGGAAGAGAAGGCTATCCAACCACATGAAGAGCCAATCGAAATGGTGAACTTGGGTACTGAGATAGATATAAAAGGGGTCAAGATAGGTGCTAACCTAGACAACAGTGTCAAGAGCAGGTTAATCCAGATGCTACATCAATATGTTGAAATCTTTGCCTGGTCGTTGTTGTACCCTAAATTTTCCCCCTAACTTTTTCAGTCGCACTTTCATACCATATTTTGTCATTCAGTCACAATCATTAATAAATAGCTTCATTAATCACATTTGCATCCTATCTTTAAGTTTGCTCTTCTGTTATTGACTAACTTCTAATCAAAATACAAAAAATATTTGTCTTTGTCTTTGCATATTTGTGTTTTGTAGGTACCGAGTCGAAGCATATGGCAAATAAGGTTTTCCGGTATTATTTCCCTAAAATCTCTATTTGCAAAGAAAAAGAATTAAAAAAATTTGATTTTTTTCACTGTACAATCGATTGCTCCTAGAATGCAAGCGATTGCACAAAGTGAATTTTGCGCAATTTTTGGAAAGATACACTGTGCAAATCGATTTGCATTGTAGTGCAATCGATTGCACAACGTGAAATTTGAAAAAAAGCAGCATTCCAAGCTTGTCAAATTTTTGGCTCCAATTTTCCTTCATTTTTGAAAGATGTATCATTAATTCAAATTTTAGTGCGAATCTTTTGTTTTTAAAAAGAATTATCATTAATTCAAATTTTGGCTCTAATTTTTGAAAGAGTTATCATTAATTAAAATTTTGGCTCCAAGAATCAATTACCAAATTACCACTAATCCTAATCCTAAAACTCTATAAATAGAGCCCTAATTTCATTCAAATTTCAAGCTTTTGATAGCCCAATCCACCTTGCTAAAAAATCTTTCAATTCTCTCTATCTACCAAATTCACTCAAAGCTACATTTTTAAACAGTTAGTAAGCTTTGCATTGAAGCTTACTAATCTTTGAGATAAACCTTCATCCAAACACTTTTTCTCCATCAATTCTCTACATCCAAGCTTGGTCAATTGATTCTTGTGGTTGAATTGAAGCAAATTCTTGAAGTTGTTTTGATAATTCTCTAGATCTACCTTTGTTAAGTGGGATAATTCATCTTTCACAATGTGATATCTTGGTGATCTTTGGGATTGATTCTTTGAGCATTATTTTGTGATTTCAATGGTGTTATTTTCTCATAATTTGATGGAATTTTCGTGCTCAAGTGGATCCATGATCATAAGGTGTTTGATGGAAAGTTTGAACAAGAAATTGCCCTTTTAAAATGCTATTTTTGCTACTGTTACTGTGTGCAATCGATTTGCACTATAGTGCAATCGATTGCACTAAAGCAATTTTGCACAATTTTTAGAAAACTGTACTGTGTAAATCGATTTACATAATAGTGCAATCGATTTACACAAGGACAAAATGCATTTTTTTGCCTTGTTTTGGGGCAGCTTTGATCCAAAATGATTTTTCTACTCACTCCTTTTGATTGTTGGTTTGGATTGCAATTTTAAATGTCCAATTTATCTTTAAACTTAATGGACTTTGTGATGTAGATGAAGTTGGATAATAGTTCATCAATTCAAATCTACCTAAGAGTGAGTTATTTAATTCATTTTTGGTGCTTTGGATTAATGATATGTTTAGTGCTTTAATCCATCTAGAGGAGTGGTTGAATTTAAAGATGAAAGAATTTTGAAATGGTGATCCAAATTAGCTTATCATTCCCCTCCCTCTTCATCTTATCCCTTTCTTTTTTAATTGTGCTACATGTTAAGGGATGGTGATCTCTATATAATTTAGCCAAACATGAAGTACATAGATTGCTATTGACCGGCTTAAAATAGGTGTGACTTCTACATAAGTCCACTTACGATTGCTTAACATAGCGCTAAATTTTGTCCCGATTCGAATAAATGATCATTCATGGCCTAAAATTATGATTTCAAGCCCAAGTATGTTAATTTGATCTCTTTGATCCAATAACGTTGATATTCATTGTGTGGAGGCTTTGGTTCTACCAATCCTCTAATGGATCTACAACACCTTTGGTCAACGCGGATCACTTAAACATCGTTGATCATTATATGTTACCTTGTGAGAATTCCAAAATGGATGATATACTTGACAAAAAGCAAATGCAACTTGTTGTGTGGAGTCTTTGGTTCTACCAATCCTCTAATGAGTTCCAAATGCATGTTTCAACATGGTCATCCAACTAACCACTAATTACTAACAATTAACTTTACTTTACGCTTTTATTTTCATGCTTTATGTACCATATACTTTTAGCATTTTACATTTCATGCTATTTTCATCTTTGACCACTTGAGCATTTACTTTTATGTCATTTTTATTTTGCTCACTTGAGCTTTTCTTTCTTTTTAAAGACACCTAATAATCAGCATGAATCATATAAATCATTAATGATACTTGGACTACATGGTTACTATCCTTTGCATTATGGAGTGATGGACTTCTTGGACTTAGGATTAGAGACCTTGGCCTATCTTGGAGACTTTGTGACTTTATTTGATATTTTTTCTGGAGTTCTTGAGGTTTACCTCAAGACATTGGGTTGTTTGTATGTTTTGTGTGCAGGTTATTGAGATTACGATCTTTGTTTGTAATCTGGAATTCACCCGTATACAGTCGTTACTCTGCCCAATTTTTGCGAAGACTTAAAATACTTGAAGTTTGGTTCTCTCAAGAGGTCTAGTATCTTTTCTTGCTTGGTTTCAATCCGAAGAATGGGAATTCTATATTGACTCATAATGTAAAGTATTGGCATCTTGTTGGTTAGATGGTTCTTATCCCTAACTTTTACCTTATGCTTTAGGATAGCCTCTTCTTTTCCTCCCATCTTCTTTAATTTTAAAAAAACCTTCTCATCTTCTTTCAAAATCTTCTTTGTTTTTAAACTCGAACCGCTTTCATAATAAACCTCGACTTTGTCGAGTGCCTTTTCTTTTAAAACTTACTTTCTTTAAACAAACTTAAATTCATTTAATCATACTTTGACATTTCTTTCAAAATTAACAAAACATTTCAACTCATTCAAACTCTTTTGTGCGCCCAAGCACCTTTTCCATTCAAAACTTTTTTTCAAGGTGAGACATGATTCATTGATAGTCGAGCAACATTCTCATATCCTTATGGTTATAAAGGTGTCGACTTTTCCACTTGAGTACTAGAGGCGTTCTCAAACCCTCACTCTTGTTGACGCAGGGTCCATCTTACTTACACCTTGTGGGCGTTAGGCGAGATTTCTCTCCTAACAATGACGACTTGTCTCCTTGTTTAAAAACAATCAACAAACAAGTATTTTCTAGATGAACTACGTGTACCCTGATCCCCTATTGCAAGAAAGGTGGTACGTAGGCACTAAAGGTTCGCAACTGCGGCGGGTGCAAAAATCATAAAAATATTTCTTTTCTCACCTCCACCATCCATTTTATATACAACACATTTTTATAGCCAAAATATACAGATTTTTCAAAGAGGTTCCTGCGGAGTACCGTAGATGTTTAGGGTGCTAATACCTTCCCTTTGCATAACCAACCCCCTTACCTTGAATATTTCCCCCTCTTTCCCCCTCTTTTTTGGTTATTCGCTCTTTTCCCATTCCTTTGGAAACAATAAAGCGCGGTGGCGATTTTTATTTTGATTTGTATAAAGTCTAGTCAATCCAATGGCTTAGTCTTGCACATTTCTACCGCTACAGAAAAAATGGCGACTTCACTAGGGAGAGATTGACCTCTTGCTGGTTCATCCCTAAGTGGGTTAAGCATATCTTTGTTTATGTCTGTATATGTGCTATTTTTGTTTATGTGTTATATTTTGTATATATGTTTGTCTAGATTTTCCTGGTTTTCAGGGTGCTTGGTGATTACTTATAAGTCCTATACCCGGACTAGGGCAAACTTTAAGATAGGACGGGTGATATAGTCATTTTAACTTTGAGGGAGTAATCCTAAAAAAGGAGGCATGAGATCCCCCACTCAGTGGAGGCCCCTTTGACTGTAGTATCGTTTACCGAGTAATCAGGAAGACGTACTGCTTTCGACCTGGGAGCCTGCTGAAGCTGAGGACCGTAGATTACCTAACCCATCTTGGCCTTTTAGGTGTAGTGGGGAAGCTATGACAGAGTAATCCGGAAATAGTTGTCACGCGATACTATGCTCGGACGAGTCTTTCCTTAGAATATTTCTAATTACCAAGTTAATCGGGACGTTGGTAATATCCAAAGGAAGGATGTAGACTCTTGGAACCTCTTATAACCTTGTTCGGCAGGTGATAACAATTAGTCCATACCTTATGGGTTGTACCTTTGACTCCAAGCTCGTGACTCTGAACCGTGTGATCTTGTTACTGTGTAGTGCATTGCATAACATTGCATATCATTTGCATCCTCTGCATCATTCTGCATACATCCAGGTTGTTCAGGATCTTATTCCCAGGTGCTTCTTTCTTCCAGTTAGTCATCTACCGTCAAGCTGATTCCTCAACATAACTACAGGACTAGAGCTGCTGTCAGATTGAGAATGGAAAACCAAGAACAACACAACATGGAAGTCAGAATGGAAATCGACGAGTTAAAGTCAGGCATGGACAAACTTATTGAGATGATGCAAGTCCTGATTTCCAGAGGAGAGCCACCTCAAAGGACTGTGATATCTGAAATCCTAACTGCTGCTGTTGACACTCAACCTATCCAGCATACATCTACTGCATGGCCAGAGTTTGGGTTGCCTCAGAATTACTCTCCACCTATTGTAATTACTTCAATGGTTGGTCAGTCTTCCCGACCAGTCTTTTAAGCTCCAGTTTTCATTATACCTCAGCCAATCGTTGATACTACTTTTCGTCAACCTGCTGCACAAACTGCTTTTGGGAATCCTCTCTTTGAGCACCATGCTGCCAGTCCTTGAAGTGTGAGTCAAGGAGACTTCGGTGAGTTTTAAGATTTCAAAGAACAGTATCAAACTTTAGAGAAGAGACTCAGAGCTATGGAAGGAAATGAGTTCTTCAGTGTTGATGCTAACAATATGTGCTTGGTTTCTGATCTAGTTATGCCTGCAAAGTTCAAGACTCCCGAGTTTGAGAAATATAAGGGGCACACTTGTTCAAGAAGTCATTTGGTGATGTACTTTTGAAAGATGTCTGCTTACACAAAGAATGACAAGCTGCTTATCCATTGTTTCCAAGACAGTCTGAGTGGAGCTTAATTGAAATGGTATATGGGACTTGAGAAAGGTCATATCCAATGCTTCCAAGATCTTCTTGATGCTTTCATAAAGCAATACAAATACAACCTTGACATGACACCTGATTGTCGCCAACTACAAAATATGTCTCAGAATGAGAAAGAATCTTTCAAGGAATATGCTCAACGATGGAGAGAATTGGCATCTCAAGTTGAACTACCTATGGCAGAGAAAGAGATAACTGGTTTATTCATGGATACTTTATCCCCTTTCTTTTAGGAGAAGATGATTGGTAGTGTGTCCTCCAGCTTCACATACCTGGTGACTATTGGCCAGAGATTAGAAGAAGGAATCAAGAATGGTAAAGTGTCTAAAGCTGCTGAATCTTCTAATGGTGCAAAGAAATACCTTGGGAACTTTCAGAAGAAGAAAGAGGTAGAAGCCAATGTTGTCTCGACTGAGAGAAAAGGACCTCGCCGTAGGCCTTAATACACTGATCAACCACAAGTAGCGGATGTTACTCATGCGGTCAATGCTCAACCAGTTCATGTCCCTAAACGATAGAATGTTGCACAGAATCAGAATCAGAATAGGGCTCAGTTTGATCCCACCCGTATGACGTACACTGAATTGTATCCTGCATTTGTGAAGAAAGGCTTGATTACAACTAGGCCTCTGATTCCTCGAAATCCTCCTCCACCCGGGTTCAGATCTGACCTTCATTATGAATTTCATCAGGGAGCTACCGATCATGATTTAGAAAGCTGTTATGCATTGAAAAACAGAGTGCAAGAATTGGTGAAAACAAATGCTCTCACTTTCAAAGAGGCAGGTCCTAATGTCATCAACAATCCTTTGCCAAAACAAAGTGGCTGAAGACTGAGTCGGGATACCCTCAAGTCACTTCCTTAAGCTAGTGTTTCAGACAGGACAACTCATCCTTGTTACTGATTAGTCACTAGGCCATGTTTCTTTCTGTTTGCATTTTTCCCTTGTTTATGTTAAAATTGTTGCTTTCAAATTCCGTTTGTACTTTCATGTTAAGTTTAATGAAATGAGCATTGCAATGTTTTGATTCAAATCATTTTCATTTACTGCTTTCAAATATATGAAGCTTTTTTTTTATGCAAAGATCCGAGGGAGGATGATGAAAACGAAATACCCATAATTGTTGTTGGTATGCTTTCGAATAAAACTTTGCTGAGGATATACATGCATTGTTTCAACTCCCAAACACTGGAGAAATAAGGAAGTTAATCCCCCGTTCAGTCCTTTGAGCCTAAAAGTTGGAGTTTCTTTCTATACGGAAAAACCTGCAATCTTAACCCGGGGATGGGTAGTTCTCAATTAATTTGGTTGTGCATTCAATTACAAGAGAAATCATGCAAGAAACCTTTCAACAAAGGTCGCGATCAAGCTTTCCTTTGCACAC
The DNA here is from genome assembly GCA_948472305.1 of Vicia faba. Classification (NCBI taxonomy): domain Eukaryota; kingdom Viridiplantae; phylum Streptophyta; class Magnoliopsida; order Fabales; family Fabaceae; genus Vicia; species Vicia faba. The sequence goes on along the minus strand of OX451739.1, from coordinate 1,219,991,577 downwards.
AACAAGAAGTGTCAAAGATGCTCTCAAACAAAAAATGACGAATATGGTTCCCCGTAATCATTGAGCAAGGCAGTCATTATCTTTCCAAAAAAAGGAAAAATGAAATGAAAATAAAAATCAACAGAAAAATCCCGCTAAGTCAAAACCTATGAAGGAGACTTAGGAAAAAACTGGGGCATCCCACTGACTGTAATCTCAAATGAAACAGTTCAGGCAAAAAAACTGGGGCATCCTGTTGACTATAATCTCAAACGAAACAATTCAGGCAAAAGTTGGGAATAATAAATTCAATCAGAAGAGGTCTTCAAATCCTCAAAATTCTCCACTAGAGTTGACAAAAGTCCTCAAAAAAACAAAAATATGTAAGAAGAAATGACTGTCATTCTCAAGAATCCTTTAGTTTCCGAGCCATCGTCATTGCTGCCATCAGTGCAATTCCAAAATCTCTTGGAACCTGAATGCATATTTTTAATTAACTGAACGTAGGGCTGAAGAACATCACGAAGATTGGGTTGGGTACAAATAAACTTTGTGCCTTTATCCTTTATTTCTTAAACTGTGAACCAGACCATGTTACAACCCTTAAAAGACCTAATTGAAGCCAGGTTTCTTTTGAAATCATGCTACAACAAGGTTGCGTAAACTAACTCCTATGATCTTTTGTGAATCATTTGTTTTGGTTTCATACCTTTGTTTTCACTTTAAAAGTATAAACCATTGTGTTTTAACCAGTGATGCATTTTCTATACACCAATAACATTATTTCAAAAATGATTTTGGATTCAAAACATTTGCATGAACTTTTCATTAAAAAATACCATGTTTGAATAAACAATTTTGCTTGCAAACAAGCTTTCCTCATCAAGGAATTTCAAATAGCTGAGAAACTTGGTCAGTGACCCTATCAGGGGCAAGTATCTTCCAGATCCTGTTGTCAATCAGTTCAAGATTTGCTGCTCAATGCAAGTTTTCTCAGATTTGGTTAGCCAGAAAATCATTTTCAAGACTCATACTGGGACATTCTTTCCAATAATCATTTTAGAACTGAAGCCATGATCAGTTTATTCCCAACAAACATTTCAGAACTGAAGCCATGATCAATTTATCTCCAACAATCATCTCAGAGCTGAAGCCGTGATTAGCTCATTTCCAGCAACTTTCTACTGAAGCCATGATCAGTTTATCTTCAACAATCAGCTAATCTGGGACAAGTCCCCAAGTAGCTCTTCATGTCCTTCCTCAGAAGATCATCAGTTCAATACAGTTTACAAGTGTGACAAATTTGGGTTCATATTTTTTTTCTTTCCAATCAAATTTGGCAGAGTTCTCCGTGTTGAGGAATCAAATTTCCAATCTTACCTTCATAAAAGAGTCAAACTCCATTGTCGTATACGTCGGCATTACCTGCATAGATCATTCACATATCATGCATAACAAAATTCATACATAATGCATAACAAGAGTGTTTCATCCTCATTTTCATTTTCCAAGGTCTTATTGCAGTTGACATGTCACCTTGAGATCAAATTCCAACTTACTTGGCACCTACCAAAGCAAACATCAGTTTGAGTTGTTTCTCTTTTTTCATCCAAAGCCAGTATTGGATGTTGTTACCTTTTTCTTCATTCAAAGCCAGTATTGAATGTCAAGATCCCTTTCACTCATTCAAAGCCAGTATTCGATGTTGTGATCTTTTCTCTCGTCTAAAGCCAGCATTAGACGTTGAGTTTTCCCTTCATTCAAAGCTAGTATTGAATGTCAAGATCTCTTTCAGTCATTTAAAGCCAGTATTGGATGTTGTGATCTTTTCTCTCGTCTAAAGCCACTATTAAACGTTGAGTTTTCCCTTCATTCAAAGCCAGTATTGAATGTCAAGATCTCTTTCACTCATTCAAAGCTAGTATTGGATGTTGTGATCTTTTCTCTCGTCTAAAGCCAGTATTAGACATTGATTTTTCCCTTCATTCAAAGCCAGTATTGGATGTCGTGTTTCTTTTCTGTCCAGCGTCTTTCCTGAACGACTCTGATGTAGCTTCAGATTTGGTCTCATCCCACATCTATTGTTCTTCTAGATGTTTCTGATTATCTTTTCAAGAGAGTTGTTCGCCTTATTCAATGCCATTCTTGGATGTTGCTGCTTGCCTTCTCGAGTTTTATCTCCTTTTTCGAAGTATTGATGGTTACTCTTTGTCACCCTGACAGATATCCAAAAATATCTTGTTGTTTCCCTAGTGTGCCTTTCCAAGTCATTTCATCTGAACTACCATAAGTTTCCAGCTTCGAGTCTTTCCACATTCCTACAGAGTCTGTCTCATCTCATACATCATTCAAAAAATATGTCAAAAAGAGTGCATTCATTCATAACATATGCTATCATCTCATCGCATTAGGGACAAAATTCAGGTCTGTTTATATTTAATTACTTTCCACCTATCTGGCTAAAAGATAATTAAATAGGGGCAGCTGTTGTACCCTAAATTTTCCCCCTAACTTTTTTAGTCGCACTTTCATACCATATTTTGTCATTTAGTCATAATCATTAATAAATAGCTTCATTAATCACATTTGCATCCTATCTTTAAGTTTGCTCTTCCGTTACTGACTAACTTCTAATCAAAATACAAAAAATATTTGTCTTTGTCTTTGCATATTTATGTTTTGTAGGTACCGAGTCGAAGCATATGGCAAATAAGGTTTTCCGGTATTATTTCCCTAAAATCTCTATTTGCAAAGAAAAAGAATTAAAAAAATTTCATTTTTTTCACTGTATAATCGATTGCTCCTAGAGTGCAATCGATTGCACAAAGTGAATTTTGTGCAATTTTTTGAAAGATACATTGTGCAAATCGATTTGCACTGTAGTGCAATCGATTGCACAGTGTGAAATTTGAAAAAAATCAGCATTCCAAGCTTGTCAAATTTTTGGCTCCAATTTTCCTTCATTTTTGAAAGATGTATCATTAATTCAAATTTTAGTGCCGGTCTTTCTTTTTTAAAAAGAATTATCATTAATTCAAATTTCGGCTCTAATTTTTGAAACAGTTATCATTAATTCAAATTTTGGCTCCAAGAATCAATTACCAAATTACCACTAATCCCAATCCTAAAACTCTATAAATAGAGCCCTCATTTCATTCAAATTTCAAGCTTTTGATAGCCAAATCCACCTTGCTAATTTTTTTTTCAATTCTCTCCATCTACCAAATTCACTTAAAGCTCCAATTTCAAACAATTAGTAAGCTTTGCATTGAAGCTTACTAATCTTTGAGCTAAACCTTCATCCAAACACTTTTTCTCCATCAATTCTCTACATCCAAGCTTGGTCAATTGATTCTTGTGGGTGAATTGAAGCAAATTCTTGAAGTTGTTTTGATAATTCTCTAGATCTACCTTTGGTAAGTTGGATAATTCATCTTTCACAATGTGATCTCTTGGTGATCTTTGGGATTGAGTCTTTGAGCATTATTTTGTGATTTCAATGGTGTTATTTTCTCATAAATTGATGGAATTTTCGTGCTCAAGTGGATCCATGATCATAAGGTGTTTGATGGAAAGTTTGAACAAGAAATTGCCCTTTTAAAATGCTGTTTTTACTACTGTTACTGTGTGCAATCGATTTGCACTGTAGTGCAATCGATTGCACAGAAGCAATTTTGCACAATTTTTAGAAAACTATACTGTGTAAATCGATTTACACAATAGTGCAATCGATTTACACAAGGACAAAATGCATTTTTTTGCCTTGTTTTGGGGCAGCTTTGATCCAAAATGATTTTTCTACTCACTCCTTTTGATTGTTGGTTTGGATTGCAATTTTAAATGTCCAATTTGTCTTTAAACTCAATGGACTTTGTGATGTAGATGAAGTTGGATAAATGTTCATCAATTCAAATCTACCTAAGCGTGAATTATTTAATTCATTTTTGGTGCTTTAGATTAATGATATGTTTAGTGCTTTAATCCATCTAGAGGAGTGGTTGAATTTAAAAATGAAAGAATTTTGAAATGGTGATCCAAATTAGCTTATCATTCCCCTCCCTCTTCATCTTATCCCTTTCTTTTTTAATTGTGCTACATGTTAAGGGATGGTGATCTCTATATCATTTATCCAAACATGAAGTACATAGATTGCTATTGACCGACCTCAAAATAGGTGTGACTTCTACATAAGTCCATTTACAATTGCTTAACATAGCGCTAAATTTTGTCCCGATTCGAATAAATGATCATTCGTGGCCCAAACTTATGATTGCAAGCCCAAGTATGTTAATTTGATCTCTTTGATCCAATAACCTTGAGATTCATTGTGTGGAGGCTTTGGTTCTACCAATCCTCTAATGGATCTACAACACCTTTGGTCAACGCGGATCACTTAAACATCGTTGATCATTACATGTCACCTTGTGAGAATTCCAAAATGGATGATATACTAGACAAAAAGAAAATGCAACTTGTTGTGTGGAGGCTTTGGTTCTACCAATCCTCTAATGAGTTCCAAATGCAAGTTTCAAGATGGTCATCAAACTAACCACTAATTACTAACAATTAACTTTACTTTACGCTTTTATTTTCATGCTTTATGTACCATTTACTTTTAGCATTTTACATTTCATGCTATTTTCATCTTTACTCACTTGAGCATTTACTTTTATGTCATTTTTATTTTGCTCACTTGAGCTTTTCTTTCTTTTTAAAGATACCTAATAATCAACATGAATCATATAAATCATTAATGATACTTGGACTACATGGTTACTATCCTTTGCATTATGGAGTGATGGACTTCTTGGACTTAGGATTAGAGACCTTGGCCTATCTTAGAGACTTTGTGACTTTATTTGATATTTTTTCTAGAGTTCTTGAGGTTTACCTCAAGACATTGGGGTGTTTGTTTGTTTTGTGTGCATGTTATTGAGATTACGATCTTTGTTTGTAATCTGGAATTCACCCGTATACAGCCGTTACTCTACCCAATTTTTGCGAAGACTTAAAACACTTGAAGTTTGGTTCTCTCAAGAGGTCTAGTATCTTTTCTTGCTTGGTTTCAATCCGAAGAATGGGAATTCTATATTGACTCATAATGTCAAGTATTGGCTTCTTGTTGGTTAGATGGTTCTTATCCATAGATTTTACCATATGCTTTAGGATAACCTCTTATTCTCCTCCCATCTTCTTTAATTTTAAAAAAACCTTCTCATCTTCTTTCAAAATCTTCTTTGTTTTTAAACTCGAACCACTTTCATAATAAACCTCGACTTTGTCGAGTGCCTTTTCTTTTAAAACTTACTTTCTTTGAACAAACTTCAATTCATTTAATCATACTTTGACATTTCTTTCAAAATTAACAAAACACTTCAACTCATTCAAACTCTTTTGTGCGCCCAAGCACCTTTTCCATTCAAAACTTTTTTTCAAGGTGAGACATGATTCATTGATAGTCGAGAAACATTCTCCTATCCATATGGTTATAAAGGTGTCGACTTTTCCACTTGAGTACTAGAGGGGTTCTCAAACCCTCACTCTTGTTGACGCAGGGTCCATCTTTCTTACACCTTGTGGGTGTTAGTCGAGATTTCTCTCCTAACAATGACAACTTGTCTCCTTGTTTAAAAATAATCAACAAACAAGTCTTTTCTAGATGAACTACGTGTACCCTGATCCCCTATTGCACAAAAGGTTGTACGTAGGCACTAAAGGTTCGCAACCGCGGAGGGTGCAAAAATCATAAAAATATTTCTTTTCTCACCTCCACCATCCATTTTATATACAACACAATTTTATAGCCAAAATATACAGATTTTTCAAAGAGGTTCCTGCGGAGTACCGTAGATGTTTAGGGTGCTAATACCTTCCCTTTGCATAACCAACCCCCTTAACTTAAATCGTTCCCCCTCTTTTTTGGTTATTTGCTCTTTTCCCATTCCTTTGGAAACAATAAAGCGCGGTGGCAATTTTTATTTTGATTTGAATAAAGTCTAGTCAATCCAATGGCTTAGTCTTGCACATTTCTACCGCTACAGTCGTACAAAGACATGCCAGGGCTCGACAGTAATATTGTGGTTCACCATCTGCCAATGAAAGAGGGTTGTGCTCTGAAAAAATAGAAGGTTCGTCGCATGTGTCCTAAAATTTTAGAAAAGATCAAGGCTGGGGTTATGAAACAGTTTAACTCAGGGTTCTTGGTAGTGATGTCATATCCTTAATGGGTGGTAATGTTGTCCCAATACCAAAGAAAGATGGAAAAGTGTGTATGTAGATAGACCACATGGATCTAAATAGGGCGAGCCCTAAAGATGACTTCCCACTACTGCATATCGATGTTTTGGTCGACAATACCACTCAACATAAGGTATTCTCCTTCATGGATGGCTTCTCAGGTTACAATCAGATCAAAATGGCGCCTAAAGACATGGATAATTATGCCTTTTTGATTGAAGAACGTAGGGGCCACCTATCAGCGTGCCATGGTAGCCTTATTTCAGGAGATGATTCACCATTAGATAGAGGTCTACGTTGATGACATGATAGCCAGATCGCAAACTGGAGAAGAGCATCTTCATCACCTGCACAAACTGTTTGAAAGAATAAGGAAGTACAAGCTAAGGCTGAACCCAAACAAGTGCACCTTTGTGGTGAGATCTAGTAAGCTCTTAGGCTTCGTGGTGAGTGGTAAGGGTATCGAGGTTGATCCTGCAAAATTTAAAGCCATTCAAGACATGCAATCTCCTTGTACCGAGAAGGAAGTCAGAGGTTTGTTAGGACAGCTGAATTAGATTTCCCGTTTCATTTCGCATTTGACTGCTACTTGTGAGCCAATCTTTAAGCTGTTGAAGAATGATCAAGTAGTAAAATGGAACGACGATTTTCAAGCAGACTTTGATAAAATTAAGGATTACCTATAAGAACTTCTCATTCTGATGCCACCAGTCAAAGGAAGACCACTAATCATGTACTTAATGGTGCTAGAGAACTCAATAGGGTATGTATTGGGGCAGCATGACGAGTCTGGTCAAAAAGAGCATGCAATATACTACCTTCGAAAAAAGTTTGCCGATTGTGAAACAAGATATTCATTGCTCGAGAAAACTTGCTGCGCTTTGGCATGGGCTGCCCTGACTCAAACTGTATATGTTGACTCATACTACTTTGTTGATCTCTAAAATGGACCCTATCAAGTACATATTCGAGAAGCATGCTCTCTCAATAAGAATTTCTCAATGGAAGATGGTCATAACAGAATATGAAATCCAGTACACCACTCAAAAGTCAATCAAAGGAAGTGTACTGGCCGACCATTTGGCGCATTAGGCTGTAGACGATTATGAATCTATGAACATAGAATTCCCAGACGAGAACATCATTCTAGTAACAAATTATGAGGAACCTGGATCATATGAAGGACCTAAACAAGGATCTCAATGGACTATGGTTTCTGATAGAGCTTCCAACACTCTTGGCAACATAATTAGTGTTGTGATCATTTCCCCTGAAGGTTGCCATACACCTTTTACTGCCAGACTTTACTTCGACTGTACCAATAACATGGCCGAATATGAAGCTTGCATCATGGGTCTTAGGGCTGCTATTGACCTAAGAAACAAGTTATTAAATGGGTACGAGGATTCATCTTTGGTAATCAGTCAGGTTAAGGGAGATTAGGATATGAAGAATCTGAATCTCATTCCTTATAAAGAGCATGTGCTAACCCTGACCCGTATTTTGAGGAGATTACCTTCGAGCACGTAGCAAGAGAAGAAAATCAGCTGGCGGATGCTCTGGCTACCATGTCATCCATGTTCAAGGCTAGATGGGATAATGAGGCTCCCAAAATTACCATTGAAATATTTGATGAACCTGAGCACTGCCATGAAATTGATACTGATGGAGTACATAAAAAACCTTGGTTTCATGTAGTCAAGAAGTACCTAGAAACTCAAGCATACCCTTAAGGGGAATCCATCAATGACAAGAAGTTCATGCGACGGTTCTCAGCCAAATTCTTCTTGAGCAATGGAATTCTGTACAAGCGTAATCATTATTCGACTCTGCTTCATTATATAAACAATAAGGAAGAAGAGGAAATTATGCGAGACATGCACAATGGTGTCTTCGGTACTCACTCTAGTGGACATACTATAGCCAAAAAGATTTTGAGAGCTGGTTAATATTGGTCGACTTTGGAAACTAACTGTCACCACCACTCGAGAACTTGTCATAAGTGCCAGATTTACGCTGATAAAGTTCATGTGCCTCCTGTACCATTGAATGTCATGACTCCGCCTTGGCCATTCGCAATGTGGAGCATCAACATGATCATAGAAATCAAGCCCATATCTTTTAATGGGAACCTCTTCATCCTCGTTGCCATTGAATACTTTACCAAATGGGTTGAAGCAACCTCATTCGCCTGTATTACTAAGAATATGGTCGCCCCATTTATCAAGCACAACCTGATCTGTCGGTATGGCATCCCCAAAAGTATTATCACAGACAACGGTACCAATCTTAACAACACAATAATCACTGAGCTCTGCATGCAGTTCAAGATCAAGCATCATATCTCTTCTCTGTATCGACCTAGGATTAAAGACGCAGTGGAAGCCGCTAATAAGAACATCAAGAAGATTATACAGAAGATGGTTGTGACATACAAAGATTGTCATGAGGTGTTACCGTTTGCTCTCCATGATTACCGGACTTTGTCTATAACCTCAACTGGGGCAACCAAATTCTCTCTGGTTTATGGTACGAAAGTTGTCCTAAATGTCGAGGTCCAGATTCCTTCTCTAAGAATCATGAAATATTCAGACTTGGATGAAGACGATTAGGTTCAAACCAGGTTGGATCAGTTAAATCTAATTGACAAGAAAAGGCTGGCTGATGTCTATCATGGTCAGATGTATCAGAAACGCGTGATCAAGGCATTCAATAAGAAGATCAAGCATCAGGTATATCAGGATGGTAATTTGGTAATAAAGTAGATTATCCTCCCGCAAGGTGATCCAAGGGGATAATGGACTCCCACTTATGGAAGGACATTTGTAATCAAGAAAATATTCTCTGGCGGTGCTATGATATTGACCACCATGGACGGTGAGGATTTCCCGCACCCTGTGAATGCAGACATAGTCAAAAGATACTACACTTGAAAATTACTCGCTAGGTTGACTGGCCTAGGAAAAAATAAGGGCATCCCAACGAACCAAAACGGTTCGAGCAAAAATAAGGGATATATATTTAAAGATTATACAACCGGCAAGTTGAAAACCTGAAAAGGATGCTCGGACGAAAAGGGTATCCTGGTGGACTGGAAACCCAAAGGGGCTGTCCAAGCAAAAGATAGGGATAAAAGCGTACGACTATGTCCCATTGGATCACTCACTGCAAGCTTTATTACTAACACCGAAAGTTCAAACAGTACAGATCAGTCCAATCACCTTCTTCCGACAACAAGGGATGAGATGTTCGAAGACATTATGGAAATAACAAAGTTGGAACTTGACAAGATTATTCCTACATAGCTATATGTTTTCACTTTGCAAATCTATTCTTCGAAAACTTCCTCTTACTAGGATTTCCGTCTCTTTGTACAAAATCGTCTGTTTATGGGAAAAACTATCAATACAAAAATAATTTCAAAGCTAAATTCTATTTTTACATTTTCTGTTTTGTTTGAAAAATGTCCAATAACTAAAATTGAACGAGCATATGCATATGAATACAATTGACTGTTAACAGATATATGCATAAGAAAAAAGAATGAGCAGATACTCAAGACTGAAGGAGTTTGGATGACGTCCAAGCCACCCATTAATCCCCACAGAGCACCTTCCATGAGATTATCCCTACAGGTGATCTTCGCAAGTTCATACATTCCCCGCGATCTTCCTAGCAGATCACTCTGGAAGATAAAGGAGTGTAGGCTTTCTCCTAGTAATATTTCTTACCTACGGAAGCCTAATCATTACAATTTATGGGAATTCTTCTCCAGCTGAGTTTTCAAAGTTGTAAAAACCCATGCAGATTACTTCTCTCCAGTAGAGTTCATTCTCCTCAGCAAGGTTGTTTCCTCAGCGGGTTTATATCCCCAATATGATTTATTTCCCCAGCGGGCTATCATCTCCCTAACCTGAGTCCATTCCTCAGATGGTCATATTCACTGGCGAAACTCCTCTCCCCAGTGAAGTTGCCACTATCCCCAGAGAGTTGCTACTGAATCTAAAATCTTATTAGATGTCAGTGAAACTTATCTTCCTCAAACCATCCGGAAGGTTATCCATCATCTTTTATTCCCAGTCATGTTATAAAATCCCCAGTAGGGTAAATATAAGCCAATGTTCCCAAACTCTTCTCCCCAAGCAGGAAAAATTATTATTCTCCAACAGAGTTTCCTTAAGCAAAAAAGCAAAAATCAATGTTCCCCAGGGGAATTATTCGTCAATAAGCAAGCAAGAGTCCCCAGCGGAAACAATCTCCAGAAGATTAAAGATTAAATATACTCTTCATCCACAGCAACAGTTAGGGATTTACATTCCCCAGACTAAGATGCCGCTCAAGTTTACAAATGCACTTCAACAAAATTCCATATTTATGCATCATTTACAAAATATCATAACATATGCATACGTAACACATATAGAACAATCTCATTTATTTTGAGAACATCATTACGCAATGTATCTCATACATCATGACATTGCATACAACCGACTCTTTACCTTTTCAAGAAAGATCAATCAATAGACGAATATCATTAACTACTTATATGGCCTGATAATCTTCTCGAAGGCTACATCTGAAAAAGTGTTGTTTCAGCATTTTCCTCAGAAGGTCATTCTCAAAATACCTCTGCTAGATCAGTTTAAATCAACCAATGATTTATTCTGATTCGTTTTTTGGTAGACTCTTTCTATGGTTCAGTTAAATCGATCCTAATCTTTTTCTGATTCGTCTCCAGTTATAGATAATTCAAGACCTCTGCTGCTTCAGTTCAAATCGACCAATGATTTATTTTGATTCATTTTCTGATAGATTCTTTCTCTGGTTCAGTTAAATCAGCCCTAATATTTTTATGATTTGTCTCCAGTTAAAGATGATTCAAGACCTCTGTTGGTTCAGCTTAAAACGACCAATGATTTATTCTGATTCATCTTCTGGTAGACTCTTTCTCTGGTTCAATTAAATCGACCCTAAGATTTTTCTGAGTCATCTACAGTTAAAGATAATTCAAGAACTCTTCTATTTTAGTTTAAATTAACTAATGATTTATTCTGATTCGTTTTCCGGTAGACTCTTTCTCTGGTTCAGTTAAATCGACCCTAATATTTTTCTGATTCGTCTCCAGTTAAATATAATTAAAGACATCTGCTGGTTCATTTTAAATCGACCAATGATTTATCCTGATTCGTTTTCGATATACTCTTTCTCTAGTTCGGTTAAATTGATCCTAAGATTTTTCTGATTCGTCTCCAGTTAAAGACAATTCAATACCTTTGCAGGTTTAGTTTAAATCGACCAATGATTTATCCTCATTAATTCTTTGGTAGACTCTTTCTATGGTTCAGTTAAATTACTCCTAAGAATTTTTTTTTATTCGTCTCCAGTTAAAGATAATTCAAGACCTCTGCTGGTTCAGTTTAAATTGACCAATGATTTATTCTGATTCATTTTCTGGTAGACTCTTTCTCTGGTTCAGTTAAATCGACCCTAAGATTTTCCTGATACGTCCCCAGTTAAAGATAATTGAAGACCTCTATTGGTTCAGTTTAAATCGACCAATGATTTATTCTGATTCATTTTCCAATATACTCTTTCCCTGGTTCAGTTAAATCGACCCTAATATTATTCTGATTCGTCTCCAGTTAAAGATAATTCAAGACATCTGATGGTTCAGTTTAAATTGACCAATGACTTATTCTGATTCTTTTTTGTTAGACTCTTTCTCTAGTTTAGATAAATCGATCCTAAGATTTTCCTGATATGTCCCCAGTTAAAGATAATTCAAGACCTCTGTTGGTTTAGTTTAAATCGACCAATTATTTATCCTGAATCATTTTTCGATAGACTCTTTCTCTGGTTCAGTTAAATCAAAGCTAAGATTTTTTTAATTCATCTCCAGTTAAAAATAATTCAAGACCTCTGTTTGTTTAGTTTAAATTGACCAATGCTTTATTCTGATTCATTTTCTGGTAGACTTTTTCTCTGATTCAGCTAAATCGACCCTAATATTTTTTAGATTCGTTTCCAATTAAAGATAATTCAAGACCTCTATTGGTCCAGTTTAAATCGACCAATGATTTATTCTAATTCTTTTTCCTGTAGACTCTTTTTATGGTTCAATTAAATAGTCCCTAAGATTTTCCTGATTCGTCCCCAGTTAAAGATAATTCAAGACTTCTACTGGTTCAGTTTAAATCGACCAATGATTTATTTTGATTTAATTTCCGATATACTCTTTCTCTGGTTCAGTTAAATCGACTCTAATATTATTCTGATTCGTCTCTAGTTAAATATAATTCAAGACCTCGGTTGTTTCAGTTTAAATCGAAATATGATTTATTCTGATTCATTTTCCGGTAGACGCTTTCTCAGGTTCATTTAAATCGACCCTAAGATTTTTCGGATTCGTCTCCAGTTAAAGATAATCAAATACATCTGCTGGTTCATTTTAAATCGACAAATGATTTATCCTGATTTGTTTCCGGTATACTCTTTCTCTGGTTCAGTTAAATTGAACCTAAGTTTTTTCTGATTCGTCTCCAGTTAAAGACAATTCAAGACCTTTGCAAGTTTAGTATAAATCGACCAATGAATTATCCTCACTAATTTTTCGGTAGACTCTTTCTCTGGTTCAGTTAAATTACTCCTAAGATTTTTTTTTGATTCGTCTCCAGTTAAACATAATTTAAGACCTCAGCTAGTTCAGTTTAAATCGACCAATGATTTATTCTGATTCGTTTTCTGGTAGACTCTTTCACTGGTTCAGTTAAATCGATCCTATGATTTTCCTGATACGTCCCCAGTTAAAGATAATTCAAGACCTCTGTTGGTTCAGTTTAAATCGACCAATGCATTATTCTGATTCATTTTCTGGTAGACTCTTTCTCTGATTCAGCTAAATCGACCCTAATATTTTTCAGATCCGTTTCCAATTAAAGATAATTCAATATCTCTATTGGTTCAGTTTAAATCGCCCAATGATATATTCTGATTCGTTTTCCGGTAGACTCTTTCTATGGTTTAGTTAAATCGACCCTAAGATTTTCCTGATTCATCCCCAGTTAAAGATAATTCAATACCTCTACTGGTTCAGTTTAAATCGACCAATGATTTATTCTGATTCAATTTCCGATATATTCTTTCCCTGGTTCAATTAAATCAACTATAATATTATTCTGATTCGTCTCTAGTTAAAGATAATTCAAGACCTCTGTTGTTTCAGTTTAAATCGAAATATGATTTATTCTGATTCGTTTTATGGTAGACTCTTTCTCTGGTTCAGTTAAATCGAGCCTAAGATTTTTCGGATTCGTCTCCAGTTAAAGATAATTAAATACATCTGCTGGTTCATTTTAAATCGACCAATGATTTATCCTGATTCGTTTCCGGTATACTCTTTCTCTGGTTCGGTTAAATTGAACCTAAGATTTTTCTGATTCGTCTCCAGTTAAATACAATTCAAGACCTTTGCAAGTTTAGTTTAAATCGACCAATGATTTATCCTCATTAATTTTTCGGTAGACTCTTTCTCTGGTTCAGTTAAATTACTCCTAAGGTTTTTTTTGGTTCGTCTCCAGTTAAAGATAATTAAATACCTCTGCTGGTTCAGTTTAAATTGACCAATGATTTATTCTGATTCATTTTCTGGTAGACTCTTTCTCTGGTTCAGTTAAATCGACCCTATGATTTTCCTGATACGTCCCCAGTTAAAGATAATTCAAGACCTCTGTTGGTTCAGTTTAAATCGACCAATGCATTATTCTGATTCATTTTCTGGTAGACTCTTTCTCTGATTCAGCTAAATCGACCCTAATATTTTTCAGATCCGTTTCCAATTAAAGATAATTCAATATCTCTATTGGTTCAGTTTAAATCGCCCAATGATATATTCTGATTCGTTTTCCGGTAGACTCTTTCTATGGTTTAGTTAAATCGACCCTAAGATTTTCCTGATTCATCCCCAGTTAAAGATAATTCAATACCTCTACTGGTTCAGTTTAAATCGACCAATGATTTATTCTGATTCAATTTCCGATATATTCTTTCCCTGGTTCAATTAAATCAACTATAATATTATTCTGATTCGTCTCTAGTTAAAGATAATTCAAGACCTCTGTTGTTTCAGTTTAAATCGAAATATGATTTATTCTGATTCGTTTTATGGTAGACTCTTTCTCTGGTTCAGTTAAATCGAGCCTAAGATTTTTCGGATTCGTCTCCAGTTAAAGATAATTAAATACATCTGCTGGTTCATTTTAAATCGACCAATGATTTATCCTGATTCGTTTCCGGTATACTCTTTCTCTGGTTCGGTTAAATTGAACCTAAGATTTTTCTGATTCGTCTCCAGTTAAATACAATTCAAGACCTTTGCAAGTTTAGTTTAAATCGACCAATGATTTATCCTCATTAATTTTTCGGTAGACTCTTTCTCTGGTTCAGTTAAATTACTCCTAAGGTTTTTTTTGGTTCGTCTCCAGTTAAAGATAATTAAATACCTCTGCTGGTTCAGTTTAAATTGACCAATGATTTATTCTGATTCATTTTCTGGTAGACTCTTTCTCTGGTTCAGTTAAATCGACCCTATGATTTTCCTGATACGTCCCCAGTTAAAGATAATTCAAGACCTCTGTTGGTTCAGTTTAAATCGACCAATGCATTATTCTGATTCATTTTCTGGTAGACTCTTTCTCTGATTCAGCTAAATCGACCCTAATATTTTTCAGATTCGTTTCCAATTAAAGATAATTCAAGACCTCTATTGGTTCAGTTTAAATCGCCCAATGATATATTTTGATTCGTTTTCCGGTAGACACTTTCTATGGTTAAGTTAATCGACCCTTAGATTTTCTTGATTCATCCCCAGTTAAAGATAATTCAAGACCTCTACTGGTTCAGTTTAAATCGACCAATGATTTATTCTGATTCAATTTCTGATATATTCTTTCCCTGGTTCAGTTAAATCGACTCTAATATTATTCTGATTCGTCTCTAGTTAAAGATAATTCAAGACCTCTGTTGTTTCAATTTAAATCGAAATATGATTTATTCTGATTCGTTTTCTGGTAGACTCTTTCTCTGGTTCAGTTAAATCGACCCTAAGATTTTTCGAATTTGTCTCCAATTAAAGATAATTATATACATCTGCTGGTTCATTTTAAATCGACCAATGATTTATCCTGATTCGTTTCTGGTATACTCTTTCTCTGGTTCGGTTAAATTGAACCTAAGATTTTTATGATTCGTCTCCAGTTAAATACAATTCAAGACCTTTGCAAGTTTAGTTTAAATCGACCAATGATTTATCCTCATTAATTTTTCGGTAGACTCTTTCTCTGGTTCAGTTAAATTACTCCTAAGGTTTTTTTTGGTTCGTCTCCAGTTAAAGATAATTAAATACCTCTGCTGGTTCAGTTTAAATTGACCAATGATTTATTCTGATTCATTTTCTGGTAGACTCTTTCTCTGGTTCAGTTAAATCGACCCTATGATTTTCCTGATACGTCCCCAGTTAAAGATAATTCAAGACCTCTGTTGGTTCAGTTTAAATCGACCAATGCATTATTCTGATTCATTTTCTGGTAGACTCTTTCTCTGATTCAGCTAAATCGACCCTAATATTTTTCAGATCCGTTTCCAATTAAAGATAATTCAATATCTCTATTGGTTCAGTTTAAATCGCCCAATGATATATTCTGATTCGTTTTCCGGTAGACTCTTTCTATGGTTTAGTTAAATCGACCCTAAGATTTTCCTGATTCATCCCCAGTTAAAGATAATTCAATACCTCTACTGGTTCAGTTTAAATCGACCAATGATTTATTCTGATTCAATTTCCGATATATTCTTTCCCTGGTTCAATTAAATCAACTATAATATTATTCTGATTCGTCTCTAGTTAAAGATAATTCAAGACCTCTGTTGTTTCAGTTTAAATCGAAATATGATTTATTCTGATTCGTTTTATGGTAGACTCTTTCTCTGGTTCAGTTAAATCGAGCCTAAGATTTTTCGGATTCGTCTCCAGTTAAAGATAATTAAATACATCTGCTGGTTCATTTTAAATCGACCAATGATTTATCCTGATTCGTTTCCGGTATACTCTTTCTCTGGTTCGGTTAAATTGAACCTAAGATTTTTCTGATTCGTCTCCAGTTAAATACAATTCAAGACCTTTGCAAGTTTAGTTTAAATCGACCAATGATTTATCCTCATTAATTTTTCGGTAGACTCTTTCTCTGGTTCAGTTAAATTACTCCTAAGGTTTTTTTTGGTTCGTCTCCAGTTAAAGATAATTAAATACCTCTGCTGGTTCAGTTTAAATTGACCAATGATTTATTCTGATTCATTTTCTGGTAGACTCTTTCTCTGGTTCAGTTAAATCGACCCTATGATTTTCCTGATACGTCCCCAGTTAAAGATAATTCAAGACCTCTGTTGGTTCAGTTTAAATCGACCAATGCATTATTCTGATTCATTTTCTGGTAGACTCTTTCTCTGATTCAGCTAAATCGACCCTAATATTTTTCAGATTCGTTTCCAATTAAAGATAATTCAAGACCTCTATTGGTTCAGTTTAAATCGCCCAATGATATATTTTGATTCGTTTTCCGGTAGACACTTTCTATGGTTAAGTTAATCGACCCTTAGATTTTCTTGATTCATCCCCAGTTAAAGATAATTCAAGACCTCTACTGGTTCAGTTTAAATCGACCAATGATTTATTCTGATTCAATTTCTGATATATTCTTTCCCTGGTTCAGTTAAATCGACTCTAATATTATTCTGATTCGTCTCTAGTTAAAGATAATTCAAGACCTCTGTTGTTTCAATTTAAATCGAAATATGATTTTATCTGATTCGTTTTCTGGTAGACTCTTTCTCTGGTTCAGTTAAATCGACCCTAAGATTTTTCGAATTTGTCTCCAATTAAAGATAATTATATACATCTGCTGGTTCATTTTAAATCGACCAATGATTTATCCTGATTCGTTTCTGGTATACTCTTTCTCTGGTTCGGTTAAATTGAACCTAAGATTTTTATGATTCGTCTCCAGTTAAATACAATTCAAGACCTTTGCAAGTTTAGTTTAAATCGACCAATGATTTATCCTCATTAATTTTTCGGTAGACTCTTTCTCTGGTTCAGTTAAATTACTCCTAAGATTTTTTTTGGTTCGTCTCCAGTTAAAGATAATTTAAGACCTCTGCTGGTTCAGATTAAATTGACCAATGATTTATTCTGATTCATTTTCTGGTAGACTCTTTCTCTGGTTCAGTTAAATCGACCCTATGATTTTCCTGATACGTCCCAAGTTAAAGATAATTCAAGACCTCTGTTGGTTCAGTTTAAATCGACCAATGCATTATTCTGATTCATTTTCTGGTAGACTCTTTCTCTGATTCAGCTAAATCGACCCTAATATTTTTCAGATTCGTTTCCAATTAAAGATAATTCAAGACCTCTATTGGTTCAGTTTAAATCGCCCAATGATTTATTTTGATTCGTTTTCCGGTAGACACTTTCTATGGTTAAGTTAATCGACCCTAAGATTTTCCTGATTCATCCCCAATTAAAGATAATTCAAGAACTCTACTGGTTCAGTTTAAATCGACCAATGATTTATTCTGATTCAATTTCTGATATATTCTTTCCCTGGTTCAGTTAAATCAAATCTAATATTATTCTGATTCGTCTCTAGTTAAAGATAATTAAAGACCTTTGTTGTTTCAGTTTAAATCGAAATATGATTTATTCTGACTCGTTTTCCGGTAGACTCTTTCTCTGGTTCAGTTAAATCGAGCCTAAGATTTTTCGGATTCGTCTCCAGTTAAAGATAATTAAATACATCTGCTGGTTCATTTTAAATCGACCAATGATTTATCCTGATTCATTTCTGGTATACTCTTTCTCTTGTTCGGTTAAATTGAATCTAAGATTTTTCTGATTCGTCTCCAGTTAAAGACAATTCAAGACCTTTGCAAGTTTAGTTTAAATCGACCAATGATTTATCCTCATTAATTTTTCGGTAGACTCTTTCTCTGGTTCAGTTAAATTACTCCTAAGATTTTTTTTTATTCGTCTCCAAATAAAGATAATTTAAGACCTTTGCTGGTTCAGTTTAAATTGACCAATGATTTATTCTGATTCGTTTTCTAGTAGACTCTTTCTCTGGTTCAGTTAAATCGATCCTATGATTTTCCTGATACGTCCCCAGTTAAAGATAATTCAAGACCTCTGTTGGTTCAGTTTAAATCGACCAATGCATTATTCTGATTCATTTTCTGGTAGACTCTTTCTCTGATTCAGCTAAATCGACCCTAATATTTTTCAGATTCGTTTCCAATTAAAGTTAATTCAATATCTCTATTGGTTCAGTTTAAATCGCCCAATGATATATTCTGATTCGTTTTCCGGTAGACTCTTTCTATGGTTTAGTTAAATCGACCCTAAGATTTTCCTGATTCATCCCCAGTTAAAGATAATTCAAGACCTCTACTGGTTCAGTTTAAATCGACCAATGATTTATTCTGATTCAATTTCCGATATATTCTTTCCCTGGTTCAGTTAAATCAACTCTAATATTATTCTGATTCGTCTCTAGTTAAAGATAATTCAAGACCTCTGTTGTTTCAGTTTAAATCGAAATATGATTTATTCTGACTCGTTTTCCGGTAGTCTCTTTCTCTGGTTCAGTTAAATCGAGCCTAAGATTTTTCGAATTCGTCTCCAGTTAAAGATAATTAAATACATCTGCTGGTTCATTTTAAATCGACCAATGATTTATCCTGATTCGTTTCCGGTATACTCTTTCTCTTGTTCGGTTAAATTGAATCTAAGATTTTTCTGATTCGTCTCCAGTTAAAGACAATTCAAGACCTTTGCAAGTTTAGTTTAAATCGACCAATGATTTATCCTCATTAATTTTTCGGTAGACTCTTTCTCTGGTTCAGTTAAATTACTCCTAAGATTTTTTTTTATTCGTCTCCAGTTAAAGATAATTAAATACCTCTGCTGGTTCAGTTTAAATTGACCAATGATTTATTCTGATTCATTTTCTGGTAGACTCTTTCTCTGGTTCAGTTAAATCGATCCTATGATTTTCCTGATACGTCCCCAGTTAAAGATAATTCAAGACCTCTGTTGGTTCAGTTTAAATCGACCAATGCATTATTCTGATTCATTTTCTGGTAGACTCTTTCTCTGATTCAGCTAAATCGACCCTAATATTTTTCAGATTCGTTTCCAATTAAAGATAATTCAAGATCTCTATTGGTTCAGTTTAAATCGCCCAATGATATATTCTGATTCGTTTTCCGGTAGACTCTTTCTATGGTTAAGTTAAATTGACCCTAAGATT
The DNA here is from genome assembly GCA_948472305.1 of Vicia faba. Lineage (NCBI taxonomy): Eukaryota > Viridiplantae > Streptophyta > Magnoliopsida > Fabales > Fabaceae > Vicia > Vicia faba. Next base: position 1,219,971,997 of record OX451739.1, on the reverse strand, counting down.
TTCCTGATTCATCCCCACTTAAAGATAATTCAAGACCTCTACTGGTTCAGTTTAAATCGACCAATGATTTATTCTAATTCAATTTCTGATATATTCTTTCCCTGGTTCAGTTAAATCGACTATAATATTATTCTGATTCGTCTCTAGTTAAAGATAATTCAAGACCTCTGTTGTTTCAATTTAAATCGAAATATGATTTATTCTGATTCGTTTTCTGGTAGACTCTTTCTCTGGTTCAGTTAAATCGACCCTAAGATTTTTCGAATTTGTCTCCAATTAAAGATAATTATATACATCTGCTGGTTCATTTTAAATCGACCAATGATTTATCCTGATTCGTTTCTGGTATACTCTTTCTCTGGTTCGGTTAAATTGAACCTAAGATTTTTTTGATTCGTCTCCAGTTAAATACAATTCAAGACCTTTGCAAGTTTAGTTTAAATCGACCACTGATTTATCCTCATTAATTTTTCAGTAGACTCTTTCTCTGGTTCAGTTAAATTACTCCTAAGATTTTTTTTGGTTCGTCTCCAGTTAAAGATAATTTAAGACCTCTGCTGGTTCAGATTAAATTGACCAATGATTTATTCTGATTCATTTTCTGGTAGACTCTTTCTCTGGTTCAGTTAAATCGACCCTATGATTTTCCTGATACGTCCCAAGTTAAAGATAATTCAAGACCTCTGTTGGTTCAGTTTAAATCGACCAATGCATTATTCTGATTCATTTTCTGGTAGACTCTTTCTCTGATTCAGCTAAATCGACCCTAATATTTTTCAGATTCGTTTCCAATTAAAGATAATTCAAGACCTCTATTGGTTCAGTTTAAATCGCCCAATGATTTATTTTGATTCGTTTTCCGGTAGACACTTTCTATGGTTAAGTTAATCGACCCTAAGATTTTCCTGATTCATCCCCAATTAAAGATAATTCAAGACCTCTACTGGTTCAGTTTAAATCGACCAATGATTTATTCTGATTCAATTTCTGATATATTCTTTCCCTGGTTCAGTTAAATCGAATCTAATATTATTCCGATTCGTCTCTAGTTAAAGATAATTAAAGACCTCTGTTGTTTCAGTTTAAAATCGAAATATGATTTATTCTGACTCGTTTTCCGGTAGACTCTTTCTCTGGTTCAGTTAAATCGAGCCTAAGATTTTTCGGATTCGTCTCCAGTTAAAGATAATTAAATACATCTGCTGGTTCATTTTAAATCGACCAATGATTTATCCTGATTCATTTCTGGTATACTCTTTCTCTTGTTCGGTTAAATTGAATCTAAGATTTTTCTAATTCGTCTCCAGTTAAAGACAATTCAAGACCTTTGCAAGTTTAGTTTAAATCGACCAATGATTTATCCTCATTAATTTTTCGGTAGACTCTTTCTCTGGTTCAGTTAAATTACTCCTAAGATTTTTTTTTATTCGTCTCCAAATAAAGATAATTTAAGACCTTTGCTGGTTCAGTTTAAATTGACCAATGATTTATTCTGATTCGTTTTCTGGTAGACTCTTTCTCTGGTTCAGTTAAATCGATCCTATGATTTTCCTGATACGTCCCCAGTTAAAGATAATTCAAGACCTCTGTTGGTTCAGTTTAAATCGACCAATGCATTATTCTGATTCATTTTCTGGTAGACTCTTTCTCTGATTCAGCTAAATCGACCCTAATATTTTTCAGATTCGTTTCCAATTAAAGTTAATTCAATATCTCTATTGGTTCAGTTTAAATCGCCCAATGATATATTCTGATTCGTTTTCCGGTAGACTCTTTCTATGGTTTAGTTAAATCGACCCTAAGATTTTCCTGATTCATCCCCAGTTAAAGATAATTCAAGACCTCTACTGGTTCAGTTTAAATCGACCAATGATTTATTCTGATTCAATTTCCGATATATTCTTTCCCTGGTTCAGTTAAATCAACTCTAATATTATTCTGATTCGTCTCTAGTTAAAGATAATTCAAGACCTCTGTTGTTTCAGTTTAAATCGAAATATGATTTATTCTGACTCGTTTTCCGGTAGTCTCTTTCTCTGGTTCAGTTAAATCGAGCCTAAGATTTTTCGGATTCGTCTCCAGTTAAAGATAATTAAATACATCTGCTGGTTCATTTTAAATCGACCAATGATTTATCCTGATTCGTTTCCGGTATACTCTTTCTCTTGTTCAGTTAAATTGAATCTAAGATTTTTCTGATTCGTCTCCAGTTAAAGACAATTCAAGACCTTTGCAAGTTTAGTTTAAATCGACCAATGATTTATCCTCATTAATTTTTCGGTAGACTCTTTCTCTGGTTCAGTTAAATTACTCCTAAGATTTTTTTTTATTCGTCTCTAGTTAAAGATAATTAAATACCTCTGCTGGTTCAGTTTAAATTGACCAATGATTTATTCTGATTCATTTTCTGGTAGACTCTTTCTCTGGTTCAGTTAAATCGATCCTATGATTTTCCTGATACGTCCCCAGTTAAAGATAATTCAAGACCTCTGTTGGTTCAGTTTAAATCGACCAATGCATTATTCTGATTCATTTTCTGGTAGACTCTTTCTCTGATTCAGCTAAATCGACCCTAATATTTTTCAGATTCGTTTCCAATTAAAGATAATTCAAGATCTCTATTGGTTCAGTTTAAATCGCCCAATGATATATTCTGATTCGTTTTCCGGTAGACTCTTTCTATGGTTAAGTTAAATCGACCCTAAGATTTTCCTGATTCATCCCCAGTTAAAGATAATTCAAGACCTCTACTGGTTCAGTTTAAATCGACCAATGATTTATTCTGATTCAATTTCTGATATATTCTTTCCCTGGTTCAGTTAAATCGACTTTAATATTATTCTGATTCGTCTCTAGTTAAAGATAATTCAAGACCTCTGTTGTTTCAATTTAAATCGAAATATGATTTATTCTGATTCGTTTTCTGGTAGACTCTTTCTCTGGTTCAGTTAAATCGACCCTAAGATTTTTCGAATTTGTCTCCAATTAAAGATAATTATATACATCTGCTGGTTCATTTTAAATCGACCAATGATTTATCCTGATTCGTTTCTGGTATACTCTTTCTCTGGTTCGGTTAAATTGAACCTAAGATTTTTATGATTCGTCTCCAGTTAAATACAATTCAAGACCTTTGCAAGTTTAGTTTAAATCGACCAATGATTTATCCTCATTAATTTTTCAGTAGACTCTTTCTCTGGTTCAGTTAAATTACTCCTAAGATTTTTTTTGGTTGGTCTCCAGTTAAAGATAATTTAAGACCTCTGCTGGTTCAGATTAAATTGACCAATGATTTATTCTGATTCATTTTCTGGTAGACTCTTTCTCTGGTTCAGTTAAATCGACCCTATGATTTTCCTGATACGTCCCACGTTAAAGATAATTCAAGACCTCTGTTGGTTCAGTTTAAATCGACCAATGCATTATTCTGATTCATTTTCTGGTAGACTCTTTCTCTGATTCAGCTAAATCGACCCTAATATTTTTCAGATTCGTTTCCAATTAAAGATAATTCAAGACCTCTATTGGTTCAGTTTAAATCGCCCAATGATATATTTTGATTCGTTTTCCGGTAGACACTTTCTATGGTTAAGTTAATCGACCTTAAGATTTTCCTGATTCATCCCCAGTTAAAGATAATTCAAGACCTCTACTGGTTCAGTTTAAATCGACCAATGATTTATTCTGATTCAATTTCTGATATATTCTTTCCCTGGTTCAGTTAAATCGACTCTAATATTATTCTGATTCATCTCTAGTTAAAGATAATTGAAGACCTCTGTTGTTTCAGTTTAAATCGAAATATGATTTATTCTGATTCGTTTTCTGGTAGACTCTTTCTCTGGTTCAGTTAAATCGAGCCTAAGATTCTTCGAATTCGTCTCCAGTTAAAGATAATTAAATACATCTGCTGGTTCATTTTAAATTGACCAATGATTTATCCTGATTCATTTCTGGTATACTCTTTCTCTTGTTCGGTTAAATTGAATCTAAGATTTTTCTGATTCGTCTCCAGTTAAAGACAATTCAAGACCTTTGCAAGTTTAGTTTAAATCGACCAATGATTTATCCTCATTAATTTTTCGGTAGACTCTTTCTCTGGTTCAGTTAAATTACTCCTAAGATTTTTTTTTATTCGTCTCCAAGTAAAGATAATTTAAGACCATTGCTGGTTCAGTTTAAATTGACCAATGATTTATTCTGATTCGTTTTCTGGTAGACTCTTTCTCTGGTTCAGTTAAATCGATCCTATGATTTTCCTGATACGTCCCCAGTTAAAGATAATTCAAGACCTCTATTGGTTCAGTTTAAATTGACCAATGCATTATTCTGATTCATTTTCTGGTAGACTCTTTCTCTGATTCAGCTAAATCGACCCTAATATTTTTCAGATTCGTTTCCAATTAAAGTTAATTCAATATCTCTATTGGTTCAGTTTAAATCGCCCAATGATATATTCTGATTCGTTTTCCGGTAGACTCTTTCTATGGTTTAGTTAAATCGACCCTAAGATTTTCCTGATTCATCCCCAGTTAAAGATAATTCAAGACCTCTACTGGTTCAGTTTAAATCGACCAATGATTTATTCTGATTCAATTTCCGATATATGCTTTCCCTGGTTCAGTTAAATCAACTCTAATATTATTCTGATTCGTCTCTAGTTAAAGATAATTCAAGACCTCTGTTGTTTCAGTTTAAATCGAAATATGATTTATTCTGACTCGTTTTCCGGTAGTCTCTTTCTCTGGTTCAGTTAAATAGAGCCTAAGATTTTTCGGATTCGTCTCCAGTTAAAGATAATTAAATACATCTGCTGGTTCATTTTAAATCGACCAATGATTTATCCTGATTCGTTTCCGGTATACTCTTTCTCTGGTTCGGTTAAATTGAACCTAAGATTTTTCTGATTCGTCTCCAGTTAAATACAATTCAAGACCTTTGCAAGTTTAGTTTAAATCGACCAATGATTTATCCTCATTAATTTTTCGGTAGACTCTTTCTCTGGTTCAGTTAAATTACTCCTATGATTTTCCTGATACGTCCCCAGTTAAAGATAATTCAAGACCTCTGTTGGTTCAGTTTAAATCGACCAATGCATTATTCTGATTCATTTTCTGGTAGACTCTTTCTCTGATTCAGCTAAATCGACCCTAATATTTTTCAGATTCGTTTCCAATTAAAGATAATTCAAGACCTCTATTGGTTCAGTTTAAATCGCCCAATGATATATTTTGATTCGTTTTCCGGTAGACACTTTCTATGGTTAAGTTAATCGACCTTAAGATTTTCCTGATTCATCCCCAGTTAAAGATAATTCAAGACCTCTACTGGTTCAGTTTAAATCGACCAATGATTTATTCTGATTCAATTTCTGATATATTCTTTCCCTGGTTCAGTTAAATCGACTCTAATATTATTCTGATTCGTCTCTAGTTAAAGATAATTCAAGACCTCTGTTGCTTCAGTTTAAATCGAAATATGATTTATTCTGATTCGTTTTCTGGTAGACTCTTTCTCTGGTTCAGTTAAATCGAGCCTTAGATTTTTCGAATTCGTCTCCAGTTAAAGATAATTAAATACATCTGCTGGTTCATTTTAAATCGACCAATGATTTATCCTGATTCGTTTCTGGTATACTCTTTCTCTGGTTCGGTTAAATTGAACCTAAGATTTTTATGATTCGTCTCCAGTTAAATACAATTCAAGACCTTTGCAAGTTTAGTTTAAATCGACCACTGATTTATCCTCATTAATTTTTCAGTAGACTCTTTCTCTGGTTCAGTTAAATTACTCCTAAGATTTTTTTTGGTTCGTCTCCAGTTAAAGATAATTTAAGACCTCTGCTGGTTCAGATTAAATTGACCAATGATTTATTCTGATTCATTTTCTGGTAGACTCTTTCTCTGGTTCAGTTAAATCGACCCTATGATTTTCCTGATACGTCCCAAGTTAAAGATAATTCAAGACCTCTGTTGGTTCAGTTTAAATCGACCAATGCATTATTCTGATTCATTTTCTGGTAGACTCTTTCTCTGATTCAGCTAAATCGACCCTAATATTTTTCAGATTCGTTTCCAATTAAAGATAATTCAAGACCTCTATTGGTTCAGTTTAAATCGCCCAATGATTTATTTTGATTCGTTTTCCGGTAGACACTTTCTATGGTTAAGTTAATCGACCCTAAGATTTTCCTGATTCATCCCCAATTAAAGATAATTCAAGACCTCTACTGGTTCAGTTTAAATCGACCAATGATTTATTCTGATTCAATTTCTGATATATTCTTTCCCTGGTTCAGTTAAATCGAATCTAATATTATTCCGATTCGTCTCTAGTTAAAGATAATTAAAGACCTCTGTTGTTTCAGTTTAAAATCGAAATATGATTTATTCTGACTCGTTTTCCGGTAGACTCTTTCTCTGGTTCAGTTAAATCGAGCCTAAGATTTTTCGGATTCGTCTCCAGTTAAAGATAATTAAATACATCTGCTGGTTCATTTTAAATCGACCAATGATTTATCCTGATTCATTTCTGGTATACTCTTTCTCTTGTTCGGTTAAATTGAATCTAAGATTTTTCTAATTCGTCTCCAGTTAAAGACAATTCAAGACCTTTGCAAGTTTAGTTTAAATCGACCAATGATTTATCCTCATTAATTTTTCGGTAGACTCTTTCTCTGGTTCAGTTAAATTACTCCTAAGATTTTTTTTTATTCGTCTCCAAATAAAGATAATTTAAGACCTTTGCTGGTTCAGTTTAAATTGACCAATGATTTATTCTGATTAGTTTTCTGGTAGACTCTTTCTCTGGTTCAGTTAAATCGATCCTATGATTTTCCTGATACGTCCCCAGTTAAAGATAATTCAAGACCTCTGTTGGTTCAGTTTAAATCGACCAATGCATTATTCTGATTCATTTTCTGGTAGACTCTTTCTCTGATTCAGCTAAATCGACCCTAATATTTTTCAGATTCGTTTCCAATTAAAGTTAATTCAATATCTCTATTGGTTCAGTTTAAATCGCCCAATGATATATTCTGATTCGTTTTCCGGTAGACTCTTTCTATGGTTTAGTTAAATCGACCCTAAGATTTTCCTGATTCATCCCCAGTTAAAGATAATTCAAGACCTCTACTGGTTCAGTTTAAATCGACCAATGATTTATTCTGATTCAATTTCCGATATATTCTTTCCCTGGTTCAGTTAAATCAACTCTAATATTATTCTGATTCGTCTCTAGTTAAAGATAATTCAAGACCTCTGTTGTTTCAGTTTAAATCGAAATATGATTTATTCTGACTCGTTTTCCGGTAGTCTCTTTCTCTGGTTCAGTTAAATCGAGCCTAAGATTTTTCGGATTCGTCTCCAGTTAAAGATAATTAAATACATCTGCTGGTTCATTTTAAATCGACCAATGATTTATCCTGATTCGTTTCCGGTATACTCTTTCTCTTGTTCAGTTAAATTGAATCTAAGATTTTTCTGATTCGTCTCCAGTTAAAGACAATTCAAGACCTTTGCAAGTTTAGTTTAAATCGACCAATGATTTATCCTCATTAATTTTTCGGTAGACTCTTTCTCTGGTTCAGTTAAATTACTCCTAAGATTTTTTTTTATTCGTCTCTAGTTAAAGATAATTAAATACCTCTGCTGGTTCAGTTTAAATTGACCAATGATTTATTCTGATTCATTTTCTGGTAGACTCTTTCTCTGGTTCAGTTAAATCGATCCTATGATTTTCCTGATACGTCCCCAGTTAAAGATAATTCAAGACCTCTGTTGGTTCAGTTTAAATCGACCAATGCATTATTCTGATTCATTTTCTGGTAGACTCTTTCTCTGATTCAGCTAAATCGACCCTAATATTTTTCAGATTCGTTTCCAATTAAAGATAATTCAAGATCTCTATTGGTTCAGTTTAAATCGCCCAATGATATATTCTGATTCGTTTTCCGGTAGACTCTTTCTATGGTTAAGTTAAATCGACCCTAAGATTTTCCTGATTCATCCCCAGTTAAAGATAATTCAAGACCTCTACTGGTTCAGTTTAAATCGACCAATGATTTATTCTGATTCAATTTCTGATATATTCTTTCCCTGGTTCAGTTAAATCGACTTTAATATTATTCTGATTCGTCTCTAGTTAAAGATAATTCAAGACCTCTGTTGTTTCAATTTAAATCGAAATATGATTTATTCTGATTCGTTTTCTGGTAGACTCTTTCTCTGGTTCAGTTAAATCGACCCTAAGATTTTTCGAATTTGTCTCCAATTAAAGATAATTATATACATCTGCTGGTTCATTTTAAATCGACCAATGATTTATCCTGATTCGTTTCTGGTATACTCTTTCTCTGGTTCGGTTAAATTGAACCTAAGATTTTTATGATTCGTCTCCAGTTAAATACAATTCAAGACCTTTGCAAGTTTAGTTTAAATCGACCAATGATTTATCCTCATTAATTTTTCAGTAGACTCTTTCTCTGGTTCAGTTAAATTACTCCTAAGATTTTTTTTGGTTGGTCTCCAGTTAAAGATAATTTAAGACCTCTGCTGGTTCAGATTAAATTGACCAATGATTTATTCTGATTCATTTTCTGGTAGACTCTTTCTCTGGTTCAGTTAAATCGACCCTATGATTTTCCTGATACGTCCCACGTTAAAGATAATTCAAGACCTCTGTTGGTTCAGTTTAAATCGACCAATGCATTATTCTGATTCATTTTCTGGTAGACTCTTTCTCTGATTCAGCTAAATCGACCCTAATATTTTTCAGATTCGTTTCCAATTAAAGATAATTCAAGACCTCTATTGGTTCAGTTTAAATCGCCCAATGATATATTTTGATTCGTTTTCCGGTAGACACTTTCTATGGTTAAGTTAATCGACCTTAAGATTTTCCTGATTCATCCCCAGTTAAAGATAATTCAAGACCTCTACTGGTTCAGTTTAAATCGACCAATGATTTATTCTGATTCAATTTCTGATATATTCTTTCCCTGGTTCAGTTAAATCGACTCTAATATTATTCTGATTCATCTCTAGTTAAAGATAATTGAAGACCTCTGTTGTTTCAGTTTAAATCGAAATATGATTTATTCTGATTCGTTTTCTGGTAGACTCTTTCTCTGGTTCAGTTAAATCGAGCCTAAGATTTTTCGAATTCGTCTCCAGTTAAAGATAATTAAATACATCTGCTGGTTCATTTTAAATCGACCAATGATTTATCCTGATTCATTTCTGGTATACTCTTTCTCTTGTTCGGTTAAATTGAATCTAAGATTTTTCTGATTCGTCTCCAGTTAAAGACAATTCAAGACCTTTGCAAGTTTAGTTTAAATCGACCAATGATTTATCCTCATTAATTTTTCGGTAGACTCTTTCTCTGGTTCAGTTAAATTACTCCTAAGATTTTTTTTTATTCGTCTCCAAGTAAAGATAATTTAAGACCATTGCTGGTTCAGTTTAAATTGACCAATGATTTATTCTGATTCGTTTTCTGGTAGACTCTTTCTCTGGTTCAGTTAAATCGATCCTATGATTTTCCTGATACGTCCCCAGTTAAAGATAATTCAAGACCTCTATTGGTTCAGTTTAAATTGACCAATGCATTATTCTGATTCATTTTCTGGTAGACTCTTTCTCTGATTCAGCTAAATCGACCCTAATATTTTTCAGATTCGTTTCCAATTAAAGTTAATTCAATATCTCTATTGGTTCAGTTTAAATCGCCCAATGATATATTCTGATTCGTTTTCCGGTAGACTCTTTCTATGGTTTAGTTAAATCGACCCTAAGATTTTCCTGATTCATCCCCAGTTAAAGATAATTCAAGACCTCTACTGGTTCAGTTTAAATCGACCAATGATTTATTCTGATTCAATTTCCGATATATGCTTTCCCTGGTTCAGTTAAATCAACTCTAATATTATTCTGATTCGTCTCTAGTTAAAGATAATTCAAGACCTCTGTTGTTTCAGTTTAAATCGAAATATGATTTATTCTGACTCGTTTTCCGGTAGTCTCTTTCTCTGGTTCAGTTAAATAGAGCCTAAGATTTTTCGGATTCGTCTCCAGTTAAAGATAATTAAATACATCTGCTGGTTCATTTTAAATCGACCAATGATTTATCCTGATTCGTTTCCGGTATACTCTTTCTCTGGTTCGGTTAAATTGAACCTAAGATTTTTCTGATTCGTCTCCAGTTAAATACAATTCAAGACCTTTGCAAGTTTAGTTTAAATAGACCAATGATTTATCCTCATTAATTTTTCGGTAGACTCTTTCTCTGGTTCAGTTAAATTACTCCTATGATTTTCCTGATACGTCCCCAGTTAAAGATAATTCAAGACCTCTGTTGGTTCAGTTTAAATCGACCAATGCATTATTCTGATTCATTTTCTGGTAGACTCTTTCTCTGATTCAGCTAAATCGACCCTAATATTTTTCAGATTCGTTTCCAATTAAAGATAATTCAAGACCTCTATTGGTTCAGTTTAAATCGCCCAATGATATATTTTGATTCGTTTTCCGGTAGACACTTTCTATGGTTAAGTTAATCGACCTTAAGATTTTCCTGATTCATCCCCAGTTAAAGATAATTCAAGACCTCTACTGGTTCAGTTTAAATCGACCAATGATTTATTCTGATTCAATTTCTGATATATTCTTTCCCTGGTTCAGTTAAATCGACTCTAATATTATTCTGATTCGTCTCTAGTTAAAGATAATTCAAGACCTCTGTTGCTTCAGTTTAAATCGAAATATGATTTATTCTGATTCGTTTTCTGGTAGACTCTTTCTCTGGTTCAGTTAAATCGAGCCTTAGATTTTTCGAATTCGTCTCCAGTTAAAGATAATTAAATACATCTGCTGGTTCATTTTAAATCGACCAATGATTTATCCTGATTCGTTTCTGGTATACTCTTTCTCTGGTTCGGTTAAATTGAACCTAAGATTTTTATGATTCGTCTCCAGTTAAATACAATTCAAGACCTTTGCAAGTTTAGTTTAAATCGTCCAATGATTTATCCTCATTAATTTATCGGTAGACTCTTTCTCTGGTTCAGTTAAATTACTCCTAAGATTTTTTTTGGTTCGTCTCCAGTTAAAGATAATTTAAGACCTCTGCTGGTTCAGTTTAAATTGACCAATGATTTATTCTGATTCATTTTCTGGTAGACTCTTTCTCTGGTTCAGTTAAATCGACCCTATGATTTTCCTGATACGTCCCCAGTTAAAGATAATTCAAGACCTCTGTTGGTTCAGTTTAAATCGACCAATGCATTATTCTGATTCATTTTCTGGTAGACTCTTTCTCTGATTCAGCTAAATCGACCCTAATATTTTTCAAATTCGTTTCCAATTAAAGATAATTCAAGACCTCTATTGGTTCAGTTTAAATCGCCCAATGATATATTTTGATTCTTTTTCCGGTAGACACTTTCTATGGTTAAGTTAATCGACCCTAAGATTTTCCTGATTCATCCCCAGTTAAAGATAATTCAAGACCTCTACTGGTTCAGTTTAAATCGACCAATGATTTATTCTGATTCAATTTCTGATATATTCTTTCCCTGGTTCAGTTAAATCGACTCTAATATTATTCTGATTCATCTCTAGTTAAAGATAATTCTAGACCTCTGTTGTTTCAGTTTAAATCGAAATATGATTTATTCTGATTCGTTTTCTGGTAGACTCTTTCTCTGGTTCAGTTAAATCGAGCCTAAGATTTTTCGAATTCGTCTCCAGTTAAAGATAATTAAATACATCTGCTGGTTCATTTTAAATCGACCAATGATTTATCCTGATTCGTTTCTGGTATACTCTTTCTCTGGTTCGGTTAAATTGAACCTAATATTTTTATGATTCGTCTCCAGTTAAATACAATTCAAGACCTTTGCAAGTTTAGTTTAAATCGACCAATGATTTATCCTCATTAATTTTTCGGTAGACTCTTTCTCTGGTTCAGTTAAATTACTCCTAAGATTTTTTTTGGTTCGTCTCCAGTTAAAGATAATTTAAGACCTCTGCTGGTTCAGTTTAAATTGACCAATGATTTATTCTGATTCATTTTCTGGTAGACTCTTTCTCTGGTTCAGTTAAATCGACCCTATGATTTTCCTGATACGTCCCCAGTTAAAGATAATTCAAGACCTCTGTTGGTTCAGTTTAAATCGACCAATGCATTATTCTGATTCATTTTCTGGTAGACTCTTTCTCTGATTCAGCTAAATCGACCCTAATATTTTTCAGATTCGTTTCCAATTAAAGATAATTCAAGACCTCTATTGGTTCAGTTTAAATCGCCCAATGATATATTTTGATTCGTTTTCCGGTAGACACTTTCTATGGTTAAGTTAATCGACCCTAAGATTTTCCTGATTCATCCCCAGTTAAAGATAATTCAAGACCTCTACTGGTTCAGTTTAAATCGACCAATGATTTATTCTGATTCAATTTCTGATATATTCTTTCCCTGGTTCAGTTAAATCGACTCTAATATTATTCTGATTCGTCTCTAGTTAAAGATAATTCAAGACCTCTGTTGTTTCAGTTTAAATCGAAATATGATTTATTCTGATTCGTTTTCTGGTAGACTCTTTCTCTGGTTCAGTTAAATCGAGCCTAAGATTTTTCGAATTCGTCTCCAGTTAAAGATAATTAAATACATCTGCTGGTTCATTTTAAATCGACCAATGATTTATCCTGATTCGTTTCTGGTATACTCTTTCTCTGGTTCGGTTAAATTGAACCTAATATTTTTATGATTCGTCTCCAGTTAAATACAATTCAAGACCTTTGCAAGTTTAGTTTAAATCGACCAATGATTTATCCTCATTAATTTTTCGGTAGACTCTTTCTCTGGTTCAGTTAAATTACTCCTAAGATTTTTTTTGGTTCGTCTCCAGTTAAAGATAATTTAAGACCTCTGCTGGTTCAGTTTAAATTGACCAATGATTTATTCTGATTCATTTTCTGGTAGACTCTTTCTCTGGTTCAGTTAAATCGACCCTATGATTTTCCTGATACGTCCCCAGTTAAAGATAATTCAAGACCTCTGTTGGTTCAGTTTAAATCGACCAATGCATTATTCTGATTCATTTTCTGGTAGACTCTTTCTCTGATTCAGCTAAATCGACCCTAATATTTTTCAGATTCGTTTCCAATTAAAGATAATTCAAGACCTCTATTGGTTCAGTTTAAATCGCCCAATGATATATTTTGATTCGTTTTCCGGTAGACACTTTCTATGGTTAAGTTAATCGACCCTAAGATTTTCCTGATTCATCCCCAGTTAAAGATAATTCAAGACCTCTACTGGTTCAGTTTAAATCGACCAATGATTTATTCTGATTCAATTTCTGATATATTCTTTCCCTGGTTCAGTTAAATCGACTCTAATATTATTCTGATTCGTCTCTAGTTAATGATAATTCAAGACCTCTGTTGTTTCAGTTTAAATCGAAATATGATTTATTCTGATTCGTTTTCTGGTAGACTCTTTCTCTGGTTCAGTTAAATCGAGCCTAAGATTTTTCGAATTCGTCTCCAGTTAAAGATAATTAAATACATCTGCTGGTTCATTTTAAATCGACCAATGATTTATCCTGATTCGTTTCTGGTATACTCTTTCTCTGGTTCGGTTAAATTGAACCTAAGATTTTTATGATTCGTCTCCAGTTAAATACAATTCAAGACCTTTGCAAGTTTAGTTTAAATCGACCAATGATTTATCCTCATTAATTTTTCGGTAGACTCTTTCTCTAGTTCAGTTAAATTACTCCTAAGATTTTTTTTGGTTCGTCTCCAGTTAAAGATAATTTAAGACCTCTGCTGGTTAAGTTTAAATTGACCAATGATTTATTCTGATTCATTTTCTGGTAGACTCTTTCTCTGGTTCAGTTAAATCGACCCTATGATTTTCCTGATACGTCCCCAGTTAAAGATAATTCAAGACCTCTGTTGGTTCAGTTTAAATCGACCAATGCATTATTCTGATTCATTTTCTGGTAGACTCTTTCTCTGATTCAGCTAAATCGACCCTAATATTTTTCAAATTCGTTTCCAATTAAAGATAATTCAAGACCTCTATTGGTTCAGTTTAAATCGCCCAATGATATATTTTGATTCGTTTTCCGGTAGACACTTTCTATGGTTAAGTTAATCGACCCTAAGATTTTCCTGATTCATCCCCAGTTAAAGATAATTCAAGACCTCTACTGGTTCAGTTTAAATCGACCAATGATTTATTCTGATTCAATTTCTGATATATTCTTTCCCTGGTTCAGTTAAATCGACTCTAATATTATTCTGATTCGTCTCTAGTTAAAGATAATTCTAGACCTCTGTTGTTTCAGTTTAAATCGAAATATGATTTATTCTGATTCGTTTTCTGGTAGACTCTTTCTCTGGTTCAGTTAAATCGAGCCTAAGATTTTTCGAATTCGTCTCCAGTTAAAGATAATTAAATACATCTGCTGGTTCATTTTAAATCGACCAATGATTTATCCTGATTCGTTTCTGGTATACTCTTTCTCTGGTTCGGTTAAATTGAACCTAAGATTTTTATGATTCGTCTCCAGTTAAATACAATTCAAGACCTTTGCAAGTTTAGTTTAAATCGACCAATGATTTATCCTCATTAATTTTTCGGTAGACTCTTTCTCTAGTTCAGTTAAATTACTCCTAAGATTTTTTTTGGTTCGTCTCCAGTTAAAGATAATTTAAGACCTCTGCTGGTTAAGTTTAAATTGACCAATGATTTATTCTGATTCATTTTCTGGTAGACTCTTTCTCTGATTCAGCTAAATCGACCCTAATATTTTTCAGATTCGTTTCCAATTAAAGATAATTCAAGACCTCTATTGGTTCAGTTTAAATCGCCCAATGATATATTTTGATTCGTTTTCCGGTAGACACTTTCTATGGTTAAGTTAATCGACCCTAAGATTTTCCTGATTCATCCCCAGTTAAAGATAATTCAAGACCTCTACTGGTTCAGTTTAAATCGACCAATGATTTATTCTGATTCAATTTCTGATATATTCTTTCCCTGGTTCAGTTAAATCGACTCTAATATTATTCTGATTCGTCTCTAGTTAAAGATAATTCTAGACCTCTGTTGTTTCAGTTTAAATCGAAATATGATTTATTCTGATTCGTTTTCTGGTAGACTCTTTCTCTGGTTCAGTTAAATCGAGCCTAAGATTTTTCGAATTCGTCTCCAGTTAAAGATAATTAAATACATCTGCTGGTTCATTTTAAATCGACCAATGATTTATCCTGATTCGTTTCTGGTATACTCTTTCTCTGGTTCGGTTAAATTGAACCTAAGATTTTTATGATTCGTCTCCAGTTAAATACAATTCAAGACCTTTGCAAGTTTAGTTTAAATCGACCAATGATTTATCCTCATTAATTTTTCGGTAGACTCTTTCTCTAGTTCAGTTAAATTACTCCTAAGATTTTTTTTGGTTCGTCTCCAGTTAAAGATAATTTAAGACCTCTGCTGGTTAAGTTTAAATTGACCAATGATTTATTCTGATTCATTTTCTGGTAGACTCTTTCTCTGATTCAGCTAAATCGACCCTAATATTTTTCAGATTCGTTTCCAATTAAAGATAATTCAAGACCTCTATTGGTTCAGTTTAAATCGCCCAATGATATATTTTGATTCGTTTTCCGGTAGACACTTTCTATGGTTAAGTTAATCGACCCTAAGATTTTCCTGATTCATCCCCAGTTAAAGATAATTCAAGACCTCTACTGGTTCAGTTTAAATCGACCAATGATTTATTCTGATTCAATTTCTGATATATTCTTTCCCTGGTTCAGTTAAATCGACTCTAATATTATTCTGATTCGTCTCTAGTTAAAGATAATTCTAGACCTCTGTTGTTTCAGTTTAAATCGAAATATGATTTATTCTGATTCGTTTTCTGGTAGACTCTTTCTCTGGTTCAGTTAAATCGAGCCTAAGATTTTTCGAATTCGTCTCCAGTTAAAGATAATTAAATACATCTGCTGGTTCATTTTAAATCGACAAATGATTTATCCTGATTCGTTTCTGGTATACTCTTTCTCTGGTTCGGTTAAATTGAACCTAAGATTTTTATGATTCGTATCCAGTTAAATACAATTCAAGACCTTTGCAAGTTTAGTTTAAATCGACCAATGATTTATCCTCATTAATTTTTCGGTAGACTCTTTCTCTGGTTCAGTTAAATTACTCCTAAGATTTTTTTTGGTTCGTCTCCAGTTAAAGATAATTTAAGACCTCTGCTGGTTCAGTTTAAATTGACCAATGATTTATTCTGATTCATTTTCTGGTAGACTCTTTCTCTGGTTCAGTTAAATCGACCCTATGATTTTCCTGATACGTCCCCAGTTAAAGATAATTCAAGACCTCTGTTGGTTCAGTTTAAATCGACCAATGCATTATTCTGATTCATTTTCTGGTAGACTCTTTCTCTGATTCAGCTAAATCGACCCTAATATTTTTCAGATTCGTTTCCAATTAAAGATAATTCAAGACCTCTATTGGTTCAGTTTAAATCGCCCAATGATATATTTTGATTCGTTTTCCGGTAGACACTTTCTATGGTTAAGTTAATCGACCCTAAGATTTTCCTGATTCATCCCCAGTTAAAGATAATTCAAGACCTCTATTGGTTCAGTTTAAATCGACCAATGATTTATTCTGATTCAATTTCTGATATATTCTTTCCCTGGTTCAGTTAAATCGACTCTAATATTATTCTGATTCGTCTCTAGTTAAAGATAATTCAAGACCTCTGTTGTTTCAGTTTAAATCGAAATATGATTTATTCTGATTCGTTTTCTGGTAGACTCTTTCTCTGGTTCAGTTAAATCGAGCCTAAGATTTTTCGAATTCGTCTCCAGTTAAAGATAATTAAATACATCTGCTGGTTCATTTTAAATCGACCAATGATTTATCCTGATTCGTTTCTGGTATACTCTTTCTCTGGTTCGGTTAAATTGAACCTAATATTTTTATGATTCGTCTCCAGTTAAATACAATTCAAGACCTTTGCAAGTTTAGTTTAAATCGACCAATGATTTATCCTCATTAATTTTTCGGTAGACTCTTTCTCTGGTTCAGTTAAATTACTCCTAAGATTTTTTTTGGTTCGTCTCCAGTTAAAGATAATTTAAGACCTCTGCTGGTTAAGTTTAAATTGACCAATGATTTATTCTGATTCATTTTCTGGTAGACTCTTTCTCTGGTTCAGTTAAATCGACCCTATGATTTTCCTGATACGTCCCCAGTTAAAGATAATTCAAGACCTCTGTTGGTTCAGTTTAAATCGACCAATGCATTATTCTGATTCATTTTCTGGTAGACTCTTTCTCTGATTCAGCTAAATCGACCCTAATATTTTTCAGATTCGTTTCCAATTAAAGATAATTCAAGACCTCTATTGGTTCAGTTTAAATCGCCCAATGATATATTTTGATTCGTTTTCCGGTAGACACTTTCTATGGTTAAGTTAATCGACCCTAAGATTTTCCTGATTCATCCCCAGTTAAAGATAATTCAAGACCTCTACTGGTTCAGTTTAAATCGACCAATGATTTATTCTGATTCAATTTCTGATATATTCTTTCCCTGGTTCAGTTAAATCGACTCTAATATTATTCTGATTCGTCTCTAGTTAAAGATAATTCTAGACCTCTGTTGTTTCAGTTTAAATCGAAATATGATTTATTCTGATTCGTTTTCTGGTAGACTCTTTCTCTGGTTCAGTTAAATCGAGCCTAAGATTTTTCGAATTCGTCTCCAGTTAAAGATAATTAAATACATCTGCTGGTTCATTTTAAATCGACAAATGATTTATCCTGATTCGTTTCTGGTATACTCTTTCTCTGGTTCGGTTAAATTGAACCTAAGATTTTTATGATTCGTATCCAGTTAAATACAATTCAAGACCTTTGCAAGTTTAGTTTAAATCGACCAATGATTTATCCTCATTAATTTTTCGGTAGACTCTTTCTCTGGTTCAGTTAAATTACTCCTAAGATTTTTTTTGGTTCGTCTCCAGTTAAAGATAATTTAAGACCTCTGCTGGTTCAGTTTAAATTGACCAATGATTTATTCTGATTCATTTTCTGGTAGACTCTTTCTCTGGTTCAGTTAAATCGACCCTATGATTTTCCTGATACGTCCCCAGTTAAAGATAATTCAAGACCTCTGTTGGTTCAGTTTAAATCGACCAATGCATTATTCTGATTCATTTTCTGGTAGACTCTTTCTCTGATTCAGCTAAATCGACCCTAATATTTTTCAGATTCGTTTCCAATTAAAGATAATTCAAGACCTCTATTGGTTCAGTTTAAATCGCCCAATGATATATTTTGATTCGTTTTCCGGTAGACACTTTCTATGGTTAAGTTAATCGACCCTAAGATTTTCCTGATTCATCCCCAGTTAAAGATAATTCAAGACCTCTATTGGTTCAGTTTAAATCGACCAATGATTTATTCTGATTCAATTTCTGATATATTCTTTCCCTGGTTCAGTTAAATCGACTCTAATATTATTCTGATTCGTCTCTAGTTAAAGATAATTCAAGACCTCTGTTGTTTCAGTTTAAATCGAAATATGATTTATTCTGATTCGTTTTCTGGTAGACTCTTTCTCTGGTTCAGTTAAATCGAGCCTAAGATTTTTCGAATTCGTCTCCAGTTAAAGATAATTAAATACATCTGCTGGTTCATTTTAAATCGACCAATGATTTATCCTGATTCGTTTCTGGTATACTCTTTCTCTGGTTCGGTTAAATTGAACCTAATATTTTTATGATTCGTCTCCAGTTAAATACAATTCAAGACCTTTGCAAGTTTAGTTTAAATCGACCAATGATTTATCCTCATTAATTTTTCGGTAGACTCTTTCTCTGGTTCAGTTAAATTACTCCTAAGATTTTTTTTGGTTCGTCTCCAGTTAAAGATAATTTAAGACCTCTGCTGGTTCAGTTTAAATTGACCAATGATTTATTCTGATTCATTTTCTGGTAGACTCTTTCTCTGGTTCAGTTAAATCGACCCTATGATTTTCCTGATACGTCCCCAGTTAAAGATAATTCAAGACCTCTGTTGGTTCAGTTTAAATCGACCAATGCATTATTCTGATTCATTTTCTGGTAGACTCTTTCTCTGATTCAGCTAAATCGACCCTAATATTTTTCAGATTCGTTTCCAATTAAAGATAATTCAAGACCTCTATTGGTTCAGTTTAAATCGCCCAATGATATATTTTGATTCGTTTTCCGGTAGACACTTTCTATGGTTAAGTTAATCGACCCTAAGATTTTCCTGATTCATCCCCAGTTAAAGATAATTCAAGACCTCTACTGGTTCAGTTTAAATCGACCAATGATTTATTCTGATTCAATTTCTGATATATTCTTTCCCTGGTTCAGTTAAATCGACTCTAATATTATTCTGATTCGTCTCTAGTTAAAGATAATTCTAGACCTCTGTTGTTTCAGTTTAAATCGAAATATGATTTATTCTGATTCGTTTTCTGGTAGACTCTTTCTCTGGTTCAGTTAAATCGAGCCTAAGATTTTTCGAATTCGTCTCCAGTTAAAGATAATTAAATACATCTGCTGGTTCATTTTAAATCGACAAATGATTTATCCTGATTCGTTTCTGGTATACTCTTTCTCTGGTTCGGTTAAATTGAACCTAAGATTTTTATGATTCGTATCCAGTTAAATACAATTCAAGACCTTTGCAAGTTTAGTTTAAATCGACCAATGATTTATCCTCATTAATTTTTCGGTAGACTCTTTCTCTGGTTCAGTTAAATTACTCCTAAGATTTTTTTTGGTTCGTCTCCAGTTAAAGATAATTTAAGACCTCTGCTGGTTCAGTTTAAATTGACCAATGATTTATTCTGATTCATTTTCTGGTAGACTCTTTCTCTGGTTCAGTTAAATCGACCCTATGATTTTCCTGATACGTCCCCAGTTAAAGATAATTCAAGACCTCTGTTGGTTCAGTTTAAATCGACCAATGCATTATTCTGATTCATTTTCTGGTAGACTCTTTCTCTGATTCAGCTAAATCGACCCTAATATTTTTCAGATTCGTTTCCAATTAAAGATAATTCAAGACCTCTATTGGTTCAGTTTAAATCGCCCAATGATATATTTTGATTCGTTTTCCGGTAGACACTTTCTATGGTTAAGTTAATCGACCCTAAGATTTTCCTGATTCATCCCCAGTTAAAGATAATTCAAGACCTCTATTGGTTCAGTTTAAATCGACCAATGATTTATTCTGATTCAATTTCTGATATATTCTTTCCCTGGTTCAGTTAAATCGACTCTAATATTATTCTGATTCGTCTCTAGTTAAAGATAATTCAAGACCTCTGTTGTTTCAGTTTAAATCGAAATATGATTTATTCTGATTCGTTTTCTGGTAGACTCTTTCTCTGGTTCAGTTAAATCGAGCCTAAGATTTTTCGAATTCGTCTCCAGTTAAAGATAATTAAATACATCTGCTGGTTCATTTTAAATCGACCAATGATTTATCCTGATTCGTTTCTGGTATACTCTTTCTCTGGTTCGGTTAAATTGAACCTAATATTTTTATGATTCGTCTCCAGTTAAATACAATTCAAGACCTTTGCAAGTTTAGTTTAAATCGACCAATGATTTATCCTCATTAATTTTTCGGTAGACTCTTTCTCTGGTTCAGTTAAATTACTCCTAAGATTTTTTTTGGTTCGTCTCCAGTTAAAGATAATTTAAGACCTCTGCTGGTTCAGTTTAAATTGACCAATGATTTATTCTGATTCATTTTCTGGTAGACTCTTTCTCTGGTTCAGTTAAATCGACCCTATGATTTTCCTGATACGTCCCCAGTTAAAGATAATTCAAGACCTCTGTTGGTTCAGTTTAAATCGACCAATGCATTATTCTGATTCATTTTCTGGTAGACTCTTTCTCTGATTCAGCTAAATCGACCCTAATATTTTTCAGATTCGTTTCCAATTAAAGATAATTCAAGACCTCTATTGGTTCAGTTTAAATCGCCCAATGATATATTTTGATTCGTTTTCCGGTAGACACTTTCTATGGTTAAGTTAATCGACCCTAAGATTTTCCTGATTCATCCCCAGTTAAAGATAATTCAAGAACTCTACTGGTTCAGTTTAAATCGACCAATGATTTATTCTGATTCAATTTCTGATATATTCTTTCCCTGGTTCAGTTAAATCGACTCTAATATTATTCTGATTCGTCTCTAGTTAAAGATAATTCTAGACCTCTGTTGTTTCAGTTTAAATCGAAATATGATTTATTCTGATTCGTTTTCTGGTAGACTCTTTCTCTGGTTCAGTTAAATCGAGCCTAAGATTTTTTGAATTCGTCTCCAGTTAAAGATAATTAAATACATCTGCTGGTTCATTTTAAATCGACCAATGATTTATCCTGATTCGTTTCTGGTATACTCTTTCTCTGGTTCGGTTAAATTGAACCTAAGATTTTTATGATTCGTCTCCAGTTAAATACAATTCAAGACCTTTGCAAGTTTAGTTTAAATCGACCAATGATTTATCCTCATTAATTTTTCGGTAGACTCTTTCTCAGGTTCAGTTAAATTACTCCTAAGATTTTTTTTGGTTCGTCTCCAGTTAAAGATAATTTAAGACCTCTGCTGGTTCAGTTTAAATTGACCAATGAATTATTCTGATTCATTTTCTAGTAGACTCTTTCTCTGGTTCAGTTAAATCGACCCTATGATTTTCCTGATACGTCCCCAGTTAAAGATAATTCAAGACCTCTGTTGGTTCAGTTTAAATCGACCAATGCATTATTCTGATTCATTTTCTGGTAGACTCTTTCTCTGATTCAGCTAAATCGACCCTAATATTTTTCAGATTCGTTTCCAATTAAAGATAATTCAAGACCTCTATTGGTTCAGTTTAAATCGCCCAATGATATATTTTGATTCGTTTTCCGGTAGACACTTTCTATGGTTAAGTTAATCGACCCTAAGATTTTCCTGATTCATCCCCAGTTAAAGATAATTCAAGACCTCTACTGGTTCAGTTTAAATCGACCAATGATTTATTCTGATTCAATTTCTGATATATTCTTTCCCTGGTTCAGTTAAATCGACTCTAATATTATTCTGATTCGTCTCTAGTTAAAGATAATTCTAGACCTCTGTTGTTTCAGTTTAAATCGAAATATGATTTATTCTGATTCGTTTTCTGGTAGACTCTTTCTCTGGTTCAGTTAAATCGAGCCTAAGATTTTTCGAATTCGTCTCCAGTTAAAGATAATTAAATACATCTGCTGGTTCATTTTAAATCGACAAATGATTTATCCTGATTCGTTTCTGGTATACTCTTTCTCTGGTTCGGTTAAATTGAACCTAAGATTTTTATGATTCGTATCCAGTTAAATACAATTCAAGACCTTTGCAAGTTTAGTTTAAATCGACCAATGATTTATCCTCATTAATTTTTCGGTAGACTCTTTCTCTGGTTCAGTTAAATTACTCCTAAGATTTTTTTTGGTTCGTCTCCAGTTAAAGATGATTAAAGACCTCTGCTGGTTCAGTTTAAATTGACCAATGATTTATTCTGATTCATTTTCTGGTAGACTCTTTCTCTGGTTCAGTTAAATCGACCCTATGATTTTCCTGATACGTCCCCAGTTAAAGATAATTCAAGACCTCTGTTGGTTCAGTTTAAATCGACCAATGCATTATTCTGATTCATTTTCTGGTAGACTCTTTCTCTGATTCAGCTAAATCGACCCTAATATTTTTCAGATTCGTTTCCAATTAAAGATAATTCAAGACCTCTATTGGTTCAGTTTAAATCGCCCAATGATATATTTTGATTCGTTTTCCGGTAGACACTTTCTATGGTTAAGTTAATCGACCCTAAGATTTTCCTGATTCATCCCCAGTTAAAGATAATTCAAGACCTCTACTGGTTCAATTTAAATCGACCAATGATTTATTCTGATTCAATTTCTGATATATTCTTTCCCTGGTTCAGTTAAATCGACTCTAATATTATTCTGATTCGTCTCTAGTTAAAGATAATTCTAGACCTCTGTTGTTTCAGTTTAAATCGAAATATGATTTATTCTGATTCGTTTTCTGGTAGACTCTTTCTCTGGTTCAGTTAAATCGAGCCTAAGATTTTTTGAATTCGTCTCCAGTTAAAGATAATTAAATACATCTGCTGGTTCATTTTAAATCGACCAATGATTTATCCTGATTCGTTTCTGGTATACTCTTTCTCTGGTTCGGTTAAATTGAACCTAAGATTTTTATGATTCGTCTCCAGTTAAATACAATTCAAGACCTTTGCAAGTTTAGTTTAAATCGACCAATGATTTATCCTCATTAATTTTTCGGTAGACTCTTTCTCAGGTTCAGTTAAATTACTCCTAAGATTTTTTTTGGTTCGTCTCCAGTTAAAGATAATTTAAGACCTCTGCTGGTTCAGTTTAAATTGACCAATGAATTATTCTGATTCATTTTCTAGTAGACTCTTTCTCTGGTTCAGTTAAATCGACCCTATGATTTTCCTGATACGTCCCCAGTTAAAGATAATTCAAGACCTCTGTTGGTTCAGTTTAAATCGACCAATGCATTATTCTGATTCATTTTCTGGTAGACTCTTTCTCTGATTCAGCTAAATCGACCCTAATATTTTTCAGATTCGTTTCCAATTAAAGATAATTCAAGACCTCTATTGGTTCAGTTTAAATCGCCCAATGATATATTTTGATTCGTTTTCCGGTAGACACTTTCTATGGTTAAGTTAATCGACCCTAAGATTTTCCTGATTCATCCCCAGTTAAAGATAATTCAAGACCTCTACTGGTTCAGTTTAAATCGACCAATGATTTATTCTGATTCAATTTCTGATATATTCTTTCCCTGGTTCAGTTAAATCGACTCTAATATTATTCTGATTCGTCTCTAGTTAAAGATAATTCTAGACCTCTGTTGTTTCAGTTTAAATCGAAATATGATTTATTCTGATTCGTTTTCTGGTAGACTCTTTCTCTGGTTCAGTTAAATCGAGCCTAAGATTTTTCGAATTCGTCTCCAGTTAAAGATAATTAAATACATCTGCTGGTTCATTTTAAATCGACAAATGATTTATCCTGATTCGTTTCTGGTATACTCTTTCTCTGGTTCGGTTAAATTGAACCTAAGATTTTTATGATTCGTATCCAGTTAAATATAATTCAAGACCTTTGCAAGTTTAGTTTAAATCGACCAATGATTTATCCTCATTAATTTTTCGGTAGACTCTTTCTCTGGTTCAGTTAAATTACTCCTAAGATTTTTTTTGGTTCGTCTCCAGTTAAAGATGATTAAAGACCTCTGCTGGTTCAGTTTAAATTGACCAATGATTTATTCTGATTCATTTTCTGGTAGACTCTTTCTCTGGTTCAGTTAAATCGACCCTATGATTTTCCTGATACGTCCCCAGTTAAAGATAATTCAAGACCTCTGTTGGTTCAGTTTAAATCGACCAATGCATTATTCTGATTCATTTTCTGGTAGACTCTTTCTCTGATTCAGCTAAATCGACCCTAATATTTTTCAGATTCGTTTCCAATTAAAGATAATTCAAGACCTCTATTGGTTCAGTTTAAATCGCCCAATGATATATTTTGATTCGTTTTCCGGTAGACACTTTAAATGGTTAAGTTAATCGACCCTAAGATTTTCCTGATTCATCCCCAGTTAAAGATAATTCAAGACCTCTACTGGTTCAGTTTAAATCGACCAATGATTTATTCTGATTCAGTTTCTGATATATTCTTTCCCTGGTTCCGTTAAATCGACTATAATATTATTCTGATTCGTCTCTAGTTAAAGATAATTCAAGACCTCTGTTGTTTCAGTTTAAATCGAAATATGATTTATTCTGATTCGTTTTCTGGTAGACTCTTTCTCTGGTTCAGTTAAATCGAGCCTAAGATTTTTCGAATTCGTCTCCAGTTAAAGATAATTAAATACATCTGCTGGTTCATTTTAAATCGACCAATGATTTATCCTGATTCGTTTCTGGTATACTCTTTCTCTGGTTTGGTTAAATTGAACCTAAGATTTTTATGATTCGTCTCCAGTTAAATACAATTCAAGACCTTTGCAAGTTTAGTTTAAATCGACCAATGATTTATCCTCATTAATTTTTCGGTAGACTCTTTCTCTGGTTCAGTTAAATTATTCCTAAGATTTTTTTTGGTTCGTCTCCAGTTAAAGATAATTTAAGACCTCTGCTGGTTCAATTTAAATTTACCAATGATTTATTCTGATTCATTTTCTGGTAGACTCTTTCTCTGGTTCAGTTAAATCGACCCTATGATTTTCCTGATACGTCCCCAGTTAAAGATAATTCAAGACCTCTGTTGGTTCAGTTTAAATCGACCAATGCATTATTCTGATTCATTTTCTGGTAGACTCTTTCTCTGATTCAGCTAAATCGACCCTAATATTTTTCAGATTCGTTTCCAATTAAAGATAATTCAAGACCTCTATTGGTTCAGTTTAAATCGCCCAATGATATATTTTGATTCGTTTTCCGGTAGACACTTTCAATGGTTAAGTTAATCGACCCTAAGATTTTCCTGATTCATCCCCAGTTAAAGATAATTCAAGACCTCTACTGGTTCAGTTTAAATCGACCAATGATTTATTCTGATTCAGTTTCTGATATATTCTTTCCCTGGTTCAGTTAAATCGACTATAATATTATTCTGATTCGTCTCTAGTTAAAGATAATTCAAGACCTCTGTTGTTTCAGTTTAAATCGAAATATGATTTATTCTGATTCGTTTTCTGGTAGACTCTTTCTCTGGTTCAGTTAAATCGAGCCTAAGATTTTTCGAATTCGTCTCCAGTTAAAGATAATTAAATACATTTGCTGGTTCATTTTAAATCGACCAATGATTTATCCTGATTCGTTTCTGGTATACTCTTTCTCTGGTTCGGTTAAATTGAACCTAAGATTTTTATGATTCGTCTCCAGTTAAATACAATTCAAGACCTTTGCAAGTTTAGTTTAAATCGACCAATGATTTATCCTCATTAATTTTTCGGTAGACTCTTTCTCTGGTTCAGTTAAATTACTCCTAAGATTTTTTTTGGTTCGTCTCCAGTTAAAGATAATTTAAGACCTCTGCTGGTTCAGTTTAAATTGACCAATGATTTATTCTGATTCATTTTCTGGTAGACTCTTTCTCTGGTTCAGTTAAATCGACCCTATGATTTTCCTGATACGTCCCCAGTTAAAGATAATTCAAGACCTCTGTTGGTTCAGTTTAAATCGACCAATGCATTATTCTGATTCATTTTCTGGTAGACTCTTTCTCTGATTCAGCTAAATCGACCCTAATATTTTTCAGATTCGTTTCCAATTAAAGATAATTCAAGACCTCTATTGGTTCAGTTTAAATCGCCCAATGATATATTTTGATTCGTTTTCCGGTAGACACTTTAAATGGTTAAGTTAATCGACCCTAAGATTTTCCTGATTCATCCCCAGTTAAAGATAATTCAAGACCTCTACTGGTTCAGTTTAAATCGACCAATGATTTATTCTGATTCAGTTTCTGATATATTCTTTCCCTGGTTCCGTTAAATCGACTATAATATTATTCTGATTCGTCTCTAGTTAAAGATAATTCAAGACCTCTGTTGTTTCAGTTTAAATCGAAATATGATTTATTCTGATTCGTTTTCTGGTAGACTCTTTCTCTGGTTCAGTTAAATCGAGCCTAAGATTTTTCGAATTCGTCTCCAGTTAAAGATAATTAAATACATCTGCTGGTTCATTTTAAATCGACCAATGATTTATCCTGATTCGTTTCTGGTATACTCTTTCTCTGGTTTGGTTAAATTGAACCTAAGATTTTTATGATTCGTCTCCAGTTAAATACAATTCAAGACCTTTGCAAGTTTAGTTTAAATCGACCAATGATTTATCCTCATTAATTTTTCGGTAGACTCTTTCTCTGGTTCAGTTAAATTACTCCTAAGATTTTTTTTGGTTCGTCTCCAGTTAAAGATAATTTAAGACCTCTGCTGGTTCAATTTAAATTTACCAATGATTTATTCTGATTCATTTTCTGGTAGACTCTTTCTCTGGTTCAGTTAAATCGACCCTATGATTTTCCTGATACGTCCCCAGTTAAAGATAATTCAAGACCTCTGTTGGTTCAGTTTAAATCGACCAATGCATTATTCTGATTCATTTTCTGGTAGACTCTTTCTCTGATTCAGCTAAATCGACCCTAATATTTTTCAGATTCGTTTCCAATTAAAGATAATTCAAGACCTCTATTGGTTCAGTTTAAATCGCCCAATGATATATTTTGATTCGTTTTCCGGTAGACACTTTCAATGGTTAAGTTAATCGACCCTAAGATTTTCCTGATTCATCCCCAGTTAAAGATAATTCAAGACCTCTACTGGTTCAGTTTAAATCGACCAATGATTTATTCTGATTCAGTTTCTGATATATTCTTTTCCTGGTTCAGTTAAATCGACTATAATATTATTCTGATTCGTCTATAGTTAAAGATAATTCAAGACCTCTGTTGTTTCAGTTTAAATCGAAATATGATTTATTCTGATTCGTTTTCTGGTAGACTCTTTCTCTGGTTCAGTTAAATCGAGCCTAAGATTTTTCGGATTCGTCTCCAGTTAAAGATAATTAAATACATCTGCTGGTTCATTTTAAATCGACCAATGATTTATCCTGATTCGTTTCCGGTATACTCTTTCTCTGGTTCGGTTAAATTGAACCTAAGATTTTTCTGATTCGTCTCCAGTTAAATACAATTCAAGACCTTTGCAAGTTTAGTTTAAATCGACCAATGATTTATCCTCATTAATTTTTCGGTAGACTCTTTCTCTGGTTCAGTTAAATTACTCCTAAGATTTTTTTTGGTTCGTCTCCAGTAAAAGATAATTAAAGACCTCTGCTGGTTCAGTTTAAATTGACCAATGATTTATTCTGATTTATTTTCTGGTAGACTCTTTCTTTGGTTACGTTAAATCGACCCTATGATTTTCCTGATACGTCCCCAGTTAAAGATAATTCAAGACCTCTGTTGGTTCAATTTAAATCGACCAATGCATTATTCTGATTCATTTTCTGGTAGACTCTTTCATTGATTCAGCTAAATCGACCCTAATATTTTTCAGATTCGTTTCTAATTAAATATAATTCAATATCTCTATTGGTTCAGTTTAAATCGCCCAATGATATATTCTGATTCATTTTCCGGTAGACTCTTTCTATGGTTTAGTTAAATCGACCCTAAGATTTTCCTGATTCATCCCCAGTTAAAGATAATTCAAGACCTCTACTGGTTCAGTTTAAATCGACCAATGATTTATTCTGATTCAATTTCCGATATATTCTTTCCCTGGTTCAGTTAAATCGACTCTAATATTATTCTGATTCATCTCTAGTTAAAGATAATTCAAGACCTCTGTTTTTTCAGTTTAAATCGAAATATGATTTATTCTGATTCGTTTTCTGGTAGACTCTTTCTCTGGTTCATTTAAATCGAGCCTAAGATTTTTCGGATTCGTCTCCAGTTAAAGATAATTAAATACATCTGCTGGTTCATTTTAAATCGACCAATGATTTATCCTGATTCGTTTCCGGTATACTCTTTCTCTGGTTCGGTTAAATTGAACCTAAGATTTTTCTGATTCGTCTCCAGTTAAATACAAGTCAAGACCTTTGCAAGTTTAGTTTAAATCGACCAATGATTTATCCTCATTAATTTTTCGGTAGACTCTTTCTCTGGTTCAGTTAAATTACTCCTAAGATTTTTTTTGGTTCGTCTCCAGTTAAAGATAAATAAAGACCTCTGCTGGTTCAGTTTAAATTGACCAATGATTTATTCTGATTCATTTTCTGGTAGACTCTTTCTCTGGTTTAGTTAAATCGACCCTATGATTTTCCTGATACCTCCCCAGTTAAAGATAATTCAAGACCTCTGTTGGTTCAGTTTAAATCGACCAATGCATTATTCTGATTCATTTTCTGGTAGACTCTTTCTCTGATTCAGCTAAATCGACCCTAATATTTTTCAGATTCGTTTCCAATTAAAGATAATTCAAGACCTCTATTGGTTCAGTTTAAATCGCCCAATGACATATTCGGATTCGTTTTCCGGTAGACTCTTTCTATGGTTTAGTTAAATCGACCCTAAGATTTTCCTGATTCATCCCCAATTAAAGATAATTCAAGACCTCTACTGGTTCAGTTTAAATCGACCAATGATTTATTCTGATTCAATTTCCGATATATTCTTTCCCTGGTTCAGTTAAATCGACTTTAATATTATTCTGATTCGTCTCTAGTTAAAGATAATTCAAGACCTCTGTTGTTTCAGTTTAAATCGAAATATGATTTATTCTGATTCGTTTTCTGGTAGACTCTTTCTCTGGTTCAGTTAAATCGAGCCTAAGATTTTTCGGATTTGTCTCCAGTTAAAGATAATTAAATACATCTGCTGGTTCATTTTAAATCGACCAATGATTTATCCTGATTCGTTTCCTGTATACTCTTTCTCTGGTTCGGTTAAATTGAACCTAAGATTTTTTTGATTAGTCTCCAGTTAAATACAATTCAAGACCTTTGCAAGTTTAGTTTAAATCGACCAATGATTTATCCTCATTAATTTTTCGGTAGACTCTTTCTCTGGTTCAGTTAAATTACTCCTAAGATTTTTTTTGGTTCGTCTCCAGTTAAAGATAAATAAAGACCTCTGCTGGTTCAGTTTAAATTGACCAATGATTTATTCTGATTCATTTTCTGGTAGACTCATTCTCTGGTTCAGTTAAATCGACCCTATGATTTTCCTGATACGTCCCCAGTTAAAGATAATTCAAGACCTCTGTTGGTTCAGTTTAAATCGACCAATGCATTATTCTGATTCATTTTCTGGTAGACTCTTTCTCTGATTCAGCTAAATCGACCCTAATATTTTTCAGATTCGTTTCCAATTAAAGATAATTCAAGACCTCTATTGGTTCAGTTTAAATCGCCCAATGATATATTCTGATTCGTTTTCCGGTAGACTCTTTCTATGGTTTAGTTAAATCGACCCTAAGATTTTCCTGATTCATCCCCAGTTAAAGATAATTCAAGACCTCTACTGGTTCAGTTTAAATCGACCAATGATTTATTCTGATTCAATTTCCGATATATTCTTTACCTGGTTCAGTTAAATCGAATCTAATATTATTCTGATTCGTCTCTAGTTAAAGATAATTCAAGACCTCTGTTGTTTCAGTTTAAATCGAAATATGATTTAATCTAATTCGTTTTCTGGTAGACTCTTTCTCTGGTTCAGTTAAATCGAGCCTAAGATTTTCCGGATTCGTCTCCAGTTAAAGATAATTAAATACATCTGCTGGTTCATTTTAAATCGACCAATGATTTATCCTGATTCGTTTCCGGTATACTCTTTCTCTGGTTCGGTTAAATTGAACCTAAGATTTTTATGATTCGTCTCCAGTTAAATACAATTCAAGACCTTTGCAAGTTTAGTTTAAATCGACCAATGATTTATCCTCATTAATTTTTCGGTAGACTCTTTCTCTGGTTCAGTTAAATTACTCCTAAGATTTTTTTTGGTTCGTCTCCAGTTAAAGATAATTAAAGACCTCTGCTGGTTCAGTTTAAATTGACCAATAATTTATTCTGATTCATTTTCTGGTAGACTCTTTCTCTGGTTCAGTTAAATCGACCCTATGATTTTCCTGATACGTCCCCAGTTAAAGATAATTCAAGACCTCTGTTGGTTCAATTTAAATCGACCAATGCATTATTCTGATTCATTTTCTGGTAGACTCTTTCATTGATTCAGCTAAATCGACCCTAATATTTTTCAGATTCGTTTCTAATTAAATATAATTCAATATCTCTATTGGTTCAGTTTAAATCGCCCAATGATATATTCTGATTCATTTTCCGGTAGACTCTTTCTATGGTTTAGTTAAATCGACCCTAAGATTTTCCTGATTCATCCCCAGTTAAAGATAATTCAAGACCTCTACTGGTTCAGTTTAAATCGACCAATGATTTATTCTGATTCAATTTCCGATATATTCTTTCCCTGGTTCAGTTAAATCGACTCTAATATTATTCTGATTCGTCTCTAGTTAAAGATAATTCAAGACCTCTGTTGTTTCAGTTTAAATCGAAATATGATTTATTCTGATTCGTTTTCTGGTAGACTCTTTCTCTGGTTCAGTTAAATCGAGCCTAAGATTTTTCGGATTCGTCTCCAGTTAAAGATAATTAAATACATCTGCTGGTTCATTTTAAATCGACCAATGATTTATCCTGATTCGTTTCCGGTATACTCTTTCTCTGGTTCGGTTAAATTGAACCTAAGATTTTTCTGATTCGTCTCCAGTTAAATACAAGTCAAGACCTTTGCAAGTTTAGTTTAAATCGACCAATGATTTATCCTCATTAATTTTTCGGTAGAATCTTTCTATGGTTCAGTTAAATTACTCCTAAGATTTTTTTTGGTTCGTCTCCAGTTAAAGATAAATAAAGACCTCTGCTGGTTCAGTTTAAATTGACCAATAATTTATTCTGATTCATTTTCTGGTAGACTCTTTCTCTGGTTCAGTTAAATCGACCCTATGATTTTCCTGATACCTCCCCAGTTAAAGATAATTCAAGACCTCTGTTGGTTCAGTTTAAATCGACCAATGCATTATTCTGATTCATTTTCTGGTAGACTCTTTCTCTGATTTAGCTAAATCGACCCTAATATTTTTCAGATTCGTTTCCAATTAAAGATAATTCAAGACCTCTATTGGTTCAGTTTAAATCGCCCAATGATATATTCGGATTCGTTTTCCGGTAGACTCTTTCTATGGTTTAGTTAAATCGACCCTAAGATTTTCCTGATTCATCCCCAATTAAAGATAATTCAAGACCTCTACTGGTTCAGTTTAAATCGACTTATGATTTATTCTGATTCAATTTCCGATATATTCTTTCCCTGGTTCAGTTAAATCGACTCTAATATTATTCTGATTCGTCTCTAGTTAAAGATAATTCAAGACCTCTGTTGTTTCAGTTTAAATCGAAATATGATTTATTCTGATTCGTTTTCTGGTAGACTCTTTCTCTGGTTCAGTTAAATCGAGACTAAGATTTTTCGGATTCGTCTCCATTTAAAGATAATTAAATACATCTACTGGTTCATTTTAAATCGACCAATGATTTATCCTGATTCGTTTCCTGTATACTCTTTCTCTGGTTCGGTTAAATTGAACCTAAGATTTTTTTGATTAGTCTCCAGTTAAATACAATTCAAGACCTTTGCAAGTTTAGTTTAAATCGACCAATGATTTATCCTCATTAATTTTTCGGTAGACTCTTTCTCTGGTTCAGTTAAATTACTCCTAAGATTTTTTTTGGTTCGTCTCCAGTTAAAGATAATTAAAGACCTCTGCTGGTTCAGTTTAAATTGACCAATGATTTATTCTGATTCATTTTCTGGTAGACTCTTTCTCTGGTTCAGTTAAATCGACCCTATGATTTTCCTGATACGTCCCCAGTTAAAGATAATTCAAGACCTCTGTTGGTTCAATTTAAATCGACCAATGCATTATTCTGATTCATTTTCTGGTAGACTCTTTCATTGATTCAGCTAAATCGACCCTAATATTTTTCAGATTCGTTTCTAATTAAATATAATTCAATATCTCTATTGGTTCAGTTTAAATCGCCCAATGATATATTCTGATTCATTTTCCGGTAGACTCTTTCTATGGTTTAGTTAAATCGACCCTAAGATTTTCCTGATTCATCCCCAGTTAAAGATAATTCAAGACCTCTACTGGTTCAGTTTAAATCGACCAATGATTTATTCTGATTCAATTTCCGATATATTCTTTCCCTGGTTCAGTTAAATCGACTCTAATATTATTCTGATTCGTCTCTAGTTAAAGATAATTCAAGACCTCTGTTGTTTCAGTTTAAATCGAAATATGATTTATTCTGATTCGTTTTCTGGTAGACTCTTTCTCTGGTTCAGTTAAATCGAGCCTAAGATTTTTCGGATTCGTCTCCAGTTAAAGATAATTAAATACATCTGCTGGTTCATTTTAAATCGACCAATGATTTATCCTAATTCGTTTCCGGTATACTCTTTCTCTGGTTCGGTTAAATTGAACCTAAGATTTTTCTGATTCGTCTCCAGTTAAATACAAGTCAAGACCTTTGCAAGTTTAGTTTAAATCGACCAATGATTTATCCTCATTAATTTTTCGGTAGAATCTTTCTATGGTTCAGTTAAATTACTCCTAAGATTTTTTTTGGTTCGTCTCCAGTTAAAGATAAATAAAGACCTCTGCTGGTTCAGTTTAAATTGACCAATAATTTATTCTGATTCATTTTCTGGTAGACTCTTTCTCTGGTTCAGTTAAATCGACCCTATGATTTTCCTGATACCTCCCCAGTTAAAGATAATTCAAGACCTCTGTTGGTTCAGTTTAAATCGACCAATGCATTATTCTGATTCATTTTCTGGTAGACTCTTTCTCTGATTTAGCTAAATCGACCCTAATATTTTTCAGATTCGTTTCCAATTAAAGATAATTCAAGACCTCTATTGGTTCAGTTTAAATCGCCCAATGATATATTCGGATTCGTTTTCCGGTAGACTCTTTCTATGGTTTAGTTAAATCGACCCTAAGATTTTCCTGATTCATCCCCAATTAAAGATAATTCAAGACCTCTACTGGTTCAGTTTAAATCGACTTATGATTTATTCTGATTCAATTTCCGATATATTCTTTCCCTGGTTCAGTTAAATCGACTCTAATATTATTCTGATTCGTCTCTAGTTAAAGATAATTCAAGACCTCTGTTGTTTCAGTTTAAATCGAAATATGATTTATTCTGATTCGTTTTCTGGTAGACTCTTTCTCTGGTTCAGTTAAATCGAGACTAAGATTTTTCGGATTCGTCTCCATTTAAAGATAATTAAATACATCTACTGGTTCATTTTAAATCGACCAATGATTTATCCTGATTCGTTTCCTGTATACTCTTTCTCTGGTTCGGTTAAATTGAACCTAAGATTTTTTTGATTAGTCTCCAGTTAAATACAATTCAAGACCTTTGCAAGTTTAGTTTAAATCGACCAATGATTTATCCTCATTAATTTTTCGGTAGACTCTTTCTCTGGTTCAGTTAAATTACTCCTAAGATTTTGTTTTGGTTCGTCTCCAGTTAAAGATAAATAAAGACCTCTGCTGGTTCAGTTTAAATTGACCAATGATTTATTCTGATTCATTTTCTGGTAGACTCATTCTCTGGTTCAGTTAAATCGACCCTATGATTTTCCTGATACGTCCCTAGTTAAAGATAATTCAAGACCTCTGTTGGTTCAGTTTAAATCGACCAATGCATTATTCTGATTCATTTTCTGGTAGACTCTTTCTCTGATTCAGCTAAATCGACCCTAATATTTTTCAGATTCGTTTCCAATTAAAGATAATTCAAGACCTCTATTGGTTCAGTTTAAATCGCCCAATGATATATTCTGATTCGTTTTCCGGTAGACTCTTTCTATGGTTTAGTTAAATCGACCCTAAGATTTTCCTGATTCATCCCCAGTTAAAGATAATTCAAGACCTCTACTGGTTCAGTTTAAATCGACCAATGATTTATTCTGATTCAATTTCCGATATATTCTTTCCCTGGTTCAGTTAAATCGACTCTAATATTATTCTGATTCGTCTCTAGTTAAAGATAATTCAAGACCTCTGTTGTTTCAGTTTAAATCGAAATATGATTTAATCTGATTCGTTTTCTGGTAGACTCTTTCTCTGGTTCAGTTAAATCGAGCCTAAGATTTTCCGGATTCGTCTCCAGTTAAAGATAATTAAATACATCTGCTGGTTCATTTTAAATCGACCAATGATTTATCCTGATTCGTTTCCGGTATACTCTTTCTCTGGTTCGGTTAAATTGAACCTAAGATTTTTATGATTCGTCTCCAGTTAAATACAATTCAAGACCTTTGCAAGTTTAGTTTAAATCGACCAATGATTTATCCTCATTAATTTTTCGGTAGACTCTTTCTCTGGTTCAGTTAAATTACTCCTAAGATATTTTTTGGTTCGTCTCCAGTTAAAGATAATTTAAGACCTCTGCTGGTTCAGTTTAAATTGACCAATGATTTATTCTGATTCATTTTCTGGTAGACTCTTTCTCTGGTTCAGTTAAATCGACCCTATGATTTTCCTGATACGTCCCCAGTTAAAGATAATTCAAGACCTCTGTTGGTTCAGTTTAAATCGACCAATGCATTATTCTGATTCATTTTCTGGTAGACTCTTTCTCTGATTCAGCTAAATCGACCCTAATATTTTTCAGATTCGTTTCCAATTAAAGATAATTCAATATCTCCATTGGTTCAGTTTAAATCGCCCAATAATATATTCTGATTCGTTTTCCGGTAGACACTTTCTATGGTTTATTTAAATCGACCCTAAGATTTTCCTGATTCATCCCCAGTTAAAGATAATTCAAGACCTCTACTGGTTCAGTTTAAATCGACCAATGATTTATTCTGATTCAATTTCCGATATATTCTTTCCCTGTTTCAGTTAAATCGAATCTAATATTATTCCGATTCGTCTCTAGTTAAAGATAATTCAAGACCTCTGTTGTTTCAGTTTAAATCGAAATATGATTTATTCTGACTCGTTTTCCGGTAGACTCTTTCTCTGGTTAAGTTAAATCGAGCCTAAGATTTTTCGGATTCGTCTCCAGTTAAAGTTAATTAAATACATATGCTGGTTCATTTTAAATCGACCAATGATTTATCCTGATTCATTTCCGGTATACTCTTTCTCTGGTTCGGTTAAATTGAACCTAAGATTTTTCTGATTCGTCTCCAGTTAAATACAAGTCAAGACCTTTGCAAGTTTAGTTTAAATCGACCAATGATTTATCCTCATTAATTTTTCGGTAGAATCTTTCTATGGTTCAGTTAAATTACTCCTAAGATTTTTTTTGGTTCGTCTCCAGTTAAAGATAAATAAAGACCTCTGCTGGTTCAGTTTAAATTGACCAATAATTTATTCTGATTCATTTTCTGGTAGACTCTTTCTCTGGTTCAGTTAAATCGACCCTATGATTTTCCTGATACCTCCCCAGTTAAAGATAATTCAAGACCTCTGTTGGTTCAGTTTAAATCGACCAATGCATTATTCTGATTCATTTTCTGGTAGACTCTTTCTCTGATTCAGCTAAATCGACCCTAATATTTTTCAGATTCGTTTCCAATTAAAGATAATTCAAGACCTCTATTGGTTCAGTTTAAATCGCCCAATGATATATTCGGATTCGTTTTCCGGTAGACTCTTTCTATGGTTTAGTTAAATCGACCCTAAGATTTTCCTGATTCATCCCCAATTAAAGATAATTCAAGACCTCTACTGGTTCAGCTTAAATCGACTTATGATTTATTCTGATTCAATTTCCGATATATTCTTTCCCTGGTTCAGTTAAATCGAATATAATATTATTCCGATTCGTCTCTAGTTAAAGATAATTCAAGACCTCTGTTGTTTCAGTTTAAATCGAAATATGTTTTATTCTGATTCGTTTTCTGGTAGACTCTTTCTCTGGTTCAGTTAAATCGAGCCTAAGATTTTTCAGATTCGTCTCCAGTTAAAGATAATTAAATACATCTGCTGGTTCATTTTAAATCGACCAATGATTTATCTTGATTCGTTTCCTGTATACTCTTTCTCTGGTTCGGTTAAATTGAACCTAAGATTTTTTTGATTAGTCTCCAGTTAAATACAATTCAAGACTTTTGCAAGTTTAGTTTAAATCGACCAATGATTTATCCTCATTAATTTTTCAGTAGACTCTTTCTCTGGTTCAGTTAAATTACTCCTAAGATTTTTTTTGGTTCGTCTCCAGTTAAAGATAAATAAAGACCTCTGCTGGTTCAGTTTAAATTGACCAATGATTTATTCTGATTCATTTTCTGGTAGACTCATTCTCTGGTTCAGTTAAATCGACCCTATGATTTTCCTGATACGTCCCCAGTTAAAGATAATTCAAGACCTCTGTTGGTTCAGTTTAAATCGACCAATGCATTATTCTGATTCATTTTCTGGTAGACTCTTTCTCTGATTCAGCTAAATCGACCCTAATATTTTTCAGATTCGTTTCCAATTAAAGATAATTCAAGACCTCTATTGGTTCAGTTTAAATCACCCAATGATATATTCTGATTCGTTTTCCGGTAGACTCTTTCTATGGTTTAGTTAAATCGACCCTAAGATTTTCCTGATTCATCCCCAGTTAAAGATAATTCAAGACCTCTACTGGTTCAGTTTAAATCGACCAATGATTTATTCTGATTCAATTTCCGATATATTGTTTCCCTGTTTCAGTTAAATCGAATCTAATATTATTCCGATTCGTCTCTAGTTAAAGATAATTCAAGACCTCTGTTGTTTCAGTTTAAATCGAAATATGATTTAATCTGATTCGTTTTCTGGTAGACTCTTTCTCTGGTTCAGTTAAATCGAGCCTAAGATTTTCCGGATTCGTCTCCAGTTAAAGATAATTAAATACATCTGCTGGTTCATTTTAAATCGACCAATGATTTATCCTGATTCGTTTCCGGTATACTCTTTCTCTGGTTCGGTTAAATTGAACCTAAGATTTTTATGATTCGTCTCCAGTTAAATACAATTCAAGACCTTTGCAAGTTTAGTTTAAATCGACCAATGATTTATCCTCATTAATTTTTCGGTAGACTCTTTCTCTGGTTCAGTTAAATTACTCCTAAGATTTTTTTTGGTTCGTCTCCAGTTAAAGATAATTTAAGACCTCTGCTGGTTCAGTTTAAATTGACCAATGATTTATTCTGATTCATTTTCTGGTAGACTCTTTCTCTGGTTCAGTTAAATCGACCCTATGATTTTCCTGATACGTCCCCAGTTAAAGATAATTCAAGACCTCTGTTGGTTCAGTTTAAATCGACCAATGCATTATTCTGATTCATTTTCTGGTAGACTCTTTCTCTGATTCAGCTAAATCGACCCTAATATTTTTCAGATTCGTTTCCAATTAAAGATAATTCAATATCTCCATTGGTTCAGTTTAAATCGCCCAATGATATATTCTGATTCGTTTTCCGGTAGACACTTTCTATGGTTTAGTTAAATCGACCCTAAGATTTTCCTGATTCATCCCCAGTTAAAGATAATTCAAGACCTCTACTGGTTCAGTTTAAATCGACCAATGATTTATTCTGATTCAATTTCCGATATATTCTTTCCCTGTTTCAGTTAAATCGAATCTAATATTATTCCGATTCGTCTCTAGTTAAAGATAATTCAAGACCTCTGTTGTTTCAGTTTAAATCGAAATATGATTTATTCTGACTCGTTTTCCGGTAGACTCTTTCTCTGGTTAAGTTAAATCGAGCCTAAGATTTTTCGGATTCGTCTCCAGTTAAAGTTAATTAAATACATATGCTGGTTCATTTTAAATCGACCAATGATTTATCCTGATTCATTTCCGGTATACTCTTTCTCCGGTTCGGTTAAATTGAACCTAAGATTTTTCTGATTCGTCTCCAGTTAAATACAATTCAAGACCTTTGCAAGTTTAGTTTTAATCGACCAATGATTTATCCTCATTAATTTTTCGGTAGACTCTTTCTCTGGTTCAGTTAAATTACTCCTAAGATTTTTTTTTGTTCGTCTCCAGTTAAAGATAATTTAAGACCTCTGCTGGTTCAGTTTAAATTGACCAATGATTTATTCTGATTCGTTTTCTGGTAGACTCTTTCTCTGGTTCAGTTAAATCGATCCTATGATTTTCCTGATACGTCCCCAGTTAAAGATAATTCAAGACCTCTGTTGGTTCAGTTTAAATCAACCAATGCATTATTCTGATTCATTTTCTGGTAGACTCTTTCTCTGATTCAGCTAAATCGACCCTAATATTTTTCAGATTCATTTCCAATTAAAGATAATTCAAGACCTCTATTGGTTCAGTTTAAATCGAGCAATGATATATTTTGATTCGTTTTCCGGTAGACACTTTCTATGGTTAAGTTAATCGACCCTAAGATTTTCCTGATTCATCCCCAGTTAAAGATAATTCAAGACCTCTACTGGTTCAGTTTAAATCGACCAATGATTTATTCTGATTCAATTTCTGATATATTCTTTCCCTGGTTCAGTTAAATCGAATATAATATTATTCCGATTCGTCTCTAGTTAAAGATAATTCAAGACCTCTGTTGTTTCAGTTTGAATCAAAATATGATTTATTCTGACTCATTTTCCGGTAGACTCTTTCTCTGGTTCAGTTAAATCGAGCCTAAGATTTTTCGGATTCGTCTCCAGTTAAAGATAATTAAATACATCTGCTGGTTCATTTTAAATCGACCAATGATTTATCCTGATTCGTTTCCGGTATACTCTTTCTCTTGTTCAGTTAAATTGAACCTAAGATTTTTCTGATTCGTCTCCAGTTAAATACAATTCAAGACCTTTGCAAGTTTAGTTTAAATCGACCAATGATTTATCCTTATTAATTTTTCGGTAGACTCTTTCTCTGGTTCAGTTAAATTACTCCTAAGATTTTTTTTGGTTCGTCTCCAGTTAAAGATAATTTAAGACCTCTGCTGGTTCAGTTTAAATTGACCAATGATTTATTCTGATTCGTTTTCTGGTAGACTCTTTCTCTGGTTCAGTTAAATCGATCCTATGATTTTCCTGATACGTCCCCAGTTAAAGATAATTCAAGACCTCTGTTGGTTCAGTTTAAATCGACCAATGCATTATTCTGATTCATTTTCTAGTAGACTCTTTCTCTGATTCAGCTAAATCGACCCTAATATTTTTCAGATTCGTTTCTAATTAAAGATAATTCAAGACCTCTATTGGTTCAGTTTAAATCGCCCAATGATATATTTTGATTCGTTTTCCGGTAGACACTTTCTATGGTTAAGTTAATCGACCCTAAGATTTTCCTGATTCATCCCCAGTTAAAGATAATTCAAGACCTCTACTGGTTCAGTTTAAATCGACCAATGATTTATTCTGATTCAATTTATGATATATTCTTTCCCTGGTTCAGTTAAATCGACTCTAATATTATTCTGATTTGTCTCTAGTTAAAGATAATTCAAGACCTCTGTTGTTTCAGTTTAAATCGAAATATGATTTATTCTGACTCGTTTTCCGGTAGACTCTTTCTCTGGTTCAGTTAAATCGAGCCTAAGATTTTTCGGATTCGTCTCCAGTTAAAGTTAATTAAATACATCTGCTGGTTCATTTTAAATCGACCAATGATTTATCCTGATTCATTTCCGGTATACTCTTTCTCTGGTTCGGTTAAATTGAACCTAAGATTTTTCTGATTCGTCTCTAGTTAAAGACAATTCAAGACCTTTGCAAGTTTAGTTTAAATCGACCAATGATTTATCCTCATTAATTTTTCGGTAGACTCTTTCTCTGGTTCAGTTAAATTACTCCTAAGATTTTTTTTTATTCGTCTCCAGTTAAAGATAATTTAAGACCTCTGCTGGTTCAGTTTAAATTGACCAATGATTTATTCTGATTCATTTTCTGGTAGACTCTTTCTCTGGTTCAGTTAAATCGACCCTATGATTTTCCTGATACGTCCCCAGTTAAAGATAATTCAAGACCTCTGTTGGTTCAGTTTAAATCGACCAATGCATTATTCTGATTCATTTTCTGGTAGACTCTTTCTCTGATTCAGCTAAATCGACCCTAATATTTTTCAGATTCGTTTCCAATTAAAGATAATTCAATATCTCCATTGGTTCAGTTTAAATCGCCCAATGATATATTCTGATTCGTTTTCCGGTAGACACTTTCTATGGTTTAGTTAAATCGACCCTAAGATTTTCCTGATTCATCCCCAGTTAAAGATAATTCAAGACCTCTACTGGTTCAGTTTAAATCGACCAATGATTTATTCTGATTCAATTTCCGATATATTCTTTCCCTGTTTCAGTTAAATCGAATCTAATATTATTCCGATTCGTCTCTAGTTAAAGATAATTCAAGACCTCTGTTGTTTCAGTTTAAATCGAAATATGATTTATTCTGACTCGTTTTCCGGTAGACTCTTTCTCTGGTTAAGTTAAATCGAGCCTAAGATTTTTCGGATTCGTCTCCAGTTAAAGTTAATTAAATACATATGCTGGTTCATTTTAAATCGACCAATGATTTATCCTGATTCATTTCCGGTATACTCTTTCTCTGGTTCGGTTAAATTGAACCTAAGATTTTTCTGATTCGTCTCCAGTTAAATACAATTCAAGACCTTTGCAAGTTTAGTTTTAATCGACCAATGATTTATCCTCATTAATTTTTCGGTAGACTCTTTCTCTGGTTCAGTTAAATTACTCCTAAGATTTTTTTTTGTTCGTCTCCAGTTAAAGATAATTTAAGACCTCTGCTGGTTCAGTTTAAATTGACCAATGATTTATTCTGATTCGTTTTCTGGTAGACTCTTTCTCTGGTTCAGTTAAATCGATCCTATGATTTTCCTGATACGTCCCCAGTTAAAGATAATTCAAGACCTCTGTTGGTTCAGTTTAAATCAACCAATGCATTATTCTGATTCATTTTCTGGTAGACTCTTTCTCTGATTCAGCTAAATCGACCCTAATATTTTTCAGATTCGTTTCCAATTAAAGATAAATCAAGACCTCTATTGGTTCAGTTTAAATCGAGCAATGATATATTTTGATTCGTTTTCCGGTAGACACTTTCTATGGTTACGTTAATCGACCCTAAGATTTTCCTGATTCATCCCCAGTTAAAGATAATTCAAGACCTCTACTGGTTCAGTTTAAATCGACCAATGATTTATTCTGATTCAATTTCTGATATATTCTTTCCCTGGTTCAGTTAAATCGAATATAATATTATTCCGATTCGTCTCTAGTTAAAGATAACTCAAGACCTCTGTTGTTTCAGTTTGAATCAAAATATGATTTATTCTGACTCATTTTCCGGTAGACTCTTTCTCTGGTTCAGTTAAATTGAGCCTAAGATTTTTCGGATTCGTCTCCAGTTAAAGATAATTAAATACATCTGATGGTTCATTTTAAATCGACCAATGATTTATCCTGATTCGTTTCCGGTATACTCTTTCTCTTGTTCAGTTAAATTGAACCTAAGATTTTTCTGATTCGTCTCCAGTTAAATACAATTCAAGACCTTTGCAAGTTTAGTTTAAATCGACCAATGATTTATCCTCATTAATTTTTCGGTAGACTCTATCTCTGGTTCAGTTAAATTACTCCTAAGATTTTTTTTGGTTCGTCTCCAGTTAAAGATAATTTAAGACCTCTGCTGGTTCAGTTTAAATTGACCAATGATTTATTCTGATTCGTTTTCTGGTAGACTCTTTCTCTGGTTCAGTTAAATCGATCCTATGATTTTCCTGATACGTCCCCAGTTAAAGATAATTCAAGACCTCTGTTGGTTCAGTTTAAATCGACCAATGCATTATTCTGATTCATTTTCTAGTAGACTCTTTCTCTGATTCAGCTAAATCGACCCTAATATTTTTCAGATTCGTTTCCAATTAAAGATAATTCAAGACCTCTATTAGTTCAGTTTAAATCGCCCAATGATATATTTTGATTCGTTTTCCGGTAGACACTTTCTATGGTTAAGTTAATCGACCCTAAGATTTTCCTGATTCATCCCCAGTTAAAGATAATTCAAGACCTCTACTGGTTCAGTTTAAATCGACCAATGATTTATTCTGATTCAATTTATGATATATTCTTTCCCTGGTTCAGTTAAATCGACTCTAATATTATTCTGATTTGTCTCTAGTTAAAGATAATTCAAGACCTCTGTTGTTTCAGTTTAAATCGAAATATGATTTATTCTGACTCGTTTTCCGGTAGACTCTTTCTCTGGTTCAGTTAAATCGAGCCTAAGATTTTTCGGATTCGTCTCCAGTTAAAGTTAATTAAATACATCTGCTGGTTCATTTTAAATCGACCAATGATTTATCCTGATTCATTTCCGGTATACTCTTTCTCTGGTTCGGTTAAATTGAACCTAAGATTTTTCTGATTCGTCTCTAGTTAAAGACAATTCAAGACCTTTGCAAGTTTAGTTTAAATCGACCAATGATTTATCCTCATTAATTTTTCGGTAGACTCTTTCTCTGGTTCAGTTAAATTACTCCTAAGATTTTTTTTTATTCGTCTCCAGTTAAAGATAATTTAAGACCTCTGTTGGTTCAGTTTAAATTGACCAATGATTTATTCTGATTCGTTTTCTGGTAGACTCTTTCTCTGGTTCAGTTAAATCGATCCTATGATTTTCCTGATACGTCCCCAGTTAAAGATAATTCAAGACCTCTGTTGGTTCAGTTTAAATCAACCAATGCATTATTCTGATTCATTTTCTGGTAGACTCTTTCTCTGATTCAGCTAAATCGACCCTAATATTTTTCAGATTCATTTCCAATTAAAGATAAATCAAGACCTCTATTGGTTCAGTTTAAATCGAGCAATGATATATTTTGATTCGTTTTCCGGTAGACACTTTCTATGGTTACGTTAATCGACCCTAAGATTTTCCTGATTCATCCCCAGTTAAAGATAATTCAAGACCTCTACTGGTTCAGTTTAAATCGACCAATGATTTATTCTGATTCAATTTCTGATATATTCTTTCCCTGGTTCAGTTAAATCGAATATAATATTATTCCGATTCGTCTCTAGTTAAAGATAATTCAAGACCTCTGTTGTTTCAGTTTGAATCAAAATATGATTTATTCTGACTCATTTTCCGGTAGACTCTTTCTCTGGTTCAGTTAAATCGAGCCTAAGATTTTTCGGATTCGTCTCCAGTTAAAGATAAATAAATACATCTGCTGGTTCATTTTAAATCGACCAATGATTTATCCTGATTCGTTTCCGGTATACTCTTTCTCTTGTTCAGTTAAATTGAACCTAAGATTTTTCTGATTCGTCTCCAGTTAAATACAATTCAAGACCTTTGCAAGTTTATTTTAAATCGACCAATGATTT
Organism: Vicia faba; assembly: GCA_948472305.1. NCBI lineage: Eukaryota > Viridiplantae > Streptophyta > Magnoliopsida > Fabales > Fabaceae > Vicia > Vicia faba. The sequence goes on along the minus strand of OX451739.1, from coordinate 1,219,927,839 downwards.
ATCCTCATTAATTTTTCGGTAGACTCTTTCTCTGGTTCAGTTAAATTACTCCTAAGATTTTTTTTGGTTCGTCTCCAGTTAAAGATAATTTAAGACCTCTGCTGGTTCAGTTTAAATTGACCAATGATTTATTCTGATTCGTTTTCTGGTAGACTCTTTCTCTGGTTCAGTTAAATCGATCCTATGATTTTCCTGATACGTCCCCAGTTAAAGATAATTCAAGACCTCTGTTGGTTCAGTTTAAATCGACCAATGCATTATTCTGATTCATTTTCTAGTAGACTCTTTCTCTGATTCAGCTAAATCGACCCTAATATTTTTCAGATTCGTTTCCAATTAAAGATAATTCAAGACCTCTATTGGTTCAGTTTAAATCGCCCAATGATATATTTTGATTCGTTTTCCGGTAGACACTTTCTATGGTTAAGTTAATCGACCCTAAGATTTTCCTGATTCATCCCCAGTTAAAGATAATTCAAGACCTCTACTGGTTCAGTTTAAATCGACCAATGATTTATTCTGATTCAATTTATGATATATTCTTTCCCTGGTTCAGTTAAATCGACTCTAATATTATTCTGATTTGTCTCTAGTTAAAGATAATTCAAGACCTCTGTTGTTTCAGTTTAAATCGAAATATGATTTATTCTGACTCGTTTTCCGGTAGACTCTTTCTCTGGTTCAGTTAAATCGAGCCTAAGATTTTTCGGATTCGTCTCCAGTTAAAGTTAATTAAATACATCTGCTGGTTCATTTTAAATCGACCAATGATTTATCCTGATTCATTTCCGGTATACTCTTTCTCTGGTTCGGTTAAATTGAACCTAAGATTTTTCTGATTCGTCTCTAGTTAAAGACAATTCAAGACCTTTGCAAGTTTAGTTTAAATCGACCAATGATTTATCCTCATTAATTTTTCGGTAGACTCTTTCTCTGGTTCAGTTAAATTACTCCTAAGATTTTTTTTTATTCGTCTCCAGTTAAAGATAATTTAAGACCTCTGCTGGTTCAGTTTAAATTGACCAATGATTTATTCTGATTCGTTTTCTGGTAGACTCTTTCTCTGGTTCAGTTAAATCGACCCTATGATTTTCCTGATACGTCCCCAGTTAAAGATAATTCAAGACCTCTGTTGATTCAGTTTAAATCGACCAATGCATTATTCTGATTCATTTTCTGGTAGACTCTTTCTCTGATTCAGCTAAATCGACCCTAATATTTTTCAGATTCGTTTCCAATTAAAGATAATTCAATATCTCTATTGGTTTAGTTTAAATCGCCTAATGATATATTCTGATTCGTTTTCCGGTAGACTCTTTCTATGGTTTAGTTAAATCGACCCTAATATTTTCCTGATTCATCCCCAGTTAAAGATAATTCAAGACCTCTACTGGTTCAGTTTAAATCGACCAATGATTTATTCTGATTCAATTTCCGATATACTCTTTCCCTGGTTCAGTTAAATCGACTCTAATAGTATTCTGATTCGTCTCTAGTTAAAGATAATTCAAGACCTCTGTTGTTTCAGTTTAAATCGAAATATGATTCATTTTGACTCGTTTTCCGGTAGACTCTTTCTCTGGTTCAGTTAAATCGAGCCTAAGATTTTTCGGATTCGTCTCCAGTTAAAGTTAATTAAATACATCTGGTGGTTCATTTTAAATCGACCAATGATTTATCCTGATTCATTTCCGGTATACTCTTTCTCTGGTTCGGTTTAATTGAACCTAAGATTTTTCTGATTCGTCTCCAGTTAAAGACAATTCAAGACCTTTGCAAGTTTAGTTTAAATCGACCAATGATTTATCCTCATTAATTTTTAGGTAGACTCTTTCTCTGGTTCAGTTAAATTACTCCTAAGATTTTTTTTGATTCGTCTCCAGTTAAAGATAATTTAAGACCTCTGCTGGTTCAGTTTAAATTGACCAATGATTTATTCTGATTCGTTTTCTGGTAGACTCTTTCTATGGTTCAGTTAAATCAACCATATGATTTTCCTGATACGTCCCCAGTTAAAGATAATTCTAGACCTCTGTTGATTCAGTTTAAATCGACCAATGCATTATTCTGATTCATTTTCTGGTAGACTCTTTCTCTGATTCAGCTAAATCGACCCTAATATTTTTCAGATTCGTTTCCAATTAAAGATAATTCAATATCTCTATTGGTTCAGTTTAAATCCCCCAATGATATATTCTGATTCGTTTTCTGGTAGACTCTTTCTATGGTTTAGTTAAATCGACCCTAATATTTTCCTGATTCATCCCCAGTTAAAGATAATTCAAGACCTCTACTGGTTCAGTTTAAATCGACCAATGATTTATTCTGATTCAATTTCCGATATACTCTTTCCCTGGTTCATTTAAATCGACTCTAATATTATTCTGGTTCGTCTCTAGTTAAAGATAATTCAAGACCACTGTTGGTTCAGTTTAAATAGAAATACAATTTATTCTGATTCATTTTCTGGTAGACTCTTTCTCTGGTTCAGTTAAATCGACCCTAAGATTTTTCAGATTTATCTCCAGTTAAAGATAATTAAATACATCTGCTGGTTCATTTTAAATCGATTAATGATTTATCCTGATTCATTTCCGGTATACTCTTTCTGTTGTTCGGTTAAATTGAACCTAAGATTTTTTCTGATTCGTCTCTAGTTAAAGACAATTCAAGACCTTTGTAAGTTTAGTTTAAATCAACCATTGATTTATTCTCATTAATTTTTCAGTAGATTCTTTCTCTGGATCAATTAAATTACTCCTAAGATTTTTTTTGATTCGTCTCCAGTTAAAGATAATTAAAGACCTCTGCTGGTTCAGTTTAAATTGACCAATGATTTATTCTGATTCATTTTCTGGTAGACTCTTTCTCTGGTTCAGTTAAATCGACCCTATGATTTTCCTGATACGTCCCCAGTTAAAGATAATTCAAGACCTCTGTTGGTTCAGTTTAAATTGACCAATGCATTATTCTGATTCATTTTCTAGTAGACTCTTTCTCTGATTCAGCTAAATCGACCCTAATATTTTTCAGATTCGTTTCCAATTAAAGATAATTCAAGACCTCTATTGGTTCAGTTTAAATCGCCCAATGATATATTTTGATTCGTTTTCCGGTAGACACTTTCTATGGTTAAGTTAATCGATCCTAAGATTTTCCTGATTCATCCCCAGTTAAAGATAATTCAAGACCTCTACTGGTTCAGTTTAAATCGACCAATGATTTATTCTGATTCAATTTTTGATATATTCTTTCCCTGGTTCAGTTAAATCGACTCTAATATTATTCTGATTTGTCTCTAGTTAAAGATAATTCAAGACCTCTGTTGTTTCAGTTTAAATCGAAATATGATTTATTCTGACTCGTTTTCCGGTAGACTCTTTCTCTGGTTCAGTTAAATCGAGCCTAAGATTTTTCGGATTCGTCTCCAGTTAAAGTTAATTAAATACATCTGCTGGTTCATTTTAAATCGACCAATGATTTATCCTGATTCATTTCCGGTATACTCTTTCTCTGGTTCGGTTAAATTGAACCTAAGATTTTTCTGATTCGTCTCCAGTTAAAGACAATTCAAGACCTTTGCAAGTTTAGTTTAAATCGACCAATGATTTATCCTCATTAATTTTTCGGAAGACTCTTTCTCTGGTTCAGTTAAATTACTCCTAAGATTTTTTTTTATTCGTCTCCAGTTAAAGATAATTTAAGACCTCTGCTGGTTCAGTTTAAATTGACCAATGATTTATTCTGATTCGTTTTCTGGTAGACTCTTTTTCTGGTTCAGTTAAATCGACCCTATGATTTTCCTGATACGTCCCCAGTTAAAGATAATTCAAGACCTCTGTTGATTCAGTTTAAATCGACCAATGCATTATTCTGATTCATTTTCTGGTAGACTCTTTCTCTGATTCAGCTAAATCGACCCTAATATTTTTCAGATTCGTTTCCAATTAAAGATAATTCAATATCTCTATTGGTTTAGTTTAAATCGCCTAATGATATATTCTGATTCGTTTTCCGGTAGACTCTTTCTATGGTTTAGTTAAATCGACCCTAATATTTTCCTGATTCATCCCCAGTTAAAGATAATTCAAGACCTCTACTGGTTCAGTTTAAATCGACCAATGATTTATTCTGATTCAATTTCCGATATACTCTTTCCCTGGTTCAGTTAAATCGACTCTAATATTATTCTGATTCGTCTCTAGTTAAAGATAATTCAAGACCTCTGTTGTTTCAGTTTAAATCGAAATATGATTCATTTTGACTCGTTTTCCGGTAGACTCTTTCTCTGGTTCAGCTAAATCGAGCCTAAGATTTTTCGGATTCGTCTCCAATTAAATTTAATTAAATACATCTGGTGGTTCATTTTAAATCGTCCAATGATTTATCCTGATTCATTTCCGGTATACTCTTTCTCTGGTTCGGTTAAATTGAACCTAAGATTTTTCTGATTCGTCTCCAGTTAAAGACAATTCAAGACCTTTGCAAGTTTAGTTTAAATCGACCAATGATTTATCCTCATTAATTTTTAGGTAGACTCTTTCTCTGGTTCAGTTAAATTACTCCTAAGATTTTTTTTGATTCGTCTCCAGTTAAAGATAATTTAAGACCTCTCCTGGTTCAGTTTAAATTGACCAATGATTTATTCTGATTCGTTTTCTGGTAGACTCTTTCTATGGTTCAGTTAAATCGACCATATGATTTTCCTGATACGTCCCCAGTTAAAGATAATTCTAGACCTCTGTTGATTCAGTTTAAATCGACCAATGCATTATTCTGATTCATTTTCGGGTAGACTCTTTCTCTGATTCAGCTAAATCGACCCTAATATTTTTCAGATTCGTTTCCAATTAAAGATAATTCAATATCTCTATTGGTTTAGTTTAAATCGCCTAATGATATATTCTGATTCGTTTTCCGGTAGACTCTTTCTATGGTTTAGTTAAATCGACCCTAATATTTTCCTGATTCATCCCCAGTTAAAGATAATTCAAGACCTCTACTGGTTCAGTTTAAATCGACCAATGATTTATTCTGATTCAATTTCCGATATACTCTTTCCCTGGTTTAGTTAAATCGACTCTAATATTATTCTGATTCGTCTCTAGTTAAAGATAATTCAAGACCTCTGTTGTTTCAGTTTAAATCGAAATATGATTCATTTTGACTCGTTTTCCGGTAGACTCTTTCTCTGGTTCAGTTAAATCGAGCCTAAGATTTTTCGGATTCGTCTCCAGTTAAATTTAATTAAATACATCTGGTGGTTCATTTTAAATCGTCCAATGATTTATCCTGATTCATTTCCGGTATACTCTTTCTCTGGTTCGGTTAAATTGAACCTAAGATTTTTCTGATTCGTCTCCAGTTAAAGACAATTCAAGACCTTTGCAAGTTTAGTTTAAATCGACCAATGATTTATCCTCATTAATTTTTAGGTAGACTCTTTCTCTGGTTCAGTTAAATTACTCCTAAGATTTTTTTTGATTCGTCTCCAGTTAAAGATAATTTAAGACCTCTGCTGGTTCAGTTTAAATTGACCAATGATTTATTCTGATTCGTTTTCTGGTAGACTCTTTCTATGGTTCAGTTAAATCGACCATATGATTTTCCTGATACGTCCCCAGTTAAAGATAATTCTAGACCTCTGTTGATTCAGTTTAAATCGACCAATGCATTATTCTGATTCATTTTCTGGTAGACTCTTTCTCTGATTCAGCTAAATCGACCCTAATATTTTTCAGATTCGTTTCCAATTAAAGATAATTCAATATCTCTATTGGTTCAGTTTAAATCGCCCAATGATATATTCTGATTCGTTTTCCGGTAGACTCTTTCTATGGTTTAGTTAAATCGACCCTAATATTTTCCTGATTCATCACCAGTTAAAGATAATTCAAGACCTCTACTGGTTCAGTTTAAATCGACCAATGATTTATTCTGATTCAATTTCCGATATACTCTTTCCCTGGTTCATTTAAATCGACTCTAATATTATTCTGGTTCGTCTCTAGTTAAAGATAATTCAAGACCACTGTTGGTTCAGTTTAAATAGAAATACAATTTATTCTGATTCATTTTCTGGTAGACTCTTTCTCTGGTTCAGTTAAATAGACCCTAAGATTTTTCAGATTTATCTCCAGTTAAAGATAATTAAATACATCTGCTGGTTCATTTTAAATCGATTAATGATTTATCCTGATTCATTTCCGGTATACTCTTTCTCTTGTTCGGTTAAATTGAACCTAAGATTTTTTCTGATTCGTCTCTAGTTAAAGACAATTCAAGACCTTTATAAGTTTAGTTTAAATCAACCATTGATTTATTCTCATTAATTTTTCAGTAGATTCTTTCTCTGGATCAATTAAATTACTCCTAAGATTTTTTTTGATTCGTCTCCAGTTAAAGATAATTAAAGACCTCTGCTGGTTCAGTTTAAATTGACCAATGATTTATTCTGATTCATTTTCTGGTAGACTCTTTCTCTAGTTCAGTTAAATCGACCCTATGATTTTCCTGATACGTCCCCAGTTAAAGATAATTCAAGACCTCTGTTGGTTCAGTTTAAATCGACCAATGCATTATTCTGATTCATTTTCTGGTAGACTCTTTCTCTCATTCAGCTAAATTAACCCTAATATTTTTCAGATTCATTTCCAATTAAAGATAATTCAAGACCTCTATTGGTTCAGTTTAAATCGACCAATGATTTATTCTGATTCGTTTTCTGGTAGACTCTTTCTATGGTTCAATTAAATCGAACCTAATATTTTCCTGATTCATCCCTAGTTAAAGATAATTCAAGAACTCTGCTGGTTCAGTTTAAATCGACTAATGATTTATTCTGATTCAATTTCCGATATACTCTTTCCCTGGTTCATTTAAATCGACTCTAATATTATTCTGATTCGTCTCTAGTTAAAGATAATTCAAGACCTCTGTTGTTTCAGTTCAAATCTAAATATGATTTATTCTGATTCGTTTTCCGGTAGACTCTTTCTCTGGTTTAGTTAAATCGACCCTAAGATTTTTCTTATTCGTCTCCAATTAAATATAATTAAAGACATCTGCTGGTTCATTGACCAATGAGTTATCCTAATTCGTTTCTGGTATACTCTTTTTCTGATTCGGTTAAATTGATCCTATGATTTTTTTGATTCGTCTCCAGTTAAAGATAATTTAAGACCTCTGCTGGTTCAGTTTAAATTGACCAATGATTTATTCTGATTCGTTTTCCAGTAGACTCTTTCTCTGGTTCAGTTAAATCGACCCTAATTTTTTTCTGATTCGACTCTAGTTAAAGATAATTCAAGACATCTGATGGTTCAGTTTAAATTGACCAATGATTTATTATGATTGGTTTTTTGTTAGACTCTTTCTCTAGTTTAGTTAAATCGACCGTATGATTTTTCTAATTCGTCTTCAATTAAAGATAATTCAAGGCCTCTGTTGGTTTAGTTTAAATCGACCAATGATTTATTCTGATTTGTTTTCTGGTAGACTCTTTCTATGGTTCAGTTAAATCGAGCCTAAGATTTTTATGATTCATCTCTAGTTAAAGATAATTCAAGACCTCTATTGTTTCAGTTTAAATCGGCCAATGATTTATTCTGATTCGTTTTGCGGTAGACTCTTACTCTGGTTCAGTTTAATCGACCCTATGATTTTTCTGATTCATCTCCAGTTAAAGATATTTCAAGACCTCTGCTGGTTTAGATTAAATCTACCAATGATTTATTATGATTCATTTTCTGATAGACTGTTTCTCTAGTTCAATTAAATCGTCCCTAAGATTTTTCTAATTCGTCTCCAGTTAAGGATAAATCAAGACCTCTGCAATTTTAGATTAAATCAACCAATGATTTATTCAGATTCATTTTTAGATAAACTCTTTCTCTGGTTAAGTTAAATTGACCCTAAGATTTTCCTGATTCGTCTCCAGTTAATGATTATTAAAGACATCTTCTTGTCATGTTTAAATCGATCAATGATTTATTCTAATTCATTTTCTGGTAGACTTTATCTCTGGTTCAGTATTTTTATGATTCAATTCTAGGTAAAGATAATTCAAGACCTCTGTTTTTTTAGTTTAAATCGGCCAATGATTTATTCTAATTCGTTTTGCGGTAGACTCTTTCTCTACTTAAGTTAAATCGACCGTAAGATTTTTCTGATTCATCTCCAGTTAAAGATATTTCAAGACCTCTGCTGGCTTAGTATAAATCGACCAATGATTTATTCTGATTCATTTTCTGATAGACTCTTTCTCTGGTTCATTTAAATCGTCCGTAAGATTTTTCTGAATCGTCTCCCGTTAAAGATAATTCAAGACCTCTGCTATTTTAGTTTAAATCGACCAATGATTTATTATGATTCATTTTTCGATAGACTCTTTCTCTGGTTAAGTTAAATTGACCCTAAGATTTTTCTAATTCGTCTCCACTTAATGATTATTAAAGACATCTGCTGGTTAAGTTTAAATCGACCAATGATTTATCCTGATTCGTTTCCGGTATAGTCTTTCTCTGGTTCAATTAAATTGACCCTAAGATTTATCCTGAATCATTTTTCGATAGACTCTTTCTCTGGTTAAGTTAAATCAAACCTAATATTTTTTTAATTTTTCTCTAGTTAAAGATAATTCAAGACCCATGTGGGTTCAGTTTAAATCGACCAATGATTTATTCTGATTCTTTTTCTGATAGACTCTTTCTCTGGTTCAATTAAATCGACCCTAATATTTTTCTTATTCGTATCACGTTAAATATAATTCAAGACCTCTACTATTTTAGTTTAAATCAACCAATGATTTATTCAGATTCATTTTTTGATAGACACTTTCTCTGGTTAAGTTAAATTGACCCTAATATTTTTCTTATTCGTCTCCAATTAATGATTATTAAAGACATCTTCTGTTTATGATTAAATCGATCAATGATTTATTCTAATTCGTTTTCCGGTAGACTTTATCTCAGGTTCAGTTAAATCGACCCTACGATTTTTATGATTCATCTCTAGTTAAAGATAATTTAAGACCTCTGTTGTTTTAGTTTAAATCGGCCAATGATTTATTCTAATTTGTTTTACGGTAGACTCTTTCTCGGGTTAAGTTAAATCGACCGTAAGATTTTTCTGATTCATCTCCAGTTAAAGATATTTCAAGACCTCTGCTGGTTTAGTATAAATACGACCAATGATTTATTCTGATTCATTTTCGGATAGACTCTTTCTCTGGTTCATTTAAATCGTCCCTAAGATTTTTCTGATTCGTCTCCAGTTAAAGATAATTCAAGAGCTCTACTATTTCTAGTTTAAATCGACCAATGACTTATTCTGATTCACTTTTTGATAGACTCTTTCTCTGGTTAAGTTAAATCGACCCTAAGATTTTTCTGATTCATCTCCAGTTAATGATTATTAAAGACATCTGCTGGTTAAGTTTAAACCGACCAATGATTTATCCTGATTCGTTTCGGGTATACTCTTTCTCTGGTTCATTTAAATTGACCCTAAGATTTTTCTTATTTCTCTCCAAGTAAAGACAATTCAAGAACTTTACAGGTTCAGGTTAAATCGACCAATGATTTATCCTGGATAATTTTTCGATATAATCTTTCTTTGGTTCAGTTAAATCAAACCTAAGATTTTTTTAATTCTTCTCCAGTTAAAGATAATTCAAAACCTCTGTTGGTTAAGTTTAAATCGACCAATGATTTATTCTGATTCATTTTCCGAGAGTCTCTTTCTCTGGTTCAGTTAAATCGACCCTAATAATTTTATGATTCGTCTCCAGTTAAAGATAATTCAAGACCTCTGCTATTTTAGTTTAAATCAACCAATGATTTATTCAGATTCATTTTTTGATAGACTCTTTCTCTGGTTAAGTTAAATTGACGCTAAGATTTTTCTGATTCGTCTCTAGTTAATGATTATTAAAGACATCTTCTGGTTATTCTTAAATCGATCAATGATTAATTCTAATTCGTTTTCCGGTAGACTTTATATCTGGTTCAGTTAAATCGACCCTAAGATTTTTATGATTCGTCTCTAGTTAAAGATGATTTAAGACCTCTCCTATTTTAGTTTAAATCGACCAATGATTTATTCTGATTCATTTTTCGATAGACTCTTTCTCTGGTTAAGTTAAATAGACCCTAAGATTTTTCTGATTCATATCTAGTTAAAGATATTTCAAGACCTCAGCTGGTTTAGTGTAAATCAACCTATGACTTATTCTGATTCATTTTCTGATAGACTTTTTCTCTAGTTCATTTAAATTGTCCCTAAGATTTTTCTGATTCGTCTCTAGTTAAAGATAATTCAAGACCTATACTATTTTAGTTTAAATCGACCAATGATTTATTCTTATTCATTTTTTGATAGACTCTTTCTCTGGTTCAGTTAAATTGACCCCAAGATTTTTCTAATTTTTGTCTCCAGTTAAAGACAATTTAAGAACTTTACAGGTTCAGTTTAAATCGATCAATGATTTATCCTGAATCATTTTTCGATAGACTCTTTCTCTGGTTCAGGTAAATTAAACCTCTGTTGGTTCAGTTTAAATCGACCAATGATTTATTCTGATTTATTTTTCGGTAGACTCTTTCTCTGATTCAGTTAAATCGACCCTAATAATTTTCTGATTCGTCTCTAATTAAAGATAATTAAAGACCTCTATTGGTTCAGTTTAAATCGAAAAATGATTTATTCTAATTCATTTTCGGGTAGACTCTTTCTATGGTTAAGTTAAATCGACCCTAAGATTTTCTTGATTCGTCCCCAGTTAAAGATGATTCAAGACCTCTGTTCGTTCAGTTTAAATCGATCAATGATTTATTCTGATTTGATTTCCGATATACTCTGTCCCTGGTTCAGTTAAATCGACCCTAATATTTTTCTGATTCTTCTCTAGTTAAGAAAATTCAAGACCTATGCTATTTTAGTTTAAATCAACCAATGATTTATTCAGATTCGTTTTGCGGTAGACTCTTTCTATGGTTAAGTTAAATCGACCGTAAGATTTTTCTAATTCATCTCCAGTTAAAGATATTTCAAGACCTCTGCTGGTTTAGTATAAATCGACCAATGATTTATTCTGATTAATTTTCTGATAGCCTTTTTCTCTGGTTCATTTAAATGGTGCCTAAGATTTTTCTGATTTGTCTGCAGTTAAAGATGATTCAAGAACTCTACTATTTTAGTTTAAATCGACCAATGATTTATTCTGATTTATTTTTCGTAGATTCTTTCTCTGGTTAAGTTAAATCGACCCTAAGATTTTTCTGATTCATCTCCAGTTAATGATTATTAATGACATCTGCTGGTTAAGTTTAAATCGACCAATTATTTATCCTGATTCTTTTCCGATATACCCTTTCTCTGGTTCAGTTAAATTGACCCTATGATTTTTCTAATTTTTGTCTCCAGTTAAAGACAATTCAAGAACTTTACTGGTTCAGTTTAAATCGACCAATGATTTATCCTGAATCATTTTTCGATAGACTCTTTCTCTGGTACAGTTAAATCAAACCCAAGGTTTTTTTAATTCTTCTCTAGTTAAAGATAATTCAAGACCTCTGTTGGTTCAGTTTAAATCGACCAATGATTTATTCTGATTCATTTTCCGGTAGACTCTTTCACTGATTCTGTTAAATCGACCCTAATATTTTTCTGATTCGTCTCTAATTAAAGATAATTAAAGACCTCTATTGGTTCAGTTTAAATCGACAAATGATTTATTCTAATTCATTTTCCGGTAGACTCTTTCTATGGTTAAGTTAAATCGACCCTAAAATTTTCCTGATTCATCCCCAGTTAATGATGATTCAAGACCTCTTCTATTTTAGTTTAAATCGACCAATGATTTATTCTGATTCATTTTTCGTAGATTCTTTCTCTGGTTAAGTTAAATCGACCCTAAGATTTTTCTGATTCATCTCCAGTTAATGATTATTAATGACATCTGCTGGTTAAGTTTAAATCGACCAATTATTTATCCTAATTCTTTTCCAATATACCCTTTCTCTGGTTCAGTTAAATTGACCCTATGATTTTTCTAATTTTTGTCTCCAGTTAAAGACAATTCAAGAACTTTACTGGTTCAGTTTAAATCGACCAATGATTTATCCTGAATCATTTTTCGATAGACTCTTTCTCTGGTTCAGTTAAATCAAACCCAAGGTTTTTTTAATTCTTCTCTAGTTAATGATAATTCAAGACCTCTGTTGGTTCAGTTTAAATCGACCAATGATTTATTCTGATTCATTTTCCGGTAGACTCTTTCACTGATTCTGTTAAATCGACCCTAATATTTTTCTGATTCGTCTCTAATTAAAGATAATTAAAGACCTCTATTGGTTCAGTTTAAATCGACAAATGATTTATTCTAATTCATTTTCCGGTAGACTCTTTCTATGGTTAAGTTAAATCGACCCTAAAATTTTCCTGATTCATCCCCAGTTAATGATGATTCAAGACCTCTGCTATTTTAGTTTAAATCGACCAATGATTTATTCTGATTCATTTTTCGTAGATTCTTTCTCTGGTTAAGTTAAATCGACCCTAAGATTTTTCTGATTCATCTCCAGTTAATGATTATTAATGACATCTGCTGGTTAAGTTTAAATCGACCAATTATTTATCCTGATTCTTTTCCAATATACCCTTTCTCTGGTTCAGTTAAATTGACCCTATGATTTTTCTAATTTTTGTCTCCAGTTAAAGACAATTCAAGAACTTTACTGGTTCAGTTTAAATCGACCAATGATTTATCCTGAATCATTTTTCGATAGACTCTTTCTCTGGTTCAGTTAAATCAAACCCAAGGTTTTTTTAATTCTTCTGTAGTTAAAGATAATTCAAGACCTCTGTTGGTTCAGTTTAAATCGACCAATGATTTATTCTGATTCATTTTCCGGTAGACTCTTTCACTGATTCTGTTAAATCGACCCTAATATTTTTCTGATTCGTCTCTAATTAAAGATAATTAAAGACCTATATTGGTTCAGTTTAAATCGACAAATGATTTATTCTAATTCGTTTTCCGGTAGACTCTTTCTATGGTTAAGTTAAATCGACCCTAAAATTTTCCTGATTCGTCCCCAGTTAATGAATATTCAAGACCTCTGCTATTTTAGTTTAAATCGACCAATGATTTATTCTGATTCATTTTTCGTAGATTCTTTCTCTGGTTAAGTTAAATCGACCCTCAGATTTTTCTGATTCATCTCCAGTTAATGATTATTAATGACATCTGCTGGTTAAGTTTAAATCGACCAATTATTTATCCTGATTCTTTTCCGATATACCCTTTCTCTGGTTCAGTTAAATTGACCTTATGATTTTTCTAATTTTTGTCTCCAGTTAAAGACAATTCAAGAACTTTACTGGTTCAGTTTAAATCGACCAATGATTTATCCTGAATCATTTTTCGATAGACTCTTTCTCTGGTTCAGTTAAACCAAACCCAAGGTTTTTTTAATTCTTCTCTAGTTAAAGATAATTCAAGACCTCTGTTGGTTCAGTTTAAATCGGCCAATGATTTATTCTGATTCATTTTCCGGTAGACTCTTTCACTGATTCAGTTAAATCGACCCTAATATTTTTCTGATTCGTCTCTAATTATAGATAATTAAAGACCTCTATTGGTTCAGTTTAAATTGACAAATGATTTATTCTAATTCATTTTCCGGTAGACTCTTTCTATGGTTAAGTTAAATCGACCCTAAAATTTTCCTAATTCGTCCCCAGTTAATGATGATTAAAGACCTCTGCTATTTTAGTTTAAATCGACCAATGATTTATTCTGATTCATTTTTTGATAGACTCTTTCTCTGGTTAAGTTAAATCGAACCTAAGATTTTTCTGATTCGTCTCCAGTTAATGATTATTAAAGACATCTTCTAGTTCAGTTTAAATCGACCAATGATTTATCTTGATTCGTTTCTAGTATACTCTTTCTCTGGTTCGGTTAAATTTAACCCAAGATTTTTCTGATTCGTCTCCAGTTAAAGACAATTCAATACCTTTGCAGGTTTAGTTTAAATCGACCAATGATTTATCCTGATTAATTCTCCAATAGACTTTTTCTCTAGTTCAGTTAAATTACTCCTAAGATTTTTTTTGATTCGTCTCCAATTAAAGATAATTCAAGACCTCTGCTGGTCCAGTTTAAATTGACCAATGATTCATTCTGATTCATTTTCCAGTAGACTCTTTCTGTGGTTCAGTTCAATCGACCCTAAGATTTTCCTGATACGTCTCTAGTTAAAGATAATTCAAGACATCTGATGGTCCAGTTTAAATTTACCAATGATTTATTCTGATTCGTTTTTTGGTAGACTCTTTCTCTAGTTTAGTTAAATCGACCATAAGATTTTTTTGATTCGTCTCCAGTTAAAGATAATTCAAGACCTCTGTTGGTTTAGTTTAAATCGACCAATTATTTTTTCTGATTTTTTTTTCTGGTAGACTCTTTCTCTGGTTCAGTTAAATCAACCCTAAGATTTTTATGATTCATCTCTAGTTAAAGATAATTCAAGACCTCTGTTTTTTCAGTTTAAATCGGCCAATGATTTATTCTGATTCGTTTCGCGGTAGACTCTTTCCCTGGTTCATTTTAATCGACCCTAAGATTTTTCTGATTCATCTCCAGTTAAACATAATTCAAGACCTCTGCGATTTTAGTTTAAATCGACCAATGATTTATTCTGATTCATTTTTCGATACACTCTTTCTCTGGTTATGTTAAATCGACCCTAAGATTTTTCTGATTCATCTCCAGTAATGATTATTAAAGACATCTGCTAGTTCAGTTTAAATCGACCAATGATTTATCCTGATTCGTTACTGGTATCCTCTTTCTCTGGTTCAGTTAAATTGACCCTATGATATTTCTGATTCGTGTCCAGTTAAAGGCAATTCAAGAACTTTACAGGTTCAGTATAAATTGAACAATGATTTATCCTGAATCATTTTTCGATAGACTATTTCTCTGGTTCATTTAAATCAAACCTAAGATTTTTTTAATTCATCTCGAGTTAAAGATAATTCAAGACCTCTGTTTGTTCAGTTTAAATCGACCAATGATTTATCCTGATTCGTTTCAGGTATACTCTTTCTTTGGTTCAGTTAAATTGACCCTATGCTATTTCTGATTCGTGTCCAGTTAAAGACAATTCAATAACTTTACAGGTTCAATATAAATTGAACAATGATTTATCCTGAATCATTTTTCGATAGACTTTTTCTCTGGTTCAGTTAAATCAAACCTAAGATTTTTTTAATTCGTCTCTAGTTAAAGATAATTCAAGACCTCTGTTGGTTCAGTTTAAATCGAAAATGATTTATTCTAAATCGATTACCGATATACTCTTTCCCTGGTTCAGTTAAATTGACCCTAAGATTTTTCTGATTTATCTCCAGTTAAAGATAATTCAAGACCTCTACTGGCTTAGTTTAAACCGATAAATGATTTATTCTAATTCATTTTTTGGTAGACTCTTTCTCTTGTTCAGTTAAATTGACCCTAAGATTATTCTGATTCTTCTCCAGTTAAAGATAATTCAAGACCTCTTTTGTTTCAGTTTAAATCGAAATATGGTTTATTTTGATTCGTTTTTTGGTAGACTCTTTCTCTGGTTCAGTTAAATCGACCCTAAGATTTTTCTGATTCGTCTGCAGTTAAAGATAATTAAAGACATCAGCTGGTTCAGTTTAAATCGACCAATGATTTCTCCTGATTCGTTTTCGGTATACTCTTTATCTGGTTCATTTAAATTAAACCTAAGGATTTTCTGATTCGTCTCCAGTTAAATACAATTCAAGATCTTTGTAGGTTCAGTTTAAATCGACCAATGATTTATCCTAATTAATTTTTCGATAGACTCTTTCTTTGTTTCAGTTAAATTAACCCTAAGATTTTTTTTGATTCGTCTCCAGTTAAAGATAATTCAAGACCTCTGCTGGTTCAGTTTAAATCGACCAATGATTTATTCTGTTTCGTTTTGCGGTAGACTCTTTCTATGGTACAGTTAAATCGACCCTAAGATTTTCTGATTTGTCTCCTGTTAAAGATAATTCAAGACCTCTGTTGGTTTAGTTTAAATCGACCAATGATTTATTCATATTCATTTTCAGGTAGACTCTTTCTCTGGTTCAGTTAAATCGACCCTAAGATTTTTATGATTCATCTCTAGTTAAAGATAATTCAAGACCTTTGTTGTTTCAGTTTAAATCGGCCAATGATTTATTCAGATTTTTTTGCGGTAGACTCTTTCTTTGGTTAAGTTTAATCGACCATATGATTTTTCTGATTCATCTCCAGTTAAAGATATTTCAAGACCTATGTTGGTTTAGTATAAATTGACTGGTGATTTATTCTGACTCATTTTCTGATAGGCTCTTTCTCTGGTTCAATTAAATCGTCCCTAAGATTTTTCTTATTCGTCTCCAATTAAAGATAATTCAAGACATCTGATGGTTCAGTTTAAATTAACCAATGATTTATGCTGATTCATTTTTTTGGTAGACTCTTTCTCTAGTTTAGTTAAATCGACCATGAGATTTTTCTGATTCGTCTCCAGCTAACGATAATTCAAGACCTCTGTTGGTTTAGTTTAAATCGACTAATGATTTATTCTGATTCATTTTCTGATAGACTCTTTCTCTGGTTCAAATAAATCGACCCTAAGATTTTTATGATTCGTGTCTTGTTAAAGATAATTCAAGACCTCTGTTGTATTAGTTTAAATCGGCCAATGATTTATTCTGATTCGTTTTGCGGTAGATTTTTTCTGTTGTTAAGTTAAATCGACCCTAAGATTTTATTGAATCATCTGGAGTTAAAGATAATTCAAGACCTCTTTTGGTTCAGTTTAAATCGACCAATAATTTATTCTGATTCATTTTCTGATAGATTCTTTCTCGGGTTCAATTAAATTGTCCCTAAGATTTTTCTGATTCGTCTCCAGTTAAAGATAATTCAAGACCTCTGTTATTTTAGTTTAAACCAACAAATGACTTATTCTGATTAATTTTTCGATAGACTCTTTCTCTAGTTAAGTTAAATCGACCCTAAGATTTTTCAGATTCATCTCCAGCTAATGATTATTAAAGACATCTGCTGGTCAAGTTTAATTCGACCAATGATTTGTCCTGAATCATTTTTCGGTAGACTCTTTCTCTGGTTCAGTTAAATTAAACCTAAGATTTTTTTAATTCTTCTCCAGTTAAATATAATTCAAGACCTCTGTTTGTTCAGTTTAAATCGACCAATGATTTATTCTGATTTGTTTTGCGGTAGTCTCTTTCTCTGGTTAAATTAAAATCGACCCTAAGATTTTTCTGATTCATTTCTAGTTAAAGATATTTCAAGAATTCTGATGGTTTAGTATAACTCAACCAATGATTTATTTTGATTCATTTTTTGATAGACTGTTTCTCCGGTTCATTTAAATCGTCCCAAAGATTTTTCTGATTCGTCTCCAGATAAAGATAATTCAAGACCTCTGCTATTTTAGTTTAAATCGACCAATGATTTATTCTGATTCATTTTTCGATAGACTATTTCACTGGTTAAGTTAAATCGACCCTAATATTTTTCTGATTATTCTCTAGTTAAAGATAACTCAAGACCTCTGTTGTTTCAGTTTAAATCAAAATATGATTTATTCTGATTCGTTTTCCGGTAGACTCTTTCTCTGGTTCAGTTAAATAGACCCTATGATTTTTCTGATTCGTCTCCAGTTAAAGATAATTAAAGACATCTTCTGGTTCATTTTAAATCGACCAATGATTTATCCTGATTCATTTCTGGTATACTCTTTCTCTGGTTCGGTTAAATTGAACCTAAGATTTTTCTAATTCGTCTCCAGTTAAAGAAAATTCAAGACCTTTGAAGGTTTAGTTTAAATCGACCAATGATTTATCCTGATTAATTTTTTGGTAGACTCTTTCTCTGGTTCAGTTAAATTACTCCAAAGATTTTTTTTAAATTCGTCTCCAGTTAAAGATAATTCAAGACCTCTGCGGGTTCAGTTTAAATTTACCAATGACTTGTTCTGATTCGTTTTCCGGTAGACTCTTTCTCTGGTTCAGTTAAATTGACCCTAATATTTTTCTGATTCGTTTCTAGTTAAATATAATTCAAGACATCTGATGGTTTAGTTTAAATTTACCAAAGATTTATTATGATTCGTTTTTTGTTAGACTCTTTCTCTAGTTTAGTTAAATCGACTGTAATATTTTTCTAATTCGTCTCCAGTTAAAGATGATTCAAGACCTCTGTTGGTTTAGTTTAAATCGACCAATGATTTATTCTGATTTGTTTTATGGTAGACTCTTTCTCTGGTTTAGTTAAAACGACCCTAATATTTTTATGATTCATGTCTAGTTAAAGATAATTCAAGACCTATGTTATTTCAATTTAAATCGGCCAATGGTTTATTCTAATTTGATTTGCGGTAGACTCTTTCTCTGCTTCAGTTTAATCGACCCTAAGATTTTTCTGATTCATCTCCAGTTAAATATATTTCAAGACCTCTGTTGGGTTAGTATAAACCGACCAATGATTTATTCTGATTCATTTTCTGATAGACTCTTTCTCTGGTTCAATTAAATCGTCCCTATGATTTTTCTAATTCGTCTCCAGTTAAAGATAATTCAAGACCTCTGCTCGTTCAGTTTAAATTGACCAATGATTTATTCAGATTCATTATTTGAAAGACTCTTTCTCTGGTTTAGTTAAATTGAACCTAATATTTTTCTGATTCGTCTCCAGTTAATGATTATTAAAGACATCTTCTGGTTATGTCTAAATCGATCAATGATTTATTCTAATTCGTTTTCCGTTAGACTCTATCTCTCATTCAGTTAAATCGACCCTAAGATTTTTATGATTCATCTCTAGTTAAAGATAATTCAAGACCTCTGTTGTTTTATTATAAATCGGCCAATGATTTATTCTGATTCGTTTTGCAGTAGACTCTTTCTCTGGTTAAGTTAAATCAACCCTATGATTTTTCTGATTCATCTCTAGTTAATGATTATTAATGACATCTGGTAGTTTAGTTTAAATTGACCAATGATTTATTCAGATTCGATTTCCAATATACTCTTTCCCTGGTTCAGTTAAATCGACCCTCATATTTTTCTGATTCGTCTTTAGTTAAAGATAATTCAAGACATCTGATGGTTCAGTTTTAATTGACCAATGATTTATTACGATTCCTTTTTTTTGTAAACTCATTCTCTAGTTTAGTTAAATCGACCCTAATATTTTTCTGAGTCGTCTCCAGTTAAAGATTACTCAAGACCTTTGTTGGTTTAATTTAAATCGACCAATGATTTATTTTGATTTGTTTTCTGGTAGACTCTTTTTCTGGTTCATTTAAATCGACCCTAAGATTTTTATGATTCATCTCTAGTTAAAGATAATTCAAGACCTCAGTTGTTTCAGTTTAGATGGACCAATGATTTATTCTGATTAGTTTTGCGGTAGACTCTTTCTCTGGATCAGTTTAATCGACCCTAAGATTTTTCTGATTCATCTCCAGTTAAAGATATTTCAAGACCTCTGCAGGTTTCGTATAAATCGTCCGATGATTTATTCTGATTCATTTTTTGATAGACTCTTTCTCTGGTTCAATTAAATCGACCCTAAGATTTTTCTGATTCATCTCCAGTTAAAGGTAATTAAAGACATCTGCTGGTTCAGTTTAAATCGACCAATGATTTTTCTAATTGGTCTCAAGTTAAAGACAATTCAAGACCTTTGCAGGTTTAGTTTAAATCGACCAATAATTTATCCTGATTAATTTTTTGGTAGACACTTTCTCTGGTTCAGTTAAATTAACTGTATGATTTTTTATTGATTTTTGCGGTAGACTCTTTCTCTGGTTATGTTAAATCGACCCTAAGATTTTTCTGATTCATCTCCAGTCAAAGATATTTCAAGACCTCTGCTGGATTAGTATAAATTTACCAATGATTTATTCTGATTCATTTTATGATAGACTCTTTCTCGGGTTTAATTAAATCATCCCTAAGATTTTTATGATTCGTCTCCAGTTAAAGATGATTTAAGACCTCTGCTATTTTAGTTTAAATCGACCAATGATTTGTTCTGATTCATTTTTCGATAAACTCTTTCTCTGGTTAAGTTAAATCGTCCCTAATATTTTTCTGATTCGTCTCCAGTTAATGATTATTAAAGACATCTGCTGGTTAAGTTTAAATCGACCAATGATTTATCCTGATTTGTTTCCGGTATACTCTTTCGCTGGTTCAGTTAAATTGACCCTAAGATTTTTCTGATTTGTCTCCAGTTTTAGAAAATTCAAGAACTTTACAAGTTCAGTTTAAATCGACCAATGATTTATCCTGAATCATTTTTCGATAGACTCTTTCTCTGGTTTAGTTAAATCAAACCTAAGATTTTTTTAATTCTTCTCCAGCAAAAGATAATTCAAGACTTCAGTTGGTTCAGTTTAAATCGACCAATGATTTAATCTGATTCATTTTCTGGTAGTCTCTTTCTCTGGTTCAGTTAAATCGACCCTAATATTTTTCTGATTCATCTCCAATTAAAGATAATTCAAGACCTCTATTGGTTCAGTTTAAATCGACCAATGATTTATTATAATTCATTTTCCGATAGACTCTTTCTATGGTTCAGTTAAATCGACCCTAAGATTTTCCTGATTCGTCCCTAGTTAAAGATAATTCAAGACCTCTACTGGTTCAGTTTAAATTGGCCAATTATTTACTCTGATTCGATTTCTGAAATACTATTTCCCTGGTTCAGTTAAATCGACCCTAATATTTTTTTGATTCGTCTCTATTTAATAATAATTCAAGACCTCTGTTGTTTCAGTTTAAATCGAAATATGATTTATTTTGATTCGTTTTCCGCTAGACTCTTTCTCTGGTTCAGTTAAATCGACCTTAAGATTTTTCTGATTCGTCTCCAGTCAAAGAAAAATAAAGAGATCTGCTGGTTCATTTTAAATCGACCAATGATTTATCTTGATTCATTTCCGGTATACTCTTTCTCTGGTTCGGTTAAATTGAACCTAAGATTTTTCTTATTCGTCTCCAGTTAAAGAAAATTCAAGACCTTTGCAGGTTTAGTTTAAATCAACCAATGATTTATCCTGATTAATTTTTCGGTAGACTCTTTCTCTGGTTCGGTTAAATTAAACATAAGATTTTTTTGATTTGTCTCTAGTTAAAGAAAATTCCAGACCTTTGCAGGTTTAGTTTAAATCGACCAATGATTTATCCTGATTAATTTTTTGGTAGACTCTTTATCTATTTCAGTTAAATCGACCCTATGATTTTCCTGATACGTCCCAGTTAAAGATAATTCAAGACCTCTGTTGGTTTAGTTTATATCGACCAATGATTTATTCATATTCGATTTCCAAAATACTCTTTCCCTGGTTCAGTTAAATCGACCCTAATATTTTTCTGATTCGTCTCCAGTTAAAGATAATTCAAGACATCTGATGGTTCAGTTTAAATTGACCAATGATTTATTTTGATTCGTTTTTTGGTAGACTCATTCTCTAGTTTAGTTACATCGACCCTAGGATTTTTCTGATTCGTCTCCAATTAAAGATTATTCAAGACCTCTGTTGGTTTAATTTAAATCGACCAATGATTTATTTTGATTTGTTTTCTGGTAGACTCTTTCTTTGGTTCAGTTAAATCGACCCTAAGATTTTTATGATTCATCTCTAGTTAAAGATAATTCAAGACCTCTGTTGTTTCAGTTTAAATCGACCAGTAGACTCTTTCTCTGGTTTGGATAAATGGAACCTAATATTTTTCTAATTTGTTTACAGTTAAAGACAATTCAAGACCTTTGCAGGTTTAGTTTAAATCAACCAATGATTTATCCTGATTAATTTTTTGGTAGTCACTTTCTTTGGTTCAATAAAATTACCCGTAAGAATTTTTTTTATTTGTCTCCAGTTAAAGATAATTAAGACCCTTGCTGGTTCAATTTAAATCGGCCAATGATTTATTCTGATTCATTTTCTGATAGACTCTTTCTCGGGTTCAATTAAATCATCCCTAATATTTTCCTGATTTGTCTCCAGTTAAAGATAATTCAAGACCTGTACTATTTTAGTTTAAATCGACCAATGATTTATTCTGATTCATTTTTCAATAAACTCTTTATATGGTTCAGTTAAATCGACCCTAAGATTTTCCTGATTCGTCCCTAGTTAAAGATAATTCAAGACCTCTGCTGGTTCAATTTAAATCGACCAATTATTTATTCTGATTCGATTTTTGATATAATATTTCTCTTGTTCAGTTAAATCGACCCTAATATTTTTTTGATTCGTCTCTATTTAAAGATAATTCAAGACTTCTGTTGTTTCAGTTTAAATCGAAATATGATTTATTCTGATTCGTTTTCCGGTAGACTCTTTCTCTGGTTCAGTTAAATCGACCTTAAGATTTTTCTGATTCGTCTCCAGTCAAAGAAAAATAAAGACATCTGCTGGTTCATTTTAAATCGACCAATGATTTATCCTGATTCGTTTCCGGTATACTCTTTCTCTGGTTCGGTTAAATTGAACCTAAGATTTTTCTGATTCGTCTCCAGTTAAAGAAAATTCAAGACCTTTGCAGGTTTAGTTTAAATCGACAAATGATTTATCCTGATTAACTTTTCAGTAGACGCTTTCTCTGGTTCGGTTAAATTAAACATAAGATTTTTCTGATTCGTCTCCAGTTAAAGAAAATTCCAGACCCTTGCAGGTTTAGTTTAAATCGACCAATGATTTATCCTGATTAATTTTTTGGTAGAATTTTTCTCCGTTTCAGTTAAATCGACCCTATGATTTTCCTGAGACGTCCGTTGGTTTAGTTTATATCGACCAATGATTAATTCAGATTCGATTTCCAAAATACTCTTTCCCTGGTTCTGTTAAATCGACCCTAATATTTTTCTGATTCGTATCCATTTAAAGATAATTCAAGACATCTGATGGTTCAGTTTAAATTGACCAATGATTTATTTTGATTCGTTTTTTGGTAGAATCATTCTCTAGTTTAGTTACATCGACCCTAAGATTTTTCTGATTCGTCTCCAGTTAAAGATTATTCAAGACCTCTGTTGGTTTAATTTAAATCGACCAATGATTTATTTTGATTTATTTTCTGGTGGACTCTTTCTTTGGTTCAGTTAAATCTACCCTAAGATTTTAATGACTCATCTCTAGTTAAAGACCTCTGTTGTTTCAGTTTAAACCGGCCAATGATTTATTCTGATTCGTTTTGCGGTAGACTCTTTCTCTGGTTCAGTTTAATCGACCCTAAGATTTTTCTGATTCATCTCTAGTTTAAGATATTTCAATACCTCTGCTGGTTTAGTATAAATTGACCAATGATTTATTCTGATTCATTTTTTGATAGACTCTTTCTCTGGTTCAATTAAATCAACCCTAATATTTTTCTGATTCGTCTCTAGTTAATGATAAATAAAGACATCCGCTGGTTCAGTTTAAATCGACCAGTGATTTATTCTGATTCGTTTCCGGTGTAGTCTTCATCTGGTTCGGATAAATGGAACCTAAGATTTTTCTAATTCATCTCAAGTTAAAGACAATTCAAGACCTTTGCAGGTTTAGTTTAAATCGACCAATGATTTATCCTGATTAATTTTTTGGTAGACACTTTCTCTGGTTCAGTTAAATTAACCGTAACATTTTTTTTTATTTGTCTCCAGTTAAAGATAATTCAAGACCTCTGCTAGTTCAATTTAAATCGGCCAATGATTTATTCTGATTCGTTTTGCAGTAGACTCTTTCTCTGGTTAAGTTAAATCGACCCTAAGATTTTCTGTTTCATCTCCAGTTAAAGATATTTCAAGACCTCTGCTCGATTAGTATAAATTGACCAATGATTTATTCTGATTCATTTTCTGATAGACTCTTTCTCGGGTTCAATTAAATCATCCCTAAGATTTTTCTGATTGGTCTCCAGTTAAAGATAATTCAAGACCACTGTTATTTTAGTTTAAATCGACCAATGACTTATTCTGATTCATTTTATAATAAACTTTCTCTGGTTAAGTTAAATAGACCCTAAGATTTTTCTGATTCGTCTCCAGTTAATGATCATTAAAGACATCTACTGGTTAAGTTTAAATTGACCAATGATTTATCCTGATTCGTTTCCGGTATACTCTTTCTCTGGTTCAGTTAAGTTGACCCTAATATTTTTCTGATTTGTCTCCAGTTAAAGAAAATTCAAGAACTTTTTAGGTTCAGTTTAAATCGATAAATGATTTAACCTGAATCATTTTTCGATAGACTATTTCTCTGGTTCACTTAAATCAAACCTAAGATTTTTTTAATTCTTCTCCAGCTAAAGATGATTCAAGACCTCTGTTGGTTCAGTTTAAATCGACCAATGATTTATTCTGATTCATTTTCCAGTAGTCTCTTTCTCTGGTTCTGTTAAATCGACCCTAATATTTTTCTGATTCGTCTTCAATTTAAGATAATTCAAGACCTCTATTGGTTCAGTTTAAATCGACCAATGATTTATTCTAATTAATTTTCTGGTAGACTCTTTCTATGGTTCAGTTAAATCGACCCTAAGAATTTCCTGATTCGTCCCCAGTTAAAGATAATTCCAGACCTCAGCTGGTTCTGTTTAATTCGACCAATTATTTATTCTGATTCGATTTCCGATATACTTTTTCCCTGGTTCAGTTAAATCACCCCTAATATTTTTTGATTCATCTTTATTTAAATATAATTCAAGACTTCTGTTGTTTTAGTTTAAATTGAAATATGATTTATCCTGATTCGTTTTCGGTAGACTCTTTATCTGGTTCAGTTAAATCGACCCTAAGATTTTTATGATTCGTCTCCAGTTAAAGAGAATTTAAGGCGTTTGCAGGTTTAGTTTAAATCGACCAATGATTTATCCTGATTAATTTTTCGGTAGACTATTTCTCTGGTTCAGTTAAATTAACCCTATGATTTGTTTTTTAATTGGTCACCTCTGTTGTTTCAGTTTAACTCGGCCAATGATTTATTCAGATTCGTTTTGCAGTAGACTCTTTCTGTGGTTTAGTATAAATCGACCAATGATTTATTCTGATTCATTTTTTGATAGACTCTTTCTTAGGTTCAATTAAATCTCCCCTAAGATTTTTCTCATTCGTCTCTAGTTAAAGATAATTCACGATCTCTGCTATTTTAGTTTACATTAACCAATGATTTATTCAAATTCATTTTTGGATAGAATCTTTCTCTGTTTAAGTTAAATTGACCCTGAGATTTTTCTGATATGTCTCCAGTTAATGATTATTAAAGACATCTTCTGGTTATGTTTAAATCGACCAATGATTTGTTCTAATTTGATTTCTGGTAGACTCTATCTCTGGTTCAGTTAAATCGACCCTAAGATTTTTCAGATTCGTCTCCAGTTAAAGACAATGCAAGACCTTTGCAGGTTTAGTTTAAATCGACCAATGATTTATCCTGATTAATTTTTCGGTAGACTGTTTCTCTGGTTCTGTTAAATTATTCATAAGATTTTTTTTTTGATTCGTTTCCAGTTAAATATAATTCAAGACCTCTGCTGGTTCAGTTTAAATTAACCCATGTTTTATTCTGATTCGATTTCTAGTTAAAGATAATTCAAGACATCTTATGGTTCAGTTTAAATTGACCAATGATTTATTCTGATTCGTTTTTTGGTAGACTCTTTCTCTAGTTCAGTTAAATCGACCCTAAGATTTTTCTAATTCGTCTCCAGTTAAAAATAATTCAAGAACTCGGTTGGTTTAGTTTAAATCGACCAATGATTTATTCTGATTTGTCTTCTTGTAGACTCTTTCTCTGGTTCAATTAAATCATCCCTAAGATTTTTCTGATTCGTCTCCAGTTAAAGATAATCCAAGACCTCTGCTATTTTAGATTAAATCTACCAATGATTTATTCAGATTAATTTTTCGATAGACTCTTTCTCTGGTTAAGTTAAATTGACCCTAAGATTTTTCTGATTCGTCTCCAGTTAATGATTATTAAAGACATCTTCAGGTTATGTTTAAATCGAACAATGATTTATTCTATTTCGTTTTCCGGTAGACTCTATCTCTGGTTCAGTTAAATCGACCCTAATATTTTCTTGATTCGTCCCGAGTTAAAGATGATTCAAGACATCTGATGGTTTAGTTTAAACGACCAATGATTTATTCAGATTCGATTTCCAATATACTCTTTCCCTGGTTTAGTTAAATCAACCCTCATATTTTTCTGATTTGTCTCTAGTTAAAGATAATTCAAGATATCTGATGGGTCAGTTTTAATTGACCAATGATTTATTCTGATTCCTTTTTTTCTAGACTCATTCTCTAGTTTAGTTAAATCGACCCTAAGATTTTTCTGAGTCGTCTCCAGTTAAAGATTACTCAAGACCTCTGTTGGTTTAATTTAAATCGCCCAATGGTTTATTTTGATTTGTTTTCTGGTAGACTCTTTTTCTGGTTCAGTTAAATCGACCCTAAGATTTTTATGATTCATCTCTAGTTAAAGATAATTCAAGACCACTGTTGTTTCAGTTTAGATGGGCCAATGATTTATTCTTATTCATTTTGCGGTAGACTCTTTCTCTGGATCAGTTTAATCGAACCTAAGATTTTTCTGATTCATCTCCAGTTAAAGATATTTCAAGACCTCTGCAGGTTTAGTATAAATCGTCCGATGATTTATTCTGATTCATTTTTTGATATACTCTTTCTCTGGTTCAATTAAATCGACCCTAAGATTTTTCCGATTCATCTCCAGTTAAAGGTAATTAAAGACATCTGCTGGTTTAGTTTAAATCGACCAATGATTTTTCTAATTCGTCTCAAGTTAAAGACAATTCAAGACCTTTGCAGGTTTAGTTTAAATCGACCAATGATTTATCCTGATTAATTTTTTGGTAGACACTTTCTCTGGTTTAGTTAAATTAACCGTATGATTTTTTATTGATTTTTGCGGTAGACTCTTTCTCTGGTTAAGTTAAATCGACCCTAAGATTTTTCTGATTCATCTCTAGTCAAAGATATTTCAAGACCTCTGCTGGATTAGTATAAATTTACCAATGATTTAATCTAATTCATTTTATGATAGACTCTTTCTCGGGTTTAATTAAATCATCCCTAAGATTTTTATGATTCGTCTCCAGTTAAAGATAATTTAAGACCTCTGCTATTTTAGTTTAAATCGACCAATGATTTGTTCTGATTCATTTTTCGATAAACTTTTTCTATGGTAAGTTAAATCGTCCCGAATATTTTTCTGATTCGTCTCCAGTTAATGATTATTAAAGACATCTGCTGGTTAAGTTTAAATCGACCAATGATTTATCCTGATTTGTTTCCGGTATACTCTTTCGCTGGTTCAATTAAATTGACCCTAAGATTTTTCTGATTTGTCTCCAGTTAAAGAAAATTCAAGAACTTTTAAAGTTCAGTTTAAATCGAACAATGATTTATCCTGAATCATTTTTCGATAGACTCTTTCTCTGGTTTAGTTAAATCAAACCTAAGATTTTTTTAATTCTTCTCCAGCAAAAGATAATTCAAGACGTCAGTTGGTTCAGTTTAAATCGACCAATGATTTAATCTGATTCATTTTCTGGTAGTCTCTTTCTCTGGTTCAGTTAAATCGAACCTAATATTTTTCTGATTCATATCCAATTAAAGATAATTCAAGACCTGTATTTGTTCAATTTAAATCGACCAATGATTTATTCTAATTCATTTACCGATAGACTCTTTGTATGGTTCAGTTAAATCGACCCTAAGATTTTCCTGATTCGTCCCCAGTTAAAGATAATTCAAGACCTCTGCTGGTTCAGTTTAAATTGGCCAATTATTTATTCTGATTAGATTTCTGATATACTATTTCCCTGGTTCAGTTAAATCGACCCTAATATTATTTTGATTCGTCTCTATTTAAAGATAATTCAAGACCTCTGTTGTTTCAGTTTAAATCAAAATATGATTTATTTTGATTCGTTTTCCGGTAGACTCTTTCTCTGGTTCAGTTAAATCGACCTTAAGATTTTTCTGGTTCGTCTCCAGTCAAAGAAAAATAAAGAGATCTGCTGGTTCCTTTTAAATCGACCAATGATTTATCCTGATTCATTTCCGGTATACTCTTTCTCTTGTTCAGTTAAATTGAACCTAAGATTTTTCTGATTCGTCTCCAGTTAAAGAAAATTCAAGACCTTTACAGGTTTAGTTTAAATCGACCAATGATTTATCCTGATTAATTTTTCGTTGGACGCTTTCTCTGGTTCGGTTAAATTAAACATAAGATTTTTCTGATTTGTCTCAAGTTAAAGAAAATTCCAGACCTTTGCAGGTTTAGTTTAAATCGACCAATGATTTATCCTGATTAATTTTTTGGTAGACTCTTTATCTGTTTCAGTTAAATCGACCCTATGATTTTCCTGATATGTCCCAGTTAAAGATAATTCAAGACCTCTGTTGGTTTATTTTATATCGACCAATGATTTATTCAGATTCGATTTCCAAAATACTCTTTCCCCGGTTCAGTTAAATCGACCCTAATATTTTTCTGATTCGTCTCCAGTTAAAGATAATTCAAGACATCTGATGGTTCAGTTTAAATTGACCAATGATTTATTTTGATTCGTTTTTTGGTAGACTCATTCTCTAGTTTAGTTACATCGACCCTAAGATTTTTCTGATTCGTCTCCAGTTAAAGATTATTCAAGACCTCTGTTGGTTTAATTTAAATCGACCAATGATTTATTTTGATTTGTTTTCTGGTAGACTCTTTCTTTGGTTTAGTTAAATCGACCCTAAGATTTTTATGATTCATCTCTAGTTAAAGATAATTCAAGACCTCTGTTGTTTCAGTTTAAATCGACCAGTAGACTCTTTCTCTAGTTAATTTAAATTGACCCTAAGATCTTTCTGATTCGTCTCCAGCTAAAGACAATTCAAGATCTTTACAGGTTCAGTTTAAATCGACCAATGATTTATCCTGAACCATTTTTTGGTAGAATCTTTCTTTGGTTCAGTTAAATAAAACCTAAGATTTTTTTATTTGTCTCCAGTTAAAGATAATTCAATACCTCTATTTGTTTAGTTTAAATCGACCAATGATTTATTCTGATTCGTTTCCGGTTGACTCTTTCTCTGGTTCAGTTAAATCGACCCTAATATTTTTCTGATTCGTCTCCAGTTAAAGATGATTCAAGACCTCTGCTGGTTTAGTTTAAATCGACAAATGATTTAATCTGATTATCTTTCTTGTAGACTCTTTCTCTGGTTCAGTTAAATCGACCCTAAGATTTTTTTCATTCGTCTCTAGTTAAAGATAATTTAAGACATATGTTGGTTCAGTTTAAATCGACCAATGATTTATCCTGATTCGTTTCCGGTATACTCTTTCTCTGGTTCAGTTAAATCGACCCTAATATTTTTCTGATTTTTCTCCAGTTAAAGATAATTCAAGACCTTTTCTGGTTATCTTTAAATCGACAAATGATTTGTTCTAATTTGTTTTTCGGTAGACTCTATCTCTGGTTCAGTTAAATCAACCCTAAGATTTTTCTGATTCGTCTCCAGTTAAAGATAAATCAAGACCATTGTTGTTTCAGTTTAAATCGAAATATGATTTATTCTGATTCGTTTTCCGGTAAACTCTTTAACTGGTTCAGTTAAATCGACCCTAAGATTTTTATGATTCATCTCTAGTTAAAGATTATTAAAGACCCTAGGTGGTTCAATTTAAATGGGCCAATGTTTTATTCTGATTCGTTTTGCGGTAGACTCTTTTTCTGGTTCAGTTTAATCGACCCTAAGATTATTCTGATTCATCTCTAGTTAAAGATATTTCAAAACCTCTGCTGGTTTAGTAAAAATCGACCAATGATTTATTCTGATTCTTTTTTTGATAGACTCTTTCTCTGGTTCAATTAAATCGTCCCTAAGATTTTTCTGATTCGTCTCCAATTAAAGATGATTCAAGATCTCTGCTATTTTAGTTTAAATTAACCAATGATTTATTTAGATTTATTTTTTGATAGACTCTTTCTCTGGTTAAGTTAAATTGACCCTAAGATTTTTCTGATATGCCTCGAGTTAATGATTATTAAAGACTTCTTCTGGTTATCTTTAAATCGACCAATGATTTGTTCTAATTCCTTTTCCGGTAGACTCTATCTCTGGTTCAGTTAAATCGACCCTAAGATTTTTCTGATTCTTCTCTAGTTAAAGATAATTCAAGACTTTTGTTGTTTCAGTTTAAATCGAAATATGATTTATTCTAATTCGTTTTCCGGTAGGCTCTTTCTCTAGTTCAGTTAAATCGATCCTAAGATTTTTCTGATTTGTCTCTAGTTAAAGATTATTAAATACATCTGGTGGTTCAGTTGAAATCGACAAATGATTTATCCTAATTCGTTTCAGGAATACTCTTTCTCTGGTTCAATTTAATCAACCGTAAGATTTTTCTGATTCATCTCCAGTTAAATATATTTCAAGACCTCTGCTGGTTTAGTATAAATCGACCAATGATTTATTCTGATTCATTTTTTGATAGACTCTTTCTCTGGTTCAATTAAATCGTCCCTAAGATTTTTCTGATTCGTCTCCAGTTAAAGATAATTCAAGATCTCTGCTATTTTAATTTAAATTAACCAATGATTTATTCAGATTCATTTTTTGATAGACTCTTTCTCTGGTTAAGTTTAATTGACCCTAATATTTTTCTGATATGTCTCCAGTTAATGACTATTAAAGACATCTTCTGGTTATCTTTAAATCGACCAATGATTTGTTCTAATTCGTTTTCCGGTAGACTTTATCTTTGGTTCAGTTAAATTGACCCTAAGATTTTTCTGATTCTTCTCTAGTTAAAGATAATTCAAGACTTTTGTTGTTTCAGTTTAAATCGAAATATGATTTATTCTGATTCGTTTTCCGGTAGGCTCTTTCTCTAGTTCAGTTAAATCGATCCTAAGATTTTTCTGATTTGTCTCTAGTTAAAGATTATTAAATACATCTGGTGGTTCAGTTGAAATCGACAAATGATTTATCCTAATTCGTTTCAGGAATACTCTTTCTCTGGTTCAATTTAATCAACCGTAAGATTTTTCTGATTCATCTCCAGTTAAATATATTTCAAGACCTCTGCTGGTTTAGTATAAATCGACCAATGATTTATTCTGATTCATTTTTTGTAGACTCTTTCTCTTGTTCAATTAAATTGTCCCTAAGATTTTTCTGAATCGGTTCCGGTTAAAGATAATTCAAGATCTTTGCTATTTTAGTTTAAATTAACCAATGATTTATTCAGATTAATTTTTTTATAGACTCTTTCTCTGGTTAAGTTAAATTGAACCTAAGATTTTTATGATATGCCTCCAGTTAATGATTATTAAAGACTTCTTCTGGTTATCTTTAAATTGACCAATGATTTGTTCTAATTCGTTTTCTGGTAGACTCTATCTCTGGTTCAGTTAAATCGACCCTAAGATTTTTCTGATTCTTCTCTAGTTAAAGATAATTCAAGACCTTTGTTGTTTTCGTTTAAATCGAAATATGATTTATTCTGATTCATTTTCCGGTAGACTCTTTCTCTAGTTCAGTTAAATCGATCTTAAGATTTTTCTGATTTGTCTCCAGTTAATGATAATTAAAGACATCAGGTGGTTCAGTTTAAATCGACAACTTATTTATCCTGATTCGTTTGCGGTAGACTCTTTTTCTGGTTCAATTTAATCGACCCTAAGATTATTCTGATTCATCTCTAGTTAAAGATATTTCAAGACCTCTGCTGGTTTAGTATAAATCGACCAATGATTTATTCTGATTTGTTTTCTGGTAAACTCTTTCTCTGGTTCAATTAAATCATCCCTAAGGTTTTTCTGATTCGTCTCCAGTTAAAGATAATTCTAGATCTCTGCTATTTTAGTTTAAATTAACCAATGATTTATTCAGATTCATTTTTTGATAGACTCTTTCTCTGGTTAAGTTAAATTGACCCTAATATTTTTCTGATTTGTCTCCAGTTAATGATTATTAAAAACATCTTCTGGTTATCTTTAAATCGACCAATGATTTGTTATAATTCTTTTTTCGGTAGACTCAATCTCTGGTTCAGTTAAATCGACCCTAAGATTTTTCTGATTCTTCTCCAGTTTAAGATAAATCAAGACCTTTGTTGTTTCAGTTTAAATCGAAATATGACTTATTCTGATTCGTTTTCCGGTAGACTCTTTCTCTAGTTCAGTTAAATCAATCCTAATATTTTTATGATTTGTCTCCAGTTAAATATTATTAAAGACATTTGGTGGTTCGGTTTAAATCGACAAATGATTTATCCTGATTCGTTTTAGGAATACTCTTTCTCGGGTTCAATTTAATCAACCCTAAGATTTTTCTGATTCATCTCCAGTTAAAGATATTTCAAGACCTCTGCTGGTTTAGTATAAATCGACCAATGATTTATTCTGATTCATTTTTTGATAGACTCTTTCTCTGGTTCAATTAAATCGTCCCTAAGATTTTTCTGATTCGTCTCCAGTTAAAGATAATTCAAGATCTCTGCTATTTTAATTTAAATTAACCAATGATTTATTCAGATTCATTTTTTGATAGACTCTTTCTCTGGTTAAGTTTAATTGACCCTAATATTTTTCTGATATGTCTCCAGTTAATGACTATTAAAGACATCTTCTGGTTATCTTTAAATCGACCAATGATTTGTTCTAATTCGTTTTCCGGTAGACTTTATCTTTGGTTCAGTTAAATCGACCCTAAGATTTTTCTGATTCTTCTCTAGTTAAAGATAATTCAAGACTTTTGTTGTTTCAGTTTAAATCGAAATATGATTTATTCTGATTCGTTTTCCGGTAGGCTCTTTCTCTAGTTCAGTTAAATCGATCCTAAGATTTTTCTGATTTGTCTCTAGTTAAAGATTATTAAATACATCTGGTGGTTCAGTTGAAATCGACAAATGATTTATCCTAATTCGTTTCAGGAATACTCTTTCTCTGGTTCAATTTAATCAACCGTAAGATTTTTCTGATTCATCTCCAGTTAAATATATTTCAAGACCTCTGCTGGTTTAGTATAAATCGACCAATGATTTATTCTGATTCATTTTTTGTAGACTCTTTCTCTTGTTCAATTAAATCGTCCCTAAGATTTTTCTGAATCGGTTCCGGTTAAAGATAATTCAAGATCTTTGCTATTTTAGTTTAAATTAACCAATGATTTATTCAGATTAATTTTTTTATAGACTCTTTCTCTGGTTAAGTTAAATTGAACCTAAGATTTTTATGATATGCCTCCAGTTAATGATTATTAAAGACTTCTTCTGGTTATCTTTAAATTGACCAATGATTTGTTCTAATTCGTTTTCTGGTAGACTCTATCTCTGGTTCAGTTAAATCGACCCTAAGATTTTTCTGATTCTTCTCTAGTTAAAGATAATTCAAGACCTTTGTTGTTTTCGTTTAAATCGAAATATGATTTATTCTGATTCATTTTCCGGTAGACTCTTTCTCTAGTTCAGTTAAATCGATCTTAAGATTTTTCTGATTTGTCTCCAGTTAATGATAATTAAAGACATCAGGTGGTTCAGTTTAAATCGACAACTTATTTATCCTGATTCGTTTCAGGAATACTCTTTCTTTGGTTCAATTTAATCAACCCTAAGATTTTTATAATTCATCTCCAGTTAAAGATATTTCAAGACCTCTGCTGGTTTAGTATAAATCGACCAATGATTTATTCTGATTTGTTTTCTGGTAAACTCTTTCTCTGGTTCAATTAAATCATCCCTAAGGTTTTTCTGATTCGTCTCCAGTTAAAGATAATTCTAGATCTCTGCTATTTTAGTTTAAATTAACCAATTATTTATTCAGATTCATTTTTTGATAGACTCTTTCTCTGGTTAAGTTAAATTGACCCTAATATTTTTCTGATTTGTCTCCAGTTAATGATTATTAAAAACATCTTCTGGTTATCTTTAAATCGACCAATGATTTGTTCTAATTCTTTTTTCGGTAGACTCTATCTCTGGTTCAGTTAAATCGACCCTAAGATTTTTCTGATTCTTCTCCAGTTTAAGATAAATCAAGACCTTTGTTGTTTCAGTTTAAATCGAAATATGACTTATTCTGATTCGTTTTCCGGTAGACTCTTTCTCTAGTTCAGTTAAATCGATCCTAATATTTTTATGATTTGTCTCCAGTTAAATATTATTAAAGACATTTGGTGGTTCGGTTTAAATCGACAAATGATTTATCCTGATTCGTTTTAGGAATACTCTTTCTCGGGTTCAATTTAATCAACCCTAAGATTTTTCTGATTCATCTCCAGTTAAAGATATTTCAAGACCTCTGCTGGTTTAGTATAAATCGACCAATGATTTATTCTGATTCTTTTTTTGATAGACTCTTTCTCTGGTTCAATTAAATCGTCCCTAAGATTTTTCTGATTCGTCTCCAGTTAAAGATAATTCAAGATCTCTGCTATTTTAATTTAAATTAACCAATGATTTATTCAGATTCATTTTTTGATAGACTCTTTCTCTGGTTAAGTTTAATTGACCCTAATATTTTTCTGATATGTCTCCAGTTAATGACTATTAAAGACATCTTCTGGTTATCTTTAAATCGACCAATGATTTGTTCTAATTCGTTTTCCGGTAGACTTTATCTTTGGTTCAGTTAAATCGACCCTAAGATTTTTCTGATTCTTCTCTAGTTAAAGATAATTCAAGACTTTTGTTGTTTCAGTTTAAATCGAAATATGATTTATTCTGATTCGTTTTCCGGTAGGCTCTTTCTCTAGTTCAGTTAAATCGATCCTAAGATTTTTCTGATTTGTCTCTAGTTAAAGATTATTAAATACATCTGGTGGTTCAGTTGAAATCGACAAATGATTTATCCTGATTCGTTTCAGGAATACTCTTTCTCTAGTTCAATTTAATCAACCGTAAGATTTTTCTGATTCATCTCCAGTTAAATATATTTCAAGACCTCTGCTGGTTTAGTATAAATCGACCAATGATTTATTCTGATTCATTTTTTGTAGACTCTTTCTCTTGTTCAATTAAATCGTCCCTAAGATTTTTCTGAATCGGTTCCGGTTAAAGATAATTCAAGATCTTTGCTATTTTAGTTTAAATTTACCAATGATTTATTCAGATTAATTTTTTTATAGACTCTTTCTCTGGTTAAGTTAAATTGAACCTAAGATTTTTATGATATGCCTCCAGTTAATGATTATTAAAGACTTCTTCTGGTTATCTTTAAATTGACCAATGATTTGTTCTAATTCGTTTTCTGGTAGACTCTATCTCTGGTTCAGTTAAATCGACCCTAAGATTTTTCTGATTCTTCTCTAGTTAAAGATAATTCAAGACCTTTGTTGTTTTCGTTTAAATCGAAATATGATTTATTCTGATTCATTTTCCGGTAGACTCTTTCTCTAGTTCAGTTAAATCGATCTTAAGATTTTTCTGATTTGTCTCCAGTTAATGATAATTAAAGACATCAGGTGGTTCAGTTTAAATCGACAACTTATTTATCCTGATTCGTTTCAGGAATACTATTTCTTTGGTTCAATTTAATCAACCCTAAGATTTTTATAATTCATCTCCAGTTAAAGATATTTCAAGACCTCTGCTGGTTTAGTATAAATCGACCAATGATTTATTCTGATTTGTTTTCTGGTAAACTCTTTCTCTGGTTAAATTAAATCATCCCTAAGGTTTTTCTGATTCGTCTCCAGTTAAAGATAATTCTAGATCTCTGCTATTTTAGTTTAAATTAACCAATGATTTATTCAGATTCATTTTTTGATAGACTCTTTCTCTGGTTAAGTTAAATTGACCCTAATATTTTTCTGATTTGTCTCCAGTTAATGATTATTAAAAACATCTTCTGGTTATCTTTAAATCGACCAATGATTTGTTCTAATTCTTTTTTCGGTAGACTCTATCTCTGGTTCAGTTAAATCGACCCTAATATTTTTCTGATTCTTCTCCAGTTTAAGATAAATCAAGACCTTTGTTGTTTCAGTTTAAATCGAAATATGACTTATTCTGATTCGTTTTCCGGTAGACTCTTTCTCTAGTTCAGTTAAATCGATCCTAATATTTTTATGATTTGTCTCCAGTTAAATATTATTAAAGACATTTGGTGGTTCGGTTTAAATCGACAAATGATTTATCCTGATTCGTTTTAGGAATACTCTTTCTCGGGTTCAATTTAATCAACCCTAAGATTTTTCTGATTCATCTCCAGTTAAAGATATTTCAAGACCTCTGCTGGTTTAGTATAAATCGACCAATGATTTATTCTGATTCTTTTTTTGATAGACTCTTTCTCTGGTTCAATTAAATCGTCCCTAAGATTTTTCTGATTCGTCTCCAGTTAAAGATAATTCAAGATCTCTGCTATTTTAATTTAAATTAACCAATGATTTATTCAGATTCATTTTTTGATAGACTCTTTCTCTGGTTAAGTTTAATTGACCCTAATATTTTTCTGATATGTCTCCAGTTAATGACTATTAAAGACATCTTCTGGTTATCTTTAAATCGACCAATGATTTGTTCTAATTCGTTTTCCGGTAGACTTTATCTTTGGTTCAGTTAAATCGACCCTAAGATTTTTCTGATTCTTCTCTACTTAAAGATAATTCAAGACTTTTGTTGTTTCAGTTTAAATCGAAATATGATTTATTCTGATTCGTTTTCCGGTAGACTCTTTCTCTAGTTTAGTTAAATCGATCCTAAGATTTTTCTGATTTGTCTCTAGTTAAAGATTATTAAAGACATCTGGTGGTTCAGTTTAAATCGACAAATGATTTATCCTGATTCGTTTCAGGAATACTCTTTCTCTGGTTCAATTTAATCAACCCTAATATTTTTCTGATTCATCTCCAGTTAAAGATATTTCAAGACCTCTGCTGGTTTAGTATAAATCGACCAATGATTTATTCTGATTCTTTTTTTGATAGACTATTTCTCTGGTTCAATTAAATCGTCCCTAAGATTTTTCTGATTCGTCTCCAGTTAAAGATAATTCAAGATCTCCGCTATTTTAGTTTAAATTAAGCAATGATTTATTCAGATTCATTTTTTGATAGACTCTTTCTCTAGTTAAGTTAAATTGACCCTAATATTTTTCTGATATGTCTCCAATTAATGACTATTAAAGAAATCTTCTGGTTATCTTTAAATAGACCAATGATTTGTTCTAATTCGTTTTCTGGTAGACTCTATCTCTGGTTCAATTAAATCGACCCTAAGATTTTTCTGATTCTTCTCCAGTTATAGATAAATCAAGACCTTTGCTGTTTCAGTTTAAATCGAAATATGACTTATTCTGATTCATTTTCCGGTAGACTCTTTCTCTAGTTCAGTTAAATCGATCCTAATATTTTTATGATTTATCTCCAGTTAATGATTATTAAAGACATTTGGTGGTTCAGTTTAAATCGACAAATGATTTATCCTGATTCGTTTTAGGAATACTCTTTCTCTGGTTCAATTTAATCAACCCTAAGATTTTTCTGATTCATCTCCAGTTAAAGATATTTCAAGACCTCTGCTGGTTTAGTATAAATCGACCAATGATTTATTCTGATTCTTTTTTTGATAGACTCTTTCTCTGGTTCAATTAAATCGTCCCTAAGATTTTTCTGATTCGTCTCCAGTTAAAGATAATTCAAGATCTCTGCTATTTTAATTTAAATTAACCAATGATTTATTCAGATTCATTTTTTGATAGACTCTTTCTCTGGTTAAGTTAAATTGACCCTAATATTTTTCTGATATGTCTCCAGTTAATGACTATTAAAGACATCTTCTGGTTATCTTTAAATCGACCAATGATTTGTTATAATTCGTTTTCCGGTAGACTTTATCTCTGGTTCAGTTAAATCGACCCTAAGATTTTTCTGATTCTTCTCCAGTTAAAGATAATTCAAGACTTTGGTTGTTTCAGTTTAAATCGAAATATGATTTATTCTGATTCGTTTTCTGGTAGACTCTTTCTCTAGTTCAGTTAAATCGATCCTAATATTTTTCTGATTTGTCTCCAGTTAAAGATTATTAAAGACATATGGTGGTTCAGTTTAAATCGACAAATGATTTATCCTGATTCGTTTTAGGAATACTCTTTCTCTGGTTCAATTTAATCAACCCTGATATTTTTCTGATTCATCTCCAGTTAAAGATATTTCAAGACCTCTGCTGGTTTAGTATAAATCGACCAATGATTTATTCTGATTCTTTTTTTGATAGACTCTTTCTCTGGTTCAATTAAATCGTCCCTAAGATTTTTCTGATTCGTCTCCAGTTAAAGATAATTCAAGATCTCCGCTATTTTAGTTTAAATTAAGCAATGATTTATTCAGATTCATTTTTTGATAGACTCTTTCTCTAGTTAAGTTAAATTGACCCTAATATTTTTCTGATATGTCTCCAATTAATGACTATTAAAGAAATCTTCTGGTTATCTTTAAATAGACCAATGATTTGTTCTAATTCGTTTTCTGGAAGACTCTATCTCTGGTTCAATTAAATCGACCCTAAGATTTTTCTGATTCTTCTCCAGTTATAGATAAATCAAGACCTTTGCTGTTTCAGTTTAAATCGAAATATGACTTATTCTGATTCATTTTCCGGTAGACTCTTTCTCTAGTTCAGTTAAATCGATCCTAATATTTTTATGATTTATCTCCAGTTAATGATTATTAAAGACATTTGGTGGTTCAGTTTAAATCGACAAATGATTTATCCTGATTCGTTTTAGGAATACTCTTTCTCTGGTTCAATTTAATCAACCCTAAGATTTTTCTGATTCATCTCCAGTTAAAGATATTTCAAGACCTCTGCTGGTTTAGTATAAATCGACCAATGATTTATTCTGATTCTTTTTTTGATAGACTCTTTCTCTGGTTCAATTAAATCGTCCCTAAGATTTTTCTGATTCGTCTCCAGTTAAAGATAATTCAAGATCTCTGCTATTTTAATTTAAATTAACCAATGATTTATTCAGATTCATTTTTTGATAGACTCTTTCTCTGGTTAAGTTAAATTGACCCTAATATTTTTCTGATATGTCTCCAGTTAATGACTATTAAAGACATCTTCTGGTTATCTTTAAATCGACCAATGATTTGTTATAATTCGTTTTCCGGTAGACTTTATCTCTGGTTCAGTTAAATCGACCCTAAGATTTTTCTGATTCTTCTCCAGTTAAAGATAATTCAAGACTTTGGTTGTTTCAGTTTAAATCGAAATATGATTTATTCTGATTCGTTTTCCGGTAGACTCTTTCTCTAGTTCAGTTAAATCGATCCTAATATTTTTCTGATTTGTCTCCAGTTAAAGATTATTAAAGACATATGGTGGTTCAGTTTAAATCGACAAATGATTTATCCTGATTCGTTTTAGGAATACTCTTTCTCTGGTTCAATTTAATCAACCCTGATATTTTTCTGATTCATCTCCAGTTAAAGATATTTCAAGACCTCTGCTGGTTTAGTATAAATCGACCAATGATTTATTCTGATTCTTTTTTTGATAGACTCTTTCTCTGGTTCAATTAAATTGTCCCTAAGATTTTTCTGATTCGTCTCCAGTTAAAGATAATTCAAGATCTCCGCTATTTTAGTTTAAATTAACCAATGATTTATTCAGATTCATTTTTTGATAGACTCTTTCTCTAGTTAAGTTAAATTGACCCTAATATTTTTCTGATATGTCTCCAGTTAATGACTATTAAAGACATCTTCTGGTTATCTTTAAATAGACCAATGATTTGTTCTAATTCGTTTTCCGGTAGACTCTATCTTTGGTTCAGTTAAATCGACCCTAAGATTTTTCTGATTCTTCTCCAGTTAAAGATAATTCCAGACTTTTGTTGTTTCAGTTTAAATTGAAATATGATTTATTCTGATTCATTTTCCGGTAGACTCTTTCTCTAGTTCAGTAAAATCGATCCTAAGATTTTTCTGATTTGTCTCTAGTTAAAGATTATTAAAGACATCTGGTGGTTCAGTTTAAATCGACAAATGATTTATCCTGATTCGTTTCAGGAATACTCTTTCTCTGGTTCAATTTAATCAACCCTAATATTTTTCTGATTCATCTCCAGTTAAAGATATTTCAAGACCTCTGCTGGTTTAGTATAAATCGACCAATGATTTATTCTGATTCTTTTTTTGATAGACTCTTTCTCTGGTTCAATTAAATCGTCCCTAAGATTTTTCTGATTCGTCTCCAGTTAAAGATAATTCAAGATCTCCACTATTTTAGTTTAAATTAAGCAATGATTTATTCAGATTCATTTTTTGATAGACTCTTTCTCTAGTTAAGTTAAATTGACCCTAATATTTTTCTGATATGTCTCCAGTTAATGGCTATTAAAGACATCTTCTGGTTATCTTTAAATAGACCAATGATTTGTTCTAATTCGTTTTCCGGTAGACTCTATCTTTGGTTCAGTTAAATCGACCCTAAGATTTTTCTGATTCTTCTCCAGTTAAAGATAAATCAAGACCTTTGCTGTTTCAGTTTAAATCGAAATATGACTTATTCTGATTCGTTTTCCGGTAGAATCTTTCTCTAGTTCAGTTAAATCGATCCTAATATTTTTATGATTTGTCTCCAGTTAAAGATTATTAAAGACATTTGGTGGTTCAGTTTAAATCGACAAATGATTTATCCTGATTCGTTTTAGGAATACTCTTTCTCTGGTTCAATTTAATCAACCCTAAGATTTTTCTGATTCATCTCCAGTTAAAGATATTTCAAGACCTCTGCTGGTTTAGTATAAATCGACCAATGATTTATTCTGATTCTTTTTTTGATAGACTCTTTCTCTGGTTCAATTAAATCGTCCCTAAGATTTTTCTGATTCGTCTCCAGTTAAAGATAATTCAAGATCTCTTCTATTTTAATTTAAATTAACCAATGATTTATGCAGATTCATTTTTTGATAGACTCTTTCTCTGGTTAAGTTAAATTGACCCTAATATTTTTCTGATATGTCTCCAGTTAATGACTATTAAAGACATCTTCTAGTTATCTTTAAATCGACCAATGATTTGTTATAATTCGTTTTCCGGTAGACTTTATCTCTGGTTCAGTTAAATCGACCCTAAGATTTTTCTGATTCTTCTCCAGTTAAAGATAATTCAAGACTTTGGTTGTTTCAGTTTAAATCGAAATATGATTTATTCTGATTCGTTTTCCGGTAGACTCTTTCTCTAGTTCAGTTAAATCGATCCTAATATTTTTCTGATTTGTCTCCAGTTAAAGATTATTAAAGACATATGGTGGTTCAATTTAAATCGACAAATGATTTATCCTGATTCGTTTCAGGAATACTCTTTCTCTGGTTCAATTTAATCAACCCTAATATTTTTCTGATTCATCTCCAGTTAAAGATATTTCAAGACCTCTGCTGGTTTAGTATAAATCGACCAATGATTTATTCTGATTCTTTTTTTGATAGACTCTTTCTCTGGTTCAATTAAATTGTCCCTAAGATTTTTCTGATTCGTCTCCAGTTAAAGATAATTCAAGATCTCCGCTATTTTAGTTTAAATTAACCAATGATTTATTCAGATTCATTTTTTGATAGACTCTTTCTCTAGTTAAGTTAAATTGACCCTAATATTTTTCTAATATGTCTCCAGTTAATGACTATTAAAGACATCTTCTGGTTATCTTTAAATAGACCAATGATTTGTTCTAATTCGTTTTCCGGTAGACTCTATCTTTGGTTCAGTTAAATCGACCCTAAGATTTTTCTGATTCTTCTCCAGTTAAAGATAATTCAAGACTTTTGTTGTTTCAGTTTAAATTGAAATATGATTTATTCTGATTCGTTTTCCGGTAGACTCTTTCTCTAGTTCAGTAAAATCGATCCTAAGATTTTTCTGATTTGTCTCTAGTTAAAGATTATTAAAGACATCTGGTGGTTCAGTTTAAATCGACAAATGATTTATCCTGATTCGTTTCAGGAATACTCTTTCTCTGGTTCAATTTAATCAACCCTAATATTTTTCTGATTCATCTCCAGTTAAAGATATTTCAAGACCTCTGCTGGTTTAGTATAAATCGACCAATGATTTATTCTGATTCTTTTTTTGATAGACTCTTTCTCTGGTTCAATTAAATCGTCCCTAAGATTTTTCTGATTCGTCTCCAGTTAAAGATAATTCAAGATCTCCACTATTTTAGTTTAAATTAAGCAATGATTTATTCAGATTCATTTTTTGATAGACTCTTTCTTTAGTTAAGTTAAATTGACCCTAATATTTTTCTGATATGTCTCCAGTTAATGACTATTAAAGACATCTTCTGGTTATCTTTAAATAGACCAATGATTTGTTCTAATTCGTTTTCCGGTAGACTCTATCTTTGGTTCAGTTAAATCGACCCTAAGATTTTTCTGATTCTTCTCCAGTTAAAGATAAATCAAGACCTTTGCTGTTTCAGTTTAAATCGAAATATGACTTATTCTGATTCGTTTTCCGGTAGAATCTTTCTCTAGTTCAGTTAAATCGATCCTAATATTTTTATGATTTGTCTCCAGTTAAAGATTATTAAAGACATTTGGTGGTTCAGTTTAAATTGACAAATGATTTATCCTGATTCGTTTTAGGAATACTCTTTCTCTGGTTCAATTTAATCAACCCTAAGATTTTTCTGATTCATCTCCAGTTAAAGATATTTCAAGACCTCTGCTGGTTTAGTATAAATCGACCAATGATTTATTCTGATTCTTTTTTTGATAGACTCTTTCTCTGGTTCAATTAAATCGTCCCTAAGATTTTTCTGATTCG
The DNA here is from genome assembly GCA_948472305.1 of Vicia faba. Classification (NCBI taxonomy): domain Eukaryota; kingdom Viridiplantae; phylum Streptophyta; class Magnoliopsida; order Fabales; family Fabaceae; genus Vicia; species Vicia faba. The sequence goes on along the minus strand of OX451739.1, from coordinate 1,219,884,962 downwards.
TCTCCAGTTAAAGATAATTCAAGATCTCTTCTATTTTAATTTAAATTAACCAATGATTTATTCAGATTCATTTTTTGATAGACTCTTTCTCTGGTTAAGTTAAATTGACCCTAATATTTTTCTGATATGTCTCCAGTTAATGACTATTAAAGACATCTTCTAGTTATCTTTAAATCGACCAATGATTTGTTATAATTCGTTTTCCGGTAGACTTTATCTTTGGTTCAGTTAAATCGACCCTAAGATTTTTCTGATTCTTCTCCAGTTAAAGATAATTCAAGACTTTTGTTGTTTCAGTTTAAATCCAAATATGATTTATTCTGATTGGTTTTCCGGTAGACTCTTTCTCTACTTCAGTTAAATCGATCCTAAGATTTTTCTGATTTGTCTCTCGTTAAAGATTATTAAAGACATATGGTGGTTCAGTTTAAATTGACAAATGATTTATCCTGATTCGTTTCAGGAATACTCTTTCTCTGGTTCAATTTAATCAACCCTAATATTTTTCTGATTCATCTCTAGTTAAAGATATTTCAAGACCTCTGCTGGTTTAGTATAAATCGACCAATGATTTATTCTGATTCTTTTTTTGATAGACTCTTTCTCTGGTTCAATTAAATCGTCCCTAAGATTTTTTTGATTCGTCTCCAGTTAAAGATAATTCAAGATCTCCGCTATTTTAATTTAAATTAACCAATGATTTATTCAGATTCATTTTTTGATAGACTCTTTCTCTAGTTAAGTTAAATTGACCCTAATATTTTTCTGATATGTCTCCAGTTAATGACTATTAAAGACATCTTCTGGTTATCTTTAAATAGACCAATGATTTGTTCTAATTCGTTTTCCGGTAGACTCTATCTTTGGTTCAGTTAAATCGACCCTAAGATTTTTCTGATTCTTCTCCAGTTAAAGATAAATCAAGACCTTTGCTGTTTCAGTTTAAATCGAAATATGACTTATTCTGATTTGTTTTCCGGTAGACTCTTTCTCTAGTTCAGTTAAATCGATCCTAATATTTTTATGATTTGTCTCCAGTTAAAGATTATTAAAGACATTTGGTGGTTCAGTTTGAATTGACAAATGATTTATTCTGATTCGTTTTAGGAATACTCTTTCTCTGGTTCAATTTAATCAACCCTAATATTTTTATAATTCATCTCCAGTTAAAGATATTTCAAGACCTCTGCTGGTTTAGTATAAATCGACCAATGATTTATTCTGATTTGTTTTCTAGTAAACTCTTTCTCTGGTTCAATTAAATCGTCCTTAAGGTTTTTCTGATTCGTCTCCAGTTAAAGATAATTCTAGATCTCTGCTATTTTAGTTTAAATTAACCAATGATTTATTCAGATTCATTTTTTGATAGACTCTTTCTCTGGTTAAGTTAAATTGACCCTAATATTTTTCTGATATGTCTCCAGTTAATGATTATTAAAGACATCTTCTGGTTATCTTTAAATCGACCAATGATTTGTTCTAATTCGTTTTTCGGTAGACTCTATCTCTGGTTCAGTTAAATCGACCCTAAGATTTTTCTGATTCTTCTCCAGTTAAAGATAAATCAAGACCTTTGTTGTTTCAGTTTAAATCAAAATATGACTTATTCTGATTCGTTTTCCGGTAGACACTTTCTCTAGTTCAATTAAATCGATTCTGATATTTTTATGATTTGTCTCCAGTTAAATATTATTAAAGACATTTGGTGGTTCAGTTTAAATCGACAAATGATTTATCCTGATTCGTTTTAGGAATACTCTTTCTTTGGTTCAATTTAATCAACCCTAAGATTTTTCTGATTCATCTCCAGTTAAAGATATTTCAAGACCTCTGCTGGTTTAGTATAAATCGACCAATGATTTATTCTGATTCTTTTTTTGATAGACTCTTTCTCTGGTTCAATTAAATCGTCCCTAAGATTTTTCTGATTCGTCTCCAGTTAAAGATAATTCAAGATCTCTGCTATTTTAATTTAAATTAACCAATGATTTATTCAGATTCATTTTTTGATAGACTCTTTCTCTGGTTAAGTTAAATTGACCCTAATATTTTTCTGATATGTCTCCAGTTAATGACTATTAAAGACATCTTCTGGTTATCTTTATATCTACCAATGATTTGTTCTAATTCGTTTTCCGGTAGACTTTATTTTTGGTTCAGTTAAGTCGACCCTAAGATTTTTCTGATTCTTCTCCAGTTAAAGATAATTCAAGACTTTTGTTGTTTCAGTTTAAATCGAAATATGATTTATTCTGATTCGTTTTCCGGTAGACTCTTTCTCTAGTTCAGTTAAATCAATCCTAAGATTTTTATGATTTGTCTCTAGTTAAAGATTATTAAAGACATCTGGTGGTTCAATTTAAATCGACAAATGATTTATCCTGATTCGTTTCAGGAATACTCTTTCTATGGTTCAATTTAATCAACCCTAATATTTTTCTGATTCATCTCCAGTTAAAGATATTTCAAGACCTTTGCTGGTTTAGTATAAATCGACCAATGATTTATTCTGATTCTTTTTTTGATAAACTCTTTCTCTGGTTCAATTAAATCGTCCCTAAGATTTTTCTGATTCGTCTCCAGTTAAAGATAATTCAAGATCTCCGCTATTTTAGTTTAAATTAACCAATGATTTATTCAGATTCATTTTTTGATAGACTCTTTCTCTAGTTAAGTTAAATTGACCCTAATATTTTTCTGATATGTCTCCAGTTAATGACTATTAAAGACATCTTCTTCTTATCTTTAAATAGACCAATGATTTGTTCAAATTCGTTTTCCGGTAGACTCTATCTTTGGTTCAGTTAAATCGACCCTAAGATTTTTCTGATTCTTCTCCAGTTAAAGATAAATCAAGACCTTTGTTGTTTCAGTTTAAATCGAAATATGACTTATTCTGATTCGTTTTCCGGTAGACTCTTACTCTAGTTCAGTTAAATCGATCCTAATATTTTTATGATTTGTCTCCAGTTAAAGATTATTAAAGACATTTGGTGGTTCAGTTTAAATTGACAAATGATTTATCCTGATTCGTTTTAGGAATACTCTTTCTCTGCTTCAATTTAATCAACCCTAAGATTTTTCTGATTCATCTCCAGTTAAAGATATTTCAAGACCTCTGCTGGTTTAGTACAAATCGACCAATGATTTATTTTGATTCTTTTTTTGATAGACTCTTTCTCTGGTTCAATTAAATCGTCCCTAAGATTTTTCTGATTCGTCTCCAATTAAAGATAATTCAAGATCTCTGCTATTTTAATTTAAATTAACCAATGATTTATTCAGATTCATTTTTTGATAGACTCTTTCTTTGGTTAAGTTAAATTGACCCAAATATTTTTCTGATATGTCTCCAGTTAATGACTATTAAAGACATCTTCTGGTTATCTTTAAATCGACCAATGATTTGTTCTAATTCGTTTTCCGGTAGACTTTAGCTTTGGTTCAGTTAAATCGACCCTAAGATTTTTCTGATTCTTCTCCATTTAAAGATAATTCAAGACTTTTGTTGTTTCAGTTTAAATCGAAATATGATTTATTCTGATTCGTTTTCCGGTAGACTCTTTCTCTAGTTCAGTTAAATCGATCCTAAGATTTTTCTGATTTGTCTCTAGTTAAAGATTATTAAAGACATCTGGTGGTTCAGTTTAAATCGACAAATGATTTATCCTGATTCGTTTCAGGAATACTCTTTCTCTGGTTCAATTTAATCAACCCTAATATTTTTCTGATTCATATCCAGTTAAAGATATTTCAAGACCTCTGCTGGTTTAGTATAAATCGAGCAATGATTTATTCTGATTCTTTTTTTGATAGACTCTTTCTCTGGTTCAATTAAATCGTCCCTAAGATTTTTCTGATTCGTCTCCAGTTAAAGAAAATTCAAGATCTCCGCTATTTTAGTTTAAATTAACCAATGATTTATTCAGATTCATTTTTTGATAGACTCTTTCTCTAGTTAAGTTAAATTGACCCTAATATTTTTCTGATATGTCTCCAGTTAATGACTATTAAAGACATCTTCTGGTTATCTTTAATTAGACCAATGATTTGTTCTAATTCATTTTCCGGTAGACTCTATCTTTGGTTCAGTTAAATCGACCCTAAGATTTTTCTGATTCTTCTCCAGTTAAAGATAATTCAAGACTTTTGTTGTTTCAGTTTAAATCGAAATATGATTTATTCTGATTCATTTTCCGGTAGACTCTTTCTCTAGTTCAGTTTAATCGATCCTAAGATTTTTCTGATTTGTCTCTAGTTAAAGATTATTAAAGACATCTGGTGGTTCAGTTTAAATCGACAAATGATTTATCCTGATTCGTTTCAGGAATACTCTTCCTCTGGTTCAATTTAATCAACCCTAATATTTTTCTGATTCATCTCCAGTTAAAGATATTTCAAGACCTCTGCTGGTTTAGTATAAATCGACCAATGATTTATTCTGATTCATTTTTTGATAGACTCTTTCTCTAGTTCAATTAAATCGTCCCTAAGATTTTTCTGATTCGTCTCCAGTTAAAGATAATTCAAGATCTCTGCTATTTTAGTTTAAATTAACCAATGATTTATTCAGATTAATTTTTTGATAGACTCTTTCTCTGGTTAAGTTAAATTGACCCTAATATTTTTCTGATATGCCTCCAGTTAATGATTATTAAAGACTTTTTCTGGTTATCTTTAAATCGACCAATGATTTGTTCTAATTCGTTTTCCGGTAGACTCTATCTATGGTTCAGTTAAATCGACCCTAAGATTTTTCTGATTCTTCTCTAGTTAAAGATAATTCAAGACCTTTGTTGTTTCAGTTTAAATCAAAATATGATTTATTCTGATTCGTTTTCTGGTAGTCTCTTTCTCTAGTTCAATTAAATCGATCTTAAGATTTTTTTGATTTGTCTCCAGTTAAAGATAATTAAAGACATTAGGTGGTTCAGTTTAAATCGACAAATGATTTATCCTGATTCATTTCAGGAATACTCTTTCTCTGGTTCAATTTAATCAACCCTAAGATTTTTCTAATTCATCTCCAGTTAAAGATATTTCAATACCTCTCCTGGTTTAGTATAAATCGACCAATGATTTATTTTGATTTGTTTTCTGGTAAACTCTTTCTCTGGTTCAGTTAAATCGTCCCTAAGATTTTTCTGATTCGTCTCCAGTTAAAGATAATTCAAGATCTCTGCTATTTTAGTTTAAATTAAACAATGATTTAGTCAGATTAATTTTTTCATAGACTCTTTCTCTGGTTAAGTTAAGTTGACCCTAAGATTTTTCTGATATGTCTCCAGTTAATGTTTATTAAAGACATCTTCTGGTTATCTTTAAATCGACCAATCATTTGTTCTAATTCGTTTTCCGGTAGACTCTATCTCTTGTTCAGTTAAATCGACCCTAAGATTTTTCTGATTCTTCTCCTGTTAAAGATAATTCAAGACCTTTGTTGTTTCAGTTTAAATCGAAATATGATTTATTCTGATTCGTTTTCCGGTATACTCTTTCTCTAGTTCAGTTAAATCGATCCTAAGATTTTTATGATTTGTCTCCAGTTAAAGATAATTAAAGACATCTGGTGGTTCAGTTTAAATCGACAAATGATTTATCCTGATTCGTTTTAGGAATACTCTTTCTATGGTTCAATTTAATCAACCCTAAGATTTTTCTGATTCATCTCCAGTTAAAGATATTTCAAGACCTCTGCTGGTTTAGTATAAATCGACCAATGATTTATTCTGATTTATTTTCTGATACACTCTTTCTCTGGTTCAATTAAATGGTCCCTAAGATTTTTCTGATTCATCTCCAGGTAAAGATGATTCAATACATGTAATGGTTCATTTTAAATTGACCAATGATTTACTCTGATTCATTTTTTGGTAGACTCTTTCACTAGTTTAGTCAAATCGACCCTAATATTTTTCTGATTCGTCTCCATTTAAAGATAATTCAAGGCCTCTGTTTGTTCAGTTTAAATCGACCAATGATTTATTCTGATTCTTTTTTTGGTAGACTCTTTCTCTAGTTTAGTTAAATCGACCCTATGATTTTTCCGATTCATCTCCAGTTAAAGATGATTCAAAACCTCTGCTGGTTTAGTATAAATCGACCAATGATTTAATGTAATATTTTTTCTGGTAGACTCTTTCTCTGGTTCAGTTAAATCGACCCTAATATTTTTATGATTCATCTCTAGTTAAAAATAATTAAAGACCTCTCTTGTTTCAGTTTAAATCGGCCAATGATTTATTCTGATTCGTTTTGCGGTAGACTCTTTCTCTTGTTCAGTTTAATCGACCCTAAGATTTTTCTGATTCATCTCCAGTTAAAGATAATTCAAGACCTCTGTTATTTTAGTTTAAATCAACCAATTATTTATTCAGATTCAGTTTCCGGTATATTCCTTCTCTGGTTAATTTAAATTGACCCTAATATTTTTCTGATTCGTCTCCAGCTAAAGACAATTCAAGAACTTTACAGGTTCAGTTTAAATAGACCAAAGATTTATCCTGAACAATTTTTCGATAGAATATTTCTCTGGTTCAGTTAAATCAAACCTAATATTTTTTTAATTCGTCTCCAGTTAAAGATAATTCAATACCTTTGTTGGTTCAATTTAAATCGACCAATGATTTATTCTGATTCGTTTTCTAGTAGACTCTTTCTCTGGTTCAGTTTAATCGACTCTAATATTTTTCGGATATGTCTCCAGTTAAAGATAATTCAAGACCACTGCTGGTTTAGTTTAAATCGACAAATGATTTAATCTGATTAGCTTTCTTGTAGACTCTTTCTCTGGTTCAGTTAAATCGACCCTAAGATTTTCCTGATTCTTCTCCAGTTGAAGATGATTCAAGAGCTATGTTGTTTCAGTTTAAATTAAAATATGATTTATTCTGATTCGTGTTCTGGTAGAATCTTTCTCTAGTTCAGTTAAATCGACCCAATGATTTTTCTAATTCGTCTCCAGTTAATTTTAATTCAAGACCTCTGTTGTTTCAGTTTAAATTGGCCAATGATTTATTCTGATTCGTTTTGGGGTATACTCTTTCTCTGGTTAAGTTTAATTGACCCTAAAATTTTTATGATTCATTTCCAGTTAAATATATTTCAAGACCTCTCCTGGTTTAGTATAAATCGACCAATGATTTATTCTGATTCATTTTCTGATAGACTCTTTCTCCGGTTCAATTAAATTGTCCTTAAGATTTTTCTGATTCGTCTCCAGTTAAAGATAATTCAAGACCTCTGCTATTTTAGTTTAAATCAACCATTGAGTTATTCTGATTCATTTTTTGATAGAATCTTTCTCTGGTTAAGATAAATCGACCCTAAGATTTTTCTGATTCGTCTCTAGTTAATGAGTATTAAAGACATCTTCTGGTTCATTTTAAATGGACCAATGATTTATCCTGAATCATTTATCGGTAGACTCTTTTTCTTGTTCAATTAAATCGACCCTAAGATTTTTCTGATTCGTCTCCAGTTAAAGATAATTAAAGACCTCTGCTGGTTTATTTTAAATCGACAAATGATTTATTTTGATTCGTTTTCTGGTAGACTCTTTCTATGGTTCAGTTAAATCGACCCAAAGATTTTTCTGATTCTTCTCCAGTTAAAGATAATTCAAGACCTCTGTTGTTTCAGTTTAAATCGACTAATGATTTATTGTGATTTGTTTTCTGGTAGACTCTTACTCTGGTTAAGTTAAATTAACCCTAAGATTTTTATGATTCATCTCTAGTTAAAGATAATTCAAGACCTCTCTTGTTACAATTTAAATTGGCCAATGACTTATTCTGATTCATTTTCTGATAGACTCTTTCTCTGGTTCAATTAAAATCGTCCCTACGATTTTTGTGATTTGTCTCCAGTTAAAGATAATTCAAGACCTATGCTATTTTATTTTAAATTGACCAATGATTTATTTTGATTCATTTTTTGATTGACTCTTTCTCTGGTTATGTTAAATTGACCCTAAGATTTTTCTGATTCGTCTCCACTTAATGATAATTAAAGACATCTGTTGGTTTAGTTTAAATCGACCAATGATTTATTCTGATTCAATTTCCAATATACTCTTTTCCTGGTTCAGTTAAATCGACCCTAAGATTTTTCTGATTCATCTCCAGTTAAAGATAATTCAAAACCTCTGCTGGTTTAGTATAAATCGACCAATGATTTATTGTGATTTTTTTTATGGTAGACTCTTTTTCTGGTTCAGTTAAATCGACCCTAAGATTTTTTTGTTTCATCTTCAGTTAAAGATGATTCAATACCTTTGTTGTTTCAATTTAAATCGAAATATGATGTATTCTGATTCGTTTTTCGGTAGACTATTTCTCTGGGTCAGTTAAATCGACCCTAAGATTTTTCTGATCTGTCTCCTGTTAAAGATAATTCAGGACCTCTGTTGTTTCAGTTTAAATCGAAATATGATTTATTCTGATTCATTTTACGGAATACTCTTTCTCTGGTTCAGTTAAATCGACCATAAGATTTTCCTGATACGTCCCAAGATAAAGATAATTCAAGACCTTTGTTGGTTCAATTTAAATCGACCAATGATTTATTCTGATTCGATTTCCAATATACTTTATCCCTGGTTCAGTTAAATCAACCCTAATATTTTTTTGATTCATCTCCAATTAAAGAAAATTCAAGACATCTGATGGTTCAGTTTAAATTGGATAATGATTTATTTTGATTCGTTTTTTTGGTAGACTCTTTCTCTAGTTTAGTTAAATCGACCCTAAGATTTTTTTATTTGTCTCCAGTTAAGGATAACTCAAGAACTCTGTTGGTTTAGTTTAAATCGACTAATGATTTATTCTGATTTGTTTTCTGGTAGACTCTTATTCTGGTTAAGTTAAATTGACCCTAAGATTGTCATGATTCATCTCTAGTTAAAGATAATTAAAGACCTTTGTTGTTATAGTTTAAATCGGCCAATGACTTATTCTCTGGTTCAATTCAATTGTCCCTAAGATTTTTGTGATTTGTCTCCAGTTAAAGATAATTCAAGGCCTCTGCTATTTTAGTTTAAATCCACCAATGATATATTCTGATTCATTTTTCGATAGACTCTTTCCCTGGTTAAGTTAAATCGACCGTAAGATTTTTCTGATTCGTCTCCAATTAATGATAATTAAAGACATCTATTGGTTCAGTTTAAATCGACCAATGATTTATCCTAATTCGTTTTCGGTATACTCTTTCTCTGGTTTAGTTAAATCGACCCTAATATTTTTCTGATTCATCTCAAGTTAAAGATATTTCAAAACCTCTCCTGGTTTAGTATAAATCGACCAATGATTTATTCTGGTTCATTTTCTGATAGACTCTTTCTCTGGTTCAATTAAATTTTCCCTAAGATTTTTTTAATTAGTCTCTAGTTAAAGATAATTCAAGACCTCTGTTGGTTAAGTTTAAATCGACACATGATTTATTATGATTCGTTTTCTGGTATAGTCTTTCTCAGGTTCAGTTAAATCGACCCTATGATTTTTCTGATTCGTCTCCAGTTAATTAGTATTAAAGACATCTTTTGGTTCATTTTAAATGGACCAATGATTTATCCTGATTCGTTTCCGCTATATCATTCTCTGGTTCAGTTAAATTGACCCTAATATTTTTCTGATTCATCTCCAAATAAAGACAATTCAAGAACTTTACAGGTTCAGCTTAAATCGACCAATGATTTATCCTGAATCATTTTTCGGTAGACTCTTTCTCTGGTTCAGTTAAATCAAACCTAACATTTTTTTAATTCGTCTCCAGCTAAAGATAATTCAATACCTTTATTGGTTCAGTTTAAATCGACCAATGATTTCTTCTGATTCATTTTCCGAAGGACTCTTTCTCTGGTTCAGTTAACCGAACCTAATATTTTTCAGATTCGTCTCCAATTAAAGATAATTCAAGACCTCTATTGGTTCAGTTTAAATCGACAAATGATTTATTCTAATTAGTTTTCCGGTAGACTCTTTCTTTGGTTCAGTTAAATCGACCCTAATATTTTCCTTATTCGTCCCAGTTAAAGATAATTCAAGACCTCTGTTGGTTCAGTTTAAATCGACCAATGATTTATTCTTATTGGATTTGCGATATACTTTTTCCCTGGTTCAGTTAAATCAACCCTAATATTTTTCTAATTCGTCTCAAGTTAAAGATAATTCAAGTCATCTGATGGTTCAGTTTAAATTGACCAATGATTTATTCTGATTCATTTTTCGGTAGACTCTTTCTCTTGTTCAATTAAATCGACCCTAAGATTTTTCTGATTCATCTCCAGTTAAAGATAATTAAAGACCTCTGCTGGTTTAGTTTTAATCGACAAATGATTTATTTTGATTTGTTTTCTTGTAGACTCTTTCTCTGGTTCAGTTAAATCGACCCTAAGACTTTTCTGATTCGTCTCCAGTTAAAGATAATTAAAGACATCTGGTGGTTCAGTTTAAATCGAAAAATGATTTATCCTGATTCATTTCCAAAATACTCTTTCTCTTGTTCAGTTAAATCGACCCTAAGATTTTGCTTACACATCCCCAGTTAAAGATAATTCAAGACCTTTGTTGGTTTAGTTTAAATCGAACAATGATTTATTCTGATTCGATTCCCAATATACTTTTTCCCTGGTTCAGTTAAATCGACCCTAATATTTTTTTGATTCATCTCCAGTTAAAGATAATTCAATACATCTGATGGTTCACTTTAAATTGACCAATGATTTATTCTGATTCGTTTTTTGGTAGACTCTTTCTCTAGTTTAGTTAAATCGACCATAAGATTTTTTTGATTCGCCTCCAGTTAGGGATAATTCAAGACCTCTGTTGGTTTAGTTTAAATCGTCCAATGATTTATTCTGATTTGTTTTCTGGTAGACTCTTTCTGTAGTTAAGATAAATCGACCCTAATATTTTTATGATTCATCTCTAGTTAAAGATAATTCAAGACCTCTGTTGTTAAAGTTTAAATCGGCCAATGATTTATTCTGGTTCATTTTCTGATAGACTCTTTCTCTGGTTCAATTAAATCGCCCCTAAGATTTTTTTAATTAGTCTCTAGTTAATGATAATTCAAGACCTCTGTTGGTTAAGTTTAAATCGACAGATGATTTATTCTGATTCATTTTCTGGTATACTGTTTCTCTGGTTAAGTTAAATCGACCCTTTGATTTTTCTAATTCATCTCCAGTTAAAGATAATACAAGACCTTTGTTGTTTCAGTTTAAATCGATTTATGATTTATTCTGATTCGTTTTCTGATAGACTCTTTTTCTTGTTAAGTTAAATCGACCCTAAGATTTTTCTAATTTGTCTCCTGTTAAAGATAATTAAAGACATTTGTTGGTTCAGTTTAAATCGAACAATGATTTATCCTGATTCGTTTCCTGTATACTCTTTCTTTGGTTTAGTTAAATTGAACCTAAGATTTTTCTGATTCGTCTCCAGTTAAAGAAAATTCAAGACCTTTACAGGTTTAGTTTAAATACACCAATGATTTATTCTGATTAATTTTTCGGTAGACTCTTTCTCTGGTTCAGTTAAATTAACCCTAAGATTTTTTTTTATTCGTCTCCAGTTAAAGATAATTTAAGACATCTGATGGTTCAGTTTAAATCGACCAATGATTTATTCTGATTCGTTTTCCGATAGACGCTTTCTCTGGTTCAGTGAAATCGACACTAATATTTTTCTGATTCGTCTCAAATTAAAGATAATTCAAGACCTCTGATTGTTCAGTTTAAATCTACCAATGATTTATTCTGTTTCGAATTTCGATATACTCTTTCCCTGGTTCAGTTAAATCCACCCTAATATTTTTCTGATTCATCTCTAGTTAAAGACAATTCAAGACATCTGATTGTTCAGTTTAACTTGACCAATGATTTATTCTGATTCTGGTAGAATCTTTCTCTAGTTTAGCTAAATCGACCCTAAGATTTTTCTAATTCGTCTCCAGTTAAAGATAATTCAAGACCTCTGCGGGTTTGGTTTAAATCGACATATGATTTATTCTGATTCTTTTTCTGGTTTACTCTTTCTCTAGTTCCGCTAAATCGACCCTAAGAATTTTCTGATTCATCTCCAGTTAAAGATAATTCAAGACCTTTGTTGTTTCAGTTTAAATAGAAATATGATTCATTTTAATTTGTTTTCCGATAGACTCTTTATCTGGTTCAGTTAAATAGACCCTAATATTTTTCTGATTCGTCTCCAGTTAAAGATAATTAAAGACATCCGCTGGTTCAGTTTAAATCAACCAATGATTTATCCTGATTCGTTTTCTGTAGACTCTTTCTCTGGTTCAGTTAAATTAACCCTAAGATTTTGTTTTATTCGACTCCAGTTAAAGATAATTCAAGACCTCTGCTGGTAAAGTTTAAATCGACCAATGATTTATTATGATACGTTTTCGGGTAGACTCTTTCTCTGGTTCAGTTAAATCGATCCTAAGATTTTCCTAATACGTCCCCAGTTAAAGATAATTCATGACCTCTTTTTGGGTTCAGTTAAATCGACCCTAAGATTTTTATAATTCATCTCTAGTTAAAGATAATTCAAGAACTCTGTTGTTTCAGTTAAAATCGACCAATGATTTATTCTAATTCATTTTTCGATAGGCTCTTTCTCTGTTTGAGTTTAATCGACCCTAAGATTTTTATGATTCATCTCTAGTTAAAGATATTTCAAAACCTCTGCTGGTTTATTATAAATCGACCAAGGATTTATTCTGATTCAATTAAATCGTCCCTAAGATTTTTTTAATTCGTCTCCAATAAAAGATAATTCAAGACCTCTGTAGCTTCAGTTTAAATCGAACAATGATTTATTCTGATTCGTTATACGGTAGACTGTTTCTCTCGTTCAGTTAAATCGACCTTAATATTTTCCAGATTCGGCTCCAATTAAAGACAATTCAAGACCTCTACTGGTTCAGTTTAAATCGACCAATGATTTATTCTGATTCATTTTTTAGTAGACTCTTTCTCTTGTTCAGTTAAATCGACCCTAAGATTTTTCTGTTTCGTCTCTAGTTAAAGATAATTCAAGTCCTCTGCTGGTTTGGTTTAAATCGACAAATGATTTATTCTGATTCTTTTTCTGTTATAATCTTTCTCTGGTTTAGCTAAATCGACCCTAAGATTTTTATTATTCATCTCTAGTTAATTATAATTCAAGACCTTTTTTGTTTCATTTTAAATCGAAATTTGATTTATTCTGATTTGTTTTCCGATAGACTCTTTCTCTGGTTCAGTTAAATTGAACCTAAGATTTTTCTGATTCGTCTCCAGTTAAAGAAAATTCAAGACCCTTACAGGTTCATTTTAAATCGACCAATGATTTATCCTGATTAATTTTTCGGTAGACTCTTTCTCTGGTTCAGTTAAATCGACCCTAATATTTTTCTGATTCGACTCCAGTTAAAGATAATTCAAGACCTCTGCTGGTTCAGTTTAAATCGACCAATGATTTATTCTGATACGTTTTCCGGTAGACTCTTTCTCAGATTCAGTTAAATCGACCCTAAGATTTTCCTAATACGTCCCCAATTAAAGATAATTCATGACCTCTGTTGGTTCAGTTTAAAACAACCACTTATTTTTTCCGATTTGTTTTTTGGTATACTCTTTCTCTAGATTAGTCAAATCGACCCTAAGATTTTTTTGATTCATCTCCAGTTAAAGATAATTCAAAACCTCTGCTGGTTTAGTATAAATCGACCAATGATTTATTGTGATTTTTTTTATGGTAGACTCTTTTTCTGGTTCAGTTAAATCGACCCTAAGATTTTTATGATTCATCTCTAGTTAAAGATAATTCAAAACCTCTACTGGTTTAGTATAAATCGACCAATGATTTATTGTGATTTTTTTTCCTGGTAGACTCTTTTTCTGGTTCAGTTAAATGGACCATAATATTTTTATAATTCATCTCTAGTTAAAGATAATTCAAGAACTCTGTTGTTTCAGTTTAAATCGACCAATGATTTATTCTGATTCATTTTTCGATAGGCTCTTTCTTTGTTTGAGTTTAATAGACCCTAAGATTTTTATGATTCATCTCCACTTAAAGATATTTCAAAACCTCTGCTGGTTTAGTATAAATAGACCAATGATTTATTCTGATTCATTTTTTGATAGACTCTTTCTCTGGTTCAATTAAATCGTCCCTAAGATTTTTTTAATTCGTCTCCAGTTAAAGATAATTCAAGACCTCTGTTGCTTCAGCTTAAATCGACCAATGATTTATTCTGATTCGTTATACGGTAGACTGTTTCTCTGGTTCAGTTAAATCGACCCTAATATTTTCCAGATTCGTCTTTAGTTAAAGACAATTCAAGACCTCTACTGATTCAGTTTAAATCGACCAATGATTTATTCTGATTCGTTTTTTAGTAGACTCTTTCTCTTGTTCAGTTAAATCGACCCTAAGATTTTTCTGTTTCGTCTCTAGTTAAAGATAATTCAAGTCCTCTGCTGGTTTGGTTTAAATCGACAAATGATTTATTCTGATTCTTTTTCTGTTATACTCTTTCTCTGGTTCAGCTAAATCGACCCTAACATTTTTCTGATTCATCTCCAGTTAAAGATAATTCAAGACCTTTTTTGTTTCATTTTAAATCAAAATTTGATTTATTCTGATTTGTTTTCCGATAGACTCTTTCTCTGGTTTAGTTAAATCGACCCTAAGATTTTTCTGGTTCGTCTCTAGTTAAAGATAATTAAAGACATCTGTTGGTTCAGTTTAAATCGACCAATGATTTATCCTGATTCGTTTCCGATATACTCTTTCTTTGGTTCAGTTAAATTGAACCTAAGATTTTTCTGATTCGTCTCCAGTTAAAGAAAATTCAAGACCCTTAGAGGTTCATTTTAAATCGACCAATGATTTATCCTGATTAATTTTTCGGTAGACTCTTTCTCTGGTTCAGTTAAATCGACCCTATTATTTTTCTGATTCGTCTCCAATTAAAGATAATTCAAGACTTCTACCGATTCAGTTTAAATCGACCAATGATTTATTCTGATTCGATTTCAGATATACTCTTTCCCTGGTTCAGTTAAATATACCCTAATATTTTTCTGATTCGTCTTTAGTTAAAGATAATTCAAGACATCTAATGGTTCGGTTTAAATCGACCAATGATTTATTCTAATTCATTTTTCGATACGCTCTTTCTCTGTTTCAGTTTAATCGACCCTAAGATTTTTCTGATTCATCTCCAGTTAAAGATATTTCAAAACCTCACCTGGTTTAGTATAAATAGACCAATGATTTATTCTGATTCATTTTCTTATAGACTCTTTCTCTGGTTCAATTAAATCGTCCTTAAGATTTTTTTAAGTCGTCTCCAGTTAAAGATGATTCAATACCTCTGTTGGTTCAGTTTAAATCGACCAATGATTTATTCTGATTCATTTTCCGGTAGACTCTTTCTTTGGTTCAGTTAAATCCAACCTAATATTTTTCTGATTCGTCTCAAATTAAAGATGATTCAAGACCTGTGATGGTTCAGTTTAAATTGATCAATGATTTATTCTGATTCGATTTCCGATATACTCTTTCCCTTGTTCAATTAAATCGATCCTAATATTTTTCTGATTCGTCTCTAGTTAAAGAAAATTCAAGACATCTGATTGTTGAGTTTAAGTTGACCAATAATTTATTCTGATTCGTTTTTTAGTAGACTCTTTCTCTTGTTCAGTTAAATCGACCCTAAGATTTTTCTGATTCGTCTCCAGTTAAAGATAATTCAAGACTTCTGCGGGTTTGGTTTAAATCGACATATGATTTATTTTGATTCTTTTTCTGGTATACTCTTTCTCTAGTTCAGCTAAATCGACCCTAAGATTTTTCTGATTCATCTCCAGTTAAAGATGATTCAAGACCTTTGTTGTTTCATTTTAAATCGAAATATGATTCATTTTGATTTGTTTTTCGATAGACTCTTTCTCTGGTTCAGTTAAATAGACCCTAAGATTTTTTTGATTCGTCTCTAGTTAAAGATAATTAAAGACATTCGTTGGTTCAGTTTAAATCAACCAATGATTTATCCTGATTCGTTTTTGATAGACTCTTTCTCTGGTTCTGTTAAATTAACCCTAAGATTTTTTTTATCCGACTCCAGTTAAAGATAATTCAAGACCTCTGCTGGTTCAGTTTAAATCGACCAATGATTTATTCTGATACGTTTTCGGGTAGACTCTTTCTCAGGTTCAGTTAAATCGACCCTAAGATTTTCCTAATACGTCCCCAGTTAAAGATAAATCATGACCTCTGTTGTTTCATTTTAAATCGACCACTCATTTTTTCTGACTCTTTTTTTGGTATACTCTTTCTCTAGATTAGCTAAATCGACCCTAAGATTTTTCTGATTCATCTCCAGTTAAAGATAATTCAAAACCTCTGCTGGTTTAGTATAAATCGACCAATGATTTATTGTGATTTTTTTTATGGTAGACTCTTTTTCTGGTTTAGTTAAATCGACCCTAAGATTTTTATGATTCATCTCTAGTTAAAGATAATTCAAGAACTCTGTTGTTTAAGTTTAAATCGACCAATGATTTATTCTGATTCATTTTTCGATAGGCTCTTTCTCTGTTTGAGTTTAATCGACCCTACGATTTTTATGATTCATCTCCAGTTAAAGATATTTCAAAACCTCTGTTGGTTTAGTATAAATAGACCAATGATTTATTCTGATTCATTTTCTGATAGACTCTTTCTCTGGTTCAATTAAATCGTCCCTAAGATTTTTTTAATTCGTCTCCAGTTAAAGATAATTCAAGACCTCTGTTGCTTCAGTTTAAATCGACCAATGATTTATTCTGATTCGTTATACGGTAGACTGTTTCTCTGGTTCAGTTAAATCGACCCTAATATTTTCCAGATTCGTCTCCAATTAAAGACAATTCAAGACCTCTACTTGTTCAGTATAAATCGACCAATGATTTATTCTGATTCGTTTTTTAGAAGACTCTTTCTCTTGTTCAGTTAAATCGACCCTATGATTTTTCTATTTCGTCTCTAGTTAAAGATAATTCGAGTCCTCTGCTGGTTTGGTTTAAATCAACAAATGATTTATTCTGATTCTTTTTCTGTTATACTCTTTCTCAGGTTTAGCTAAATCGACCCTAAGATTTTTCTGATTCATCTCCAGTAAAAGATAATTCAAGACCTTTTTTGTTTCATTTTAAAGCGAAATTTGATTTATTCTGATTTGTTTTTCGATAGACTCTTTCTCTGGTTCAGTTAAATAGACCCTAAGTTATTTCTGATTTTTCTCCAGTTAAAGATGATTAAAGACATCCGCTGGTTCAGTTTAAATCAACCAATGATTTATCCTGATTCGTTTTCGATAGACTCTTTCTCTGGTTCTGTTAAATTAACCCTAAGATTATTTTTATTCGACTCCAGTTAAAGATAATTCAAGACCTCTGCTGGTTCAGTTTAAATCGACCAATGATTTATTCTGATACGTTTTCGGGTAGACTCTTTCTCAGGTTCAATTAAATCGACCCTAAGATTTTCCTAATACGTCCCCAGTTAAAGATAAATCATGACCTCTGTTGTTTCATTTTAAATCGACCACTCATTTTTTCTGACTCTTTTTTTGGTATACTCTTTCTCTAGATTAGCTAAATCGACCCTAAGATTTTTCTGATTCATCTCCAGTTAAATATAATTCAAAACCTCTGCTGGTTTAGTATAAATCGACCAATGATTTATTGTGATTTTTTTTTATGGTAGACTCTTTTTCTGGTTCAGTTAAATCGACCCTAAGATTTTTATGATTCATCTCTAGTTAAAGATAATTCAAAACCTCTGCTGGTTTAGTATAAATCGACCAATGATTTATTAAGATTTTTTTTCTGGTAGACTCTTTTTCTGGTTCAGTTAAATGGACCATAAGATTTTTATAATTCATCTCTAGTTAAAGATAATTCAAGAACTCTGTTGTTTCAGTTTAAATCGACCAATTATTTATTCTGATTCATTTTTCGATAGGATCTTTCTCTGTTTGAGTTTAATCGACCCTAAGATTTTTATGATTCATCTCCAGTTAAAGATATTTCAAAACCTCTGCTGGTTTAGTATAAATCTACCAATGATTTATTCTGATTCATTTTCTGATAGACTCTTTCTCTGGTTCAATTAAATTGTCCCTAACATTTTTTTAATTCGTCTCCAGTTAAAGATAATTCAAGACCTCTGTTGCTTCAGTTTAAATAGACCAATGATTTATTATGATTCATTATACGGTAGACTGTTTCTCTCGTTCAATTAAATCGACCCTAATATTTTCCAGATTCGTCTCCAATTAAAGACAATTCAAGACCTCTACTGGTTCAGTTTAAATCGACCAATGATTTATTCTGATTCGTTTTTTAGAAGACTCTTTCTCTTGTTCAGTTAAATCGACCCTAAGATTTTTCTGTTTCGTCTCTAGTTAAAGATAATTCAAGACCTCTGCTGGTTTGGTTTAAATCGACAAATGATTTATTCTGATTCTTTTTCTGTTATACTCTTTCTCTGGTTTAGCTAAATCGACCATAATATTTTTATTATTCATCTCTAGTTAATTATAATTCAAGACCTTTTTTGTTTCATTTTAAATCGAAATTTGATTTATTCTGATTTGTTTTCCGATAGACTCTTTCTCTGGTTCAGTTAAATTGAACCTAAGATTTTTCTAATTCGTCTCCAGTTAAAGAAAATTCAAGACCCTTACAGGTTCATTTTAAATCGACCAATGATTTATCCTGATTAATTTTTCGGTAGACTCTTTCTCTGGTTCAGTTAAATCGACCCTAATATTTTTCTGATTCGACTCCAGTTAAAGATAATTCAAGACCTCTGCTGGTTCAGTTTAAATCGACCAATGATTTATTCTGATACGTTTTCCGGTAGACTCTTTCTCAGATTCAGTTAAATCGACCCTAAGATTTTCCTAATACGTCCCCAATTAAAGATAATTCATGACCTCTGTTGGTTCAGTTTAAAACAACCACTTATTTTTTCCGATTTGTTTTTTGGTATACTCTTTCTCTAGATTAGTCAAATCGACCCTAAGATTTTTTTGATTCATCTCCTGTTAAAGATAATTCAAAACCTCTGCTGGTTTAGTATAAATCGACCAATGATTTATTGTGATTTTTTTTATGGTAGACTCTTTTTCTGGTTCAGTTAAATCGACCCTAAGATTTTTATGATTCATCTCTAGTTAAAGATAATTCAAAACCTCTACTGGTTTAGTATAAATCGACCAATGATTTATTGTGATTTTTTTTCCTGGTAGACTCTTTTTCTGGTTCAGTTAAATGGACCATAATATTTTTATAATTCATCTCTAGTTAAAGATAATTCAAGAACTCTGTTGTTTCAGTTTAAATCGACCAATGATTTATTCTGATTCATTTTTCGATAGGCTCTTTCTTTGTTTGAGTTTAATAGACCCTAAGATTTTTATGATTCATCTCCACTTAAAGATATTTCAAAACCTCTGCTGGTTTATTATAAATCGACCAAGGATTTATTCTGGTTCAATTAAATCGTCCCTAAGATTTTTTTAATTCGTCTCCAATAAAAGATAATTCAAGACCTCTGTAGCTTCAGTTTAAATCGACCAATGATTTATTCTGATTCGTTATACGGTAGACTGTTTCTCTCGTTCAGTTAAATCGACCTTAATATTTTCCAGATTCGGCTCCAATTAAAGACAATTCAAGACCTCTACTGGTTCAGTTTAAATCGACCAATGATTTATTCTGATTCATTTTTTAGTAGACTCTTTCTCTTGTTCAGTTAAATCGACCCTAAGATTTTTCTGTTTCGTCTCTAGTTAAAGATAATTCAAGTCCTCTGCTGGTTTGGTTTAAATCGACAAATGATTTATTCTGATTCTTTTTCTGTTATAATCTTTCTCTGGTTTAGCTAAATCGACCCTAAGATTTTTATTATTCATCTCTAGTTAATTATAATTCAAGACCTTTTTTGTTTCATTTTAAATCGAAATTTGATTTATTCTGATTTGTTTTCCGATAGACTCTTTCTCTGGTTCAGTTAAATCGACCCTAAGATTTTTCTGATTCGCCTCTAGTTAAAGATAATTAAAGACATTTGTTGGTTCAATTTAAATCTACCAATGATTTATCCTGATTCATTTTCGATATACTCTTTCTCTGGTTCAGTTAAATTGAACCTAAGATTTTTCTTATTCGTCTCTAGTTAAAGAAAATTCAAGACCCTTACAGGTGCATTTTAAATCGACCAATGATTTATCCTGATTAATTTTTCGGTAGACTCTTTCTCTGGTTCAGTTAAATTAACCTTAAGATTTTTTTCTGATTCATCTCCAGTTAAAGATATTTCAAAACCTCTGCTGGTTTGGTACAAATCGACCAATGATTTATTCTGATTCATTTTCTGATAGACTCTTTGTCGGGTTCAATTAAATCGTCCCTTAGATTTTTATAATTTGTCTCCAATTCAAGATAATTCAAGACCTCTGTTGCTTCAGTTTAAATCGACCAATGATTAATTCTGATTCATTTTATTGTAGACTCTTTCTCTAGTTCAGTTAAATCGCCCCAAATATTTTTCTAATTTGTATCCAATTAAAGATAATTCAAGGCCTCTACTGGTTCAGTTTAAATCGACCAATGATTTATTCTGATTCGTTTTCCAGTAGACTCTTTCTCTGGTTCAGTTAAATCAACCCTAAGATTTTCCTGATACGTCCCTAGTTAAAGATAATTCAAGACCTCTGTTGGTTAAGTTTAAATCGACCAATGATTTATTCTGATTCATTTTCCGGTAGACTCTTTCTCCGGTTCAGTTAAATCGACCCTAAGATTTTCCTGATACGTCCCCAGTTAAAGATAATTCAAGACCTCTGTTGGTTCAGTTTAAATCGACCAATGATTTATTCGGATTCGTTTTCCGGTACACTCTTTCTCTGGTTCAGTTAAATCGACCCTAATATTTTTAAAATTCATCTCCAATTAAATATAATTCAAGACCTCTACTGGTTTAGTTTAAATTGACCAATTATTTATTCTGATTCGATTTCCGATATACTCTTTCCCTGGTTCAGCTGAATCGACCCTCAATATTTTTATGATTCATCTATAGTTAAAGATAATTCAAGACCTCTGTTGTTTCAGTTTAAATCGACCAATGATTTATTCTAATTCATTTTTCAATAGGCTCTTTCTCTGTTTCAGTTTAATCAACCCTATGATTCTTCTGATTCATCTCCAGTTAAAGATATTTTAAAACCTCTGTTGGTTTAGTATAAATCGACCAATGATTTATTCTGATTCATTTTCTGATAGACACTTTCTTTGGTTCAATTAAATCGTCCCTAAGATTTTTTTAATTCATATCTAGTTAAAGATAATTCAATACCTTTATTGGTTCAGTTTAAATCGACTAATGATTTATTCTGATTCGTTTTCCAGAAGACTCTTTCTCTGGTTCAGTTAAATTGATCCTAATAGTTTTCTGATTCATCTCCAATTAAAGATAATTAAAGACCACTGATGGTTAAATTTAAATCGACCAATGATTTATTCTGCTTTGATTTCCAATTTACTCTTTTCCTGGTTCAGTTAAATCGACTCTAATATTTTTCTGATTTGTCTCCAGTTAAAGACAATTCAAGACATCTGATGGTTCAATTTAAGTTAAATCGACCCTAAGATTTTTCTTATTCGTCTCCAGTTAAAGACAATTCAAGACCTCTGCTGGTTTGGTTTAAATCGACAAATGATTTATTATGATTCTTTTTTTGGTATACTCTTTCTCTGATTCAGCTAAATCGACCCTAAGATTTTTCTGATTCATCTCCAGTTAAAGATAATTAAAGACATCTAATGGTTCAGTTTAAATCGACTAATGATTTATCCTGATTCGTTTCTGGTATACTCTTTCTCTGTTTCAGATAAATCGACCCTAAGATTTTCCTGATACGTCCTAGTTAAATATAATTCAAGACCTCTATTGGTTCAGTTTAAATCTAAAACTAATTTTTTCTGATTCGTTTTTTGGTAGACTCTTTCTCTAGATTAGTTAAATCGACCCTAAGATTTTTCTGATTCATCTCCAGTTAAATATGATTCAAAACCTCTACTGGTTTAGTATAAATTGACCAATGATTTATTGTGATTTTTTTTTCTGGAGAACTCTTTCTCTGGTTCAGTTAAATCGACCCTAATATTTTTCAAATTCATCTCCAATTCAAGACAATTCAAGACCTCTACTGGTTCAGTTTAAATCGACCAATGATTTAGTCTGATTTGTTTTTTAGAAGACTCTTTCTCTTGTTCAGTTAAATCGACCCTAAGATTTTTCTGTTTCGTCTCTAGTTAAAGATAATTCAAGTCCTCTGCTGGTTTGGTTTAAATCGACAAATGATTTATTCTGATTCTTTTTCTGTTATACTCTTTCTCTAGTTTAGCTAAATCGACCCTAAGATTTTTCTGATTCATCTCCAGTTAAAGATAATTCAAGACCTTTTTTGTTTCATTTTAAATCGAAATTTGATTTATTCTGATTTGTTTTCCGATAGACTCTTTCTCTGGTTCAGTTAAATCGACCCTAAGATTTTTCTGATTTGCCTCTAGTTAAAGATAATTAAAGACATTTGTTGGTTCAATTTAAATCTACCAATGATTTATCCTGATTCATTTCCGATATACTCTTTCTCTGGTTCAGTTAAATTGAACCTAAGATTTTTCTGATTCGTCTCTAGTTAAAGAAAATTCAAGACCCTTACAGGTTCATTTTAAATCGACCAATGATTTATCCTGATTAATTTTTCGGTAGACTCTTTCTATGGTTCAGTTAAATTAACCTTAAGATTTTTTTCTGATTCATCTCCAGTTAAAGATATTTCAAAACCTCTGCTGGTTTGGTACAAATCGACCAATGATTTATTCTGATTCGTTTTCCAGTAGACTCTTTCTCTGGTTCAGTTAAATCAACCCTAAGATTTTCCTGATACGTCCCCAGTTAAAGATAATTCAAGACCTCTGTTGGTTCAGTTTAAATCGACCAATGATTTATTCTGATTCATTTTTCGGTAGACTCTTTCTCTGGTTCAGTTAAATCGACCCTAATATTTTCCTGATACGTCCCCAGTTAAAGATAATTCAAGACCTCTGTTGGTTCAGTTTAAATCGACCAATGATTTATTCGGATTCGTTTTCCGGTACACTCTTTCTCTGGTTCAGTTAAATTGACCCTAATATTTTTCAAATTCATCTCCAATTAAATATAATTCAAGACCTCTACTGGTTTAGTTTAAATTGACCAATTATTTATTCTGATTCGATTTCCGATATACTCTTTCCCTGGTTCAGCTGAATCGACCCTAATATTTTTATGATTCATCTATAGTTAAAGATAATTCAAGACCTCTGTTGTTTCAGTTTAAATCGACCAATGATTTATTCTGATTCATTTTTCAATAGGCTCTTTCTCTGTTTCAGTTTAATCGACCCTATGATTTTTCTGATTCATCTCCAGTTAAAGATATTTTAAAACCTCTGCTGGTTTAGTATAAATCGACCAATGATTTATTCTGATTCATTTTCTGATAGACACTTTCTTTGATTCAATTAAATCGTCCCTAAGATTTTTTTAATTCATATCTAGTTAAAGATAATTCAATACCTTTATTGGTTCAGTTTAAATCGACTAATGATTTATTCTGATTCGTTTTCCAGGAGACTCTTTCTCTGGTTCAGTTAAATTGATCCTAATAGTTTTCTAATTCATCTCCAATGAAAGATAATTCAAGACCACTGATGGTTCAATTTAAATCGACCAATGATTTATTCTGCTTCGATTTCCAATATACTCTTTTCCTGGTTCAGTTAAATCGACTCTAATATTTTTCTGATTCGTCTCCAGTTAAAGACAATTCAAGACATCTGATGGTTCAGTTTAAGTTAAATCGACCCTAAGATTTTTCTTATTCGTCTCCAGTTAAAGACAATTCAAGACCTCTGCTGGTTTGGTTTAAATCGACAAATGATTTATTATGATTCTTTTTCTGGTATACTCTTTCTCTGATTCAGCTAAATCGACCCTAAGATTTTTCTGATTCGTCTCCAATTAAAGATAATTAAAGTCATCTAATGGTTCAGTTTAAATCGACTAATGATTTATCCTGATTCATTTTCGGTATACTCTTTCTCTGGTTCAGATAAATCGACCCTAAGATTTTCCTGATACGTCCCCAGTTAAATATAATTCAAGACCTCTATTGGTTCAGTTTAAATCTAAAACTAATTTTTTCTGATTCGTTTTTTGGTAGACTCTTTCTCTAGATTAGTTAAATCGACCCTAAGATTTTTCTGATTCATCTCCAGTTAAATATGATTCAAAACCTCTACTGGGTTAGTATAAATTGACCAATGATTTGTTGTGATTTTTTTTTCTGGAGAACTCTTTCTCTGGTTCAGTTAAATCGACCCTAATATTTTTCAAATTCATCTCCAATTAAATATAATTCAAGACCTCTACTGGTTTAGTTTAAATTGACCAATAATTTATTCTGATTTGATTTCTGATATAATCTTTCCCTGGTTCAGCTGAATCGACCCTAATATTTTTATGATTCATCTATAGTTAAAGATAATTCCAGACCTATGTTGTTTCAGTTTAAATCGACCAATGATTTATTCTGATTCATTTTTCAGTAGGCTCTTTCTTTGTTTCAGTTTAATCGACCCTATGATTTTTCTGATTCATCTCCAGTTAAAGATATTTTAAAACCTCTGCTGGTTTAGTATAAATCGACCAATGATTTATTCTGATAGACGCTTTCTTTGGTTCAATTAAATCGTCCCTAAGATTTTTTTAATTCGTATCTAGTTAAATATAATTCAATACCTTTATTGGTTCAGTTTAAATCGACTAATGATTTATTCTGATTCGTTTTCCAGGAGACTCTTTCTCTGGTTCAGTTAAATTGATCCTAATAGTTTTCTGATTCATCTCCAATTAAAGATAATTCAAGACCACTGATGGTTCAATTTAAATCGACCAATGATTTATTCTGCTTCGATTTCCAATATACTCTTTTCCTGGTTCAGTAAAATTGACCCAAATATTTTTCTGATTCGTCTCCAATTAAAGATAATTCAAGACCTCTACTGGTTCAGTTTAAATCGACCTAGATTTATTCTGATTCAATTTCCGATATACTCTGTCCCTGGTTCAGTTAAATCGACCCTTATTTTTTCTGATTCATCTCCAGTTAAAGATAATTCAAGACCTTTGTTGGTTTAGTTTAAATCGACAAATGATTTATTCTGATTCGTTTTCTGGTAGACTCTTTCTATGGTTTAATTAAATCGACACTAAGATTTTTCTGATTCATCTGCAGTTAAATATAATTCAAGACCTCTATTGTTTCAGTTTAAATCGAAATATGATTTATTCTGATTCGTTTTCCAGTAGACTCTTTCTCTGGTTCAGTTAAATCGAACCTATGGTTTTTCTAATTTGCCTCCAATTAAAGATAATTAAAGACATCTAATGGTTCAGTTTAAATCGACCAATGATTTATCTTGATTCGTTTCCGGTATATTCTTTCTCTGGTTCAGTTAAATTGAACCTAAGATTTTTTTGATTCGTGTCCAGGTAAAGACAATTCAAGACCTTTACATGTTCAGTTTAAATCGACCAATGATTTATCCTGATTAATTTTTCGGTAGACTCTTTCTCTGGTTTAGTTAAATTAACCCTAAGATTTTTTTGATTCATCTCCAGTTAAAGATAATTCAAGACATCTAATGGTTCAGTTTAAATCAACCAATGATTTATCCTGATTCGTTTCTGGTATACTCTTTCTCTGGTTCAGCTAAATCGACCCTAAGATTTTTCTGATTCGTCTCCTATTATAGATAATTAAAGAAATCTAATGGTTCAGTTTAAATCGACCAATGATTTATTCTGATTCGTTTTCGGGTAGACTCTTTCTCTGGTTTAGTTAAATCAACCATAAGATTTTCCTGATACGTCCCTAGTTAAAGATAATTCAAGACCTCTATTGGTTAATTTTAAATCGAAAACTGATTTTTTCTGATTCGTTTTTTGGTAGACTCTTTCTCCAGATTAGTTAAATAGACCCAAAGATTTTTCTTGATTTGTCTCCAGTTAAAGATAATTCAAAACCTCTGCTGGTTTAGTATAAATTGACCAATGATTTATTTAGATTTTTTTTTCTGGTAGACTCTTTCTCTGGTTCAGTTAAATCGATCCTAAGATTTTTATGATTCATCTCTAGTTTAAGATAATTCAAGACCTCTGTTTTTTCAGTTTAAATCGACCAATGATTTATTTTGATTCATTTTTCGATAGGCTCTTTCTCTATTTCAGTTTAATCGACCTAATGATTTTTCTGATTAATCTCCATGTAAATATATTTCAAAACCTCTGCTGGTTTATTATAAATCGACCAATGATTTATTCTGATTCATTTTCTGATAGACTATTTCCCTAGTTCAATTAAATCATCCCTAAGATTTTCCGGATACGTCCCCAATTAAAGATAATTCAAGACCTCTGTTGGTTCAGTTTAAATCTACCACTGATTTTTTCTGATTCGTTTTTTGGCAAACTCTTTCTCTAGATTAGTTAAATCGACCCTAATATTTTTCTGATTCATCTCCAGTTAAAGCTAATTCAAAACCTATGCTAGTTTAGTTTAAATCGACCGATGATTTATTGTGATTTATTTTCTGGTATACTCTTTCTTTGGTTCAGTTAAATCGACCCTATGATTTTTATGATTCATCTCTAGTTAAAGATAATTCAAGACCTTTGTTGTTTCAGTTTAAATAGACCAATGATTTATTCTGATTCATTTTTCGATAGGCTCTTTCTCTGTTTAAGTTTAATCGACCCTAAGATTTTTCTTATTCATCTACAGTTAAAGATATTTCAAAACCTCTGCTGGTTTAGTATAAATCGACCAATTATTTATTCTGATTCATTTTCTGATAGACTCTTTCTCTGGTTTAATAAAATTGTGCCTAAGATTTTTTTAATTCGTCTCCAGTTAAAGATAATTCAAGACCTTTGTTGATTCAATTTAAATCGATCAATGATTTATTTTGATTTGTTTTGCGGTAGATTCTTTCTCTGGTTCAATTAAATCGACCCTAATAATTTTCTGATTCGTCTCCAATTAAAGATAATTCAGGATCTCTGTTGTTTCAGTTTAAATCGCAATATGATTTATTCTGATTCATTTTCTAGTAGACTCCTACTTTGGTTCAGTTAAATCGATCCTTAGATTTTTCTAATTTGTCTCAAGTTAAAGATAATTAAAGACATCTATTGGTTCAGTTGAAATCGACCAAAGATTTATCCTTATTCGTTTCCGGTATACTCTTTCTCTGGTTATGTTAAATTGAACCTAAGATTTTTCTGATTCGTCTCAAGTTTAAGACAATTCAAGACCTTTACAGGTTCAGTTTAAATCAACCAATGATTTATCCTGATTAATTTTTCGGTAGACTCTTTCTCTGGTTCAGTTAAATTAACCCTAATTTTTTTTTTGGATTCGTCTCCAGTTAAAGATAATTCAAGACCTCTGTTGGTTTAGTATAAATCGACCAATGATTTATTCTGATTCATTTTTTGATAGACTCTTTCTCTGGTTCAATTAAATCGTCCCTAGGATTTTTTTAATTCGTCTCCAGTTAAAGATAATTCAATACCTGTGTTGGTTCAGTTCTAATCGACCTATGATTTATTCTGATTCGTTTTCCAGTAGACTATTTCCCAGTTCAGTTAAATTGACCCTAATATTTTTCTGATTCATCTCCCAGTTCAGTTTAGGATTTACGATTTTTCTTATTCGAGTTACGATATACTCTTTCCCTGGTTTAGTTAATTCAAACCTAATATTTTTCTAATTCGTCTTTAGTTAAAGATAATTCAAGACATTTGATGGTTAAGTTTAAATTGACCAATGATTTATTCTGATTTGTATTTTGGTAGACTCTTTCTGTGGTTTAGTTAAATCGACCCTAATATTTTTCTGATTTGTCTCCAGTTAAAGATAATTCAAGACCTCTGTTGGTTTAGTTTAAATCGAAATATGATTTATTCTGATTCATTTTCTGGTAGACTCTTTCTCTAGTTTAGTTATATCGACACTATGATTTTTCTGATTCATCTCCGGTTAAAGATAATTCAAGACCTTTGTTGTTTCAGTTTAAATCAAAATATGATTTATTCTGATTTGTTTTCCGGTAGTCTGTTTCTCTAGTTCAGTTAAAATTGACCCTAAGATTTTACTGATTTGTCTCCAGTTAAAGATAATTACAGACATCTGCTGGTTCAGTTTAAATCCACCAATTATTTATCCTGATTCGTTTCCATTATACTCATTCTCTGGTTCAGTTAAATTGAACCTAAGATTTTTCTGATTTGTCTCCAGTTAAAGACAATTCAAGACCTTTACAGGTTCAGTTTAAATCGACCAATGATTTATCCTGATTAATTTTTAGGTAGACTCATTCTCTGGTTCAGTTAAATTAACCCTAAGATTTTTTTGTTATTCGTCTCTAGTTAAAATAATTCAAGACCTCTTCTGGTTCAGTTTAAATCGACCAATGATTTATTCTGATTCGTTTTCCGGTAGACACTTTCTCAGGTTCAATTAAATCGACCCTAAGATTTTCCAGATACGTCCCAAGTTAAAGATAATTCAAGACCTCTGTTGGTTCAGTTTAAATCTACCAATGATTTTTTATGATTCGTTTTTTGGTAGACTCTTTCTCTTGTTTAGTTAAACTGATCCTATGATTTTTTTGATTCATCTCCAGTTAAAGATGATTCAAAACCTCTGCTGGTTTATATAAATCGACCAATGATTTATTATAATTTTTTTTTCTAGTAGAATCTTTCTCTGGTTGAGTTAAATCGACCCTAAGATTTTTATGATTCATCTCTAGTTAAAGATAATTCAAGACCTTTTTGTTTCAGTTTAAATCGACCAATTATTTATTCTGATTCATTTTTCGATAAGCTCTTTCTCTATTTCAGTTTAATCGACCCTAATATTCTTATGATTCATCTCAAGTTAAAGATATTTTAAAACCTCTGTTGGTTTAGTATAAATCGACCAATGAATTATTATGATTCATTTTCTGATAGACTCTTTCTTTGGTTCAATTAAATCGTCCCTAAGATATTTTTAATTCGTATCCAGTTAAAGATATTTCAATACCTCTATTGGTTCAGTTAAAATTGACCAATGATTTATTCTATTTCGTTTTCTGGTAGATTCTTTCTCTGGTTGAGTTAAATCGACCCTAATATTTTTCTTATTCGTCTCCAATTAAAGATAATTCAAGACCACTGATGGTTCAGTTTAAATCGACCAATGATTTATTCTTATTAGATTTCCGATATTCTCTTTCCCTGGTTCAGTTAAATTAACCCTAATTTTTTTCTGATTCGTCTATAGTTAAAAATAATTCAAGACAATTGATGGTTCAGTTTAAATTGACAAATAATTTATTCTTATTTTTTTTTCGTAGATTCATTCTCTGGTTCAGTTAAATCGACCCTAATACTTTACTTATTCATCTCTAGTTAAAGATAATTCAAGACTTTTGTTGGTTTAGTTTAAATCGACAAATGATTTATTTGATTCTTTTTCTGGTAGACTCTTTCTTTGGTTCAGGTAAATCGACATTATGATTTTTCTAATTCATCTCCAGTTAAAGATAATTCAAGATCTCTGTTGTTTCAGTTTAAATCGAAATATGATTTATTCTGATTCGTTTTCTAGTAGACTCCTTCTCTGGTTCAGTTAAATCGACCCCAAGATTTTTCTAATTTGTCTCAAGTTTAAGATAATTAAAGAAATCTATTGGTTCAGTTTAAATCGACCAAAGATTTATCCTGATTCGTTTCCGGTATACTCTTTCTTTGGTTCAGTTAAATTGAACCTAAGATTTTTCTGATTCGTCTCAAGTTTAAGACAATTCATGACCTTTAGAGGTTCAGTTTAAATCGACCAATGATTTATCCTGATTAATTTTTCGGTAGACTCTTTCTCTGGTTCAGTTAAATTAACCCTAAATTTTTTTTTAGATTCGTCTCCAGTTAAAGATAATTCAAGACCTCTGTTGGTTCAGTTTAAATCGACCAATGATTTATTCGGATTTGTTTTCCGGTAGACTCTTTCTCTGGTTCAGTTAAATTGACCCTAATATTTTCCTGATACGTCCCCAGTTAAAGATAATTCAATACCTCTGTTGGTTCAGTTTAAATCGACCAATGATTTTTTCTGATTTGTTTTTTGGTAAACTCTTTCTCTAGTTTAGTATAATTCGACCAATGATTTAATGTGATATTTTTTCTGGTAGACTCTTTCTCTGGTTCAGTTTAATCGACCCTAAGATTTTTCTGATTCATCTGCAGTTAAAGATATTTTTAAATCTCTACTGGTTTAGTATAAATCGACCATTGATTTATTCTGATTCATTTTTTGATAGACTCTTTCTCTGGTTCAATTAAATCGTCCCTAAGATTTTTTTAATTCGTCTCCAGTTAAAGATAATTCAATACCTCTGTTGGTTCAGTTTTAATCGACCTATGATTTATTCTGATTCGTTTTCCGGTAGACTATTTCTCTAGTTCAGTTAAATCGACCCTAATATTTTTCTGATTCATCTCCAATTAAAGATAATTTAAGACCACTGATGGTTCAGCGACCAATGATTTATTCTGATTCGATTTACGATATACTCTTTCCCTAGTTTAGTTAATTTAAACCTAATATTTTTCTAATTTGTCTTTAATTAAAGATAATTCAAGACATTTGATGGTTAAGTTTAAATTGACCAATGATTTATTCTGATTTTTATTTTGGTAGACTCTTTCTGTGGTTCAGTTAAATCGACCCTAATATTTTTCTGATTTGTCTCCAGTTAAAGATAATTCAAGACCTCTGTTGGTTTAGTTTAAATCGAAATATGATTTATTCTGATTCCTTTTCTGGTAGACTCTTTCTCTAGTTTAGTTAAATCGACACTATGATTTTTCTGATTTATCTCCGGTTAAAGATAATTCAAGACCTTTGTTGTTTCAGTTTAAATCAAAATATGATTTATTCTGATTTGTTTTCCGGTAGTCTGTTTCTCTAGTTCAGTTAAAATTGACCCTAAGATTTTACTGATTTGTCTCCAGTTAAAGATAATTAAAGACATCTGCTGCTTCAGTTTAAATCCACCAATTATTTATCCTGATTCGTTTCCATTATACTCTTTCTCTGGTTCAGTTAAATTGAACCTAAGATTTTTCTGATTTGTCTCCAGTTAAAGACAATTCAAGACCTTTACAAGTTCAGTTTAAATCGACCAATGATTTATCCTGATTAATTTTTAGGTAGACTCATTCTCTGGTTCAGTTAAATTAACCCTATGATTTATTCTGATTCGATTTCCGATATACTCTTTCTCTGATTTGTCTCCAGTTAAAGACAAATCTAAACATCTGATGGTTCAGTTTAAGTTTAACAATGATTTATTTTGATTCGTTTTTTGGTAGACTCTTTCTCTGGTTCAGTTAAATCGACCCTAAGATTTTTCTGATTCGTCTTTAGTTAAAGATAATTCAAGACCTCTGCGGGTTTGGTTTAAATCGACAAATGATTGATTCTGATACTTTTTCTGGTATACTCTTCTTTGGTTCAACTAAATCGACCCTAAGATATTTCTGATTCATCTCCAGTTAAAGATAATTCAAGACCTTTGTTGTTTCAATTTAAATCGAAATATGATTTATTCTGATTAGTTTTCCGATAGACTATTTCTCTGGTTCAGTTAAATCGACCCTAATATTGTTCTGATTCGTCTCCATTTAAAGATAATTAAATACATTTGTTGGATCAGTTTAAATCGACCAATTATTTATCCTGATTCGTTTCCGGTATACTATTTCTCTGGTTCAGTTAAATTGAACCTAAGATTTTTCTGATTCGTCTCCATTTAAAAACAATTCAAGTCCTTTGCAGGTTCAGTTTAAATTGACCAATGACTTATCCTGATTAATTTTTCGGTAGACTCCTTCTCTGGTTCAGTTAAATTAACCCTAAGATTTTTTTGTTATTCGTCTCCAGTTAAAATAATTCAAGACCTCTTTTGGTTCAGTTTAAATCGACCAATGATTTATTTTGATTCGTTTTCCGGTAGACTATTTCTCAGGTTCAATTAAATCGACCCTAAGATTTTCCAGATACGTCCCAAGTTAAAGATAATTCAAGACCTCTATTGGTTCAGTTTAAATCTACCAATGATTTTTTCTGATTCGTTTTTTGGTAGACTCTTTCTCTAGTTTAGTTAAACTGATCCTAAGATTTTTCTGATTCATCTCCAGTTAAAGATGATTCAAAACCTCT
This sequence comes from Vicia faba, assembly GCA_948472305.1. Classification (NCBI taxonomy): domain Eukaryota; kingdom Viridiplantae; phylum Streptophyta; class Magnoliopsida; order Fabales; family Fabaceae; genus Vicia; species Vicia faba. The sequence goes on along the minus strand of OX451739.1, from coordinate 1,219,852,526 downwards.
GCTGGTTTATATAAATCGACCAATGATTTATAATAATTTTTTTTCTAGTAGAATCTTTCTCTGGTTGAGTTAAATCGACCCTAAGATTTTTATGATTCATCTCTAGTTAAAGATAATTCAAGACCTTTGTTGTTTCAGTTTAAATCGACCAATTATTTATTATGATTCATTTTTCGATAAGCTCTTTCTCTATTTCAGTTTAATCGACCCTAATATTTTTATGATTCATCTCCAGTTAAAGATATTTCAAAACCTCTGTTGGTTTAGTATAAATCGACCAATGAATTACTCTTATTCATTTTCTGATAGACTCTTTCTCTGGTTCAATTAAATCGTCCCTAAGATTTTTTTAATTCGCCTCCAAATAAAGATATTTTAATACCTCTATTGGTTCAGTTAAAATTGACCAATGATTTATTCTATTTCATTTTCTGGTAGATTCTTTCTCTGGTTCAGTTAAAACGACCCTAATTTTTTCTTATTTGTCTCCAATTAAAGATAATTCAAGAACACTGATGGTTCAGTTTAAATCGACTCATGATTTTTTCTGATTAGATTTCTGATATTCTCTTTCCCTAGTTAAGTTAAATCGACCCTAATATTTTTATGATTTGTCTCTAGTTAAAGACAAATCAAGACATCTGATGGTTCAGTTTAAGTTGACCAATGATTTATTCTGATTCATTTTTTGGTAGACTCATTCTCTGGTTCAGTTAAATCGACCCTAAGATTTTTCTGATTCGTCTCCAGTTAAAGATAATTCAAGACCTCTGCAGGTTTGGTTTAAATCGACAAATGATTTATTCTGATTCTTTTTCTGGTAGACTCTTTCTCTGGTTCAGCTAAATCGACCATAAGATTTTTCTTATTCATCTCCAGTTAAAGACAATTCATGACCTTGGTTGTTTCAGTTTAAATTGAAATATGATTTTTCTGATTTGTTTTCTGATAGACACTTTTTCTGGTTCAGTTAAATCGACCCTAAGATTTTTCTGTTTCGTCTCCAGTTAAAGACAATTCAAGACCTTTGCAGGTTCAGTTTAAATCGACCAATGATTTATCCTGATTAATTTTTCGGTAGACTCTTTCTCTCGTTCAGTTAAATCAAACATAAGATTTTTTACATTTGTCTCCAGTTAAAGATAATTCAAGACCTCTACTGGTTCAGTTTAAATCGACCAATGATTTATTCTGATTCATTTTCTGGTAGACTCTTTCTTTGGTTCAGTTAAATCGACCGTAAGATTTTGCTGATACATCCCAAGTTAAAGATAATTCAAGACCTCTATCGGTTCAGTTTAAATGGACCAATAATTTATTTTGATTCTATTTCCGATACACTCTTTCCATGGTTTAGTTAAATCGACCCTAATATTTTTCTGATTCGTCTCCAGTTAAAGATAATTCAAGACCTCTGCTGGTTTAGTTTAAATCGACCAATGATTTATTCTAATTTGTTTTCTGGTAGACTCTATCTCTGGTTCACTTAAATCATACATAATATTTTTCAGATTCGTCTCCAGTTAAAGATAATTCAAGACCTCTGCTATTTTAATTTAAATTGACCAATGATTTATTCTAATTCATTTTCCGATAGAGTCTTTTTCTGGTTCAGTTAAATCGACCCTAAGATTTTTCTGATTCGTCTCTAGTTAATCATAATTTAAGACATTTGTTGGTTCATTTTAAATCGACCAATGATTTATCCTGATTCATTTCCAATATACTCTTTCTCTGGTTCAGTTAAATTGACCCTAAGATTTTTCTAATTCATCTACAGTTAAAGACAATTCAAGACCTTTGCAGGTTCAGTTTAAATCGACCAATGATTTATCCTGATTCATTTTTCAGTAGACTCTTTCTCTGGTTAAGTTAAATTAACCCAAATATTTTTTTTGATTCGTCTCCAGTTAAAGATAATTCAAGACCTCTGTTGGTTCAGTTTAAGTCGACCAATGATTTATTTTGATTCGTTTTCTAGTAGACTCTTTCTCTGGTTCAGTTAAATCGACCCTAATATTTTTCTAATTTGTCTCCAATTAAAGATAATTCAAGACCTTAGCTTGTTCAGTTTAAATCGACCAATGATTTATTCTAATTCATTTTTTGGTAGACTCTTACTCTGGTTTAGTTAAATCGACCCTACGATTTTTCTGATTCGTCTCTAGTTAAAGATAATTAAAGACATTTGTTGGCTCAGTTTAAATCGACCAATGATTTATCCTAATTCATTTCCGTTATACTCTTTCTATGGTTAAGTTAAATTGAACCTAAGATTTTTCTGATTCGTCTCCAGTTAAAGGCAATTCAAGACATTTGCAGGTTCAGTTTAAATCGACCAATGATTTATCTTGATTAATTTTTCGGTAGACTCTTTCTCTGGATCAGTTAAATCAACCCTAAGATTTTTTTGATTCGTCTCCAGTTAAAATAATTCAAGACCTCTGTTGGTTCAGTTTAAATCGACCAATGATTTTTTCTGATTCGTTTTTTGGTAGACTCTTTCTCTTGTTTCATTTAAATTGAACCTAAGATTTTTCTGATTCATCTCCAGTTAAAGACAATTCAAGACCTTTACAGGTTCAGTTTAAATCGACCAATGATTTATCCTGATTAATTTTTCGGTAGACTCTTTCTCAGGTTCAGTTAAATCAACCCTAAGATTTTTTTTATCTGTCTCCAGTTAAAATAATTCAAGACCTCTATTGGTTCAGTTTAAATCGACAAATGATTTATTCTGATTCATTTTCCGGTAGACTCTTTCTCAGTTTCCATTAAATCGACCCTAAGATTTTCCAGATACGTCCCAAGTTAAAGATAATTCAAGACCTCTAATGGTTCAGTTTAAATCTACCAATGATTTTTTCTGATTCGTTTTTAGGTAGACTCTTTCTCTAGTTTAGTTAAACTGATCCTAATATTTTTCTGAATTATCTCCAGTTAAAGATAATTAAAGACCTCTGATGGTTCAGTTTAGATCGACCAATGATTTATTCTGATTCGATTTCCGATATACTCTTTCTCTAATTTGTCTCCAGTTAAAGACAAATCTAAACATCTGATGGTTCAGTTTAAGTTTACCAATGATTTATTTTGATTCGTTTTTTGGTAGACTCATTCTCTGGTTCAGTTAAATCGACCCTAAGATTTTTCTGATTCGTCTTTAGTTAAAGATAATTCAAGACCTCTGCGGGTTTGGTTTAAATCGACAAATGATTGATTCTGATTCTTTTTCTGGTATACTCTTCTCTGGTTCAACTAAATTGACCCTAAGATATTTCTGATTCATCTCCAGTTAAAGATAATTCAAGACCTTTGTTGTTTCAGTTTAAATCGAAATATGATTTATTCTGATTTGTTTTCTGATAGACTCTTTCTCTGGTTCAGTTAAATCGACCCTAATATTGTTCTGATTCGTCTCCAGTTAAAGATAATTAAATACATTTGTTGGATCAGTTTAAATCGACCAATTATTTATCCTGATTCGTTTCCGGTATACTATTTCTCTGGTTCAGTTAAATTGAACCTAAGATTTTTCTGATTCGTCTCCATTTAAAAACAATTCAAGACTTTGCAGGTTCAGTTTAAATTGACCAATGATTTATCCTGATTAATTTTTTGGTAGACTCTTTCTCTGGTTCAGTTAAATTAACCCTAATATTTTTTTGTTATTCGTCTCCAGTTAAAATAATTCAAGACCTCTTCTGGTTCAGTTTAAATCGACCAATGATTTATTCTGGTTCGTTTTTCGGTAGACTCTTTCTCAGGTTTAATTAAATCGACAATAAGATTTTCCAGATACATCCCAAGTTAAAGATAATTCAAGACCTCTGTTGGTTCAGTTTAAATCTACCAATGATTTTTTCTGATTCATTTTTTGGAAGACTCTTTCTCTAGTTTAGTTAAACTGATCCTAAGATTTTTCTGATTCATCTCCAGTTAAAGATGATTCAAAACCTCTGCTGGTTTATATAAATCGACCAATGATTTATAATAATTTTTTTTCTAGTAGAATCTTTCTCTGGTTGAGTTAAATCGACCCTAAGATTTTTATGATTCATCTCTAGTTAAAGATAATTCAAGACCTTTGTTGTTTCAATTTAAATCGACCAATTATTTATTCTGATTCATTTTTCGATAAGCTCTTTCTCTATTTCAGTTTAATCGACCCTAATATTTTTATGATTCATCTCCAGTTAAAGATATTTCAAAACCTCTGCTGGTTTAGTATAAATCGACCAATGAATTATTCTGATTCATTTTCTGATAGACTCGTTCTCTGGTTCAATTAAATCGTCCCTAAGATTTTTTTAATTCGTCTCCAGTTAAAGATATTTTAATACCTCTATTGGTTCAGTTAAAATTGACCAATGATTTATTCTATTTCATTTTCTGGTAGATTCTTTCTCTGGTTCAGTTAAATCGACCCTAATATTTTTCTAATTTGTCTCCAATTAAAGATAATTCAAGACCTTAGCTTGTTCAGTTTAAATCGACCAATGATTTATTCTAATTCATTTTTTGGTAGACTCTTACTCTGGTTTAGTTAAATCGACCCTACGATTTTTCTGATTCGTCTCTAGTTAAAGATAATTAAAGACATTTGTTGGCTCAGTTTAAATCGACCAATGATTTATCCTAATTCATTTCCGTTATACTCTTTCTATGGTTAAGTTAAATTGAACCTAAGATTTTTCTGATTCGTCTCCAGTTAAAGGCAATTCAAGACATTTGCAGGTTCAGTTTAAATCGACCAATGATTTATCTTGATTAATTTTTCGGTAGACTCTTTCTCTGGATCAGTTAAATCAACCCTAAGATTTTTTTGATTCGTCTCCAGTTAAAATAATTCAAGACCTCTGTTGGTTCAGTTTAAATCGACCAATGATTTTTTCTGATTCGTTTTTTGGTAGACTCTTTCTCTTGTTTCATTTAAATTGAACCTAAGATTTTTCTGATTCATCTCCAGTTAAAGACAATTCAAGACCTTTACAGGTTCAGTTTAAATCGACCAATGATTTATCCAGATTAATTTTTCAGTAGACTCTTTCTCAGGTTCAGTTAAATCAACCCTAAGATTTTTTTTATCTGTCTCCAGTTAAAATAATTCAAGACCTCTATTGGTTCAGTTTAAATCGACAAATGATTTATTCTGATTCATTTTCCGGTAGACTCTTTCTCAGTTTCCATTAAATCGACCCTAAGATTTTCCAGATACGTCCCAAGTTAAAGATAATTCAAGACCTCTAATGGTTCAGTTTAAATCTACCAATGATTTTTTCTGATTCGTTTTTAGGTAGACTCTTTCTCTAGTTTAGTTAAACTGATCCTAATATTTTTCTGAATTATCTCCAGTTAAAGATAATTAAAGACCTCTGATGGTTCAGTTTAGATCGACCAATGATTTATTCTGATTCGATTTCCGATATACTCTTTCTCTAATTTGTCTCCAGTTAAAGACAAATCTAAACATCTGATGGTTCAGTTTAAGTTTACCAAGGATTTATTTTGATTCGTTTTTTGGTAGACTCATTCTCTGGTTCAGTTAAATCGACCCTAAGATTTTTCTGATTCGTCTTTAGTTAAAGATAATTCAAGACCTCTGCGGGTTTGGTTTAAATCGACAAATGATTGATTCTGATTCTTTTTCTGGTATACTCTTCTCTGGTTCAACTAAATTGACCCTAAGATATTTCTGATTCATCTCCAGTTAAAGATAATTCAAGACCTTTGTTGTTTCAGTTTAAATCGAAATATGATTTATTCTGATTTGTTTTCTGATAGACTCTTTCTCTGGTTCAGTTAAATCGACCCTAATATTGTTCTGATTCGTCTCCAGTTAAAGATAATTAAATACATTTGTTGGATCAGTTTAAATCGACCAATTATTTATCCTGATTCGTTTCCGGTATACTATTTCTCTGGTTCAGTTAAATTGAACCTAAGATTTTTCTGATTCGTCTCCATTTAAAAACAATTCAAGACTTTGCAGGTTCAGTTTAAATTGACCAATGATTTATCCTGATTAATTTTTTGGTAGACTCTTTCTCTGGTTCAGTTAAATTAACCCTAATATTTTTTTGTTATTCGTCTCCAGTTAAAATAATTCAAGACCTCTTCTGGTTCAGTTAAAATCGACCAATGATTTATTCTGGTTCGTTTTTCGGTAGACTCTTTCTCAAGTTTAATTAAATCGACAATAAGATTTTCCAGATACATCCCAAGTTAAAGATAATTCAAGACCTCTGTTGGTTCAGTTTAAATCTACCAATGATTTTTTCTGATTCATTTTTTGGAAGACTCTTTCTCTAGTTTAGTTAAACTGATCCTAAGATTTTTCTGATTCATCTCCAGTTAAAGATGATTCAAAACCTCTGCTGGTTTATATAAATCGACCAATGATTTATAATAATTTTTTTTCTAGTAGAATCTTTCTCTGGTTGAGTTAAATCGACCCTAAGATTTTTATGATTCATCTCTAGTTAAAGATAATTCAAGACCTTTGTTGTTTCAGTTTAAATCGACCAATTATTTATTCTGATTCATTTTTCGATAAGCTCTTTCTCTATTTCAGTTTAATCGACCCTAATATTTTTATGATTCATCTCCAGTTAAAGATATTTCAAAACCTCTGCTGGTTTAGTATAAATCGACCAATGAATTATTCTGATTCATTTTCTGATAGACTCGTTCTCTGGTTCAATTAAATCGTCCCTAAGATTTTTTTAATTCGTCTCCAGTTAAAGATATTTTAATACCTCTATTGGTTCAGTTAAAATTGACCAATGATTTATTCTATTTCATTTTCTGGTAGATTCTTTCTCTGGTTCAGTTAAATCGACCCTAATATTTTTCTAATTTGTCTCCAATTAAAGATAATTCAAGACCTTAGCTTGTTCAGTTTAAATCGACCAATGATTTATTCTAATTCATTTTTTGGTAGACTCTTACTCTGGTTTAGTTAAATCGACCCTACGATTTTTCTGATTCGTCTCTAGTTAAAGATAATTAAAGACATTTGTTGGCTCAGTTTAAATCGACCAATGATTTATCCTAATTCATTTCCGTTATACTCTTTCTATGGTTAAGTTAAATTGAACCTAAGATTTTTCTGATTCGTCTCCAATTAAAGGCAATTCAAGACATTTGCAGGTTCAGTTTAAATCGACCAATGATTTATCTTGATTAATTTTTCGGTAGACTCTTTCTCTGGATCAGTTAAATCAACCCTAAGATTTTTTTGATTCGTCTCCAGTTAAAATAATTCAAGACCTCTGTTGGTTCAGTTTAAATCGACCAATGATTTTTTCTGATTCGTTTTTTGGTAGACTCTTTCTCTTGTTTCATTTAAATTGAACCTAAGATTTTTCTGATTCATCTCCAGTTAAAGACAATTCAAGACCTTTACAGGTTCAGTTTAAATCGACCAATGATTTATCCTGATTAATTTTTCGGTAGACTCTTTCTCAGGTTCAGTTAAATCAACCCTAAGATTTTTTTTATCTGTCTCCAGTTAAAATAATTCAAGACCTCTATTGGTTCAGTTTAAATCGACAAATGATTTATTCTGATTCATTTTCCGGTAGACTCTTTCTCAGTTTCCATTAAATCGACCCTAAGATTTTCCAGATACGTCCCAAGTTAAAGATAATTCAAGACCTCTAATGGTTCAGTTTAAATCTACCAATGATTTTTTCTGATTCGTTTTTAGGTAGACTCTTTCTCTAGTTTAGTTAAACTGATCCTAATATTTTTCTGAATTATCTCCAGTTAAAGATAATTAAAGACCTCTGATGGTTCAGTTTAGATCGACCAATGATTTATTCTGATTCGATTTCCGATATACTCTTTCTCTAATTTGTCTCCAGTTAAAGACAAATCTAAACATCTGATGGTTCAGTTTAAGTTTACCAATGATTTATTTTGATTCTTTTTTTGGTAGACTCATTCTCTGGTTCAGTTAAATCGACCCTAAGATTTTTCTGATTCGTCTTTAGTTAAAGATAATTCAAGACCTCTGCGGGTTTGGTTTAAATCGACAAATGATTGATTCTGATTCTTTTTCTGGTATACTCTTCTCTGGTTCAACTAAATTGACCCTAAGATATTTCTGATTCATCTCCAGTTAAAGATAATTCAAGACCTTTGTTGTTTCAGTTTAAATCGAAATATGATTTATTCTGATTTGTTTTCTGATAGACTCTTTCTCTGGTTCAGTTAAATCGACCCTAATATTGTTCTGATTCGTCTCCAGTTAAAGATAATTAAATACATTTGTTGGATCAGTTTAAATCGACCAATTATTTATCCTGATTCGTTTCCGGTATACTATTTCTCTGGTTCAGTTAAATTGAACCTAAGATTTTTCTGATTCGTCTCCATTTAAAAACAATTCAAGACTTTGCAGGTTCAGTTTAAATTGACCAATGATTTATCCTGATTAATTTTTTGGTAGACTCTTTCTCTGGTTCAGTTAAATTAACCCTAATATTTTTTTGTTATTCGTCTCCAGTTAAAATAATTCAAGACCTCTTCTGGTTCAGTTTAAATCGACCAATGATTTATTCTGGTTCGTTTTTCGGTAGACTCTTTCTCAGGTTTAATTAAATCGACAATAAGATTTTCCAGATACATCCCAAGTTAAAGATAATTCAAGACCTCTGTTGGTTCAGTTTAAATCTACCAATGATTTTTTCTGATTCATTTTTTGGAAGACTCTTTCTCTAGTTTAGTTAAACTGATCCTAAGATTTTTCTGATTCATCTCCAGTTAAAGATGATTCAAAACCTCTGCTGGTTTATATAAATCGACCAATGATTTATAATAATTTTTTTTCTAGTAGAATCTTTCTCTGGTTGAGTTAAATCGACCCTAAGATTTTTATGATTCATCTCTAGTTAAAGATAATTCAAGACCTTTGTTGTTTCAGTTTAAATCGACCAATTATTTATTCTGATTCATTTTTCGATAAGCTCTTTCTCTATTTCAGTTTAATCGACCCTAATATTTTTATGATTCATCTCCAGTTAAAGATATTTCAAAACCTCTGCTGGTTTAGTATAAATCGACCAATGAATTATTCTGATTCATTTTCTGATAGACTCGTTCTCTGGTTCAATTAAATCGTCCCTAAGATTTTTTTAATTCGTCTCCAGTTAAAGATATTTTAATACCTCTATTGGTTCAGTTAAAATTGACCAATGATTTATTCTATTTCATTTTCTGGTAGATTCTTTCTCTGGTTCAGTTAAATCGACCCTAATATTTTTCTTATTCGTCTCCAATTAAAGATAATTCAAGAACACTGATGGTTCAGTTTAAATCGACCAATGATTTATTCTGATTAGATTTCTAATATTCTCTTTCCCTGGTTCAGTTAAATCGACCCTAATATTTTTATGATTCGTCTCTAGTTAAAGACAAATCAAGACATCTGATGGTTCAGTTTAAGTTGACCAATGATTTATCCTGATTAGTTTTTTGGTAGACTCTTTCTCTGGTTCAGTTAAATCGACCCTAAGATTTTTCTGATTCGTCTCCAGTTAAAGATAATTCAAGACCTCTGCAGGTTTGGTTTAAATCGACAAATGATTTATTCTGATTCTTTTTCTGGTAGACTCTTTCTCTGGTTCAACTAAATTGACCATAAGATTTTTCTTATTCATCTCCAGTTAAAGATAATTCATGACCTTGGTTGTGTCAGTTTAAATTGAAATATGATTTATTGTGATTTGTTTTCTGATAGACTCTTTTTTTGGTTCAGTTAAATCGACCCTAAGATTTTTCTGATACGTCTCCAGTTAAAGACAATTCAAGACCTTTGCAGGTTCAGTTTAAATCGACCAATGATTTATCCTGATTAATTTTTCGGTAGACTCTTTCTCTCGTTCAGTTAAATCAAACCTAAGATTTTTTACATTTGTCTCCAGTTAAAGATGATTCAAGACCTCTGCTGGTTTAGTTTAAATCGACCAATGATTTATTCTGATTCATTTTATGGTAGACTCTTTCTCTAGTTCAGTTAAATCAAACCTAAGATTTTTTACATTCGTCTCCAGTTAAAGTTAATTCAAGACCTCTGCTGGTTCAGTTTAAATCGACCAATGATTTATTCTGATTCATTTTCTGGTAGACTATTTCTCTGGTTCAGTTAAATCGACCCTAAGATTTTCCTGATACATCCCAAGTTAAAGATAATTAAAGACCTCTGTCAGTTCAGTTTAAATCGACCAATGATTTATTTTGATTCTATTTCCGATATACTCTTTCCTTGGTTTAGTTAAATCGACCCTAATATTTTTCTTATTCGTCTCCAGTTAAAGACAATTCAAGACCTCTGTTGGTTTAGTTTAAATCGAACAATGATTTATTCTAATTGGTTTTCTGGTAGACTCTTTCTCTGGTTAACTTAAATCATACCTAATATTTTTCTGATTCGTCTCCAGTTAAAGATAATTCAAGACCTCTTCTATTTTAATTTAAATTGACCAATGATTTATTCTAATTCATTTTCCGATAGAGTCTTTTTCTTGTTCAGTTAAATCGACCCTAAGATTTTTCTGATTGGTCTCCAGTTAATGATAATTTAAGACATCTGTTGGTTCAGTTTAAATCGACCAATGATTTATCCTGATTCGTTTCCAGTATACTCTTTCTCTGGTTCAGTTAAATTGACCCTAAGAGTTTTCTGATTCATCTACAGTTAAAGACAATTCAAGACCTTTGCAGGTTCAGTTTAAATCGACCAATGATTTATCCTGATTCATTTTTCAGTAGACTCTTTCTCTGGATCAGTTAAATTAACCAAAATATTTTTTTTGATTCGTCTCCAGATAAAGATAATTCAAGACCTCTGTTGGTTCAGTTTAAGTCGACCAATGATTTATTCTGACTCGTTTTCCATTAGACTCTTTCTCTGGTTCAGTTAAATCGAACCTAATATTTTTCTAATTTGTCTCCAATTAAAGATAATTCAAGACCTTAGCTTGTTCAGTTTAAATCGACCAATGATTTATTCTAATTCATTTTCCGGTAGACTCTTACTCTAGTTTAGTTAAATCGACCCTACGATTTTACTGATTCGTCTGTAGTTAAAGATAATTAAAGACATTTGTTGGCTCAGTTTAAATCGACCAATGATTTATCCTGATTCGTTTCCGCTATACTCTTTCTATGGTTCAGTTAAATTGAACCTAAGATTTTTCTAATTCGTATCCAGTTAAAGGCAATTCAAGACATTTGTAGGTTCAGTTTAAATCGACTAATGATTTATCCTGATTAATTTTTCGGTAGACTCTTTCTCTGGATCAGTTAAATCAACCCTAAGATTTTTTTTGATTCGTCTCCAGTTAAAATAATTCAAGACCTCTGTTGGTTCAGTTTAAATCGAGCAATGATTTATTCTGATTCATTTTCCGGTAGACTCTTTCTATGGTTCAATTAAATCGACCTTAATATTTTACTTATTTGTCTCAAGTTAAAGATAATTTAAGACCTCTGTTGGTTCAGTTTAAATCGACCTATGATTTATCCTGTTTCATTTCCGGTATACTCTTTCTCTGGTTCAGTTAAATTGAACCTATGATTTTTCTGATTCATCTCCAGTTAAAGACAATTCAAGACCTTTACAGGTTCAGTTTAAATCGACCAATGATTTATCCTGATTAATTTTTCGGTAGACTCTTTCTCCGGTTCAGTTAAATCAACCCTAAGATTTTTTTTTGATTGGTCTCCAGTTAAAATAATTCAAGACCTCTGCTGGTTCAGTTTAAATCGACCAATGATTTATTCTGATTCATTTTCCGGTAGACTCTTTCTCAGGTTCAATTAAATCGACCTTAAGATTTTCCAGATACGCCCAAGTTAAAGATAATTCAAGACCTCTAATGGTTCAGTTTAAATCTACCAATGATTTTTTATGATTCGTTTTTTGGTAGACTCTTTCTCTAGTTTAGTTAAACCGATTCTAATATTTTTCTGATTTATCTCCAGTTAAAGATAATTCAAGAGCTCTGATGATTTAGTTTAGATCGACCAATGATTTATTCTGATTCGATTTCCGATATACTCTTTCTCTGATTTGTCTCCAGTTAAAGACAAATCAAAACATCTGATGGTTCAGTTTAAGTTGACCAATGATTTATTTTGATTCGTTTTTTGGTAGACTCTTTCTCAGGTTCAGTTAAATCGACCCTATGATTTTTCTGATTCGTCTCTAGTTAAAGATAATTCAAGACCTCTGCGGGTTTACTTTAAATCTACAAATGATTTATTCTAATTCTTTTTCTGGTATACTCTTCTCTGGTTCAGCTAAATCGACCCTAAGGTATTTCTAATTCATCTCCAGTTAAAGATAATTCAAGACCATTGTTGTTTCAGTTTAAATCGAAATATGATTTATTCTGATTTGTTTTCCGATAGACTATTTCTCTAGTTCAGTTAAATCGACCCTAATATTGTTCTGATTCGTCTCCAATTAAAGATAATTAAAGACATTTGTTGGATCAGTTTAAATCGACCAATTATTTATCCTGATTCGTTTCTGGTATACTCTTTCTCTGGTTCTGTTAAATTGAACCTAAGATTTTTCTGATTCGTCTCCATTTAAAGACAATTCAAGACCTTTGTAGGTTCAGTTTAAATTGACCAATGATTTATCCTGATTAATTTTTTGGTAGACTCTTCCTCTGGTTCAGTTAAATCAACCGTAAGATTTTTTTTGATTTGTCTCCAGTTAAAGATAATTCAAGACCTCTGCTGGTTCAATTTAAATCGACCAATGATTTATTCTGATTCGTTTTTCGGTAGACTCTTTCTCAGGTTCAGTTGAATCGACCCTAAGATTTTCCTGATACACCCCAAGTTAAAGGTAATTCAAGACCTCTGTTGGTTCAGTTTAAATCGACCAATGATTTATTTTGATTCGATTTTCGATATACTCTTTCCTTGGTTCAAGTAAATCGAACCTAATATTTTTCTGATTCGTCTCCAGTTAAAGACAATTCCAGACATCTGATGGTTCAGTTTAAGTTGACCAATGATTTATTCTAATTTGTTTTTTGGTAGACTCTTTCTCTGATTCAGTTAAATCGACCCTAAGATTTTTCAGATTTGTCTCCAGTTACGGATGATTAAAGACCTCTGTTTGTTTAGTTTAAATCGACCAATGATTTATTCTGATTTGTTTTCTGCTAGACTCTTTCTCTGGTTCACTTAAATCATACCTAATATTTTTCTGATTCTTCTCTAGTTAAATATAATTCAAGACCTCTGCTATTTTAATTTAAATTGACCAATGATTTATTCTAATTCATTTTCCAATAGAGTATTTTTCTGGTTCAGTTAAATCGACCCTAACATTTTTATGATTCGTCTCCAGTTAATGATAATTTAAGGAATTTGTTGGTTCAGTTTAAATCAACCAATGATTTATCCTGATTCATTTCCGGTATAATCTTTCTCTGGTTCAGTTAAATTGAACCTAAGATTTTTCTGATTTATCTCTAGTTAAAGACAATTCAATACCTTTGGAGGTTCACTTGAAATCAACTAATGATTTATCCTGATTCATTTTTTAGCAGACTCTTTCTCTGGTTCAGTTAAATCAACCCTAAGATTTTTTTTGATTCGTCACCAGTTAAAGATAATTCAAGACCTCTGTTAGTTCAGTTTAAGTAGATCTATGATTTATTCTGATTCGTTTTCCAGTAGACTCTTTCTCTGGTTCAGTTAAATCGACCCTAATATTTTTCTAATTTGTCTCCAATTAAAGACAATTCAAGACCTCTGGTCGTTCAGTTTAAATATACCAATGATTTATTTTAATTCATTTTCTGGTAGACTCTTTCTCTGGTTCAGTTAAATCGACCCTAATATTTTTCTTATTCATATCTAGTTAAAGATAAGTGAAGACATCTGATGGTTCAATTTAAATTGACTAATGATTTATTCTGATTCGTTTTTCTGGTAGACTCTTTCTCTTGTTCATTCAAATCGACCCTAAGATTTTTATGATTCATCTCCAGTTAAAGATGATTCAAGGCCTCTGCTGGTTTAGTTTAAATTGACAAATGATTTATTCTGATTAGTTTTCTAGTAGACTCTTTCTGTGGTTCAATTAAATCGACCCTAATATTTTTCTGATTCATCCCCAATTAATGATAATTCAAGACCTCTGTTGTTTCAGTTTAAATCGACCAATGATTTATTCTAATTCGTTTTCCGGTAGACACTTTCTCGGGTTTAGTTAAGTCGACCCTAACATTTTTCTGATTCATCTACAGTTAAAGATAATTAAAGACATCTGCTGGTTCAGTTTAAATTGCCCAATGATTTATTCTGATTAATTTTTTGGTAGACTCTTTCTCTGGTTCAGTTAAATCAACCCTAAGATTTTTTTACATTCGTCTCCAGTTAAAGATAATTCAAGACCTTTGCTGGTTTAGTTTAAATCGACCAATGATTTATTCTGATTCGTTTTTTGGTAGACACTTTCTCTGGTTTAGTTAAATCGACCCTAATATTTTCCTGATACGTCCCAAGTTAAATATAATTCAAGAACTCTGTTGGTTCAGTTTAAATCGACTAATTCAAGAACTCTGTTGGTTCATTTTCCTGATTTTTGGTAGACTATTTCTCTAGTTTAGTTCAATCGACCCTAAGATTTATCTGATTCATCTCCACTTAAAGATAATCCAAAACCTTTGCTGGTTTAGTATAAATCGACCAATGATTTAGTATGATTTTTTTTCTAGTAGAATATTTCTCGGGTTCAGTTAAATCGACCCTATGATTTTTATGATTCATCTCTAGTTAAAGATAATTCAAGACCTCTGTTGTTTCAGTTTAAATCGACCAATGATTTATTCTGATTCATTTTTCGATAGGCTCTTTCTCTGTTTCAATATAGTCGACCCTATGATTTTTCTGATTCTTCTCTAGTTAAAGATATTTCAAAACCTCTATTGGTTTAGTATAAATCGACCAATGTTTTATTCTGATTCATTTTCTAATAGACTCTTTCTTTGGTTCAATTAAATTGTCCCTGTTGTACCCCAAAATTTTCCCTCTCATATTTCTCAAAACATTTCAAGAAAGATCCTCAAGTTGCTCAAGGAAGTCCAAGGGTTAACCAGACAAGCTCTCTCCTAAGGCAGTCTACCTCAAATTAGGGTTTCATATTGCAACAAGACACTTGAGTCCAAGTGACCTAAAATGCTTACCATTGTCCTAATATGTTCTCAAGATCATCCATGTCATGTTTTAAGCCTTGCAGTGGAAGTTTTCTCAGTCAATTGCTCAAAGGCCTAAAAATCGACTATGCTAGGGCAAAAGTCAACTGTGGCCCCCATACAGTCAAACTTCAATATTTTTGGTCAACATCCTCATTTTAAAGTATTATTCATCATTTTATCAAGGGTTGATCATAATTCATCAAGGATTCCTTACAATTCATCAAGACCCAAAAGTTGCTAAATTAAGGTTTTGCAGGAAAAGTCAACTCAACTTTGACCAAGTGTAACATTCGCATACTTTATGATAAATGACGCATCCAAAGCTCATTTTGAATAGGATGAAATTCTCTACAATTCATCTTCAGCTCCCAAGTTCAAAATATGCACTCACAAGAAGTTATGAATTTGGACGTTATAGGTCATTTTGAAAAGTCAACAAAAACCCCTTTTTTGTCAAAGCTTCATACATGAACATGGAATACCAAATTGAGATGAGACCAAAAGGGTTGCTTATAGGACATCACAAGCTTTCTAAAAAGTCAAATAAAAACTTCAAATATTCAAAATTGAGGAAGTTATGCATTGGTGAAGTTGACCTTTTTGGCAAAATTGCCAAAAGTCAACTATGCCTCAAATTGCATTTTTTGCTAAATGGACCTAACTTTTTGCACTTGTTTTGAGTTGGTAATCCACGAGCGCTAGCTCTTCCCATTTGTCTTTATCTTATTTTTTCTATTTATTTTGATTTTTTTATTTCAATTAAATAATTTAAATCAAAACAAATCATGAAAAAATCCAAATCATTGAAACCTCGAGTTATTGTGCATATTTCAGGTCCTATATCCAGCTAAAAGGTGAAACAATTCGTGCAAGGCATAGGTGGGCACAAAAGATTGATTTTGGCCTATTTTTGAAAGATTTTCAAGTGAATCAAATCAAGATCAAAAGCAAAAATTGATAAAGATTGAGAGCATAATTTCAACCCTAATCGAATCCTTGGTATATTGTGAATATTTACTGACCTAAAACACAAGTTTTTGGACGCGCACAAGGCAGAACCAAACCTGAAAAAATCAAAGAAAAGTGGTAATCTGTTTTGCTACTTATAGACATTTTTAAGACCCTCTAGCCATCTCATTCGCTTCTTGGGATCATAAGCAAGCTGTACTAATCAAGAACAAGCACTTTCCAGTGCTAGAACTCACTGTAAGTCAGCCACGACCATGGCTTCTTCTTGAAATTGAATTTCATGATTCTGGCACTTATAGCATGAGATACTCACATATTATTTTTCTTTGAAGCATTTGCAAACTATCTATAACATTTAATTGTGTTTTTGTGCATTGTATCATAATTTTCCATTATTAGGGTTTGTAGCCTCGTTTTAGGGTCTTTGTGTACAGGTGAAATTGGCCCACAAGAAGGGCATCATAATGCTAAGCAGGTCAAGACGGTTTGATTCATGGCCTTACACTCCATTTATCATGCCCATGGGAGATTTTGAAACAAGCCAGGGTTGTAGTCGCAGACGTTGTTCGTAGGTAAAAGTCTTTACCTTTTACCAACGGAGAGAGGACAAGGACGACCTGTGTGGCACCATCGTATTAGTTCATTTGAATTCTGGCACATTTTTTTTATTTTTCCCCACTAACTCTCATTATTATATATTATCAATTGTTGTTATTCTATGTACAAGAAACGTGTCCAACGCAGTTGGTAGCAAGGCTATTGGAAAAGGTCACAGGACCTGGGTTCTAATCCTAGGTCCCCCCCTATATTTCACATTGTTTTTCTTTAAATGTTCAGGCGCGCACACAAGGCCAAAAGACCACCATGTGACCTCAGGATCCAACCATTGGATCTCTAGATGGCAAGATCTAAAGGCCATTAGATGAAGGAGCATCATAAACCATGGTCAACATGCAACAGGGAATCTGGGAAGTTAAACATGGACCTCTGATCTTGGGCCAAGAATTGCTAGCAACACACCCCTCCAATTGCTGTCCACAGGCCCATTTTTTATTTTTCTTTTCTTTTAATATTTTCCTTATGTAATTTATTTAATTATTTTTACTAAAATAAAATCAATTCTTTTTTTATTAAAAAACAATAAAATTAATTTTCATCCAATTAGATTTAGAATTTATTTTTTATACAAAAATTAGTTTAATTAGTTTATTTAATTTTAGGGTAACTTTAATTATTTTGTAAATAAATTAAAACAAGTTAGAAATTAAGGTTTAACTTAATTTAATTTCTATTTTCTTTTTTTCTTCAAAATAACCAAAAATACAAAAATAGGCCATGTAAATTATTTTCCTTAATTAATTTAATTACTAATTAGATTTATATTTATTAAAAACCTTATTCTTTTTTATTAAATAATCAAAAACGACCAAAAAATATTTTTTTCTTTCGATTAGGTTAGACGGGGTCAAAACCCTAGTTCTCTCTCGTTCTTGATTCGTCGCGTTTATTTATTTTTACCATATTGATGTAATTGCTCACAAGTTGTAATAGATTAATTAGGACTTTTACTTTCGTTTATCATTTTTTACAGGTTGTTGTTGGCTATGTAATTAATACCCAAAGCCTTGTAATAGCGTAGCCTTACTTTCCGCACATTAAATTCCGCAAAAGATTAACTGTTAGATGTATGAATAATAGGGGTGCATGACAAGAATGTATGTAAACTTTAAAACGGTTAGCGAACCCTAAATGTGCAAAGATAATAACTTGAAATTGAATCACTCGCACATGCGCACTCCTAGGGTATACTCCCACTTCGGTTGCCTTCAGTAAACGATCATTAAGTATAGGGTATTTTAATGGTCGCTCTTCTGTCTCAAAGATCAAAGTTGCCTCAGATATTGATCTTGAGACATTAGGGTTATTACAAAGACGTCCTAACATTGTTTTAGTGATCGTACGTCCCTTTTCGAATTGACCCTTAAAACTCCAACGACGGTGCTACCTACTCACCAATAGTAGGATAGCGCTGTCTAAAGGAAACAAACATTGAACAATTCTTTTTTCAATTAGGTAGATGCTAGTAGGTACTTGCTCAATACAAACAAATTCTTTCACACTTAAACTCTTTTCAAACAAAGTTTTCAAAAAACACTTTGTAACACTCTTGAAGACAGAAGCAAGGGTTAAATCGAAGTCAAACAAAAAACTCTTCAAATCACACAAA
This sequence comes from Vicia faba, assembly GCA_948472305.1. Taxonomy (NCBI): domain Eukaryota; kingdom Viridiplantae; phylum Streptophyta; class Magnoliopsida; order Fabales; family Fabaceae; genus Vicia; species Vicia faba. The sequence goes on along the minus strand of OX451739.1, from coordinate 1,219,834,097 downwards.
CACATAAGCATTTTTAAAAATGATGAGCAAGTACCTAAGAGCCCGTGGAAAACCACGAATATAAAGGGTGCTAATACCTTCCCTTTTATAATCTACCCCCCGTACTCAAAATCTCGAAAAATGAATGTTTCTTTGCTTTTTTCCTTTCTTGTTGGATAAAATAAAAGTTGGTGGCGACTCTTGCTTACCGCGAGATTTTGCAAACACAAACGCAAAACACAAACCAGCAATTTAAACAGTTCTGGTTCTGCCACCGTATCACAGAACTGGCGACTCTGCTGGGGACTTAATAAGTGGGGTATACCTTAGGATTAGTTCATATTGCTTCTATTGTTTGATTTGGTTGCTTTATTTTTGTGGTCTTTGTATTGGAGTTACTATAGATCCTAACTCGAATTTTGGGAATACATGTTAGGTAAGTAGCAATAAATTCTGAGGGAATTGTATGGCGTAGACCAATACGGTTGAAGCAGTAGCTATGTTGATGTGGCACATTAGTTGGTACAGGTGTCCCTTATGGAGAAACAAGGAGTATACGGGGCTGCTATATGGGTCTTTAAGCATCAACTGACCATATAACCTATAATTGACCAACTTGGCCATAGGAAGTAGTGAGATAGCCAACCTCGTTATAGAGCTGAGAACTGGTTGATACTCAATACTACACTCATTGAGACCATACTCTCGACATAGTTCCGGCCGCAAGAAAAGATTGCGTGAGCTGAAACCATAACCGATGGAGGATGGTCAGTGATATTGAGAACCTCTAGAACCCGATTACTATTATTAGGACAAGTTAAAACCAACTGAACTTCAAGAGGGTAGTTCCTAGACCCCATGCAAGCTTGAAACTTAAGGTGCTCTTGTGTGACTTTTTTGCCTTTACCATGTTTGTTACATGATATACCTGTTGTGTGTTTTATCATGACATCATGCATCATGACGTAGCATGCATACTTCATTGTAATAACCATTTCAAAGACCGAAGGGATTTATCTTTGTTCTGTTTTGCAGATTATGGCTTCCATGCGCAGAAATACCATTCGAGTCAACTTCATGCAAACACCTGCTCAACTCACAGATTTAGTCTCAAAGGTTCCCTATACTTCTTCATTCGTCATAAGAAATGGTCATCTCCTTAGCCTGGTAATTTTAAAGATGGATGAGCAGATGATGAGCGTGCTTTTCCAGTTCTTTGATCCGGTGCATCATTGTTTCACTTTCCAGGATTACCAGCTAGTTCCCACTTTGGAGAAGTTTTCTGACTTATTGGGCATATCCATCCTTGAGCAGACACCCTTCACAGGATTGGAGGAGGTTCCTAGACCTGAGGACATTGCTTCAGCCTTACATCTAAAAAGGGCTGATGTAGTATCTAACTGGGAGAAACAGTGCGGGGTTAAAGGCTTCTTGACTAAGTTTCTGATGGATCAAGCTCAACAGTTCTAGGATAACTTGGATTTTCAACCATTTGAAGACATCTTGGCTCTCCTCATCTACGACTTGGTTCTTTTCCCGAGTCTAGATTCCTTCATAGATGTGAATACAGTCAAGATCTTCTTGTCTCGTAATTCAGTGCCTATGCTTCTGGGTGATATTTTACATGCTATTTATACCCGTACTGTGCGAAGAAGAGGGACCCTCATGTGTTGCACGCCGCTTCTGGCGAGGTGGTTTATTTTGCACCTCCCCAAGTCTGTATTGAAGAATGAGGAAGGGTTAGGTTGGGCTTACAGAATCATGTCCCTTGCTCATACGGACATTCTTTGGAGTGCTAAGGATATGGAAAGAGTAGCTGTCATTGATCGATGTGGGGAATTCCATAATGTCCCATTGCTTGGAATTAGAGGGGAAATAACCTACAGTCCTTTCTTGGTTTTACGACAGTTTGGTCGCGCTCGGAGAGACGGTCCTCATGAGACTGCTTACAGATATTTCCTTTGACTACAAGGATGACGTTGATGAGCATTGCCGAAGGTTTATACGAGCCTGGGGCAGGGTGAACAGGTCTGACCCACACGAGCTAGGACCGAAGACTTCTCTCCCTATGCAACCTTATCTCCAGTGGGTTCGAGCCCATGCTCAAAAGCTGGGGATGCCTTATGATGTTGTTTTTCCAGTGGTTGTGGAGCATACTAATGAAGAAGGTGTTCCTTATACAGTCCTCTATCCCTATATGCCTACTGAACTTGGGGCATTGAAGAGATATTGGATCCATTTGAAGGAAGAAAGGGATACCTACAGGGAGAAGTATCATGAGAAGGAACGGAAGACCATGAAGCTCACGAGGCAGCTTGAGAATGAAAGGACAATCAATGATTATGTCAGCACAGAGGGAAAATGACCATGGGATTTCTGATGTCTTTTATTGTTTCTAGTTTAGATTTTCTTTTCAGTTATTTCTTTTGTAACGCCTTAAAGGCATTGTTAAACATTTTTACAATTTCATCTAATAAAGTTTGTTTGTTTCTTGTTTTACAAATTTGAATCTCCCAAAGTCTTTGAAATCATTTCATACGCATTCCATTACCATGCACCTCATCACCGGTACCGTTACATGTTTCTTATCTTCTTCGCTGTTTATTTCAGCATATAATGTCTTCTGAAATGCCTACCGATCAAGCCATCAAAGCTCTTCAACCACAAAATGCTCAATTCCAAGAGATGTTCTTGAACTCGGCCAAAGGATAACAGGATTTGAAGACTCTCATCCTGAAGGAGAAGAAGAAGAAGAAGAAGAAGAAGGAGGTGGTTCTGCTGAATATAGGTCACAAATTTGGGAATAGGTTGCGACAGGAAGCTGATCGGTCTCATTCATCTGGAGGATGAGAGAATTAAGAGGAAGGAAAGGGTCCTAGCCCTGTGGTCTCTGATAATGACACTAATTTTGATAATGAACAGTACCCTCCTGTTGTGGATAGGTATAAACAACTTCAAGACTAACTGAGTGTTATGGAGATTCAGAAGGTCCCGGGTTTAGACTTTGGAGATCTGGGGCGAGCATCAGGGGTGGTAATTCCTCACAAGTTTAAAGCTGCGGTATTTTCTAAGTACGATGGAGTATTTTGTCCAAATATCCATCTCCGCTCGTACGTCAGAAATATCCAACGTTACACTGTTGATAGGAATCTATGGGTGCATTTCATTAAAGATAGTCTGTCAGGGACTCAGCTTGAATGGTTTTATCAATTGGAAGGAGCTAATGTCCGCAACTGGGAAGACCTTGCTGCTGCTTTCTACAAGCAATACCAGTATAATACCGACCTTGCTCCCACTCGTACTCAGCTTTAGAGTATGTCCATGGGTGTAAGCGAAGGTTTTAAGGACTATGCTCAGAAGTAGAGTGATCTGGCTGGAAGAGTCCAACCCCCCCGGTCTGATAGGGAATTGGTTGATATGTTCTGGGGACCTTGTCTGGTCCATTTTTCAATCATCTAATCGGTAGTTCATCATTCGGGTTTACTGAATTGATTATGACTGGGGAGAGAGTAGAAGCTGGTATCTGAAGTGGCATGATATATAAAGGTGCTTCATCAAGTACAAAAAAGAAACCATTCAGGAAAGAAGCTAGTGCTGTTTACAGCTCAAGAAGCCAAGGCAGACCTAAACGCCGCCAAGAAGTGAATGTGGTAGTAATATCAAGACCTACAGTTGCCCCACAATGCAACAATCAGCAAAGAATGGAGAGGCCGCAGAGACAGTATACTCGTCATAATATGACCTTGTCATAAATTCTACCCCAATTGTTGAAGACAAACCTGGTAACTTTGAGGGAAGCCCCGAAGAATCCCAGCACCACATCTCCGCTGTATAATCCAAACGCCCACTGTACCTATCACTGTGATAGCCCGGGTCATGATACAAACAACTGTTGGGCTTTGAAAAATAAGGTGCAAGATTTGATTGAAGCTAAAGAGATTGAGTTTGACGCTCTAGAGAAACCCAACGTCATAACTGCTCCTATGCCCAAGCATGGTAATGGAGTAAATGATGTGGATGATGATTCATTTGTGACCTCCGTGGAAGATATTTATACTCCTTTGATGACCGTTAAGGAGAATGTATTGTTGTCCGGTTTATTTCCGGGATGTGGCGAAGGTTTCCATCTATGTTCCACCCTGCCTGCTGGTTTCTATTTACTGAAATCAGGTGTTCAGCGCCTGGTGGATAACAAAGAGATCTTGTTCGAGAAAACATTGATTCCATTGATTCTTGTTGAAGATATTTCCATCATAACCATTTCTTCCAATCCTTCTAAGGCTTCCTCGAGAAAGCCTGTTAGGATTACATCCGTTTCTGAGAGTTGCTCCATTGATCATTATTATTCCTGGTCTTATCCCATAAACTTCGGATAAGGCTGTCCCGTGGCACCATGGGGCCGATATGTATTATCATGGGATAAAACAAGACTTGAAGTTTGAAGAGGCTGATGCTGATGTCAGCAACATTATCGGGTCTAGCAAGGTCACCCGAAGTGGAAGACTTTTCTCTCCTAAGATTTCCCCTCTGACTGTTCAAAATCCTGTTGCCATTCCACCCACCAGTACGTCATCTACTGTTCTGATTCTTACTCCAGTTATCACCCCTATCGCTGATTCATCCAACACTCGGGGCAAAGAAATTACAGGTGAGCCTGCCCGAATGGAGGCGCCTAAGAAGATTACTTCAGAAACCTCTAAGCAGGAGATAGAGGAAATTTTGAAGATTATCAAGAAAAGTGACTACAACATAGTCGAACAGGTGGGGTACACCACGTCGAAGATCTCCATGTTGTCCTTATTGTTGTGCTCAGAAGCCCATGCAAAGGCTTTAATTGCTTTCCTTAAAACTGTGCATGTGCCACATGAAATTTCTGCTGATCAATTCAAACACTGTGTGGCTAGCTTAACCGCTGACAACGGGTTGGGTTTCTTCGATGCAGATCTGACTTCCAAGGGAAGAAATCACAATGATGATCTTCATTTCTCGATCGAGTTTAGGGGCACTACTTTGGCCCACGTACTGGTGGATACTGCGTCCTCATTAAATGTTTTACCCAAGAAAGCATTGGATCGGCTGGATTGTGAAGGGTTGGTTATGAAGTCAAGTAATATTATGGTTAGGGCCTTTGATGGGTCCAAAAAGATGGTGCACGGGGAGGTGGACATCCCTATTAAAGTTAGCTCTCAAACTTTTGCATCGACGTTCTATGTAATGGATAGCCGACCATCTTATTCTTGTTTGCTGCTTCGCCCTTAGATTCATAAGGCTGGGGCAGTGACTTCTACGCTCCATCAGATGTTGAAATATCCAGTAAAAGGGAAGATTGTTACGGTACAAGGTGAGGAGGGGTACATGGTAAGTCATCTTAATTCCTTTCGCTATGTGGAGATGGATGGAGATTTCATTGAAACCCCGTGTCAAATCTTTGTAGAGGTCCCCCAAACTCTGGCGTCGACTGAAGTTGCTGTTGAATAACCCCCAATGAAGATGGTTTCCTTCAAGGATGCCAGGGCTATTATTGAAAAAGGTGGGTGTGCAAATTGGGGCCAACTCCCTGACTTTGCACACAAGACTGATAAGTTTGGTTTCAGTTTTACTACAGAAGCTCAAAGGGCTGTTCGGCATGCGCGAATTGGAAGACCTCATTTGTGCATCAGTAATCCGGGAGTGAATGCTATTTAATATGATGAAGAAGAGTCAGATATCGACAGCTGGATTTACCCGACTACCGATGGTGGCTTGAACAATTGGACGGCAAAGGACTTCATGTCTGTTTCTTTTATTACACAGTAATAGACTTTTGTTTTGAGATTTGTAATAGACAATTTGAAACTTAACGGCCCGGTGCCTTGCCCGAGGCACCTTGGCCTTGTTTGTGGGGGCTTACTATTTGTCACTTTCATATATCATCAATAAAGCATTAGACGTTTTCTAGCATTACAAATGTTGCACTCCTTATTTTTCTTTTCTATCTTGCACTTTATCAAAAGGGAAATTTGTCTTACATGCACTCGCATATCATAATACAGGTCCACATCCACTCTGGATCCCATTGATAATGACTCTGCTACTGCCAGTTATGACTTCGAAAAATCGATCTACCAAGTTGAGGACAAAGGTGAGGATGATTGTGAAGTGCCTGGAGAGCTTGCTAGACTGTTACTTCAAGAAGAGAGGGCCATACAGCCTCATGAAGATCCAATGGAATTAGTGAATTTGGATACCGAGGAAGAAAAGAAATAGGTCAAGATAGGTGCAAAACTGGAGCCTAGTGTCAAGTAACGGTCGATACAGATGCTGCACGACTATGTTGAGATCTTCACTTGGTCTTATGAAGATATGCCTGGGTTGGATACAGACATTATGATTCACCGCCTGCCAACCAAAGAAGACTGTCCTCCGATAAAGCAGAAGGTTCCTCGTATGCGCCCCGAGATGTCTGAGAAAATCAAAGCGGAGGTTATGAAACAGTTTAATGCCGGTTTTCAAGCAATTACTTCTTACCTGTAGTGGGTTGCCAACATTGTTACGGTGTCGGAGATTAATGGTAAGGTACGAATGTGTGTGGACTATAGAGATCTGAACAGGGGGAGCCCCAAGGATGATTTCCCTCTGCCTCATATCGATGTTTTGGTCGACAACTCCGTACAACATAGGGTCTTCTCCTTTATGGATGGTTTTTCGGGTTACAATCAGATTAAGATGGCTCCTGAAGACATGGAGAAGACAACCTTCGTTACGCAGTGGGGCACCTTCTGTTACAATGTAATGCCTTTTGGGTTGAAGAATGTTGGGGTAACTAATCAGTGCGCCATGGTCGCTTTGTTCCATGACATGATTCAGCATGAGATTGAGGTTTACATTGATTAAATGATTGCAAGGTCCCAGACTGAAGAAGAAGATCTTGATCATCTTCAGAAATTGTTCAACAGGTTGAAGACGTACAAGTTGAGGTTAAACCCGAACAAGTGCACCTTCAGGGTGAAGTCCGGTAAGCTGCTAGGTTTCGTCGTTAGTGATAAAGGTATTCAGGTGGATCCTTCAAAGGAGAAGGCGATATTGGAGATGCCAGCTCCTCTAACAGAAAATGAAGCATGAGACTTTTTGGGACGTCTGAATTACATTGCCTGATTCATTTCACATCTGACTGCTACTTGTGAGCCAATCTTCAAGTTGTTGAAGAAATATCAAGTATTAAAGTGGAATGGTGAGTGTCAGGCCGCTTTAGAAAGGATTAAAGAATATCTCTAAGAGCCACCTATTCTGATGCATCCAGTTGAAGGGAGAACTTTAATCTTATAGTTGACAGTACTCGATAATTCAATGGGGTGCATGTTGGGGCAGCATGACGAGTCTTGTCGAAAAGAGCATGCTATTTACTAGCTTAGAAAAAAGTTTATCGACTACGAGACCCGATACTCGTTGCTCAAGAAAACTTGCTGAGCTTTGGCATGGGCTGCTCGCCGGCTGAGACAGTATATGCTGACTCACACTACCCTATTGATATCAAAGATGGACCCAATCAAGTATATATTCGAAAATCCTGCCTTGTCCGGAAGAATAACAAGATGGTAGATGATCTTAACTGAGTATGAAATCTAGTACACAACCCAAAAAGCAATGAAGGGAAGTGTGTTGGAAGATCGTTTGGCGCATCATGCTGTAGACGACTACCAATCCATGAATTTCGAGTTTCCGGATGAGAACATCATGTTGGTGACTAACTGTGAAGAACCTAGACCGGATGAAGGATCTGGGGAAGGATCCCGATTGTCTATGTACTTTGATGGAGCTTCAAACGCGTTGGGTAATGGCATTGGCGCTATGATTATATCTCCTGAAGACTGTCATACTATGTTCACCACCCGACTATGTTTTAACTGCACCGACAACATGGCGGAGTATAAAGAGTGTATTATGGGCCTTCGAGCAACTATTGACCTAAGGATTAAGTTCTTAAGAGTATTTGGAGATTCCGCTCTAGTGAGCAGTCAGATCAAAGGCGAGTGGGATACGAAACACCAAAATCTTATTCCTTACAAGGAGTATGTATTGACGTTGCTTCTACACTTCGAGGAGATAACCTTTGAACATTTCCCAAGAGAGGAGAATCAGTTAGCGGACACGCTAGCTACTATGTCTTCTATGTTCAAAGGTCAAGTGGTAAAATGAAGCTTCCCGGATTACTATTGAGAGGTTGGACGAACACGCACATTACTGTGACATTGAGACTGAAGAGGTAGAAGATAAACCCTGGTTTCACGAAGTAAAGAGATATCTTGAGGCTCAAGAGTATCCCAAGGGTGCATCTGTTAATGATAACAAGTATCTGAGGAGGTTCACTGCGAAGTTCTTCATTAGCAATGGTATCCTTTACAAGCGTAATCATGATTCGACCTTGTTGTGATATGTTGACATGAACGAGGCAGAAAGGATTAAGGCGGAGTTACATGAAGGTACTTTTGGAACTCATTCCAGTGGACGTACTATGGCGAAGAAAATCCTACGGGCGGGATATTATTGGTCTACTATGGAAGCCGATTGTTATCATCATTCTCGGACCTGTCATAAGTGACAAGTCTATGCTGATAAGGTGCACATACCTCCAGTTCCTCTAAATGTCTTGATAGCTCCTTGGCCTTTTGCAATGTGGGGCATCGATATGATTGGCGAGATCAGACCTACTGCATCCAACGGACATCGTTTCATTTTGGTGGCTATTTATTACTTTACAAAGTGGGTTGAAGCAGCTTCCTATGCGACAATAACCAAGAATGTCGTGGCGCGGTTTATCCAGCACAATTTGATTTGTCGATATGGTGTACCAGAGAGGATCCTTACTGACAATGGTACAAATCTCAACAATACGATAATCACCGAGCTCTGCAAACAGTTCAAGATACAACATCACAACTCTTCTCCCTACCGGCCGAAGATGAATTGGGTTGTCGAAGCGGCTAATAAGAACATCAAGAAGATTGTGTAGAAGATGACTGTGACATACAAAGACTTGCATAATATGTTACCATTCCCTCTTCATGGGTATCGCACCTCAGCACGAACATCAATAGGGGCAACACCCTACTCTCTTGTTTATAGTATGGAAGCGGTCTTACCCATTGAAGTCTAGATACCCTCTCTTCATATTATGAAGGATGCAAGTTTGAGCGAGGACGACTGGGTCCAGACCCGACTTGATCAGCTAAACATAATCGATGAAAAGAGACTTACCGCTATTTGTCAGGGTCAGACTTATCAAAAGCGTATGATCAAGGCATTTAACAAGAAAGTCAGACGACAAAAGTATCAAGTTGGGGATCTGGTGATCAAACGCATCATATTGCCGCAAAGTGTCCCAGGGGCAAATGGAACCCTACGTACAAAGGGCCATTTATGGTTAAGAATATTTTTTAAGGAGGAGCTATGATTCTAACCACCATGGATGGTGACGACCTTCCTCACCCCGTCAATGCAAACATAGTGAAAAAATACTACGCATAATCAAAGACCCTCTAGGTCGACTGGCCTAGGAAAAAATAAGGGCTTCCTGGCGAACCAAAAGGGTTCGGGCAAAAATAAGGGATGAAAATCAAAAAATTGTACACCCGGCAAGTCGAAAACCTGAAAAGGCGGCTTGGGAAAAAAAGGGTATCCCGGTGGACTGAAAACCCGAAAGGGCGGTCAAGGAAAAAATTAGGGATCAAAGCGTAACACTATGTCTCATTGGATCATCATGCAACTAGACTTTAGTATCGACTATCAAGCTCAGATGGCGCAGATCAATCTGATCTACCTTCAGCCAAGTAGCTAAGTGATGATACGCTCGGAGATATAAAGGCAATAGCAGAGTTGGAATCCAGTGGGATTGTTCACATATATGTTTTTCACAAATTGTATAATTCATCTTTCGACGGCGTTCTCTTTCTAGGACGTCACCCTCTTGTAAAAAATGCCTATTACAGGCCAACTTAAAAAAAATCAATACAATTCATTTTCACAAAGAAATGTCAAATTATTTTCCTTTCTCTGTTTTGTTTTGCAAGTACGTCCAATGGTTCATTTTTTATATATGCATTTGACAATAATTGCTGCTCATAAATATTTACATGCGAAACAAAAGACGATTACTCGTAATTTTAGATACAGGGGCAAACAAGAAATGTCTGAGCCTTACAGTTGCTCTATTCATCAGGTACAAGGATAGACCTTGCTGAAGAATATGACTAAAAATGCATACACTCCACGCAGAGTAGGAAGTACGAGAATACAATATTATCAACTCTCCCCAACTAATGTTCGCAATCGCGAGTGAGTCGGTAAGATTCTCCCCAAGTAAAGTTCATTTATCACCAACAATGGAAGACCATCCCCAGTGGGGTTTATTTCTTCCGCAAACAAAAAGCTTATCCCCGACAGAGTTCATCACTTCCAAAAATGGGAATTCATCCACAGCCGAGGTTATTTCTCCAAATCAGCGGACCTTCTAATAGAGTATCTCTTCCCCATAGAGTCAATTTCTCACCAGTTTATTCTCCAGCATAGTTATTCTCCCGCCAATTTACTCTCAATTCATCCTCGGTCGTTATCCCCAGTGAGCGAAACTCTTTATTCTCCAACAGCAGCCCGAGATTTATTTCCCCCAGCTAGAGAACATCATGAAAACATTACACATCCATACATCATGACATGCATATACGCACCATACAACACAGTCTCATTTATTTTGAGAGCATCATTGCTTGATACAAATCATGCATTACATACGGCTAACCCTTTACATTTTCAGGAAAAGATACAATCGAATTCTCACAATGTTCAAGCTATGAAGCTCGGGTACAACCGGATAATATCTTGATTACTCCATCATATTATGATGCTCGGAGAACGACCGGATAACAGTATCAGAATGCCACAAAGCCTGGAGTACGACTAGATAGTAGTATCTCTTAAAAGCAAGCTATGAAGCCCTAATTCGACCGATAATACCGATAATAGTTTAATCCCCAGCAAGTTCTTGTGAAGCCTGGATTACGACCAGATAGCTGTGCGAGACACCATGAAGCCTGGATTCGACCAGATAGTGCTATATCATAAACACAGGCCGTGAAGCCCGGAGTCGACCAGATAACATCTTAACAAGTTATTGTGAAGCATGTATTACGACCAGATAGCAATACAAGACCATGAAGCCTGGATTACGACTAGATAATGGTAGAAGATGTTGTGAAGCATGGGTTACGACCAAATAGCAGCCAAGAGTACTACGAAGCCTGGATTACGACCAGATAGTGGTATATCTTTAGTTTAGTGGATTACGCCCAATGATTTTTTCTGATTCTTTTTTTGGTAGACTCTTTCTCAAGTTTAGTTAAATCAACACTAAGATTTTTCTAATTCATCTTTAGTTAAAGATAATTCAAAACCTCTGCTGGTTTAGTATAAATCGACCAATGATTTATTATGATATTTTTTTTGGTGGACTCTTTCACTGGTTCAGTTAAATCGACCCTACGATTTTTATGATTCATCTCTAGTTAAAGATAATTTAAGACCTCTGTTGTTTCAGTTTAAATCGACCAATGATTTATTCTAATTCATTTTTCAATAGGCTCTTTCTCTGTTTCAGTTTAATCGACCCTAGGATTTTTCTGATTCATCTCCAATTAAAGATATTTCAAAACCTCTGCTGGTTTAGTATAAATCGACTAATGATTGACTCTGATTCATTTTCTGATAGACTCTTTCTCTGGTTCAATTAAATCGTCCTTAATATTTTTTTAATTCGTCTCCATTTAAGGATAATTCAAGACCTATGTTGGTTCGGTTTAAATCGACCAATGATTTATTCTGATTCGTTTTCCGGTAGACTCTTTCTCTGGTTCAGTTAAATCGACCCTAATATTTTTCGGATTCGTCTCTAATTAAAGATAATTCAAGACCTCTGATGCTTCAGTTTAAGTAGACCAATGATTTATTCTTATTCGATTTCCGATATACTTTTTCCCTGGTTCAGTTAAATCGACCCTAATATTTTTCTGATTCGTCTCCAGTTAAAGACAATTCAAGACATCTGATGGTTTAGTTTAATTTGACCAATGATTTATTTTGACTCATTTTTTGGTAGACTCTTTCTCTGGTTCAGTTAAATCGACCCTACGGTTTTTCTGATTTGTCTCCAATTAAAGATAATTCAAGATATCTACTGGTTTGGTTAAAATCGACAAATGATTTATTCTGATTTTTTTCTGGTAGACTCTTTCTCTGGTTCAGCTAAATCGACCCAAAGATTTTTCTGATTCATCTCTAGTTAAAGATAATTCAAGACCTTTGTTGTTTCAGTTTAATTCAAAATATGATTTATTCTGATTTGTTTTCCGATAGACTCTTTCTCTAGTTTAGTTAAATCGACCCTATGATTTTTATGGTTCTTCTAAAGTTAAAGATAACTAAAGACATTTGTTGGTTCAGTTTAAATCCACCAATGATTTATCCTGATTCGTTTTCGGTATACTCTTTCTCTGGTACAGTTAAATTGAACCTAAGATTTTTCAGATTCGTCTCCATTTAAAGACAATTCAAGAACTTTGCAGGTTTAGTTTAAATCTACCAATGATTTATCCTCATTAATTTTTTGGTAGACTCTTTCTCTTGTTCAGCTAAATCAACTATAAGATTTTTTTTTGATTCGTCTCCTGTTAAAGATAATTCAAGACCTCTGTTGGTTCAGTTTAAATTGAACAATGATTTATTTTGATTCAATTTCCAATATACTCTTTCCTTGGTTCAGTTAAATCGATCCTAATATTTTTCTGATTCGTCTCTAGTTAAAGATAATTCAAGACATTTGATGGTTCAGTTTAAAGTGACCAGTGATTTATTCTGATTCGTTTTTTGGTAGGCTGTTTCTCTAGTTTATTTAAATCGACCCTAAGATTTTACTGATTCGTCTCCAGTTAAACATAATTCAAGACCTCTGCTGGTTTAGTTTAAATCGACCAATGATTTATTCTGATTTGTTTTCTAGTAGACTCTTTCTATGGTTCACATAAATCGTACCTAATATTTTTATAATTCGCCTCCAGTTAAAAATAATTCAAGACCTCTGTTGTTTTAATTTAAATCGACCAATGATTTATTCTAATTCATTTTCCTATATAGTCTTTTTCTTGTTCAGTTAAATTGACCCTAATATTTTTCTGATTCGTCTCCAGTTAAAGACAATTCAAGACCTTTGCAGGTTCAGTTTAAATCGACCAAAGATTTACCTTGATTCATTTTTCAGTAGACTCTTTCTCTGGTTCAATTAAATCAATCCTAAGATTTTTTTTGATTCGTCTCCAGTTAAAGATTATTCAAGACCTCTGTTGGTTCAGTTTAAGTCGACCAATGATTTATTCTGATTTGTTTTCGAGTAGACTCTTTCTCTGGTTCAATTAAATCGACCCTAATATTTTTCTGATACGTCTCCAATTAAAGATAATTCAAGACCTCTATTGGCTAAGTTTAAATCGACTAATGATTTATTCTAATTCGTTTTCTGATAGACTCTTTCTCTGGTTCAGTTAAATCGACCCTAAGATTTTCCTAATTTGTCCCAAGTAAATAATAATTCAAGACCTCTATTGGTTCTGTTTAAATCGACCAATGATTTATTCCGATTCAATTTGCGATATACTCTTTTCCTAGTTAAAGATAATTCAAGACTTTTGATGGTTCAGTTTAAATGGACCAATGATTTATTCTGATTCATTTTTTGGTAGACTCTTTCTCTGGTTCAATTAAATAGACCCTAAGATTTTTATGATTCGTCTCTAGTAAAAGATAATTCAAGGCCTCTCCTGGTTTAGTTTAAATCGAAAAATGATTTATTTTGATTAGTTTTATGGTAGACTCTTTCTCTGGTTCAATTAAATCGACCCTAAGATTTTTCTGCTTCATCCCCAGTTAAATATAATTCAAGACCTCTGTTGTTTCAGTTTAAATTAACCAATAATTTATTTTAATTCATTTTCCAGTAGATTCTTTCTCGGGTTCAGTTAAATCGACCCTAAGATTTGTTTGATTCGTCTCCAGTTAAAGATAATTAAAGACATCTGATGTTTAGTTTAAATCGACCAGTGATTTATCCTGATTCGTTTCCTGATACATCCCCAGTTAAAGATTATTCAAGACCTCTGTTGGTTTAGTTTAAATTGACCAAAGATTTATTCTGATTCGATTTCCAATATACTCTTTCCTGGGTTTAGTTAAATAGACCCTAATATTTTTCTAATTCGTGTTTAGTTAAAGATAATTCAAGACATATGATGGTTCAGTTTAAATTGACCAATGGTTTATTCTGATTGGTTTTTTGGTAGACTCTTTCTCTAGTTTAGTTAAATCGACCCTAAGATTTTTCTGATTTGTCTCCAATTAAACATAATTCAAGACCACTGCTGGTTTACTTTAAATCGACCAATTATTTATTTTGATTTGTTTTCTGGTAGACTCTTTCTATGATTCAGTTAAGTCGACCCTAAGATTTTTATGATTCGTCTCTAGTTAAAGGTAATTCAAGACCTCTGTTGTTTCAGTTTAAATCAGCCAATGATATATTCTGATTCATTTTTCGGTAAACTCTTTCTCTGGTTCAGTTTAATCGACCCTAAGATTTTCTGATTCATCTCCAATTAAAGATGTTTCAAGACCTCTGCTAGTTTAGTATAAATCGACCAATGATTTATTCTGGTTCATTTTCTGATAGACTCTTTCTCTGGTTTAATTAAATCATACCTAATATTTTTCTAATTCGTCTCCAGTTAAAGATAATTCAAGACCTCTGTTATTTTAGTTTAAATCGACCAATGATTTATTCTGATTCATTTTCTGGTTCAGTTAAATCGACCCTAAGATTTTTCTGATTCATCCCCAGTTAAAGATAATTCAAGACCTCTGTTGTTTTAGTTTAAATCGACTAATGATTTATTCTAATTCATTTTCCGGTAGACTCTTTCTCAGGTTCAGTTAAATCGACCCTAAGATTTGTTTGATTCATCTTCAGTTAAAGATAATAAAAGACATCTGCTGGTTCAGTTTAAATCGACCAATGATTTATCCTAATTCGTTTCCGGTATACTCTTTCTCTTGTTCAGTTAAACCGAACCTAAGATTTTCCTGATACGTCCCAAGTTAAAGATTATTTAAGACCTCTGTTGGTTTAGTTTAAATCGACCAATGATTTATTCAGATTTGATTTCCAATATACTCTTTCCTGGGTTCAGTTAAATCGACCCTAATATTTTTCAAATTCGTGTTTAGTTAAAGATAATTCAAGACATCTGATGGTTCAGTTTAAATTGACCAATGGTTTATTCTGATTGGTTTTTTGGTAGACTCTTTCTCTAGTTTAGTTAAATCGACCATAAGATTTTTCTGATTTGTCTCCAATTAATCATAATTCAAGACCATTGCTGGTTTACTTTAAATCGACCAATGATTTATTCTGATTTTTTTTTGGTAGACTCTTTCTATGGTTCAGTTAAATCGACCCTAAGATTTTTATGATTCGTATCTAGTTAAAGGTAATTCAAGACCTCTGTTGTTTCAGTTTAAATCGGCCAATGATTTATTCTGATTCGTTTTTCGGTAAACTCTTTCTCTGGTTCAGTTTAATCGACCCTAAGATTTTTCTGATTCTTCTGCAGTTAAAGATGTTTCAAGACCTCTGCTGGTTTAGTATAAATTGACCAATGATTTATTCTGATTCATTTTCTAATATACTCTTTCTCTGGTTCAATTAAATCATACCTAATATTTTTCTAATTTGTCTCAAGTTAAAGATAATTCAAGACCTCTGTTATTTTAGTTTAAATCGACCAATGACTTATTCTGATTCATTTTCTGATAGATTCTTTTTCTGGTTCAGTTAAATCGACCCTAAGATTTTTCTGATTCATCCCCAGTTAAAGATAATTCAAGACCTCTGTTGTTTCAGTTTAAATCGACCAATGATTTATTCTAATTCATTTTCCGGTAGACTCTTTCTCAGGTTCAGTTAAATCGACCCTAAGAATTTTTTGATTCATCTCCAGTTATAGATAATTAAAGACATCTGCTGGTTCAATTTAAATCGACCAATGATTTATCCTGATTCGTTTCTGGTATACTATTTCTCTTGTTCAGTTAAATCAACCCTAAGATTTTCCTGATACATCCCCAAATAAAGATTATTCAAGACCTCTGTTGGTTTAGTTTAAATCGACCAAAGATTTATTCTGATTCGATTTCCAATATACTCTTTCCTGGGTTTAGTTAAATCGACCATAATATTTTTCTAATTCGTGTTTAGTTAAAGATAATTCAAGACATCTGATGGTTCAGTTTAAATTGACCAATGGTTTATTCTGATTGGTTTTTTGGTAGACTCTTTCTCTAGTTAAGTTAAATCGACCCTAAGATTTTTTCCGATTTGTCTCCAATTAAACATAATTCAAGACCACTGCTGGTTTACTTTACATCGACCAATGATTTATTCTGATTTGTTTTCTGGTAGACTCTTTCTATGGTTCAGTTAAATCGACCCTAAGATTTTTATGATTCGTCTCTAGTTAAAGATAATTCAAGACCTCTGTTGTTTCAGTTTAAATCGGCCAATGATTTATTTTGATTCGTTTTTCGGTAAACTCTTTCTCATGTTGAGTTTAATCGACCCTAAGATTTTTCTGATTCTTCTCCAGTTAAAGATGTTTCAAGACCTCTGCTGGTTTAGTATAAATCGACCAATGATTTATTCTGATTCATTTTCTAATAGACTCTTCCTCTGGTTCAATTAAATCATACCTAATATTTTTCTAATTTGTCTCAAGTTAAAGATAATTCAAGACCTCTGTTATTTTAGTTTAAATCGACCAATGATTTATTCTGATTCATTTTCTATTAGATTCTTTTTCTGGTTCAGTTAAATCGACGCTAAGATTTTTCTGATTCATCCCCAGATAAAGATAATTCAAGACCTCTGTTGTTTGAGTTTAAATCGACCAATGATTTATTCTAATTAATTTTCCGGTTGACTCTTTCTCGGGTTCAGTTAAATCGACCCTAAGATTTGTTCGATTCATCTCCAGTTAAAGATAATTAAAGACATCTGGTGGTTCAGTTTAAATTGACAAATTATTTATCCTGGTTCGTTTCCGGTATACTCTTTCTCTTGTTCAGTTAAATCGACCCTAAGATTTTCCTGATACGTCCCCAGTTAAAGATTTTTCAAGACGTCTCTTGGTTTAGTTTAAATCGACCAAAGATTTATTCTGATTCAATTTCCAATATACTCTTTCCTTGGTTCAGTTAGATCGACCCTAATATTTTTGTAATTCGTGTTTAGTTAAAGATAATTCAAGTTATCTGATGGTTCAGTTTAAACTGACCAATGGTTTATTCTGATTGGGTTTTTGGTAGACTCTTTCTCTAGTTTAGTTAAATCGACCCTAAGATTTTCCTAATTTGTCTCCAATTAAAAATAATTCAAGATCACCGCTGGTTTACTTTAAATCGACCAATGATTTATTCTGATTTTTTTTCTGGTAGACTCTTTCTATAGTTCAGTTCAATCGACCCTAAGATTTTTATAATTCGTCTCTAGTTAAAGGTAATTCAAGACCTCTGTTGTTTCAGTTTAAATCAGCCAATGATTTATTCTGATTTGTTTTTCGGTAAACTCTTTATCTGGTTCAGTTTAATAGACCCTAAGATTTTTCTGATTCATCTCCAGTTAAAGATGTTTCAAGACCTCTGCTGGTTCAGTATAAATCGACCAATGATTTATTCTGATTCATTTTCTGATAGACTCTTTCTCTGGTTCAATTAAATCATACCTAATATTTTTCTAATTCGTCTCTAGTTAAAGATAATTTAACGCCTCTGCTGGTTTAGTTTAATTCGACAAATGATTTATTCTAATTCATTTTTCGGTAAACTCTTTCTCTGGTTCAGTTAAATCGACCCTAAGATTTTTCTGATTCTTCTCCAGTTAAAGATGTTTCAAGACCTCTGCTGGTTTAGTATAAATTGATCAATGATTTATTCTGATTCATTTTCTAATAGACTCTTTCTCTTGTTCAATTAAATCATACCTAATATTTTTCTAAGTTGTCTCAAGTTAAAGATAATTCAAGACCTCTGTTATTTTAGTTTAAATCGACCAAAGATTTATTCTGATTCATTTTCTGATAGATTCTTTTTCTGGTTCAGTTAAATCGACCCTAAGATTTTTCTGATTCATCCCAAGTTAAAGATAATTCAAGACCTCTGTTGTTTCAGTTTAAATCGACCAATGATTTATTCTAATTCATTTTTCGGTAGACTCTTTCTCAGGCTCAGTTAAATCGACCCTAAGATTTGTTTGATTCATCTCCAGTTAAAGATAATTAAAGACATCTACTCGTTTAGTTTAAATCGACCAATGATTTATCCTGATTCATTTCTAGTATACTCTTTCTCTTGTTCAGTTAAATCGACCCTAAGATTTTCCTGATACGTCCCCAGTTAAAGATTATTCAAGACCTCTGTTGGTGTAGCTTAAATCGACCAAAGATTTATTCTGATTCGATTTCCAATATACTCTTTCATGGGTTCAGTTAAATCGACCATAATATTTTTCTAATCCGTGTTTAGTTAAAGATAATTCAAGACATCTGATGGTTTAGTTTAAATTGACCAATGGTTTATTCTTATTGGTTTTTTGGTAGAATCTTTCTCTAGTTTAGTTAAATCGACCCTAAGATTTTTTCCGATTTGTCTCCAATTAAACATAATTCAAGACCACTGCTGGTTTACTTTAAATCGACCAATGATTTATTCTGATTTGTTTTCTGGTAGACTCTTTCTATGGTTCAGTTCAATCAACCCTAAGATTTTTATGATTCGTGTCTAGTTAAAGGTAATTCAAGACCTCTGTTGTTTATGTTTAAATCGGCCAATGATTTATTCTGTTTCGTTTTTTGCTAAACTCTTTCTCTGGTTTAGTTAAATCGACCCTAAGATTTTTCTGATTCTTCTCCAGTTAGAGATGTTTCAAGACCTCTGCTGGTTTAGTATAAATTGACCAATGATTTATTCTAATTCATTTTCTAATACACTCTTTCTCTGGTTCAATTAAATCATACCTAATATTTTTCTAATTTGTCTCAAGTTAAAGATAATTCAAGACTTCTGTTATTTTAGTTTAAATCGACCAATGACTTATTCTGATTCATTTTCTGATAGATTCTTTTTCTGGTTCAGTTAAATCGACCCTAAGATTTTTCTGATTCATCCCCAGTTAAAGATAATTCAAGACCTCTTTTGTTTCAGTTTAAATCGACCAATGATTTATTCTAATTCATTTTCCGGTAGACTCTTTCTCAGGTTCAATTAAATCGACCCTAAGATTTGTTTGATTCATCTCCAGTTAAAGATAATTAAAGACATCTGTTGGTTCAGTTTAAATCGACCAATGATTTATCCTGATTCATTTCTGGTATACTCTTTCTCTTGTTCAGTTAAATCGACCCTAAGATTTTCCTGATACGTCCCCTGTTAAAGATTATTCAAGACCTCTGTTGGTTTAGTTTAAATCGACCAAAGATTTATTCTGATTCGATTTCCAATATACTATTTCCTTGGTTCAGTTAAATCGACCCTAATATTTTTGTAATTCGTGTTTAGTTAAAGATAATTCAAGACATCTGATGGTTCAGTTTAAATTGACCAATGGTTTATTCTTATTGGTTTTTTGGTAGAATCTTTCTCTAGTTTAGTTAAATCGACCCTAAGATTTTTTCCGATTTGTCTCCAATTAAACATAATTCAAGACCACTGCTGGTTTACTTTAAATCGACCAATGATTTATTTTGATTTGTTTTCTGGTAGACACTTTCTATGGTTCAGTTAAATTGACCCTAAGATTATTATGATTCGTCTCTAGTTAAAGGTAATTCAAGACCTCTGTTGTTTCAGTTTAAATCAACCAATGATTTATTCTGATTTGTTTTTCGGAAAACTCTTTCTCTGGTTTAGTTTAATAGACCCTAAGATTTTTCTGATTCATCTCCAGTTAAAGATGTTTCATGACCTCTGCTGGTTCAGTATAAATCGACCAATGATTTATTCTGAATAATTTTCTGATAGACTCTTTCTCTGGTTCAATTAAATCATACCTAATATTTTTCTAATTCGTCTCCAGTTAAAGATAATTCAACGCCTCTGCTGGTTTAGTTTAATTCGACAAATGATTTATTCTGATTCATTTTTTGGTAGACTCTTTCTTTGGTTCAGTTAAATCGACCCTAAGATTTTTCTGATTCATCTCAAGTTAAAGATAATTCAAGACCACTGTTGTTTCAGTTTAAATCAACCAATGATTTATTCTGATTCATTTTCCGGTAGACTCTTTCTCGGGTTCAGTTAAATCAACCCTAAGATCTTTCTGATTCATCTCCAGTTAAAGATAATTAAAGACATCTGCTAGTTCAATTTAAATTGACCAATGATTTATCCTGTTTCGTTTTTGGTATACTCTTTCTTTGGTTCAGTTAAATTGAACCTAAGATTTTTCTGATTCGTCTCCAGTTAAAGACAATTCAAGAGCTTTGCAGGTTCAATTTAAATCGACCAATGATTTGTCCTGATTAATTTTACGGTAGACTCTTTCTGTGGTTAAGTTAAATTAACCATAAGATTTTTTTTTGATTCGTCTCAAGTTAAAGATAATTCAAGACCTCTACTGGTTCAGTTTAAATCGACCAATGATTTATTTTGATTTGTTTTTCTGTAGACTCTTTCTCTGGATCAGTTAAATCAACCCTAAAATTTTCCTGATACGTCCCTAGTTAAAGATAATTCAAGACCTCTGTTGGTTCAGTTTAAACCGATCAATGATTTATTCTGATTCATTTCCCAATATACTCTTTCCTTGGTTCAGTTCAATCGACCCTAATATTTTTTTGATTCATCTCAAGTTAAAGATAATTCAAGACATCTGATGCTTCAGTTTAAATTGACCAATGATTTATTCTGCTTCGTTTTTTGGTAGAATCTTTCTCTAGTTTAGTTAAATCGACCCTAAGATTTTTTTGATTCCTCTCCAGTTAAACATAATTCAAGACCTCTGCTGGTTTAATTTAAATCGACAAATGATTTATTCTGATTTGTTTTCTGGTAGACTCTTTCTCTGGTTCAGTTAAATCGACCCTGAGATATTTATGATTCGTCTCTAGTTAAAGATAATTCAAGACCTCTGTTGTTTTAGTTTAAATCGGCAATGATTTATTCTGATTCGTTTTGTGGTAAACGATATCTCTAGTTCAGTTTAATCGACCCTAAGATTATTCTGATTCATCTCCAATTAAAGATGTTTCAAGACCTCTGCTATTTTAGTTTAAATCGACCAATGATTTATTCTCATTCATTTTCTGATAGACTCTTTCTCTTGTTCCATTAAATCGTACCCAATATTTTTCTGATTTCAACTCCAGTTAAAGATAATTCAAGACCTCTGCTATTTTAGTTTAAATCGACCAATGATTTATTCTGATTCATTTTATGATAGAGTCTTTTTCTAGTTCAGTTAAATCGACCCTAAGATTTTTCTGATTTGTCTCCAGTTAATGATAATTAAAGACATCTGCTGGTTTAGGTTAAATCGACCAATGATTTATCCTGATTCATTTCCGGTATACTCTTTCTCTTGTTCAGTTAAATTGACCCTAATATTTTTCTGATTCGTCTCCAGTTAAAGACAATTCAAGACATCCGATAGTTCAGTTTAAATTTACCAATGATTTATTCTGATTCGTTTTCTGGTAGACTCTTTCTCTGGTTCAGTTAAATGGACCCTATGATTTTTCTGATTCATCTCAAATTAATGATAATTCAAGACCTCTATTAGTTCAGTTTAAATCGACCAGTGATTTATTCTAATTCGTTTTCCGGTAGACTCTTTCTTTGGTTCAGTGAAATCGACCCTAATATTTTCCTGATTCATCTCCAGCTAAAGATAATTCACGAACTTTGTTGTTTCTGTTAAAATTGAGAAATGATTTATTCTGATTCATCTTTCGTTAGACTCTTTCTCGGGTTTAGTTAAATCGACCCTAAGATTTTTCTGATTCGTCTCCAGTTAAAGATAATTAAAGACATTCGCTGGTTTATTTTAAATCGACCAATGATTTATCCTGATTCGTTTTCGGTATACTCTTTCTCTGGTTCAGTTAAATTGAACCTAATATTTTTCGTATTCGTCTCCAATTAAAGACAATTCAAGAACTTTGCAGGTTTAGTTTAAATCGACCAATGATTTATCCTGATTTATTTTTCGGTAGACTCTTTCTCTTGTTCAGTTAAATCAATACTAAGATTTTTTTTTATTCGTCTCCAGTTAAAGATGATTCAAGACCTCTGCTGGTTAAGTTTTAATCGAGAAATGATTTATTCTGATTTGTTATCCCGTAGACTCTTTTCCTGGTTCAGTTAAATCGACCCTATGATTTTCCTGATACGTCCCCAATTAAAGATAATTCAAAACCTCTGTTGGTTCAGTTTAAATCGACTAATGATTTATTCTGATTCGATTTCCGATATACTCTTTCCCTGGTTCAGTTAAATCGACCCTAATATTTTTCTGATTCGTCTCCAGTTAAAGATAATTCAAGACATCTGATGGTTCAGTTTAAATTGACCAATGATTTATTCTGATTTGTTTTTTTGTAGACTCTTTATCTGGTTCATTTAAATCGACCCTAAGTTTTTTCTGATTCGTCTGTAGTTTAAGATAATTCAAGACCTCTGCTGGATTAGTTTAAATCGACCAACGACTTATTCTGATTCATTTTCTGGTGGACTCTTTCTCTGGTTCAGTTAAATCACCCCTAAGATTTTTATGATTCGTCTCCAGTTAAAGGTAATTAAAGACATCTGCTAGTTCAAGTAAAATTCGACCAATGATTTATCATGTTTCGTTTCCGTTGTACTCTTTCTATGGTTTAGTTAAATAGACCCTAAGATTTTTCTGATTCGTCTCTAGTTAAAGACAATTCAAGAACTTTGCAGGTTCAGTTTAAATTTACCAATGATTTATCCTTATTCATTTTTCGGTAGAATCTTTCACTGGTTCAGTTAAACCAACACTATGATTTTTTTGCTTCGTCTCCAGTAAAAGATAATTCATGACCTCTGTTGTTTCAGTTTAAATTGAGCAATGATTTATTCTGATTCGTATTCCAGTAGACTCTTTCTCGGGTTAAGTTAAATCGACCCTAATATTTTTCTAATTCGTCTTCAAATTAAAGATAATTCAAGACATTTGCTGGTTCATTTTAAATCGACCAATGATTTATCCTGATTCGTTTCCGGTATACTCTTTCTCTGGTTCAGTTAAATTGAACCTAAGATTTTTCTGATTCGTCTCCAATTAAAGACAATTCAAGAACTTTGAAGGTTTAGTTTAAATCGACCAATGATTTATCCTAATTCATTTTTCGGTAAAATCTTTCACTGGTTCAGTTAAATCAACACTAAGATTTTTTTGATTCGTCTCAAGTTAAAGATAATTCAAGACCTCTGTTGGTTCAGTTTAAGTAGACCAATGATTTATTCTGATTCGTTTTCTAGTAGACTCTTTCTCTGGTTCAGTTAAATCGACCCTAATATTTTTCTGATTCGTTGCCAATTAAAGATAATTCAAGACCTCTATTGGATCAGTTTAAATAGACCAATGATTTATTCTAATTCGTTTTCCGGTAGACTCTTTCTCTGGTTCGGTTTAATCGACCCTAAGATTTTCCTGATTCGTCACCAGTTAATGATTTTTCAAGACCTCTATTGGATCAGTTTAAATCGACCAATGATTTCTTCTAATTCGTTTTCCGGTAGACTCTTTCTCTGGTTCGGTTAAATCGACCCTAAGATTTTCCTGATTCGTCACCAGTTAAAGATAATTCAAAACCTCTGCTGGTTCAGTTTCAATCGACCAATGATTTATTCTGATTCGATTTTGGATATACTATTTTCCTGGTTCAGTTAAATTGACCCTAATATTTTTCTGATTCGTCTCTAGTTAAAGATAATTCAAGACATCTGATGGTGCAGTTTAAATTGACCAATGATTTATTCTGATTCATTTTTTTGGTAGACTCTTTATCTGGTTAATTTAAATCGACCCTATGTTTTTTCTGATTCTTCTGTAGTTAAAGATAATTCAAGACCTCTGCTGGTTTAGTTTAAATCGACCAACGACTTATTCTGATTCATTTTCTGGTGGACTCTTTCTCTGGTTCAGTTAAATCACCCCTACGATTTTTATGATTCGTCTCCAGTTATAGGTAATTAAAGACATCTGCTAGTTCAGTTAAAATTCGACTAATGATTTATCCTGTTTCGTTTCCATTGTACTCTATCTCTGGTTTAGTTAAATAGACCCTAAGATTTTTCTGATTCGTCTTTAGTTAAAGCAATTCAAGACCTTTGCAGGTTCAGTTTAAATTTACCAATGATTTATCCTTATTCCTTTTTGGGTAGAATCTTTCACTGGTGCAGTTAAATCAACACTAAGATTTTTTTGATTCGTCTCCAGTTAAAGATAATTCAAGACCTCTATTGGTTCAGTTTAAGTAGACAAATGATTTATTCTGATTCGTTTTCCAGTAGACTCTTTCTCTGGTTCAGTTAAATCGACAATAATATTTTGCTGATTCGTCTCCAAATTAAGATAATTCAAGACCTCTATTGGATCAGTTTAAATCGACCAATGATTTATTCTGATTCATTTTCTATTAGATTCTTTTTCTGGTTCAGTTAAATCGACCCTAAGATTTTTCTGATTCATTCCCAGATAAAGATAATTCAGGACCTCTGTTGTTTGAGTTTAAATCGACCAATGATTTATTCTAATTCATTTTCCGGTTGACTCTTTCTCGGGTTCAGTTAAATCGACCCTAAGATTTGTTCGATTCATCTCCAGTTAATGATAATTAAAGACACCTGGTGGTTCAGTTTAAATCGACAAATTATTTATCCTGGTTCGTTTCCGGTATACTCTTTCTCTTGTTCAGTTAAATCGACCCTAAGATTTTCCTGATACGTCCCCAGTTAAAGATTTTTCAAGACGTCTCTTGGTTTAGTTTAAATCGACCAAAGATTTATTCTGATTCAATTTCCAATATACTCTTTCCTTGGTTCAGTTAGATCGACCCTAATATTTTTGTAATTTGTGTTTAGTTAAGGATAATTCAAGTTATCTGATGGTTCAGTTTAAACTGACCAATGGTTTATTCTGATTGGGTTTTTGGTAGACTCTCTCTCTAGTTTAGTTAAATCGACCCTAAGATTTTCCTAATTTGTCTCCAATTAAAAATAATTCAAGATCACCGCTGGTTTACTTTAAATCGACCAATGATTTATTCTGATTTTTTTTCTGGTAGACTCTTTCTATAGTTCAGTTCGATCGACCCTAAGATTTTTATAATTCGTCTCTAGTTAAAGGTAATTCAAGACCTCTGTTGTTTCAGTTTAAATCAGCCAATGATTTATTCTGATTTGTTTTTCGGTAAACTCTTTCTCTGGTTCAGTTTAATAGACCCTAAGATTTTTCTGATTCATCTCCAGTTAAAGATGTTTCAAGACCTCTGCTGGTTCAGTATAAATCGACCAATGATTTATTCTGATTCATTTTCTGATAGACTCTTTCTCTGGTTCAATTAAATCATACCTAATATTTTTCTAATTCGTCTCTAGTTAAAGATAATTCAACGCCTCTGCTGGTTTAGTTTAATTCGACAAATGATTTATTCTAATTCATTTTTCGGTAAACTCTTTCTCTGGTTCAGTTAAATCGACCCTAAGATTTTTCTGATTCTTCTCCAGTTAAAGATGTTTCAAGACCTCTGCTGGTTTAGTATAAATTGAGCAATGATTTATTCTGATTCATTTTCTAATAGACTCTTTCTCTGGTTCAATTAAATCATACCTAATATTTTTGTAAGTTGTCTCAAGTTAAAGATAATTCAAGACCTCTGTTATTTTAGTTTAAATCGACCAATGATTTATTCTGATTCATTTTCTGATAGATTCTTTTTCTGGTTCAGTTAAATCGACCCTAATATTTTTCTGATTCATCCCAAGTTAAAGATAATTCAAGACCTCTGTTGTTCCAGTTTAAATCGACCAATGATTTATTCTAATTCATTTTTCGGTAGACTCTTTCTCAGGCCCAGTTAAATCGACCCTAAGATTTGTTTGATTCATCTCCAGTTAAAGATAATTAAAGACATCTACTCGTTTAGTTTAAATCGACCAATGATTTATCCTGATTCATTTCTAGTATACTCTTTCTCTTGTTCAGTTAAATCGACCCTAAGATTTTCCTGATACGTCCCCAGTTAAAGATTATTCAAGACCTCTGTTGGTTTAGTTTAAATCGACCAAAGATTTATTCTGATTCGATTTCCAATATACTCTTTCATGGGTTCAGTTAAATCGACCATAATATTTTTCTAATTCGTGTTTAGTTAAAGATAATTCAAGACATCTGATGGTTTAGTTTAAATTGACCAATGGTTTATTCTTATTGGTTTTTTGGTAGAATCTTTCTCTAGTTTAGTTAAATCGACCCTAAGATTTTTTCCGATTTGTCTCCAATTAAACATAATTCAAGACCACTGCTGGTTTACTTTAAATCGACCAATGATTTATTCTGATTTGTTTTCTGGTAGACTCTTTCTATGGTTCAGTTAAATCGACCCTAAGATTTTTATGATTCGTCTCTAGTTAAAGGTAATTCAAGACCTCTGTTGTTTATGTTTAAATCGGCCAATGATTTATTCTGTTTCGTTTTTCGCTAAACTCTTTCTCTGGTTCAGTTAAATCGACCCTAAGATTTTTCTGATTCTTCTCCAGTTAGAGATGTTTCAAGACCTCTGCTGGTTTAGTATAAATTGACCAATGATTTATTCTGATTCATTTTCTAATACACTCTTTCTCTGGTTCAATTAAATCATACCTAATATTTTTCTAATTTGTCTCAAGTTAAAGATAATTCAAGACCTCTGTTATTTTAGTTTAAATCGACCAATGACTTATTCTGATTCATTTTCTGATAGATTCTTTTTCTGGTTCAGTTAAATCGACCCTAAGATTTGTTTGATTCATCTCCAGTTAAAGATAATTAAAGACATCTGCTGGTTCAGTTTAAATCGACCAATGATTTATCCTGATTCATTTCTGGTATACTCTTTCTCTTGTTCAGTTAAATCGACCCTAAGATTTTCCTGATACGTCCCCTGTTAAAGATTATTCAAGACCTCTGTTGGTTTAGTTTAAATCGACCAAAGATTTATTCTGATTCGATTTCCAATATACTATTTCCTTGGTTCAGTTAAATCGACCCTAATATTTTTGTAATTCGTGTTTAGTTAAAGATAATTCAAGACATCTGATGGTTCAGTTTAAATTGACCAATGGTTTATTCTGATTGGTTTTTTGGTAGACTCTTTCTCTAGTTTAGTTAAATCGACCCTAAAATTTTTTCCGATTTGTCTCCAATTAAACATAATTCAAGACCACTGCTGGTTTACTTTAAATCGACCAATGATTTATTCTGATTTGTTTTCTGGTAGACACTTTCTATGGTTCAGTTAAATTGACCCTAAGATTTTTATGATTCGTCTCTAGTTAAAGGTAATTCAAGACCTCTGTTGTTTCAGTTTAAATCAGCCAATGATTTATTCTGATTTGTTTTTCGGAAAACTCTTTCTCTTGTTTAGTTTAATAGACCCTAATATTTTTCTGATTCATCTCCAGTTAAAGATGTTTCATGACCTCTGCTGGTTCAGTATAAATCGACCAATGATTTATTCTGATTCATTTTCTGATAGACTCTTTCTCTGGTTCAATTAAATCATACCTAATATTTTACTAATTCGTCTCCAGTTAAAGATAATTCAAGGCCTCTGCTAGTTTAGTTTAATTCGATAAATGATTTATTCTGATTCATTTTTTGGTAGACTCTTTCTCTGGTTCAGTTAAATCGACCCTAAGATTTTTCTGATTCATCTCAAGTTAAAGATAATTCAAGACCACTGTTGTTTCAGTTTAAATCAACCAATGATTTATTCTGATTCATTTTTCGGTAGACTCTTTCTCGGGTTCAGTTAAATCAACCCTAAGATCTTTCTGATTCATCTCTAGTTAAAGATAATTAAAGACATCTGCTAGTTCAATTTAAATTGACCAATGATTTATCCTGTTTCGTTTTTGGTATACTCTTTCTTTGGTTCAGTTAAATTGAACCTAAGATTTTTCTGATTCGTCTCCAGTTAAAGACAATTCAAGAGCTTTGCAGGTTCAATTTAAATCGACCAATGATTTGTCCTGATTAATTTTACGGTAGACTCTTTCTGTGGTTAAGTTAAATCAACCCTAAGATTTTTTTTTGATTCGTCTCAAGTTAAAGATAATTGAAGACCTCTACTGGTTCAGTTTAAATCGACCAATGATTTATTTTGATTTGTTTTTCTGTAGACTCTTTCTCTGGATCAGTTAAATCAACCCTAAAATTTTCCTGATACGTCCCTAGTTAAAGATAATTCAAGACCTCTGTTGGTTCAGTTTAAACCGATCAATGATTTATTCTGATTCATTTCCCAATATACTCTTTCCTTGGTTCAATTCAATCGACCCTAATATTTTTTTGATTCATCTCAAGTTAAAGATAATTCAAGACATCTGATGCTTCAGTTTAAATTGACCAATGATTTATTCTGCTTCGTTTTTTGGTAGAATCTTTCTCTAATTTAGTTAAATCGATCCTAAGATTTTTTTGATTCCTCTCCAGTTAAACATAATTCAAGACCTCTGCTGGTTTAATTTAAATCGACAAATGATTTATTCTGATTTGTTTTCTGGTAGACTCTTTCTCTGGTTCAGTTAAATCGACCTTGAGATATTTATGATTCGTCTCTAGTTAAAGATAATTCAAGACCTCTGTTGTTTTAGTTTAAATCGGCAATGATTTATTCTGATTCGTTTTATGGTAAACGATATCTCTAGTTCAGTTTAATCGACCCTAAGATTATTCTGATTCATCTCCAATTAAAGATGTTTCAAGACCTCTGCTATTTTAGTTTAAATCGACCAACGATTTATTCTCATTCATTTTCTGATAGACTCTTTCTCTTGTTCCATTAAATCGTACCCAATATTTTTCTGATTTCAACTCCAGTTAAAGATAATTCAAGACCTCTACTATTTTAGTTTAAATCGACCAATGATTTATTCTGATTCATTTTCTGATAGAGTCTTTTTCTAGTTCAGTTAAATCGACCCTAAGATTTTTCTGATTTGTCTCCAGTTAATGATAATTAAAGACATCTGCTGGTTTAGGTTAAATCGACCAATGATTTATCCTGATTCATTTCCGGTATACTCTTTCTCTTGTTCAGTTAAATTGACCCTAATATTTTTCTGATTCGTCTGCAGTTAAAGACAATTCAAGACATCCGATAGTTCAGTTTAAATTTACCAATGATTTATTCTGATTCGTTTTCTGGTAGACTCTTTCTCTGGTTCAGTTAAATGGACCCTATGATTTTTCTGATTCATCTCAAATTAATGATAATTCAAGACCTCTATTTGGTTCAGTGAAATCGACCCTAATATTTTCCTGATTCATCTCCAGCTAAACATAATTCACGACCTCTATTGTTTCTGTTAAAATTGAGCAATGATTTATTCTGATTCATCTTTCGTTAGACTCTTTCTCGGGTTTAGTTAAATCGACCCTAAGATTTTTCTGATTCGTCTCCAGTTAAAGATAATTAAAGACATCTGCTGGTTTATTTTAAATCGACCAATGATTTATCCTGATTCGTTTTCGGTATACTCTTTCTCTGGTTCAGTTAAATTGAACCTAATATTTTTCGGATTCGTCTCCAATTAAAGACAATTCAAGAACTTTGCAGGTTTAGTTTAAATCGACCAATGATTTATCCTGATTTATTTTTCGGTAGACTCTTTCTCTTGTTCAGTTAAATCAATACTAAGATTTTTTTTATTCGTCTCCAGTTAAAGACGATTCAAGACCTCTGCTGGTTAAGTTTTAATCGAGCAATGATTTATTCTGATTTGTTATCCCGTAGACTCTTTTCCTGGTTCAGTTAAATCGACCCTATGATTTTCCTGATACGTCCCCAATTAAAGATAATTCAAAACCTCTGTTGGTTCAGTTTAAATCGACTAATGATTTATTCTGATTCGATTTCCGATATACTCTTTCCCTGGTTCAGTTAAATCGACCCTAATATTTTTCTGATTCGTCTCCAGTTAAAGATAATTCAAGACATCTGATGGTTCAGTTTAAATTGACCAATGATTTATTCTGATTGGTTTTTTTGTAGACTCTTTATCTGGTTCATTTAAATCGACCCTAAGTTTTTTCTGATTCGTCTGTAGTTTAAGATAATTCAAGACCTCTGCTGGTTTAGTTTAAATCGACCAACGACTTATTCTCATTCATTTTCTGGTGGACTCTTTCTCTGGTTCAGTTAAATCACCCCTAAGATTTTTATGATTCGTCTCCAGTTAAAGGTAATTAAAGACATCTGCTAGTTCAAGTAAAATTCGACCAATGATTTATCATGTTTCGTTTCTGTTGTACTCTTTCTATGGTTTAGTTAAATAGACCCTAAGATTTTTCTGATTCGTCTCTAGTTAAAGACAATTCAAGACCTTTGCAGGTTCAGTTTAAATTTACCAATGATTTATCCTTATTCATTTTTCGGTAGAATCTTTCACTGGTTCAGTTAAACCAACACTATGATTTTTTTGCTTCGTCTCCAGTAAAAGATAATTCATGACCTCTGTTGTTTCAGTTTAAATTGATCAATGATTTATTCTGATTCGTATTCCAGTAGACTCTTTCTCGGGTTAAGTTAAATCGACCCTAATATTTTTCTAATTCGTCTTCAAATTAAAGATAATTCAAGACATTTGCTGGTTCATTTTAAATCGACCAATGATTTATCCTGATTCGTTTCCAGTATACTCTTTCTCTGGTTCAGTTAAATTGAACCTAAGATTTTTCTGATTCGTCTCCAATTAAAGACAATTCAAGAACTTTGAAGGTTTAGTTTAAATCGACCAATGATTTATCCTAATTCATTTTTCGGTAAAATCTTTCACTGGTTCAGTTAAATCAACACTAAGATTTTTTTGATTCGTCTCAAGTTAAAGATAATTCAAGACCTCTGTTGGTTCAGTTTAAGTAGACCAATGATTTATTCTGATTCGTTTTCTAGTAGACTCTTTCTCTGGTTCAGTTAAATCGACCCTAATATTTTTCTGATTCGTTGCCAATTAAAGATAATTCAAGACCTCTATTGGATCAGTTTAAATAGACCAATGATTTATTCTAATTCGTTTTCCGGTAGACTCTTTCTCTGGTTCGGTTTAATCGACCCTAAGATTTTCCTGATTCGTCACCAGTTAATGATTTTTCAAGACCTCTATTGGATCAGTTTAAATCGACCAATGATTTCTTCTAATTCGTTTTCCGGTAGACTCTTTCTCTGGTTCGGTTAAATCGACCCTAAGATTTTCCTGATTCGTCACCAGTTAAAGATAATTCAAAACCTCTGCTGGTTCAGTTTCAATCGACCAATGATTTATTCTGATTCGATTTTGGATATACTATTTTCCTGGTTCAGTTAAATTGACCCTAATATTTTTCTGATTCGTCTCTAGTTAAAGATAATTCAAGACATCTGATGGTGCAGTTTAAATTGACCAATGATTTATTCTGATTCATTTTTTTGGTAGACTCTTTATCTGGTTAATTTAAATCGACCCTATGTTTTTTCTGATTCTTCTGTAGTTAAAGATAATTCAAGACCTCTGCTGGTTTAGTTTAAATCGACCAACGACTTATTCTGATTCATTTTCTGGTGGACTCTTTCTCTGGTTCAGTTAAATCACCCCTACGATTTTTATGATTCGTCTCCAGTTATAGGTAATTAAAGACATCTGCTAGTTCAGTTAAAAATCGACTAATGATTTATCCTGTTTCGTTTCCATTGTACTCTATCTCTGGTTTAGTTAAATAGACCCTAAGATTTTTCTGATTCGTCTTTAGTTAAAGCAATTCAAGACCTTTGCAGGTTCAGTTTAAATTTACCAATGATTTATCCTTATTCATTTTTGGGTAGAATCTTTCACTGGTTCAGTTAAATCAACACTAAGATTTTTTTGATTCGTCTCCAGTTAAAGATAATTCAAGACCTCTATTGGTTCATTTTAAGTAGACAAATGATTTATTCTGATTCGTTTTCCAGTAGACTCTTTCTCTGGTTCAGTTAAATCGACAATAATATTTTGCTGATTCGTCTCCAAATTAAGATAATTCAAGACCTCTATTGGATCAGTTTAAATCGACCAATGATTTATTCTAATTTGTTTTCCGGTAGACTCTTTTTCAGGTTCAGTTAAATCGACCCTAAGATTTTCATGATTCATCATCAGTTAAAGATAATTCAAGACCTCTGATGGTTTAGTTTAAATCTACCAACAACTTATTCTGATTCGTTTTTTGGTGGACTCTTTCTCTGGTTCAGTTAAATCACCCCTAAGATTTTTATGATACGTCTCAAGTTAAAGGTAATTAAAGACATCTGCTAGTTAAGTTAGAATTCGACCAATGATTTATCCCGATTCATTTCCATTGTACTCTATCTCTGGTTTAGTTAAATAGACCCTAAGATTTTTCTGATTCGTCTTTAGTTAAAGCAATTCAAGACCTTTGCAGGTTCAGTTTAAATTTACCAATGATTTATCCTTATTCATTTTTGGGTAGAATATTTCACTGGTTCAGTTAAATCAACACTAAGATTTTTTTGATTCGTCTCCAGTTAAAGATAATTCAAGACCTCTATTGGTTCAGTTTAAGTAGACAAATGATTTATTCTGATTCGTTTTCAAGTAGACTCTTTCTC
The DNA here is from genome assembly GCA_948472305.1 of Vicia faba. NCBI lineage: Eukaryota > Viridiplantae > Streptophyta > Magnoliopsida > Fabales > Fabaceae > Vicia > Vicia faba. Next base: position 1,219,801,125 of record OX451739.1, on the reverse strand, counting down.
TTGTTCAGTTAAATCGATAATAATATTTTTCTGATTCGTCTCCAAATAAAGATAATTCAAGACCTCTATTGGATCAGTTTAAATCGACCAATGATTTATTCTAATTTGTTTTCCGGTAGACTCTTTCTCAGGTTCAGTTAAATCGACCCTAAGATTTTCATGATTCGTCAACAGTTAAAGATAATTCAAAACCTCTGCTGGTTCAGTTTAAATCGACCAATAATTTATTCTGATTCGATTTCCGATATACTCTTTTCCTGGTTCAGTTAAATTGACCCTAATATTTTTCTAATTCGTCTCTAGTTAAAGATAATTCAAGACATCTTATGGTTCAGTTTAAATTGACCAATGATTTATTCTGATTCCTTTTTTTGTAGACTCTTTCTCTGGTTCATTTAAATCGACCCTAAGTTTTTTCTGATTCGTCTATAGTTAAAAATAATTCAACACCTTTGCTGGTAGACTCTTTCTTTGGTTCAGTTAAATCAACTTTAAGATTTTTATGATTCGTCTCCAATTAAAGACAATTCAAGAACTTTTTAGGTTCAGTTTAAATCGACCAATGATTTATCCTAATTCATTTTTCGGTAGACTCTTTCTCAGGTTCTGTCAAATCAAGCCTAAGAATTTTTTTTATTCGTCTCCAGTTAAAGATAATTCAAGACCTCTGCTAGTTCAGTTTTAATCGACTAGTGATTTATTCTGATTCGTTTTTCGGTAGACTCTTTTTCTGGTTCAGTTAAATCGACCCTATGATTTTCCTGATACGTCCCCAGTTAAAGATAATTCAAGACCTCTGTTGGTTCAGTTTAAATCGACTAATGATTTATTCTTATTCGATTTCCGATTTATTCTTTCCCTGCTTCAGTTAAATCGACCCTAATATTTTTCTAATTCGTCTCCAGTTAAAGATAATTCAAGACATCTGATGGGTTAGTTTAAATTGACCAATGATTTATTCTGATTCGTTTTTTGGTAGACTCTTTCTCTGGTTCATTTAAATCGACCATAAGATATTTCCGATTCGTCTCTAGTTAAAGATAATTAAAGACCTCTGCTGGTTTAGTTTAAATCGACCAATGATTTATTTTAATTCATTTTATGGTAGAATCTTTCTCTGTTTCAGTTAAATCAACCCTAAGAATTTTCTGATTAAAGACATCTGCTAGTTTAGTTTAAATTCGACCAATGATTTATCCTGATTCGTTTCTGGTGTACTCTTTCTCTAGTTTAGGTAAATAGACCCTAAGAGTTTTCTGATTCGTCTCTATTTAAAGATAATTCAAGACCTTTGCAGGTTCACTTTAAATTTACCAATGATTTATCCTGATTCCTTTTTTGGTAGAATCTTTCACTGGTTTAGTTAAATCAACATTAAGATTTTTTTAATTCGTCTCCAGTTAAAGATAATTCAAGACCTCTATTGGTTCAGTTTAAGTAGACCAATGATTTATTCTTATTCGTTTTCCAGTAGACTCTTTTTGTGGTTCAGTTAAATTAACCCTGATATTTTTTTGATTCATCTCCAATTAAAGATAATTCAAGACCTCTATTGGTTCAGTTTATATCGACCAATGATTTATTCTAATTCGTTTTCCAGTAGACTCTTTCTCTGGTTCAGTTAAATCGAACCTATGATTTTCCTTATTCGTCACTAGTTAAAGATAATTCAAAACCTCTGCTGGTTCAGTTTAAATCGATCAATGATTTATTCTGATTTGATTTCCGAATTACTCTTTTCCTGGTTCAGTTAAATCGACCCTAATATTTTACCGATTCGTATCCAATTAAAGATAACTCAAATCCTCTATTGTTTCAATTTAAATCGACCAATGATTTATTTTAATTCGTTTTCTGGTAGACTCTTTCTCTGGTTCAGTTAAATTGACCCTATGATTTTCCTGATTCGTCACCAGTTAAAGATAATTCAAAACCTCTGCTGGTTCAGTTTAAATCGACCAATGATTTATTCTGATTCGATTTCCGATATACTCTTTCTCTAGTTTAATTGAATCGACCCTAATATTTTTCTGATTCTTCTCCAATTAAAAATAATTCAAGACCTCTAATGGTTCAGTTTAAATCGACCAATGATTTATTATGATTCGTTTTCTGGTAGACTCTTTCTCTGGTTTAGATTAATCGACCCTAAGATTTTTCTAATTCGTCTCCAATTAAAGATAATTAAAGACATTTGCTGGTTCAATTTAAATCGACCAATGATTTATACTGATTCATTTCTGGTATACTCTTTCTCTAGTTCAGTTAAATCGACCCTAATATTTTTCTGATTCGTCTCCAATTAAAGATAATTCAAGACCCCTATTGGAACAGTTTTAATCGACCAATGATTTATTCTAATTCGTTTTCTGTTAGACTATTTCTCTAGTTCGGTTAAATCGACCCTAAGATTTTCCTGATTCGTCACCAGTTAAAGATAATTCAAAACCTCTGCTGGTTCAGTTTAAATCGACCAATGATTTATTCTGATTCGATTTCCGATATACTCTTTTCCTTGTTGAGTTAAATTAACCCTAATATTTTTCTGATTCGTCTCTAGTTAAAGATAATTCAAGACATCTGATGGTTCACTTTAAATTGACCAATGATTTATTCTGATTAGTTTTTTTGTAGACTCTCTCTCTGGTTCATTTAAATCGACCCTATGTTTTTTCTGATTCGTCTATAGTTAAAAATAATTCAAGACCTCTGCTGGTTTAGTTTAAATCGACCAATGATTTATTCTGATTCATTTTCTGGTAGACTCTTTCTCTGGTTCAGTTAAATCAACTCTAAGATTTTTATGATTCGTCTCTAGTTAAAGGTAATTAAAGACATCTTCTAGTTCAGTTTAAATTCGACCAATGATTTATCCTGATTTTTTTCCGGTGTACTCTTTCTCTTGTTCAGTTAAATAGAACCTAGTATTTTTATGATTCGTCTCCAATTAAAGACAATTCAAGAACTTTGCAGGTTCAGTTTAAATCGAACAATGATTTATCCTGATTCATTTTTCGGTAGACTCTTTCTCAGGTTCTGTCAAATCAACCCTAAGAATTTTTTTTATTCTTCTCTAGTTAAAGATAATTTAAGACCTCTGCTGGTTCAGTTTTAATCGACTAGTGATTTATTCGGATTTGTTTTTCGGTAGACTCTTTTTCTGGTTCAGTTAAATCGACCCTATGATTTTCCTGATACGTCCCCAGTTAAAGATAATTCAACACCTTTGTTTGTTCAGTTTAAATCGACTAATGATTAATTCTGATTCGATTTCCGATATACTCTTTCACTGGTTAAGTTAAATCGACCCAAATATTTTTCTGATTCGTCTCCAGTTAAAGATAATTCAAGACATCTGATGGTTTAGTCTAAATTGACCAATGATTTATACTGATTCGTTTTTTGGTAGACCCTATCTCTGCTTCATTTAAATCGACCATAAGATATTTCTGATTCGTCTGTAGTTAAAGATAATTCAAGACCTCTGCTGGTTCCGTTTAAATCAACCAATGATTTATTCTAATTCGTTTTCTGGTAGACTCTTTCTCTGGTTCAGTTAAATCAACCCTAAGATTTTTCTGATTCGTCTCCAGTTAAAGATATTTAACGACATATGCTAGTTCAGTTTAAATTCGACCAATGATATATCCTGATTCATTTCTGGTGTACTCTTTCTCTGGTTTAGGTAAATAGACCCTAATATTTATCTGATTCGTCTCTAGTTAAAGACAATTCAAGACCTTTGCAGGTTCACTTCAAATTTACCAATTATTTGTCCTGATTGATTTTTCGGTAAAATGTTTCACTAGTTTAGTTAATTCAACACTAACATTTTTTTGATTCGTCTCCAGTTAAAGATAATTCAAGACATCTATTGGTTCAATTTAAATCGACCAAAGATTTATCCTGATTCGTTTCTGGTATACTCATTCTCTGATTCAGTTAAATCGACCCTAATACTTTTCTGATTCGTCTCCAATTAAAGATAATTCAAGACCTCTATTGGATCAGTTTAAATCGACCAATGATTTATTCTAATTCGTTTTACGTTAGAATCTTTCTCTGGTTCGATTAAATTGACCCTAAGATTTTCCTGATTCGTCACCAGTTAAAGATAATTCAAAACCTCTGATGGTTCAGTTTAAATCGACCAATGATTTATTCTGATTCGAATTCCGATATACTCTTTTCCTGGTTCAGTTTAATTGACCGTAATATTTTTCTGATTCGTCTCTAGTTAAAGATAGTTCAAGACATCTGATGGTTCAGTTTAAATTGACCATTGATTTATTCTGATTCGTTTTTTTGTAGACTCTTTCTCTGGTTCATTTACATCGACCCAAAGTTTTTTCTGATTCGTCTGTAGTTAAATATAATTCAAGACCGCAATTGGTTTAGTTTAAATCGACCAATGATTTATTCTGATTCATTTTCTGGTAGACTCTTTCTCTGGTTCAGTTAAATTAACCCTAAGATTTATCTGATTCGTCTCCAGTTAAAGATAATTAAAAACATATGCTAGTTCAGTTTAAATTCGACCAGTGATTTATCCTGATTAATTTCTGGTGTACTCTTTATCTGTTTTAGGTAAATAGACCCTAATATTTATCTGATTCGTCTCTAGTTAAAGACAATTCAAGACCTTTGCAGGTTCACTTTAAATTTACCAATGATTTGTCCTGATTGATTTTTTGGTAGAATCTTTCACTGGTTTAGGTAATTCAACACTAAGATTTTTTTTATTCGTCTACAGTTAAAGATAATTCAAGAAATCTGCTGGTTCAGTTTAAAACGACCAATGATTTAACCTGATTCGTTTCTTGTATACTCTTTCTCGGGTTCAGTTAAATCGACCCTAATATTTTTCTAATTCGTCTCCAATTAAAGATATATCAAGACCTCTATTGGATCAGTTTAAATCGACAAATGATTTATTCTAATTCGTTTTTATGTTAGACTCTTTCTCTGGTTCGGTTAAATTGACCCTAAGATTTTCCTGATTCATCACCAGTTAAAGATAATTCAAAACCTCTGCTGGTTCAGTTTAAATCGACCAATGATTTATTCTGATTCGATTTCCGATATACTCTTTTCCTGGTTCAGTTAAATTGACCGTAATATTTTTCTGATTCGTCTCTAGGTAAAGATAATTCAAGACATCTTATGGTTCAGTTTAAACTTACCATTAATTTATTCTGATTCGTTTTTTTGTAGACTCTTTCTCTGGTTCATTAACATCGACCCTAAGTTTTTTCTGATTCGTCTGTAGTTAAAGATAATTCAAGACCTCTGCTGGTTTAGTTTAAATCGACCAATGATTTATTCAGATTCATTTTCTGGTAAACTCTTTCTCTGGTTCAGTTAAATCAACCCTAAGATTTTTATGATTCGTCTCTAGTTAAAGGTAATTAAAGACATCTTCTAGTTCAGTTTAAATTCGACCAATGATTTATCCTGATTCGTTTCCGGTGTACTCTTTCTCTTGTTCAGTTAAATTGAACCTAAGATTTTTATGATTCGTCTCCAATTAAAGACAATTCAAGACCTTTGCAGGTTCAGTTTAAATCGGCCAATGATTTATATTGATTCATTTTTCGGTAGACTCTTTCTCAAGTTCCGTCAAATCAAGCCTAAGAATTTTTTTTATTCGTATCCAATTAAATATAATTCAAGACCTCTGCTGGTTCAGTTTTAATCGACTAGTGATTTATTCTGATTCATTTTCCGGTAGACTCTTTCTTTGGTTCAGTTAAATCGACCCTAAGATTTTCCTTATTCGTCCCCAAATAAAGATATTTCAAGACCTTTGCTGGTTCAGTTAAAATCAACCAATGATTTATTCTGATTCGATTTCCGATATACTCTTACCTTGGTTCAGTTAAATTGACCCTAATATTTTTCAGATTCGTCTCTAGTTAAAGATAATTTAAGACATCTGATGATTCCGCTTAAATTGACCAATGATTTATCATGATTCATTTCCGGTGTACTCTTTCTCTATTTTAGTTAAATAGACCCTAAGATTTCTTTGATTCGTCTCTAGTTAAAGAAAATTCAAGACCTTTACAGGTTCAGTTTAAATTGACCAATGATTTATCCTGATTCATTTTTCGGTAGACTCTTTCTCTGGTTCAGTTAAATCAACTCTAAGATTTTTTTAAATTCGTCTCCAGTTAAAGATAATTCAATTCCTCTGCTGCTTCAGTTTAAATCGACCAATGATTTAATCTGATTCGTTTTCCGATAGACTCTTTCTCGGGTTCAGTTAAATGGACCCTAAGATTTTTCTGATTCGTCTCCAGTTAAAGATAATTAAAGACATATGATGGTTTAGTTTAAATCGACCTATGATTTATCCCGATTCGTTTCCGGTATACTCTTTCTCTAGTTCAGTTAAATTGAACCTAACATTTTTCTGATTCGTCTCCAATTAAAGACAATTCAAGAACTTTGCAGGTTCAGTTTAAATCGACCAATGATTTATCCTAATTCTTTTCCGGTATACTCTTTCTTTAGTTCAGTTAAGTCGACCCTAAGATTTTTCTGATTTGCCTCCAGTTAAAGACAATTCAAGACCTTTGCAGGTTCAGTTTAAATTGACCAATGATTTATCCTGATCCATTTTTCAGTAGACTCTTTCTCTGGTTCAATTAAATCAACTCTAAGATTTTTTTAAATTCGTCTCCAGTTAAAGATAATTCAATTCCTCTGCTGCTTCAGTTTAAATCGACCAATGATTTAATCTGATTCGTTTTCCGATAGACTCTTTGTTGGGTTCAGTTAAATGGACCCTAAGATTTTTATGATTCGTCTCCAGTTAAAGATAATTAAAGACATATGCTGGTTTAGTTTAAATCGACCTATGATTTATCCCGATTCGTTTCCGGTGTACTCTTTCTCTAGTTCAGTTAAATTGAACCTAAGATTTTTCTGATTCGTCTCCAATTAAAGACAATTCAAGAACTTTGCAGGTTCAATTTAAATCGACCAATGATTTATCCTGATTCGTTTCTGGTATACTCTTTCTTTAGTTCAGTTAAGTCGACCCTAAGATTTTTTTGATTCGTCTCCAGTTAAAAAAAATTCAAGACCTTTGCAGGTTCAGTTTAAATCGACCAATGATTTATCCTGATTCATTTTTTGGTAGACTCTTTCTCTGGTTCAGTTAAATCAACCCTAAGATATTTTTTGATTCGTCTCCAGTTAAATATAATTCAAGACCTCTGCTGGTTCAGTTTAAATCGACTAATGATTTATTCTGATTCGTTTTCCGGTATTCTCTTTCTCTGGTTTAGGTAAATCGACCCTAATATTTTTCTGATTCGTCTCCAATTAAAGATAATTCAAGACCTCTATTGGTTCAGTTTAAATCGAACAATGATTTATTCTAATTCTTTTTCCGGTAGACTCTTTCTCTGGTTCAGTTAAATCGACCCTAAGATTTTAATGATTCGTCCCTAGTTAAAGATAATTCAAGACCTCTGTAGGTTCAGTTTAAATCAACCAATGATTTAATCTGATTCGTTTTTGGTAGACTCTTTCTCTGGTTCAGTTAAATCAACCCTAAGATATTTCTTGATTAGTCTCCAGTTAAAGATGATTCAAAACCTCTGATGGTTCAGTTTAAATCGACCAATGATTTATTCTGATTTTTTTTCCGGTAGACTATTTCTCTGGTTTAGTTAAATTGACCACAATATTTTTCTGATTCGTCTCCAATTAAAGATAATTTAAGACCTCTAATTGTTCAGTTTAAATCGACCAATGATTTAATGATTCGTCCCTAGTTAAAGATAATACAAGACCTTTGTAGGTTCAGTTTAAATCGACCAATGACTTATTCTAAGTCAACACTAAATTTTTTCTTGATTCGTCTCCAGTTAAAGGTAATTTTAGACATCTGATGGTTCAGTTTAAATTGACCAATGATTTATTCTGATTTGTTTTTTGGTTGACTCTTTATCTGGTTCAGTTAAATCGACCCTAAGATTTTTATGATTCGTCTCCAGTTAAAGACAATTCAAGACCCTTGCAGGTTCAGTTTAAATTGACCAATTATTTATCCTGATTCATTTTTCGGTAGATTCTTTCTCTGGTTCAGTTAAATCAACTCTAAGATTTTTTTTAATTCATCTCCAGTTAAAGATAATTCAATTCATCTGCTTGTTCAGTTTAAATCGACCAATGATTTATTCTGATTCATTTTCCGGTAGACTCTTTCTCTAGTTTATTTAAATTGACCCTAATATTTTCTGATACGTCTCCCATTAAAGATAACTTAAGACATCTGATGATTCAGTTTAAATTGACCAATGATTTATTCTGATTCGTTTTCTGGTAGACTCTTTCTCTGGTTCAGTTAAATCAACCCTAAGAATTTTTCTGATTCGTCTCCAATTAAAGATAATTCAAGCCCTCTATTGGTTCATTTTAAATCGACCAATGATTTAATCATATTCGTCTTCCAGTATACTCTTTCTCTGGTTCACTTAAATCCACCCTAAGATATTTTTTTATTCGTCCCCAATTAAAGATAATTCAAGACCTCAGTTGGTTCAGTTTAAATCGACCAATGATTTATTCTGATTCTTTTTTCGATAGACTCTTTCTCTAGTTCAGTTAAATCGACCCTAAGATTTTCCTGATTCGTCCATAATTAAAGATAATTCAAGACCTCTGCTGGTTTAGTTTAAATATACCAATGATTTATTCTGATTCATTTTCCGGTAGACTCTTTCTCTTGTTCAGTTAAATCGATCCTAAGATATTTTTTGATTCATTTCAAGTTAAAGATAATTCAAATCCTCTGCTGGTTCAGTTTAAATCGACCAATGATTTATTCTGATTCTTTTTCCTATAGACTCTTTCTCTAGTTCAGTTAAATGGACCCTAAGATTTTTCTGATTTGTCTCCAGTTAAAGATAATTAAAGACCTCTGTTGGTTTAGTTTAAATATACCAATGATTTATTCTGATTCATTTTCCGGTAGACTCTTTCTCTTGTTCAGTTAAATCGACCCTAAGATATTTTTTGATTCGTTTCAAGTTAAAGATAATTCAAAACCTCTGCTAGTTCAGTTTAAATCGACCAATGATTTATTCTGATTTGTTTTTCGGTAGACTCTTTCTCTGGTTTAGTTAAATCGACCCTGATATTTTTCTGATTCGTGTCCAATTAAAGATAATTCAATTCCTCTGCTGCTTAAGTTTAAATCGACCAATAATTTAATCTGATTCGTTTTTTGATAGACTCTTTCTCGGGTTCAGTTAAATGGACCCTAAGATTTTTCTGATTCGTCTCCAGTTAAAGATAATTAAAGACATATGCTGGTTTAGTTTAAATCGACCTATGATTTATCCCGATTCGTTTCCGGTATACTCTTTCTCTAGTTCAGTTAAATTGAACCTAAGATTTTTCTGATTCATCTCCAATTAAAGACAATTCAAGAACTTTGCAGTTTTAGTTTAAATCGACCAATATTTTATCCTGATTCATTTTTCGTTAGAATCTTTCACTGGTTCAGTTAAATCAACACTAAGTTTTTTTTTGATTCGTTTCCAGTTAAAGATAATTCAAGACCCTTGTTGGTTTAGATTAAGTAGACCAATGATTTATTCTGATTTGTTTTCCAGTAGACTCTTTCTCTTGTTCAGTTAAATCGACCCTAATATTTTTCTGATTCGTTGCCAATTAAAGATAATTCAAGACCTCTATTGGATCAGTTTAAATTGACCAATGATTTATTCTAATTCGTTTTCCGGTAGACTCTTTCTCTGGTTCAGTTAAATCGACTCTAAGATTTTCCTGATTCGTCACCAGTTAAAGATTTTTCAAGACCTCTATTGGATCAATTTAAATCGACCAATGATTTATTCTAATTCGTTTTCAGGTAGACTCTTTCTCTGGTTCAGTTAAATCGACCCTAAGATTTTCCTGATTCGTAACCAGTTAAACATAATTCAAAACCTCTCCTGGTTCAGTTTAAATCGACCAATGATTTATTCTGATTCGATTTCCGAAATACTCTTTTCCTGGTATAGTTAAATTGACCCTAATATTTTTCTGATTCGTCTCTAGTTAAAGATAATTCAAGACATCTGATGGTGCAGTTTAAATTGACCAATGTTTTATTCGGATTCGTTTTTTTGTAGACTCTTTATCTGGTTCATTGAAATCAAACCTAAGTTTTTTCTGATTCGTCTGTAGTTAAAGATAATTCAAGACCTCTGCTGGTTTAGTTTAAATCGACCAACGACTTATTCTGATTCGTTTTCTGGTGGACTCTTTCTCTGGTTCAGTTAAATCACCCCTAAGATTTTTATGATTCGTCTCTAGTTAAAAGTAATTAAAGACATCTGCTAGTTCAAGTAAAATTCGACCAATGATTTATCCTGTTTCGTTTCCGGTGTACTCTTTCTATGGTTTAGTTAAATAGACCCTAAGATTTCTTTGATTCGTCTCTAGTTAAAGACAATTCAAGACCTTTGCAGGTTCAGTTTAAATTTACCAATGATTTATCCTTATTCATTTTTCGGTAGAATCTTTCACTGGTTCAGTTAAACCAACACTAAGATTTTTTTGATTCGTCTCCAGTTAAAGATAATTCATGACCTCTGTTGTTTCAGTTTAAATTAAGCAATGATTTATTCTGATTCGTATTCCAGTAGACTCTTTCTCGGGTTAAGTTAAATCGACCCTAATATTTTTCTAATTCGTCTTCAAATTAAAGATAATTCAAGACATCTGCTGGTTCATTTTAAATCGACCAATGATTTATCCCGATTCATTTCCGGTATACTCTTTCTCTGGTTCAGTTAAATTGAACCTAAGATTTTTCTGATTCGTCTCCAATTAAAGACAATTCAAGAACTTTGCAGGTTTAGTTTAAATCCACCAATATTTTATCCTGATTCATTTTTCGGTAGAATCTTTCACTGGTTCAGTTAAATCAACACTAAGATTTTTTTGATTCGTCTCCTGTTAAAGATAATTCAAGACCTCTGTTGGTTTAGTTTAAGTAGACCAATGATTTATTCTGATTTGTTTTCCAGTGGACCTTTTCTCTTGTTCAGTTAAATCGACCCTAATATTTTTATGATTCGTTGCCAATTAAAGATAATTCAAGACCTCTATTGGATCAGTTTAAATTGACCAATGATTTATTCTAATTCGTTTTCCGGTAGACTCTTTCTCAGGTTCGGTTAAATCGACTCTAAGATTTTCCTGATTCGTCACCAGTTAAAGATTTTTCAAGACCTCTATTGGATCTGTTTAAATCGACCAATGATTTATTCTAATTCGTTTTTCGATAGACTCTTTCTCTGGTTCGGTTATATCGACCCTAAGATTTTCCTGATTCGTAACCAGTTAAACATAATTCAAAACCTCTGCTGGTTCAGTTTAAATCGACCAATGATTTATTCTGATTCGATTTCCGATATACTCTTTTCCTGGTTCAGTTAAATTGACCCAAATATTTTTCTGATTCGTCTCTAGTTAAAGATAATTCATGACATCTGATGGTGCAGTTTAAATTGACCAATGTTTTATTCGGATTCGTTTTTTTGTAGAGTCTTTATCTGGTTCATTGAAATAAAACCTATGTTTTTTCTGATTCGTCTGTAGTTAAAGATAATTCAAGACCTCTGCTGGTTTAGTTTAAATCGACCAACGACTTATTCTGATTCGTTTTCTGGTGGACTCTTTCTCTGGTTCAGTTAAATCACCCCTAAGATTTTTATGATTCGTCTCCAGTTAAAGGTAATTAAAGACATCTTCCAGTTCAAGTAAAATTCGACCAATGATTTATGCTGTTTCATTTCTGGTGTACTCTTTCTATGGTTTAGTTAAATAAACCCTAATATTTTTCTGATTCGTCTCTAGTTAAAGACAATTCAAGACCTTTGCAGGTTCAGTTTAAATTTACCAATGATTTATCCTTATTCATTTTTTGGTAGAATCTTTCACTGGTTCAGTTAAACCAACACTAAGATTTTTTTGATTCGTCTCCAGTTAAAGATAATTCATGACCTCTGTTGTTTCAGTTTAAATTGAGCCATGATTTATTCTGATTCGTATTCCAGTAGACTCTTTCTCGGGTTAAGTTAAATCGACCCTAATATTTTTCTAATTCGTCTTCAAATTAAAGATAATTCAAGACATCTGCTGGTTCATTTTAAATTGACCAATGATTTATCCTGTTTCGTTTCCGGTGTACTCTTTCTATGGTTTAGTTAAATAGACCCTAAGATTTTTCTGATTCGTCTCTAGTTAAAGACAATTCAAGACCTTTGCAGGTTCAGTTTAAATTTACCAATGATTTATCCTGATTCATTTTTCGGTAAAATCTTTCACTGGTTCAGTTAAATCAACACAAAGATTTTTTTGATTCATCTCCAGTTAAAGATAATTCAAGACCTCTGTTGGTTCAGTTTAAATCGACCAATGATTTATTCTGATTCTTTTTCCGATAGACTCTTTCTCTAGTTCAGTTAAATGGACCCTAAGATTTTTCTGATTCGTCTCCAGTTAAAGATAATTAAAGACCTCTGCTGGTTTAGTTTAAATATACCAATGATTTATTCTGATTCATTTTCCGGTAGACTCTTTCTCTTGTTCAGTTAAATCGACCCTATGATATTTTTTTATATGTTTCAAGTTAAAGATAATTCAAAACCTCTGCTAGTTCAGTTTAAATCGACCAATGATTTATTCTGATTTGTTTTCCGGTAGACTCTTTCTTTGGTTTAGTTAAATCGACCCTGATATTTTTCTGATTCGTCTCCAATTAAAGATAATTCAATTCCTTTGCTGCTTTAGTTTAAATCGACCAATGATTTAATCTGATTCGTTTTCCGATAGACTCTTTCTCGGGTTCAGTTAAATGGACCCTAAGATTTTTCTGATTCGTCGCCAGTTAAAGATAATTAAAGACATATGCTGGTTTAGTTTACATCGACCTATGATTTATCCCGATTCGTTTCCGGTATACTCTTTCTCTAGTTCAGTTAAATTGAACCTAAGATTTTTCAAATTCATCTCCAATTAAAGACAATTCAAGAACTTTGCAGTTTTAGTTTAAGTCGACCAATATTTTATCCTGATTCATTTTTCGGTAGAATCTTTCACTGGTTCAGTTAAATCAACACTAAGATTTTTTTTGATTCGTCTCCAGTTAAAGATAATTCAAGACCTCTGTTGGTTTAGTTTAAGTAGACCAATGATTTATTCTGATTTTTTTTCCAGTAGACTCTTTCTCTTGTTCAGTTAAATCGACCCTAATATTTTTCTGATTCGTTGCCAATTAAAGATAATTCAAGACCTCTATTGGATCAGTTTTAATTGACCAATGATTTATTCTAATTCGTTTTCCGGTAGACTCTTTCTCTGGTTCGGTTAAATCGACTCTAAGATTTTCCTGATTCGTCACTAGTTAAAGATATTTCAAGACCTCTATTGGATCAGTTTAAATCGACCAATGATTTATTCTAATTCATTTTCCGGTAGACTCTTTCTATGGTTCGTTTAAATTGACCCTAAGATTTTCCTGATTCGTAACCAGTTAAACATAATTCAAAACATCTGTTGGTTCAGTTTAAATCGACCAATGATTTATTCAGATTCGATTTCTGATATACTCTTTTCCTGGTTCAGTTAAATTGACCCTAATATTTTTCTGATTCGTCTCTAGTTAAAGATAATTCAAGACATCTGATGGTGCAGTTTAAATTGACCAATGTTTTATTCAGATTCGTTTTTTTGTAGACTCTTTATCTGGTTCATTGAAATCAAACCTAAGTTTTTTCAGATTCGTCTGTAGTAAAAGATAATTCAAGACCTCTGCTGGTTTAGTTTAAATCGACCAACGACTTATTCTGATTCATTTTCTGGTGGACTCTTTCTCTGGTTCAGTTAAATCACCCCTAAGATTTTTATGATTCGTCTCCAGTTAAAAGTAATTAAAGACATCTGCTAGTTCAAGTAAAATTCGACCAATGATTTATCCTGTTTCGTTTCCGGTGTACTCTTTCTATGGTTTAGTTAAATAGACCCTAAGATTTCTCTGATTCGTCTCTAGTTAAAGACAATTCAAGACCTTTGCAGGTTCAGTTTAAATTTACCAATGATTTATCCTGATTCATTTTTCGGTAAAATCTTTCACTGGTTCAGTTAAATCAACACTAAGATTTTTTTGATTCGTCTCCAGTTAAAGATAATTCAAGACCTCTGTTGGTTCAGTTTAAATCGACCAATGATTTATTCTGATTTGTTTTCCAGTAGACTCTTTCTCTTGTTCAGTTAAATCGACCCTAATATTTTTCTGATTCGTTGCCAATTAAAGATAATTTAAGACCTCTATTGGATCAGTTTAAATTGACCAATGATTTATTCTAATTTGTTTTTCGGTGGACTCTTTCTCAGGTTCGGTTAAATCGACTCTAAGATTTTCCTGATTCGTCACCAGTTAAAGATTTTTCAAGACCTCTATTAGATCGGTTTAAATCGACCAATGATTTATTCTAATTCGTTTTCCGGTAGACTCTTTCTCTGGTTCGGTTAAATTGACCCTAAGATTTTCCTGATTCGTAACCAGTTAAACATAATTCAAAACCTCTGTTGGTTCAGTTTAAATCGACCAATGATTTATTCTGATTCGATTTCCGATATACTCTTTTCCTGGTTCAGTTAAATTGACCCTAATATTTTTCTGATTCGTCTCTAGTTAAAGATAATTCAAGACATCTGATGGTGCAGTTTAAATTGTCCAATGTTTTATTCGGATTCGTTTTTTTGTAGACTCTTTATCTGGTTCATTGAAATCAAACCTAAGTTTTTTCTGATTCGTCTGTAGTTAAAGATAATTCAAGACCTCTGCTGGTTTAGTTTAAATCGACCAACGACTTATTCTGATTCGTTTTCTGGTGGACTCTTTCTCTGGTTCAGTTAAATCACCCCTAAGATTTTTATGATTCGTCTCTAGTTAAAAGTAATTAAAGACATCTGCTAGTTCAAGTAAAATTCGACCAATGATTTATCCTGTTTCGTTTCCGGTGTACTCTTTCTATGGTTTAGTTAAATAGACCCTAAGATTTCTTTGATTCGTCTCTAGTTAAAGACAATTCAAGACCTTTGCAGGTTCAGTTTAAATTTACCAATGATTTATCCTTATTCATTTTTCGGTAGAATCTTTCACTGGTTCAGTTAAACCAACACTAAGATTTTTTTGATTCGTCTCCAGTTAAAGATAATTCATGACCTCTGTTGTTTCAGTTTAAATTAAGCAATGATTTATTCTGATTCGTATTCCAGTAGACTCTTTCTCGGGTTAAGTTAAATCGACCCTAATATTTTTCTAATTCGTCTTCAAATTAAAGATAATTCAAGACATCTGCTGGTTCATTTTAAATCGACCAATGATTTATCCCGATTCATTTCCGGTATACTCTTTCTCTGGTTCAGTTAAATTGAACCTAAGATTTTTCTGATTCGTCTCCAATTAAAGACAATTCAAGAACTTTGCAGGTTTAGTTTAAATCCACCAATATTTTATCCTGATTCATTTTTCGGTAGAATCTTTCACTGGTTCAGTTAAATCAACACTAAGATTTTTTTGATTCGTCTCCTGTTAAAGATAATTCAAGACCTCTGTTGGTTTAGTTTAAGTAGACCAATGATTTATTCTGATTTGTTTTCCAGTGGACCTTTTCTCTTGTTCAGTTAAATCGACCCTAATATTTTTATGATTCGTTGCCAATTAAAGATAATTCAAGACCTCTATTGGATCAGTTTAAATTGACCAATGATTTATTCTAATTCGTTTTCCGGTAGACTCTTTCTCAGGTTCAGTTAAATCGACTCTAAGATTTTCCTGATTCGTCACCAGTTAAAGATTTTTCAAGACCTCTATTGGATCAGTTTAAATCGACCAATGATTAATTCTAATTCGTTTTCCGGTAGACTCTTTCTCTGGTTCGGTTAAATCGACCCTAAGATTTTCCTGATTCGTAACCAGTTAAACATAATTCGAAACCTCTACTGGTTCAGTTTAAATCGACCAATGATTTATTATGATTCGATTTCCGATATACTCTTTTCCTGGTTCAGTTAAATTGACCCTAATATTTTTCTGATTCATCTCTAGTTAAAGATAATTCAAGACATCTGATGGTGCAGTTTAAATTGACCAATGTTTTATTCGGATTCGTTTTTTTGTAGACTCTTTATCTGGTTCATTGAAATCAAACCTAAGTTTTTTCTGATTCGTCTGTAGTTAAAGATAATTCAAGACCTCTGCTGGTTTAGTTTAAATCGACCAACGACTTATTCTGATTCGTTTTCTGGTGGACTCTTTCTCTGGTTCAGTTAAATCACCCCTAAGATTTTTATGATTCGTCTCCAGTTAAAAGTAATTAAAGACATCTGCTAGTTCAAGTAAAATTCGACCAATGATTTATCCTGTTTCGTTTCCGGTGTACTCTTTCTATGGTTTAGTTAAATAGACCCTAAGATTTCTCTGATTCGTCTCTAGTTAAAGACAATTCAAGACCTTTGCAGGTTCAGTTTAAATTTACCAATGATTTATCCTTATTCATTTTTCGGTAGAATCTTTCACTGGTTCAGTTAAACCAACACTAAGATTTTTTTGATTCGTCTCCAGTTAAAGATAATTCATGACCTCTGTTGTTTCAGTTTAAATTAAGCAATGATTTATTCTGATTCGTATTGCAGTAGACTCTTTCTCGGGTTAAGTTAAATCGACCCTAATATTTTTCTAATTCGTCTTCAAATTAAAGATAATTCAAGACATCTGCTGGTTCATTTTAAATCGACCAATGATTTATCCCGATTCATTTCCGGTATACTCTTTCTCTGGTTCAGTTAAATTGAACCTAAGATTTTTCTGATTCGTCTCCAATTAAAGACAATTCAAGAACTTTGCAGGTTTAGTTTAAATCCACCAATATTTTATCCTGATTCATTTTTCGGTAGAATCTTTCACTGGTTCAGTTAAATCAACACTAAGATTTTTTTGATTCGTCTCCTGTTAAAGATAATTCAAGACCTCTGTTGGTTTAGTTTAAGTAGACCAATGATTTATTCTGATTTGTTTTCCAGTGGACCTTTTCTCTTGTTCAGTTAAATCGACCCTAATATTTTTCTGATTCGTTGCCAATTAAAGATAATTCAAGACCTCTATTGGATCAGTTTAAATTGACCAATGATTTATTCTAATTCGTTTTCCGGTAGACTCTTTCTCAGGTTCGGTTAAATCGACTCTAAGATTTTCCTGATTCATCACCAGTTAAAGATTTTTCAAGACCTCTATTGGATCAGTTTAAATCGACCAATGATTAATTCTTATTCGTTTTCCGGTAGACTCTTTCTCTGGTTCGGTTAAATCGACCCTAAGATTTTCCTGATTCGTAACCAGTTAAACATAATTCGAAACCTCTACTGGTTCAGTTTAAATCGACCAATGATTTATTATGATTCGATTTCCGATATACTCTTTTCCTGGTTCAGTTAAATTGACCCTAATATTTTTCTGATTCGTCTCTAGTTAAAGATAATTCAAGACATCTGATGGTGCAGTTTAAATTGACCAATGTTTTATTCGGATTCGTTTTTTTGTAGACTCTTTATCTGGTTCATTGAAATCAAACCTAAATTTTTTCTGATTCGTCTGTAGTTAAAGATAATTCAAGACCTCTGTTGGTTTAGTTTAAATCGACCAACGACTTATTCTGATTCGTTTTCTGGTGGACTCTTTCCCTGGTTCAGTTAAATCACCCCTAAGATTTTTATGATTCGTCTCCAGTTAAAGGTAATTAAAGACATCTGCTAGTTCAAGTAAAATACGACCAATGATTTATCCTGTTTCGTTTCCGGTGTACTCTTTCTATGGTTTAGTTAAATAGACCCTAAGATTTTTCTGATTCGTCTCTAGTTAAAGACAATTCAAGATCTTTGCAGGTTCAGTTTAAATTTACCAATGATTTATCCTTATTCATTTTTCGGTAGAATCTTTCACTGGTTCAGTTAAACCAACACTAAGATTTTTTTGATTCGTCTCCAATTAAAGATAATTCATGACCTCTGTTGTTTCAGTTTAAATTGAGCAATGATTTATTCTTATTCGTATTCCAGTAGACTCTTTCTCGGGTTAAGTTAAATCGACCCTAATATTTTTCAAATTTGTCTTCAAATTAAATATAATTCAAGACATCTGCTGGTTCATTTTAAATCGACCAATGATTTATCCTGATTCGTTTCCGGTATACTCTTTCTCTGGTTCAGTTAAATTGAACCTAAGATTTTTCTGATTCGTTTCCAATTAAAGACAATTCAAGAACTTTGCAGGTTTAGTTTAAATCGACCAATGATTTATCCTGATTCATTTTTCGGTAAAATCTTTCACTGGTTCAGTTAAATCAACACTAAGATTTTTTTGATTCGTCTCCAGTTAAAGATAATTCAAGACCTCTGTTGGTTCAGTTTAAGTAGACCAATGATTTATTCTGATTCGTTTTCTAGTAGACTCTTTCTCTGGTTCAGTAAAATCGACCCTAATATTTTTCTGATTCGTTGCCAATTAAAGATAATTCAAGACCTCTATTGGATCAGTTTAAATCGACCAATGATTTATTCTAATTCGTTTTCCGTTAGACTCTTTCTCTGGTTCGGTTTAATCGACCCTAAGATTTTCCTGATTCGTCACCAGTTAATGATTTTTCAAGACCTCTATTGGATCAGTTTAAATCGACCAATGATTTCTTCTAATTCGTTTTCCGGTAGACTCTTTCTCACGTTCGGTTAAATCGACCCTAAGATTTTCCTGATTCGTCACCAGTTAAAGATAATTCAAAACCTCTGCTAGTTCAGTTTCAATCGACCAATGATTTATTCTGATTCGATTTCGGATATACTATTTTCCTGGTTCAGTTAAATTGACCCTAATATTTTTCTGATTCGTCTCTAGTTAAAGATAATTCAAGACATCTGATGGTGCAGTTTAAATTGACCAATGATTTATTCTGATTCATTTTTTTGGTAGATTCTTTATCTGGTTAATTTAAATCGACCCTATGTTTTTTCTGATTCTTCTGTAGTTAAAGATAATTCAATACTTTTGCTGGTTTAGTTTAAATCGACCAACGACTTATTCTAATTCGTTTTCTGGTGGACTCTTTCTTTGGTTACGTTAAATCACCCCTACGATTTTTATGATTCGTCTCCAGTTAAAGGTAATTAAAGACATCTGCTAGTTCAGTTAAAATTCGACCAATGATTTATCCTGTTTCGTTTCCGTTGAACTCTTTCTCTGGTTTAGTTAAATAGACCCTAAGTTTTTTTTTTAATTCGTCTCTAGTTAAAGACAATTCAAGACCTTTGCAATTTCATTTTAAATTTACCAATGATTTATCCTTATTCATTTTTGGGTAGAATCTTTCTATGGTTCAGTTAAATCAACGCTAAGATTTTTTTGATTTGTCTCCAGTTAAAGATAATTCAAGACCTCTGTTGGTTAAGTTTAAGTAGACGAATGATTTATTCTGATTCGTTTTCAAGTAGACTCTTTCTCTGGTTCAGTTAAATCGACCCTAATATTTGTCTAATTCGTCTCCAAATAAATATAATTCAAGACCTCTATTGGATCAGTTTAAATCGACCAATGATTTATTCTAATTCGTTTTCTGGTAGACTCTTTCTCTGGTTCGGTTAAATCGACCCTAAGATTTTCATGATTCGTCATCAGTTATAGATAATTCAAAACCTCTGCTGGTTTAGTTTAAATCGACCAATAATTTATTCTGATTCGATTTCCGATATACTCTTTTCCTGGTTCAGTTAAATTGACCCTAATATTTTTCTGATTCGTTTCTAGTTAAAGATAATTCAAGACATCTGATGGTTCAGTTTAAATTGACCAATGATTTATTCTGATTCGTTTTTTTGTAGAATCTTTCTCTGGTTCATTTAAATCGACCCTATGTTTTTTCTGATTCGTCTATAGTTAAAAATAATTCAAGACATCTGCTGGTTTAGTTTAAATCGACCAATGATTTGTTCAGATTCATTTTCTGGTAGACGCTTTCTCTGGTTCAGTTAAATCAACTCTAAGATTTTTGTAGGTTCAATTTAAATCGACCAATGATTTATCCTAATTCATTTTTCGGTACACTCTTTCTCATGTTATGTAAAATCAAGCCTAATGATTTTTTTTATTCATCTCCAGTTAAAGATAATTCAAGACCTCTGCTAGTTCAGTTTTAATCGACTAGTGATTTATTCTGATTTGTTTTCCGGTATACTCTTTTTCTGGTTCAGTTAAATCGACCCTATGATTTTCCTGATACGTCCCCAGTTAAAGGTAATTCAAGACCTCTGTTGGTTCAGTTTAAATCGACTAATGATTTATTCTGATTCGATTTCCGATATACTCTTTCCCTGGTTCAGTTAAATCGACCCTAATATTTTTCTGATTCGTCTCCAGTTAAAGATAATTCAAGACATCTGATGGTTTAGTTTAAATTGACCAATGATTTATTCTTATTCGTTTTTTGGTAGACTCCTTCTCTGGTTCATTTAAATCAACCCTAAGAATTTTCTAATTTGTCTCAAGTTAAAGATAATTAAAGACATCTGCTAGTTAAGTTTAAATTCGACCAATGATTTATTTTAATTCGTTTCTGGTGTACTCTTTCTCTAGTTTAGGTAAATAGACCCTAAGATTTTTCTGATTCGTCTCTATTCAATGATAATTCAAGACCTTTGAAGGTTCACTTTTAATTTACCAATGATTTATCCTGATTCATTTTTTGGTAGAATCTTTCACTGTTTTAGTTAAATAAACACTAAGATTTTTTTGATTCGACTCCAGTTAAAGATAATTCAAGACCTCTATTGTTTCAGTTTAAGTAGAACAATGATTTATTCTGATTCGTTTTCCAGTAGACTCTTTCTGTGGTTCAGTTAAATCGACCCTAAGATTTTCCTGATTCGTTACCAGTTAAAGATAATTCAAAACCTCTACTGGTTCAGTTTAAATCGACCAATGATTTATTCTGATTCAATTTCCGATATACTCTTTTCCTGGTTCAGTTAAATCGACCCTAATATTTTACCGATTCGTCTCCAATTAATGAAAACTCAAATCCTCTATTGTTTCAATTTAAATCGACCAATGATTTATTCTAATTCGTTTTCCAGTAGACTCTTTCTATGGTTCAGTTAAATCGACCCTAAGATTTTCCTGATTCATCACTAGTTAAAGATAATTCGAAACCTCTGCTGGTTAAGTTTAAATTGAGCAATGATTTATTCTGATTCGATTTCCGATATACTCTTTCTCTGGTTTAGTTGAATCAACCCTAATATTTTTCTGATTCTTCTCCAATTAAAAATAATTCAAGACCTCTATTGGTTCAGTTTAAATCGACCAATGATTTATTCTAATTCGTTTTCTGTTAGACTCTTTCTCTAGTTCGGTGAAATCGACCCTAAGATTTTCCTGATTCGTCACCAGTTAAAGATAATTGAAAACCTCTGCTGGTTTAGTTTAAATCGGCCAATGATTTATTCTGATTCGATTTCCTATATACTCTTTTCGTGGTTCAGTTAAATTAACCGTAATATTTTTCTGATTCGTCTCTAGTTAAAGATAATTCAAGACATCTGATGGTTCACTTTAAATTGACCAATGATTTATTCTGATTCTTTTTTTTGTAGACTCTCTCTCTGGTTCATTTAAATCGACCCTATGTTTTTTCTTATTCGCCTGTAGTTAAAGATAATTCAAGACCTCTGCTGGTTTAGTTTAAATCTACCAACAACTTATTCTGATTCGTTTTTTTGTGGACTCTTTCTCTGGTTCAGTTAAATCACCCCTAAGATTTTTATGATACGTCTCAAGTTAAAGGTAATTAAAGACATCTGCTAGTTCAGTTAGAATTTGACCAATGATTTATCCTGATTCATTTCCGTTGTACTCTATCTCTGGTTTAGTTAAATAGACCCTAAGATTTTTATGATTCGTCTTTAGTTAAAGCAATTCAAGACCTTTGCAGGTTCAGTTTAAATTTACCAATGATTTATCCTTATTAATTTTTGGGTAGAATCTTTCACTTGTTCAGTTAAATCAACACTAAGATTTTTTTGATTCGTCTCCAGTTAAAGATAATTCAAGACCTCTATTGGTTCAGTTTAAGTAGACAAATGATTTATTCTGATTTGTTTTCCAATAGACTCTTTCTTTGGTTCAGTTAAATCGACACTAATATTTTTCTGATTCGTCTCCAAATAAAGATAATTCAAGACCTCTATTGGATCAGTTTAAATCAACCAATGATTTATTCAAATTTGTTTTCCGGTAGACTCTTTCTCAAGTTCAGTTAAATCGACCCTAAGATTTTCATGATTCGTCATCAGTTAAATATAATTCAAAACCTCTGCTGGTTCAGTTTAAATCGACCAATAATTTATTCTGATTCGATTTCCGATATACTCTTTTCCTGGTTCAGTTAAATTGACCCTAATATTTTTCTAATTCGTCTCTAGTGAAAGATAATTCAAGACATCTGATGGTTCAGTTTAAATTGACCAATGATTTATTCTGATTCCTTTTTTTGTAGACTCTTTCTCTCGTTCATTTAAATCGACCCTAAGTTTTTTCTGATTCGTCTATAGTTAAAAATAATTCAAGACCTCTGCTGGTAGACTCTTTCTCTGGTTCAGTTAAATCAATTTTAAGATTTTTATGATTCGTCTCCAATTATAGACAATTCAAGAACTTTGTAGGTTCAGTTTAAATTGACCAATGATTTATCCTAATTCATTTTTCGGTAGACTCTTTCTCAGGTTCTGTCAAATCAAGAGTAAGATTTTTTTTTTATTCGTCTCCAGTTAAAGATAATTCAAGACCTCTGCTGGTTCAGTTTTAATCGACTAGTGATTTATTCTGATTCGTTTTCCAGTAGACTCTTTTTCTGGTTCAGTTAAATTGACCCTATGATTTTCCTGATACGTCCCGAGTTAAAGATGATTCAAGACCTCTGTTAGTTCAGTTTAAATCGACTAATGATTTATTCTGATTCGATTTCCGATATATTCTTTCCCTGCTTCAGTTAAATCGACCCTAATATTTTTCTAATTCGTCTCCAGTTAAAGATAATTCAAGACATCTGATGGTTTAGTTTAAATTGACCAATAATTTATTCTGATTCGTTTTTTGGTAGACTCTTTCTCTGGTTCATTTAAATCGACCCTAAGATATTTCTGATTCGTCTCTAGTTAAAGATAATTCAAGACCTCTGCTGGTTTAGTTTAAATCGACCAATGATTTATTTTAATTCATTTTATGGTAGAATCTTTCTCTGGTTCAGTTAAATCAACCCTAAGAATTTTCTGATTAAAGACATCTGCTAGTTTAGTTTAAATTCGACCAATGATTTATCCTGATTCGTTTCTGGTGTACTCTTTCTCTAGTTTAGGTAAATAGACCCTAAGAGTTTTCTGATTCGTCTCTATTTAAAGATAATTCAAGACCTTTGTAGGTTCACTTTAAATTTACCAATGATTTATCCTGATTCCTTTTTTGGTATAATCTTTCACTGGTTTAGTTAAATCAACATTAAGATTTTTTTGATTCGTCTCCAGTTAAAGATAATTCAAGACCTCTATTGGTTCAGTTAAAGTAGACCAATAATTTATTCTTATTCGTTTTCCAGTAGACTCTTTTTCTGGTTCAGTTAAATCAACCCTAATATTTTTATGATTCATCTCCAATTAAAGATAATTCAAGACCTCTATTGGTTCAGCTTATATCAACCAATGATTTATTCTAATTCGTTTTCCAATAGACTCTTTCTCTGGTTCAGTTAAATCGACCCTAAGATTTTCCTTATTCGTCACTAGTTAAAGATAATTCAAAACCTCTGCTGGTTCAGTTTAAATCGATCAATGATTTATTCTGATTTTATTTCCGATATACTCTTTTCCTGGTTCAGTTAAATCGACCCTAATATTTTACCGATTCGTCTCCATTTAAAGATAACTCAAAACCTCTATTGTTTCAATTTAAATCGACCAATGATTTATTCTAATTCGTTTTTTGGTAGACTCTTTCTCTGGTTCAGTTAAATTGACCCTATGATTTTCCTGATTCGTCACCAGTTAAAGATAATTCAAAACGTCTGCTGGTTTAGTTTAAATCGACCAATGATTTATTCTGATTCGATTTCCGATATACTCTTTCTCTTGTTTAGTTGAATCGACCCTAATATTTTTCTGATTCTTCTCCAATTAAAAATAATTCAAGACCTCTATTGGTTCAGTTTAATTCGACCAATGATTTATTATGATTCGTTTTTCGGTAGACTCTTTCTCGGGTTTAGATAAATCGACCCTAAGATTTTTCTAATTCGTCTCCAGTTAAAGATAATTAAAGACATTTGCTGGTTCAGTTTAAATCGACCAATGATTTATCCTGATTCATTTCTGGTATACTCTTTCTCTAGTTCAGTTAAATCGACCCTAATATTTTTCTGATAAGTCTCCAATTAATGATAATGCAAGACCTCTATTGGAACAATTTAAATCGACCAATGATTTATTCTAATTCGTTTTCCGTTTGACTCTTCCTCTGGTTCGGTTAAATTGACCCTAAGATTTTCCTGATCCGTCACCAGTTAAAGATAATTCAAAACCTCTGCTGGTTCAGTTTAAATCGACCAATGATTTATTCTGATTCGATTTCCGATATACTCTTTTCCTGGTTGAGTTAAATTGACCCTAATATTTTTCTGATTCGTCTCTAGTTAAATATAATTCAAGACATCTGATGGTTCACTTTAAATTGACCAATGATTTATTCTGATTTGTTTTTTGTAGACTCTCTCTCTGGTTCATTTAAATCGAACCTAAGTTTTTTCTGATTCGTCTATAGTTAAAAATAATTCAAGACCTCAGCTGGTTTAGTTTAAATCGACCAATGATTTATTCTGATTCATTTTCTGGTAGACACTTTCTCTGGTTCAGTTAAATCAACCCTAAGATTTATCTGATTCGTCTCCAGTTAAAGATAATTAAAGACATATGCTAGTACAGTTTAAATTCGACCAATGATTTATCCTGATTCATTTCTGGTGTACTCTTTATCTTTTTTAGGTAAATAGACCCTAAGATTTATCTGATTCGTCTTTAGTTAAAGACAATTCAAGACCTTTGCAGGTTCACTTTAAATTTACCAATGATTTATCCTTATTCATTTTTGGGTAGAATCTTTCACTTGTTCAGTTAAATCAACACTAAGATTTTTTTGATTCGTCTCCAGTTAAAGATAATTCAAGACCTCTATTGGTTCAGTTTAAGTAGACAAATGATTTATTCTGATTTGTTTTCCAGTAGACTCTTTCTCTGGTTCAGTTAAATCGACACTAATATTTTTCTGATTCGTCTCCAAATAAAGATAATTCAAGACCTCTATTGGATCAGTTTAAATCAACCAATGATTTATTCAAATTTGTTTTCCGGTAGACTCTTTCTCAGGTTCAGTTAAATCGACCCTAAGATTTTCATGATTCGTCATCAGTTAAATATAATTCAAAACCTCTGCTGGTTCAGTTTAAATCGACCAATAATTTATTCTGATTCGATTTCCGATATACTCTTTTCCTGGTTCAGTTAAATTGACCCTAATATTTTTCTAATTCGTCTCTAGTGAAAGATAATTCAAGACATCTGATGGTTCAGTTTAAATTGACCAATGATTTATTCTGATTCCTTTTTTTGTAGACTCTTTCTCTGGTTCATTTAAATCGACCCTAAGTTTTTTCTGATTCGTCTATAGTTAAAAATAATTCAAGACCTCTGCTGGTAGACTCTTTCTCTGGTTCAGTTAAATCAATTTTAAGATTTTTATGATTCGTCTCCAATTATAGACAATTCAAGAACTTTGTAGGTTCAGTTTAAATCGACCAATGATTTATCCTAATTCATTTTTCGGTAGACTCTTTCTCAGGTTCTGTCAAATCAAGCATAAGATTTTTTTTTTATTCGTCTCCAGTTAAAGATAATTCAAGACCTCTGCTGGTTCAGTTTTAATCGACTAGTGATTTATTCTGATTCGTTTTCCAGTAGACTCTTTTTCTGGTTCAGTTAAATCGACCCTATGATTTTCCTGATACGTCCCGAGTTAAAGATGATTCAAGACCTCTGTTAGTTCAGTTTAAATCGACTAATGATTTATTCTGATTCGATTTCCGATATATTCTTTCCCTGCTTCAGTTAAATCGACCCTAATATTTTTCTAATTCGTCTCCAGTTAAAGATAATTCAAGACATCTGATGGTTTAGTTTAAATTGACCAATAATTTATTCTGATTCGTTTTTTGGTAGACTCTTTCTCTTGTTCATTTAAATCGACCCTAAGATATTTCTGATTCGTCTCTAGTTAAAGATAATTCAAGACCTCTGCTGGTTTAGTTTAAATCGACCAATGATTTATTTTAATTCATTTTATGGTAGAATCTTTCTCTGGTTCAGTTAAATCAACCCTAAGAATTTTCTGATTAAAGACATCTGCTAGGTTAGTTTAAATTCGACCAATGATTTATCCTGATTCATTTCTGGTGTACTCTTTCTCTAGTTTAGGTAAATAGACCCTAAGAGTTTTCTGATTCGTCTCTATTTAAAGATAATTCAAGACCTTTGTAGGTTCACTTTAAATTTACCAATGATTTATCCTGATTCCTTTTTTGGTATAATCTTTCACTGGTTTAGTTAAATCAACATTAAGATTTTTTTGATTCGTCTCCAGTTAAAGATAATTCAAGACCTCTATTGGTTCAGTTTAAGTAGACCAATAATTTATTCTTATTCGTTTTCCAGTAGACTCTTTTTCTGGTTCAGTTAAATCAACCCTAATATTTTTATGATTCATCTCCAATTAAAGATAATTCAAGACCTCTATTGGTTCAGTTTATATCAACCAATGATTTATTCTAATTCGTTTTCCAATAGACTCTTTCTCTGGTTCAGTTAAATCGACCCTAAGATTTTCCTTATTCGTCCATAGTTAAAGATAATTCAAAACCTCTGCTGGTTCAGTTTAAATCGATCAATGATTTATTCTGATTTTATTTCCGATATACTCTTTTCCTGGTTCAGTTAAATCGACCCTAATATTTTACCGATTCGTCTCCAATTAAAGATAACTCAAAACCTCTATTGTTTCAATTTAAATCGACCAATGATTTATTCTAATTCGTTTTTTGGTAGACTCTTTCTCTGGTTCAGTTAAATTGACCCTATGATTTTCCTGATTCGTCACCAGTTAAAGATAATTCAAAACGTCTGCTGGTTTAGTTTAAATCGACCAATGATTTATTCTGATTCGATTTCCGATATACTCTTTCTCTTGTTTAGTTGAATCGACCCTAATATTTTTCTGATTCTTCTCCAATTAAAAATAATTCAAGACCTCTATTGGTTCAGTTTAATTCGACCAATGATTTATTATGATTCGTTTTTCGGTAGACTCTTTCTCGGGTTTAGATAAATCGACCCTAAGATTTTTCTAATTCGTCTCCAGTTAAAGATAATTAAAGACATTTGCTGGTTCAGTTTAAATCGACCAATGATTTATCCTGATTCATTTCTGGTATACTCTTTCTCTAGTTCAGTTAAATCGACCCTAATATTTTTCTGATAAGTCTCCAATTAATGATAATTCAAGACCTCTATTGGAACAATTTAAATCGACCAATGATTTATTCTAATTCGTTTTCCGTTTGACTCTTCCTCTGGTTCGGTTAAATTGACCCTAAGATTTTCCTGATCCGTCACCAGTTAAAGATAATTCAAAACCTCTGCTGGTTCAGTTTAAATCGACCAATGATTTATTCTGATTCGATTTCCGATATACTCTTTTCCTGGTTGAGTTAAATTGACCCTAATATTTTTCTGATTCGTCTCTAGTTAAATATAATTCAAGACATCTGATGGTTAACTTTAAATTGACCAATGATTTATTCTGATTTGTTTTTTGTAGACTCTCTCTCTGGTTCATTTAAATCGAACCTAAGTTTTTTCTGATTCGTCTATAGTTAAAAATAATTCAAGACCTCAGCTGGTTTAGTTTAAATCGACCAATGATTTATTCTGATTCATTTTCTGGTAGACACTTTCTCTGGTTCAGTTAAATCAACCCTAAGATTTATCTGATTCGTCTCCAGTTAAAGATAATTAAAGACATATGCTAGTTCAGTTTAAATTCGACCAATGATTTATCCTGATTCATTTCTGGTGTACTCTTTATCTTTTTTAGGTAAATAGACCCTAAGATTTATCTGATTCGTCTCTAGTTAAAGACAATTCAAGACCTTTGCAGGTTCACTTTAAATTTACCAATGATTTGTCCTGATTGATTTTCCGGTAGAATCTTTCACTGGTTTAAGTAATTCAACACTAAGATTTTTTTGATTCGTCTCTAGGTAAAGATAATTCAAGACATCTGCTGGTTCAGTTTAAAACGACCAATGATTTAACCTGATTCGTTTCTTGTATACTCTTTCTCTGGTTCAGTTAAATCGACCCTAATATTTTTCTAATTCATCTCCAATTAAAGATAATTCAAGACCTCTATTGGATCAGTTTAAATCGACAAATCATTTATTCTATTTCGTTTTTACGTTAGACTCTTTCTCTGGTGGGTTAAATTGACCCTATGATTTTCCTGATTCATCACCAGTTAAAGATAATTCAAAACCTCTGCTGGTTCAGTTTAAATCGACCAATGATTTATTCTGATTCGATTTCCGATATACTCTTTTCCTGGTTCAGTTAAATTGACCGTAATATTTTTCTGATTCGTCTCTAGTTAAAGATAATTTAAGACATCTGATGGTTCAGTTTAAACATACCATTGATTTATTCTGATTCATTTTTTTGTAGACTCTTTCTCTGGTTCATTAACATCGACCCTAAGTTTTTTCTGATTCATCTGTAGTTAAAGATAATTCAAGACCTCTGTTGGTTTAGTTTAAATCGACCAATGATTTATTCAGATTCATTTTCTGGTAAACTCTTTCTCTGGTTCAGTTAAATCAACCCTAAGATTTTTATGATTCGTCTCTAGTTAAAGGTAATTAAAGACATCTTCTAGTTCAGTTTAAATTCGACCAATGATTTATCCTGATTCGTTTCCGGTGTACTCTCT
The DNA here is from genome assembly GCA_948472305.1 of Vicia faba. Lineage (NCBI taxonomy): Eukaryota > Viridiplantae > Streptophyta > Magnoliopsida > Fabales > Fabaceae > Vicia > Vicia faba. Next base: position 1,219,771,910 of record OX451739.1, on the reverse strand, counting down.
CTATTGTTCAGTTAAATTGAACCTAAGATATTTATGATTCGTCTCCAATTAAAGACAATTCAAGAACTTTGCAGGTTTAGTTTAAATCGGCCAATGATTTATATTGATTCATTTTTCGGTAGACTCTTTCTCCGGTTACGTCAAATCAAGCCTAAGAATTTTTTTTTATTCGTCTCCAATTAAATATAATTCAAGACCTCTGCTGGTTCAGTTTTAATCGACTAGTGATTTATTCTGATTCATTTTCCGGTAGACTCTTTCTCTGGTTCAGTTAAATTGACCCTAAGATTTTCCTTATTCGTCCCCAAATAAAGATAATTCAAGACCTTTGCTGGTTCAGTTAAAATCGACCAATGATTTATTCTGATTCGATTTCCGATATACTCTTACCTTGGTTCAGTTAAATCGACCCTAATATTTTTCAGATTCGTCTCTAGTTAAAGATAATTTAAGACATCTGATGATTCAGTTTAAATTGACCAATGATTTATCATGATACATTTCCGGTGTACTCTTTCTCTGTTTTAGTTAAATAGACCCTAAGATTTCTCTGATTTGTCTCCAGTTAAAGAATATTCAAGACCTTTGCAGGTTCAGTTTAAATTGACCAATGATTTTCCTGATTCATTTTTCGGTAGACTCTTTCTCTGGTTCAGTTAAATCAACTCTAAGATTTTTTAAAATTCGTGTCCAGTTAAAGATAATTTAATTCCTCTGCTGCTTCAGTTTAAATCGACCAATGATTTAATCTGATTCGTTTTCCGATAGACTCTTTCTCGGGTTCAGTTAAATGGACCCTAAGATTTTTCTGATTCGTCTCCAGTTAAAGATAATTAAAGACATATGCTGGTTTAGTTTAAACCGACCTATGATTTATCCCGATTCGTTTCCGGTATACTCTTTCTCTAGTTCAGTTAAATTGATCCTAAGATTTTTCTGATTCGTCTCCAATTAAAGACAATTCAAGAACTTTGCAGGTTCAGTTTAAATCGACCAATGATTTATCCTGATTCGTTTCCAGTATACTCTTTCTTTAGTTCAGTTAAGTCGACCCTAAGATTTTTCTGATTCGTCTCCAGTTAAAGACAATTCAAGAGCTTTGCAGGTTCAGTTTAAATTGACCAATGATTTATCCTGATTCATTTTTCGGTAGACTCTTTCTCTGGTTCAGTTAAATCAACTCTAATATTTTTTTAAATTCGTCTCCAATTAAAGATAAATCAATTCCTCTGCTGCTTCAGTTTAAATCGACCAATAATTTAATCTGATTCGTTTTCCGATAGACTCTTTCTTGGGTTCAGTTAGATGGACCCTAAGATTTTTATGATTCGTCTCCAGTTAAAGATAATTAAAGACATATGCTGGTTTAGTTTAAATCGACCTATAATTTATCCCGATTCGTTTCCGGTATACTCTTTCTCTAGTTCAGTTAAATTGAACCAAAGATTTTTCTGATTCGTCTCCAATTAAAGACAATTCAAGAACTTTGCAGGTTCAGTTTAAATCGACCAATGATTTATCCTGATTCATTTTTTGGTAGACTCTTTCTCTGGTTCAGTTAAATCAACCCTAAGATATTTTTTGATTCGTCTCTAGTTAAATATAATTCAAGACCTCTGCTGGTTCAGTTTAAATCGACTAATGATTTATTCTGATTCGTTTTCTGGTATACTCTTTCTCTGGTTTAGGTAAATCGACCCTAATATTTTTCTGATTCGTCTCCAATTAAAGATAATTCAAGACCTCTATTTATTCAGTTTAAATCGAATAATGATTTATTCTAATTCTTTTTCCGGTAGACTCTTTCTCTGGTTCAGTTAAATCGACCCTAAGATTTTAATGATTCGTCCCTAGTTAAAGATAATTCAAGACCTTTGTAGGTTTAGTTTAAATCAACCAATGATTTAATCTGATTCATTTTTGGTAGACTCTTTCTCTAGTTCAGTTAAATCAACCCTAAGATATTTCTTGATTAGTCTCCAGTTAAAGATGATTCAAAACCTCTGATGGTTCAGTTTAAATCGACCAATGATTTATTCTGATATTTTTTTCGGTAGAGTCTTTCTCTGGTTTAGTTAAATTGACCCTAATATTTTTCTGATTCGTCTCCAATTAAAGATAATTCAAGACCTCTATTCGTTCAGTTTAAATCGACCAATGATTTAATCTAATTCATTTTCCGGTAGACTCTTTCTCTGGTTAAGTTCAATCGACCCTATGATTTTAATGATTCGTCCCTAGTTAATGATAATTCAAGACCTCTGTAGGTTCAGTTTAAATCGACCAATGATTTATTCTGATTCGATTTCCTATATACTCATTCTCTAGCTCAGTTAAATCGACACTAAAATTTTTATAATTCGTCTCCAGTTAAAGATAATTCAAGACATCTGATGGTTCAGTTTAAATTGACCAATGATTTATTCTGATTTGTTTTTTGGTACACTCTTTCTCTAGTTCAGTTAAATCGACCCTAAGATTTTTCTGATTCGTCTCCAATTAAATACAATTCATGACCTTTGCAGGTTCAGTTTAAATGGACCAATGATTTATCCTGATTCATTTCTCGGTAGACTCTTTCTATGGTTCATTTAAATCAACTCTAAGATTTTTTTTAATTCGTCTCCAGTTAAAGATAATTCAATTCCTCTGCTGGTTCAGATTAAATCGACCAATGATTTAATCTGATTCGTTTTCCGGTATACTCTTTATCGGGTTCAGTTAAATGGACCCTAAGACTTTGCTGATTCATCTCCAGTTAAAGATAATTAAAGACCTTTGTTGGTTCAGTTTAAATCGACCAATGATTTATCCTGATTCATTTCCGGTACACTCTTTCTCTAGTTCAGTTAAATCGACCCTAAGATTTTTCTGATTCATCTCCAATTAAATACAATTCAAGACCTTTGCAGGTTCAGTTTAAATTGACCAATGATTTATCCTGATTCATTTCTCGGTAGACTCTTTTTATGGTTCATTTAAATCAACTCTAAGATTTTTTTTTAATTCGTCTCCAGTTAAAGATAATTCAATTCCTCTGCTGGTTCAGATTAAATCGACCAATGATTTAATCTGATTCGTTTTCCGGTAGACTCTTTATCGGGTTCAGTTAAATGGACCCTAAGACTTTGCTGATTCATCTCCAGTTAAAGATAATTAAAGACCTCTGTTGGTTCAGTTTAAATCGACAAATGATTTATCCTGATTCGTTTCCGGTACACTCTTTCTCTAGTTCAGTTAAATCGACCCTAAGATTTTTCTGATTCGTCTCCAATTAAATACAATTCAAGACCTTTGCAGGTTCAGTTTAAATTGACCAATGATTTATCCTGATTCATTTCTCGGTAGACTCTTTCTATGGTTCAGTTAAATCAACTCTAAGATTTTTTTAAATTCGTATCCAGTTAAAGATAATTCAATTCCTCTGTTGGTTCAGTTTAAATCGACCAATGATTTAATCTGATTCGTTTTCCGGTAGACTCTTTCTCGGGTTCAAATAAATGGACCCTAATATTTTTCTTATTCATCTCCAATTAAAGATAATTCAAGACATCTGCTGGTTCAGTTTAAATCGACCAATGATTTATCCTGATTCGTTTCCGGTATACTCTTTCTCTGGTTCAGTTAAATTGAACCTAATATTTTTCTGATTTGTCTCCAATTAAAGACAATTCAAGAACTTTGCAGGTTCAGTTTAAATCGACCAATGATTTATCCTGATTCGTTTCCGAAATACTATTACTCTGGTTCAGTTACGTCGACCCTAAGATTTTTTTGATTCATCCCTAGTTAAAAAAAATTCAAGTCCTTTGCAGGTTCAGTTTAAATCGACCAATGATTTATCCTGATTCATTTTTTGGTAGACTCTTTCTCTGGTTCAGTTAAATCAACCATAACATATTTTTTGATTCGCCTCCAGTTAAAGATAATTCAAGACCTCTGCTAGTTCAGTTTAAATCGACTAATAATTTATTCTGATTCGTTTTCCGGTAGACTCTTTCTCAGGTTTAGTTAAATTGACCCTAATATTTTTCTGATTGGTCTCTAATTAAATATAATTCAAGGCCTCTATTGGTCCAGTTTAAATCGACCAATGATTTATTCTAATTCATTTTCCGGTAGACTCTTTCTCTGGTTCAATTAAATAGACCCTAAGATTTTAATGATTCATCCCTAGTTAAAGATAATTCAAGACCTCTGTAGGTTTAGTTTAAATCGACCAATGATTTATTCTGATTCGATTTCCTATATACTCATTCTCTAGCTCAGTTAAATCGACACTAAAATTTTTCTAATTCGTCTCCAGTTAAATATAATTCAAGACATCTGATGGTTCAGTTTAAATTGACAAATGATTTATTCTGATTTGTTTTTTGGTACACTCTTTCTCTAGTTCAGTTAAATCGACCCTAAGATTTTTCTGATTCTTCTCCAGTTAAATACAATTCAAGACCTTTGCAGGTTCAGTTTAAATTGACAAATGATTTATCCAGATTCATTTCTCGGTAGACTCTTTCTATGGTTCAGTTAAATCAACTCTAAGATTTTTTTTAATTCGTCTCCAGTTAAAGATAATTCAATTCCTCTGCTGGTTCAGATTAAATCGACCAATGATTTAATCTGATTCGTTTTCCGGTAGACTCTTTATCGGGTTCAGTTAAATGGACCCTAAGACTTTTCTGATTCATCTCCAGTTAAAGATAATTAAAGACCTCTGTTGGTTCAGTTTAAATCGACCAATGATTTATCCTGATTCATTTCCCGTATACTCTTTCTCTGGTTCAGTTAAATTCAACCTAATATTTTTGTGATTTGTCTCCAATTAAAGACAATTCAAGAACTTTGCAGGTTCAGTTTAAATCGACCAATGATTTATCCTGATTCGTTTCCGGTATACTCTTTCTCTGGTTCAGTTAAGTCGACCATAAGATTTTTTTGATTCGTCTCCAGTTAAAAAAAATCCAAGACCTTTGTAGGTTCAGTTTAAATCGAACAATGATTTATCCTGATTCATTTTTTGGTAGAATCTTTCTCTGGTTTAGTTAAATCAACCCTAAGATATTTTTTGATTCGCCTCCAGTTAAAGATAATTCAAGACCTCTGCTAGTTCAGTTTAAATCGACTAATAATTTATTCTGATTCGTTTTCCGGTAGACTCTTTCTCTGGTTTAGTTAAATTGACCCTATTATTTTTCTGATTGGTCTCTAATTAAATATAATTCAAGGCCTCTGTTGGTCCAGTTTAAATCGACCAATGATTTATTCTAATTCATTTTCCGATAGACTCTTTCTCTGGTTCAATTAAATCGACCCTAAGATTTTAATGATTCATCCCTAGTTAAAGATAATTCAAGACCTCTGTAGGTTCAGTTTAAATCGACCAATGATTTATTCTGATTCGATTTCCTATATACTCATTCTCTAGCTCAGTTAAATCGTCACTAAAATTTTTCTAATTCGTCTCCAGTTAAAGATAATTCAAGACATCTGATGGTTCAGTTTAAATTGACCAATGATTTATTCTGATTTGTTTTTTGGTACACTCTTTCTCTAGTTCAGTTAAATCGACCCTAAGATTTTTCTGATTCTTCTCCAGTTAAATATATTTCAAGACCTTTGCAGGTTCAGTTTAAATTGACCAATGATTTATCCTGATTCATTTCTCGGTAGACTCTTTCTATGGTTCAGTTAAATCAACTCTAAGATTTTTTTTAATTCGTCTCCAGTTAAAGATAATTCAATTCCTCTGCTGGTTCAGATTAAATCGACCAATGATTTAATCTGATTCGTTTTCCGGTAGACTCTTTATCGGGTTCAGTTAAATGGACCCTAAGACTTTTCTGATTCATCTCCAGTTAAAGATAATTAAAGACCTCAGTTGGTTCAGTTTAAATCGACCAATGATTTATCCTGATTCATTTCCCGTATACTCTTTCTCTGGTTCAGTTAAATTCAACCTAATATTTTTGTGATTTGTCTCCAATTAAAGACAATTCAAGAACTTTGCAGGTTCAGTTTAAATCGACCAATGATTTATCCTGATTCGTTTCCGGTATACTCTTTCTCTGGTTCAGTTAAGTCGACCATAAGATTTTTTTGATTCGTCTCCAGTTAAAAAAAATCCAAGACCTTTGTAGGTTCAGTTTAAATCGAACAATGATTTATCCTGATTCATTTTTTGGTAGAATCTTTCTCTGGTTTAGTTAAATCAACCCTAAGATATTTTTTGATTCGCCTCCAGTTAAAGATAATTCAAGACCTCTGCTAGTTCAGTTTAAATCGACTAATAATTTATTCTGATTCGTTTTCCGGTAGACTCTTTCTCTAGTTTAGTTAAATTGACCCTATTATTTTTCTGATTGGTCTCTAATTAAATATAATTCAAGGCCTCTGTTGGTCCAGTTTAAATCGACCAATGATTTATTCTAATTCATTTTCCGATAGACTCTTTCTCTGGTTCAATTAAATCGACCCTAAGATTTTAATGATTCATCCCTAGTTAAAGATAATTCAAGACCTCTGTAGGTTCAGTTTAAATCGACCAATGATTTATTCTGATTCGATTTCCTATATACTCATTCTCTAGCTCAGTTAAATCGACACTAAAATTTTTCTAATTCGTCTCCAGTTAAAGATAATTCAAGACATCTGATGGTTCAGTTTAAATTGACCAATGATTTATTCTGATTTGTTTTTTGGTACACTCTTTCTCTAGTTCAGTTAAATCGACCCTAAGATTTTTCTGATTCTTCTCCAGTTAAATATATTTCAAGACCTTTGCAGGTTCAGTTTAAATTGACCAATGATTTATCCTGATTCATTTCTCGGTAGACTCTTTCTATGGTTCAGTTAAATCAACTCTAAGATTTTTTTTAATTCGTCTCCAGTTAAAGATAATTCAATTCCTCTGCTGGTTCAGATTAAATCGACCAATGATTTAATCTGATTCGTTTTCCGGTAGACTCTTTATCGGGTTCAGTTAAATGGACCCTAAGACTTTGCTGATTCATCTCCAGTTAGAGATAATTAAAGACCTCTGTTTGTTCAGTTTAAATCGACCAATGATTTATCCTGATTCATTTCCCGTATACTCTTTCTCTGGTTCAGTTAAATTCAACCTAATATTTTTCTGATTTGACTCCAATTAAAGACAATTCAAGAACTTTGCAGGTTCAGTTTAAATCGACCAATGATTTATCCTGATTCGTTTCCGGTATACTCTTTCTCTGGTTCAGTTAAGTCGACCATAAGAGTTTTTTGATTCGTCTCCGGTTAAAAAAAATTCAAGACCTTTGCAGGTTCAGTTTAAATCGGCCAATGATTTATCCTGATTCATTTTTTGGTAGACTCTTTCTCTGGTTCAGTTAAATCAACCATAACATATTTTTTGATTCGCCTCCAGTTAAAGATAATTCAAGACCTCTGCTAGTTCAGTTTAAATCGACTAATAATTTATTCTGATTCGTTTTCCGGTAGACTCTTTCTCTGGTTTAGTTAAATTGACCCTATTATTTTTCTGATTGGTCTCTAATTAAATATAATTCAAGGCCTCTGTTGGTCCAGTTTAAATCGACCAATGATTTATTCTAATTCATTTTCCGATAGACTCTTTCTCTGGTTCAATTAAATCGACCCTAAGATTTTAATGATTCATCCCTAGTTAAAGATAATTCAAGACCTCTGTAGGTTCAGTTTAAATCGACCAATGATTTATTCTGATTCGATTTCCTATATACTCATTCTCTAGCTCAGTTAAATCGACACTAAAATTTTTCTAATTCGTCTCCAGTTAAAGATAATTCAAGACATCTGATGGTTCAGTTTAAATTGACCAATGATTTATTCTGATTTGTTTTTTGGTACACTCTTTCTCTAGTTCAGTTAAATCGACCCTAAGATTTTTCTGATTCTTCTCCAGTTAAATATATTTCAAGACCTTTGCACGTTCAGTTTAAATTGACCAATGATTTATCCTGATTCATTTCTCGGTAGACTCTTTCTATGGTTCAGTTAAATCAACTCTAAGATTTTTTTTAATTCGTCTCCAGTTAAAGATAATTCAATTCCTCTGCTGGTTCAGATTAAATCGACCAATGATTTAATCTGATTCGTTTTCCGGTAGACTCTTTATCGGGTCCAGTTAAATGGACCCTAAGACTTTGCTGATTCATCTCAAGTTAAAGATAATTAAAGACCTCTGTTGGTTCAGTTTAAATCGACCAATGATTTATCCTGATTCATTTCCCGTATACTCTTTCTCTGGTTCAGTTAAATTCAACCTAATATTTTTCTGATTTGACTCCAATTAAAGACAATTCAAGAACTTTGCAGGTTCAGTTTAAATCGACCAATGATTTATCCTGATTCGTTTCCGGTATACTCTTTCTCTGGTTCAGTTAAGTCGACCATAAGAGTTTTTTGATTCGTCTCCGGTTAAAAAAAATTCAAGACCTTTGCAGGTTCAGTTTAAATCGGCCAATGATTTATCCTGATTCATTTTTTGGTAGACTCTTTCTCTGGTTCAGTTAAATCAACCATAAAATATTTTTTTATTCGCCTCCAGTTAAAGATAATTCAAGACCTCTGCTAGTTTAGTTTAAATCGACTAATAATTTATTCTGATTCGTTTTCCGGTAGACTCTTTCTCGGGTTTAGTTAAATTGACCCTAATATTTTTCTGATTGGTCTCTAATTAAATATAATTCAAGGCCTCTGTTGGTCCAGTTTAAATCGACTAATGATTTATTCTAATTCATTTTCCGGTAGACTCTTTCTCTGGTTCAATTAAATAGACCCTAAGATTTTAATGATTCATCCCTAGTTAAAGATAATTCAAGACCTCTGTAGGTTCAGTTTAAATCGACCAATGATTTATTCTGATTCGATTTCCTATATACTCATTCTCTAGCTCAGTTAAATCGACACTAAAATTTTTCTAATTCGTCTCCAGTTAAATATAATTCAAGACATCTGATGGTTCAGTTTAAATTGACAAATGATTTATTCTGATTTGTTTTTTGGTACACTCTTTCTCTAGTTCAGTTAAATCGACCCTAAGATTTTTCTGATTCTTCTCCAGTTAAATACAATTCAAGACCTTTGCAGGTTCAGTTTAAATTGACAAATGATTTATCCTGATTCATTTCTCGGTAGACTCTTTCTATGGTTCAGGTAAATCAACTCTAAGATTTTTTTTAATTCGTCTCCAGTTAAAGATAATTCAATTCCTCTGCTGGTTCAGATTAAATCGACCAATGATTTAATCTGATTCGTTTTCCGGTAGACTCTTTATCGGGTTCAGTTAAATGGACCCTAAGACTTTTCTGATTCATCTCCAGTTAAAGATAATTAAAGACCTCTGTTGGTTCAGTTTAAATCGACCAATGATTTATCCTGATTCATTTCCCGTATACTCTTTCTCTGGTTCAGTTAAATTCAACCTAATATTTTTGTGATTTGTCTCTAATTAAAGACAATTCAAGAACTTTGCAGGTTCAGTTTAAATCGACCAATGATTTATCCTGATTCGTTTCCGGTATACTCTTTCTCTGGTTCAGTTAAGTCGACCATAAGATTTTTTTGATTCGTCTCCAGTTAAAAAAAATCCAAGACCTTTGTAGGTTCAGTTTAAATCGAACAATGATTTATCCTGATTCATTTTTTGGTAGAATCTTTCTCTGGTTCAGTTAAATCAACCCTAAGATATTTTTTGATTCGCCTCCAGTTAAAGATAATTCAAGACCTCTGCTAGTTCAGTTTAAATCTACTAATAATTTATTCAGATTCGTTTTCCGGTAGACTCTTTCTCTGGTTTAGTTAAATTGACCCTAATATTTTTCTGATTGGTCTCTAATTAAATATAATTCAAGGCCTCTGTTGGTCCAGTTTAAATCGACCAATGATTTATTCTAATTCATTTTCCGATAGACTCTTTCTCTAGTTCAATTAAATCGACCCTAAGATTTTAATGATTCATCCCTAGTTAAAGATAATTCAAGACCTCTGTAGGTTCAGTTTAAATCGACCAATGATTTATTCTGATTCGATTTCCTATATACTCATTCTGTAGCTCAGTTAAATCGACACTAAAATTTTTCTAATTCGTCTCCAGTTAAAGATAATTCAAGACATCTGATGGTTCAGTTTAAATTGACCAATGATTTATTCTTATTTGTTTTTTGGTACACTCTTTCTCTAGTTCAGTTAAATCGACCCTAAGATTTTTCTGATTCGTCTCCAATTAAATACAATTCAAGACCTTTGCAGGTTCAGTTTAAATTGACCAATGATTTATCCTGATTCATTTCTCGGTAGACTCTTTCTATGGTTCATTTAAATCAACTCTAAAATTTTTTTAAATTCATCTCAAGTTAAAGATAATTCAATTCCTTTGCTGGTTCAGATTAAATCGACCAATGATTTAATCTGATTCATTTTCCGGTAGACTCTTTATCGGGTTCAGTTAAATGGACCCTAAGACTTTGCTGATTCATCTCCAGTTAAAGATAATTAAAGACCTCTGTTGGTTCAGTTTAAATCGACCAATGATTTATCCTGATTCGTTTCCGGTATACTCTTTCTCTGGTTCAGTTAAGTCGACCCTAAGATTTTTTTGATTCGTCTCCAGTAAAAAAAATTCAAGACCTTTGCAGGTTCAGTTTAAATCGACCAATGATTTATCCTGATTCATTTTTTGGTAGATTGTTTCTCTGGTTCAGTTAAATCAACCCTAAGATATTTTTTGATTCGCCTCCAGTTAAAGATAATTCAAGACCTCTGCTGGTTCAGTTTAAATCGACTAATGATTTATTCTGATTCGTTTTCCGGTAGACTCTTTCTCTGGTTTAGTTAAATCGACCCTAATATTTTTCTGATTCGTCTCTAATTAAATATAATTCAAGACCTCTGTAGGTTCAGTTTAAATCGACCAATGATTTATTCTGATTCGATTTCCTATATACTCATTCTCTGTCTCAGTTAAATCGACACTAAAATTTTTCAAATTCGTCTCCAGTTAAAGATAATTTAAGACATCTGATGGTTCAGTTTAAATTGACCAATGATTTATTCTAATTTTTTTTTTGGTAGACTCTTTCTCTAGTTCAGTTAAATTGACCCTAAGATTTTTCTGATTTATCTCCAGTTAAAGACAATTCAAGACCTTTGCAGGTTCAGTTTAAATTGACAAATGATTTATCCTGATTCATTTCTCGGTAGACTCTTTCTATGGTTCAGTTAAATCAACTCTAAGATTTTTTTAAATTCGTATCCAGTTAAAGATAATTTAATTCCTCTGCTGGTTCAGTTTAAATCGACCAATGATTTAATCTGATTCGTTTTCCGGTAGACTCTTTCTCGGGTTCAAATAAATGGACCCTAAGATTTTTCTGATTCATCTCCAGTTAAAGATAATTCAAGACATCTGCTGGTTCAGTTTAAATCGACCAATGATTTATCCTGATTCGTTTTCGGTATACTCTTTCTCTGGTTCAGTTAAATTGAACCTAATATTTTTCTGATTTGTCTCCAATTAAAGACAATTCAAGAACTTTCCAGGTTCAGTTTAAATCGACCAATGATTTATCCTGATTCGTTTCCGATATACTCTTTCTCTTGTTCAGTTAAGTCGACCATAAGATATTTTTGATTCGTCTCCAGTTAAAAAAAATTCAAGACCTTTGTAGGTTCAGTTTAAATCAACCAATGATTTATCCTGATTCATTTTTTGGTAGACTCTTTCTCTGGTTCAGTTAAATCAACCATAACATATTTTTTGATTCACCTCCAGTTAAAGATAATTCAAGCCCTCTGCTAGTTCAGTTTAAATCGACTAATAATTTATTCTGATTCGTTTTCCGGTAGACTCTTTCTCGGGTTTAGTTAAATTGACCCTAATATTTTTCTGATTGGTCTCTAATTAAATATAATTCAAGGTCTCTGTTGGTCCAGTTTAAATCGACCAATGATTTATTCTAATTCATTTTCCGGTAGACTCTTTCTCTGGTTCAATTAAATAGACCCTAAGATTATAATGATTCATCCCTAGTTAAAGATAATTCAAGACCTCTGTAGGTTCAGTTTAAATCGACCAATGATTTATTCTGATTCGATTTCATATATACTCATTCTCTAGCTCAGTTAAATCGACACTAAAATTTTTCTAATTCGTCTCCAGTTAAAGATAATTCAAGACATCTGATGGTTCAGTTTAAATTGACCAATGATTTATTCTGATTTGTTTTTTGGTACACTCTTTCTCTAGTTCAGTTAAATCGACCCTAAGATATTTCTGATTCGTCTCCAATTAAATACAATTCAAGACCTTTGCAGGTTCAATTTAAATTGACCAATGATTTATCCTGATTCATTTCATGGTAAACTCTTTCTATGGTTCAGTTAAATCAATTCTAAGATTTTGTTTAATTCGTCTCCAGTTAAAGATAATTCAATTCCTCTGCTGGTTTAGATTAAATCGACCAATGATTTAATCTGATTCGTTTTCCGGTAGACTCTTTATCGAGTTCAGTTAAATGGACCCTAAGACTTTGCTGATTCATCTCCAGTTAAAGATAATTAAAGACCTCTGTTGGTTCAGTTTAAATCGACCAATGATTTATCCTGATTCATTTCCCGTATACTCTTTCTCTGGTTCAGTTAAATTCAACCTAATATTTTTCTGATTTGACTCCAATTAAAGACAATTCAAGAACTTTGCAGGTTCAGTTTAAATCGACCAATGATTTATCCTGATTCGTTTCCGGTATACTCTTTCTCTGGTTCAGTTAAGTCGACCATAAGAGTTTTTTGATTCGTCTCCAGTTAAAAAAAATTCAAGACCTTTGCAGATTCAGTTTAAATCGACCAATGATTTATCCTGATTCATTTTTTGGTAGACTCTTTCTCTGGTTCAGTTAAATCAACCATAACATATTTTTTGATTCGCCTCCAGTTAAAGATAATTCAAGACCTCTGCTAGTTCAGTTTAAATCGACTAATAATTTATTCTGATTCGTTTTCCGGTAGACTCTTTCTCGGGTTTAGTTAAATTGACCCTAATATTTTTCTGATTGGTCTCTAATTAAATATAATTCAAGGCCTCTGTTTGTCCAGTTTAAATCGACCAATGATTTATTCTAATTCATTTTCCGGTAGACTCTTTCTCTGGTTCAATTAAATAGACCCTAAGATTTTAATGATTAATCCCTAGTTAAAGATAATTCAAGACCTCTGTAGGTTCATTTTAAATCGACCAATGATTTATTCTGATTCGATTTCCTATATACTCATTCTCTAGCTCAGTTAAATCGACACTAAAATTTTTATAATTCGTCTCCAGTTAAAGATAATTCAAGACATCTGATGGTTCAGTTTAAATTGACAAATGATTTATTCTGATTTGTTTTTTGGTACACTCTTTATCTAGTTCAGTTAAATCGACCCTAAGATTTTTCTGATTCTTCTCCAGTTAAATACAATTCAAGACCTTTGCAGGTTCAGTTTAAATTGACCAATGATTTATCCTGATTCATTTCTCGGTAGACTCTTTCTATGGTTCAGTTAAATCAACTCTAAGATTTTTTTTAATTCGTCTCCAGTTAAAGATAATTCAATTCCTCTGCTGGTTCAGATTAAATCGACCAATGATTTAATCTGATACGTTTTCCGGTAGACTCTTTATCGGGTTCAGTTAAATGGACCCTAAGACTTTTCTGATTCATCTCCAATTAAATATAATTAAAGACCTCTGTTGGTTCAGTTTAAATCGACCAATGATTTATCCTGATTCATTTCCCGTATACTCTTTCTCTGGTTCAGTTAAATTCAACCTAATATTTTTGTGATTTGTCTCCAATTAAAGACAATTCAAAAACTTTGCAGGTTTAGTTTAAATCGACCAATGATTTATCCTGATTCGTTTCCGGTATACTCTTTCTCTGGTTCAGTTAAGTCGACCATAAGATTTTTTTGATTCGTCTCCAGTTAAAAAAAATCCAACACCTTTGCAGGTTCAGTTTAAATCGAACGATGATTTATCCTGATTCATTTTTTGGTAGACTCTTTCTCTAGTTCAGTTAAATCAAGACTAAGATATTTTTTGATTCGCCTCCAGTTAAAGATAATTCAAGCCCTCTGCTAGTTCAATTTAAATCGACTAATAATTTATTCTGATTCGTTTTCCGGTAGACTCTTTCTCGGGTTTAGTTAAATTGACCCTAATATTTTTCTGATTGGTCTCTAATTAAATATAATTCAAGGCCTCTGTTGGTCCAGTTTAAATCGACCAATGGTTTATTCTAATTCATTTTCCGGTAGACTCTTTCTCTGGTTCAATTAAATCGACCCTAAGATTTTAATGATTCATCCCTAGTTAAAGATAATTCAAGACCACTGTAGGTTCAGTTTAAATCGACCAATGATTTATTCTGATTCGATTTCCTATATACTCATTCTCTAGCTCAGTTAAATCGACACTAAAATTTTTCTAATTCGTCTCCAGTTAAAGATATTTCAAGACATCTGATGGTTCAGTTTAAATTGACCAATGATTTATTCTGATTTGTTTTTTGGTACACTCTTTCTCTAGTTCAGTTAAATCGACCCTAAGATTTTTCTGATTCGTCTCCAATTAAATACAATTCAAGACCTTTGCAGGTTCAGTTTAAATTGACCAATGATTTATCCTGATTCATTTCATGGTAGACTCTTTCTATGGTTCAGTTAAACCAATTCTAAGATTTTTTTTAATTCGTCTCCAGTTAAAGATAATTCAATTCCTCTGCTGGTTCAGATTAAATCGACCAATGATTTAATCTGATTCGTTTTCCAGTAGACTCTTTATCGAGTTCAGGTAAATGGACCCTAAGACTTTGCTGATTCATCTCCAGTTAAAGATAATTAAAGACCTCTGTTGGTTCAGTTTAAATCGACCAATTATTTATCCTGATTCATTTCCCGTATACTCTTTCTCTGGTTCAGTTAAATTCAACCTAATATTTTTCTGATTTGACTCCAATTAAAGAAAATTCAAGAACTTTGCAGGTTCAGTTTAAATCGACCAATGATTTATCCTGATTCGTTTCCGGTATACTCTTTCTCTAGTTCAGTTAAGTCGACCATAAGAGTTTTTTGATTCGTCTCCAGTTAAAAAAAATTCAAGACCTTTGCAGATTCAGTTTAAATCGACCAATGATTTATCCTGATTCATTTTTTGGTAGACTCTTTCTCTGGTTCAGTTAAATCAACCATAACATATTTTTTGATTCGCCTCCAGTTAAAGATAATTCAAGACCTCTGCTAGTTCAGTTTAAATCGACTAATAATTTATTCTGATTCGTTTTCCGGTAGACTCTTTCTCGGGTTTAGTTAAATTGACCCTAATATTTTTCTGATTGGTCTCTAATTAAATATAATTCAAGGCCTCTGTTTGTCCAGTTTAAATCGACCAATGATTTATTCTAATTCATTTTCCGGTAGACTCTTTCTCTGGTTCAATTAAATAGACCCTAAGATTTTAATGATTAATCCCTAGTTAAAGATAATTCAAGACCTCTGTAGGTTCATTTTAAATCGACCAATGATTTA
Organism: Vicia faba; assembly: GCA_948472305.1. Taxonomy (NCBI): domain Eukaryota; kingdom Viridiplantae; phylum Streptophyta; class Magnoliopsida; order Fabales; family Fabaceae; genus Vicia; species Vicia faba. The sequence continues at coordinate 1,219,756,328 of OX451739.1, read as the reverse complement.
TTCTGATTCGATTTCCTATATACTCATTCTCTAGCTCAGTTAAATCGACACTAAAATTTTTCTAATTCGTCTCCAGTTAAAGATAATTCAAGACATCTGATGGTTCAGTTTAAATTGACAAATGATTTATTCTGATTTGTTTTTTGGTACACTCTTTATCTAGTTCAGTTAAATCGACCCTAAGATTTTTCTGATTCTTCTCCAGTTAAATACAATTCAAGACCTTTGCAGGTTCAGTTTAAATTGACCAATGATTTATCCTGATTCATTTCTCGGTAGACTCTTTCTATGGTTCAGTTAAATCAACTCTAAGATTTTTTTTAATTCGTCTCCAGTTAAAGATAATTCAATTCCTCTGCTGGTTCAGATTAAATCGACCAATGATTTAATCTGATACGTTTTCCGGTAGACTCTTTATCGGGTTCAGTTAAATGGACCCTAAGACTTTTCTGATTCATCTCCAGTTAAAGATAATTAAAGACCTCTGTTGGTTCAGTTTAAATCGACCAATGATTTATCCTGATTCATTTCCCGTATACTCTTTCTCTGGTTCAGTTAAATTCAACCTAATATTTTTGTGATTTGTCTCCAATTAAAGACAATTCAAAAACTTTGCAGGTTCAGTTTAAATCGACCAATGATTTATCCTGATTCGTTTCCGGTATACTCTTTCTCTGGTTCAGTTAAGTCGACCATAAGATTTTTTTGATTCGTCTCCAGTTAAAAAAAATCCAAGACCTTTGCAGGTTCAGTTTAAATCGAACAATGATTTATCCTGATTCATTTTTTGGTAGACTCTTTCTCTAGTTCAGTTAAATCAAGACTAAGATATTTTTTGATTCGCCTCCAGTTAAAGATAATTCAAGCCCTCTGCTAGTTCAATTTAAATCGACTAATAATTTATTCTGATTCGTTTTCCGGTAGACTCTTTCTCGGGTTTAGTTAAATTGACCCTAATATTTTTCTGATTGGTCTCTAATTAAATATAATTCAAGGCCTCTGTTGGTCCAGTTTAAATCGACCAATGGTTTATTCTAATTCATTTTCCGGTAGACTCTTTCTCTGGTTCAATTAAATCGACCCTAAGATTTTAATGATTCATCCCTAGTTAAAGATAATTCAAGACCTTTGTAGGTTCAGTTTAAATCGACCAATGATTTATTCTGATTCGATTTCCTATATACTAATTCTCTAGCTCAGTTAAATCGACACTAAAATTTTTCTAATTCGTCTCCAGTTAAAGATAATTCAAGACATCTGATGGTTCAGTTTAAATTGACCAATGATTTATTCTGATTTGTTTTTTGGTACACTCTTTCTCTAGTTCAGTTAAATCGACCCTAAGATTTTTCTGATTCGTCTCCAATTAAATACAATTCAAGACCTTTGCAGGTTCAGTTTAAATTGACCAATGATTTATCCTGATTCATTTCATGGTAGACTCTTTCTATGGTTCAGTTAAACCAATTCTAAGATTTTTTTTAATTCGTCTCCAGTTAAAGATAATTCAATTCCTCTGCTGGTTCAGATTAAATCGACCAATGATTTAATCTGATTCGTTTTCCGGTAGACTCTTTATCGAGTTCAGTTAAATGGACCCTAAGACTTTGCTGATTCATCTCCAGTTAAAGATAATTAAAGACCTCTGTTGGTTCAGTTTAAATCGACCAATTATTTATCCTGATTCATTTCCCGTATACTCTTTCTCTGGTTCAGTTAAATTCAACCTAATATTTTTCTGATTTGACTCCAATTAAAGACAATTCAAGAACTTTGCAGGTTCAGTTTAAATCGACCAATGATTTATCCTGATTCGTTTCCGGTATACTCTTTCTCTGGTTCAGTTAAGTCGACCATAAGAGTTTTTTGATTCGTCTCCAGTTAAAAAAAATTCAAGACCTTTGCAGATTCAGTTTAAATCGACCAATGATTTATCCTGATTCATTTTTTGGTAGACTCTTTCTCTGGTTCAGTTAAATCAACCATAACATATTTTTTGATTCGCCTCCAGTTAAAGATAATTCAAGACCTCTGCTAGTTCAGTTTAAATCGACTAATAATTTATTCTGATTCGTTTTCCGGTAGACTCTTTCTCGGGTTTAGTTAAATTGACCCTAATATTTTTCTGATTGGTCTCTAATTAAATATAATTCAAGGCCTCTGTTTGTCCAGTTTAAATCGACCAATGATTTATTCTAATTCATTTTCCGGTAGACTCTTTCTCTGGTTCAATTAAATAGACCCTAAGATTTTAATGATTAATCCCTAGTTAAAGATAATTCAAGACCTCTGTAGGTTCATTTTAAATCGACCAATGATTTATTCTGATTCGATTTCCTATATACTCATTCTCTAGCTCAGTTAAATCGACACTAAAATTTTTCTAATTCGTCTCCAGTTAAAGATAATTCAAGACATCTGATGGTTCAGTTTAAATTGACAAATGATTTATTCTGATTTGTTTTTTGGTACACTCTTTATCTAGTTCAGTTAAATCGACCCTAAGATTTTTCTGATTCTTCTCCAGTTAAATACAATTCAAGACCTTTGCAGGTTCAGTTTAAATTGACCAATGATTTATCCTGATTCATTTCTCGGTAGACTCTTTCTATGGTTCAGTTAAATCAACTCTAAGATTTTTTTTAATTCGTCTCCAGTTAAAGATAATTCAATTCCTCTGCTGGTTCAGATTAAATCGACCAATGATTTAATCTGATACGTTTTCCGGTAGACTCTTTATCGGGTTCAGTTAAATGGACCCTAAGACTTTTCTGATTCATCTCCAGTTAAAGATAATTAAAGACCTCTGTTGGTTCAGTTTAAATCGACCAATGATTTATCCTGATTCATTTCCCGTATACTCTTTCTCTGGTTCAGTTAAATTCAACCTAATATTTTTGTGATTTGTCTCCAATTAAAGACAATTCAAAAACTTTGCAGGTTCAGTTTAAATCGACCAATGATTTATCCTGATTCGTTTCCGGTATACTCTTTCTCTGGTTCAGTTAAGTCGACCATAAGATTTTTTTGATTCGTCTCCAGTTAAAAAAAATCCAAGACCTTTGCAGGTTCAGTTTAAATCGAACAATGATTTATCCTGATTCATTTTTTGGTAGACTCTTTCTCTAGTTCAGTTAAATCAAGACTAAGATATTTTTTGATTCGCCTCCAGTTAAAGATAATTCAAGCCCTCTGCTAGTTCAATTTAAATCGACTAATAATTTATTCTGATTCGTTTTCCGGTAGACTCTTTCTCGGGTTTAGTTAAATTGACCCTAATATTTTTCTGATTGGTCTCTAATTAAATATAATTCAAGGCCTCTGTTGGTCCAGTTTAAATCGACCAATGGTTTATTCTAATTCATTTTCCGGTAGACTCTTTCTCTGGTTCAATTAAATCGACCCTAAGATTTTAATGATTCATCCCTAGTTAAAGATAATTCAAGACCTTTGTAGGTTCAGTTTAAATCGACCAATGATTTATTCTGATTCGATTTCCTATATACTAATTCTCTAGCTCAGTTAAATCGACACTAAAATTTTTGTAATTCGTCTCCAGTTAAAGATAATTCAAGACATCTGATGGTTCAGTTTAAATTGACAAATGATTTATTCTGATTTGTTTTTTGGTACACTCTTTATCTAGTTCAGTTAAATCGACCCTAAGATTTTTCTGATTCTTCTCCAGTTAAATACAATTCAAGACCTTTGCAGGTTCAGTTTAAATTGACCAATGATTTATCCTGATTCATTTCTCGGTAGACTCTTTCTATGGTTCAGTTAAATCAACTCTAAGATTTTTTTTAATTCGTCTCCAGTTAAAGATAATTCAATTCCTCTGCTGGTTCAGATTAAATCGACCAATGATTTAATCTGATACGTTTTCCGGTAGACTCTTTATCGGGTTCAGTTAAATGGACCCTAAGACTTTTCTGATTCATCTCCAGTTAAAGATAATTAAAGACCTCTGTTGGTTCAGTTTAAATCGACCAATGATTTATCCTGATTCATTTCCCGTATACTCTTTCTCTGGTTCAGTTAAATTCAACCTAATATTTTTGTGATTTGTCTCCAATTAAAGACAATTCAAAAACTTTGCAGGTTCAGTTTAAATCGACCAATGATTTATCCTGATTCGTTTCCGGTATACTCTTTCTCTGGTTCAGTTAAGTCGACCATAAGATTTTTTTGATTCGTCTCCAGTTAAAAAAAATCCAAGACCTTTGCAGGTTCAGTTTAAATCGAACAATGATTTATCCTGATTCATTTTTTGGTAGACTCTTTCTCTAGTTCAGTTAAATCAAGACTAAGATATTTTTTGATTCGCCTCCAGTTAAAGATAATTCAAGCCCTCTGCTAGTTCAATTTAAATCGACTAATAATTTATTCTGATTCGTTTTCCGGTAGACTCTTTCTCGGGTTTAGTTAAATTGACCCTAATATTTTTCTGATTGGTCTCTAATTAAATATAATTCAAGGCCTCTGTTGGTCCAGTTTAAATCGACCAATGGTTTATTCTAATTCATTTTCCGGTAGACTCTTTCTCTGGTTCAATTAAATCGACCCTAAGATTTTAATGATTCATCCCTAGTTAAAGATAATTCAAGACCTTTGTAGGTTCAGTTTAAATCGACCAATGATTTATTCTGATTCGATTTCCTATATACTAATTCTCTAGCTCAGTTAAATCGACACTAAAATTTTTCTAATTCGTCTCCAGTTAAAGATAATTCAAGACATCTGATGGTTCAGTTTAAATTGACCAATGATTTATTCTGATTTGTTTTTTGGTACACTCTTTCTCTAGTTCAGTTAAATCGACCCTAAGATTTTTCTGATTCGTCTCCAATTAAATACAATTCAAGACCTTTGCAGGTTCAGTTTAAATTGACCAATGATTTATCCTGATTCATTTCATGGTAGACTCTTTCTATGGTTCAGTTAAACCAATTCTAAGATTTTTTTTAATTCGTCTCCAGTTAAAGATAATTCAATTCCTCTGCTGGTTCAGATTAAATCGACCAATGATTTAATCTGATTCGTTTTCCGGTAGACTCTTTATCGAGTTCAGTTAAATGGACCCTAAGACTTTGCTGATTCATCTCCAGTTAAAGATAATTAAAGACCTTTGTTGGTTCAGTTTAAATCGACCAATTATTTATCCTGATTCATTTCCCGTATACTCTTTCTCTGGTTCAGTTAAATTCAACCTAATATTTTTCTGATTTGACTCCAATTAAAGACAATTCAAGAACTTTGCAGGTTCAGTTTAAATCGACCAATGATTTATCCTGATTCGTTTCCGGTATACTCTTTCTCTGGTTCAGTTAAGTCGACCATAAGAGTTTTTTGATTCGTCTCCAGTTAAAAAAAATTCAAGACCTTTGCAGATTCAGTTTAAATCGACCAATGATTTATCCTGATTCATTTTTTGGTAGACTCTTTCTCTGGTTCAGTTAAATCAACCATAACATATTTTTTGATTCGCCTCCAGTTAAAGATAATTCAAGACCTCTGCTAGTTCAGTTTAAATCGACTAATAATTTATTCTGATTCGTTTTCCGGTAGACTCTTTCTCGGGTTTAGTTAAATTGACCCTAATATTTTTCTGATTGGTCTCTAATTAAATATAATTCAAGGCCTCTGTTTGTCCAGTTTAAATCGACCAATGATTTATTCTAATTCATTTTCCGGTAGACTCTTTCTCTGGTTCAATTAAATAGACCCTAAGATTTTAATGATTAATCCCTAGTTAAAGATAATTCAAGACCTCTGTAGGTTCAGTTTAAATCGACCAATGATTTATTCTGATTCGATTTCCTATATACTCATTCTCTAGCTCAGTTAAATCGACACTAAAATTTTTGTAATTCGTCTCCAGTTAAAGATAATTCAAGACATCTGATGGTTCAGTTTAAATTGACAAATGATTTATTCTGATTTGTTTTTTGGTACACTCTTTATCTAGTTCAGTTAAATCGACCCTAAGATTTTTCTGATTCTTCTCCAGTTAAATACAATTCAAGACCTTTGCAGGTTCAGTTTAAATTGACCAATGATTTATCCGGATTCATTTCTCGGTAGACTCTTTCTACGGTTCAGTTAAATCAACTCTAAGATTTTTTTTAATTCGTCTCCAGTTAAAGATAATTCAATTCCTCTGCTGGTTCAGATTAAATCGACCAATGATTTAATCTGATACGTTTTCCGGTAGACTCTTTATCGGGTTCAGTTAAATGGACCCTAAGACTTTTCTGATTCATCTCCAGTTAAAGATAATTAAAGACCTCTGTTGGTTCAGTTTAAATCGACCAATGATTTATCCTGATTCATTTCCCGTATACTCTTTCTCTGGTTCAGTTAAATTCAACCTAATATTTTTGTGATTTGTCTCCAATTAAAGACAATTCAAAAACTTTGCAGGTTCAGTTTAAATCGACCAATGATTTATCCTGATTCGTTTCCGGTATACTCTTTCTCTGGTTCAGTTAAGTCGACCATAAGATTTTTTTGATTCGTCTCCAGTTAAAAAAAATCCAAGACCTTTGCAGGTTCAGTTTAAATCGAACAATGATTTATCCTGATTCATTTTTCGGTAGACTCTTTCTCTAGTTCAGTTAAATCAAGACTAAGATATTTTTTGATTCGCCTCCAGTTAAAGATAATTCAAGACCTCTGTTGGTTCAGTTTAAATCGACTAATAATTTATTCTGATTCGTTTTCCGGTAGACTCTTTCTCTGGTTTAGTTAAATTGACCCTAATATTTTTCTGATTGGTCTCTAATTAAATATAATTCAAGGCCTCTGTTGGTCTAGTTTAAATCGACCAATGGTTTATTCTAATTCATTTTCCGGTAGACTCTTGCTCTGGTTCAATTAAATCGACCCTAAGATTTTAATGATTCATCCCTAGTTAAAGATAATTCAAGACCTCTGTAGGTTCAGTTTAAATCGACCAATGATTTATTCTGATTCGATTTCCTATATACTCATTCTCTGGCTCAGTTAAATCGACACCAAAAATTTTCTAATTCGTCTCCAATTAAAGATAATTCAAGACATCTGATGGTTCAGTTTAAATTGACCAATGATTTATTCTGATTTGTTTTTTGGTACACTCTTTCTCTAGTTCAGTTAAATCGACCCTAAGATTTTTCTGATTCGTCTCAAGTTAAAGACAATTCAAGACCTTTGCAGGTTTAGTTTAAATTGACCAATGATTTATCCTGATTCATTTCTCGGTAGACTCTTTCTATGGTTCAGTTAAATAACCTCTAAGAGTTTTTTTAATTCGTCTCCAGTTAAAGATAATTCAATTCCTCTGCTGGTTCAAATTAAATCGACCAATGATTTAATCTGATTCGTTTTCCGGTAGACTCTTTATCGGGTTCATGTAAATGGACCCTAAGACTTTGCTAATTCATCTCCAGTTAAAGATAATTAAAGACCTCTGTTGGTTCAGTTTAAATCGACCAATGATTTATCCTGATTCATTTCCCGTATACTCTTTCTCTGGTTCAGTTAAATTCAACCTAATATTTTTCTGATTTGACTCCAATTAAAGATAATTCAAGAACTTTGCAGGTTCAGTTTAAATCGACCAATGATTTATCCTGATTCGTTTCCGGTATACTGTTTCACTGGTTCAGTTAAGTCGACCATAAGATTTTTTTGATTCGTCTCCAGTAAAAAAAAATCCAAGACCTTTGCAGGTTCAGTTTAAATCGAACAATGATTTATCCTGATTCATTTTTTTGTAGACTCTTTCTCTAGTTCAGTTAAATCAAGACTAAGATATTTTTTGATTCGCCTCCAGTTAAAGATAATTCAAGACCTCTGCTGGTTCAGTTTAAATCGACTAATAATTTATTCTTATTCGTTTTCCGGTAGACTCTTTCTCTGGTTTAGTTAAATTGACCCTAATATTTTTCTGATTGGTCTCTAATTAAATATAATTCAAGGCCTCTGTTGGTCCAGTTTAAATCGACCAATGATTTATTCTAATTCATTTTCCGGTAGACTCTTTCTCTGGTTCAATTAAATCGACCCTAAGATTTTAATGATTCATCCCTAGTTAAAGATAATTCAAGACCTCTGTAGGTTCAGTTTAAATCGACCAATGATTTATTCTGATTCGATTTCTTATATACTCATTCTCTGGCTCAGTTAAATCGACACTAAAAATTTTCTAATTTGTCTCTAGTTAAAGATAATTCAAGACATCTGATGGTTCAGTTTAAATTGACCAATGAGTTATTCTGATTTGTTTTTTGGTACACTCTTTCTCTAGTTCAGTTAAATCGACCCTATGATTTTTCTGATTCGTCTCCAATTAAAGACAATTCAAGACCTTTGCAGGTTTAGTTTAAATTGACCAATGATTTATCCTGATTCATTTCTCGGTAGACTCTTTCTATGGTTCAGTTAAATCAACTCTAAGATTTTTTTTAATTCGTCTCCAGTTAAAGATAATTCAATTCCTCTGCTGGTTCAGATTAAATCGACCAATGATTTAATCTGATTCGTTTTCCGGTAGACTCGTTATCGGGTTCAGTTAAATGGACCCTAAGACTTTTCTGATTCATCTCCAGCTAAAGATAATTAAAGACCTCTGTTGGTTCAGTTTAAATCGACAAATGATTTATCCAGATTCATTTCCCGTATACTCTTTCTCTGGTTCAGTTAAATTCAACCTAATATTTTTCTGATTTGTCTACAATTAAAGACAATTCAAGAACTTTGCAGGTTCAGTTTAAATCGACCAATGATTTATCTTGATTCGTTTCCGGTATACTCCTTCTCTGGTTCAGTTAAGTCGACCATAAGATTTTTTTAATTCGTCTCTAGTTAAAAAAAATTCAAGACCTTTGCAGGTTCAGTTTAAATCGACCAATGATTTATCCTGATTCATTTTTTGGTAGACTCTTTCTCTGGTTCAGTTAAATTAACCATAACATATTTTTTGATTCGCCTCCAGTTAAAGATAATTCAAGACCCCTGCTGGTTCAGTTTAAATCGACTAATAATTTATTCTGATTCGTTTTCCAATAGACTCTTTCTCTGGTTTAGTTAAATCGACCCTAATATTTTTCTGATTCGTCTCTAATTAAATATAATTCAAGGCCTCTGTTGGTCCAGTTTAAATCGACCAATTATTTATTCTAATTCATTTTCTGGTAGACTCTTTCTCTGGTTCAATTAAATCGACCCTAAGATTTTAATGATTCATCCCCAGTTAAAGATAATTCAAGACCTCTGTAGGTTCAGTTTAAATCGACCAATGATTTATTCTGATTCGATTTCCTATATACTCATTCTTTGGCTCAGTTAAATCGACACTAAAAATTTTCTAATTCGTCTCCAGTTAAAGTTAATTCAAGACATCTGATGGTTCAGTTTAAATGGACCAATGATTTATTCTGATTTGTTTTTTGGTACACTCTTTCTCTAGTTCAGTTAAATAGACCCTAAGATTTTTCCGATTCGTCTCCAGTTAAAGACAATTCAAGACCTTTGTAGGTTCAGTTTAAATTGACCAATGATTTATCCTGATTCATTTCTCGGTAGACTCTTTCTATGGTTCAGTTAAATCAACTCTAAGATTTTTTTAAATTCGTCTCCAGTTAAAGATAATTCAATTCCTCTGCTGGTTCAGTTTAAATCGACCAATGATTTAATCTGATTCGTTTTCTGGTAGACTTTTTCTCGGGTTCAGTTAAATGGACCCTATGATTTTTCTGATTCATCTGCAGTTAAACATAATTAAAGACATCTGTTGGTTCAGTTTAAATCGACCAATGATTTATCCTGATTCGTTTCCGGTATACTCTTTCTCTGGTTCAGTTAAATTGAACCTAATATTTTTCTGATTTGTCTCCAATTAAAGACAAATCAAGAACTTTGTAGGTTCAGTTTAAATCGACCAATGATTTATCCTTATTCGTTTCCGGTATACTCTTTCTTTGGTTCAGTTACGTCGACCCTAAGATTTTTTTGATTCGTCTCCAGTTAAAAAAAATTCAAGACCTTTGCAGGTTCAGTTTAAATCGACCAATGATTTATCCTGATTCATTTTTTGGTAGACTCTTTCTCTGGTTCAGTTAAATCAACCCTAAGATATATTTTGATTCGCCTCCAGTTAAAGATAATTCAAGACCTCTGCTGGTTCAGTTTAAATCGAATAATAATTTATTCTAATTCGTTTTCCGGTAGACTCTTTCTCTGGTTTAGTTAAATTGACCCTAATATTTTTCTAATTTGTCTCTAATTAAATATAATTCAAGGCCTCTGTTGGTCCAGTTTAAATCGACCAATGATTTATTCTAATTCATTTTCCGGTAGACTCTTTCTCTGGTTCAATTAAATCGACCCTAAGATTTTAATGATTCATCCCTAGTTAAAGATAATTCAAGACCTCTGTAGGTTTAGTTTAAATCTACCAATGATTTATTCTGATTCGATTTCCTATATACTCATTCTCTGGCTCAGTTTAACCGACACTAAAAATTTTCTAATTCGTCTCCAGTAAAAGATAATTCAAGACATCTGATGGTTCAGTTTAAATTGACCAATGATTTATTCTGATTAGTTTTTTGGTACGCTCTTTCTCTAGTTCAGTTAAATCGACCCTAAAATTTTTCTGATTCGTCTCCAGTTAAAGACAATTCAAGACCTTTGCAGGTTCAGTTTAAATTGACCAATGATTTATCCTGATTCATTTCTCGGTAGACTCTTTCTATGGTTTAGTTAAATCAACTCTAAGATTTTTTTAAATTCGTCTCCAGTTTAAGATAATTCAATTCCTCTGCTGGTTCAGTTTAAATCGACCAATGATTTATCCTGATTCGTTTCTGATATACTCTTTCTCTGGTTCAGTTAAATTGAACCTAATATTTCTATGATTTGTCTCCAATTAAAGACAATTCAAGAACTTTGCAGGTTCAGTTTAAATCGACCAATGATTTATCCTTATTCGTTTCTGGTATACTCTTTCTCTGGTTAAGTTATGTCGACCCTAAGATTTTTTTGATTCGTCTCCAGTTAAAAAAAATTCATGACCTTTGCAGGTTCAGTTTAAATCGACCAATGATTTATCCTGATTCATTTTTTGGTAGACTCTTTCTCTGGTTCAGTTAAATCAACCCTAAGATATTTTTTTATTCGCCTCCAGTTAAAGATAATTCAAGACCTCTGCTGGTTCAGTTTAAATCGAATAATGATTTATTCTGATTCGTTTTCTGGTAGACTCTTTCTCTGGTTTAGTTAAATTGACCCTAATATTTTTCTGATTGGTCTCTAATTAAATATAATTCAAGGCCTCTGTTGGTCCAGTTTAAATCGACCAATGATTTATTCTAATTCATTTTCCGGTAGACTCTTTCTCTGGTTCAATTAAATCGACCCTAAGATTTTAATGATTCATCCCTAGTTAAAGATAATTCAAGACCTCTGTAGGTTCAGTTTAAATCGACCAATGATTTATTCTGATTCGATTTCCTATATACTCATTCTCTGGCTCAGTTAAATCGACACTAAAAATTTTCTAATTCGTCTCCAGTTAAAGAAAATTCAAGACATCTGATGGTTCAGTTTAAATTGACCAATGATTTATTCTGATTTGTTTTTTGGTACACTCTTTCTCTAGTTCAGTTAAATCGACCCTAAGATTTTTCTGATTCGTCTCCAGTTAAAGACAATTCAAGACCTTTGCAGGTTTAGTTTAAATTGACCAATGATTTATCCTGATTCATTTCTCGGTAGACTCTTTCTATGGTTCAGTTAAATCAACTCTAAGATTTTTTTTAATTCGTCTCCAGTTAAAGATAATTCAATTCCTCTGCTGGTTCAGATTAAATCGACCAATGATTTAATCTGATTCGTTTTCCGGTAGACACTTTATCGGGTTCAGTTAAATGGACCCTAAGACTTTTCTGATTCATCTCCAGTTAAAGATAATTAAAGACCTCTGTTGGTTCAGTTTAAATCGACAAATGATTTATCCTGATTCATTTCCCGTATACTCTTTCTCTGGTTCAGTTAAATTCAACCTAATATTTTTCTGATTTGTCTCCAATTAAAGACAATTCAAGAACTTTGCAAGTTCAGTTTAAATCGACCAATGATTTATCCTGATTCGTTTCCGGTATACTCTTTCTCTGGTTCAGTTAAGTCGACCATAAGATTTTTTTAATTCGTCTCTAGTTAAAAAAAATTCAAGACCATTGCAGGTTCAGTTTAAATCGACCAATGATTTATCCTGATTCAATTTTTGGTAGACTCTTTCTCTGGTTCAGTTAAATTAACCATAACATATTTTTTGATTCGCCTCCAGTTAAAGATAATTCAAGACCTCTGCTGGTTCAGTTTAAATCGACTAATAATTTATTCTGATTCGTTTTCCGATAGACTCTTTCTCTGGTTTAGTTAAATCGACCCTAATATTTTTCTGATTCGTCTCCAATTAAATATAATTCAAGGCCTCTGTTGGTCCAGTTTAAATCGACCAATGATTTATTCTAATTCATTTTCCGGTAGACTCTTTCTCTGGTTCAATTAAATCGACCCTAAGATTTTAATGATTCATCCCTAGTTAAAGATAATTCAAGACCTCTGTAGGTTCAGTTTAAATCTACCAATGATTTATTCTGATTCGATTTCCTATATACTCATTCTCTGGCTCAGTTAAATCGACACTAAAATTCTTCTAATCCGTCTGCAATTAAAGATAATTCAAGACATCTGATGGTTCAGTTTAAATTGACCAATGATTTATTCTGATTTGTTTTTTGGTACACTCTTTCTCTAGTTCAGTTAAATCGACCCTAAGATTTTTCTGATTCGTCTCCAGTTAAAGACAATTCAAGACCTTTGCAGGTTCAGTTTAAATTGACCAATGATTTATCCTGATTCATTTCTCGGTAGACTCTTTCTATGGTTCAGTTAAATCAACTCTAAGATTTTTTTAAATTCGTCTCCAGTTAAAGATAATTCAATTCCTCTGCTGGTTCAGTTTAAATCGACCAATGATTTAATATGATTCGTTTTCTGGTAGACTCTTTCTCGAGTTCAGTTAAATGGACCCTAAGATTTTTCTGATTCATCTGCAGTTAAACATAATTAAAGACATCTGCTGGTTCAGTTTAAATCGACCAATGATTTATCCTGATTCGTTTCCGGTATACTCTTTCTCTGGTTCAGTTAAGTTGAACCTAATATTTCTCTGATTTGTCTCCAATTAAAGACAATTCAAGAACTTTGCAGGTTCAGTTTAAATCGACCAATGATTTATCCTTATTCGTTTCTGGTATACTCTTTCTCTGGTTCAGTTATGTCGACCCTAAGATTTTTTTGATTCGTCTCCAGTTAAAAAAAATTCATGACCTTTGCAGGTTCAGTTTAAATCGACCAATGATTTATCCTGATTCATTTTTTGGTAGACTCTTTCTCTGGTTCAGTTAAATCAACCCTAAGATATTTTTTTATTCGCCTCCAGTTAAAGATAATTCAAGACCTCTGTTGGTTCAGTTTAAATCGAATAATAATTTATTCTGATTCGTTTTCTGGTAGACTCTTTCTCTGGTTTAGTTAAATCGACCCTAATATTTTTCTAATTTGTCGCTAATTAAATATAATTCAAGGCCTCTGTTGGTCCAATTTAAATCGACCAATGATTTATTCTAATTCATTTTCCGGTAGACTCTTTCTCTGGTTCAATTAAATCGACCCTAAGATTTTAATGATTCATCCCTAGTTAAAGATGATTCAAGATCTCTGTAGGTTCAGTTTAAATCGACCAATGATTTATTCTGATTCGATTTCCCATATACTCATTCTCTGGCTCAGTTAAATCGACACTAAAATTTTTCTAATTCGTCTCCAGTTAAAGATAATTCAAGACATCTGATGGTTCAGTTTAAATTGACCAATGATTTATTTTGATTTTTTTTTTGGTAAACTCTTTCTCTAGTTCAGTTAAATCGACCCTAAGATTTTTCTGATTCGTCTCCAGTTAAAGATAATTAAAGACATCTGCTGGTTCAGTTTAAATTGACCAATGATTTAATTTGATTCGTTTTTCGGTAGACTCTTTCTCGGGTTCAGTTAAATGGACCCTAAGATTTTTCTGATTCATCTCCAGTTAAAGATAATTAAAGACATGTGCTGGTTCAGTTTAAATCGACCAATGATTTAATCTGATTCGTTTTCTGGTAGACTCTTTCTCGGGTTCAGTTAAATGAACCCTAAGATTTTTCTAATTCATCTGCAGTTAAAGATAATTAAAGACATATGCTGGTTCAATTTAAATCGACCAATGATTTATCCTGATTCGTTTCCGGTATACTCTTTCTCAGGTTCAGTTAAATTGAACCTAATATTTTTTTGATTTTTCTCCAATTAAAGACAATTCAAGAACTTTGCAGGTTGAGTTTAAATCGACCAATGATTTATCCTTATTCGTTTCTGGTATACTCTTTCTCTGGTTCAATTACGTCGACCCTAAGATTTTTTTGATTCGTCTCCAGTTAAAAAAAAATTCAAGACCTTTGCAGGTTCAGTTTAAATCGACCAATGATTTATCCTGATTCATTTTTTGGTAGACTGTTTCTCTGGTTCAGTTAAATCAAGCCTAAGATATTTTTAATGATTCGCCTCCAGTTAAAGATGATTCAAGACCTATGCTGGTTCAGTTTAAATCGACTAATAATTTATTCTGATTCGTTTTCCGGTAGACTCTTTCTCTGGTTTATTTAAATCGACCCTAATATTTTTCTGATTTGTCTCTAATTAAATATAATTCAAGGCCTCTGTTGGTCCAGTTTAAATCGGCCAATGATTTATTCTAATTCATTTTCCGGTAGACTCTTTCTCTGGTTCAATTAAATCGACCCTAAGATTTTAATGATTCGTCCCTAGTTAAAGATAGTTCAAGACATCTGATGGTTCAGTTTAAATTGACCAATGATTTATTCTGATTTGTTTTTTGGTACACTCTTTCTCTAGTTCAGTTAAATCGACCCTAAGATTTTTCTGATTCGTCTCCAATTAAATACAATTCAAAACCTTTGCAGGTTCAGTTTAAATTGACCAATGATTTATCCTGATTCATTTCTCGGTAGACTCTTTCTATGGTACAGTTAAATCAACTCTAAGATTTTTTTAAATTCGTATCCAGTTAAAGATAATTCAATTCCTCTGCTGGTTCAGTTTAAATCGACCAATGATTTAATCTGATTCGTTTTCCGGTAGACTCTTTCTCGTGTTCAGTTAAATGGACCCTAAGATTTTTCTGATTCATCTCCAGTTAAAGATAATTAAAGAGATCTGCTGGTTCAGTTTAAATTTACCAATGATTTAATTTGATTCGTTTTCCAGTAGACTCTTTCTCGGGTTCAGTTAAATGGACCCTAAGATTTTTCTGATTCATCTCCAGTTAAAGATAATTAAAGACATCTGCTGGTTCAATTTAAATCACCAATGATTTATCCTGATTCGTTTCTGGTATACTCTTTCTCTGGTTCAGTTAAATTGAACCTAATATTTTTCTGATTCGTCTCCAATTAAAGACAATTCAAGAACTTTGCAAGTTCAGTTTAAATCCACCAATGATTTATCCTGATTCATTTCCGGTAAACTCTCTCTCTGGTTCAGTTAAGTCGACCCTAAGATTTTTTTGATTCGTCTCCAGTTAAAAAAAATTCAAGACCTTTGAAGGTTCAGTTTAAATCGACCAATGATTTATCCTGATTCATTTTTTGGTAGACTCTTTCTCTGGTTCAGTTAAATCAACCCTAAGAGATTTTTTTATTCGTCTCCAGTTAAAGATAATTCAAGACCTCTGCTGGTTCAGTTTAAATCGACCAATGATTTATCCTGATTCGTTTCCGGTATACTCTTTCTCTGGTTCAGTTAAATTGAACCTAATATTTTTCTGATTTGTCTCCAATTCAAGACAATTCAAGAACTTTGCAGGTTCAGTTTAAATCGACCAATGATTTATCCTTATTCGTTTCCGGTATACTCTTTCTCTGGTACAGTTACGTCGACCCTAAGATTTTTTTGATTCGTCTCCAGTTAAAAAAAATTCAAGACCTTTGCAGGTTCAGTTTAAATCGACCAATGATTTATCCTGATTCATTTTTAGGTAGACTCTTTCTCTGGTTCAGTTAAATCAACCCTAAGATATTTTTTTATTCGCCTCCAGTTAAAGATAATTCAAGACCTCTGCTGGTTCAGTTTAAATCGACTAATAATTTATTCTATTTCCTTTTCCGATAGAATCTTTCTCTGGTTTAGTTAAATCGACCCTAATATTTTTCTGATCCGTCTCTAATTAAATATAATTCAAGGCCTCTGTTGGTCCAGTTTAAATCGACCAATGATTTATTCTAATTCATTTTCCGGTAGACTCTTTCTCTGGTTCAATTAAATCGACCCTAAGATTTTAATGATTCGTCCCTAGTTAAAGATAGTTCAAGACATCTGATGGTTCAGTTTAAATTGACCAATGATTTATTCTGATTTGTTTTTTGGTACACTCTTTCTCTAGTTCAGTTAAATCGACCCTAAGATTTTTCTGATTCGTCTCCAATTAAATACAATTCAAAACCTTTGCAGGTTCAGTTTAAATTGACCAATGATTTATCCTGATTCATTTCTCGGTAGACTCTTTCTATGGTACAGTTAAATCAACTCTAAGATTTTTTTAAATTCGTATCCAGTTAAAGATAATTCAATTCCTCTGCTGGTTCAGTTTAAATCGACCAATGATTTAATCTGATTCGTTTTCCGGTAGACTCTTTCTCGTGTTCAGTTAAATGGACCCTAAGATTTTTCTGATTCATCTCCAGTTAAAGATAATTAAAGAGATCTGCTGGTTCAGTTTAAATTTACCAATGATTTAATTTGATTCGTTTTCCAGTAGACTCTTTCTCGGGTTCAGTTAAATGGACCCTAAGATTTTTCTGATTCATCTCCAGTTAAAGATAATTAAAGACATCTGCTGGTTCAATTTAAATCACCAATGATTTATCCTGATTCGTTTCTGGTATACTCTTTCTCTGGTTCAGTTAAATTGAACCTAATATTTTTCTGATTCGTCTCCAATTAAAGACAATTCAAGAACTTTGCAGGTTCAGTTTAAATCCACCAATGATTTATCCTGATTCATTTCCGGTAAACTCTCTCTCTGGTTCAGTTAAGTCGACCCTAAGATTTTTTTGATTCGTCTCCAGTTAAAAAAAATTCAAGACCTTTGAAGGTTCAGTTTAAATCGACCAATGATTTATCCTGATTCATTTTTTGGTAGACTCTTTCTCTGGTTCAGTTAAATCAACCCTAAGAGATTTTTTTATTCGTCTCCAGTTAAAGATAATTCAAGACCTCTGCTGGTTCAGTTTAAATCGACCAATGATTTATCCTGATTCGTTTCCGGTATACTCTTTCTCTGGTTCAGTTAAATTGAACCTAATATTTTTCTGATTTGTCTCCAATTCAAGACAATTCAAGAACTTTGCAGGTTCAGTTTAAATCGACCAATGATTTATCCTTATTCGTTTCCGGTATACTCTTTCTCTGGTACAGTTACGTCGACCCTAAGATTTTTTTGATTCGTCTCCAGTTAAAAAAAATTCAAGACCTTTGCAGGTTCAGTTTAAATCGACCAATGATTTATCCTGATTCATTTTTAGGTAGACTCTTTCTCTGGTTCAGTTAAATCAACCCTAAGATATTTTTTTATTCGCCTCCAGTTAAAGATAATTCAAGACCTCTGCTGGTTCAGTTTAAATCGACTAATAATTTATTCTATTTCCTTTTCCGATAGAATCTTTCTCTGGTTTAGTTAAATCGACCCTAATATTTTTCTGATCCGTCTCTAATTAAATATAATTCAAGGCCTCTGTTGGTCCAGTTTAAATCGACCAATGATTTATTCTAATTCATTTTCCGGTAGACTCTTTCTCTGGTTCAATTAAATCGACCCTAAGATTTTAATGATTCGTCCCTAGTTAAAGATAATTCAAGACCTCTGTAGCTTCAGTTTAAATCGACCAATGATTTATTCTGATTCTATTTCCTATATACTCATTCTCTGGCTCAGTTAAATCGACACTAAAATTTTTCTAATTCGTCTCCAGTTAAAGATAGTTCAAGACATCTGATGGTTCAGTTTAAATTGACCAATGATTTATTCTGATTTGTTTTTTGGTACACTCTTTCTCTAGTTCAGTTAAATCGACCCTAAGATTTTTCTGATTCGTCTCCAGTTAAATACAATTCAAAACCTTTGCAGGTTCAGTTTAAATTGACCAATGATTTATCCTGATTCTTTTCTCGGTAGACTCTTTCTATGGTACAGTTAAATCAACTCTAAGATTTTTTTAAATTCGTATCCAGTTAAAGATAATTCAATTCCTCTGCTGGTTCAGTTTAAATCGACCAATGATTTAATCTAATTCGTTTTCCGGTAGACTCTTTCTCGTGTTCAGTTAAATGGACCCTATGATTTTTCTGATTCATCTCCAGTTAAAGATAATTAAAGACATCTGCTGGTTCAGTTTAAATTGACCAATGATTTAATTTGATTCGTTTTCCAGTAGACTCTTTCTCGGGTTCAGTTAAATGGACCCTAAGATTTTTCTGATTCATCTCCAGTTAAAGATAATTAAAGACATCTGCTGGTTCAGTTTAAATCACCAATGATTTATCCTGATTCGTTTCTGGTATACTCTTTCTCTGGTTCAGTTAAATTGAACCTAATATTTTTCTGATTCGTCTCCAATTAAAGACAATTCAAGAACTTTGCAGGTTCAGTTTAAATCCACCAATGATTTATCCTGATTCATTTCCGGTAAACTCTCTCTCTGGTTCAGTTAAGTCGACCCTAAGATTTTTTTGATTCGTCTCCAGTTAAAAAAAATTCAAGACCTTTGAAGGTTCAGTTTAAATCGACCAATGATTTATCCTGATTCATTTTTTG
Organism: Vicia faba; assembly: GCA_948472305.1. Taxonomy (NCBI): domain Eukaryota; kingdom Viridiplantae; phylum Streptophyta; class Magnoliopsida; order Fabales; family Fabaceae; genus Vicia; species Vicia faba. The sequence goes on along the minus strand of OX451739.1, from coordinate 1,219,737,352 downwards.
GTAGACTCTTTCTCTGGTTCAGTTAAATCAACCCTAAGAGATTTTTTGATTCGTCTCCAGTTAAAGATAATTCAAGACCTCTGCTGGTTCAGTTTAAATCGACCAATGATTTATCCTGATTCGTTTCCGGTATACTCTTTCTCTGGTTCAGTTAAATTGAACCTAATATTTTTCTGATTTGTCTCCAATTCAAGACAATTCAAGAACTTTGCAGGTTCAGTTTAAATCGACCAATGATTTATCCTTATTCGTTTCCGGTATACTCTTTCTCTGGTACAGTTACGTCGACCCTAAGATTTTTTTGATTCGTCTCCAGTTAAAAAAAATTCAAGACCTTTGCAGGTTCAGTTTAAATCGACCAATGATTTATCCTGATTCATTTTTAGGTAGACTCTTTCTCTGGTTCAGTTAAATCAACCCTAAGATATTTTTTGATTCGCCTCCAGTTAAAGATAATTCAAGACCTCTGCTGGTTCAGTTTAAATCGACTAATAATTTATTCTATTTCCTTTTCCGATAGAATCTTTCTCTGGTTTAGTTAAATCGACCCTAATATTTTTCTGATCCGTCTCTAATTAAATATAATTCAAGGCCTCTGTTGGTCCAGTTTAAATCGACCAATGATTTATTCTAATTCATTTTCCGGTAGACTCTTTCTCTGGTTCAATTAAATCGACCCTAAGATTTTAATGATTCGTCCCTAGTTAAAGATAATTCAAGACCTCTGTAGCTTCAGTTTAAATCGACCAATGATTTATTCTGATTCGATTTCCTATATACTCATTCTCTGGCTCAGTTAAATCGACACTAAAATTTTTCTAATTCGTCTCCAGTTAAAGATAGTTCAAGACATCTGATGGTTCAGTTTAAATTGACCAATGATTTATTCTGATTTGTTTTTTGGTACACTCTTTCTCTAGTTCAGTTAAATCGACCCTAAGATTTTTCTGATTCGTCTCCAGTTAAATACAATTCAAAACCTTTGCAGGTTCAGTTTAAATTGACCAATGATTTATCCTGATTCTTTTCTCGGTAGACTCTTTCTATGGTACAGTTAAATCAACTCTAAGATTTTTTTAAATTCGTATCCAGTTAAAGATAATTCAATTCCTCTGCTGGTTCAGTTTAAATCGACCAATGATTTAATCTAATTCGTTTTCCGGTAGACTCTTTCTCGTGTTCAGTTAAATGGACCCTATGATTTTTCTGATTCATCTCCAGTTAAAGATAATTAAAGACATCTGCTGGTTCAGTTTAAATTGACCAATGATTTAATTTGATTCGTTTTCCAGTAGACTCTTTCTCGGGTTCAGTTAAATGGACCCTAAGATTTTTCTGATTCATCTCCAGTTAAAGATAATTAAAGACATCTGCTGGTTCAGTTTAAATCACCAATGATTTATCCTGATTCGTTTCTGGTATACTCTTTCTCTGGTTCAGTTAAATTGAACCTAATATTTTTCTGATTCGTCTCCAATTAAAGACAATTCAAGAACTTTGCAGGTTCAGTTTAAATCCACCAATGATTTATCCTGATTCATTTCCGGTAAACTCTCTCTCTGGTTCAGTTAAGTCGACCCTAAGATTTTTTTGATTCGTCTCTAGTTAAAAAAAATTCAAGACCTTTGAAGGTTCAGTTTAAATCGACCAATGATTTATCCTGATTCATTTTTTGGTAGACTCTTTCTCTGGTTCAGTTAAATCAACCCTAAGAGATTTTTTGATTCGTCTCCAGTTAAAGATAATTCAAGACCTCTGCTGGTTCAGTTTAAATCGACCAATGATTTATCCTGATTCGTTTCCGGTATACTCTTTCTCTGGTTCAGTTAAATTGAACCTAATATTTTTCTGATTTGTCTCCAATTCAAGACAATTCAAGAACTTTGCAGGTTCAGTTTAAATCGACCAATGATTTATCCTTATTCGTTTCCGGTATACTCTTTCTCTGGTACAGTTACGTCGACCCTAAGATTTTTTTGATTCGTCTCCAGTTAAAAAAAATTCAAGACCTTTGTAGGTTCAGTTTAAATCGACCAATGATTTATCCTGATTCATTTTTAGGTAGACTCTTTCTCTGGTTCAGTTAAATCAACCCTAAGATATTTTTTGATTCGCCTCCAGTTAAAGATAATTCAAGACCTCTGCTGGTTCAGTTTAAATCGACTAATAATTTATTCTATTTCCTTTTCCGATAGAATCTTTCTCTGGTTTAGTTAAATCGACCCTAATATTTTTCTGATCCGTCTCTAATTAAATATAATTCAAGGCCTCTGTTGGTCCAGTTTAAATCGACCAATGATTTATTCTAATTCATTTTCCGGTAGACTCTTTCTCTGGTTCAATTAAATCGACCCTAAGATTTTAATGATTCGTCCCTAGTTAAAGATAATTCAAGACCTCTGTAGCTTCAGTTTAAATCGACCAATGATTTATTCTGATTCGATTTCCTATATACTCATTCTCTGGCTCAGTTAAATCGACACTAAAATTTTTCTAATTCGTCTCCAGTTAAAGATAGTTCAAGACATCTGATGGTTCAGTTTAAATTGACCAATGATTTATTCTGATTTGTTTTTTGGTACACTCTTTCTCTAGTTCAGTTAAATCGACCCTAAGATTTTTCTGATTCGTCTCCAGTTAAATACAATTCAAAACCTTTGCAGGTTCAGTTTAAATTGACCAATGATTTATCCTGATTCATTTCTCGGTAGACTCTTTCTATGGTACAGTTAAATCAACTCTAAGATTTTTTTAAATTCGTATCCAGTTAAAGATAATTCAATTCCTCTGCTGGTTCAGTTTAAATCGACCAATGATTTAATCTAATTCGTTTTCCGGTAGACTCTTTCTCGTGTTCAGTTAAATGGACCCTATGATTTTTCTGATTCATCTCCAGTTAAAGATAATTAAAGACATCTGCTGGTTCAGTTTAAATTGACCAATGATTTAATTTGATTCGTTTTCCAGTAGACTCTTTCTCGGGTTCAGTTAAATGGACCCAAAGATTTTTCTGATTCATCTCCAGTTAAAGATAATTAAAGACATCTGCTGGTTCAGTTTAAATCACCAATGATTTATCCTGATTCGTTTCTGGTATACTCTTTCTCTGGTTCAGTTAAATTGAACCTAATATTTTTCTGATTCGTCTCCAATTCAAGACAATTCAAGAACTTTGCAGGTTCAGTTTAAATCCACCAATGATTTATCCTGATTCATTTCCGGTAAACTCTCTCTCTGGTTCAGTTAAGTCGACCCTAAGATTTTTTTGATTCGTCTCCAGTTATAAAAAATTCAAGACCTTTGAAGGTTCAGTTTAAATCGACCAATGATTTATCCTGATTCATTTTTTGGTAGACTCTTTCTCTGGTTCAGTTAAATCAACCCTAAGAGATTTTTTGATTCGTCTCCAGTTAAAGATAATTCAAGACCTCTGCTGGTTCAGTTTAAATCGACCAATGATTTATCCTGATTCGTTTCCGGTATACTCTTTCTCTGGTTCAGTTAAATTGAACCTAATATTTTTCTGATTTGTCTCCAATTCAAGACAATTCAAGAACTTTGCAGGTTCAGTTTAAATCGACCAATGATTTATCCTTATTAGTTTCCGGTATACTCTTTCTCTGGTACAGTTACGTCGACCCTAAGATTTTTTTGATTCGTCTCCAGTTAAAAAAAATTCAAGACCTTTGCAGGTTCAGTTTAAATCGACCAATGATTTATCCTGATTCATTTTTAGGTAGACTCTTTCTCTGGTTCAGTTAAATCAACCCTAAGATATTTTTTGATTCGCCTCCAGTTAAAGATAATTCAAGACCTCTGCTGGTTCAGTTTAAATCGACTAATAATTTATTCTATTTCCTTTTCCGATAGAATCTTTCTCTGGTTTAGTTAAATCGACCCTAATATTTTTCTGATCCGTCTCTAATTAAATATAATTCAAGGCCTCTGTTGGTCCAGTTTAAATCGACCAATGATTTATTCTAATTCATTTTCCGGTAGACTCTTTCTCTGGTTCAATTAAATCGACCCTAAGATTTTAATGATTCGTCCCTAGTTAAAGATAATTCAAGACCTCTGTAGCTTCAGTTTAAATCGACCAATTATTTATTCTGATTCGATTTCCTATATACTCATTCTCTGGCTCAGTTAAATCGACACTAAAATTTTTCTAATTCGTCTCCAGTTAAAGATAGTTCAAGACATCTGATGGTTCAGTTTAAATTGACCAATGATTTATTCTGATTTGTTTTTTGGTACACTCTTTCTCTAGTTCAGTTAAATCGACCCTAAGATTTTTCTGATTCGTCTCCAGTTAAATACAATTTAAAACCTTTGCAGGTTCAGTTTAAATTGACCAATGATTTATCCTGATTCATTTCTCGGTAGACTCTTTCTATGGTACAGTTAAATCAACTCTAAGATTTTTTTAAATTCGTATCCAGTTAAAGATAATTCAATTCCTCTGCTGGTTCAGTTTAAATCGACCAATGATTTAATCTGATTCGTTTTCCGGTAGACTCTTTCTCGGGTTCAGTTAAATGGACCCTATGATTTTTCTGATTCATCTCCAGTTAAAGATAATTCAAGACCTCTGCTGGTTCAGTTTAAATCGACTAATGATTTATTCTGATTCGTTTTCCGGTATTCTCTTTATCTGGTTTAGTTAAATTGACCCTAATATTTTTATGCTTTGTCTCTAATTAAATATAATACAAGGCCTCTATTGGTTCAGTTTAAATCTACCAATGATTTATTCTAATTCATTTTCCGGTAGACTCTTTCTCTGGTTCAGTTAAATCGACCCTAACATTTTAATGATTCATCCCTAGTTAAAGATAATTCAAGACCTCTGTAGGTTCAGTTTAAATCGACCAATGATTTATTCTAATTCGATTTCCTATATACTCATTCTCTAGCTCAGTTAAATCGACACTAAAATTTTTCTAATTCGTCTCCAGTTAAAGATAATTCAAGACATCTGATGGTTCAGTTTAAATTGACCAATGATTTATTCTGATTTGTTTTTTGGTAGACTATTTCTCTAAATCAGTTAATTTCACCCTAAGATTTTTCTGATTCGTCTCTAGTTAAAGAAAATTCAAGACTTTGAAGGTTCAGTTTAAATTGACCAATGATTTATCCTGATTCATTTCTCGGTAGACTCTTTCTCTGGTTCAGTTAAATCAACTCTAAGATTTTTTTAAATTCATATCCAGTTAAAGATAATTCAATTCCTCTGCTGGTTCAGTTTAAATCGACCAATGATTTAATCTGATTCGTTTTCCGGTAGACTCTTTCTCGGGTTCAGTTAAATGGACCCTAAGATTTTTCTGATTCGTCTCCAGTTAAAGATAATTAAAGACATCTGCTGGTTCAGCTTAAATCGACCAATGATTTAATCTGATTCGTTTTCCGGTAGACTCTTTCTCGGGTTCAGTTAAATGGACCCTAAGTTTTTTCTGATTCATCTCCAGTTAAAGATAATTAAAGACATCTGCTTGTTCAGTTTAAATCGCCTAATGATTTATCCTGATTCGTTTCTGGTATACTCTTTCTCTGGTTCAGTTAAATTGAACCTAATATTTTTCTGATTCGTCTCCAATTAAAGACAATTCAAGAACTTTGCAGGTTAAGTTTAAATCCACCAATGATTTATCCTGATTCGTTTCCGGTATACTCTTTCTCTTGTTCAGTTAAGTCGACCCTAAGATTTTTTTGATTCGTCTCCAGTTAAAAAAAATTCAAGACCTTTGAAGGTTCAGTTTAAATCGACCAATGGTTTATCCTGATTCATTTTTTGGTAGACTCTTTCTCTGGTTCAGTTAAATCAACCCTAAGATATTTTTTGATTCGTCTCCAGTTAAAGATAATTCAAGACCTCTGCTGGTTCTGTTTAAATCGACTAATGATGTATTCCGACTCATTTTCCGGTAGACTATTTCTCTGGTTTAGTTAAATCGACTCTAATATTTTTCTGATTCGTCTCCAATTAAATATAATTCAAGGCCTCTATTGGTTCAGTTTAAATCGACCAATGATTTATTCTAATTAATTTTTCGGTAGACTCTTTCTTTGGTTCAGTTAAATCGACCCTAAGATTTTAATGATTTGTCCCTAGTTAAGGATAATTCAAGACCTCTGTAGGTTCAGTTTAAATCGACCAATGATTTATTCTGATTCTATTTCCTATATACTCATTCTCTAGCTCAGTTAAATCGACACTAAAATTTTTCTAATTCGTCTCCAGTTAAAGATAATTCAAGACATCTGATGGTTCAGTTTAAATTGACCAATGATTTATTCTGATTGGTTTTTTGGTAGACTCTTTCTCTAGTTCAGTTAAATTGACCCTAAGATTTTTCTGATTCGTCTCTAGTTAAAGAAAATTCAAGACTTTGCAGGTTCAGTTTAAATTGACCAATGATTTATCCTGATTCATTTCTCGGTAGACTCTTTCTTTGGTTCAGTTAAATCAACTCTAAGATTTTTTTAAATTCGTATGCAGTTAAAGATAATTCAATTCCTCTGCTGGTTCAGTTTAAATCGACCAATGATTTAATCTGATTCGTTTTCCGGTAGACTCTTTCTCGCGTTCAGTTAAATGGACCCTAAGATTTTTCTGATTCATCTCCAGTTAAAGATAATTAAAGACATCTGCTGGTTCAGTTTAAATTGACCAATGATTTAATCTGATTCGTTTTCTGGTAGACTCTTTCTCGGGTTCAGTTAAATGGGCCCTAAGATTTTTCTGATTCATCTCCAGTTAAAGATAATTAAAGACATCTGCTGGTTCAGTTTAAATCACCAATGATTTATCCTGATTCATTTCCGGTATACTCTTTCTCTGGTTCAGTTAAATTGAACCTAATATTTTTCTTATTCGTCTCCAATTAAGGAAAATTCAAGAACTTTGCAGGTTCAGTTTAAATCCACCAATAATTTATCCTTATTCGTTTCCGGTATACTCTTTCTCTTGTTCAGTTAAGTCGACCCTAAGAGTTTTTTAATTCGTGTCCAGTAAAAAAAAATTCAAGACCTTTGAAGGTTCAGTTTAAATCGACCTATGATTTATCCTGATTCATTTTTTGGTAGAATCTATCTCTGGTTCAGTTAAATCAACCCTATGATATTTTTTGATTCGTCTCCAGTTAAAGATAATTCAAGACCTCTGCTGGTTCAATTTAAATCGACTAATGATTTATTCTGACTCATTTTCCGGTAGACTATTTCTCTGGTTTAGTTAAATTGACTCTAATATTTTTCTGATTCGTCTCCAATTAAATATAATTCAAGGCCTCTATTGGTTCAGTTTAAATCGACCAATGATTTATTCTAACTCATTTTCCGGTAGACTCTTTCACTGGTTCAGCTAAATCGACCCTAAGATTTTAATGATTCGTCCCTAGTTAAAGATAATTCAAGACCTCTGTAGGTTCAGTTTAAATCGACCAATGATTTATTCTGATTCGATTTCCTATATACCCATTCTCTGGCTCAGTTAAATCGACACTAAAATTTTTCTTATTCGTCTCCAGTTAAAGATAATTCAAGACATCTGATGGTTCAGTTTAAATTGACCAATGATTTATTCTGATTTGTTTTTTGCTACACTCTTTCTCTAGTTCAGTTAAATCGACCCTAAGATTTTTCTGATTCGTCTCCAGTTAAAGACAATTCAAGAGGTTTGCAGGTTCAGTTTAAATTGACCAATGATTTATCCTGATTCATTTCTCGATAGACTCTTTCTATGGTTCAGTTAAATCAACTCTAAGATTTTTTTTAATTTGTCTCCAGTTAAAGATAATTCAATTCCTCTGCTGGTTCAGCTTAAATCGACCAATGATTTAATCTGATTCATTTTCCGGTAGACTCTTTCTCGGGTTCAGTTAAATGGACCCTAAGTTTTTTCTGATTCATCTCCAGTTAAAGATAATTAAAGACATCTGTTGGTTAAGTTTAAATCGCCTAATGATTTATCCTTATTCGTTTTCGGTATACTCTTTCTCTGGTTCAGTTAAATTGAACCTAATATTTTTCTGATTCGTCTCCAATTAAAGACAATTCAAGAACTTTGCAGGTTCAGTTTAAATTGACCAATGATTTATCCTGATTCGTTTCGGGTATACTCTTTCTCTTGTTCAGTTAAGTCGACCCTAAGATTTTTTTGATTCGTCTCCAGTTAAAAAAAATTCAAGACCTTTGAAGGTTCAGTTTAAATCGACCAATGGTTTATCCTGATTCATTTTTTGGTAGACTCTTTCTCTGGTTCAGTTAAATCAACCCTAAGATATTTTTTGATTCGTCTCCAGTTAAAGATAATTCAAGACCTCTGCTGGTTCTGTTTAAATCGACTAATGATGTATTCCGACTCATTTTCCGGTAGACTATTTCTCTGGTTTAGTTAAATCGACTCTAATATTTTTCTGATTCGTCTCCAATTAAATATAATTCAAGGCCTCTATTGGTTCAGTTTAAATCGACCAATGATTTATTCTAATTAATTTTTCGGTAGACTCTTTCTTTGGTTCAGTTAAATCGACCCTAAGATTTTAATGATTTGTCCCTAGTTAAGGATAATTCAAGACCTCTGTAGGTTCAGTTTAAATCGACCAATGATTTATTCTGATTCTATTTCCTATATACTCATTCTCTAGCTCAGTTAAATCGACACTAAAATTTTTCTAATTCGTCTCCAGTTAAAGATAATTCAAGACATCTGATGGTTCAGTTTAAATTGACCAATGATTTATTCTGATTGGTTTTTTGGTAGACTCTTTCTCTAGTTCAGTTAAATTGACCCTAAGATTTTTCTGATTCGTCTCTAGTTAAAGAAAATTCAAGACTTTGCAGGTTCAGTTTAAATTGACCAATGATTTATCCTGATTCATTTCTCGGTAGACTCTTTCTTTGGTTCAGTTAAATCAACTCTAAGATTTTTTTAAATTCGTATCCAGTTAAAGATAATTCAATTCCTCTGCTGGTTCAGTTTAAATCGACCAATGATTTAATCTGATTCGTTTTCCGGTAGACTCTTTCTCGCGTTCAGTTAAATGGACCCTAAGATTTTTCTGATTCATCTCCAGTTAAAGATAATTAAAGACATCTGCTGGTTCAGTTTAAATTGACCAATGATTTAATCTGATTCGTTTTCTGGTAGACTCTTTCTCGGGTTCAGTTAAATGGGCCCTAAGATTTTTCTGATTCATCTCCAGTTAAAGATAATTAAAGACATCTGCTGGTTCAGTTTAAATCACCAATGATTTATCCTGATTCATTTCCGGTATACTCTTTCTCTGGTTCAGTTAAATTGAACCTAATATTTTTCTTATTCGTCTCCAATTCAGGAAAATTCAAGAACTTTGCAGGTTCAGTTTAAATCCACCAATAATTTATCCTTATTCGTTTCCGGTATACTCTTTCTCTTGTTCAGTTAAGTCGACCCTAAGAGTTTTTTAATTCGTGTCCAGTAAAAAAAAATTCAAGACCTTTGAAGGTTCAGTTTAAATCGACCTATGATTTATCCTGATTCATTTTTTGGTAGACTCTATCTCTGGTTCAGTTAAATCAACCCTATGATATTTTTTGATTCGTCTCCAGTTAAAGATAATTCAAGACCTCTGCTGGTTCAATTTAAATCGACTAATGATTTATTCTGACTCATTTTCCGGTAGACTATTTCTCTGGTTTAGTTAAATTGACTCTAATATTTTTCTGATTCGTCTCCAATTAAATATAATTCAAGGCCTCTATTGGTTCAGTTTAAATCGACCAATGATTTATTCTAACTCATTTTCCGGTAGACTCTTTCACTGGTTCAGCTAAATCGACCCTAAGATTTTAATGATTCGTCCCTAGTTAAAGATAATTCAAGACCTCTGTAGGTTCAGTTTAAATCGACCAATGATTTATTCTGATTCGATTTCCTATATACCCATTCTCTGGCTCAGTTAAATCGACACTAAAATTTTTCTTATTCGTCTCCAGTTAAAGATAATTCAAGACATCTGATGGTTCAGTTTAAATTAACCAATGATTTATTCTGATTTGTTTTTTGCTACACTCTTTCTCTAGTTCAGTTAAATCGACCCTAAGATTTTTCTGATTCGTCTCCAGTTAAAGACAATTCAAGAGGTTTGCAGGTTCAGTTTAAATTGACCAATGATTTATCCTGATTCATTTCTCGATAGACTCTTTCTATGGTTCAGTTAAATCAACTCTAAGATTTTTTTTAATTTGTCTCCAGTTAAAGATAATTCAATTCCTCTGCTGGTTCAGCTTAAATCGACCAATGATTTAATCTGATTCGTTTTCCGGTAGACTCTTTCTCGGGTTCAGTTAAATGGACCCTAAGTTTTTTCTGATTCATCTCCAGTTAAAGATAATTAAAGACATCTGCTGGTTAAGTTTAAATCGCCTAATGATTTATCCTTATTCGTTTTCGGTATACTCTTTCTCTGGTTCAGTTAAATTGAACCTAATATTTTTCTGATTCGTCTCCAATTAAAGACAATTCAAGAACTTTGCAGGTTCAGTTTAAATCGACCAATGATTTATCCTGATTTGTTTCCGGTATACTCTTTCTCTGGTTCAGTTAAGTTGACCCTAAGATTTTTTTGATTCGTCTCCAGTTAAAAAAAATTCAAGACCTTTGCAGGTTCAGTTTAAATCGACCAATGATTTATACTGATTCGATTTCCTATATACTTATTCTTTGGCTCAGTTAAATCGACACTAAAATTTTTCTTATTCGTCTCCAGTTAAAGATAATTCAAGACATCTGATGGTTCAGTTTAAATTGACCAATGATTTATTCTGATTTGATTTTTGTTAGACTCTTTCTCTGGTTCAGTTAAATTGACCCTAAGATTTTTCTAATTCATCTCCAGTTAAAGACAATTCAAGACCTTTGTAGGTTCAGTATAAATTGACCAATGATTTATCCTGATTCATTTTTTGGTAGACTCTTTCTCTAGTTCAGTTAAATCAACCCTAAGATATTTCTTGATTCGCCTCCAGTTAAAGATAATTCAAGACCTCTGCTGGTTCAATTTAAATCGACTAATGATTTATCCTGATTCGTTTCCGGTATACTCTTTCTCTGGTTCAGTTAAATTGGCCCTAAGATTTTTCTGATTCGTCTCCAGTTAAAGACAATTCAAGACCTTTGCAGGTTTAGTTTAATCAACCCTAAGATTATTTTTGATTCGGCTCCAGTTAAAGATAATTCAAGACCTCTGCTGGTTCAGTTTAAATCGACTAATGATTTATTCTGATTCATTTTCCGGTAGACTATTTCTCTGGTTTAGTTAAATCGACCCAAATATTTTTCTGATTCGTCTCTAATTAAATATAATTCAAGGCCTCTATTGATTTAGTTTAAATCGACCAATGATTTATTCTAATTAATTTTCCGGTAGACTCTTTCTCTGGTTCAGTTAAATCGTCCCTAAGATTTTAACGATTCGACCCTAGTTAAAGATAATTCAAGACCTCTGTAGGTTCAGTTTAAATCGACCAATGATTTATTCTGATTTGATTTCCTATATACTCATTATCTAGCTCAGTTAAATCGACACTAAAATTTTTCTAATTCGTCTCCAGTTAAAAATAATTAAAGACATCTGACGGTTCAATTTAAATTGACCAATGATTTATTCTGATTTGTTTTTTGGTAGACTCTTTCTCTAGTTCAGTTAAATTGACCCTAAGATTTTTCTGATTCGTCTCTAGTTAAAGAAAATTCAAGACTTTGCAGGTTCAGTTTAAATTGACCAAGGACTTATCCTGATTCATTTTTCGGTAGACTCTTTCTCTGGTTCAGTAAAATCAACTCTAAGATTTTTTTAAATTCGTCTCTAGTTAAAGATAATTCAATTCCTATGCTGGTTCAGTTTAAATCGACCAATGATTTAATCTGATTGGTTTTCTAGTAGACTCTTTCTCGGGTTCAGTTAAATGGACCCTAAGTATTTTCTGATTCTTCTCCATTTAAAGATAATTAAAGACATCTGCTGGTTCAGTTTAAATCGACCAATGATTTATCCTGATTCGTTTCCGGTATACTCTTTCTCTGGTTCAGTTAAATTGAACCTAATATTTTTCTGATTCGTCTCCAATTGAAGACAATTCAAGAACTTTGCAGGTTCAGTTTAAATCGACCAATGATTTATCCTGATTCGTTTCCGGTATACTCTTTCTCTAGTTCAGTTAAATTGAACCTAACATTTTTCTGATTCGTCTCCAATTAAAGACAATTAAAGAACTATGCAGGTTCAGTTTAAATCGACCAAAGATTTATTCTGATTGGATTTCCTATATACTTATTCTTTGGCTCAGTTAAATCGACACTAAAATTTTTCTTATTCGTCTCCAGTTAAAGATAATTCAAGACATCTGATGGTTCAGTTTATATTGACCAATGATTTATTCTGATTAGATTTTTGTTAGACTCTTTCTCTGGTTCAGTTAAATTGACCCTAAGATTTTTCTAATTCATCTCCAGTTAAAGACAATTCAAGACCTTTGTAGGTTCAGTATAAATTGACCAATGATTTATCCTGATTCATTTTTTGGTAGACTCTTTCTCTAGTTCAGTTAAATCTACCCTAAGATATTTCTTGATTCGCCTCCAGTTAAAGATAATTCAAGACATCTGCTAGTTCAATTTAAATCGACTAATGATTTATCCTGATTCGTTTCCGGTATACTCTTTCTCTGGTTCAGTTAAATTGACCCTAAGATTTTTCTGATTCGTCTCTAATTAAAGACAATTCAAGACCTTTGCAGGTTTAGTTTAATCAACCCTAAGATAATTTTTGATTCGGCTCCAGTTAAAGATAATTCAAGACCTCTGCTGGTTCAGTTTAAATCGACTAATGATTTATTCTGATTCATTTTCCGGTAGACTATTTCTCTGGTTTAGTTAAATCGACCAAAATATTTTTCTGATTCGTCTCTAATTATATATAATTCAAGGCCTCTATTGGTTTAGTTTAAATCGACCAATGATTTATTCTAATTAATTTTCCGGTAGACTCTTTCTCTGGTTCAGTTAAATCGACCCTAAGATTTTAACGATTCGACCCTAGTTAAAGATAATTCAAGACCTCTGTAGGTTCAGTTTAAATCGACCAATGATTTATTCTGATTTGATTTCCTATATACTCATTCTCTAGCTCAGTTAAATCGACACTAAAATTTTTCTAATTCGTCTCCAGTTAAAGATAATTCAAGACATCTGATGGTTCAGTTTAAATTGACCAATGATTTATTCTGATTTGTTTTTTGGTAGACTCTTTCTCTAGTTCAGTTAAATTGACCCTAAGATTTTTCTGATTCGTCTCTAGTTAAAGAAAATTAAAGACTTTGCAGGTTCAGTTTAAATTGACCAAGGATTTATCCTGATTCATTTCTCGGTAGACTCTTTCTCTGGTTCAGTTAAATCAACTCTAAGATTTTTTTAAATTCGTCTCCAGTTAAAGATAATTCAATTCCTCTGCTGGTTTAGTTTAAATCGACCAATGATTTAATCTGATTCGTTTTCTGGTAGACTCTTTCTCGGGTTCAGTTAAAGGGACCCTAAGATTTTTCTGATTCATCTCCAGTTAAAGATAATTAAAGACATCTGCTGGTTCAGTTTAAATTGACCAATGATTTAATCTGATTCATTTTCCGGTAGACTCTTTCTCGGGTTCAGTTAAATGGACCCTAAGATTTTTCTGATTCATCTCCAGTTAAAGATAATTAAAGACATTTGCTGGTTCAGTTTAAATCGACCAATGATTTATCCTGATTCGTTTCCGGTATACTCTTTCTCTAGTTCAGTTAAATTTAACCTAACATTTTTCTGATTCGTCTCCAATTAAATACAATTAAAGAACTTTGCAGGTTCAGTTTAAATCGACCAATGATTTATTCTGATTCGATTTCCTATATACTCATTCTCTGGTTCAGTTAAATTGACACTAAAATTTTTCTGATTCGTCTCCAGTTAAAGATAATTCAAGACATCTGATGGTTCAGTTTAAATTGACCAATGATTTATTCTGATTTGTTTTTGGGTAGACTCTTTCTCTGGTTCAGTTAAATCGACCCTATGATTTTTTTGATTCGTCTCCAATTAAAGACAATTCAAGAACTTTGCAGGTCCAGTTTAAATTGACCAATGATTTATCCTGATTCATTTTTTGGTAGACTCTTTCTCTGGTTCAGTTAAATCAACCCTAAGATATTTTTTGATTCACCTCCAGTTAAAGATAATTCAAGACCTCTGCTGGTTCAATTTAAATCGACTAATGATATATTCTGATTCGTTTTCCAGTAGACTCTTTCTCTGGTTTAGTAAAATCGACCCTAATATTTTTCTGATTCGTCTCTAATTAAAGATAATTCAATTCCTCTGTTGGTTCAGTTTAAATCGACTAATGATTTAATCTGATTCGTTTTCCGGTAGACTCTTTCTCAGGTTCAGTTAAATGGACCCTACGATTTTTATGATTCATCTCCAGTTAAAGATAATTAAAGACATCTGCTAATTCAGTTTAAATTGACCAATGATTTATTCTGATTGGATTTCCTATATACTCATTCTCTGGCTCAGTTAAAATGACACAAAAATTGTTCTGATTCGTCTCCAGTTAAAGATAAATTAAGACATCTGATGGTTCAGTTTAAATTGACCAATGATTTATTCTGATTTGTTTTTTGGTAGACTCTTTCTCTGGTTCAGTTAAATCGACCATATGATTTTTTTGATTCGTCTCCAATTAAAGACAATTCAAGAACTTTGCAGGTTCAGTTTAAATTGACCAATGATTTATCCTGATTCATTTTTTGGTAGACTCTTTCTCTAGTTCAGTTAAATCTACCCTAAGATATTTCTTGATTCGCCTCCAGTTAAATATAATTCAAGACCTCTGCTGGTTCAATTTAAATCGACTAATGATTTATCCTGATTCGTTTTCGGTATACTCTTTCTCTGGTTCAGTTAAATTGACCCTAAGATTTTTCTGATTCGTCTCCAATTAAAGACAATTCAAGACCTTTGCAGGTTTAGTTTAATCAACCCTAAGATAATTTTTGATTCGGCCCCAGTTAAAGATAATTCAAGACCTCTGCTGGTTCAGTTTAAATCGACTAATGATTTATTCTGATTCATTTTCCGGTAGACTATTTTTCTGGTTTAGTTAAATCGACCCAAATATTTTTCTGATTCGTCTCTAATTAAATATAATTCAAGGCCTCTATTGGTTTAGTTTAAATCGACCAATGATTTATTCTAATTAATTTTCCGGTAGACTCTTTCTCTGGTTCAGTTAAATCGACCCTAAGATTTTAACGATTCGACCCTAGTTAAAGATAATTCAAGACCTCTGTAGGTTCAGTTTAAATCGACCAATGATTTATTCTGATTTGATTTCCTATATACTCATTCTCTAGCTCAGTTAAATCGACACTAAAATTTTTCTAATTCGTCTCCAGTTAAAGATAATTCAAGACATCTGATGGTTCAGTTTAAATTGACCAATGATTTATTCTGATTTGTTTTTTGGTAGACTCTTTCTCTAGTTCAGTTAAATTGACCCTAAGATTTTTCTGATTCGTCTCTAGTTAAAGAAAATTCAAAACTTTGCAGGTTCAGTTTAAATTGACCAAGGATTTATCCTGATTCATTTCTCGGTAGACTCTTTCTCTGGTTCAGTTAAATCAACTCTAAGATTTTTTTAAATTCGTCTCCAGTTAAAGATAATTCAATTCCTCTGCTGGTTTAGTTTAAATCGACCAATGATTTAATCTGATTCGTTTTCTGGTAGACTCTTTCTCGGGTTCAGTTAAATGGACCCTAAGATTTTTCTGATTCATCTCCAGTTAAAGATAATTAAAGACATCTGCTGGTTCAGTTTAAATTGACCAATGATTTAATCTGATTCATTTTCCGGTAGACTCTTTCTCGGGTTCAGTTAAATGGACCCTAAGATTTTTCTGATTCATCTCCAGTTAAAGATAATTAAAGACATCTGCTGGTTCAGTTTAAATCGACCAATGATTTATCCTGATTCGTTTCCGGTATACTCTTTCTCTAGTTCAGTTAAATTTAACCTAACATTTTTCTGATTCGTCTCCAATTAAAGACAATTAAAGAACTTTGCAGGTTCAGTTTAAATCGACCAATGATTTATTCTGATTCGATTTCCTATATACTCATTCTCTGGCTCAGTTAAATCGACACTAAAATTTTTCTGATTCGTCTCCAGTTAAAGATAATTCAAGACATCTGATGGTTCAGTTTAAATTGACCAATGATTTATTCTGATTTGTTTTTGGGTAGACTCTTTCTCTGGTTCAGTTAAATCGACCCTATGATTTTTCTGATTCGTCTCCAATTAAAGACAATTCAAGAACTTTGCAGGTCCAGTTTAAATTGACCAATGATTTATCCTGATTCATTTTTTGGTAGACTCTTTCTCTGGTTCAGTTAAATCAACTCTAAGATTTATTTAAATTCGTCTTCAATTAAAGATAATTCAATTCCTCTGCTAGTTCAGTTTAAATCGACCAATGATTTAATCAAATTCGTTTTCCGATAGACTCTTTCTTGAGTTCAGTGAAATGGACCCTAAGATTTTTATGATTCATCTCCAATTAAAGATAATTAAAGACATCTGTTGGTTCAGTTTAAATCGACCAATGATTTATTCCGATTCGATTTCCTATATACTCATTCTCTGGCTCAGTTAAAATGACACTAAAATTTTTCTGATTCGTCTCCAGTTAAAGATAAATTAAGTCATCTGATAGTTCAGTTTAAATTGACCAATGATTTATTCTGATTTGTTTTTTGGTAGACTCTTTCTCTGGTTTAGTTAAATCGACCCTATAATTTTTTTGATTCGTCTCCAATTAAAGACAATTCAAGAACTCTGCAGGTCCAGTTTAAATTGAACAATGATTTATCCTGATTCATTTTCCGGTGGACTCTTTCTCTGGTTTAGTTAAATCGACCCTAATATTTTTCTGATTCGTCTCTAATTAAATATAATTCATGGCCTCTATTGGTTCAGTTTAAATCGACCAATGATTTATTCTAATTCATTTTCCGGTAGACTCTTTCTCTGGTTCATTTAAATCGACCCTAAGATTTTAATGATTCATCCCTAGTTAAAGATAATTCAAGACCTCTGTAGGTTCAGTTTAAATCAACCAATGATTTATTCTGATAAGATTTCCTATATATTCATTCTCTAGCTCAGTTAAATCGACACTAAAATTTTTCTAATTCGTCATCAGTTAAAGATAATTCAAGACATCTAATGGTTCAGTTTAAATTGACCAATGAATTATTCTGATTTGTTTTTTGGTAGAATCTTTCTCTAGTTCAGTTAAATTGACCCTAAGATTTTTCTAATTCGTCTCCAGTTAAAGACAATTCAAGACCTTTGCAGGTTCAGTTTAAATTGACCGATGATTTATCCTGATGCATTTCTCGGTATACTCTTTCTCTATTTCAGTTAAATCAACTCTAAGATTTTTTTAAATTCGTCTCCAGTTAAAGATAATTCAATTCCTCTGCTGGTTCAGTTTAAATCGACCAATGATTTAATCTGATTCGTTTTCCGGTAGACTCTTTCTCGGGTTCAGTTAAATGGACCCTAAGATTTTTCTGATTCATCTCCAGTTAAAGATAATTGAAGACATCTGCTGGTTCAGTTTAAATCAACCAATGATTTGTCCTTATTCGTTTCCGATAGACTCTTTCTCGGGTTCATTTAAATGGACCCTAAGATTTTTCTGATTCGTCTCTAATTAAAGACAATTCAAGAACTTTGCAAGTTCAGTTTAAATCGACCAATGATTTATCCTGATTCGTTTCTGGTATACTCTTTCTCTGGTTCAATTATGTCGACCCTAAGATTTTTTTGATTCGTCTCGAGTTAAAAAAAATTCAAGACCTTTGCAGGTTCAGTTTAAATCAACCAATGATTTATCCTGATTCATTTTTTGGTAGACTCTTTCTCCGGTTCAGTTAAATCAACCCTAAGATATTTTTTTATTCGCCTCCAGTTAAAGAAAATTCAAGACCTCTGCTAGTTCTGTTTAAATCGACTAATGATTTATTCTAATTCGTTTTCTGGTAGACTCTTTCTCTGGTTTAGTTAAATCGACCCTAATATTTTTCTGTTTCGTCTCTAATTAAATATAATTCAAGGCCTCTGTTGGTTCAGTTTAAATCGACCAATGATTTATTCTAATTCATTTTCCGGTAGACTCTTTCTCTGGTTCAGTTAAATCGACCCTAGGATTTTAATGATTCATCCTTAGTTAAAGATAATTCAAGACCTCTGTAGGTTCAGTTTAAATTGACCAATGATTTATTCTGATTCGATTTCCTATATACTCATTCTCTGGCTCAGTTAAATCAATACTAAAATTTTTCTAATTCGTCTCTAGTTAAAGATAATTCAAGACATCTGATGGTTCAGTTTAAATTGACCAGTGATTTATTCTGATTTGTTTTTTGGTAGACTCTTTCTCTAGTTCAGTTAAATCGACCCTAAGATTTTTCTGATTCGTCTCCAGTTAAAGACAATTCAAGACCTTTGCAGGTTCAGTTTAAATTGACCAATGATTTATCCTGATTTATTTCTCGGTAGACTCTTTCTCTGGTTCAGTTAAATCAACTCTAAGATTTTTTTAAATTCGTCTCCAATTAAAGATAATTCAATTCCTCTGCTAGTCCAGTTTAAATCGACCAATGATTTAATCTGATTCGTTTTCCGATAGACTCTTTCTCGGGTTCAATGAAATGGACCCTAAGATTTTTATGATTCATCTCCAGTTAAAGATAATTAAAGACATCTGTTGGTTCAGTTTAAATCGACCAATGATTTGTCTTGATTCGTTTCCGGTATATTCTTTCTCTAGTTCAGTTAAATTGAACCTAATATTTTTCTGATTCGTTTCCAATTAAAGACAATTCTAGTACTTTGCAGGTTCAGTTTAAATCGACCAATGATTTATCCTGACTCATTTCCGGTATACTCTTTCTCTGGTTCAGTTATGTCGACCCTAAGATTTTTTTGATTTGTCTCCAGTTAAAAAAAATTCAAGACCTTTGCAGGTTCAGTTTAAATCGACCAATGATTTATCCTGATTTAATTTTTTGTAGACTCTTTCTCTGGTTCAGTTAAATCAACCCTAAGATATTTTTTATTCGCCTCCAGTTAAAGAAAATTCAAGACCTCTGCTGGTTCAGTTTAAATCGACTAATGATTTATTCTGATTCGTTTTCCGATAGACTCTTTCTCTGGTTTAGTTAAATCGACCCTAATATTTTTCTGATTCGTCTCTAATTAAATATAAATCAAGGCGTCTGTTGGTTTAGTTTAAATCGACCAATGATTTATTCTAATTCATTTTCCGGTAGACTCTTTCCCTGGTTCAGTTAAATCGACCCTAGGATTTTAATGATTCATCCCTAGTTAAAGATAATTCAAGACCTCTGTAGGTTCAGTTTAAATCGACCAATGATTTATTCCGATTCGATTTCCTATAGACTCATTCTCTGGCTCAGTTAAAATGACACTAAAATTTTTCTTATTCGTCTCCAGTTAAAGATAAATTAAGTCATCTGATAGTTCAGTTTAAATTGACCAATGATTTATTCTGATTTGTTTTTTGGTAGACTCTTTCTCTGGTTCAGTTAAATCGACCTTATAATTTTTTTGATTCGTCTCCAATTAAAGACAATTCAAGAACTTTGGAGGTCCAGTTTAAATTGACCAATGATTTATCCTGATTCATTTTTTGGTAGACTCTTTCTCTGGTTCAGTTAAATCAACCCTCAGATATTTTTTGATTCGCCTCCAGTTAAACATAATTCAAGACCTCTGCTGGTTCAGTTTAAATCGACTAATGATTTATTCTGATTCGTTTTCCGGTGGACTCTTTCTCTGGTTTAGTTAAATCGACCCTAATATTTTTCTGATTTCGTCTCTAATTAAATATAATTCAAGGCCTCTATTGGTTCAGTTTAAATCGACCAATGATTTATTCTAATTCATTTTCCGGTAGACTCTTTCTCTTGTTCAGTTAAATCGACCCTAAGATTTTAATGATTCATCCCTAGTTAAAGATAATTCAAGACCTCTGTAGGTTCAGTTTAAATCAACCAATGATTTATTCTGATTCGATTTCCTATATATTCATTCTCTAGCTCAGTTAAATCGACACTAAAATGTTTCTAATTCGTCTCCAGTTAAAGATATTTCAAGACATCTAATGGTTCAGTTTAAATTGACCAATGAATTATTCTGATTTGTTTTTTGGTAGACTCTTTTTCTAGTTCAGTTAAATTGACCCTATGATTTTTCTGATTCGTCTCTAGTTAAAGAAAATTCAAGACTTTGCAGGTTCAGTTTAAATTGACCAATGATTTATCCTGATTCCTTTCTCGGTATACTCTTTCTCTGGTTCCGTTAAATCAACTCTAAGATTTTTTTAAACTCGTCTCCAGTTAAAGATAATTCAATTCATCTACTGGTTCAGTTTAAATCGACCAATGATTTAATATGATTCGTTTTCCGGTAGACTCTTTCTCGGGTTCAGTTAAATGGACCCTAAGATTTTTCTCATTCATCTCCAGTTAAAGATAATTAAATACATCTGCTGGTTCAATTTAAATCGACCAATGATTTAATCTAATTCGTTTTCCGGTAGACTCTTTCTCGGGTTCAGTTAAATGGACCCTAAGATTTTTCTGATTCATCTCCAGTTAAAGATAATTCAAGAACTTTGAAGGTTCAGTTTAAATCGACCAATGATTTATCCTAATTCGTTTCATGTATACTCTTTCTCTGGTTCAGTTAAGTCGACCCTAAGATTTTTTTGATTCGTCTCCAGTTAAAAAAAATTCAAGACCTTTGCAGGTTCAATTTAAATCGACCAATTATTTATCCTGATTCATTTTTTGGTAGACTCTTTCTCTGGTTCAGTTAAATAAACCCTAACATATTTTTTGATTCGCCTCCAGTTAAAGAAAATTCAAGACCTCTGCTGGTTCAGTTTAAATCGACTAATGACTTATTCTGATTCGTTTTCCGGTAGACTCTTTCTCTGGTTTAGTTAAATCGACCCTAATATTTTTCTGATTCGTCTCTAATTAAATAAAATTCAAGGCCTCTGTTGGTTCAGTTTAAATCGACCAATTATTTATTCTAATTCATTTTTCGGTAGACTCTTTCTCTAGTTCAGTTAAATCGACCCTAGGATTTTAATGATTCATCCCTAGTTAAATATGATTACAGACCTCTGTAGGTTCAGTTTAAATCGACCAATGATTTATTCTGATTCGATTTCCTATATACTCATTCTCTGGCTGAGTTAAATCGATACTAAAATTTTTCTAATTCGTCTCTAGTTAAAGATAATTCAAGACATCTGATGGTTCAGTTTAAATTGACCAATGATTTATTCTGATTTGTTTTTTTGTAGACTCTTTCTCTAGTTCAGTTAAATCGACCCTAAGATTTTTCTGATTCGTCTCCAGTTAAAGACAATTCAAGACCTTTGCAGGTTCAGTTTAAATTGACCAATGATTTATCCTGATTCATTTCTCGGTAGACTCTTTCTCTGGTTCAGTTAAATCAACTCTAAGATTTTTTTAAATTCGTCTCCAATTAAAGATAATTCAATTCCTCTGCTAGTTCAGTTTAAATCGACCAATGATTTAATCAGATTAGTTTTCCGGTAGACTCTTTCTCTGGTTCAGTTAAATCGACCCTAGGATTTTAATGATTCATCCCTAGTTAAAGATAATTCAAGACCTCTGTAGGTTCAGTTTAAATCGACCAATGATTTATTCCGATTCGATTTCCTATATACTCATTCTCTGGCTCAGTTAAAATGACACTAAAATTTTTCTTATTCGTCTCCAGTTAAAGATAAATTAAGTCATCTGATAGTTCAGTTTAAATTGACCAATGATTTATTCTGATTTGTTTTTTGGTAGACTCTTTCTCTGGTTCAGTTAAATCGACCTTATAATTTTTTTGATTCGTCTCCAATTAAAGACAATTCAAGAACTTTGGAGGTCCAGTTTAAATTGACCAATGATTTATCCTGATTCATTTTTTGGTAGACTCTTTCTCTGGTTCATTTAAATCAACCCTCGGATATTTTTTGATTCGCCTCCAGTTAAACATAATTCAAGACCTCTGCTGGTTCAGTTTAAATCGACTAATGATTTATTCTGATTCGTTTTCCGGTGGACTCTTTCTCTGGTTTAGTTAAATCGACCCTAATATTTTTCTGATTCGTCTCTAATTAAATATAATTCAAGGCCTCTAATGGTTCAGTTTAAATCGACCAATGATTTATTCTAATTCGTTTTCCGGTAGACTCTTTCTCTGGTTCAGTTAAATCGACCCTAAGATTTTAATGATTCATCCCTAGTTAAAGATAATTCAAGACCTCTGTAGGTTCAGTTTAAATCAACCAATGATTTATTCTGATTCGATTTCCTATATATTCATTCTCTAGCTCAGTTAAATCGACACTAAAATTTTTCTAATTCGTTTCCAGTTAAAGATAATTCAAGACATCTAATGGTTCAGTTTAAATTGTCCAATGAATTATTCTGATTTGTTTTTTGGTAGACTCTTTTTCTAGTTCAGTTAAATTGACCCTAAGATTTTTCTGATTCGTCTCTAGTTAAAGAAAATTCAAGACTTTGCAGGTTCAGTTTAAATTGACCAATGATTTATCCTGATTCCTTTCTCGGTAGACTCTTTCTCTGGTTCCGTTAAATCAACTCTAAGATTTTTTTAAACTCGTCTCCAGTTAAAGATAATTCAATTCATCTGCTGGTTCAGTTTAAATCGACCAATGATTTAATCTGCTTCGTTTTCCGGTAGACTCTTTCTCGGGTTTTGTTAAATGGACCCTAAGATTTTTCTCATTCATCTCCAGTTAAAGATAATTAAATACATCTGCTGGTTCAGTTTAAATCGACCAATGATTTAATCTGATTCGTTTTCCAGTAGACTCTTTCTCGGGTTCAGTTAAATGGACCCTAAGATTTTTCTGATTCATCTCCAGTTAAAGATGATTAAAGACAATTGCTGGTTCAGTTTAAATCGACCAATGATTTATCCTGATTCGTTTCCGGTATACTCTTTCTCTGGTTCAGTTAAATTGAACCTAATATTTTTCTAATTCGTCTCCAATTAAAGATAATTCAAGAACTTTGCAGGTTCAGTTTAAATCGACCAATGATTTATCCTGATTCATTTCAGGTATACTCTTTCTCTGGTTCAGTTAAGTCGACCCTAAGATTTTTTTGATTCGTCTCCAGTTAAAAAAAATTCAAGACCTTTGCAGGTTCAATTTAAATCGACCAATTATTTATCCTGATTCATTTTTTGGTAGACTCTTTCTCTGGTTCAGTTAAATAAACCCTCAGATATTTTTGGATTCACCTCCAGTTAAAGAAAATTCAAGACCTCTGCTGGTTCAGTTTAAATCAACTAATGATTTATTCTGATTCGTTTTCCGGTAGACTCTTTCTCTGGTTTAGTTAAATCGACCCTAATATTTTTCTGATTCGTCTCTAATTAAATATAATTCAAGGCCTCTATTGGTTCAGTTTAAATCGACCAATGATTTATTCTAATTCATTTTTCGGTAGACTCTTTCTCTAGTTCAGTTAAATCGACCCTAGGAATTTAATGATTCATCCCTAGTTAAATATGATTCAAGACCTCTGTAGGTTCAGTTTAAATCGACCAATGATTTATTCTGATTCGATTTCCTATATACTCATTCTCTGGCTGAGTTAAATCGATACTAAAATTTTTCTAATTCGTCTCTAGTTAAAGATAATTCAAGACATCTGATGGTTCAGTTTAAATTGACCAATGATTTATTCTGATTTGTTTTTTTGTAGACTCTTTCTCTAGTTCAGTTAAATCGACCCTAAGATTTTTCTGATTCGTCTCCAGTTAAAGACAATTCAAGACCTTTGCAGTTTCAGTTTAAATTGACCAATGATTTATCCTGATTCATTTCTCGGTAGACTCTTTCTCTGGTTCAGTTAAATCAACTCTAAGATTTTTTTAAATTCGTCTCCAATTAAAGATAATTCAATTCCTCTGCTAGTTCAGTTTAAATCGACCAATGATTTAATTAGATTAGTTTTCCGATAGACTCTTTCTCGAGTTCAGTGAAATGGACCCTAAGATTTTTCTGATTCATCTCCAGTTAAAGATAATTAAAGACATCTGCTGGTTCAGTTTAAATCGACCAATGATTTATTCTGATTCGATTTCCTATATACTCATTCTCTGGCTCAGTTAAAATGACACTAAAATTTTCCTGATTCGTCTCCAGTTAAAGATAAATTAGGACTTCTGATAGTTCAGTTTAAATTGACCAATGATTTATTCTGATTTGTTTTTTGGTAGACTCTTTCTCTGGTTCAGTTAAATCGACCCTATGATTTTTTTGATTCGTCTCCAATTAAAGACAATTCAAGAACTTTGCAGGTCAAGTTTAAATTGACCAATGATTTATCCTGATTCAATTTTTGGTAGACTCTTTCTCTGGTTCAGTTAAATCAACCGTCAGATATTTTTTGATTCGCCTCCAGGTAAACATAATTCAAGACCTCTGCTGGTTCAGTTTAAATCGACTAATGATTTATTCTGATTCGTTTTTCGGTGGACTCTTTCTCTGGTTTAGTTAAATCGACCCTAATATTTTTCTGATTCGTCTCTAATTAAATATAATTCAAGGCCTCTATTGGTTCAGTTTAAATCGACCAATGATTTATTCTAATTCATTTTCCGGTAGACTCTTTCTCTGGTTCAGTTAAATCGACCCTAAGATTTTAATGATTCATCCCTAGTTAAAGATGATTCAAGACCTCTGTAGGTTCAGTTTAAATCGACCAATGATTTATTCTGATTTGATTTCCTATATACTCATTCTCTGGCTCAGTTAAATCGACATTAAAATTTTTCTAATTCGTATCCAGTTAAAGATAATTCAAGACATCTGATGGTTCAGTTTAAATTGACCAATGATTTATTCTGATTTGTTTTTTGGTAGACTCTTTCTCTAGTTCAGTTAAATTGACCCTAAGATTTTTCTAATTCGTCTCCAGTTAAAGACAATTCAAGACCTTTGCAGGTTCAGTTTAAATTGACCAATGATTTATCTTGATTCATTTCTCGGTAGACTCTTTCTCTATTTCAGTTAAATCAACTCTAAGATTTTTTTAAATTCGTCTCCAGTTAAAGATAATTCAATTCCTCTGCTGGTTCAGTTTAAATCGACCAATGATTTAATCTGATTCGTTTTCCGGTAGACTCTTTCTCGGGTTCAGTTAAATGGACCCTAAGATTTTTCTGATTCATCTCCAGTTAAAGATGATTAAAGACATCTGCTGGTTCAGTTTAAATTGACCAATGATTTATCCTGATTCGTTTCCGGTATACTCTTTCTCTGGTTCAGTTAAATCGACCCTAATATTTTTCTGATTCTTCTCCAATTAAATATAATTCAAGGCTTCTATTGGTTCAGTTTAAATCGACCAATGATTTATTATAATTAATTTTCTGGTAGACTCTTTCTCTGGTTCAGTTAAATCGAACCTAAGAATTTAATGATTCATCCCTAGTTAAAGATAATTCAAGACCTCTGTAGGTCCAGTTTAAATCGACCAACGATTTATTCTAATTCGATTTCCTATATACTCATTGTCTGGCTCAGTTAAATCGACACTAAAATTTTTCTAATTCGTCTCCAGTTAAAGATAATTCAAGACATCTGATGGTTCAGTTTAAATTGACTAATGATTCATTCTGATTTGTTTTTTGGTAGACTCTTTCTCTAGTTCAGTTAAATCGACCCTATGATTTTTCTTATTCGTCTCCAGTTAAAGACAATTCAAGAACTTTGCAGGTTCAGTTTAAATTGACTAATGATTTATCCTAATTCATTTTTGGTTAGACTCTTTCTCTAGTACAGTTAAATTAACCCTAAGATATTTTTTGATTCGCCTCCAGTTAAAGATAATTCAAGACCTCTGCTGGTTCAGTTTAAATCGACTAATGATTTATTCTAATTCGTTTTCTGGTAGAATCTTTCTCTGGTTTAGTTAAATCGACCCTAATATTTTTCTGATTCGTCTCTAATTGAATATAATTCAAGGACTCTGTTGGTTCAGTTTAAATCGACCAATGATTTATTCTAATTCATTTTCTGGTAGACTCTTTCTCTGGTTCAGTTAAATCGACCCTAAGATTTTAATGATTCATCTGTAGTTAACGATAATTCAAGACCTCTGTAGGTTCAGTTTAAATCGACCAATGATTTATTCTAATTCGATTTCCTATATACTCATTCTCTAGCTCAGTTAAATCGACACTAAATTTTTTTTAATTCGTCTCCACTCAAAGATAATTCAAGACATCTGATGGTTCTGTTTAAATTGACCAATGATTTATTCTGATTTGTTTTTGGTAGACTCTTTCTCTAGTTCAGTTAAATTGACCCAAAGATTTTTTTGATTCGTCTCTAGTTAAAGAAAATTAAAGACTTTACAGGTTCAGTTTAAATTGACCAATGATTTATCCTGATTCATTTCTCGGTAGACTCTTTCTCTGGTTCAGTTAAATCAACTCTAATATTTTTTTAAATTTGTCTCCATTTAAAGATGATTCAATTGCTCTGCTGGTTCAGTTTAAATCGACCAATGATTTAATCTGATTCATTTTCCGGTAGACTGTATCTCGGGATCAGTTAAATGGACCCTTAGATTTTTCTGATTCGTCTCCAGTTAAAGATAATTAAAGACATCTGTTGGTTCAGTTTAAATCGACCAATGATTTATCCTGATTCATTTCCGATATACTCTTTCTATGGTTCAGTTAAATTGAACCTAAGATTTTTCTGATTCGTCTCCAATTAAATATAATTCAAGGCCTCTATTGGTTCAATTTAAATCGACCAATGATTTATTCTAATTAATTTTCTGGTAGACTCTTTCTCTGGTTCAGTTAAGTCGACCCTAATATTTTTCCGATTCGTCTCCAGTTAATAAAAATTCAAGACCTGTGCAGGTTCAGTTTAAATCGACCAATGATTTAATCTAATTCGTTTTCCGATAGACTCTATCTCTGGTTCAGTTAAATGGACCCTTAGATTTTTCTGAATCGTCTCCAGTTAAAGATAATTAAAGACATCTGTTGGTTCAGTTTAAATCGACCAATGATTTATCCTGATTCATTTCCGGTATACTCTCTTTATGGTTCAGTTAAATTGAACCTACTATTTTTCTTATTCGTCTCCAATTAAAAATAATTCAAGGCCTCTATCGGTTCAGTTTAAATCGACCAATGATTTATTCTAATTCATTTTCCGGTAGACTCTTTCTCTAGTTCAATTAAACAGACCCTGCGATTTTAATGATTCTTCCCTAGTTAAAGATGATTCAAGACCTCTGTAGGTTCAGTTTAAATCGACCAATGATTTATTCTGATTCGATTTCCTATATACTCATTCTCTGGCTCAGTTAAATCGACACTAAAAATTTTCTGATTCGTCTCCAATTAAAGATAATTCAAGACATCTGATGGTTCAGTTAAAATTGACCAATGATTTATTCTGATTTTTTTTTGGTATACTCTTTCTCTGGTTCAGTTAAATCGATCTTATGATTTTTCTGATTCGTCTCCAGTTAAAGACAATTCAAGACCTTTGCAGGTTCAGTGTAAATTGACCAATGATTAATCCTGATTCATTTTTTGGTAGACTCTTTCTCTAGTTCAGTTAAATCAACTCTAAGATTTTTTTAAATTCGTCTCCAGTTAAAGATAATTCAATTCCTCTGCTGGTTCAGTTTAAATCGACCAATGATTTATTCTGATTCGTTTTCCGGTAGACTCTTTCTCGGGTTTAGTTAAATGGACCCTAAGATTTTTCTGATTCGTCTCCAGTTAAAGATAATTCAAGACCTATGCTAGTTCAGTTTAAATTGACCAATGATTTATTCTGATTCTTTTTCGGTAGACTATTTCTCTGGTTTAGTTAAATCGACCCTAATATTTTTCTGATTCTTCTCCAATTAAATATAATTCAAGGCTTCTATTGGTTCAGTTTAAATCGACCAATGATTTATTATAATTAATTTTCTGGTAGACTCTTTCTCTGGTTCAGTTAAATCGAACCTAAGAATTTAATGATTCATCCCTAGTTAAACATAATTCAAGACCTCTGTAGGTCCAGTTTAAATCGACCAACGATTTATTCTGATTCGATTTCCTATATACTCATTGTCTGGCTCAGTTAAATCGACACTAAAATTTTTCTAATTCGTCTCCAGTTAAAGATAATTCAAGACATCTGATGGTTCAGTTTAAATTGACTAATGATTCATTCTGATTTGTTTTTTGGTAGACTCTTTCTCTAGTTCAGTTAAATCGACCCTATGATTTTTCTTATTCGTCTCCAGTTAAAGACAATTCAAGAACTTTGCAGGTTCAGTTTAAATTGACTAATGATTTATCCTAATTCATTTTTGGTTAGATTCTTTCTCTAGTACAGTTAAATTAACCCTAAGATATTTTTTGATTCGCCTCCAGTTAAAGATAATTCAAGACCTCTGCTGGTTCAGTTTAAATCGACTAATGATTTATTCTAATTCGTTTTCTGGTAGACTCTTTCCCTGGTTTAGTTAAATCGACCCTAATATTTTTCTGATTCGTCTCTAATTGAATATAATTCAAGGACTCTGTTGGTTCAGTTTAAATCGACCAATGATTTATTCTAATTCATTTTCTGGTAGACTCTTTCTCTGGTTCAGTTAAATCGACCCTAAGATTTTAATGATTCATCTGTAGTTAACGATAATTCAAGACCTCTGTAGGTTCAGTTTAAATCGACCAATGATTTATTCTAATTCGATTTCCTATATACTCATTCTCTAGCTCAGTTAAATCGACACTAAAATTTTTCTAATTCGTCTCCACTCAAAGATAATTCAAGACATCTGATGGTTCTGTTTAAATTGACCAATGATTTATTCTGATTTGTTTTTGGTAGACTCTTTCTCTAGTTCAGTTAAATTGACCCAAAGATTTTTTTGATTCGTCTCTAGTTAAAGAAAATTCAAGACTTTACAGGTTCAGTTTAAATTGACCAATGATTTATCCTGATTCATTTCTCGGTAGACTCTTTCTCTGGTTCAGTTAAATCAACTCTAATATTTTTTTAAATTTGTCTCCATTTAAAGATGATTCAATTGCTCTGCTGGTTCAGTTTAAATCGACCAATGATTTAATCTGATTCATTTTCCGGTAGACTCTATCTCGGGATCAGTTAAATGGACCCTTAGATTTTTCTGATTCGTCTCCAGTTAAAGATAATTAAAGACATCTGCTGGTTCAGTTTAAATCGACCAATGATTTATCCTGATCGATTTCCGATATACTCTTTCTATGGTTAAGTTAAATTGAACCTAAGATTTTTCTGATTCGTCTCCAATTAAATATAATTCAAGGCCTCTATTGGTTCAATTTAAATCGACCAATGATTTATTCTAATTAATTTTCTGGTAGACTCTTTCTCTGGTTCAGTTAAGTCGACCCTAATATTTTTCCGATTCGTCTCCAGTTAATAAAAATTCAAGACCTGTGCAGGTTCAGTTTAAATCGACCAATGATTTAATCTAATTCGTTTTCCGATAGACTCTATCTCTGGTTCAGTTAAATGGACCCTTAGATTTTTCTGAATCGTCTCCAGTTAAAGATAATTAAAGACATCTGTTGGTTCAGTTTAAATCGACCAATGATTTATCCTGATTCATTTCCGGTATACTCTCTTTATGGTTCAGTTAAATTGAACCTACTATTTTTCTTATTCGTCTCCAATTAAAAATAATTCAAGGCCTCTATCGGTTCAGTTTAAATCGACCAATGATTTATTCTAATTCATTTTCCGGTAGACTCTTTCTCTAGTTCAATTAAACAGACCCTGCGATTTTAATGATTCTTCCCTAGTTAAAGATGATTCAAGACCTCTGTAGGTTCAGTTTAAATCGACCAATGATTTATTCTGATTCGATTTCCTATATACTCATTCTCTGGCTCAGTTAAATCGACACTAAAAATTTTCTGATTCGTCTCCAATTAAAAATAATTCAAGACATCTGATGGTTCAGTTAAAATTGACCAATGATTTATTCTGATTTTTTTTTGGTATACTCTTTCTCTGGTTCAGTTAAATCGATCTTATGATTTTTCTGATTCGTCTCCAGTTAAAGACAATTCAAGACCTTTGCAGGTTCAGTGTAAATTGACCAATGATTAATCCTGATTCATTTTTTGGTAGACTCTTTCTCTAGTTCAGTTAAATCAACTCTAAGATTTTTTTAAATTCGTCTCCAGTTAAAGATAATTCAATTCCTCTGCTGGTTCAGTTTAAATCGACCAATGATTTATTCTGATTCGTTTTCCGGTAGACTCTTTCTCGGGTTTAGTTAAATGGACCCTAAGATTTTTCTGATTCGTCTCCAGTTAAAGATAATTCAAGACCTCTGCTAGTTCAGTTTAAATTGACCAATGATTTATTCTGATTCTTTTTCGGTAGACTATTTCTCTGGTTTAGTTAAATCGACCCTAATATTTTTCTGATTCTTCTCCAATTAAATATAATTCAAGGCTTCTATTGGTTCAGTTTAAATCGACCAATGATTTATTATAATTAATTTTCTGGTAGACTCTTTCTCTGGTTCAGTTAAATCGAACCTAAGAATTTAATGATTCATCCCTAGTTAAAGATAATTCAAGACCTCTGTAGGTCCAGTTTAAATCGACCAACGATTTATTCTGATTCGATTTCCTATATACTCATTGTCTGGCTCAGTTAAATCGACACTAAAAATTTTCTAATTCGTCTCCAGTTAAAGATAATTCAAGACATCTGATGG
The DNA here is from genome assembly GCA_948472305.1 of Vicia faba. Lineage (NCBI taxonomy): Eukaryota > Viridiplantae > Streptophyta > Magnoliopsida > Fabales > Fabaceae > Vicia > Vicia faba. The sequence continues at coordinate 1,219,706,367 of OX451739.1, read as the reverse complement.
TTCAGTTTAAATTGACTAATGATTCATTCTGATTTGTTTTTTGGTAGACTCTTTCTCTAGTTCAGTTAAATCGACCCTATGATTTTTCTTATTCGTCTCCAGTTAAAGACAATTCAAGAACTTTGCAGGTTCAGTTTAAATTGACTAATGATTTATCCTAATTCATTTTTGGTTAGATTCTTTCTCTAGTACAGTTAAATTAACCCTAAGATATTTTTTGATTCGCCTCCAGTTAAAGATAATTCAAGACCTCTGCTGGTTCAGTTTAAATCGACTAATGATTTATTCTAATTCGTTTTCTGGTAGACTCTTTCCCTGGTTTAGTTAAATCGACCCTAATATTTTTCTGATTCGTCTCTAATTGAATATAATTCAAGGACTCTGTTGGTTCAGTTTAAATCGACCAATGATTTATTCTAATTCATTTTCTGGTAGACTCTTTCTCTGGTTCAGTTAAATCGACCCTAAGATTTTAATGATTCATCTGTAGTTAACGATAATTCAAGACCTCTGTAGGTTCAGTTTAAATCGACCAATGATTTATTCTAATTCGATTTCCTATATACTCATTCTCTAGCTCAGTTAAATCGACACTAAAATTTTTCTAATTCGTCTCCACTCAAAGATAATTCAAGACATCTGATGGTTCTGTTTAAATTGACCAATGATTTATTCTGATTTGTTTTTGGTAGACTCTTTCTCTAGTTCAGTTAAATTGACCCAAAGATTTTTTTGATTCGTCTCTAGTTAAAGAAAATTCAAGACTTTACAGGTTCAGTTTAAATTGACCAATGATTTATCCTGATTCATTTCTCGGTAGACTCTTTCTCTGGTTCAGTTAAATCAACTCTAATATTTTTTTAAATTTGTCTCCATTTAAAGATGATTCAATTGCTCTGCTGGTTCAGTTTAAATCGACCAATGATTTAATCTGATTCATTTTCCGGTAGACTCTATCTCGGGATCAGTTAAATGGACCCTTAGATTTTTCTGATTCGTCTCCAGTTAAAGATAATTAAAGACATCTGTTGGTTCAGTTTAAATCGACCAATGATTTATCCTGATCGATTTCCGATATACTCTTTCTATGGTTCAGTTAAATTGAACCTAAGATTTTTCTGATTCGTCTCCAATTAAATATAATTCAAGGCCTCTATTGGTTCAATTTAAATCGACCAATGATTTATTCTAATTAATTTTCTGGTAGACTCTTTCTCTGGTTCAGTTAAGTCGACCCTAATATTTTTCCGATTCGTCTCCAGTTAAAAAAAATTCAAGACCTGTGCAGGTTCAGTTTAAATCGACCAATGATTTAATCTAATTCGTTTTCCGATAGACTCTATCTCTGGTTCAGTTAAATGGACCCTTAGATTTTTCTGAATCGTCTCCAGTTAAAGATAATTAAAGACATCTGTTGGTTCAGTTTAAATCGACCAATGATTTATCCTGATTCATTTCCGGTATACTCTCTTTATGGTTCAGTTAAATTGAACCTACTATTTTTCTTATTCGTCTCCAATTAAAAATAATTCAAGGCCTCTATCGATTCAGTTTAAATCGACCAATGATTTATTCTAATTCATTTTCCGATAGACTCTTTCTCTGGTTCAATTAAACAGACCCTGCGATTTTAATGATTCCTCCCTAGTTAAAGATTATTCAAGACCTCTGTAGGTTCAGTTTAAATCGACCAATGATTTATTCCGATTCGATTTCCTATATACTCATTCTCTGGCTCAATTAAATCGACACTAAAATTTTTCTGATTCGTCTCCAGTTAAAGATAATTCAAGACATCTGATGGTTCAGTTAAAATTAACCAATGATTTATTCTGATTTTTTTTTTGGTATACTCTTTCTCTGGTTCAGTTAAATCGACCCTATGATTTTTCTGATTCGTCTCCAGTTAAAGACAATTCAAGACCTTTGCAGGTTAAGTTTAAATTGACCAATGATTTATCCTGATTCATTATTAGGTAGACTCTTTCTCTAGTTCAGTTAAATCAACTCTAAGATTTTTTTAAATTCGTCTCCAGTTAAAGATAATTCAATTTCTCTGCTGGTTCAGTTTAAATCGACCAATGATTTATTCTGATTCTTTTTCCGGTAGACTCTTTCTCGGGTTCAGTTAAATGGACCCTAAGATTTTTATGATTCGTCTCCAGTTAAAGATAATTCAAGGCTTCTATTGGTTCAGTTTAAATCGACCAATGATTTATTCTAATTAATTTTCTGGTACACTCTTTCTCTGGTTCAGTTAAATCGACCCTAAGAATTTAATGATTCATCCCTAGTTAAAGATAATTCAAGACCTCTGTAGGTCCAGTTTAAATCGACCAACGATTTATTCTGATTCGATTTCCTATATACTCATTGTCTGGCTCAGTTAAATCGACACTAAAATTTTTCTAATTCGTCTCCAGTTAAAGATAATTCAAGACATCTGATGGTTCAGTTTAAATTGACTAATGATTCATTCTGATTTGTTTTTTGGTAGACTCTTTCTCTAGTTCAGTTAAATCGACCCTATGATTTTTCTTATTCGTCTCCGGTTAAAGACAATTCAAGAACTTTGCAAGTTCAGTTTAAATTGACTAATGATTTATCCTAATTCATTTTTTGGTAGACTCTTTCTCTAGTACAGTTAAAATAACCCTAAGATATTTTTTGATTCGCCTCCAGTTAAAGATAATTCAAGACCTATGTCGGTTCAGTTTAAATCGACTAATGATTTATTCTAATTCGTTTTCCGGTAGACTCTTTCTCTCGTTTAGTTATATCGACCCTAATATTTTTCTGATTCGTCTCTAATTGAATATAATTCAAGGACTCTGTTGGTTCAGTTTAAATCGACCAATGATTTATTCTAATTCATTTTCTGGTAGACTCTTTCTATGGTTCAGTTAAATCGACCCTAAGATTTTAATGATTCATCTGTAGTTAACAATAATTCAAGACCTCTGTAGGTTCAGTTTAAATCGACCAATGATTTATTCTAATTCGATTTCCTATATACTCATTCTCTAGCTAAGTTAAATCGACAATAAAATTTTTCTAATTCGTCTCCACTCAAAGATAATTCAAGACATCTGATGGTTCTGTTTAAATTGACCAATGATTTATTCTGATTTGTTTTTTGGTAGACTCTTTCTCTAGTTCAGTTAAATTGACCCAAAGATTTTTCTGATTCGTCTCTAGTTAAAGAAAATTCAAGACTTTACAGGTTCAGTTTAAATTGACCAATGATTTATCCTGATTCATTTCTCGGTAGACTCTTTCTCTGGTTCAGTTAAATCAACTCTAATATTTTTTTAAATTTGTCTCAAGTTAAAGATAATTCAATTGCTCTGCTGGTTCAGTTTAAATCGACCAATGATTTAATCTCATTCGTTTTCCGGTAGACTCTATCTCGGGATCAGTTAAATGGACCCTTAGATTTTTCTGATTCGTCTCCAGTTAAAGATAATTAAAGACATCTGCTGGTTCAGTTTAAATCGACCAATGATTTATCCTCATTCTTTTTCGGTATACTCTTTCTATGGTTCAGTTAAATTGAACCTAAGATTTTTCTGATTCGTCTCCAATTAAATATAATTCAAGGCCTCTATTGGTTCAATTAAATCGACCAATGATTTATTCTAATTAATTTTCTGGTAGACTCTTTCTCTGGTTCAGTTAAATCGACCCTAATATTTTTCCAATTCGTCTCCAGTTAAAAAAAATTCAAGACCTTTGCAGGTTCAGTTTAAATCGACCAATGATTTATCCTGATTCGATTTCCTATATACTCATTCTCTGGCTCAGTTAAATCGACACTAAAATTTTTCTGATTCGTCTCCAATTAAAGATAATTCAAGACATTTGATGGTTCAGTTTAAATTGACCAATGATTTATTCTGATTTGTTTTTTGGTAGACTCTTTCTCTGGTTCAGTTAAGTCGACCCTAAGATTTTTCTGATTCGTCTCCAGTTGAAAAAAATTCAAGACCTTTGCAGGTTCAGTTTAAATCGACCAATGATTTAATCTGATTCGTTTTCCGATAGAATCTATCTCGGGTTAAATTAAATGGACCCTTAGATTTTTCTGATTCGTCTCCAGTTAAAGATAATTAAAGACATCTGTTGGTTCAGTTTAAATCGACCAATGATTTATCCTGATTCATTTCCGGTATACTCTTTTTATGGTTCAGTTAAATTGAACCTAATATTTTTCTGATTCGTCTCCAATTAAATATAATTCAAGGCCTCTATTGGTTCAGTTTAAATCGACCAATGATTTATTCTAATTCATTTTCTGGTAGACTCTTTCTCTGGTTCAATTAAACAGACCCTGCGATTTTAATGATTCTTCCCTAGTTAAAGATGATTCAAGACCTCTATAGGTTCAGTTTAAATCGACCAATGATTTATTCCGATTTGATTTCCTATATACTCATTCTCTGGCTCAGTTAAATCGACACTAAATTTTTTCATATTCGTCTCCAGTTAAAGATAATTCAAGACATCTGATGGTTCAGTTTAATTTGACCAATGATTTATTCTGATTTTTTTTTGGTAGACTCTTTCTCTGGTTCAGTTAAATCGACCCTATGATTTTTCTGATTCGTCTCCAGTTAAAGACAATTCAAGACCTTTGCAGGTTCAGTGTAAATTGACCAATGATTTATCCTGATTCATTTTTTGGTAGACTCTTTCTCTAGTTCAGTTAAATCAACTCTAAGATTTTTTTAAATTCGTCTCCAGTTAAAGATAATTCAATTCCTCTGTAGGTTCAGTTTAAATCGACCAATGATTTATTCTGATTCGTTTTTCGGTAGACTCTTTCTCGGGTTCAGTTAAATGGACCCTAAGATTTTTCTGATTCGTCTCCAGTTAAAGATAATTAAAGACCTCTGCTGGTTCAGTTTAAATCGACTAATGATTTATTCTGATTCTTTTTCCGGTAGACTATTTCTTTGGTTTAGTTAAATCGACCCTAATATTTTTCTGATTCGTCTCCAATTAAATATAATTCAAGGCCTCTATTGGTTCATTTTAAATCGACCAATGATTTATTCTAATTAATTTTCTGGTAGACTCTTTCTTTGGTTCAGTTAAATCGACCCTAAGATTTTAATGATTCATCCCTAGTTAAAGATAATTCAAGACCTCTGTATGTCCAGTTTAAATCGACCAACAATTTATTATGATTCGATTTCCTATATACTCATTCTTTGGCTCAGTTAAATCGACACTAAAATTTTTCAATTCGTCTCTAGTTAAAGATAATTCAAGACATCTGATGGTTCAGGTTAAATTGACCAACGATTTTTTCTGATTTTTTTTTGGTAGACTCTTTCTCTGGTTCAGTTAAGTCGACCCTAAGATTTTTCTTATTCGTCTCCAGTTTAAAAAAATTCAAGATCTTTGCAGGTTCAGTTTAAATCGACCAATGATTTAATTTGATTCGTTTTCCGATAGACTCTATCTCGGGTTCAGTTAAATGGACCCTTAGATTTTTCTGATTCGTCTCCAGTTAAAGATAATTAAAGACATCTGTTGGTTCCGTTTAAATCGACCAATGATTTATCCTGATTCATTTCCGGTATACTCTTTCTATGGTTCAGTTAAATTGAACCTAAGATTTTTCTGATTCGTCTCCAATTAAATATAATTCAAGGCCTCTATTGGTTCAATTTAAATCGACCAATGATTTATTCTAATTAATTTTCTGGTAGACTATTTCTCTGGTTCAGTTAAATCGACCCTAATATTTTTCCGATTCGTCTCCAGTTAAAAAAAATTCAAGACCTTTCCAGGTTCAGTTTAAATCGACCAATGATTTATCCTGATTCGATTTCCTATATACTCATTCTTTGGCTCAGTTAAATCGACACTAAAATTTTTCTAATTCGTCTCCAGTTAAAGATAATTCAAGACATCTGATGGTTCAGTTTAAATTGACCAATGATTTATTCTGATTTTTTTTGGTAGACTCTTTCTCTGGTTCAGTTAAATCGACCCTATGATTTTTCTAATTCGTCTCCAGTTAAAGACAATTCAAGACCTTTGCAGGTTCAGTGTAAATTGACCAATGATTTATCCTGATTCATTTTTTGGTAGACTCTTTCTCTGGTTCAGTTAAATCAACTCTAATATTTTTTTAAATTCGTCTCCAGTTAAAGATAATTCATTTCCTCTGCTGGTTCAGTTTAAATCGACCAATGATTTATTCTGATTCGTTTTCCGGTAGACTCTTTCTCGGGTTCAGTTAAATGGACCCTAAGATTTTTCTGATTCGTCTCCAGTTAAAGATTATTAAAGACATCTGCTGGTTCAGTTTAAATCGACCAATGATTTATCCTAATTCATTTCCGGTATACTCTTTCTCTGGTTCAGTTAAATTAAATCTAAGATTTTTCTGATTCGTCTCCAATTAAAGACAATTTAAGAACTTTGCAGGTTCAAGTTAAGTCGACCAATGATTTATCCTGATTCATTTTTTGGTAGACTATTTTTCTGGTTCAGTTAAATCAACCCTAAGATATTTTTTGATTCGTATCCAATTAAAGATAATTCAAGACCTCTGCTGGTTCAGTTTAAACGGACTAATGATTTATTCTGATTCGTTTTCCGGTAGACTCTTTCTTTGGTTTAGTTAAATTGACCCTAATATTTTTCTGATTTGTCTCCATATACATATAATTCAAGGCATCTATTGGTTCAGTTTAAATCGACCAATGATTTATTTTGATTCGTTTCTGGTATACTATTTCTCTGGTTCAGTTAAATTGAACCTAGGATTTATTTAGATTCGTCTCCAATTAAAAACAATTCAAGAACTTTGCAGGTTCAGTTTAAATCGACCAATGAGTTATCCTGATTTGTTTCCAGTATACTCTTTCTCTGGTTCAGTTAAATCAAACCTAAGATATTTTTTTATTCGTCTCCAGTTAAAGATAATTCAATACCTCTGCTGGTTCAGTTTAAATCGACCAATAATTTATTATGATTCGTTTTCCGGTAGACTCTTTCTCTGGTTTAGTTAAATTGACCCTAACATTTTTCTGATTCGTCTCCAATTAAAGTTAATTCAAGACCTCTATTGGTTTAGTTTAAATCGACCAATGATTTATTCTAATTCATTTTCTGGTAGACTCTTTCTCTAGTTCAGTTAAATCGACCCTAAGATTTTAATGATTCGTCCCTTGTTAAAGATAATTCAAGACCTCTCTAGGTTCAGTTTAAATCAACCAATGATTTAATGTGATTCGTCTTCTGGCAGACTCTTTCTCTGGTTCAATTAAATCGACCCTAATATTTTTCTGATTCGCCTCCAATTAAAGATAATTCAAGACCTCTATTGGTTCAGTTTAAATCGAATAGTGATTTATCCTAATTCATTTTCCGGTAGACTCTTTCTCTGGTTCAGTTCAATCGACCCTAAGATTTTTTTGATTCGTCCCCAGTTAAATATAATTCAAGACCTCAGTTGGTTCAGTTTAAATCGACCAATGATTTATTCTGATTCTTTTTCCGATAGACTCTTTCTCTAGTTCAGTTAAATCGACCCTAAGATTTTCCTGATTCGTCCCCAGTAAAGATGATTCAAGACAACTGTTGTTTAAGTTTAAATCAGCCAATGGTTTATTCTGATTCGTTTTGCAGTAGACTCTTCCTCTAGTTCAGTTTAATCGACCCTATGTTTTTTTAATTCGTCTCCAGTTAAAGATAATTCAATTCCTCTGCTGGTTCAGTTTAAATCAACCAATGATTTAATCTGATTCGTTTTCCGGTAGACTCTTTCTCGGGTTCAGTGAAATGGACTCTTAGATTTTTCTGATTCGTGTCCAGTTAAAGATAATTAAAGATATCTGCTGGTTCAGTTTAAATCGACCAATGATTTATCCTGATTCGTTTCTGGTATACTCTTTCTCTGGTTCAGTTAAATTGAACCTAGGATTTTTTAGATTCGTCTCCAATTAAAGACAATTCAAGAAATTTGTAGGTTTAGTTTAAATTGACCAATGATTTATCCGGATTCGTTTCCAGTATACTCTTTTTCTGGTTTAGTTAAGTCGACCCTAAGATTTTTTTGATTCGTCTCCAGTTAAAAAAAATTCAAGACCTTTGCAGGTTCAGTTTAAATCGACCAATGATTTATCCTGATTTATTTTTTGGTAGACTCTTTCTCTGGTTCAGTTAAATCAACCCTAAGATATTTTTTGATTCATCTCGAGTTAAAGATAATTCAAAACCTCAGCTGGTTCAGTTTAAATCGACTAATGATTTAATCTGATTCGTTTTCCGGTAGACTCTTTCTCTGGTTTAGTTAAATCGACCCTAATATTTTTTTGATTCGTCTCCAATTTAAGATAATTCAAGACCTCTATTGGTTTATTTTAAATCGCCCAATCATTTATTCTAATTCATTTTCCGGTAGACTCTTTCTCTGCTTCAGTTAAATCGACCCTAAGATTTTAATGATTCGTCCCTAGTTAAAGATGATTCAAGACCTCTGTAGGTTCAGTTTAAATCAACCAATGATTTAATCTGATTCGTCTTTTGGCAGACTCTTTCTCTGGTTCAATTAAATCAACCCTAATATTTTTATGATTCGTCTCCAATTAAAGATAATTCATGACCTCTATTGGTTTAGTTTAAATCGACCAGTGATTTATCCTAATTCATTTTCCGGTAGACTCTTTCTCTGGTTCAGTTAAATCGACCCTAAGATTTTTTTGATTCGTCCCCAGTTAAATATAATTCAAGACCTCTGTTGGTTCAGTTTAAATCGACCAATGATTTATTCTGATTCTTTTTCCGATAGACTCTTTCTCTAGTTCAGTTAAATCGACCCTAAGATTTTCCTGATTCTTCCCTAGTTAAAGATGATTCAAGACAACTGTTGTTTCAATTTAAATAAGCCAATGGTTTATTCTGATTCGTTTTGCGGTAGACTCTTCCTCTAGTTCAGTTTAATCGACCCTATGTTTTTTTTTAATTCGTCTCCAGTTAAAGATAATTTAATTCCTCAGCTGGTTCAGTTTAAATCGACCAATGATTTAATCTGATTCGTTTTCCGGTGGACTCTTTCTCGGGTTCAGTTAAATGGACCCTAAGATTTTTCTGATTCGTCTCCAGTTAAAGATAATTAAAGACATCTGCTGGTTCAGTTTAAATCGACCAATGATTTATCCTGATTCGTTTCCGGTATAATCTTTCTCTGGTTCAGTTAAATTGAACCTAATATTTTTCTAATTCGTCTCCAATTAAAGACAATTCAAGAACTTTGCAGGTTCAGTTTAAATACCAATGAGTTATCCTGATTCATTTCTGGTATACTCTTTCTCTGGTTCAGGTAAGTCGCCCTAAGATATTTCTGATTCGTCTCCAGTTAAAAAAAATTCAAGACCTTTGCAGGTTAAGTTTAAATCGACCAATGATTTATCTTGATTCATTTTTTGGTAGACTCTTTCTCTGGTTCAGTTAAATCAAACCTAAGATATTTTTTTATTCATCTCTAGTTAAAGATAATTCAAGACCTCTGCTGGTTCAGTTTAAATCGACCAATGATTTATTATGATTCTTTTTCCGGTAGACTCTTTCTCTAGTTTAGTTAAATCGACCCTAACATTTTTCTGATTCGTCTCCAATTAAAGTTAATTCAAGACCTCTATTGGTTTAGTTTAAATCGACCAATGATTTATTCAAATTCATTTTCCGGTAGACTCTTTCTCTGGTTCAGTTAAATCGACCCTAAGATTTTAATGATTCGTCCCTTGTTAAAGATAATTCAAGACCTCTGTAGGTTCAGTTTAAATCGACCAATGATTTATTCTGATTCGATTTTCTATATACTCTTTCTCTGGCTCAGTTAAATCGACACTAAAATTTTTTTGATTCATCTCCAGTTAAAGATAATGCAAGACATGTAAAGGTTTAGTTTAAATTGACCAATGATTTATTCTGATTTGCTTTTTGGTAGACTCTTTATCTTGTTCAGTTAAATCGACCCTAACATTTTTCTGATTCGTCTCCAGTTAAAGACAATTCAAGACTTTTGTAGGCTTAGTTTAAATTGACCAATGATTTATCCTAATTCATTTTTCGGTATATTCTTTCCCTGGTTCAGTTAAATCAACTCTAAGATTTTATTTAATTCGTCTCCAGTTAAAAATAATTCAATTCCTCTGCTTGTTCAGTTTAAATCAACCAATGATTTAATCTAATTCGTTTTCCGGTAGACTCTTTAATTCAGTTAAATTGACCCTAATATTTTTCTGATTCGTCTCCAGTTAAAGATAAATTAAGACATCTGAGTATTCAGTTTAAATTGACCAACAATTTATTCTGATTCATTTTTTGGTAGACTCTTTCTCTGGTTCAGTTAAATAAACCCTAGGAATTTTTTTGATTCGTCTCCAGTTAAAGATAATTCAAGACCTCTGCTGGTTCAGTTTAAATCGACCGTAATATTTTTCTGATTCGCCTCCAATTAAAGATAATTCAAGACCTCTATTGGTTCCGTTTAAATCGACCAGTGATTTATTGTAATTCATTTTCCGGTAGACTCTTTCTCTGGTTCAGTTAAATCGACCTTAAGATTTTTTTTATTCATCCCAAGTTAAAGATAATTAAAGACCTCTATTGGTTTAGTTTAAATCGACCAATGTTTATTCTTATTCTTTTTCTGTTAGACTCTTTCTCTGGTTCAGTTAAATCGACCCTATGATTTTCCTGATTCGTCCCCAGTTAAAGATAATTCAAGACCTTTGCTGGTTTAGTTTAAATAGACCAATGATTTATTCTGATTCATTTTCCGAGAGACTCTTTCTCTTGTTAAGTTAAATCGACCCTAATATTTTTCTGATTCGCCTCCAATTAAAGATGATTCAAGACAACTGTTGTTTCAGTTTAGATCAGCCAATGATTTATTCTGATTCGTTTTGTGGTAGAGTCTTCCTCTAGTTCAATTTAATTGAACCTATCTTTTTTCTAATTTGTCTGCAGTTAAAGATGATTCACTATCTTTGTTGTTTCAGAATAAATCGACCAATGATTTATTCTGATTCGTTTTCTTGTAGACTCTTTCTCGGGTTCAGTTAAATGGACCCTAAGATTTTTCTGATTCGTCTCCAGTTAAAGATAATTAAAGACATCTGCTGGTTCAGTTTAAATCGACCAATTATTTATCCTGATTCGTTTCCGGTATACTCTTTCTCTGGTTCAGTTAAATTGAACCTAAGATTTTCCTGATTCGTCTCCAATTAAAGACAATTCAAGAACTTTGCAGGTTCAGTTTAAATCGACCAATGATTTATGCTGATTCGTTTATGATATACTCTTTCTCTGGTTCAGGTAAGTCGACCCTAAGATTTTTCTGATTTGTCTCCAGTTAAAAAAAATTCAAGACCTTTGCAGGTTCACCTTAAATCGACCAATGATTTATCCTGATTCATTTTTTGTTAGAGTCTTTCTCTGTTCAGTTAAATCAACCCAAAGATATTTTTTTATTCGTCTCCAATTAAAGATAATTCATGACCACTGTTGGTTCAGTTTAAATCGACCAATTATTTATTCTATTTTGTTTTCCGGTATTCTCTTTCTCTCATTCAGTTAAACCGACCCTATGATTTTTCTGATTCGTATCCAGTTAAAGACAATTCAAGACCTCTATTGGTTCAATTTAAATAGAGCAATGATTTATTCTAATTCATTTTCCAGTAGACTCTTTCTCTGGTTCAGTTAAATCGACCCTAAGATTTTAATGATTCGTCCCTAGTTAAAGATAATTCAAGGCCTCTGTAGGTTCAGTTTAAATCGACCAATGATTTATTCTGATTCGATTTCCTATATACGCTTTCTCTGGCTCAGTTAAATCGACACTAAAATTTTTCTGATTCGTCTCCAGTTAAAGATAATTCAAGACATCTGATGGTTCAGTTTAAATTGACCAATGATTTATTCTGATTTCTTTTTTGGTAGACTCTTTATCTGGTTCAGTTAAATCGACCCAAATATTTTTATGATTTGTCTCCAGTTAAAGACATTTCAAGACCTTTGCAGGTTCAATTTAAATTGACCAATGATTTATCATGATTCATTTTTCGTTAGATTCTTTCTCTGGTTCAGTTAAATCAACTCTATGATTTTTTTTAATTTGTCTCCAGTTAAAGATAATTCAATTCCTCTACTTTATCAGTTTAAATCGACCAATGATTTAATCTGATTCGTTTTCCAGTAGACTCTTTCTATAGTTTAGTTAAATTCACCCTAATTTTTTTCTGATTTATCTCCAGATAAAGATAATTTAAGACATCTGATGATTCAGTTTAAATTGACCAATGATTTATTCTGATTCGTTTTTTGGTAGACTCTTTCTCTGGTTCAGTTAAATCAACCCTAAGATTTTTTTTTATTCACTCCAGTTAAAGATAATTCAAGACCTCTGCTGGTTCAGTTTAAATCGACCAATGATTTAATCTGATTCGTCTTCTGGTACACTCTTTCTCTAGTTTAGTTAAATCGACCCTAATAATTTTCTTATTTGTCTCCAATTAAATATAATTCAAGACCTCTATTTGTTTAGTTTAATTCGACCAATTATTTATTGTAATTAATTTTATGGTAGACTCTTTCTCTTGTTCAGTTAAATCGACCCTAATATTTTTCTTATTCGTCCCCAGTTAAAGACAAATCAAGACCTTTGCAGGTTCAGTTTAAATTGACCAATGATTTATCATGATTCATTTTTCGTAGACTCTTTCTCTAGTTCAGTTAAATCAATTCTATGATTTTTTTTAATTCGTCGCCAGTTAAAGATAATTCAATTCCTCTGCTGGTTCAGTTTAAATCGACCAATGATTTAATCTGATTAGTTTTCCGGTAGACTCTTTCTCTAGTTTAGTTAAATTGACACTTATATTTTTCTAATTCGTCTCCAGTTAAAGATATTTTAAGACATCTGATGATTCAATTTAAATTGACAAATGATTTATTCTGATTCGTTTTTTCGTAGACTCTTTTTTCTGGTTTAGTTAAATAAACCCTAAGATTTTTTTTTGTTCGTCTCCAGTTAAAGATAATTCAAGACCTCTGTTGGTTCAGTTTAAATCGACCAATGATTTAATCTGATTCGTCTTCTGGTAGACTCTTTCTCTAGTTTAGTTAAATTGACCCTATTATTTTTCTGATTCGTCTCCAATTAAAGATATTCAATACCTCTATTGGTTTAGTTTAAATCGACCAATGGTTTATTCTAATTCATTTTCTGGTAGACTCTTTCTCTGGTTCAGTTAAAACGACCCTAATATTTTTCTAATTAGTCTCTAGTTAAAGATAATTTAAGACATCTGCTAGTTCAGTTTAAATTCGACCTATGATTTATCCTGATTCGTTTCCGGTGTACTCTTTCTCTGGTTTAGTTAAATAGACCCTAAGATTTATCTGATTCGTCTCTAGTTAAAGACACTTCAAGACCTTTGCAGGTTCAGTTTAAATTTACCAATGATTTATCCTGATTCATTTTTCGATAGAATCTTCCTCTGATTCAGTTAAATCAACACTAAGATTTTTTTGATTCCTCTCCAGTAAAAGATAATTCAAGATCTCTGTTGGTTCAGTTTAAATTGACCAATGATTTATTCTTATTCTTTTTCCGATAGACTCTTTCTTTGGTTAAGCTAAATCGATTATAAGAATTTCCTTATTTGTCCCCAGTTAAAGATAATTCAAGACCTCTGCTAGTTCAGTTTAAATCTACCAATGATTTATTCTGATTCGATTTCTGATATACTCTTAACCTGGTTCAGTTAAATCGACCTAAATATTTTTCTGATTCGTCTCCAGTAAAAGATAATTTAAGACATCTAATGATTCACTTTAAATTGACCAATGATTTATTCTGATTCCTTTTTTGGTAGACTCTTTCTCTGGTTCGGTTAAATCAACCCTAAGATTTTTTTTGATACGTCTCCAGTTAAAGATAATTCAATACCTCTGCTAGTTCAGTTTAAATCAACCAATAATTTAATCTGATTCGTCTTCTGGCAGACACTTTCTCTGGTTCACTTAAATCTACCCTAATATTTTTCTGATTCGTCTCCAATTAAATATAATTCAAGACCTCAGCTGGTTCAGTTTAAATAGACCAATGATTTATTCTGATTCGATTTCTGAGAGACTCTTTCTCTGGTTTAGTTAAATCGACCCTAATATTTTTCTGATTCAACTCCAATTAAATATAATTCAAGACCTCTACTGGTTCAGTTTAAATCGACCAATGATTTAATCTGATTCGTCTTCTGGTAGACTCTTTCTCTAATTTAGTTAAATCGACCCTAATATTTTTCTGATTCGTCTCAAATTAAAGATAATTCAAGACCTCTATTAGTTTAGTTTAAATCGACAAATTATTTAATATAATTCATTTTCGGGTATACTATTTCTCTTGTTCTGTTAAATCGACCCTAAGATTTTCCTTATTCGTCTCCAGTAAAATATAATTCAAGACCTTTGCAGGTTCAGTTTAAATCGAACAATGATTTATTCTGATTCGATTTCAGATATACTCTTACCCTGGTTGAGTTAAATCGACCCTAATATTTTTCTGATTTGTCTATCGTTAAAGATAATTTAAGACATCTGCTAGTTCAGTTTAAATTCGACCAATGATTTATCCATATTCCTTTCCGGTGTACTCTTTCTCTGGTTTAGTTAAATAGACCCTAAGATTTTTCTTATTCGTCTCTAGTTAAAGACAATTCAAGACCTTTGCAGGTTCAGTATAAATTTACCAATGATTTATCCTGATTCATTTTTCGGTAGAATCTTTCTTTGGTTCAGTTAAATCAACACTATTATTTTTTTGATTTGTCTCCAGTAAAAGATAATTCAAGACCTCTGCTGGTTCAATTTAAATCGACCAATGATTTATTCTGATTCATTGTCCGATAGACTCTTTCTATTGTTCAGTTAAATCGACTGTAAGATTTTCCTTATTCGTCCCTAGTTAAAGATAATTCAAGACCTCTGCTTGTTCAGTTTAAATCAAGAAATGATTTAATCTGATTCGTCTTCTGGCAGACTCTTTCTCTGGTTAAATTAAATCGACCCTAATAGTAATCTAATTCCTCTCCAATTAAAGATAATTCAAGACCTATATTGGTTCAGTTTAAATCGACCAGTGATATATTCTAATTCATTTTCCGGTAGACTCTTTCCCTTGTTCAGTTAAATCGACCCTAAGATTTTTTTTGATTCGTCCCTAATTAAAGATGATTCAAGACCTCTACTGGTTCAGTTTAAATCGTGGAATGATTTATTCTGACTCGATATCTGATAGACTCTTTCTCTGGTTCAGTTAAATCGACCCTAATATTTTTCTGATTCAACTCCAATTAAAGATAATTCAAGACCTCTACTGGTTCAGTTTAAATCGACCAATGATTTAATCTGATTAGTCTTCCGGTAGACTCTTTCTCTAGTTTAGTTAAATCGACCCTAATAGTTTTCTGATTTGTCTCCAATTAAAGATAATTCAAGACCTCTATTGGTTTAGCTTAACTCGACCAAAGATTTATTCTAATTCCTTTTATGGTAGACTCTTTCTTTGGTTCAGTTAAATCAACCCTAATATTTTCCTTATTCGTCTCCAGTAAAAGATAATTCAAGACCTTTGCTAGTTTAGTTTAAATCTACCAATGATTTATTCTGATTTGATTTCTGATATACTCTTACCCTGGTTCAGTTAAAACGACCTTAATATTTTTCTGATTCCTCTCTAGTTAAAGATGATTTAAGACATCTGCTAGTTTAGTTTAAATACGAACCATGATTTATCCTGATTCGTTTTTGGTAGACTCTTTCTGTGGTTCAGTTAAATAAACCCTAAGATTTTTTTGATTCGTCTCCAGTTAAAGATAATTCAAGACCTCTGCTTGTTTAGTTTAAATCAACCAATGATTTAATCTGATTCGTCTTCTGGCAGACTCTTTCTCTAGTTCAATTAAATGGACCCTAATATTTTTCTAATTCGTCTCTAATTAAAGATAATTCAAGACCTCTATTTGTTCAGTTTAAATCGACCAGTGATTTATTCTATTTCATTTTTCGGTAGACTCTTTCTCTGGTTCAGTTAAATCGACCCTAAGATTTTTTTAGATTCGTCCCCAGTTAAAGATAATTCAAGACCTCTGCTGGTTCAGTTTAAATCGATGAATGATTTATTCTGACTCGATTTCCTATATACTCTTTCTCTGGCTCAGTTAAATCGTCACTAATATTTTTCTGATTAGTCTCCAGTTAAAGATAATTCAAGACATTTGATGGTTTAGTTTAAATTGACCAATGATTTATTCTAATTTATTTTGTAAGACTGTTTCTCTAGCTCATTTAAATCAACCCTAAGATTTTTTTGATTCGTATCCAGTGAAAGACAATTCAACACCTTTGCAGGTTCAGTTTAAATTGACCAATGATTTATCCTGATTCATTTTTTGGTAGACTCTTTCTCTGGTTCAGTTAAATCCACCATAAGATTTTTCTGATTCGTCTCTAGTTAAAGAAAATTCAAGTCCTTTGCTGGTTCAGTTTAAATCGACCAATGATTTATTTTGAATCATTTTCTGGTAGATTCTTTCTCTAGTTTAGTTAAATCGACCCTAATATTTTTCTGTTTCGTCTCCAATTAAACATAATTCAAGACCTCTATTGTATCAGTTTAAATCAACCAATGGTTTATTCTAATTCCTTTTCCGGTAGACTCTTTCTCTGCTTCAGTTAAATCGACCCTAAGATTTTCGGGATTCGTCCGAAATTAAAGTTAATTCAAGACCCCTGTTGTTTCATTTTAAATCGACCAATGATTTATTCTGATTGGATTTGCTATATATCATTTCTTTGTGTCAGTTAAATCGACACTAATATATTCCTGATTCGTTTCCAGTTAATGATAATTCAAGACATCTGATGGTTCAGTATAAATTGATCAATGATTTATTCTGATTTGTTTTTTAATAGACTCTTTCTCTGGTTCAGTAAAATCGACCCTAAGATTTTTTTGATTCGTCTCCAGTGAAAGATAATTCAACACCTCTGCTGGTTCAGTTTAAATTGACCCATGATTTAATCTGATTCATTTTCTAGTAGAATCTTTATTTAGTTTAGTTAAATCGACCCTTATATTATTATGATTAGTCTCCAATTAAAGATAATTCAAGACCTCTATTGGATCATTTTAAATCAACCAATTATTTATTTTAATTCATTTTCTGGTAGACTCTTCTTCTGGTTCAGTTAAATCGACCATAAGATTTTCCTGATTCATCCCCAGTTAAAGATAATTCAAGACCTCTGCTGGTTCAGTTTAAATCGGTGAATGATTTATTCTAATTAGATTTCCGATATACTCTTTCCCTGGTACAGTTAAATCGACCCAAATATTTTTCTCATTCGTCTCCAGTTAAAGTTAATTTATGACATCTGATGATTCAGTTTGAATTGACCAATGATTTATTCTTATTCGTTTTTTGTTAGACAATTTCTCTGGTTTAGGTAAATCGACCCTAAGATTTATCTAATTCGTCTCCAGTTAAAGATGATTCAAGACCTCTACTGGTTCAGTTTAAATCGACCTGTGATTTATTCTGATTTATTTTCCTGTAGAATGTTCCTCAGGTTCAGTTAAATCGACCATAAGATTTTCCGGATTCGTCCCCAGTTAAAGATGATTCAAGACCTCTGCTGGTTCAGTTTAAATCGACAAATGATTTATTCTAATCCGATTTCTGATATACTCTTACCCTGGTTCAGTTAAATCGACCGTAATATTTTTCTAATTCGTGTCTAGTTAAAGATGATTTAAGACATCTGATGATTCAATTTAAATTGACTTATGATTTATTCTGATTCGTTTTTTGTTAGACTCTTTCTCTAGTTCAGTTAAATCGACCCTAAGATTTTTCTAATTCGTCTCCAGTTAAAGATAATTCAAGACCTCTACTGGTTCTGTTTAAATCAACCACTGATTTATTCTGATTCGTTTTCCGGCAGACTCTTTCGCTGGTTCAATTAAATCGACCATAATAGTTCAATTTAATTCGACCAGTGATTTATTCTAGTTCGTTTTCCAACAGACTCTTTCTCTAGTAAAGTTAAATCGACCCTAAGATTTTCATGATTCGTCCCCAGTTAAAGATAATTCAAGACCTCTGTTGGTTCAGTTTAAATCGACCAATGATTTACTCTGATTCAATTTCCTATACACTTTTTCTCTGGCTCAGTTAAATCGACACTAATATTTTTCTGATTCGTCTCCAATTAAAGATAATTCAAGACATCTGATGGTTCAGTTTAAATTGACCAATGATTTATTCTGATTTTGGTTTTGGTAGAATCTTTCTCTAGTTCAGTTAAATCAACCATATGATTTTTTTGATTCGTCTCCAGTTAAAGGCAATTGAAGACCTTTGCATGTTCAGTTTAAATTTACCAATAAATTATCCTGATTCATTTTTTGGTAGACTCCTTCTCTGGTTCAGTTAAATCAACCCTAAGATATTTTTGATTCATGTCTAATTAAAGATAATTCAACACCTTTGTTGGTTCAGTTTAAATCGACCAATGCTTTATTTTGTTTCGTTTTCGGGTAAATTCTTTCTCCAGTTTAGTTAAATCGACCCTAATGTTTTTCTGATTCTTCTCCATTTTAAGATGATTCAAGACCTCTACTAGTTCAGTTTAAATCGACCAGTGATTTATTCTGATTCATTTTCCTGTAGACTGTTCTTCTGGTTCAGTTAAATCGATCCTAAAATTTTCCTGATTCGTCCCAGTTAAAGATAATTCAAGACCTCTGCTGGTTTAGTTTAAATCGACAAATGTTTTATTCTAATTCGATTTCCGATATACTCTTACCCTGGTTCAGTTAAATCGACCCTAATATTTTTCTGATTCCTCTCCAGTTAAAGATAATTTAAGACATCTGATGATTCAGTTTAAATTGACTTATGATTTATTCTGATTCGTTTATTGTTAGACTCTTTCTTTGGTTCAGTTAAATCAACCCTAAGATTTTTGTAATTCGTCTCCAGTTAAAGATAATTAATGACCTTTGCTGGTTTAGTTTAAATCGACCAATGATTTATTCTGATTCGTTTTCTGGTAGACACTTTCTCTAGTTCATTTAAATCGACCCTAAGATTTTCTGATTCATCTCTAGTTAAAGATAATTCAAGACCTCTATTGTTTCAGTTTAAATCGATCGATGATATATTCTATTTTTTTTCCGCAGACTCTTTCTCTGGTTCCGTTAAATTGATCCTAATATTTTTTTATTCGTCTCTAGTTAAAGATAATTAAAGACATCTACTGGTTTAGTTTAAATCGACCAATGATTTATCCTGATTCGTTTCCGCTATTCTCTTTCACTAGTTCAGTTAAATTGACCCTATGATTTTTTTGATTCGTATCTAGTTAAAGACTATTCGAGGACTTTGCAGGTTCAGTTTAAATCGACCAAGAATTTATCCTGATTCATTTTTCGATAGACTCTTTCTCTGGTTCAGATAAATTAACCCTCAATTTTTTTTTATTCGTCTCAAGTTAAAGATAATTCAAGACCTCTGCTGGTTCAAATTAAATCGACCAATGATTTATTCTGATTCGTTTTCTGACAGACTCTTTCTATGGTTCAATTAAATCGACCCTAATATTTTTCTTATTTGTCTCCATTTTAAGATGATTCAAGACCTCTACTGGTTCAGGTTAAATCGCCCAATGATTTATTCTAATTTGTTTTCGGATAGACTCTTTCTTTGGTTAAGTTAAATCGACCCGAAGATTTTCCTGATTCGTCCTAGATAAAGATAATTTGAGACCTCTGTTAGTTTAGTTTAAATCGAACAATGATTTATTCTGATTCGATTTCCTATATACTCTTTCTATGGCTCAGTTAAATCGACACTAATATTTTTATGATTCGTCTCTAGTTAAAGATAATTCAAGACATCTGATGATTCAAATTAAATTGACCAATGATTTCTTCTGAATTTTTTTTGTAGACTCTTTCTCTAGTTCAATTAAATCAACCCTAAGATTATTCTGATTCGTCTCCAATCAAATACAATTCAAGACCTTTGCAGGTTCAGTTTAAATTGACCAATGATTTATCCTGATCCATTTTTCGGTAGACTCTTTCTCTTGTTCAGTTAAATTAACCCTAATATTTTTTTGATTCGTCTCCAGTTAATAATAATCCAACACCTCTGCTGGTTCGGTTTAAATTGACCAATGATTTATTCTGATTCGTTTTCCGATAGGTTCTTTCTATAGTTTAGTTAAATCGACCATAATTTTTTTCTGATGCGTCTCCAATTAAAGATAATTCAAGACCTCTATTGGTTCAGTTTAAATCGACCAATTATTTATTGTAATTCATTTTCCGTTAGACTCTTTCTCTGGTTCATTAAATGGACCCTAAGATTTTCCTGATTTGTCCTCAGTTAAAGATAATTCAAGACCTCTGCTGGTTCAGTTTAAATCGACGAATGATTTATTCTAATTAGATTTCCGATATACTCTTACCCTAGTTTAGTTAAATCGACCCTAATATTTTTCTGATTCATCTCCAGTTAAAAATAATTTAAGACATCTGATGATTCAGTTTAAATTGACCAATGAATTATTCTGATTCGTTTTTTGGTAGACTATTTCTCCAGTTAAGTTAAATCGACCCTAAGATTTTTCTAATTCGTCTCCAGTTGAAGATAATTCAAGACCTCTACTGGTTTAGTTTAAAACGAACCAATGATTTATTTTGATTCATTTTCTGGTAGACTCTTTCTCTAGTTCATTTAAATCGACCCTAAGATTTTTCTAATTCATCTCTAGTTAAAGATAATTCAAGACCTCTGTTGATTCAGTTTAAATCGACCAATGATATATTCTGATTTGTTTTTCGGAAGACTCTTTCTCTAGTTCAGTTAAATCGATCCTAATATTTTTCCGATTCTTCTCCAGTTAAAGATAATTAAAGACATCTGTTGCTTTAGTTTAAATCAACTAATGTTTTATCCTGATTCGTTTCCAGTATACTCTTTCTCTGGCTCAGTTAAATTGACCCTATGATTTTTCTGATTCGCATCCAGTTAAAGATAATTAAAGACATTTGTTGGTTCAGTTTAAATCGACCAATGATTTATCCCGATTCGTTTCCGGTATACTCTTATTCTGGTTCAGTTAAATCAACCCTAAGATTTTTCTTTATTCGTCTCCAATTAAAGATAATTCAAGACCTCTGCTGGTTCAGTTTAAATCGACCAATGATTTATTCTGGTTCGTTTTCCGGAAGACTCTTTCTTTGGGTCAATTAAATCGACCCTAATATTTTTCTTATTTGTCTCCAATTAAAGATGAATCAAGACCTCTGCTGGTTCAGTTTAAACCGACCAGTGATTTATTCTAATTCATTTTACGATAGACTCTTTCTCTGGTTAAGTTAAATGGACCCTAAGATTTTCCTTATTCGTCCCCAGATAAAGATAATTTAAGACCTCTGTTGGTTAAGTTTAAATCGACCAATGATTTATTCTGATTCGATTTCCTATATACTCTTTCTTTGGCTCAGTTAAATCGACCCTAATATTTTTCTGATTCATCTCCATATAAAGATAATTTAAGACATCTGATGATTCAGTTTAAATTGACCAATGAATTATTCTGATTCATTTTTTGGTACACTCTTTCTCCGGTTCAGTTAAATCGACCCTAAGATTTTTCTAATTCGTCTCCAGTTAAAGATAATTCAAGACCTCTGCTGGTTTAGTTTAAAACGAACCAATGATTTATTTTGATTCATTTTCTCGTAGACTCTTTCTCTGGTTCATTTAAATCGACCCTAAGATTTTTCTGATTCATCTCTAGTTAAAGATAATTCAAGACCTCTGTTGATTCAGTTTAAATCAACAAATGATATATTCTGATTTGTTTTTCGGAAGACTCTTTCTCTAGTTCAGTTAAATCGATCCTAATATTTTTCTGATTCGTCTCTAGTTAAAGATAATTAAAGACATTTACTGCTTCAGTTTAAATCGACCAATGTTTTATCCTGATTCGTTTTTGGTATTCTCTTTCTCTCATTCAGTTAAATTGACCCTATGATTTTTCTGATTCGTATCCAGTTAAAGACAATTCGAGACCTTTGCAGGTTCAGTTTAAATGGACCAATGATTTATCCTAATTCATTTTTCGGTAGACTTTTTCTCTGCTTCATATAAATCAACCCTAAAATTTTTTTTTTATTTTTCTCCAGTTAAAGATTATTCAAGACCTGAGTTGGTTCAATTTAAATCGACCAATGATTTATTCTAATTCGTTTTTCGGCAGACTCTTTCTCTGGTTCAATTAAATCGACCCTAATATTTTTCTTATTCTTCTCCAACTAAACATGATTCAAGACCTCTACTGGTTCAGTTTAAATCGACCAGTGATTTATTCTAATTCGTTTTCAGAGAGAATCTTTCTTTGGTTAAGTTAAATCGACCCTAAGATTTTCCTGATTCGTCCCCAATTAAAGATAATTCAAGACCTCTGCTGGTTCAGTTTAAATCGACCAATGGTTTATTCTGATTCGATTTCCTATATACTCTTTCTTTGGCTCAATTAAATCAACACTAATATTTTTATGATTCGTCTCCAGTTAAAGATAATTCAAGACATCTGATGGTTCAAATTAATTTGACCAATGATTTCTTCTGAATTTTTTTGGTAGACTCTTTCTCTAGTTCAATTAAATCAACCCTAAGATTTTTCTGTTTCATCTCCAATCAAATACAATTCAAGTCCTTTGCAGGTTCAGTTTAAATTGACCAATGATTTATCCTGATCCATTTTTCGGTAGACTCTTTCTCTGGTTCAGTTAAATCAACCCTAAGATTTTTTTGATTCGTCTCCAGTTAATAATAGTTCATCACCTCTGCTGGTTCAGTTTAAATTGACCAATGATTTATTCTGATTCGTTTTCCGGTAGGTTCTTTCTATAGTTTAGTTAAATCGACCCTAATTTTTTTCTGATGCATCTCCAATTAAAGATAATTCAAGACCTCTATTGGTTCAATTTAAATCATCCAATGATTTATTCTAATTCATTTTCCGGTAGACACTTTCTCTGATTCAGTTAAATCTACCCAAAGATTTTCCTTATTCGTCCCTAGTTAAAGATAATTCAAGACCTCTGTTGGTTCAGTTTAAATCGACCATGATCTATTCTGATTCGAATTCCGATATACTCTTTCCCCGGTTCTGTTAAATCAACCCTTATATTTTTCTTATTCGTCCCCATTTAAAGATAATTTAAGACATTTGATAATTCAGTTTAAAGTTACCAAAGATTTATTCTGATTCGTTTTTCGGTAGACTCTCTCTCTAGTTCAGTTAAAGCAACCCTAAGTGCTTTCTGATTCGTCTCCAGTTAAAGATAATTCAAAACCTCTGCTGGTTTAGTTTAAATCAACCAATGATTTATTTTGATTCGTTTACTGGTAGACTCTTTCTCTGGTTAATTTAAATCGACCGTAAGATTCTTCTGATTCATTTCTAGTTAAAGATTATTCAAGACCTCTGTTGTTTATGTTTAAATCGACCAATGATATATTCTGATTTGTTTTCTGCCAGACTCTTTCTCTGGTTCAGTTAAATCGACCATAAGATTATTTTGATTTGTGTGTAGTTAATGTTAATTAAGAACATATGATGGTTCAGTTTAAATCAACCAATGATTTATCCTGATTCATTTCGGGTATACTCTTTCTCTGGTTCAGTTAAATTGACCCTATGATTTTTCTGATTCGTATCCAATTCAAGACAATTCAAGACCTTTGCAGGTTCAGTTTAAATCTATCAATGAGTTATCCTGATTCATTTTTTGGTAGACGTTTTCTCTGGTTCAGTTAAATCAACCCTAAGATTTTTTTTATTCATCCCCAGTTAAAGGTAATTCAAGACCTCTGCTGGATTAGTTTAAATCGACCAATGATTTATTCTGATTCGTTTTCTGGTAGACTTTTTCTCTGGTTCAGTTAAATCGACCCTAAGAATTTCCTGATTCGTCCCTAGTTAAAGATAATTCAAGACCTCTGCTGGATTAGTTTAAATCGACCAATGATTTATTCTGATTTGATTTCTGATATACTCTTTCCCTGGTTCAGTTAAATCAACCCTAATATTTTTCTGATTTGTCTCCAGTTAAATATAATTTAAGACATCTGATGATTCATTTTAAATTGACCAATGATTTATACTGATTTGTTTTTTGCTAGACTCTTTCTCTGGTTCAGTTAAATCGATCCTAAGATTTTTTTCATTTGTCTCCAGTTAAAGATAATTTAAGGCATCTGTTGGTTCAGTTTAAATCGACCAATGATTTAGCCTGATTTGTTTCCAGTATACTCTTATTCTGGTTTAGTTAAATCAACCCTAAGATTTTTCTTTATTCGTCTCCAGTTAAAGATAATTCAAGACCTCTGCTGGTTCAGTTTAAATCGACCAATGATTTATTCTGGTTCGTTTTCCTGCAGACTCTTTCTCTGGGTCAATTAAATCGACCCTAATATTTTTCTTATTTGTCTCCAATTAAAGATGAATCAAGACCTTTGTTGGTTCAGTTTAAACCGACCAGTGATTTATTCTAATTTATTTTACGATAGACTCTTTCTCTGGTTAAGTTAAATCGACCCTAAGATTTTCCTTATTCATCCCCAGTTAAAGATAATTTAAGACGTCTGCTGGTTAAGTTTAAATCGACCAATGATTTATTCTTATTCGATTTCCTATATACTCTTTCTTTGGCTCAGGTAAATTGACACTAATATTTTCCTTATTCGAATCTAGTTAAAGATAATTCAAGACATTTGATGGTTCAGTTTAAATTAACCAATGATTTATTCGTATTTGTTTTTTGGTAGACTCTTTCTCTAGTTAAGTTAAATCAACCCTAAGATTTTTCTGATTCGTCTCCAGTTAAAGACAATTCAAAACCTTTGCAGGTTCAGTTTAAATTGAGCAATAATTTATCCTGATTCGTTTTTCGGTAGACTTTTTCTCTAGTTCAGTTAAATTAACCCTAAGATTTTTTTGATTCGTTTCCAGTTAAAGATAATTCAACACCTCTGTTGGTTCAGTTTAAATCGACCAATGATTTATTCTGATTCGTTTTCCTGTAGATTCTTTCTCTAGTTTAGTTAAATCGAGCCTAATATTTTTTTGATTCGTCTCCAATTAAAGATAATTCAAGACATTTGCTGCTTCAGTTTAAATCGACCAATGTTTTATCCTAATTCATTTTCCGGTAGACTCTTTCTCTGGTGCAGTTAAATCGACCATAATATTTTCTTGATTCGTCCCCAGTTAAAGATAATTCAAGATAAGTGTTGGTTCAGTTTAAATCGAGCAATGATTTATCCTGATTCCTTTTTTTGGTAGACTCTTTCTCTGGTTCAGTTAAATCAACCCTAAGAATTTCCTGATTAGTCCCTAGTTAAAGATAATTCAAGACCTCTGCTGGTGCAGTTTAAATCGACCAATGATTTATTCTGATTCGATTTCTGATATACTCTTTCCTTAATTCATTTAAATCGACCCTAATATTTTTTTGATTCCTCTCCAGTTAAAGATAATTTAAGATATCTGATGATTCAGTTTAAATCGACCAATGATTTATTTTGATTCATTTTCTGGTAGACTCTTTCTCTAGTTCATTTAAATCAACCCTATGATTTTTCTGATTCATCTCTAATTAAATATAATTCAAGACCTCTATTGTTTCAGTTTAAATCGACCAATGATATATTCTGATTTGTTTTCCAGCAGACTCTTTCTCTGGTTAAGTTAAATCGACCCTATGATTTTTCTCATTCGTCTCCAGTTAAAGATAATTAAAGACATATGCTGGTTCAGTTTAAATCGACCAATGATTTATCCTGATTCGTTTCTGGTATACTCATTCTCTGGTTCAGTTAAATTGACCCTAATATTTTTCTTATTCGTATCCGGTTAAAGAAAATTCAAGACCTTTGCAGGTTCAGTGTAAATCGACCAATGATTTATCCTGATTCATTTTTCGATAGACTCTTTCTCTGGTTCAGTTAAATCAACCCTAAGATTTTTTTTTATTCGTCTCCAGTTAAAGATGATTCAAGACCTCTGCTGGTTCAGTTTAAATCGACCTATGATTTTTTCTGATTTGTTTTCCGACAGACTCTTTCTCTGGTTCAGTTAAATTGACCCTATGATTTTTCTGATTCGTATCCAATTAAAGACAATTCAAGACCTTTGCAGGTTCAGTTTAAATCTACCAATGAGTTATCCTGATTCATTTTTCGGTAGACGTTTTCTCTGGTACAATTAAATCAACCCTAAGATTTTTTTTATTCGTCCCCAGTTAAAGATAATTCAAGACCTCTGCTGGATTAGTTTAAATCGACCAATGATTTATTCTGATTTGTTTTCTGGTAGACTTTTTCTCTGGTTCAGTTAAATCGACCCTAAGAATTTCCTGATTCGTCCCTAGTTAAAGATAATTCAAGACCTCTGCTGGATTAGTTTAAATCGACCAATGATTTATTCTGATTTGATTTCTGATATACTCTTTCCCTGGTTCAGTTAAATCAACCCTAATATTTTTCTGATTTGTCTCCAGTTAAATATAATTTAAGACATCTGATGATTCATTTTAAATTGACCAATGATTTATACTGATTTGTTTTTTGCTAGAATCTTTCTCTGGTTCAGTTAAATCGATCCTAAGATTTTTTTCATTTGTCTCCAGTTAAAGATAATTTAAGGCATCTGTTGGTTCAGTTTAAATCGACCAATGATTTAGCCTGATTTGTTTCCAGTATACTATTATTCTGGTTTAGTTAAATCAACCCTAAGATTTTTCTTTATTCGTCTCCAGTTAAAGATAATTCAAGACCTCTGCTGGTTCAGTTTAAATCGACAAATGATTTATTCTGGTTCGTTTTCCTGCAGACTCTTTCTCTGGGTCAATTAAATCGACCCTAATATTTTTCTTATTTGTCTCCAATTAAAGATGAATCAAGACCTCTGCTGGTTCAGTTTAAACCGACCAGTGATTTATTCTAATTTATTTTACGATAGACTCTTTCTCTGGTTAAGTTAAATCGACCCTAAGATTTTCCTTATTCATCCCCAGTTAAAGATAATTTAAGACCTCTGCTGGTTAAGTTTAAATCGACCAATGATTTATTCTTATTCGATTTCCTATATACTCTTTCTTTGGCTCAGGTAAATTGACACTAATATTTTCCTAATTCGAATCTAGTTAAAGATAATTCAAGACATTTGATGGTTCAGTTTAAATTAACCAATGATATATTCGTATTTGTTTTTTGGTAGACTCTTTCTCTAGTTAAGTTAAATCAACCCTAAGATTTTTCTGATTCGTCTCCAGTTAAAGACAATTCAAAACCTTTGCAGGTTCAGTTTAAATTGAGCAATAATTTATCCTGATTCGTTTTTCGGTAGACTTTTTCTCTAGTTCAGTTAAATTAACCCTAAGATTTTTTTGATTCGTTTCCAGTTAAAGATAATTCAACACCTCTGTTGGTTCAGTTTAAATCGACCAATGATTTATTCTGATTCGTTTTCCTGTAGATTCTTTCTCTAGTTTAGTTAAATCGAGCCTAATATTTTTTTGATTCGTCTCCAATTAAAGATAATTCAAGACATTTGCTGCTTCAGTTTAAATCGACCAATGTTTTATCCTAATTCATTTTCCGGTAGACTCTTTCTCTGGTGCAGTTAAATCGACCATAATATTTTCTTGATTCGTCCCCAGTTAAAGATAATTCAAGATAAGTGTTGGTTCAGTTTAAATCGAGCAATGATTTATCCTGATTCCTTTTTTTGGTAGACTCTTTCTCTGGTTCAGTTAAATCAACCCTAAGAATTTCCTGATTAGTCCCTAGTTAAAGATAATTCAAGACCTCTGCTGGTTCAGTTTAAATCGACCAATGATTTATTCTGATTCGATTTCTGATATACTCTTTCCTTAATTCATTTAAATCGACCCTAATATTTTTTTGATTCCTCTCCAGTTAAAGATAATTTAAGATATCTGATGATTCAGTTTAAATCGACCAATGATTTATTTTGATTCATTTTCTGGTAGACTCTTTCTCTAGTTCATTTAAATCAACCCTATGATTTTTCTGATTCATCTCTAATTAAATATAATTCAAGACCTCTATTGTTTCAGTTTAAATCGACCAATGATATATTCTGATTTGTTTTCCAGCAGACTCTTTCTCTGGTTAAGTTAAATCGACCCTATGATTTTTCTCATTCGTCTCCAGTTAAAGATAATTAAAGACATATGCTGGTTCAGTTTAAATCGACCAATGATTTATCCTGATTCGTTTCTGGTATACTCATTCTCTGGTTCAGTTAAATTGACCCTAATATTTTTCTTATTCGTATCCGGTTAAAGAAAATTCAAGACCTTTGCAGGTTCAGTGTAAATCGACCAATGATTTATCCTGATTCATTTTTCGATAGACTCTTTCTCTGGTTCAGTTAAATCAACCCTAAGATTTTTTTTTATTCGTCTCCAGTTAAAGATGATTCAAGACCTCTGCTGGTTCAGTTTAAATCGACCTATGATTTTTTCTGATTTGTTTTCTGACAGACTCTTTCTCTGGTTCAATTATATCAGCCCTAATATTTTTCGAATTCGTCTCCAATTAAAGATATTTCAAGACATCTACTGGTTCAGTTTAAATTGACTAGTGATTTATTCTAAATCGTTTTTTGATAGACACTTTCACTAGTTCAGTTAAATCGACCCTAAGATTTTCCTAATTCGTCCCCAATAAATAGATAATTCAAGACCTCTGCTGGTTTAGTTTAAATTGACCAATGATTTATTCTGATTCATTTTTCGGTAGACTCTTTCTCCGGTTAAGTTAAATTAACTATAAGATTTTTTTGATTCGTCTCCTGTTAAAGATAATTCAACACCTTTGCTGGTTCAGTTTAAATCGACCAATGATTTATTCTTATTCATTTTCCAGTAGATTCTTTCTCTAGTTTAGTTAAATCGACCCTAATATTTTTCTGATTCGTCTCATATTAAAGATAATTCAAGACCTCTATTGGTTCAGTTTAAATCGACCAATGATTTATCCTGATTCGTTTCCGGTATACTCCTTCTCTGGTTTCGTTAAATAGACCCTAATATTTTTCTGATTTGTATCCGGTTAAAGATAATTCAAGACCTTTGCAGGTTCATTTTAAATCGACCAACGATTTATCCTGATTCATTTTTCGGTAGACTCTTTCTCTGGTTCAGTTAAATCAACCATAAGATTTTTTTTTATTCGTCTCTAGTTAAAGATAATTCAAGACCTCTGCTGCTTCAGTTTAAATCGACCAATGATTTATTCTGAGTTGTTTTTCGACAGACTCTTTCTCTGGTTCTATTATATTAACCCTAATATTTTTCGAATTTGTCTCCAATTAAAGATAATTCAATACCTTTACTGGTTCAGTTTAAATCGACCAGTGACTTATTCTAAATCATTTTCCGATAGACTCTTTCTCTGGTTCAGTTAAATTGACCCAAAGATTTTCCTGATTCGTCCCCTGTTAAAGATAATTCAAGACCTCTGCTGGTTTAGGTTATATTGACCAATGATTTATTCTGATTCGATTTCCTATATAATTTTTTTGTGGCTTAGTTAAATTGACCCCATGATTTTTCTGATTTGTATCGAGTTAAAGAAAATTCGAGACCTTTGCTTATTCAGTTTAAATGGACCAATGATTTATCCTTAATCATTTTTTGGTAGACTCTTTCTTTGGTTCATATAAATCAACCCAAACATTTTTCTTATTTGTCTCCAGTTAAGGACAATTCAAGACCTTTGCAGGTTCAGTTTAAATTGACCAATGATTTATCCTGATTCATTTTTCGGTAGACTCTTTCTCTGGTTCACTTAAATCAACCCCAATGATTTATTCTGATTTGATTTCTGATATACTCTTTCCCTGGTTTAGTTAAATCGACCCTAATATTTTTCTGATTCGTCTCTAGTTTAAGATAATTTAAAACATCTGATAATTCAGTTTAAATTGACCAATGATTTATTTTGATGCATTTTTTGGTAGACTCTTTCTCTCGTTCAGTTTAATCGACCCTAAGATCTGTTTGATTCGTCTCCAGTTAAAGATAATTCAAGCCCTTTGCTGGTTTAGTTTAAATCAACCAATGATTTACTTTGATTTTTTTTCTTGTAGACTCTTCCTGTGGTTAATTTAAATCGACCTTAAGATTCTTCTGATTCATCTCTAGTTAAAGATAATTCAAGACCTATGTTGTTTCAGTTTAAATTGAACGACGATATATTTTGATTTTTTTTCCTGTAGACTATTTCTCTAGTTCAGTTAAATCGACCCTAAGATTTTTCTGATTCGTCTCCAGTTAAAGTTAATTAAAGATATCTACTGGTTCAGTTTAAATCAACCAATGATTTATCCTAATTCGTTTCCAGTATACTCTTTCTCTGGTTCAGTTAAATTAACCCTGAGATTTTTCTGATTCGTATCCAGTTAAATACAATTCAAGTCCTTTGCAGGTTTAGTTTAAATCGGCCAATGAATTAACCTGATTCATTTTTCGGTAGACTTTTTCTCTGGTTCAGTTAAATACACCCTAAGATTTTTTTTATTTGTATCCAGTTAAAGATAATTCAAGACCTCTGTTGGTTTAGTTTAAATCGACCAATGACTTATTCTGATTGATTTTCTGGTAGACTCTTTCTCTAGGTCAGTTAAATCGAGCCTACGAATTTCCTTATTCGTCCCTTGTTAAAGATAATTCAAGACCTCTGCTGCTTCAGTTTAAATTCACCAATGATTTATTCTGATTCGATTTCTGATATACTCTTTCCCTGGTTCATTTAAATCGACATAAGATTTTTCTGTTTCGTCTCCAGTTAAACATAATTTAAGACTTCTGATGAATCAATTTAAATTGACCAATGATTTATTCTGATTCGTTTTTTGGTAGACTCTTTCTCTGCTTCATTTAAATCGACCCTAATATTTTTCTGATTCATCTCCAATTAAAGATAACTAAAGACATCTGCTGGTTCAGTTTAAATCGACCAATGATTTATCCTGATTCATTTTCGGTATACTCTTTCTATGGATCAGTTAAATTGACCCTAAGATTTTTCTGATTCGTATCCAGTTAAAGAAAATTCAAGACATTTTCAGGTTCAGTTTAAATAAACCAATGATTTATCCTGATTCATTTTTCGGAAGACACTTTCACTGGTTCAGTTAAATCAACCCTAAGATTTTTTTGATTCGTCTCCAGTTAAAGACAATTTAACAACTCTTCTTGTTCCGTTTAAATCGACCAATGATTTATTTTGATTCGTTTTCTGGTGGATTTACCCTAATATTTTTCTGATGCGTCTCCAATTAAAAATAATTCAAGACCTTAATTGGTTCAGTTTAAATCATCCAATGATTTATTCTAATTCATTTTCCGGTAGACACTTTCTCTGGTTCAGTTAAACGGACCCTAATATTTTTCTGATTCATCTCAAGTTAAAGATAATTCAAGACCTATATTGTTTCAGTTTAAATCGACCAACGATATATTTTGATTTTTTTCCTGCAGACTATTTCTCTAGTTCAGTTAAATCGACCCTAATATTTTTCTGATTCGTCTCCAGTTAAAGTTAATTAAAGATATCTGCTGGTTCAATTTAAATCGACCAATGATTTATCGTAATTCATTTACGGTATACTCTTTCTCTGGTTCAGTTAAATTGACCCTAAGATTTTTCTGATTCGTATCCGGTTAAAGATAATTCAAGACCTTTGCAGGTTCAGTTAAAATCGACCAATGATTTATCCTGATTCATTTTTCGGTAGACTCTTTCTCTGGTTCAGTTAAATCAACCCTAAGATTTTTTTTATTCGTATCCAGTTAAAGATAATTCAAGACCTGTGCTGGTTCAGTTTAAATCGACCAATGATTTCTTCTAATTTGTTTTCTAGCAGACTCTTTCTCTGGTTTAGTTAAATCGACCCTAAGATTTTCCTGATTTGTCCCAAGTTAAAGATAATTCAAGACCTCTGCTGGTTCAGTTTAAATCTACCAATGATTTATTCTGATTCGATTTTCTATATACTCTTTCTCTGGCTCAGTTAAATCGACACTAATATTTTTATGATTTGTCTCCAGTTAAAGATAATCCAAGACATCTGATGGTTCAATTTAAATTGACCAATGATTTCTTCTAAATTTTTTTGGTAGACTCTTTCTCTAGTTCAGTTAAATCAACACTAAGATTTTTCTGATTCGTCTCCAGATAAAGAACATTCAAGACCTTTGCAGGTTCAGTGTAAATTGACCAATGATTTATCCTGATTCATTTTTCGGTAGACTCTTTCTCTGGTTCAGTTAAATCAACCCTAAGATTTTTTTTTAGTTGTCTCCAGTAAAAGATAATTTAATACCTCTGCTAGTTCAGTTTAAATCGACCAATGATTTAGTCTGATTTGTTTTCCGACAGACTCTTTCTCTGGTTCAATTATATCAACCCTATTATTTTTCAAATTCGTCTCTAATTAAAGATAATTCAAGACCTCTACTGGTTCAGTTTAAATCGACTAGTGATTTATTCTAAATCGTTTTCTGATAGACTATTTCTCTAGTTCAGTTAAATCGACCCTAAGATTTTCCTGATTCGTCCCCAGTTAAAGATAATTCAAGACTTCTGCTGGTTAAGGTTAAATTGACCAAGGATTTATTCTGATTCGATTTCCGATATACTTTTCTCTATCTCAGTTAAATCGACACTAATATTTTTCTAATTCGTCTCCTGTTAAATATAATTCAAGACATCTTATGGTTCATTTAAAATTGACCAATGATTTTATTTGATTCATTTTTTGGTAGACTCTTTCTTTGGTTCTGTTAAATCAACCCTATGATTTTTCTTATTCGTCTCCAGTTAAAGATAATTCAAGACTTCTGCTGGTTCAGTTTAAATCGACCAATGATTTATTCTGATTCAATTTCCGATATACTCTTTTCCTGGTTCAGTTAAATCGACCCTAATATTTTTCTGATTCGTCTCCAGTTAAAGATAATTTAAGACATATGATAATTCAGTTTAAAGTGACCAATGATTTATTTTGATTCGTTTTTTGGTAAACTCTATCTCTGGTTCAGTTAAATCGACCCTAAGATCTTTCTAATTAGTCTCCAGTTAAAGATAATTCAAGACCTCTGTTGGTATAGTTTAAATCTACCAATGATTTATTTTGATTCGTTTTCTGGTAGACTCTTCCTCTGGTTAGTTTAAATCGACCTTAAGATTCTTCTGATTCATCTCTAGTTAAAGATAATTCAAGACCTATGTTGTTTCAGTTTAAATCGACCAACGATATATTTTGATTTTTTTCCTGCAGATTGTTTCTCTAGTTCAGTTAAATCGACCCTTAGATTTTTCTGATTCGTCTCCAGTTAAAGTTAATTAAAGATATCTGTTGGTTCAGTTTAAATCAACCAATGATTTATCGTAATTCGTTTACGGTATACTCTTTCTCTGGTTCAGTTAAATTGACGCTAAGATTTTTCTGATTCATATCCAGTTAAAGATAATTCAAGACCTTTGCAGGTTCAGTTAAAATCGACCAATGATTTATCCTGATTCATTTTTCGGTAGACTCTTTCTCTGGTTCAGTTAAATCACTCCAAAGATTTTTTTTTATTCGTCTCCAGTTAAAGATAATTCAAGACCTCTGCTGGTTCAGTTTAAATCGACCAATGATTTATTCTAATTTGTTTTCTAGCAGACTCTTTCTCTGGTTTAGTTAAATCGACCCTATGATTTTCCTGATTTGGCCCCAGTTAAAGATAATTCAAGACCTCTGTTGGTTCAGTTTAAATCTACCAATGATTTATTCTGATTCGATTTTCTATATACTCTTTCTCTGGCTCAGTTAAATCGACACTAATATTTTTATGATTTGTCTCCAGTTAAAGATAATCCAAAACATCTGATTGTTCAATTTAAATTAACCAATGATTTCTTCTAAATTTTTTTGGTAGACTCTTTCTCTAGTTTAGTTAAATCAACACTAAGATTTTTCTGATTCGTCTCCAGTTAAAGACAATTCAAGACCTTTGCAGGTTCAGTGTAAATTTACCAATGATTTATCCTGATTAATTTTTCGGTAGACTCTTTCTCTGGTTCAGTTAAATCAACCCTAAGATTTTTTTTTATTTGTCTCCAGTTAAAGATAATTTAATACCTCTGCTTGTTCAGTTTAAATCGACCAATGATTTAGTCTGATTTGTTTTCCGACAGACTCTTTCTCTGGTTCAATTATATCAACCCTAATATTTTTCAAATTTGTCTCTAATTAAAGATAATTCAAGACTTCTAATGGTTCAGTTTAAATCGACTAGTGATTTATTCTAAATCGTTTTCTGATAGACTATTTCTCTATTTCAATTAAATCGACCCTAAGATTTTCCTGATTCGTCCCCAGTTAAAGATAATTCAAGACTTCTGCAAGTTAAGGTTAAATTGACCAAGGATTTATTCTGATTCGATTTCCTATATACTTTTCTCTATCTCAGTTAAATCGACACTAATATTTTTCTAATTTTTCCTGTTAAAGATAATTCAAGACATCTTATGGTTCTTTTAAAATTGACCAATGATTTTATTTGATTCATTTTTTGGTAGACTCTTTCTTTGGTTCTGTTAAATCAACCCTATGATTTTTCTTATTCGTCTCCAGTTAAAGATAATTCAAGACCTCTGCTGGTCAGCTTAAATCGACCAATGATTTATTCTGATTCAATTTCCGATATACTCTTTTCCTGGTTCAGTTAAATCGACCCTAATATTTTTCTGATTCGTCTCCAGTTAAAGATAATTTAAGACATATGATAATTCAGTTTAAAGTGACCAATGATTTATTTTGATTTGTTTTTTGGTAAACTCTATCTCTGGTTCAGTTAAATCGACCCTAAGATCTTTCTAATTAGTCTCCAGTTAAAGATAATTCAAGACCTCTGTTGGTATAGTTTAAATCGACCAATGATTTATTTTGATTCGTTTTCTGGTAGACTCTTCCTCTGGTTAGTATAAATCGACCTTAAGATTCTTCTGATTCATCTCTAGTTAAAGATAATTCAAGACCTATGTTGTTTCAGTTTAAATCGACCAACGATATATTTTGATTTTTTTCCTGCAGACTGTTTCTCTAGTTCAGTTAAATCGACCCTAAGATTTTTCTGATTCGTCTCCAGTTAAAGTTAATTAAAGATATCTGTTGGTTCAGTTTAAATCAACCAATGATTTATCGTAATTCGTTTACGGTATACTCTTTCTCTGGTTCAGTTAAATTGACCCTAATATTTTTCTGATTTCATATCCAGTTAAAGATAATTCAAGACCTTTGCAGGTTCAGTTAAAATCGACCAATGATTTATCCTGATTCATTTTTCGGTAGACTCTTTCTCTGGTTCAGTTAAATCAACCCAAAGATTTTTTTTATTCGTCTCCAGTTAAAGATAATTCAAGACCTCTGCTGGTTCAGTTTAAATCGACCAATGATTTATTCTAATTTGTTTTCTAGCAGACTCTTTCTCTGGTTTGTTAAATCGACCCTATGATTTTCCTGATTTGTCCCCAGTTAAAGATAATTCAAGACCTCTGCTGGTTCAGTTTAAATCTACCAATGATTTATTCTGGTTCGATTTTCTATATACTCTTTCTCTGGCTCAGTTAAATCGACACTAATATTTTTATGATTTGTCTACAGTTAAAGATAATCCAAAACATCTGATGGTTCAATTTAAATTGACCAATGATTTCTTCTAAATTTTTTTGGTAGACTCTTTCTCTAGTTCAGTTAAATCAACACTAAAATTTTTCTGATTCGTCTCCAGTTAAAGACAATTCAAGACCTTTGCAGGTTCAGTGTAAATTGACCAATGATTTATCCTGATTCATTTTTCGGTAGACTCTTTCTCTGGTTCAGTTAAATCAACCCTAAGATTTTTTTTTTATTTGTCTCCAGTTAAAGATAATTTAATACCTCTGCTAGTTCAGTTTAAATCGACCAATGATTTAGTCTGATTTGTTTTCCGACAGACTCTTTCTCTGGTTCAATTATATCAACCCTAATATTTTTCAAATTCGTCTCTAATTAAAGAATATTTAAGACCTCTACTGGTTCATTTTAAATCGACTAGTGTTTTATTCTAAATCGTTTTCTGATAGACTATTTCTCTATTTCAATTAAATCGACCCTAAGATTTTCCTGATTCGTCCCCAGTTAAAGATAATTCAAGACTTCTGCAAGTTAAGGTTAAATTGACCAAGGATTTATTCTGATTCGATTTCCTATATACTTTTCTCTATCTCAGTTAAATCGACACTAATATTTTTCTAATTCGTCTCCTGTTAAAGATAATTCAAGACATCTTATGGTTCATTTAAAATTGACCAATGATTTTATTTGATTCATTTTTTGGTAGACTCTTTCTTTGGTTCTGTTAAATCAACCCTATGATTTTTCTTATTCGTCTTCAGTTAAAGATAATTCAAGACCTCTGCTGGTTCAGTTTAAATCGACCAATGATTTATTCTGAGTCAATTTCCGATATACTCTTTTCCTGGTTCAGTTAAATCGACCCTAATATTTTTCTGATTCGTCTCCAGTTAAAGATAATTTAAGACATATGATAATTCAGTTTAAAGTGACCAATGATTTATTTTGATTCGTTTTTCGGTAAACTCTATCTCTGGTTCAGTTAAATCGACCCTAAGATCTTTCTAATTAGTCTCTAGTTAAAGATAATTCAAGACCTCTGTTGGTATAGTTTAAATCGACCAATGATTTATTTTGATTCGTTTTCTGGTAGACTCTTCCTCTGGTTAGTTTAAATCGACCTTAAGATTCTTCTGATTCATCTCTAGTTAAAGATAATTCAAGACCTATGTTGTTTCAGTTTAAATCGACCAACGATATATTTTGATTTTTTTCCTGCAGACTGTTTCTCTAGTTCAGTTAAATCGACCCAAAGATTTTTCTGATTCGTCTCCAGTTAAAGTTAATTAAAGATATCTGTTGGTTCAGTTTAAATCAACCAATGATTTATCGTAATTCGTTTACGGTATACTCTTTCTCTGGTTCAGTTAAATTGACCCTAATATTTTTCTGATTCATATCCAGTTAAAGATAATTCAAGACCTTTGCAGGTTCAGTTAAAATCGACCAATGATTTATCCTGATTCTTTTTTCGGTAGACTCTTTCTCTGGTTCAGTTAAATCAACCCAATGATTTTTTTTATTCGTCTCCAGTTAAAGATAATTCAAGACCTCTGCTGGTTCAGTTTAAATCGACCAATGATTTATTCTAATTTGTTTTCTAGCAGACTCTTTCTCTGGTTTGTTAAATCGACCCTATGATTTTCCTGATTTGTCCCCAGTTAAAGATAATTCAAGACCTCTGCTGGTTCAGTTTAAATCTACCAATGATTTATTCTGATTCGATTTTCTATATACTCTTTCTCTGGCTCAGTTAAATCGACACTAATATTTTTATGATTTGTCTCTAGTTAAAGATAATCCAAAACATCTGATTGTTCAATTTAAATTGACCAATGATTTCTTCTAAATTTTTTTGGTAGACTCTTTCTCTAGTTCAGTTAAATCAACACTAAGATTTTTCTGATTCGTCTCCAGTTAAAGACAATTCAAGACCTTTGCAGGTTCAGTGTAAATTGACCAATGATTTATCCTGATTCATTTTTCGGTAGACTCTTTCTCTGGTTCAGTTAAATCAACCCTAAGATTTTTTTTTTATTTGTCTCCAGTTAAAGATAATTTAATACCTCTGCTAGTTAAGTTTAAATCGACCAATGATTTAGTCTGAATTGTTTTCCGACAGACTCTTTCTCTGGTTCAATTATATCAACCCTAATATTTTTCAAATTCGTCTCTAATTAAAGATAATTTAAGACCTCTACTGGTTCAGTTTAAATCGACTAGTGTTTTATTCTAAATCGTTTTCTGATAGACTATTTCTCTGGTTCAGTTAAATCGACCCTAAGATTTTCCTGATTCGTCCCTAGTTAAAGATAATTCAAGACTTCTGCAGGTTAAGGTTAAATTGACCAAGGATTTATTCTGATTCGATTTCCTATATACTTTTCTCTATCTCAGTTAAATCGACACTAATATTTTTCTAATTCGTCTCCTGTTAAAGATAATTCAAGACATCTTATGGTTCATTTAAAATTGGCCAATGATTTTATTTGATTCATTTTTTGGTAGACACTTTCTTTGGTTCTGTTAAATCAACCCTATGATTTTTCTTATTCGTCTCCAGTTAAAGATAATTCAAGACCTCTGCTGGTTCAGTTTAAATCGACTAATGATTTATTCTGATTCAATTTCCGATATACTCTTTTCCTGGTTCAGTTAAATCGACCCTAATATTTTTCTGATTCGTCTCCAGTTAAAGATAATTTAAGACATATGATAATTCAGTTTAAAGTGACCAATGATTTATTTTGATTCGTTTTTTGGTAAACTCTATCTCTGGTTCAGTTAAATCGACCCTAAGATCTTTCTAATTAGTCTCTAGTTAAAGATAATTCAAGACCTCTGTTGGTATAGTTTAAATCGACCAATGATTTATTTTGATTCGTTTTCTGGTAGACTCTTCCTCTGGTTAGTTTAAATCGACCTTAAGATTCTTCTGATTCATCTCTAGTTAAAGATAATTCAAGACCTATGTTGTTTCAGTTTAAATCGACCAACGATATATTTTGATTTTTTTCCTGCAGACTGTTTCTCTAGTTCAGTTAAATCGACCCAAAGATTTTTCTGATTCGTCTCCAGTTAAAGTTAATTAAAGATATCTGTTGGTTCAGTTTAAATAAACCAATGATTTATCGTAATTCGTTTACGGTATACTCTTTCTCTGGTTCAGTTAAATTGACCCTAATATTTTTCTGATTCATATCCAGTTAAAGATAATTCAAGACCTTTGCAGGTTCAGTTAAAATCGACCAATGATTTATCCTGATTCATTTTTCGGTAGACTCTTTCTCTGGTTCAGTTAAATCACTCCAAAGATTTTTTTTTATTCGTCTCCAGTTAAAGATAATTCAAGACCTCTGCTGGTTCAGTTTAAATCGACCAATGATTTATTCTAATTTGTTTTCTAGCAGACTCTTTCTCTGGTTTAGTTAAATCGACCCTATGATTTTCCTGATTTGTCCCCAGTTAAAGACAATTCAAGACCTCTGCTGGTTCAGTTTAAATCTACCAATGATTTATTCTGATTCGATTTTCTATATAATCTTTCTCTGGCTCAGTTAAATCGACACTAATATTTTTATGATTTGTCTCCAGTTAAAGATAATCCAAAACATCTGATGGTTCAATTTAAATTGACCAATGATTTCTTCTAAATTTTTTTGGTAGACTCTTTCTCTAGTTCAGTTAAATCAACACTAAGATTTTTCTGATTCGTCTCCAGTTAAAGACAATTCAAGACCTTTGCAGGTTCAGTGTAAATTGACCAATGATTTATCCTGATTCATTTTTCGGTAGACTCTTTCTCTGGTTCAGTTAAATCAACCCTAAGATTTTTTTTTATTTGTCTCCAGTTAAAGATAATTTAATACCTCTGCTAGTTCAGTTTAAATCGACCAATGATTTAGTCTGATTTGTTTTCCGACAGACTCTTTCTCTGGTTCAATTATATCAACCCTAATATTTTTCAAATTTGTCTCTAATTAAAGATAATTCAAGACCTCTACTGGTTCAGTTTAAATCGACTAGTGAT
The DNA here is from genome assembly GCA_948472305.1 of Vicia faba. Lineage (NCBI taxonomy): Eukaryota > Viridiplantae > Streptophyta > Magnoliopsida > Fabales > Fabaceae > Vicia > Vicia faba. Next base: position 1,219,666,466 of record OX451739.1, on the reverse strand, counting down.
TTATTCTAAATCGTTTTCTGATAGACTATTTCTCTATTTCAGTTAAATCGACCCTAAGATTTTCCTGATTCGTCCCCAGTTAAAGATAATTCAAGACTTCTGCAGGTTAAGGTTAAATTGACCAAGGATTTATTCTGATTCGATTTCCTATATACTTTTCTCTATCTCAGTTAAATCGACACTAATATTTTTCTAATTCGTCTCCTGTTAAAGATAATTCAAGACATCTTATGGTTCTTTTAAAATTGACCAATGATTTTATTTGATTCATTTTTTGGTAGACACTTTCTTTGGTTCTGTTAAATCAACCCTATGATTTTTCTTATTCGTCTCCAGTTAAAGATAATTCAAGACCTCTGCTGGTTCAGTTTAAATCGACTAATGATTTATTCTGATTCAATTTCCGATATACTCTTTTCCTGGTTCAGTTAAATCGACCCTAATATTTTTCTGATTCGTCTCCAGTTAAAGATAATTTAAGACATATGATAATTCAGTTTAAAGTGACCAATGATTTATTTTGATTCGTTTTTTGGTAAACTCTATCTCTGGTTCAGTTAAATCGACCCTAAGATCTTTCTAATTAGTCTCTAGTTAAAGATAATTCAAGACCTCTGTTGGTATAGTTTAAATCGACCAATGATTTATTTTGATTCGTTTTCTGGTAGACTCTTCCTCTGGTTAGTTTAAATCGACCTTAAGATTCTTCTGATTCATCTCTAGTTAAAGATAATTAAAGACCTATGTTGTTTCAGTTTAAATCGACCAACGATATATTTTGATTTTTTTCCTGCAGACTGTTTCTCTAGTTCAGTTAAATCGACCCAAAGATTTTTCTGATTCGTCTCCAGTTAAAGTTAATTAAAGATATCTGTTGGTTCAGTTTAAATCAACCAATGATTTATCGTAATTAGTTTACGGTATACTCTTTCTCTGGTTCAGTTAAATTGACCCTAATATTTTTCTGATTCATATCCAGTTAAAGATAATTCAAGACCTTTGCAGGTTCAGTTAAAATCGACCAATGATTTATCCTGATTCATTTTTCGGTAGACTCTTTCTCTGGTTCAGTTAAATCACTCCAAAGATTTTTTTTTATTCGTCTCCAGTTAAAGATAATTCAAGACCTCTGCTGGTTCAGTTTAAATCGACCAATGATTTATTCTAATTTGTTTTCTAGCAGACTCTTTCTCTGGTTTAGTTAAATCGACCCTATGATTTTCCTGATTTGTCCCCAGTTAAAGACAATTCAAGACCTCTGCTGGTTCAGTTTAAATCTACCAATGATTTATTCTGATTCGATTTTCTATATAATCTTTCTCTGGCTCAGTTAAATCGACACTAATATTTTTATGATTTGTCTCCAGTTAAAGATAATCCAAAACATCTGATGGTTCAATTTAAATTGACCAATGATTTCTTCTAAATTTTTTTGGTAGACTCTTTCTCTAGTTCAGTTAAATCAACACTAAGATTTTTCTGATTCGTCTCCAGTTAAAGACAATTCAAGACCTTTGCAGGTTCAGTGTAAATTGACCAATGATTTATCCTGATTCATTTTTCGGTAGACTCTTTCTCTGGTTCAGTTAAATCAACCCTAAGATTTTTTTTTATTTGTCTCCAGTTAAAGATAATTTAATACCTCTGCTAGTTCAGTTTAAATCGACCAATGATTTAGTCTGATTTGTTTTCCGACAGACTCTTTCTCTGGTTCAATTATATCAACCCTAATATTTTTCAAATTTGTCTCTAATTAAAGATAATTCAAGACCTCTACTGGTTCAGTTTAAATCGACTAGTGATTTATTCTAAATCGTTTTCTGATAGACTATTTCTCTATTTCAGTTAAATCGACCCTAAGATTTTCCTGATTCGTCCCCAGTTAAAGATAATTCAAGACTTCTGCAGGTTAAGGTTAAATTGACCAAGGATTTATTCTGATTCGATTTCCTATATACTTTTCTCTATCTCAGTTAAATCGACACTAATATTTTTCTAATTCGTCTCCTGTTAAAGATAATTCAAGACATCTTATGGTTCTTTTAAAATTGACCAATGATTTTATTTGATTCATTTTTTGGTAGACTCTTTCTTTGGTTCTTTTAAATCAACCCTATGATTTTTCTTATTCGTCTCTAGTTAAATATAATTCAAGACCTCTGCTGGTTCACTTTAAATCGACCAATGATTTATTCTGATTCAATTTCCGATATACTCTTTTCCTGGTTCAGTTAAATCGACCCTAATATTTTTCTGATTCGTCTCCAGTTAAAGATAATTTAAGACATATGATAATTCAGTTTAAAGTGACCAATGATTTATTTTGATTTGTCTTTTGGTAAACTCTATCTCTTGTTCAGTTAAATCGACCCTAAGATCTTTCTAATTAGTCTCCAGTTAAAGATAATTCAAGACCTCTGTTGGTATAGTTTAAATCGACCAATGATTTATTTTGATTCGTTTTCTGGTAGACTCTTCCTCTGGTTAGTTTAAATCGACCTTAAGATTCTTCTGATTCATCTCTAGTTAAAGATAATTCAAGACCTATGTTGTTTCAGTTTAAATCGACCAACGATATATTTTTATTTTTTCCTGCAGACTGTTTCTCTAGTTCAGTTAAATCGACCCTAAGATTTTTCTGATTCGTCTCTAGTTAAAGTTAATTAAAGATATCTGTTGGTTCAGTTTAAATCAACCAATGATTTATCGTAATTCGTTTACGGTATACTCTTTCTCTGGTTCAGTTAAATTGACCCTAATATTTTTATGATTCATATCCAGTTAAAGATAATTCAAGACCTTTGCAGGTTCAGTTAAAATCGACCAATGATTTATCCTGATTCATTTTTCGGTAGACTCTTTCTCTGGTTCAGTTAAATCAACCCAATGATTTTTTTTATTCGTCTCCAGTTAAAGATAATTCAAGACCTCTGCTGGTTCAGTTTAAATCGACCAATGATTTATTCTAATTTGTTTTCTAGCAGACTCTTTCTCTGGTTTGTTAAATCGACCCTATGATTTTCCTGATTTGTCCCCAGTTAAAGATAATTCAAGACCTCTGCTGGTTCAGTTTAAATCTACCAATGATTTATTCTGATTCGATTTTCTATATACTCTTTCTCTGGCTCAGTTAAATCGACACTAATATTTTTATGATTTGTCTCCAGTTAAAGATAATCCAAAACATCTGATGGTTCAATTTAAATTGACCAATGATTTATTCTAAATTTTTTTGGTAGACTCTTTCTCTAGTTCAGTTAAATCAACACTAAGATTTTTCTGATTCGTCTCCAGTTAAAGACAATTCAAGACCTTTGCAGGTTCAGTGTAAATTGACCAATGATTTATCCTGATTCATTTTTCGGTAGACTCTTTCTCTGGTTCAGTTAAATCAACCCTAAGATTTTTTTTTATTTGTCTCCAGTTAAAGATAATTTTATACCTCTGCTAGTTCAGTTTAAATCGACCAATGATTTAGTCTGAATTGTTTTCCGACAGACTCTTTCTCTGGTTCAATTTAATCAACCCTAATATTTTTCAAATTCGTCTCTAATTAAAGATAATTCAAGACCTCTACTGGTTCAGTTTCAATCGACTAGTGATTTATTCTAAATCGTTTTCTGATAGACTATTTCTCTGGTTCAGTTAAATCGACCCTAAGATTTTCCTGATTCGTCCCTAGTTAAAGATAATTCAAGACTTCTGCAGGTTAAGGTTAAATTGACCAAGGATTTATTCTGATTCGATTTCCTATATACTTTTCTCTATCTCAGTTAAATCGACACTAATATTTTTCTAATGTGTCTCCTGTTAAAGATAATTCAAGACATCTTATGGTTCAGTTAAAATTGACCAATGATTTTATTTGATTCATTTTTTGGTAGACTCTTTCTTTGGTTCTGTTAAATCAACCCTATGATTTTTCTTATTCGTCTCCAGTTAAAGATAATTCAAGACCTCAGCTGGTTCAGTTTAAATCGACCAATGATTTATTCTGATTCAATTTCCAATATACTCATTTCCTGGTTCAGTTAAATCGACCCTAATATTTTTCTGATTCGGCTCCAGTTAAAGATAATTTAAGACATATGATAATTCAGTTTAAAGTTACCAATGATTTATTTTGATTCGTTTTTTGGTAAACTCTATCTCTGGTTCAGTTAAATCGACCCTAGATCTTTCTAATTAGTCTCCAGTTAAAGATAATTCAAGACCTCTCTTGGTTTAGTTTAAATCAACCAATGATTTATTTTGATTCGTTTTCTGGTAGACTCTTCCTCTGGTTAATTTAAATCGACCTTAAGATTCTTTTGATTCATCTCTAGTTAAAGATAATTCAAGACCTATGTTGTTTCAGTTTAAATCGACCAACGATATATTTTGATTTTTTTTCCTGCTGACTGTTTCTCTAGTTCAGTTAAATCGACCCTAAGATTTTTCTGATTCGTCTCCAGTTAAAGTTAATTAAAGATATCTGTTGGTTCAGTTTAAATCAACCAATGATTTATCGTAATTCGTTTACGGTATACTCTTTCTCTGGTTCAGTTAAATTGACCCTAATATTTTTCTGATTCATATCCAGTTAAAGATAATTCAAGACCTTTGCAGGTTTAGTTAAAATCGACCAATGATTTATCCTGATTCATTTTTCGGTAGACTCTTTCTCTGGTTCAGTTAAATCAACCCAATGATTTTTTTTATTCGTCTCCAGTTAAAGATAATTCAAGACCTCTACTGGTTCAGTTTAAATCGACCAATGATTTATTCTAATTTGTTTTCTAGCAGACTCTTTCTCTGGTTTGTTAAATCGACCCTATGATTTTCCTGATTTGTCCCCAGTTAAAGATAATTCAAGACCTCTGCTGGTTCAGTTTAAATCTACCAATGATTTATTCTGATTCGATTTTCTATATACTCTTTCTCTGGCTCAGTTAAATCGACACTAATATTTTTATGATTTGTCTCTAGTTAAAGATAATCCAAAACATCTGATGGTTCAATTTAAATTGACCAATGATTTCTTCTAAATTTTTTTGGTAGACTCTTTCTCTAGTTCAGTTAAATCAACACTAAGATTTTTCTGATTCGTCTCCAGTTAAAGACAATTCAAGACCTTTGCAGGTTCAGTGTAAATTGACCAATGATTTATCCTGATTCATTTTTCGGTAGACTCTTTCTCTGGTTCAGTTAAATCAACCCTAAGATTTTTTTTTATTTGTCTCCAGTTAAAGATAATTTAATACCTCTGCTAGTTCAGTTTAAATCGACCAATGATTTAGTCTGAATTGTTTTCCGATAGACTCTTTCTCTGGTTCAATTATATCAACCCTAATATTTTTCAAATTCGTCTCTAATTAAAGATAATTCAAGACCTCTACTAGTTCAGTTTAAATCGACTAGTGATTTATTCTAAATCGTTTTCTGATAGACTATTTCTCTGGTTCAGTTAAATCGACCCTAAGATTTTCCTGATTCGTCCCTAGTTAAAGATAATTCAAGACTTCTGCTGGTTAAGGTTAAATTGACCAAGGATTTATTCTGATTCGATTTCCTATATACTTTTCTCTATCTCAGTTAAATCGACACTAATATTTTTCTAATGTGTCTCCTGTTAAAGATAATTCAAGACATCTTATGGTTCAGTTAAAATTGACCAATGATTTTATTTGATTCATTTTTTGGTAGACTCTTTCTTTGGTTCTGTTAAATCAACCCTATGATTTTTCTTATTCGTCTCCAGTTAAAGATAATTCAAGACCTCAGCTGGTTCAGTTTAAATCGACCAATGATTTATTCTGATTCAATTTCCAATATACTCATTTCCTGGTTCAGTTAAATCGACCCTAATATTTTTCTGATTCGGCTCCAGTAAAAGATAATTTAAGACATATGATAATTCAGTTTAAAGTTACCAATGATTTATTTTGATTCGTTTTTTGGTAAACTCTATCTCTGGTTCAGTTAAATCGACCCTAGATCTTTCTAATTAGTCTCCAGTTAAAGATAATTCAAGACCTCTGTTGGTTTAGTTTAAATCAACCAATGATTTATTTTGATTCGTTTTCTGGTAGACTCTTCCTCTGGTTAATTTAAATCGACCTTAAGATTCTTTTGATTCATCTCTAGTTAAAGATAATTCAAGACCTATGTTGTTTCAGTTTAAATCGACCAACGATATATTTTGATTTTTTTTCCTGCAGACTGTTTCTCTAGTTCAGTTAAATCGACCCTAAGATTTTTCTGATTCGTCTCCAGTTAAAGTTAATTAAAGATATCTGTTGGTTAAGTTTAAATCAACCAATGATTTATCGTAATTCGTTTACGGTATACTCTTTCTCTGGTTCAGTTAAATTGACCCTAATATTTTTCTGATTCATATCCAGTTAAAGATAATTCAAGACCTTTGCAGGTTCAGTTAAAATCGACCAATGATTTATCCTGATTCATTTTTCGGTAGACTCTTTCTCTGGTTCAGTTAAATCAACCCAATGATTTTTTTTATTCGTCTCCAGTTAAAGATAATTCAAGACCTCTGTTGGTTCAGTTTAAATCGACCAATGATTTATTCTAATTTGTTTTCTAGCAGACTCTTTCTCTGGTTTGTTAAATCGACCCTATGATTTTCCTGATTTGTCCCCAGTTAAATATAATTCAAGACCTCTGCTGGTTCATTTTAAATCTACCAATGATTTATTCTGATTTGATTTTCTATATACTCTTTCTCTGGCTCAGTTAAATCGACACTAATATTTTTATGATTTGTCTCTAGTTAAAGATAATCCAAAACATCTGATGGTTCAATTTAAATTGACCAATGATTTCTTCTAAATTTTTTTGGTAGACTCTTTCTCTAGTTCAGTTAAATCAACACTAAGATTTTTCTGATTCGTCTCCAGTTAAAGACAATTCAAGACCTTTGCAGGTTCAGTGTAAATTGACCAATGATTTATCCTGATTCATTTATCGGTAGACTCTTTCTCTGGTTCAGTTAAATCAACCCTAAGATTTTTTTTTTATTTGTCTCCAGTTAAAGATAATTTAATACCTCTGCTAGTTCAGTTTAAATCGACCAATGATTTAGTCTGAATTGTTTTCCGATAGACTCTTTCTCTGGTTCAATTATATCAACCCTAATATTTTTCAAATTCGTCTCTAATTAAAGATAATTCAAGACCTCTACTGGTTCAGTTTAAATCGACTAGTGATTTATTCTAAATCGTTTTCTGATAGACTATTTCTCTGGTTCAGTTAAATCGACCCTAAGATTTTCCTGATTCGTCCCTAGTTAAAGATAATTCAAGACTTCTGCTGGTTAAGGTTAAATTGACCAAGGATTTATTCTGATTCGATTTCCTATATACTTTTCTCTATCTCAGTTAAATCGACACTAATATTTTTCTAATGTGTCTCCTGTTAAAGATAATTCAAGACATCTTATAGTTCAGTTAAAATTGACCAATGATTTTATTTGATTCATTTTTTGGTAGACTCTTTCTTTGGTTCTGTTAAATCAACCCTATGATTTTTCTTATTCGTCTCCAGTTAAAGATAATTCAAGACCTCAGCTGGTTCAGTTTAAATCGACCAATGATTTATTCTGATTCAATTTCCAATATACTCTTTTCCTGGTTCAGTTAAATCGACCCTAATATTTTTCTGATTCGTCTGCAGTTAAAGATAATTTAAGACATATGATAATTCAGTTTAAAGTTACCAATGATTTATTTTGATTAGTTTTTTGGTAAACTCTATCTCTGGTTCAGTTTAAATCGACCAACGATATATTTTGATTTTGTTCCTGCAGACTGTTTCTCTAGTTCAGTTAAATCGACCCTAAGACTTTTCTGATTCGTCTCAAGTTAAAGTTAATTATAGATATCTGTTGGTTCAAATTAAATCAAGCAATGATTTATCCTAATTCGTTTCTGGTATAATCTTCTTATGGTTCAGTTAATTTGACCCTAAGATTTTTCTGATTCGTATCCAGTTAAATATAATTCAAGACCTTTGCAGGTCCAGTTTAAATCGACCAATGATTTATCCTGATTCATTTTTCGGTAGACTCTTTCTTTGGTTTAGTTAAATCAACCGTAAGATTTTTTTTTGATTCGTCTCCAGTTAATGTTAATTCAAGACTTCTGTTGGTTCAGTTTAAATCGACCAATGATTTATTCTAATTTATTTTCTAGCAGACTCTTTCTCTGGTTCAGTTAAATCGACCCTAAGATTTTCCTGATTTGTCCCAAGTTAAAGATAGTTCAAGACCTCTGCTGGTTCAATTTAAATCGACCAATGATTTATTCTGATTCGATTTCCTATATACTCTTTCTATGGCTCAGTTAAATCGACACTAATATTATAATGATTCGTCTCCGGTTAAAGATAATCCAAGACATCTTATGGTTCAATTTAAATTGACCAATGATTTCTTCTAAATTTTTTTGGTAGACTTATTCTCTAGTTCAGTTAAATCAACACTAAGATTTTTCTGATTTGTCTCTAGTTAAAGACAATTCAAGACCTTTACAGGTTCAGTTTAAATTGACTAATGATTTATCCTGATTCATTTTTCGGTAGACTCTTTCTCTGGTTCAGTTAAATCAACCCTAAGATTTTTTTATGATTCGTCTCCAGTTAAAGATAATTTAATACCTCTGCTGGTTCAGTTTAAATCGACAAATGATTTATTCTGATTTGTTTTCCGACAGACTCTTTCTCTGGTTCAATTATTTCAACCCTATTATTTTTCGAATTCGTCTCCAATTAAAGATAATTCAAGACCTCTACTGGTTCCGTTTAAATTGACCAGTGATTTATTCTAAATCGTTTTCCGATAGACTCTTTCTCTGGTTCAGTTAAATCGACCCTAAGATTTTCCTGATTCGTCCCCAATTAAAGATAATTCAAGACCTCTGCTGGTTTAGGTTAAATTGACAAATGATTTATTCTGATTCGATTTCCTATATACTCTTTCTCTAGCTCAGTTAAATTGACACTAATATTTTTCTGGTTCGTCTCCAGTTAAAGATAATTCAAGACATCTTATGGTTCAATTAAAATTCACCAATGATTTATTCTGATAGAATTTTTGGTAGACTCTTTCTTTGGTACTGTTAAATCAACCCTTAGATTTTTCTGATTCGTCTCCAGTTAAAGACAATTTAAGACCTTTGTAGGTTCTGCTTAAATTGACCAATGATTTATCCTGATTCATTTTTGGTAGACTCTTTCTCTGGTTCAATTAAATCAACCATAAGATTTTCCTGATTCATCACCAGTTAAAGATATATCAAGACCTCTGCTGGGTTAGTTTAAATCGATCAATGATTTATTCTGATTCGGTTTCCGATATACTCTTTCCCTGGTTCAATTAAATTGACCCTGCGATACGGTGGGAGAACTGACTATGGTTTTGCGTTTGTTTTCGCAAATGTTTCGGTCGAGCAAGAGTCGCCACCGACTTTTTATTTTATCCTAAGGAAAGGTTTAAAAAGCACAGAAAAAACCTTTGAGATTTTTCTTGGGTTCGGGGAGTAGATTATAGAAGGGGAAGGTATTAACACCCCTTCTATCCATGGTTATCCATGGGCTCTTAGGTACTTGCTTAGATCAACTTGCCTTGGTTGTCAATTGTTTGAAATGGTGCTTTATGTGTGGTTTTGAAAGTGTTTTTAAAAAAGATGCCTTGTATAGGCTACCCTTGTTACAATTCTTTACTCGAATGTTTTACAAAAGGTGTTTGTCTTTTTGAAAAGATGTTTCAAGGTTTTTTTGAAAGTTTGTTTGAAAGTGTTTATGAAGTGGATTTTGAAATTAGGCAAGTGTTTTCTTGGCAAGTTTGACAAGTACTTAAGAGTTCATCTACCCTAAAGTTTTCTCAAAGATTTTTGTTATGTTTCAAACCTTTTGACAATTTTGTTCCACCATTGCATTTGGTGGACAATCTTGTCTTAGGAGATGAAAGGGACCGGCGCAGGTCATCGTTTAGACAATAGTTGCAATAATGTTAAATGTCTTTGGGCAATTTTCTTTGAAAGGGACTTGATCATTCATTTAAGCAACATTTTGAGGGACAATGATCATTTGATTGTTTTGTTTTGCCCAAAGAAGTTCAACATGCAATATGGCCCAATAATAAAAGGCAACAAGTGGAATACCCTAGGGGGTGCAAGTGTGAAATGTGTTGTCCATTTTTCATGCTCATTTATCTTGTATTAGGTCCAACTACTTTGTTCATTTTTATTCGCATACAAAACCCTAATTCTAGCATAGTATGTTTAGAAAGCGATAAAGTGCGAAATTTAAATTCCTACGCTATTACATCACAATAATATAGGGAGGGGGGTACAATGTTCAAATGGGGATATTTAGGCAAGAAATTAAACCTAAAACTATTACATCATTTTTATGAATATTTGCAAGGTAATTTAATTGCATAAATAAAATAAAAATAGAACAAATATGCTAGAATGCAAAAATGTTTTTTTATATATATGAGAAAAAAGTATTATTTATAAAAAAATAAGAAAATAATTATTTTTTGGAATATTTTCACATTTAGGGTAAAACCCTAATTTTTAATCAAAGGGACATTAATTAATTAATTCACATAATATTTATTATATACAAAATAAAAGTAAAATATGGTACATTTGTAAAAAAGGTATTTTTTAGTATTAAATATTAAAGAATAAAGTATGCACATTTTTTGGTATTTTTCTCCTAAGTATATTAATGAATATATGTATTAAATATGTATTATATTAAATATGTATTATATATATAAATAATAATAATATCCAATATTTTTTAGAAAATAGTATTTTTTATATAAAATATTTAGAGGATAAAATAAAACAAAAATGAAAATGAAAATGTATTTACACTATTTTTCCTATTTATTCCAAATAACAATATATATCTATTTATGTATAAATCAAAAGAAAATCAAATAAATACCTAATAAAATCCAAAATGGTGGGAAAAAATATTTTTAAATTTTTAATGTCATGAGAAAAAATAAATTAGTCAAACAAAAAAAGAAAAAGTCAAAAAGAATTAAAAATAAAGCAAATGGGCTCAGGGGGTGCAATAGCAAAATCAGGGTGCAAAAAGAAATAACAACAAGCCCAGCCCAGGAAGCTGTTGTCTTCAACCTTCAGACAACAAAATTCAAAAAAACGCGCGCCTGCTTCTCAAGTTCCTAACTCCTGATCCTTTGATCTTTTGCCAAATCTTCCAACATGAAACCTATAGAGCTTGAAGCCACGGTTCTAGACATATAAAGAAGTCAAACTAACTCTCAGAAACGAGAGAGAATTTCTTCTCCCCCAAATCCTGACCTAATCTTTCTGCCATTTTTAAACCTTAAATTCTCTTAACTCAGGCAAAAGAAATGAAAAGTAAAGATATGTACATGTTCAGTGGCATGAGTAGGACATTGTTTCTTCACAAACTTAAGACTAATGATGCATAATAAGAGAGATACGAGTTCAAAAAACTACCTGTTCAGCTGAAGTTCCAACTGGCAAATGGGGAGCTTACAGTGCAAGATACTGATTGGTATAGTTTCCTTGAGGTGTGGTGATGTTGTTCCAATATCTACTTTGCCTTGAAACACCTTGAACTGAGGTGTAGAACTTCAACTACAAAATGGAAAAGTGAAAATGGTGGAACTTGTTAGAGGAATTACAAGTCGTGTTTCAAGGCATGGTTAGCTTGCATATGTGCTAGGGAATGTGTAGGAACTGATTTTGGCAAAAGAACTTGAAGGAAATGGAAGGTAGCACTCAAACTGCAGGCTTTCCCCTGTTTGTGCAGTTTGAGAGTGATTATGGCAATGGGAGTGTTTGAGAGGTGCAAGGGTCGTGTCTCAGCTTGGTTATGATGTCTTGAGTATGTTTGATAAGTTTGTTCTTGTATCCTTTAGCTGATATGAGAGTTGGAGTTAGTTATGGAACTTTTCTTCAACTTTAAGCAACAAAATGCAACTTGTGTTTCTAGGTCAGTAGAGGACCCCCTAATGGGCTGCATAATCCCTCCTTGATCATATTAATTTGTCCATAATCTTTTTCCAATCAGATTTGCAATGTACTTGTTGGATTTCCAATTGGACATAAAGTTAACTTTTGCAAAAATGGAAAGAAAGCTTTATCTAAATTGGGATTAATCTTGCATACAATGTCCAAACTCATAGAAAAACACCTTAACACAATGAATATGCATTAAATTATGGAGTGTAGATGAGATAAAAGACCTGTAATCTATCTTAAGGCATGCTGAGTTCAAATTGCAAGGTTATGGACATGTAACTTGGTCATGAACACAGTGAGTTTTTGCCAACTTGTGAAATTCGAATCTCTCAAGTTATGAGGTTGTTTGATGAGTTCTTGGACATTTTGGAAAGCTTGGAATGTGTACTACAATCCATCTTTGAAATGCAAATTTAAATTCCAAGTGAAAGTGTATGGAAAATGGCCTTGAAGTGGGGTAGAAAACCTTGTCAAAATAGGTTAAAATCTCACTAAGTTAAGAATGGTTTAGTGCCCTTATTCAAAAATTTGTAACTTGAGATACAAGCTTCAAATGAGAAAACTTTGTGCATCAAAGTTGTATATTATGCAACAAGCTACAACTTTCATGTTTGGACTTTTGTTTGAATCCAAATGGATCATGGTGAAAAAGTGGGGCAAAGTTGGGAAAAAATTAGGGTTTTTCATAACTTAGAAAAATTCTAAGTTATGAAAAATTCCATTTTAAACCATAATTTGCATTTCTTGGTTTCTTGGTGAACAAGTTTCATGATTTGGCATGTTTTGATGAAAAATGAATCTTGACTCTTGATTTTGACCAAAAAGTCAAAGTTTGACTTTTCAGTGTACAGTCAAAATTGATCAATTGACTGGGAAATTCAACTGTTAATCTTGTGTACTTGGGATCTTTTGAGTTTGTTGATCATGTCAAGATAATTCCATGGGGTCCTTGAGTCCATGTGTGAGCTTGGTTTGCCATTGGCTAGGTCAGACAGTCAAAAATTGCCTTTGTGCAGTCAAAACCCTAAAAATGACCATTTTGCCCTTTTGGTGATCTGATCAAATTTCTTGGGGAATTGTGATCCAAACTTGACCAAATGATTCATATGAGTTCATAATGTTGATGTGGGTCAAATTTCATGAGGTTTGACTGTCAATTGGCCACAGTTGACTTTTTCCCCAATACAGTTGATTTCTAGGTTAACTGTCCAATTGACTGGGCAAAACTTGGAATCAAGGCTTGAAACTTGATATGGGTAAACTTGGGAGTCCAATATGAAGCATGAAAGTCATCTTAGGCATTTTAGGTCAAAATATATTTGTGCAAATACAAACCCTAATTTGAGTCCACAGTGCAAGGAGAGGTCTTGAGCAGATGAAACCCTAACTGGATCTTGAGCTTTAAAGGCTTTGTGGTGAGAAATCAATGAGAAATGGGAGGGCAAATTTTGGGGTACAACAGTTGCCCCTGTTCAATATTCTTGAATCCGAAGAGTTAGATGGGCAAGCTTGCCTTTCGTGATTCGAGGGTAAAAGGAGATTGGACACTAGAGTGCCCGGAAATTTGCACTCGTCAAAGCAATGGATGCGGGAATGGGCTTAGAGATGCCATTTGGAGATGGGCTTAACAATGCCATCTGGGAGAATGACATAAATCTTGTCGGGGATGGGCTTAGAGATGCCATCCGGAAGGGAATATCAGGAAAGTGTCCAAGCTTCGGACCAATTCTGAACTGGGGGGTCTGAACAAGCAATAGATTGATATCCGTTGTTGGGAGGAATCTGTAAACTGTTTTCAGTGGTTTGGAGAAGAAACTGAACAAGCGATAGGTTAACATCCGTTTACTTGGAGAACCCGTGAACTGTTTTCAGAAATCTTGAAGTTGAATAAGCAATAGAGCAGCATCCGTTGTTGGGAAGCGTCCGTAAACTGTTTTCAAAAGTTGCATCTGAACAAGTCGATAGATTAACATCCGTTGTTGGGAAGAATCCATAAACTGTTTTCAGAAGCCTTGAAGAAGAATCTGAACAAGTGACAGGTTAACATCCGTTTACTTGGAGAACCCGTGAACTGTTTTCAGATATCTTGAAGTTGAATAAGCAATAGAGCAGCAGCCGTTGTTGGGAAGCGTCCGTAAACTGTTTTCAAAAGTTGCATCTGAATAAGTCGATAGATTAACATCCGTTGTTGGGAAGAATCCATAAACTGTTTTCAGAAGTCTTGAAGAAGAATCTGAACAAGTGACAGGTTAACATCCGTTTACTTGGAGAACCCGTGAACTGTTTTCAGAAATCTTGAAGTTGAATAATTTTAGTCTGTCGACTGATCTTTCCTGAAAAGGTAAAGAGTTAGTTGCATGCAATGTTATGATGTATGATGCGATATACGTGACATCAATGTTTATGACATGAATGTGATGAATGCGCATGTAAGCTGACGAGCTATCTTGCTGAGGATAAATGAATTCGAGGTGGCCGAAGATAAAAGCATCTTGACTGCTGCTGGGGAAAATAAATCCTTGGCTACTACTGGGGAAGAGAATTCCTGATGGCCTCTACTGGGGAGTATCAATCTAGTAGACTCATGCTGAGGAGGTAAGACTGAGAATCTTCTGCTTGATGGGAAGCAACTCTGGTGATCGCACTGGGGAACTCAAGATTTCTCTTTCTAAGACTCTGTGGGGAGAAGGCTCATTAGTCTGGCTCCGCTGGGGGTTGATAATTTGAAATTTTAGCTCGGCTGGGGATAACAAGGATAAGCTCCTCTGGGGATCATATTGATAAGTTAGGCTGGGGAATTTTGATGAACTCCGCCGGGGATAGGAAGAATTCTGGCGAGTGCGATCTTTTGTGGCTGTTAGCTGAGGATAACCCAGTTATAAGCCTTTGTGAGGAATAACTTTGAATAAAACTCGGGGGAGACGTTCGTGCTCTGCGGGGAAATACCTTCCAGAATCTTACTGGGGGTAAGCTTCGGGAGTCTGCTGGAGACAAGCCTCAGGGTTTGCTAGGGATGTGGATTCCAAATCTCTTGAGAGGTTTCCTTCGAAAGGTTGTCAAGATATCCATATGTACCTTCATCCTATCAGTAATCCTTTTTCTTAGGTTCATTTAGGAAGTGATTATGTTTCAAATGCATATTCCTATTTAACAAAACATTGGACGTTTCTCAAAATAAAACAAATAGTGCAAGAGAAAAAGAAAAGGGAAATGACACAAATTTCTGGGAAAAGTATTTGTATTGATTTTCTTTGAGTATATTTGTACAAAGGAGACAATCATCCTAGTAAGAGGACTTTGTCGTAAATATTGAAAGATTTTATACAATATAAAGGATGGCTATGTGAAATAATTCCATGGGATTCTATTCCGCTATAGCTTTCACAACTCTGAATATCTATCCATTCAATGCTTCGTTTGACGATAACTGGATTGATCAGAAGTCTGGAACCGGTTGATGAAGAGATTGTCTTTGAAGTGGTCCGACGAGACATAGTCATACGCTTCAATTCCCTAACTTTTTCCTGAATCGCCCTTTCGGGTTTTCGATCCACCGGGAAACCCCCTTTTTGCCCGAGCTGCCCTTTCGGGTTTTTGACTTGCCAGGTGTACATATTTTTTTGTTTTTATCCCTAATTTTTGCCTGAACCGCCCTTTCGGGTTTTCGGTTCACCAGGATGCCCTTTTTTGCCCAAGCAGCCCTTTCGGGTTTTCGACTTGTCGGGTTATTTTATGCGTAGTATCTTTTGACTATGTCTGCGTTCACAGGGTGCGGCAAATCGTCGCCGTCCATGGTGGTCAGAATCATTGCACCACCAGAAAATATGCTCTTGATCACAAATGGTCCTTCATATGTAGGAGTCCATTTGCCCCTGGGATCACTTTGCGGCAAGATAATCCGCTTGATCACGAGATCCCCGACTCGATACACTTGACGTTTGACTTTCTTATTGAAGGCCTTGATCATCCGCTTTTGATACGTCTGACCATGGCATATAGCAGCAAGTTGTTTCTCGTCGATCAGATTGAGTTGATCCAGTCGGGTCTGCATCCAATAATCTTCATTCAAACCTGCATCCTTCATAATCCTCAGAGAGGGGATTTGGACTTCCATAGGCAAGACAGCTTCCATGCCATAAACCAAAGAAAATTGGGTTTCCCCAGTTGAAGTACGTGTCGTCGTACGGTATCCATGCAGAGCAAACGGTAACATCTCATGCCAGTCTTTGTAAGTGACTGTCATTTTCTGAATGATCTTCTTAATGTTTTTGTTCGCAGCTTCAACAACATCGTTCATCTTCGGCCGATAGGGAGATGAATTGTGATGATAAATCTTGAACTGTTCGCATAATGCAGTGATCATTGTATTATTCAGATTTGTACCGTTGTCCATGATGATCCTGTCGGGAACACCATACCGACATATGAGATTTTGCTTGATGAAGCGGGCAACCACATTTTTGGTGACAGAGGCGAAGGAAGCTGCCTCGACCCATTTAGTGAAGTAGTCAATGGCAACTAGGATGAAGCGATATCCATTGGAAGCCGTGGGCTTGATCTCTCCAATCATATCAATGCCCCACATTGCAAAGGGCCACGGAGCAGTCAGGACGTTGAGGGGAACCAGAGGAATATGAACTTTGTCAGCGTAGACTTGACACTTGTGACAAGTACGGGAATGTTGATGGCAGTCAGCTTCCATGGTAGACCAGTAATAGCCTGCCCTTAGGATCTTCTTAGCCATTGTATGCCCGCTCAAGTGAGTGCCAAATATGTCGCTGTGTATATCAGTCATGATCAATTCTGCTTCAGCCTTATCCACACATCGGAGTAATACACAATCATGGCTTCGTTTGTAAAGGATGCCATTGCTCAGGAAGAACTTAGCAGCGAATTTCCTTAAGAACCTCTTGTCATTTACGGAAGCTCCTTCAGGATAATCCCTAGTCTCGAGATACCTTTTGATTTCATGGAACCAAGGTTGTTCCACTACTTCTTCAGTATTAATCTTGTGGCAATGTGCCAGTTCATCCATTCGCTTGATGGTGATTTGGGGAGCCTTATTATCCCAGCTGAGTTTAAACATGTAGGACATTGTGGCCAGAGCATCAGCTAGCTGATTCTCTTCTCGCGGGAAATGCTCGAAGGTAATTTGCTCGAAATGCGGCAACAATGTCAGGACATGTTCTTTGTATGGGATAAGATTAGGATGCTTGGTATCCCAGTCTCCTTTGATTTGGCTGATGACCAAAGCCGAGTCCCCAAATACGACCAAAGATTTGATCCCTAAGTCTATAGCAGCCTCGAGACCAAAGATGCAAGCTTCATACTCAGCCATGTTGTTTGTGCAGCTGAAGCAAAGTCGGGCCGTGAAGGGAGTGTGACAACCTTCCGGAGAAATTAGTATTGCACCAATACCGTTTCCAAGTGCATTTGAAGCACCATCAAAGTACAGGGTCCATCGGGATCCCTTCCGAGTCCGTCATATGGTCCGTCACTTTCAATGTTGTCCAAATTCATGATGTCCTCGTCTGGGAAGTCAAATCTCATGGGTTGATAGTCTTCGATAGCCTGATGAGCCAGATGGTCAGCTAGTACACTCCCTTTTATAGCTTTTTGGGTGGTGTACTGGATGTTATACTCAGTTAAGATCATTTGCCATCTAGCTATCCTTCCAGATAAAGCGGGCTTCTCGAAGATATACTTGATAGGGTCCATCTTGGAAATTAACAAGGTAGTATGAGTCAACATATACTGTCTTAGTCGGCGAGCAGCCCATACCAAAGCGCAGCAAGATTTCCCGAGCAGTGAGTAGCGAGTCTCACAGTCGGTAAACGTTTTACTAAGGTAATAAATAGCATGCTCTTTTCGACCAGACTCGTCATGCTGGCCCAAAACACACCCCATTGAGTTATCCAAGACAGTTAAGTACATGATCAATGGTCTTCCTTCGACAGGTGGCATCAGAATAGGTGGTTCTAACAAATACTCCTTGATTCTATCAAAAGCGGCTTGGCAGTCGTCGTTCCATTCAACTACCTGATCTTTCTTCAAGAGTTTGAAAATTGGCTCACAGGTAGAAGTCAGATGTGAGATGAATCTGGCAATATAGTTTATGCGCCCCAAGAATCCTCTAACCTCCTTTTCAGTACGGGGAGCAGGCATCTCTTGTATTGCTTTTACTTTTGCCGGATCGACTTCAATGCCTTTGTTGCTTACAATGAATCCCAGGAGTTTACCAGACCTAACTCCAAAAGTGCATTTACTTGGATTCAGCCTGAGCTTGTACTCTTTTAACCTGGCGAACAGCTTCTCCAAATGCTCAAGATGCTCTTCCTCCGTTTGCGACCGAGCTATCATATCGTCCACGTAGACTTCGATCTCATGATGTATCATGTCATGAAATAAAGCTACCATGGCGCGCTGATAAGTTGCCCCTGCGTTCTTCAGCCTGAACGGCATCACTTTGTAACAAAAAGTGCCCCATTGCGTAACAAAAGTAGTTTTCTCCATATCCTCGGGGGCCATTTTGATTTGATTGTAGCCCGAGAATCCATCCATGAAGGAAAACACTTTATGCTGAGCTGTATTGTCGATTAAGATGTCAATATGAGGTAGCGGGAAATCATCTTTAGGGCTGGCCCTATTCAAATCCCGGTAGTCCACACACATTCTGACTTTGCCATCTTTCTTTGGTACTGGTACGATGTTAGCGACCCATTGAGGGTAGGACGTAACAGCCAGGAAGCCAGCATCGAATTGCTTCATTACTTCCGCTTTGATCTTTTCGGACATGTCAGGCCTCATTCGGCGAACTTTTTGCTTGATTGGTGGACAGTCTTCTCTTGTGGGGAGACGGTGAACCACGATGTCGGTGTCTAGACCCGGCATGTCTTCATAGGACCAAGTGAAGATTTCAACATACTCGTTCAGTAACTGTACCAAGCGTTCCTTGACTTTTGGTTCCAGGCTGGCACCCACTTGCACCTCCTTCTGATTCTCCTCGGTTCCCAAGTTAACAACTTCCAATGGCTCTTCATGCGGTAAGATGGCCCTTTCCTCTTGTTGCAGAAGTCTGGCTAGTTCCCCGGGTACTTCACAACCTTCGTCATCTTCGTACTCAGCTAGATTGACCAGATCTTCAGAGTTATTGAAAGATACAGCAGAATAGTCACCCATGGAATCCGGAGTGGATGGGTACCTGCATTGGTGAGTGTGGGTGTGTGTAAGGGATAGCCATCCTTAAACAAAAAATGCAAAAGGAAAGAAAATTAACATAAGCAGTTTATCAAATGAAAAACGTCCAATGAATCATTAAACATGGCATATGAATATGAAAAATAGTCAAAACCCTTACAAGTGGACCTACATGCCCCGGGCAAGGCAGGAGGTGAAAAGATAGTGTACGGATTGTTTGAAAGTAAAATATTACAAACCAAATAAGAAATGTTTAACAGATAAATTACTGATGAATAAAAGTGATGGGGACAAAGTCTTTAGCCTCCCAATTGCTCAATCCTCCCCTGACAGTTGGATGAATCCACTCTTCAAAGTTGCTTTCCTTGTCTTCATCTTCCAGGGCGTTGATTCAGTAAGGAGAAATTTTGATCGGCGCTCTTTCAATCTTTGACTGGCGCATAGCCTTCTGGCCAGCAGCGGTGAAATCTAATCCAAACTTATCAGTTTTATGCAGAAAATCGGGTAACTGCCCCCACGCTGAATTCTTCCCTTCTTTGACTGCGGCTCTTGCATCCTCTAGAGATGCCATCCTGGCCATCTGTCTTGGTGCCTCAGCTGCCAACTTTGCCACTGCTACTTCGGGAAGAACTTCTTCGAAATGTTGAAACGGCGTCTCAATGAACTCTCCTTCCACCTCCACATACCGGAAAGAATTTAAATGGCTAATCATGTACTCTTCTTCGCCGTGGACAGTGATAATCTTTCCTTTGACAGGATACTTCAGCATCTGATGCAAGGAGGAGGTGACTGCCCCAGCATGGTGTATCCAAGGTCTACCCAGCAGGCAAGAATATGATGGACGGATGTCCATTACATAGAAAGTGGATTTAAACACCTCAGTACCTATCTTGACGAGAATTTCAACTTCTCCATGGACCATTCTCTTCGACCCATCGAAAGCTCTGACGACAATATCACTCGACTTCAATTCCAACCCTTCGCAATCTAGCCGGTCCAAGGCCTTTTTAGGCAAAACATTCAGCGATGAACCGGTATCAACCAAAACATGTGCAAGGGTGGTTCTGCGGCACTCGATTGAAATATGCAAAGCGTCATTGTGGTTTCAGCCTTTAGGGGTCAGGTCGGCATCAGAAAAACCTAATCCATTGTCTGCAGTCAGACTAGCCACGCAATGTTGAAATTGGTCTGCGGAGGTTTCCTGGGGCACATGAGCTTCCTTCAGAAACTTAATCAAAGCTTGAGCGTGCGCTTCTGAGCAAAGCAATAGTGCCAGCATGGAGATTTTGGAGGGGGTTTGCCCTAACTGTTCCACCACATCGTAATCACTTCTCTTGATTATCCTCAAAATCTCGTCCATTTCTTTCTTGGAGGCTTCAGAATCGCCAAAGGTTGAGCCCTCGTCCTGACGGGCTCATCTTGTATTCCCTTTCCTTTATCAGCAATGGTAGGAAAGACAGCACTAGGAACAACAACCTCTTCGATTAAAGGAGTTCTGGCAGAGAGCTTTACTGGTGCAGGGGTGACTTCTTTAGCTGATGAGGGTCCAAAGACTGCTCTTGGAGGGGCAATCTCTGGAGAAAATATTCTCCCGCTCCTGGTGATTTTGCTGGTGCCTGCAATGTTACTAATGCTGACTTCTTCGTCCTCCGAATTTTCTTCAATTACCTCGACTTGCTTGATACCATGGTAGTAGATGTCGCCACCATAGTTCCAAGGTATCGACTTCTCATAAACATAGGGAACAAGCCCCGGCATTGTTATCTTCAAAGGTATAGATTTTGCAGCTGGTGTAATCTTAACAGGCTTTTTGACGGCCTCGGAAAGATTGGCGTGAATGGTTATGATTGAGACATTTTCAACATGAACTGGACCGGCAGAAACTTTTTCGAACAAAATTTGTCGGCTATCCATAAGGCCTTGGATGCCTTTCTTTAATAGCGGACAATCAAAAGGCAGAGAGTGGCAACAGTAGCAGTCTTCTTTACATCCCGGGAAGATCCCGGCCCTCAACAAATTCAACTTAATGGTTAGCAATGGAGTAGTCAGATCACTGACATCAGCAACATATAAATCCTCCTCAATGGCATTGACATTTCGACCGTGCTTTGGCATAGGCGCAGATATCACATTGGGCTTCTTTGGAGCGTCAAACTCTACCTCCTTAGCCTCTATCAGGTCTTGGATCTTATG
This sequence comes from Vicia faba, assembly GCA_948472305.1. Classification (NCBI taxonomy): domain Eukaryota; kingdom Viridiplantae; phylum Streptophyta; class Magnoliopsida; order Fabales; family Fabaceae; genus Vicia; species Vicia faba. The sequence goes on along the minus strand of OX451739.1, from coordinate 1,219,645,044 downwards.
CTTGAGCGCCCAACAATCATTGGTGTCATGTCCAACACTGTCTAAATGATAGGCGCATTTAGCATTGGCATGGTAATGAGGGGAGGACGTATTCACATTCTTTGGCGCCTCCTTGATAGTGGCAAGATTCAATTTCAATAGATGGGGAAGCACTTGTGCTGGAGTCATATTAATACGGGTGAACTGCCGTTGTGGCCTTTCCACCCGTTGCTGATTTGGTCTGGGCTGGTTATAGCGAGGCTGCTCACTCGGAGTGTTTTGAATCATTACGGCCCCTACAGTTGGCTGACGCTCCATCTTCCCTGCTCTTCTCTGAGAATATACCATAGCTGTCTCTTTCTTAAACGGCTTCTTCTCAACACTTGCAGCAACACCCTTCTGAATCTTTCCTGACTTGATGCCAGCTTCTATTCTTTCGCCTGTTAAGATCAAATCGGTAAACCCCGCGAAAGATTTACCAATTAAATGATTGAAAAACGGCCCAGATAGGGTCCCAAGAAACATATCAACGAGCTCACGATCGGTTAAAGGAGGCTGCACCCTTCCAGCTAAATCCCTCCATTTTTGTGCATACTCTTTGAATCCCTCACTTGTTCCTAGTGACATACCCTGAAGTTGGGTACGAGTAGGAGCAAGATCAGAATTATACTGATATTGTTTGTAGAAAGCGGTGGCCAAATCTTCCCAATTTCTGACACTGGTTCCTTCTAACTGATAAAACCATTCCAACTGAGCTCCCGACAAGCTGTCTTGAAAGAAATGAATCCAGAGATTTTTATCTGCCGTATAAGGTTGAATCTTTCTTACGTAGGACCTGAGATGCATTTTGGGACAGGACAGCCCATCATTCCTTACAAACACTGGCACTTTGAATTTTGGGGGAATCACAATTCCGGCCACCAAACCCATGTCTTCAAAATCCAAACCCGGTACTCTTTGCAATTCCATGGCAGCCAATCTGTCTTCTAAACCCTTGTATTTATCATCAGCTGGAGGGTATTGCTGGTCAGAATAATCTTCATCCTCTTCAACTTCTTCTTCCTCTGCATCAGATTCGGAAGGCACCGCAACTCGATCCCTTTTACGAGTCCCTTCATCAGAAGTAGGAGGAAATTCAAGCACTCTCCGAGCTTCTCTGTCAAATATTCTCCCCAAAGTTGCCACTCCGACCCTCTTTTTCTTCTTTACTGGGTCCTTATTCTCCAGATGAGCCTTGATATCCTCTTGACTTTTAACCACAGTCATCAAGAGTTGCTGGAACTGTGCATTCTGGGCTTGTAGGTCTTTGACTGTTTGCTCGAGATCCATCCTACTGAAATAAACAACAGATAGATAAGGAAACCTGGAGTGAGACCTGCTTATGCACATGATGAATGGTATGCTGATGTATGCAAGGCATTCAAGGACTTAGGACATTCAAAATTGTTTCAGACAAAGAAGAACGCACGTCATATTAATAAGAAGAAATTTGTTAGTACATAAATGCCCCATGGGCCAAGTGTTACAAAATGAACTTCTTAAGGCAAAAAGACATTGCGCATCCTCTTCGGTGCGATGTAGGTGTTGAGGGCCTCTTGCTCGTGGAGTCGGCGGGTAAGCTCTAGAACCTTCTTTTCACTGGCGTAGTAGCTAGCTTCAAAGGTGTTCCGTTCCTCCTTGAGCTGAATCCAACTTTTCTGCATTTCCTCCCACGATGTAGGCATGTCTGGATGTAGGATGGTGTAGGGAACCTCTCCTTCATTGATGGGCTCTTTAATCACAGGGAGAACATGAGGATAAGGCATCATCAGACTTTGGGCTCGGGCTCGTACCCACTTGAGATAAGGCTCAAGGGGGATGGAGTTCTTGTGTCCCAGAGTCTTCCTATCAACCTTGTTGAGTTTTCCCCAAGCTCTGATGAATCTTTGGCGAAGTCCTTGCGCATCGTTGTCGAAGTAAAAAACTAGGCTAGGAATCAACATGTCATGAGGGCCATCCCTCCGTGCATATCCAAATTGCCTCAAAGCTAGGCAAGGGTTGTAGGTGATACCTCCCCTGATTCCAAGTAAAGGAACATTAGGAAACTCTCCGCAACGATCGACGATGATGACATTTTCTCTGGACCGAGAACACCAATGCACATCAGAATGAGTAAGAGTCATTAATCGTTGGGACCACTTTGTACCTTGGTCATTCTTCAAGACAGATTGTGGAAGGTGCGAAATAAACCACCTTGCAAGGATAGGAGTACAGCACATGAGAACACCCCTCTTTCTCATTGTTCGTGTGTAAAATGAGTGAAGAATGTCCCCAAGCAATGTCGGTATTGGATTTCTGGACAAGAAGATTTTGACAGCGTTGACATCTACCAATTGGTCAGGATTTGGGAACAAGACCAACCCATAGATAAGGAGTGCCACAATCTCTTCAAAGGCTTGTAGGTCCAATGAGTTCCAACATTCTTGTGCCTTCTCAAACAAGAATTTTGCTAAGAATCCTTTGACGCCGCTTCTGGTTTCCCAATGCCCCTTGATGTTGGATGATTGTAGATGTAGTGCTCGAGCAACATCTTCCGGCTTTGGTTCCTTTTCCGTACCGTTGAAGGGTAGTTGATTAAGGATAGGGATTCTTAGGAGTTGAGAAAACTCCTCCAAAGTGGGTACCAACTGATAATCAGGGAAGGTGAAGCAGTGGTGAAGAGGGTCAAAGAACTGGAATAGCACTTTCATCATGTCTTCTTCAATGTTGGTGTTGACTAGGCTGAGTAGTCTACCATGTCTCTCGCTGAAGGATGAATTTTCCGGAATTCTTGAGGTGATCTCCTTGAGTTGAGGAGAGATTCTCACAAGGTTGACTTGAATGGTATTTCTGCGAGGGATTTCCATGATCTACAAAACAAGAACAAAGATGAAGTCCAAGACCCTTGAAATGGTTAGTGAATGCGTATGATGTTTTATGATGTTTATGATGTATGCACAAAACATATGTACAAGCAAATCACACCACACCCTAATTTCAGGCTTGCATGGGGTTTCATAGGTAAGTACCCTCTTGAGTGTAGTTGGCTTAAAAACCTGTCCTATAAATAGTAACCGGGTTCTAAGGAGCTCAATATCACTGGATTGTTTTCATTGTTCATTGTTTTGGTTTAGCCACTTAACTAGCGACCAAAATATTCCAATAAAACAACCCTCAATGAGTGTAGTATCGAGTATCTACCAACTTCGGACTGCACCAAAGCCGGTCATCTCACTACCCCTAATAAAAGGCCAAGATGGTCAAGTAAGGTTCTAGGTCATTAGTGCTTAGTGACATCACTCAGCGGCCCCGTACTCTCCTTGATTGAACTCAAGGGTTACCGGTACTCACAAATATGTCGCACTAATATAGCTATTGCTTAGACCGTGTCGGTATACCCCGCACAGTTTCCACAACGTATTGCTATCTATGAATGTTTCCCAAAATCCGGGTGGAGGATTGGAAACCCAAACAATAGAGCCAAAGTATAAAGCAAGCAAATCAAACAATTAGTCATGCAAGAGGGTGATCTAAGCCCTAAGGTTACTCCACTTTAAAATTCTCCCCAGCAGAGTCGCCAGTTCTGTGATACGGTGGGAGAACTGACTATGGTTTTGCGTTTGTTTTCGCAAATGTTTCGGTCGAGCAAGAGTCGCCACCGACTTTTTATTTTATACTAAGGAAAGGTTTAAAAAGCACAGCAAAAACCTTTGAGATTTTTCTTGGGTTCGGGGAGTAGATTATAGAAGGGGAAGGTATTAACACCCCTTCTATCCATGGTTATCCATGGGCTCTTAGGTACTTGCTTAGATCAACTTGCCTTGGTTGTCAATTGTTTGAAATGGTGCTTTATGTGTGGTTTTGAAAGTGTTTTTAAAAAAGATGCCTTGTATAGGCTACCCTTGTAACAATTCTTTACTCGAATGTTTTACAAAAGGTGTTTGTCTTTTTGAAAAGATGTTTCAAGGTTTTTTTGAAAGTTTGTTTGAAAGTGTTTGTGAAGTGGATTTTGAAATTAGGCAAGTTTTTTCTTGGCAAGTTTGACAAGTACTTAAGAGTTCATCTACCCTAAAGTTTTCTCAAAGATTTTTGTTATGTTTCAAACCTTTTGACAATTTTGTTCCACCATTGCATTTGGTGGACAATCTTGTCTTAGGAGATGAAAGGGACGGGCGCTGGTCATCATTTAGACCATAGTTGCAATAGTGTTAAATGTCTTTGGGCAATTTTCTTTGAAAGGGACTTGATCATTCATTTAAGCAACATTTTGAGGGACAATGATCATTTGATTGTTTTGTTTTGCCCAAAGAAGTTCAACATGCAATATGGCCCAATAATAAAAGGCAACAAGTGGAATACCCTAGGGGGTGCAAGTTTGAAATGTGTTGTCCATTTTTCATGCTCATTTATCTTGTATTAGGTCCAACTACTTTGTTCATTTTTATTCGCATACAAAACCCTAATTCTAGCATAGTATGTTTAGAAAGCGATAAAGTGCGAAATTTAAATTCCTACGCTATTACATCACAATAATATAGGGAGGGGGGTACAATGTTCAAATGGGGATATTTAGGCAAGAAATTAAACCTAAAACTATTACATCATTTTTATGAATATTTGCAAGGTAATTTAATTGCATAAATAAAATAAAAATAGAACAAATATGCTAGAATGCAAAAATGTTTTTTTATATATATGAGAAAAAAGTATTATTTATAACAAAATAAGAAAAGAATTATTTTTTGGAATATTTTCACATTTAGGGTAAAACCCTAATTTTTAATCAAAGGGACATTAATTAATTAATTCACATAATATTTATTATATACAAAATAAAAGTAAAATATGGTACATTTGTAAAAAAGGTATTTTTTAGTATTAAATATTAAAGAATAAAGTATGCACATTTTTTGGTATTTTTCTCCTAAGTATATTAATGAATATATATATTAAATATGTATTATATTAAATATGTATTATATATATAAATAATAATAATATCCAATATTTTTTAGAAAATAGTATTTTTTATATAGAATATTTAGAGGATAAAATAAAACAAAAATGAAAATGAAAATGTATTTACACTATTTTTCCTATTTATTCCAAATAACAATATATATCTATTTATGTATAAATCAAAAGAAAATCAAATAAATACCTAATAAAATCCAAAATGGTGGGAAAAAATATTTTTAAATTTTTAATGTCATGAGAAAAAATAAATTAGTCAAACAAAAAAAGAAAAAGTCAAAAAGAATTAAAAATAAAGCAAATGGGCTCATGGGGTGCAATAGCAAAATCAGGGTGCAAAAAGAAATAACAACAAGCCCAGCCCAGGAAGCTGTTGTCTTCAACCTTCAGACAACAAAATTCAAAAAAACGCGCGCCTGCTTCTCAAGTTCCTAACTCCTGATCCTTTGATCTTTTGCCAAATCTTCCAACATGAAACCTGTAGAGCTTGAAGCCACGGTTCTAGACATATAAAGAAGTCAAACTAACTCTCAGAAACGAGAGAGAATTTCTTCTCCCCCAAATCCTGACCTAATCTTTCTGCCATTTTTAAACCTTAAATTCTCTTAACTCAGGCAAAAGAAATGAAAAGTAAAGATATGTACATGTTTAGTGGCATGAGTAGGACATTGTTTCTTCACAAACTTAAGACTAATGATGCATAATAAGAGAGATACGAGTTCAAAAAACTACCTGTTCAGCTGAAGTTCCAACTGGCAAATGGGGAGCTTACAGTGCAAGATACTGATTGGTATAGCTTCCTTGAGGTGTGGTGATGTTGTTCCAATATCTACTTTGCCTTGAAACACCTTGAACTGAGCTGTAGAAATTCAACTGCAAAATGGAAAAGTGAAAATGGTGGAACTTGTTAGAGGAATTACAGGTCGTGTTTCAAGGCATGGTTAGCTTGCATATGTGCTAGGGAATGTGTAGGAACTGATTTTGGCAAAAGAACTTGAAGGAAATGGAAGGTAGCACTCAAACTGCAGGCTTTCCCCTGTTTGTGCAGTTTGAGAGTGATTATGGCAATGGGAGTGTTTGAGAGGTGCAAGGGTCGTGTCTCAGCTTGGTTATGATGTCTTGAGTATGTTTGATAAGTTTGTTCTTGTATCCTTTAGCTGATATGAGAGTTGGAGTTAGTTATGGAACTTTTCTTCAACTTTAAGCAACAAAATGCAACTTGTGTTTCTAGGTCAGTAGAGGACCCCCTAATAGGCTGCATAATCCCACCTTGATCAGAGTAATTGGTCCATAATCTTGTGCCAATCAGATTTGCAATGTACTTGTTGGATTTCCAATTGGACATAAAGTTAACTTTTGCAAAAATGGAAAGAAAGCTTTATCTAAATTGGGATTAATCTTGCATACAATGTCCAAACTCATAGAACAACACCTTAACACAATGAATATGCATTAAATTATGGAGTGTAGATGAGATATAAGACCTGTGATCTATCTTAAGGCATGCTGAGTTCAAATTGCAAGGTTATGGACATGTAACTTGGTCATGAACAAAGTGAGTTTTTGCCAACTTGTGAAATTCGAATCTCTCAAGTTATGAGATTGTTTGATGAGTTCTTGGACATTTTGGAAAGTTTGGAATGTGTACTACAATCCATCTTTGAAATGAAAATTGAAATTCCAAGTGGAATTGTATGGAAAATGGCCTTGAAGTGGGGTAGAAAACCTTGTCAAAATAGGTTAAAATCTCACTAAGTTAAGAATGGTTTAGTGCCCTTATTCAAAAATTTGTAACTTGAGATACAAGCTTCAAATGAGAAAACTTTATGAATCAAAGTTGTAGATTATGCAACAAGCTACAACTTTCATGTTTGGACTTTTGTTGGAATCCAAATGGATCAAGGTGAAAAAGTGGGGCAAAGTTGGGAAAAAATTAGGGTTTTTCATAACACAGAAAAATTCTAAGTTATGAAAAATTCTATTTTAAACCCTAATTTGCATTTCTTGGTTTCTTGGTGAACAAGTTTCATGATTTGGCATTTTTTGATGAAAAATGAATCTTGACTCTTGATTTTGACCAAAAAGTCAAAGTTTGACTTTTCAGTGTACAGTCAAAATTGATCAATTGACTGGGAAATTCAACTGTTAATCTTGTGTACTTGGGATCTTTTGAGTTTGTTGATCATGTCAAGATAATTCCATGGGGTCCTTGAGTCCATGTGTGAGCTTGGTTTGCCATTGGCTAGGTCATACAGTCAAAAATTGCCTTTGTGCAGTCAAAACCCTAAAAATGACCATTTTGCCCTTTTGGTGATCTGATCAAATTTCTTGGGGAATTGTGATCCAAACTTGACCAAATGATTCATATGAGTTCACAATGTTGATGTGGGTCAAATTTCATGAGGTTTGACTGTCAATTGGCCACAGTTGACTTTTTCCCCAATACAATTGATTTCTAGGTTAACTGTCCAATTGACTGGGCAAAACTTGGAATCAAGGCTTGAAACTTGATATGGGTAAACTTGGGAGTCCAATATGAAGCATGAAAGTCATCTTAGGAATTTTAGGTCAAAATATCTTTGTGAAAATACAAACCCTAATTTGAGTCAACAGTGCAAGGAGAGGTCTTGAGCAGATGAAACCCTAACTGGATCTTGAGCTTCAAAGGCTTTGTGGTGAGAAATCAATGAGAAATGGGAGGGCAAATTTTGGGGTACAACAGACCCTAATATTTTTCTGATTCGTCTCAAGTTAAAGATAATTTAAGAAATCTGATAATTCAGTTTAAATTGACCAATGATTTATTTTGATTCACTTTTTGGTAGACTCTTTCTCTGGTTCAGTTAAATCGACCCTAAGATCTTTCTGATTCGTCTCCAGTTAAAGATAATTCAAGACCTCAGCTGGTTTAGTTTAAATCGACCAATGATTTATTTTGATTCATTTTCTGGTAGACTCTTCCTCTGGTTAATTTAAATCGACCTTAAGATTCTTCTGATTCATCTCCAGTTAAAGATAATTCAAGACCTTTGTTGTTTCAGTTTAAATCGACCAACGATATATTTTGATTTGTTTTCCTACATACTATTTCTCTAGTTCAGTTAAATTGATCCTAATATTTTTATGATTCGTCTCCAGTTAAAGTTAATTAAAGATATCTGCTGGTTATGTTTAAATCAACCAATGATTTATCCTAATTCGTTTCCGGTATACTCTTTCTCTGGTTCAGTTAAATTGACCCTAAGATTTTTCTGATTCATATCCAGTTAAAGATAATTCAAGACCTTTACAGGTTCAGTTTAAATCGACCAATGATTTATCCTGATTCATTTTTCGGTAGACTCTTTCTCTGGTTCAGTTAAATCAACCCTAAGATTTTTTTTTATTCGTCTCCAGTTAAAGATAATTCAAGACCTCTGCTGGTTCAGTTTAAATCAACCAATGATTTATTCGAATTTGTTTTCTAGCAGACTCTTTCTCTGGTTTAGTTAAATCGACCATAAGATTTTCCTGATTTGTCCCCAGTTTAAGATAATTCAAGACATCTGCTGGTTCAGTCTAAATCTACCAATGATTTATTCTGATTCGATTTTCTATATACTCTTTCTCTGGCTCAGTTAAATCGACACTAATATTTTTATGATTTGTCTCCAGTTAAAGATAATCCAAAACATCTGATGGTTCAATTTAAATTGACCAATGATTTCTTCTAAATTTTTTTGGTAGACTCTTTCTCTAGTTCAGTTAAATCAACACTAAGATTTTTCTTATTTGTCTCCAGTTAAATACAATTCAAGAACTTTGCATGTTTAGTGTAAATTGACCAATGATTTATCCTCATTCATTTTTTGGTAGACTCTTTCTCTAGTTTAGTTAAATCAACCCTAATATTTTTTTTAATCGTCTCCAGTTAAAGATAATTCAATACCTCTGCTGGTTCAGTTTAAATCGACCAATGATTTATTCTAATTTTTTTTCCGAAAGACTCTTTCTCTGGTTCAATTATATCAACCCTAATATTTTTCGAATTCGTCTCCAATTAAAAAAATTCAAGACCTCCACAGGTTTAGTTTAAATCGACCAGTGATTTATTCTAAATCGTTTTACGATAGACTCTTTCTCTAGTTCAGTTAAATCGACCCTAAGATTTTCCTGATTCGTCCCCAATTAAAGATAATTCAAGACCTCTACTGGTTTAGGTTAAATTGATCAATGATTTATTCTGATTCGATTTCTTATATACTCTTTCTCTGGCTCAGTTAAATCGACACTAATATTTTTTTGATTCGTCTCCAGTTAAAGATAATTCAAGACATCTTATGGTTCAATTAAAATTGACCAATGATTTATTCTGATAGGTTTTTTGGTAGACTCTTTCTTTGGTACTGTTAAATCAACCCTAATATTTTTCTTGATTCGTCTCCAGTTAAAGACAATTCAAGACCTTTGCAGGTTCTGAATAAATTGACCAATGATTTATCCTGATTCATTTTCGGTAGACTCTTTCTCTGGTTCAGTTAAATCAACCATAAGATTTTCCTTATTCGTCACCAGTTAAAGATATATCAAGACCTCTGCAGGTTCTGTTTAAATCGACCTATGATTTATTCCGATTCGATTTCCGATATACTCTGTCCCTATTTCAATAAAATCGAGCCTAATATTTTTCTGATTCGTCTCCACTTAAAGATAATTTAAGACATCTGATAATTCAGTTTAAATTGACCAATGATTTATTTTGATTCTATTTTTAGTAGACTCTTTCTCTGGTTCAGTTAAATCGACCCTAAGATCTTTCTGATTTGTCTCCAGTTAAAGATAATTCAAGACCTCTGCTGGTTTAGTTTAAATCGACCAATGATTTATTTTGATTCATTTTCTGGTAGACTCTTCCTCTGGTTAATTTAAATCGACCTTAAGATTCTTTCGATTCATCCTAGTTAAAGATGATTCAAGACCTATGTTGTTACAGCTTAAATCGACAAACGATATATTTTGATTTGTTTTCCTGCAGACTGTTTCTCTAGTTCAGTTAAATTGACCCTAAAATTTTTCCGATTCATCTGCAGTTAAAGTTAATTAAAGATATCTGCTGGTTCAAATTAAATCAACCAATGATTTATCCTAATTCATTTCCGGTATACTCTTTCTCTGGTTCATTTAAATTGACCCTAAGATTTTTCTGATTCGTATCCAGTTAAAGATAATTCATGACCTTTGCAGGTTCAGTTTAAATCGACCAATGATTTATCCTGATTCATTTTTTGGTAGACTCTTTCTCTGGTTTAGTTAAATCAACCCTAAGATTTTTTCTAATTCCTCTCCTGTTAAAGATAATTCAAGACCTCTGTTGGTTCAGTTTAAATTGACCAATGATTTATTCTAATTTGTTTTCTAGCAGACTCTTTCTCTGGTTCAGTTAAATCGACCCTAAGATTTTCCTTATTTGTCCCGAGTTAAAGATAATTCAACACCTCTGTTGGTTCAGTTTAAATCGAACAATGATTTATTCTGATTCGATTTTCTATATACTCTTTCTCTGGCTCAGTTAAATCGACACTAATATTTTTATTATTTGTCTGCAGTTAAAGATAATCCAAAATATCTTTATGGTTCAATTTAAATTGACCAATGATTTCTTCTAAATTTTTTTGGTAGACTCTTTCTCTGGTTCAGTTAAATTGACCCTAATATTTTTCTTATTCGTATCTGGTTAAAGAAAATTCAAGACCTTTGCAGGTTCAGTGTAAATCGACCAATGATTTATCCTGATTCATTTTTCGGTAGACTCTTTCTCTGGTTCAGTTAAATCAACCCTAAGATTTTTTTTATTCGTCTCCAGTTAAAGATGATTCAAGACCTCTGCTGGTTCAGTTTAAATCGACCAATGATTTTTTCTGATATGTTTTCCGACAGACTCTTTCTCTGGTTCAATTATATCAACCCTAATATTTTTCGAATTCGTCTCCAATTAAAGATAATTCAAGACATTTACTGGTTCAGTTTAAATTGACTAGTGATTTATTCTAAATCATTTTTTGATAAACTCTTTCACTGGTTCAGTTAAATCGACCCTAAGATTTTCCTAATTCGTCCCCAGTAAATAGATAATTCAAGACCTCTGCTGGTTTAGTTTAAATTGACCAATGATTTATTCTGATTCATTTTTCGGTAGACTCTTTCTCCGGTTAAGTTAAATTAACTATAAGATTTTTTTGATTTGTCTCCTGTTAAAGATAATTCAACACCTTTGCTGGTTCAGTTTAAATCGACCAATGATTTATTCTTATTCATTTTCCAGTAGATTCTTTCTCTAGTTTAGTTAAATCGACCCTAATATTTTTCTGATTCGTCTTCAATTAAAGATAATTCAAGACCTCTATTGGTTCAGTTTAAATCGACCAATGATTTATCCTGATTCGTTTCCGGTATACTCTTTCTCTGGTTCCGTTAAATAGACCCTAATATTTTTCTGATTTGAATCCGGTTAAAGATAATTCAAGACCTTTGCAGGTTCAGTTTAAATCGACCAACGATTTATCCTGATTCATTTTTCGGTAGACTCTTTCTCTGGTTCAGTTAAATCAACCCTAAGATTTTTTTTTATTCATCTCTAGTTAAAGATAATTCAAGACCTCTGCTGCTTCAGTTTAAATCGACCAATGATTTATTCTAATTTGTTTTTCGACAGACTCTTTCTCTGGTTCTATTATATTAACCCTAATATTTTTCGAATTTGTCTCCAATTAAAGATAATTCAAGACCTTTACTGGTTCAGTTTAAATCGACCAGTGACTTATTCTAAATCATTTTTCGATAGACTCTTTCTATGGTTCAGTTAAATTGACCCAAAGATTTTCCTGATTCGTCCCCTGTTAAAGATAATTCAAGACCTCTGCTGGTTTAGGTTATATTGACCAATGATTTATTCTGATTCGATTTCCTATATACTCTTTTTGTGGCTTAGTTACATTGACCCTATGATTTTTCTGATTCGTATCGAGTTAAAGACAATTCGAGACCTTTGCAGGTTCAGTTTAAATGGACCAATGATTTATCCTGAATCATTTTTTGGTAGACTCTTTCTTTGGTTCATATAAATCAACCCTAACATTTTTCTTATTTGTCTCCAGTTAAGGACAATTCAAGACCTTTGCAGGTTCAGTTTAAATTGACCAATGATTTATCCTGATTCATTTTTCGGTAGACTCTTTCTCTGGTTCACTTAAATCAACTCTAATATTTTCTTGATTCATCACCAGTTAAAGATATATCAATACCTCTGTTGGTTCAGTTTAAATGGACCAATGATTTATTCTGATTTGATTTCTGATATACTCTTTCCCTGGTTTAGTTAAATCGACCCTAATATTTTTCTGATTCGTCTCTAGTTAAAGATAATTTAAAACATCTAATAATTCAGTTTAAATTGACCAATGATTTATTTTGATGCATTTTTTGGTAGACTCTTTCTCTCGTTCAATTTAATCGACCCTAAGATCTTTTTGATTTGTCTCCAGTTAAAGATAATTCAAGCCCTTTGCTGGTTTAGTTTAAATCAACCAATGATTTAATTAGATTTGTTTTCTGGTAGACTCTTCCTGTGGTTAATTGAAATCGTCCTTAAGATTCTTCTGATTCATCTCTAGTTAAAGATAATTCAAGACCTATGTTGTTTCAGTTTAAATTGACCAACGATATATTTTGATTTTTTTTCCTGTAAACTGTTTCTCTAGTTCAGTTAAATCGACCCTAAGATTTTTCTGATTCGTCTCCAGTTAAAGATAATTAAAGATATCTACTGGTTCAATTTAAATCAACCAATGATTTATCCTAATTCGTTTCCGGTATACTCTTTCTCTGGTTCAGTTAAATTAACCCTAAGATTTTACTGATTCGTATCTAGTTAAATACAATTCAAGTCCTTTGCAGGTTTAGTTTAAATCGGCCAATGAATTAACCTGATTCATTTTTCGGTAGACTTTTTCTCTGGATCAGTTAAATCAACCCTAAGATTTTTTTTATTTGTATCCAGTTAAAGATAATTCAAGACCTCTGTTGGTTTAGTTTAAATCGACCAATGACTTATTCTGATTGATTTTCTGGTAGACTCTTTCCCTGGTTCATTTAAATCGACATAAGATTTTTATGATTCGTCTCCAGTTAAACATAATTTAAGACTTCTGATGATTCAATTTAAATTGACCAATGATTTATTCTGATTCGTTTTTTGGTATACTCTTTCTCTGGTTCATTAAAATCGACCCTAATATTTTTCTGATTCATCTCCAATTAAAGATAATTAAAGACATCTGTTGGTTCAGTTTAAATCGACCAATGATTTATCCTGATTCATTTCCGGTATACGCTTTCTATGGATCAGTTAAATTGACCCTAAGATTTTTCTAATTCGTATCCAGTTAAAGAAAATTCAAGACATTTTCAGGTTCAGTTTAAATCAACCAATGATTTATCCTGATTCATTTTTAGGAAGACTATTTCACTGGTTCAGTTAAATCTACCCTAAGATTTTTTTGATTCGTCTCCAGTTAAAGACAATTTAACAACTCTTCTTGTTCTGTTTAAATCGACCAATGATTTATTTTGATTCGTTTTCTGGTGGATTTACCCTAATATTTTTCTGATGCGTCTCCAATTAAAAATAATTCAAGACCTTAATTGGTTCAATTTAAATCATCCAATGATTTATTCTAATTCATTTTCCGGTAGACACATTCTCTGGTTCAGTTAAATGGACCCTAATATTTTTCTGATTCATCTCCAGTTAAAGATGATTTAAGATATCTGATGATTCAGTTTAAATTGACCAATGATTTATTCTGATTCGTTTTTTGGTAGACTCTTTCTCTGGTTCATTTAAATCGACCCTAATATTTTTCTGATTCGTCTCCAATTAAAGATAATTAAGGACATCTACTGGTTCAGTTTAAATCGACCAATGATTTATCCTGATTCGTTTCCGGTATACTCTTTCTCTAGTTCAGTTAAATTGACCCTAAGATTTTTCTGATTCGTATCCAGTTAAAGACAGTTCAAGACATTTTGAGGTTCAGTTTAACTCAACCAATGATTTATCATGATTCATTTTTCGGTAGACTCTTTCTCTTGTTCAGTTAAATCAACCCTAAGATTTTATTTTTTTCGTCTCCAGTTTAAGATAATTCAAGACCTCTGTTGGTTCAGTTTAAATCGACCAATGATTTATTCTAATTTGTTTTCTTGAAGACTCTTTCTCTGGTTCAGTTAAATCGACCCTAAGATTTTCCAGATTTATCCCCAGTTAAAGATAATTCAAGACCTTTGCTGGTTCAGTTTAAATCGACCAATGTTTTATTCTGATTCGATTTCCTATATACTCTTTCTCTGGCTCAGTTAAATCGACACTAATATTTTTATGTTTCGTCTCCAGTTAAAGATAATCCAAGACATCTGATGGTTCAGTTAAAATTTACCAATGATTTGTTCTAAATTTTTTTGGTAGACTCTTTCTCTATTTTAGTTAAATCAACACTAAGATTTTTCTGATTAGTCTCCAGTTAAAGACAATTCAAGACATTTGCAGGTTCAGTTTAAATTGACCAATGATTTATCCTGGTTCATTTTTTGGTAGACTCTTTATTCTGGTTCAGTTAAATCAACCCTAAGATTTGTTTTTGATTTGTCTCTAGTTAAAGATAATTCAAGATATCTTATGGTTCAGTTAAAATTGACCAATGATTTATTCTGATAGGTTTTTTGGTAGACTCCTTCTCTGGTTCAGTTAAATTGACCCTAAGATTTTTCTGATTCATATCCAGTTAAAGATAATTCAAGACCTTTGCAGGTTCAGTTAAAATTTACCAATGATTTATCCTAATTCATTTTTCGGTAGACTCTTTCTCTAGTTCAGTTAAATCAACCCTAAGATTTTTTTTTATTCGTCTCCAGTTAAAGATAATTCAAGACCTCTACTGGTTCAGTTTAAATCGACCAATGATTTATTCTAATTTGTTTTCTAGCAGACTCTTTCTCTGGTTTAGTTAAATCGACCCTAAGATTTTCCTGATTTGTCCCCAGTTAAAGATAATTCAAGACCTCTGCTGGTTCAGTTTAAATCTACCAATGATTTATTCTGATTCGATTTTCTATATACTCTTTCTCTGGCTCAGTTAAATCGACACTAATATTTTTATGATTTGTCTCTAGTTAAAGATAATCCAAAACATCCGATGGTTCAATTTAAATTGACCAATGATTTCTTCTAAATTTTTTTGGTAGACTCTTTCTCTAGTTCATTTAAATCAACACTAAGATTTTTCTGATTCGTCTCCAGTTAAAGACAATTCAAGACCTTTGCAGGTTCAGTGTAAATTGACCAATGATTTATCCTGATTCATTTTTCCGTAGACTCTTTCTCTGGTTCAGTTAAATCAACCCTAAGATTTTTTTTATTTGTCTCCAGTTAAAGATAATTTAATACCTCTGCTAGTTCAATTTAAATCGACCAATGATTTAGTCTGATATGTTTTCCGACAGACTCTTTCTTTGGTTCAATTATATTAACCCTAATATTTTTCATATTCGTCTCTAATTAAAGATAATTGAAGACCTCCACTAGTTCAGTTTAAATCGACTACTGATTTATTCTAAATCGTTTTCTCATAGACTATTTCTCAAGTTCAGTTAAATCGACACTAAGATTTTCCTGATTCGTCCCCAATTAAAGATAATTCAAGACTTCTTCTGGTTAAGGTTAAATTGACCAAGGATTTATTCTGATTCGATTTCCTATATACTTTTCTCTATCTCAGTTAAATCGACACTAATATTTTTCTAATTCGTCTCCTGTTAAAGATAATTCAAGACATCTTATGGTTCATTTAAAATTGACCAATGATTTTATTTGATTCATTTTTTGGTAGACTCTTTCTTTGGTTCTGTTAAATCAACCCTATGATTTTTCTTATTCGTCTCCAGTTAAAGATGATTCAAGACCTCTGCTGGTTCAGTTTAAATCGACCAATGACTTATTCTGATTCAATTTCCAATATACTCTTTTCCTGGTTCAGTTAAATCGACCCTAATATTTTTCTGATTCGTCTCCAGTTAAAGATAATTTAAGACATATGATAATTAAGTTTAAAGTGACCAATGTTTTATTTTGATTCGTTTTTTGGTAAACTCTATCTCTGGTTCAGTTAAATCGACCCTAAGATCTTTCTAATTAGTCTCCAGTTAAAGATAATTCAAGACCTCTGTTGGTTTAGTTTAAATCGACCAATGATTTATTTTGATTCGTTTTCTGGTAGACTCTTCCTCTGGTTAATTTAAATCGACCTTAAGATTCTTCTGATTCATATCTAGTTAAAGATAATTCAAGACCTATGTTATTTCAGTTTAAATCGACCAAGGATATATTTTGATTTTTTTCCTGCAGACTGTTTCTCTAGTTCAGTTAAATCGACCCTAAAATTTTTCTGATTCGTCTCCAGTTAAAGTTAATTAAAGATATCTACGGGTTCAGTTTAAATCAACCAATGATTTATCGTAATTCGTTTACGGTATACTCTTTCTCTGGTTCAGTTAAATTGACCCTAAGATTTTTCTGATTCATATGCAGTTAAAGATAATTCAAGACCTTTGCAGGTTCAGTTAAAATCGACCAATGATTTATCCTGATTCATTTTTCGGTAGACTCTTTCTCTGGTTCAGTTAAATCAACCCTAAGATTTTTTTTTATTCGTCTCCAGTTAAAGATAATTCAAGACCTCTGTTGGTTCAGTTTAAATCGACCAATGATTTATTCTAATTGGTTTTCTAGCAGACTCTTTCTCTGGTTTAGTTAAGTCGACCCTAAGATTTTCCTGATTTGTCCCCAGTTAAAGATAATTCAAGACCTCTGCTGGTTCAGTTTAAATCTACCAATGATTTATTCTGATTCGATTTTCTATATACTCTTTCTCTGGCTCAATTAAATCGACACTAATATTTTTATGATTTGTCTCCAGTTAAAGATAATCCAAAACATCTGATGGTTCAATTTAAATTGACCAATGATTTCTTCTAAATTTTTTTGGTAGACTCTTTCTCTAGTTCAGTTAAATCAACACTAAGATTTTTCTGATTCGTCTCCAGTTAAAGACAATTCAAGACCTTTGTAGGTTCAGTGTAAATTGACCAATGATTTATCCTGATTCATTTTTCGATAGACTCTTTCTCTGGTTCAATTAAATCAACCCTAAGATTTTTTTATGATTCGTCTCCAATTAAAGATAATTCAAGACCTCCACTGGTTCAGTTTAAATCGACTAGTGTTTTATTCTAAATCGTTTTCTGATAGACTATTTCTCTGGTTCAGTTAAATCGACCCTAATATTTTCCTGATTCGTCCCAGTTAAAGATAATTCAAGACTTCTGCTGGTTAAGGTTAAATTGACCAAGGATTTATTCTGATTCGATTTCCTATATACTTTTCTCTATCTCAGTTAAATCGACACTAATATTTTTCTAATTCGTCTCCTGTTAAAGATAATTCAAGACATCTTATGGTTCAGTTAAAATTGACCAATGATTTTATTTGATTCATTTTTTGGTAGACTCTTTCTTTGGTTCTGTTAAATCAACCCTATGATTTTTCTGATTCGTCTCCAGTTAAAGATATATCAAGACCTCTGCTGGTTCAGTTTAAATCGATCAATGATTTATTCTGATTCGATTTCCGATATACTCTTTCCCTGGTTCAATTAAATCGACCCTAATATTTTTCTGATTCGTCTCAAGTTAAAGATAATTTAAGAAATCTGATAATTCAGTTTAAATTGACCAATGATTTATTTTGATTCGCTTTTTGGTAGACTCTTTCTCTGGTTCAGTTAAATCGACCCTAAGATCTTTCTGATTCGTCTCCAGTTAAGGATAATTCAAGACCTCAGCTGGTTTAGTTTAAATCGACCAATGATTTATTTTGATTCATTTTCAGGTAGACTCTTCCTCTGGTTAATTTAAATCGACCTTAAGATTCTTCTGATTCATCTCCAGTTAAAGATAATTCAAGACCTTTGTTGTTTCAGTTTAAATCGACCAACGATATATTTTGATTTGTTTTCCTGCATACTATTTCTCTAGTTCAGTTAAATTGACCCTAAGATTTTTATGATTCGTCTCCAGTTAAAGTTAATTAAAGATATCTGTTGGTTATGTTTAAATCAACCAATGATTTATCCTAATTCGTTTCTGGTATACTCTTTCTCTGGTTCAGTTAAATTGACCCTAAGATTTTTCTGATTCATATCCAGTTAAAGATAATTCAAGACCTTTGCAGGTTCAGTTTAAATCGACCAATGATTTATCCTGATTCATTTTTCGGTAGACTCTTTCTCTGGTTCAGTTAAATCAACCCTAACATTTTTTTTATTCGTCTCCAGTTAAAGATAATTCAAGACCTCTGCTGGTTCACTTTAAATCGACCAATGATTTATTCTAATTTGTTTTCTAGTAGACTCTTTCTCTGGTTTAGTTAAATCGACCCTAAGATTTTCCTGATTTGTCCCCAGTTAAAGATAATTCAAGACATCTGCTGGTTCAGTTTAAATCTACCAATGATTTATTCTGATTCGATTTTCTATATACTCTTTCTTTGGCTCAGTTAAATCGACACTAATATTTTTATGATTTGTCTCCAGTTAAAGATAATCCAAAACATCTGACGGTTCAATTTAAATTGACCAATAATTTCTTCTAAATTTTTTTGGTAGACTCTTTCTCTAGTTCAATTAAATCAACACTAAGATTTTTCTGATTCGTCTCCAGTTAAATACAATTCAAGAACTTTGCATGTTCAGTGTAAATTGACCAATGATTTATCCTGATTCATTTTTTGGTAGTCTCTTTCTCTAGTTCAGTCAAATCAACCCTGAGATTTTTTTTAAACGTCTCCAGTTAAAGATAATTCAATACCTCTGCTGGTTCAGTTTAAATCGACCAATGATTTATTCTAACTTTTTTTCCGACAGACTCTTTCTCTGGTTCAATTATATCAACCCTAATATTTTTCGAATTCGTCTCCAATTAAAAAAATTCAAGACCTCCACAGGTTTAGTTTAAATCGACCAGTGATTTATTCTAAATCGTTTTACGATAGACTCTTTCTCTAGTTCAGTTAAATCGACCCTAAGATTTTCCTGATTCGTCCCCAATTAAAGATAATTCAAGACCTCTGCTGGTTTAGGTTAAATTGACCAATGATTTATTCTGATTCGATTTCTTATATACTCTTTCTCTGGCTCAGTTAAATCGACACTAATATTTTTTTGATTCGTCTCCAGTTAAAGATAATTCAAGACATCTTATGGTTCAATTAAAATTGACCAATGATTTATTCTGATAGGATTTTTGGTAGACTCTTTCTTTGGTTCGGTTAAATCAACCCTAAGATTTTTTTGATTCATCCCCCGTTAAAGACAATTCAAGACCTTTGCAGGTTCAGTTTAAATTGACCAATGATTTATCCTGATTCATTTTATTGGTAGACTCTTTCTCTGGTTCAGTTAAATCAACCCTAAAATTTTCCTGATTCGTCACCAGTTAATGATATATCAAGACCTCTACTGGTTCAGTTTAAATCAACCAATGATTTATTCCGATTCTATTTCTGATATATTGTTTCCCTGGTTCATTTAAATCGACCCTAATATTTTTCTGATTCGTCTCCACTTAAAGATAATTTAAGACATCTGATAATTCAGTTTAAATTGACCAATGATTTATTTTGATTCTATTTTTGGTAGACTCATTGTCTGGTTCAATTAAATCGACCCTAAGATCTTTCTGATTCCTCTCCAGTTAAAGATAATTCGAGACCTCTGCTGGTTTAGTTTAAAAAGACCAATGATTTATTTTGATTCATTTTCTGGTAGACTCTTCCTCTGGTTAATTTAAATCGACCTTAAGATTTTTCTGATTCGTATCCAGTTAAAGACAATTCAAGTCCTTTGCAGGTTTAGTTTAAATCGACCAATGAATTAACCTGATTCATTTTTTGGTAGACTCTTTCTCTGGCCCAGTTAAATCGACACTAATATTTTTCTGATTCATCTCCAGTTAAAGCTAATTTAAGACATCTTATGGTTCAATTAAAATTGACCAACGATTTATTCTGATAGGTTTTTTGGTAGACTCTTTCTTAGGTTCTGTTAAATCAACCCTAAGATTTTTCTGATTCGTCCCCAGTTAAAGACAATTCAAGACCTTTGCAGGTTCAGTTTAAATTGACCAATGATTTATCCTGATTCCTTTTATTGGTAGACTCTTTCTCTAGTTCAGTTAAATCAACCCTAAGAATTTCCTGATTCGTCACCAGTTAATGATATATCAAGACCTCTACTTGTTCAGTTTAAATCGACCAATGATTTATTCTGATTCGATTTCCGATATACTCTTTCCCTGTTTCAGTTAAATCGAACCTCATATTTTTCGGATTCGTCTCCAGTTAAAGATAATTTAAGACATCTGATAATTCAGTTTAAATTCACCATTGATTTATTTTGATTCGTTTTTTGGTAGACTCTTTCTCTAGTTCAGTTAAATCAACCCTAAGATTTTTTTTTATTTTCCTCCAGTTAAAGATAATTCAAGACCTCAACTGGATTAGTTTAAATCGACCAATGATTTATTCTGATTGATTTTCTGGTAGAGTCTTTCTCTGGTTCAGTTAAATCGACCCTAAGAATTTCCTTATTCGTCCCTAGTTAAAGATAATTCAAGACCTCTACTAGTTCAGTTTAAATCGACCAATGATTTATTCTGATTTGATTTCTGATATATTGTTTCCCTGATTCATTTAAATCGACCCTAATATTTTTTTGATTTGTCTCCAGTTAAAGATAATTTAGGACATCTGGTGATTCAGTTTAAATTTACAAATGATTTATTCTGATTCGTTTTCTGGTAGACTCTTTCTCTGGTTCATTTAAATCAACCCAAATATTTTTATGATTTATATCCAATTAAAGATAATTAAAGACATCTACTGCTTGAGTTTAAATCGACCAATGGTTTATCCTGATTCATTTCCGGCAGACTCTTTCTCTGGATCAGTTAAATTAACCCTATGATTTTTCTGATTCATATCCAGTTAATGAAAATTCAATACATTTTCAGGTTCAGTTTAAATCAACCAATGATTTATCCTGATTCATTTTTCAGTAGACTCTTTCTCTGTTTCAGTAAAATCAACCCTAACATTTTTTTATTCGTCTCCAGTTAAAGATAATTCAAGACCTTTGCAGGTTCAGTTTAAATCGACCAATGATTTATCCTGATTCATTTTTTGGTAGACTCTTTCTCTGGTTCAGTTAAATCAACCCTAAGATTTTATTTTGATTCGTCTCCAGTTAAAGATAATTCAAGACCTCTGCTGGTTCAGTTTTAATCGACCAATGATTTATTCTGATTTGTTTTCTTGCATACTCTTCCTCTGGTTCAGTTAAATCGACCCTAAGAATTTCCTGATTCGTCCCTAGTTAAAGATAATTCCAGACCTCTGCTGGTTCAGTTTAAATCGACCAAAGATTTATTCTGATATACTCTTTCCCTGGTTCATTTAAATCTACCCTAATATTTTTCTGATTCGTCTCGAGTTAAAGATAATTAAAGACATCTGATGATTCAGTTTAAATTGACCAATTATTTATTCTGATTCGTTTTTTGGTAGACTCTTTCTCTAGTTCATTTAAATCGACCCTAATATTTTTATGATTCGTCTCCAATTAAAGATAATTAAAGACATCGACTGGTTCAGTTTAAATCGACCAATGATTTATTCGGATTCAATTTCCGATATACTATTTCCCTGGTTCAGTTAAATCGACCCTAATATTTTTCTAACTCGTCTATAGTTAAAGATAATTTAAGAAATCTGATGATTCAGTTTAAATTAACCAAAGATATATTTTGATTTGTTTTCCTACAGACTGTTTCTCTAGTTCAGTTAAATCGACCCTAAGATTTTTCTGATTCGTCTCTAGTTAAAGATAATTAAAGATATCTGTTTGTTCAGTTTAAATCTACCAATTATTTATCCTAATTCATTTCCGGTATACTCTTTCTCTGTTTCAGTTAAATCGACCCTAAGATTTTTCTGACCGTATCGAGTTAAAGACAATTCAAGTCCTTTGCAGGTTCAGTTTAAATTGACCAATGAATTATCCTGATTCATTTTATTGGTAGACTCTTTCTCTAGTTCAGTTAAATCAACCCTAAGATTTTCCTCATTCGTCACCAGTTAATAATATATCAAGACCTCTACTGGTTCAGTTTAAATCGACCAATGATTTATTCTGATTTGATTTCTGATATATTGTTTCCCTGGTTCATTTAAATCGACCCTAATATTTTTTTGATTTGTCTCCAGTTAAAGATAATTTAAGACATCTGGTGATTCAGTTTAAATTTACCAATGATTTATTCTGATTTGTTTTTTGGTAGACTCTTTCTCTGGTTCATTTAAATCAAACCAAATATTTTTCTAATTCATATCCAATTAAAGGTAATTAAAGACATCTACTGGTTCAGTTTAAATCGACCAATGATTTATCCTGATTCCTTTCCGGCATACTCTTTCTCTGGATCAGTTAAAATGACCCTAAGATTTTTCTGATTCGTATCCAGTTAAAGAAAATTCAAGACATTTTCAGGTTCATTTTAAATCAACCAATGATTTATCCAGATTCATTTTTCGGTAGACTCTTTCTTTGGTTCAGCTAAATCAACCCTAATTATTTATTCTATTTCGTTTTCTGGTAGACTCTTTCTCTGGTTTAGTTAAATTGACCATAATATTTTTCTGATTCATATCCAGTTAAAGATAATTCAAGACCTTTGCAGGTTCAGTTTAAATCGACCAATAATTTATCTTGATTCATTTTTCGGTAGACTCTTTCTCTGGTTCAGTTAAATCAACCCTAAGATTTTATTTTGATTCGTGTCCAGTTAAAGATAATGCAAGACCTCTGCTGGTTTAGTTTAAATCGATCAATGATTTATTCTGATTTGTTTTTTGGCATACTCCTCCTCTGGTTTAGTTAAATCGACCCTAAGAATTTCCTAATTCGTCCCTAGTTAAAGATAATTCAAGACCTCTGCTGGTTCAGTTTAAATCAACCAATGATTTATTCTGATTCGATTTCTGATATACTCTTTCCTTGGTGCATTTAAATCAACCCTAAGATTTTTCTGATTCGTCTCGAGTTAAAGATAACTTAAGACATCTGATGATTCAGTTTAAATTGAACAATGATTTATTCTGATTCGTTTTCCGGTAGACTCTTCCTCTGGTTAATTTAAATCGACCTTAAGATTCTTGTGATTCATCTCTAGTTAAAGATAATTCAAGACCTATGTTGTTTCAGTTTAAATCGACCGACGATATATTTAGATTAGTTTTCCTGCAGATTGTTTCTCTAGTTCAGTTAAATCGACCCTAAGATTTTTCTGATTTGTCTCCAGTTAAAGTTAATTAAAGATATTTGTTGGTTCAGTTTAAATCAACCAATTATTTATCCTAATTCGTTATTGGTATACTCTTTCTCTGGTTCAGTTAAATTGACTATTTGATTTTTCTAATTCGTATCCAGTTAAGGCAAATTCAAGTCCTTTGCAGGTTCAATTTAAATCGACCAATGAATTAACCTGATTGATTTTTTGGTAGACTCTTTCTCTGGTTCAGCTAAATCAACAATAAGATTTTTTTTTATTTGTCTCCAGTTAAAGATAATTCAAGACCTTTGCTGGATTAGCTTAAATTGACCAATGATTTATTCTGATTGATTTTCTGGTAGAGTCTTTCTCTGGTTCAGTTAAATCGACCCTAAGAATTTCCTTATTCGTCCCTAGTTAAAGATAATTCAAGACCTCTACTAGTTCAGTTTAAATCGACCAATGATTTATTCTGATTTGATTTCTGATATATTGTTTCCCTGATTCATTTAAATCGACCCTAATATTTTTTTGATTTGTCTCCAGTTAAAGATAATTTAGGACATCTGGTGATTCAGTTTAAATTTACAAATGATTTATTCTGATTCGTTTTCTGGTAGACTCTTTCTCTGGTTCATTTAAATCAACCCAAATATTTTTATGATTTATATCCAATTAAAGATAATTAAAGACATCTACTGCTTGAGTTTAAATCGACCAATGGTTTATCCTGATTCATTTCCGGCAGACTCTTTCTCTGGATCAGTTAAATTAACCCTATGATTTTTCTGATTCATATCCAGTTAATGAAAATTCAATACATTTTCAGGTTCAGTTTAAATCAACCAATGATTTATCCTGATTCATTTTTCAGTAGACTCTTTCTCTGTTTCAGTAAAATCAACCCTAACATTTTTTTATTCGTCTCCAGTTAAAGATAATTCAAGACCTTTGCAGGTTCAGTTTAAATCGACCAATGATTTATCCTGATTCATTTTTTGGTAGACTCTTTCTCTGGTTCAGTTAAATCAACCCTAAGATTTTATTTTGATTCGTCTCCAGTTAAAGATAATTCAAGACCTCTGCTGGTTCAGTTTTAATCGACCAATGATTTATTCTGATTTGTTTTCTTGCATACTCTTCCTCTGGTTCAGTTAAATCGACCCTAAGAATTTCCTGATTCGTCCCTAGTTAAAGATAATTCCAGACCTCTGCTGGTTCAGTTTAAATCGACCAAAGATTTATTCTGATATACTCTTTCCCTGGTTCATTTAAATCTACCCTAATATTTTTCTGATTCGTCTCGAGTTAAAGATAATTAAAGACATCTGATGATTCAGTTTAAATTGACCAATTATTTATTCTGATTCGTTTTTTGGTAGACTCTTTCTCTAGTTCATTTAAATCGACCCTAATATTTTTATGATTCGTCTCCAATTAAAGATAATTAAAGACATCGACTGGTTCAGTTTAAATCGACCAATGATTTATTCGGATTCAATTTCCGATATACTATTTCCCTGGTTCAGTTAAATCGACCCTAATATTTTTCTAACTCGTCTATAGTTAAAGATAATTTAAGAAATCTGATGATTCAGTTTAAATTAACCAAAGATATATTTTGATTTGTTTTCCTACAGACTGTTTCTCTAGTTCAGTTAAATCGACCCTAAGATTTTTCTGATTCGTCTCTAGTTAAAGATAATTAAAGATATCTGTTTGTTCAGTTTAAATCTACCAATTATTTATCCTAATTCATTTCCGGTATACTCTTTCTCTGTTTCAGTTAAATCGACCCTAAGATTTTTCTGACCGTATCGAGTTAAAGACAATTCAAGTCCTTTGCAGGTTCAGTTTAAATTGACCAATGAATTATCCTGATTCATTTTATTGGTAGACTCTTTCTCTAGTTCAGTTAAATCAACCCTAAGATTTTCCTCATTCGTCACCAGTTAATAATATATCAAGACCTCTACTGGTTCAGTTTAAATCGACCAATGATTTATTCTGATTTGATTTCTGATATATTGTTTCCCTGGTTCATTTAAATCGACCCTAATATTTTTTTGATTTGTCTCCAGTTAAAGATAATTTAAGACATCTGGTGATTCAGTTTAAATTTACCAATGATTTATTCTGATTTGTTTTTTGGTAGACTCTTTCTCTGGTTCATTTAAATCAAACCAAATATTTTTCTAATTCATATCCAATTAAAGGTAATTAAAGACATCTACTGGTTCAGTTTAAATCGACCAATGATTTATCCTGATTCCTTTCCGGCATACTCTTTCTCTGGATCAGTTAAAATGACCCTAAGATTTTTCTGATTCGTATCCAGTTAAAGAAAATTCAAGACATTTTCAGGTTCATTTTAAATCAACCAATGATTTATCCAGATTCATTTTTCGGTAGACTCTTTCTTTGGTTCAGCTAAATCAACCCTAATTATTTATTCTATTTCGTTTTCTGGTAGACTCTTTCTCTGGTTTAGTTAAATTGACCATAATATTTTTCTGATTCATATCCAGTTAAAGATAATTCAAGACCTTTGCAGGTTCAGTTTAAATCGACCAATAATTTATCTTGATTCATTTTTCGGTAGACTCTTTCTCTGGTTCAGTTAAATCAACCCTAAGATTTTATTTTGATTCGTGTCCAGTTAAAGATAATGCAAGACCTCTGCTGGTTTAGTTTAAATCGATCAATGATTTATTCTGATTTGTTTTTTGGCATACTCCTCCTCTGGTTTAGTTAAATCGACCCTAAGAATTTCCTAATTCGTCCCTAGTTAAAGATAATTCAAGACCTCTGCTGGTTCAGTTTAAATCAACCAATGATTTATTCTGATTCGATTTCTGATATACTCTTTCCTTGGTGCATTTAAATCAACCCTAAGATTTTTCTGATTCGTCTCGAGTTAAAGATAACTTAAGACATCTGATGATTCAGTTTAAATTGAACAATGATTTATTCTGATTCGTTTTCCGGTAGACTCTTCCTCTGGTTAATTTAAATCGACCTTAAGATTCTTGTGATTCATCTCTAGTTAAAGATAATTCAAGACCTATGTTGTTTCAGTTTAAATCGACCGACGATATATTTAGATTAGTTTTCCTGCAGATTGTTTCTCTAGTTCAGTTAAATCGACCCTAAGATTTTTCTGATTTGTCTCCAGTTAAAGTTAATTAAAGATATTTGTTGGTTCAGTTTAAATCAACCAATTATTTATCCTAATTCGTTATTGGTATACTCTTTCTCTGGTTCAGTTAAATTGACTATTTGATTTTTCTAATTCGTATCCAGTTAAGGCAAATTCAAGTCCTTTGCAGGTTCAATTTAAATCGACCAATGAATTAACCTGATTGATTTTTTGGTAGACTCTTTCTCTGGTTCAGCTAAATCAACAATAAGATTTTTTTTTATTTGTCTCCAGTTAAAGATAATTCAAGACCTTTGCTGGATTAGCTTAAATTGACCAATGATTTATTCTGATTGATTTTCTGGTAGACTCTTTCTCTGGTTCAGTTAAATCGACCCTAAGAATTTCCTTATTCGTCCCTAGTTAAAGATAATTCAAGACCTATGCTGGTTCAGTTTAAATCGCCCAATGATTTATTCTGATTCGATTTTTGATATACTCTTTCCCTAGTTCACTTAAATCGACCCTAAGATTTTTCTAATTCGTCTCGAGTTAAAGATAATTTAAGACATATGATGATTCAGTTTAAATTGACCAATGATTTATTCTGATTTGTTTTTTGGTAGACTCTTTCTCTGGTTAATTTAAATCGACCCTAATATTTTTCTGATTCGTCTCCAATTAAAGATAATTAAAGACATCGACTAGTTCAGTTTAAATCGACCAATGATTTATTCTGATTCAATTTCCGATATACTATTTCCCTGGTTCAGTTAATTCGACCCAAATATTTTTTTGATTCGTCTCTAGTTAAAGATTATTTAAGACATCTGATGATTCAATTTAAATTGACAAAAGATATATTTTGATTTGTTTTCATGCAGACTGTTTCTCTAGTTCAGTTAAATCTACCCTAAGATTTTTCAGATTCGTCTCTAGTTAAAGATAATTAAAGATATCTGTTTGTTCAGTTTAAATCTACCAATTATTTATCCTAATTCATTTCCGGTATACTCTTTCTCTGTTTCAGTTAAATCGCCATAAGATTTGTCTGATTCGTATCCAGTTAAAGACAATTCAAGTCCTTTGCAGGTTAAGTTTAAATTGACCAATGAATTAACCTAATTCATTTTTCGGTAGACTCTTTCTCTGGCTCAGTTAAATCGACACTAATATTTTTCTGATTCGTCCCCAGTTAAAGATAATTTAAGACATCTTATGGTTCAAATAAAATTGACCAATGATTTTTTCTGATAGGTTTTTTGGTAGACTCTTTCTTTGGTTCGGTTAAATCAACCCTAAGATTTTTCTGATTCATCCCCAGTTAAAGACAATTCAAGACCTTTGCAGGTTCAGTTTAAATTGGCCAATGATTTATCCTGATTCATTTTATTGGTAGACTCTTTCTCTGGTTTAGTTAAATCAACCCTAAGATTTTCCTGATTCGTCACCAGTTAATGATATATCAAGACCTCTACTGGTTCAGTTTAAATCGACCAATGATTTATTCTGATTTGATTTCTGATATATTGTTTCCCTGGTTCATTTAAATCGACCCTAATATTTTTTTGATTCGTCTCCAGTTAAAGATGATTTAAGACATCTGGTGATTCAGTTTAAATTTACCAATGATTTATTCTGATTTGTTTTTTGGTAGACTCTTTCTCTGGTTCATTTAAATCGACAAAAGATATTTTTCTAATTCATATCCAATTAAAGATAATTAAAGACATCTACTGGTTCAGTTTATCCTGATTCGTTTCCGGCATACTCTTTCTCTGGATCAGTTAAATTGACCCTAAGATTTTTCTGATTCGTATCCAGTTAAAGAAAATTCAAGACATTTTCAGGTTCAGTTTAAATCAACCAATGATTTATCCTGATTCATTTTTCGGTAGACTCTTTCTTTGGTTCACCTAAATCAACCCTAATGATTTATTCTAATTCGTTTTCTGGTAGACTCTTTCTCTGGTTTAGTTAAATTGACCATAATATTTTTCTGATTCATATCCAGTTAAAGATAATTCAAGACCTTTGTAGGTTCAGTTTAAATCAACCAATGATTTATCCTGATTCATTTTTCGGTAGACTCTTTCTCTGGTTCAGTTAAATCAACCCTAAGATTTTATTTTGATTCGTGTCCAGTTAAAGATAATTCATGACCTCTGCTTGTTCAGTTTAAATCGACCAATGATTTATTCTGATTCGATTTCTGATATACTCTTTCCTTGGTTCATTTAAATCAACCCTAAGATTTTTCTGATTCGTCTCGAGTTAAAGATAATTTAAGACATCTGATGATTCAGTTTAAATTGAACAATGATTTATTCTGATTCGTTTTCCGGTAGACTCTTCCTCTGGTTAATTTAAATCGACCTTAAGATTCTTGTGATTCATCTCTAGTTAAAGATAATTCAAGACCTATGTTGTTTTAGTTTAAATCGACCGACGATATATTTAGATTTGTTTTCCTGCAGACTGTTTGTCTAGTTGAGGTAAATCGACCCTAAGATTTTTCTGATTAATCTCCAGTTAAAGTTAATTAAGATATCTGCTGGTTCAGTTTATATCAACCAATTATTTATCCTAATTCGTTTTCGGTATACTCTTTCTTTGGTTCAGTTCAATTGACCCTAAGATTTTTCTATTTTGTATCCAGTTAAAGACAATTGAAGTCCTTTGCAGGTTCAGTTTAAATCGACCAATGAATTAACCTGATTCATTTTTTGGTAGACTCTTTCTATGGTTGAGTTAAATCAACCCTAATTTTTTTTATTGTTCTCCAGTTAAAGATAATTCAAGACGTCTTCTAGATTAGTTTAAATTGACCAATGATTTATTCTGATTTATTTTCTGGTAGACTCTTTCTCTGGTTCAGTTAAATCGACCCTAAGATTTCCTTATTCGTCCCTAGTTAAAGATAATTCAAGACCTCTGCTGGTTTAGTTTAAATCGACCAATGATTTATTCTGATTCGATTTCTGATATACTTTTTCCCTAGTTCATTTAAATCTACCTTAAGATTTTTCTGATTCGTCTCCCGTTAAAGATGATTTAAGAAATCTGATAATTCAGTTTAAATTGACCAATGATTTATTCTGACTAGTTTTTTGGTAGACTCTTTCTCTAGCTCATTTAAATCGACCCTAATATTTTTCTGATTCGTATCCAATTAAAGATAATTAAAGATATCTGCTGGATCAGTTTAAATTGACCAATGATTTATTCTGATTCAATTTCTGATATACTCTTTCCCTGGTTCAGTTATATCGACCCAAATATTTTTCTGTTTCGTCTCTAGTTAAAGATAATTTAAGACATCTGATGATTCAGTTTATAGTGACCAATGATTTTGTTCTGATTCGTTTTTTGGTAGACTCTTTCTCTGGTTCAATTAAATCAACCCTAAGATCTTTCTGATTCGTCTCCAGTTAAAGATAATTCAAGACCTCTGCTGGTTTAGTTTAAATCGACCAATGATTTATTTTGATTTGTTTTCTGGTAGACTCTTCCTCTGGTTAATTTAAATCGACCTTAAGATTCTTGTGATTCATCTCTAGTTAAAGATAATTAAAGACATATGTTGTTTCAGTTTAAAATGACCGACGATATATTTAGATTTGGTTTCCTGCAGACTTTTTCTCTAGTTCAGTTAAATCAACCCTAAGATTTTTCTGATTCGTCTCCAGTTAATGTTAATTAAAGATATCTGCTGGTTCAGTTTAAAAAAATTAATTATTTATCCTAATTCATTTCCGGTATACTCTTTCACTGGCTCAGTTAAATTGACCCTAATATTTTTCTTATTCGTATCCAGTTAAAGACAATTCAAGTCCTTTGCAGGTTCAGTTTAAATCGACCAATGAATTAACCTGATTGATTTTTTGGTAGACTCTTTCTCCGGTTCAGTTAAATCAACCCTAAGATTTTTTTTATTTGTCTCTAGTTAAAGATAATTCAAGACCTATGTTGTTTCAGTTTAAATCGACCGACGATATATTTAGATTAGTTTTCCTGCAGATTGTTTCTCGAATTTAGTTAAATCGACCCTAAGATTTTTCTGATTCGTCTCCAGTTAAAGTTAATTAAAGATATTTGTTGGTTCAGTTTAAATCAACCAATTATTTATCCTTATTCGTTATTGGTATACTCTTTCTCTGGTTCAGTTAAATTGACTATAAGATTTTTCTAATTCGTATCCAGTTAAGGACAATTCAAGTCCTTTGCAGGTTCAGTTTAAATCGACCAATGAATTAACCTGATTCATTTTTCGATAGACTCTTTCTCTGGTTCAGCTAAATCAACAATAAGATTTTTTTTTATTTGTCTCCATGTAAAGATTATTCAAGACCTTTGCTGGATTAGCTTAAGTTGACCAATGATTTATTCTGATTGATTTTCTGGTAGACTCTTTCTCTGGATCAGTTAAATCGACCCTAAGAATTTCCTTATTCGTCCCTAGTTAAAGACAATTCAAGACCTATGCTGGTTCAGTTTAAATCGCCCAATGATTTATTCTGATTCGATTTCTGATATACTCTTTCCCTGGTTCATTTAAATCGACCCTAAGATTTTTCTAATTCGTCTCGAGTTAAAGATAATTTAAGACATATGATGATTCAGTTTAAATTGACCAATGATTTATTCTGATTTGTTTTTTGGTAGACTCTTTCTCTGGTTAATTTAAATCGACCCTAATATTTTTCTGATTCGTCTCCAATTAAAGATAATTAAAGACATCGACTGGTTCAGTTTAAATCGACCAATGATTTATTCTGATTCAATTTCAGATATACTACTTCCCTGGTTCAGTTAATTCGACCCTAATATTTATTTGATTCGTCTCTAGTTAAAGATAATTTAAGACATCTGATGATTCAGATTAAATTGACCAAAGATATATTTTGATTTGTTTTCCTGCAGACTGTTTCTCTAGTTCAGTTAAATCGACCCTAAGATTTTTCTGATTAGTCTCTAGTTAAAGATAATTAAAGATATCTGTTTGTTCAGTTTAAATCTACCAATTATTTATCCTAATTCATTTCCAGTATACTCTTTCTCTGTTTCAGTTAAATCAACCCTAAGATTTTTCTGATTCGTATCCAGTTAAAGACAATTCAAGTCCTTTGCAGGTTCAGTTTAAATTGACCAATGAATTAACCTAATTCATTTTTCGGTAGACTCTTTCTCTGGCTCAGTTAAATCGACACTAATATTTTTCTGATTCGTCCCCAGTTAAAGATAATTTAAGACATCTTATGGTTCAAATAAAATTGACCAATGATTTATTCTGATAGGTTTTTTGGTAGACTCTTTCTTTGGTTCGGTTAAATCAACCCTAAGATTTTTCGGATTCGTCCCCAGTTAAAGACAATTCAAGACCTTTGCAGGTTCAGTTTAAATTGGCCAATGATTTATCCTGATTCATTTTATTGGTAGACTCTTTCTCTGGTTCAGTTAAATCAACCCTAAGATTTTCCTGATTCGTCACCAGTTAATGATATATCAATACCTCTACTGGTTCAGTTTAAATCGACCAATGATTTATTCTAATTTGATTTATGATATATTGTTTCCCTGGTTCATTTAAATCGACCCTAATATTTTTTTGATTCGTCTCCAGTTAAAGATAATTTAAGACATCTGGTGATTCAGTTTAAATTTACCAATGATTTATTCTGATTTGTTTTTTGGTAGACTCTTTCTCTGGTTCATTTAAATCGACCAAAGATATTTTTCTAATTCATATCCAATTAAAGATAATTAAAGACATCTATTGGTTCAGTTTAAATCGACCAATGATTTATCCTGATTCGTTTCCGGCATACTCTTTCTCTGGATCAGTTAAATTGACCCTAAGATTTTTCTGATTCGTATCCAGTTAAAGAAAATTCAAGACATTTTCAGGTTCAGTTTAAATCAACCAATGATTTATCCTGATTCATTTTTCGATAGACTCTTTCTTTGGTTCAGCTAAATCAACCCTAATGATTTATTCTAATTCGTTTTCTGGTAGACTCTTTCTCTGGTTTAGTTAAATTGACCATAAAATTTTTCTGATTCATATCCAGTTAAAGATAATTCAAGACCTTTGCAGGTTCAGTTTAAATCGACCAATGATTTATCCTGATTCATTTTTCGGTAGACTCTTTCTCTGGTTCAGTTAAATCAACCCTAAGATTTTATTTTGATTCGTGTCCAGCTAAAGATAATTCAAGACCTCTGTTGGTTCAGTTTAAATCGACCAATGATTTATTCTGATTCGATTTCTGACATACTCTTTCCTTGGTTCATTTAAATCAACCCTAATATTTTTCTGATTCGTCTCGAGTTAAAGATAATTTAAGACATCTGATGATTCAGTTTAAATTGAACAATGATTTATTCTGATTCGTTTTCCGGTAGACTCTTCCTCTGGTTAATTTAAATCGACCTTAAGATTCTTGTGATTCATCTCTAGTTAAAGATAATTCAAGACCTATGTTGTTTCAGTTTAAATCGACCGACGATATATTTAGATTTGTTTTCCTGCAGACTGTTTGTCTAGTTGAGGTAAATCGACCCTAAGATTTTTCTGATTCGTCTTCAGTTAAAGTTAATTAAGATATCTGCTGGTTCAGTTTATATCAACCAATTATTTATCCTAATTCATTTTCGGTATACTCTTTCTTTGGTTCAGTTCAATTGACCCTAAGGTTTTTCAATTTTGTATCCAGTTAAAGACAATTCAAGTCCTTTGCAGGTTCAATTTAAATCGACCAATGAATTAACCTGATTCATTTTTCGGTTGACTCTTTCTATGGTTGAGTTAAATCAACCCTAATATTTTTTTATTTGTCTCCAGTTAAAGATAATTCAAGACGTCTTCTAGATTAGTTAAAATTGACCAATGATTTATTCTGATTTATTTTCTGGTAGACTCTTTCTCTAGTTCAGTTAAATCGACCCTAAGATTTCCTTATTCATCCCTAGTTAAAGAAAATCAAGACCTCTGCTGGTTTAGTTTAAATCGACCAATGATTTATTCTGATTCGATTTCTGATATACTTTTTCCCTAGTTCATTTAAATCTACCTTAAGATTTTTCTGATTCGTCTCCCGTTAAAGATGATTTAAGAAATCTGATAATTCAGTTTAAATTGACCAATGATTTATTCTGATTAGTTTTTTGGTAGACTCTTTCTCTAGCTCATTTAAATCGACCGTAATAATTTTCTGATTCGTCTCCAATTAAAGATAATTAAAGACATCTGCTGGATCAATTTAAATCGACCAATGATTTATTCTGATTCAATTTCTGATATACTCTTTCCCTGGTTCAGTTATATAGACCCTAATATTTTTCTGTTTCGTCTCTAGTTAAAGATAATTTAAGACATCTGATGATTCAGTTTATAGTGACCAATGATTTTGTTCTGATTCGTTTTTTGGTAGACTCTTTCTCTGGTTCAATTAAATCAACCCTAAGATCTTTCTGATTCGTCTCCAGTTAAAGATAATTCAAGACCTCTGCTGGTTTAGTTTAAATCGACCAATGATTTATTTTGATTTGTTTTCTGGTAGACTCTTCCTCTGGTTAATTTAAATCGACCTTAAGATTATTGTGATTCATCTCTAGTTAAAGATAATTAAAGACATATGTTGTTTCAGTTTAAATTGACCGACGATATATTTAGATTTGGTTTCCTGCAGACTTTTTCTCAAGTTCAGTTAAATCAACCCTAAGATTTTTCTTATTCGTCTCCAGTTAATGTTAATTAAAGATATCTGCTGGTTCAGTTTAAATCAACTAATTATTTATCGTAATTCGTTTCCGGTATACTCTTTCACTGGCTCAGTTAAATCGACCCTAATATTTTTCTTATTCGTATCCAGTTAAAGACAATTCAAGTCCTTTGCAGGTTAAGTTTAAATCGACCAATGAATTAACCTGATTGATTTTTTGGTAGACTCTTTCTCTGGTTCAGTTAAATCAACCCTAAGATTTTTTTTATTTGTCTCTAGTTAAAGATAATTTAAGACCTATGTTGGATTAGTTTAAATCAACCAATGATTTATTCTGATTCGATTTCTGATATACTCTATCCCTGGTTCATTTAAATCGACCCTAAGATTTTTCTGATTCGTCTATAGTTAAAGATAATTTAAGACATCTGATGATTCAGTTTAAATTGACCAATTATTTATTCTGATTCGTTTTTTGGTAGACTCTTTCTCTGGTTCATTTAAATCGACACTAATATTTTTCTGATTCGTCTCCAATTAAAGATGATTAAAGACAACTGCTTGTTCAGTTTAAATCGACCAATGATTTATCCTGATTCGTTTCTGGTATACTCTTTCTAAGGATCCGTTAAATTGACCCTAAGATTTTTCAGATTCGTATCCAGTTAAAGAAAATTCAAGACATTTTCAAGTTCAGTTTAAATAAACCAATGATTTATCCTGATTCATTTTTTGGTAGACTCTTTCTCTGGTTTAGTTAAATCAACCCTAAGATTTTTTTTAATCGTCTCCAGTTAATGATAATTCAAGACCTCTGTTGGATTAATTTAAATTGACCAATGATTTATTCTGATTCGTTTTCTGGTAGACTCTTTCTCTGGTTTAGTTAAATTGACCCTAATATTTTTCTGATTCGTATCTAGTTAAATATAATTCAAGACCTTTGCAGGTTTAGTTTAAATCGACCAATGATTTATCCTGATTCATTTTTAGGTAGACTCTTTCTCTGGTTCAGTTAAATCAACCCTAAGATTTTATTTTTATTCGTCTCCAGTTAAAGATAATTCAAGACCTCTACTGGTTCAGTTTAAATCGACCAATGATTTATTCTGATTTGTTTTCTGGCAGACTCTTTCTCTGGTTCAGTTAAATCGACCCCAAGAATTTCCTGATTCCTCCTTAGTTAAATATAATTTAAGACCTCTACTGGTTCAGTTTAAATAGACCAATGATTTATTCTGATTCGATTTCTGATTTACTCTTTCCCTGGTTCATTTAAATCGACCCTAATATTTTTTTGATTCGTCTCCAATTAAAGATAATTAAAGACATCTGTTGGTTCAGTTTAAATCGACCAATGATTTATTCTGATTCAATTTCCGATATACTCTTTCCCTGGTTCAGTTAAATCGACCCTAATATTTTTCTGATTCATCTCTAGTCAAAGATATTTTAAGACATCTGATGATTCAGTTTAAAGTGACCAATGATTTATTCTGATTTATTTTTTGGTAGACTCTTTCTCTGCTTCAGTTAAATCGACCCTAAGATCATTCTGATTCATCTCCAGTTAAAGATAATTCAAGACCTCTGCTGGTTTAGTTTAAATTGACCAATGATTTATTATGATTCGTTTTCTGGTAGACTCTTTCTCTGGGTTAGTTAAATTGACCCTAATATTTTTCTGATTCGTATCCAGTTAAAGGTAATTCAAGACCTTTGCGGGATCAGTTTAAATCGACCAATGATTTATGCTGATTCATTTTTCGGTAGACTCTTTCTCTAGTTCAGTTAAATCAACCCTAAGATTTTTATTTGATTCTTCTCCAGTTAAAGATAATTAAAGATCTCTGCTGGTTCAGTTTAAATCGACCAATGATTTATTCTGATTTGTTTTTTGGCAGACTCTTTTTATGGTTCAGTTAAATCGACCCTAAAATTTTCCTGATTTGTCCCCAGTTAAATATAATTCAAGACCTCTGCTGGTTCAGTTTAAATCGACCAATGTTTTATTCTGATTCAATTTCCTATATACTCTTTCTCTGGCTCAGTTAAATCGACATTAATATTTTTCTGATTCGTCTCCAGTTAAAGAAATTTCAAGACATCTGATGGTTCATTTAAAATTTACGAATGATTTATTCTGATTTGTTTTTAGGTAGACTCTTTTTTTGGTTCTGTTAAATCAACCCTAAGATTTTTTTGATTTGTCTCCAGTTAAATACAATTCAAGACCTTTTCAGGTTCAATTTAAGTTGACCAATGATTTATCCTGATTCATTTTTCGGTAGGCTCTTTCTCTGGTTCAGTTAAATCAACCCTATGATTTTTTTGATTCGTCTCCAGTTAAAGATAATTTAACACCTCTGCTGGTTCAGTTGTGATTTGACCAATGATTTATTCTGATTCGTTATCCAGTAGAGTCTTTCTCTAGTTTAGTTAAATCGACCCTAATATTTTTTTAATTCGTCTCCAATTAAAGATAATTCAAGACCTCTATTGGTTCAGTTTAAATCGACCAATGATTTATTCTGATTCGATTTCTAATGTACTCTTTCCTTGGTTCAGTTAAATCGACCCTAATATTTTTCTGATTCGTCTCTAGTTAAAGATATTTAAAGACGTCTGATGATTCAGTTTAAATTGACCAATGATTTATTCTGATTCTTTTTTTGCTAGACTCTTTCTCTGGTTCAGTTAAATCAACCCTAAGATTTTTCTGATTCGTCTGCAGTTAAAGATAATTAAGTACATCTGCTAGTTCAGTTTAAATCTAACAATGATTTATCCTAATTCATTTCCGGTATACTCTTTCTCTGGTTCAGTTAAATTGTCCCTAAGATTTTTCTGATTTGTATCCACTTAAAGATAATTCAAGACCTTTTCAGGTTCAATTTAAATCGACCAATGATTTATCCTGATTCATTTTTCGGTAGACTCTTTCTCTGGTTCAATTAAATTAACCCTAATATTTTTCTTATTCGTCTCCAATTAAAGATAATTGAAGACCTCTGTTGGATTAGTTTAAATTGACCAATGATTTATTTTGATTCGTTTTTTGGTAAACTCTTTCTCTGGTTCAGTTAAATCGAACCTAAGATTTTTCTGATTCATCTACAGTTAAAGATAATTCAAGACCTCTGCTGGTTTAGTTTAAATTGACCAATGTTTATCCTGATTCATTTTCTGGTATACTCTTTTTCTGGTTCATTTAAATCGGCCCTAAGATTTTTCTGATTCATCTCTAGTTAAACATAATTCAAGACCTCTATTGTTTCAGTTTAAATCAACCATTGATATATTCTGATTTATTTTCCGGCAAAGTCTTATTCTGGATCAGTTAAATCGACCCTAATATTTTTCTCATTCGTCTGCAGTTAAAGATAATTAAAGACATCTGTTGGTTCAGTTTAAATCAACCAATGATTTATCCTAATTCGTTTCCGGTATACTCTTTCTCTTGTTCAGTTAAATTGACCCTTATATTTTTCTGATTCGTATGCAAATAAAGATAATTCATGACCTTTGTAGGTTCATTTTAAATCGACCAATGATTTATCCTGATTCATTTTCCGATAGACTCTTTCTTTGGCTCAGTTAAATCGACCTTATGATTTTCCTGATTCGTTCCCAGCTAAAGATAATTCAAGACCTCTGATGGTTTAGTTTAAATCGATAAATGATTTATTCTGATTCAATTTCATATATACTCTTTCTCTGGCTCAGTTAAATCGACACTAATATATTTCTTATTCGTCTCCAGTTAAAGAAAATTCAAGACATCTGATGGTTCATTTAAAATTGACCAATCATTTATTTTGATTTGTTTTTTGGTAGACTCTTTTTTTGGTTCTATTAAATCAACCCTAATATTTTTCTGATTCGTCTCCAGTTAAAGACAAGTCAAGACCTTTGCAGGTTCAGTTTAAATTGACCAATGATTTATCCTGATTCATTTTTCGGTAGACTCTTTCTCTGGTTCAGTTAAATCAACCCTATGATTTTTTTGATTCGTCTCCAGTTAAAGATAATTTAGCACCTCTACTGGTTCATTTTAAATTGACCAATGATTTATTCTGATTCGTTTTCCAGTAGACTCTTTCTCTAGTTTAGTTAAATTGACCCTAATATTTTTTTGATTCGTCTCCAATTAAAGATAATTCAAGACCTCTATTGATTCAGTTTAAATAGACCAATGATTTATTCTGATTCGATTTCTGATATACTCTTTCCCTGGTTCAGTTAAATCGACACTAATATTTTTCTGATTCGTCTCAAGTTAAAGATAATTAAAGACATCTGATGATTCAGTTTAAATTGACCAATTATTTATTCTGATTCGTTTTTTGGTAGACTATTTCTATGGTTCAGTTAAATCGACCCTAAGATTTTTCTGATTCGTCTGCAGTTAAAGATAATTAAAGACTTCTGCTTGTCCAGTTTAAATCGAACAATGATTTATCCTAATTCATTTCCGGTATATTCTTTCTCTGGTTCAATTAAATTAACCCTAAGATTTTTCTGATTCGTATCCAGTTAAAGACAATTCAAGACCTTTTCAGGTTCAATTTAAATCGACCAATGATTTATCCTGATTCATTTTTTGGTAGACTCTTTCTCTGGTTCAATTAAATTAACCCTAAGATTTTTTTTATTCGTCTCCAGTTAAAGATAATTCAAGACCTCTGCTGGATTAGTTTAAATCAATCAATGATTTATTCTGATTCGTTTTCAGGTAAACTCTTTCTCTGGTTCAGTTAAATCGAACCTAAGATTTTTCTGATTCGTCTACAGTTAAAGATAATTCAAGACCTCTGCTGGTTTAGTTTAAATCGACCAATTATTTATCCTGATTCATTTTCTGGTAGACTCTTTTTCTAGTTCATTTAAATCGGCCCTAAGATTTTTCTGATTCATCTCTAGTTAAACATAATTCAAGACCTCTATTGTTTCAGTTTAAATCGACCAATGATATATTCTGATTTATTTTCCGGCAAAGTCTTATTCGGGATCAGTTAAATCGACCCTAAGATTTTTCTCATTCGTCTCTAGTTAAAGATAATTAAAGACATATGTTGGTTCGGTTTAAATCGACCAATGATTTATCCTAATTAGTTTCCGGTATACTCTTTCTCTTGTTCAGTTAAATTGACCCTTATATTTTTCTGATTCGTACGCAAATAAAGATAATTCAAGACCTTTGTAGGTTCAGTTTAAATCGACCAATGATTTATCCGGATTCATATTCCGATAGACTCTTTCTTTGGCTCAGTTAAATCGAACCTATGATTTTCCTGATTCGTCCCCAGTTAAAGATAATTCAAGACCTATGATGGTTCAGTTTAAATCGACAAATGATTTATTCTAATTCGATTTCATATATACTATTTCTCTGGCTTAGTAAAATCGACACTAATATTTTTCATATTCGTCTCCAGTTAAACACAATTCAAGACATCTGATGGTTCAGTTAAAATTGACCAATCATTTATTCTGATTTGATTTTTGGTAGACTTTTTCTCTGGTTCTATTAAATCAACCCTAATATTTTTCTGATTCGTCTCCAGTTAAAGACAATTCAAGACCTTTGCAGGTTCAGTTTAAATTGACCAATGATTTATCCTGATTCATTTTTCGGTAGACTCTTTCTCTGGTTCAGTTAAATCAACCCTGTGATTTTTTTGATTCGTCTCCAGTTAAAGATAATTTAGCACATCTACTGGTTCATTTTAAATTGACCAATGATTTATTCTGATTCGTTTTCCAGTAGACTCTTTCTCTAGTTTAGTTAAATCGACCCTAATATTTTTCTGATTCGTCTCCAATTAAAGATAATTCAAGACCTCTATTGGTTCAGTTTAAATCGACCAATGATTTATTCTGATTCGATTTCCAATATACTCTTTCCCTGGTTAAGTTAAATCGACCATAATATTTTTCTTATTCGTCTCCAGTTAAAGATAATTAAAGACATCTGATGATTCAGTTTAAATTGACCAATGATTTATTTTGATTCGTTTTTTGGTAGACTCTTTCTCTGGTTCAGTTAAATCGACCCTAAGATTTTTCTGATTCATCTGCAGTTAAAGATAATTAAAGACATCTGCTGGTTCAGTTTAAATCGAACAATAATTTATCCTAATTCATTTCCGGTATACTCTTTCTTTGGTTCTGTTAAATTGCCCTAAGATTTTTCTGATTCGTATCAAGTTAAAGACAATTCAAGACCTTTTCAGGTTCAATTTAAATCGACCAATGATTTATCCTGATTCATTTTTTGGTAGACTCTTTCTCTGGTTCAATTAAATTAACCCTAAGATTTTTTTTATTCGTCTCCAGTTAAAGATAATTCAAGACCTCTGCTGGATTAGTTTAAATCAATCAATGATTTATTCTGATTCGTTTTCAGGTAAACTCTTTCTCTGGTTCAGTTAAATCGAACCTAAGATTTTTCTGATTCGTCTACAGTTAAAGATAATTCAAGACCTCTGCTGGTTTAGTTTAAATCGACCAATTATTTATCCTGATTCATTTTCTGGTAGACTCTTTTTTTGGTTCATTTAAATCTGCCCTAAGATTTTTCTGATTCATCTCTAGTTAAACATAATTCAAGACCTCTATTGTTTCAGTTTAAATCGACCAATGATATATTATGATTTATTTTCCGGCAAAGTCTTATTCTGGATCAGTTAAATCGACCCTAAGATTTTTCTCATTCGTCTCTAGTTAAAGATAATTAAAGACATATGTTGGTTCGGTTTAAATCGACCAATGATTTATCCTAATTAGTTTCCGGTATACTCTTTCTCTTGTTCAGTTAAATTGACCCTTATATTTTTCTGATTCGTACGCAAATAAAGATAATTCAAGACCTTTGTAGGTTCAGTTTAAATCGACCAATGATTTATCCGGATTCATATTCCGATAAACTCTTTCTTTGGCTCAGTTAAATCGAACCTATGATTTTCCTGATTCGTCCCCAGTTAAAGATAATTCAAGACCTATGATGGTTCAGTTTAAATCGACAAATGATTTATTCTAATTCGATTTCATATATACTCTTTCTCTGGCTCAGTTAAATCGACACTAATATTTTTCTTGTTTGTCTCCAGTTAAACACAATTCAAGACATTTGATGGTTCAGTTAAAATTGACCAATCATTTATTCTGATTTGATTTTTGGTTGACTTTTTCTCTGGTTCTATTAAATCAACCCTAATATTTTTCTGATTCGTCTCCAGTTAAAGACAATTCAAGACCTTTGCAGGTTCAGTTTCAATTGACCAATGATTTATCCTGATTCATTTTTCGGTAGACTCTTTCTCTGGTTCAGTTAAATCAACCCTATGATTTTTTTGATTCGTCTCCAGTTAAAGATAATTTAGCACATCTACTGGTTCATTTTAAATTGACCAATGATTTATTCTGATTCGTTTTCCAGTAGACTCTTTCTCTAGTTTAGTTAAATCGACCCTAATATTTTTCTGATTCGTCTCCAATTAAAGATAATTCAAGACCTCTATTGGTTCAGTTTAAATCGACCAATGATTTATTCTGATTCGATTTCCAATATAATCTTTCCCTGGTTCAGTTAAATCGACCCTAATATTTTTCTTATTCGTCTCCAGTTAAAGATAATTAAAGACATCTGATGATTCATTTTAAATTTACCAATGATTTATTTTGATTCGTTTTTTGGTAGACTCTTTCTCTGGTTCAGTTAAATCGACCCTATGATTTTTCTGATTCATCTGCAGTTAGAGATAATTAAAGACATCTGCTGGTTCAGTTTAAATCGAACAATGATTTATCCTAATTCATTTCCGGTATACTCTTTCTCTGGTTCAATTAAATTGACTCTAAGATTTTTCTGATTCGTATCAAGTTAAAGCTAATTCAAGACCTTTTCAAGTTCAATTTAAATCGACCAATAATTTATCCTGATTCATTTTTCGGTAGACTCTTTCTATGGTTCAATTAAATTAACCCTAAGATTTTTTTTATTCGTCTCCAGTTAAAGATAATTCAAGACCTCTGTTGGATTAGTTTAAATCAACCAATGACTTATTCTGATTCGTTCTCTGGTAGACTCTTTCTCTGGTTCAGTTAAATCGAACCTAAGATTTTTCTAATTCATCTACAGTTAAAGATAATTCAAGACCTCTGTTGGTTTAGTTTAAATCGACCAATGATTTATCCTAATTCATTTTCTGGTAGACTCTTTTTCTGGTTCATTTAAATCGGCCCTATGATTTTTCTGATTCATCTCTAGTTAAACATAATTCAAGACCTCTATTGTTTCAGTTTAAATCGACCAATGATATATTCTGATTTATTTTCCGGCAAAGTCTTATTCTGGATCAGTTAAATCGAATCTAATATTTTTCTCATTCGTCTCCAGTTAAAGATAATTAAAGACATCTGTTTGTTCAGTTAAA
The DNA here is from genome assembly GCA_948472305.1 of Vicia faba. Lineage (NCBI taxonomy): Eukaryota > Viridiplantae > Streptophyta > Magnoliopsida > Fabales > Fabaceae > Vicia > Vicia faba. The sequence goes on along the minus strand of OX451739.1, from coordinate 1,219,602,298 downwards.
ATCGACCAATGGTTTATCCTAATTCGTTTCTTGTATACTCTTTCTCTTGTTCAGTTAAATTGACCCTTATATTTTTCTGATTCGTATCCAAAAAGATAATCCAAGACCTTTGTAGGTTCAGTTTAAATCGACCAATGATTTATCCTAATTCATTTTCCGATAGACCCTTTCTTTGGCTCAGTTAAATCGACCCTATGATTTTCCTGATTCGTCCCCAGTTAAAGATAATTCAAGACCTTTGCTGGTTCAGTTTAAATCGACAAATGATTTATTCTGATTCGATTTCATATATACTCTTTCTCTAGCTCAATTAAATCGACACTAATATTTTTCTTATTCATCTCCAGTTAAAGACAATTCAATACATCTGATGGTTCAGTTAAAATCGACCAATCATTTATTCTGATTTGTTTTTTGGTAGACTTTTCCTCTTGTTCTATTAAATCAACCCTAATATTTTTCTGATTCGCCTCCAGTTAAAGACAATTCAAGACCTTTGCAGGTTCAGTTTAAATTGACCAATGATTTATCCTGATTCATTTTTCGGTAGACTCTTTCTCTGGTTGAGTTAAGTCAACCCTATGATTTTTTTTATTCGTCTCCAGTTAAAGATGATTTAACACCTCTGCTGATTCAGTTTAAATTGACCAATGATTTATTCTGATTCGTTTTCCAGTAGACTCTTTCTCTAGCTTAGTTAAATCGACCCTAATATTTTTCTGATTCGTCTCCAATTAAAGATAATTCAAGACCTCTATTGATTCAGTTTAAATCGACCAATGATTTATTCTGATTCGATTTCTGATATACTCTTTCCCTGGTTCAGTTAAATCGACACTAATATTTTTCTGATTCGTCTCAAGTTAAAGATAATTAAAGACATCTGATGATTCAGTTTAAATTGACCAATTATTTATTCTGATTCGTTTTTTGGTAGACTCTTTCTATGGTTCAGTTAAATCGACCCTAAGATTTTTCTGATTCGTCTGCAGTTAAAGATAATTAAAGACTTCTGCTTGTCCAGTTTAAATCGAACAATGATTTATCCTAATTCATTTCCGGTATACTCTTTCTCTGGTTCAGTTAAATTCACCCTAAGATTTTTCTGATTCGTATCCAGTTAAAGACAATTCAAGACCTTTTCAGGTTCAGTTTAAATCGACCAATGATTTATCCTGATTCATTTTTCGGTAGACTCTTTCTCTGGTTCAATTAAATTAACCCTAAGATTTTTTTTATTCGTCTCCAGGTAAAGATATTTCAAGACCTCTGCTGGATTAGTTTAAATCAATCAATGATTTATTCTGATTCGTTTTCTGGTATACTCTTTCTCTGGTTCAGTTAAATCGAACCTAAGATTTTTCTGATTCATCTACAGTTAAAGATAATTCAAGACCTCTGCTGGTTTAGTTTAAATCGACCAATGATTTATCCTGATTCATTTTCTGGTAGACTCTTTTTCTGGTTCATTTAAATCGGCCCTAAGATTTTTCTGATTCATCTCTAGTTAAAGATAATTCAAGACCTCTATTGTTTTAGTTTAAATTGACCAATGATATATTCTGATTTATTTTCCGGCAAAGTCTTATTCTGGATCAGTTAAATCGACCCTAAGATTTTTCTCATTTGTCTCTAGTTAAAGATAATTAAAGACATCTGTTTGTTCAGTTTAAATCGACCAATGATTTATCCTAATTCGTTTCCGGTATACTCTTTCTCTTGTTCAGTTAAATTGACCCTTATATTTTTCTGATTCGTACGCAAATAAAGATAATTAAAGAACTTTGTAGGTTTAGCTTAAATCGACCAATGATTTATCCTGATTCATTTTCCGATAGACTCTTTTTCTGGTTCAATTAAATCAACTGTAAGATGTTTTTTATTCGTCTCCAGTTAAAGATAATTCAAGACCTCTGCTGGATTAGTTTAAATTGACCAATTATTTATTCTGATTTGTTTTTTGGTAGACTTTTTCTCTGGTTTTATTAAATCAACCCTAATATTTTTCTGATTCGTCTCCAGATAAATACAATTCATGACCTTTGCACGTTCAGTTTAAATTGACCAATGATTTATCCTGATTTATTTTTCGATAGACTCTTTCTCTGGTTCAGTTAAATCAACCCTATGATTTTTTTGATTCGTCTCCAGTTAAAGATAATTTAACACCTGTGCTGGTTTAGTTTAAATTGACCAATGATTTATTCTGATTCGTTTTCCACTAGACTCTTTATCTAGTTTAGTTAAATCGACCCTAATATTTTTCTGATTCGTCTCCAATTAAAGATAATTCAAGACCTCTATTGGTTCAGTTTAAAACGACCAATGATTTATTCTAATTAATTTTCTGATAGACTCTTTCTCTGGTTCAGTTAAATCGACCCTAAGATTTTCCTTATTAATCCCAGTTAAAGATAATTCAAGACCTCTGCTGGTTCAGTTTAAATTGACCAATTATTTATTCTGATTCGTTTTTTGGTAGACTCTTTCTCCGGTTCAGTTAAATCGACCATAATATTTTTTCTGATTCATCTCCAGTTAAAGATAATTTAAGACATCTTATGATTCAGTTTAAATTGACCAATGCTTTATTCTGATTCGTTTTTTGGTTGACTCTTTCTCCGGTTCAGTTAAATCGACCATAATATTTTTTTGATTCATCTCCAGTTAAAGATGATTCAAGACCTCTGTTGGTTCACTTTAAATCAACCAATGATATATTCTGATTTGTTTTCCGATAGACTCTTTCTCTGGTTCAGTTAAATCAACCCTACGATTTTTTTTATTCGTCTATAATTAAAGATAATTAAAGACATCTGTTGGTGAAGTTTAAATCGAACAAAGATTTATCCTAATTCATTTCTGGTATACTCTTTCTCTGATTCAGTTAAATTGACCCTAAGATTTTTCTGATTCGTATCCAATTAAAGACAATTCAAGGCCTTTGCAGGTTTAGTTTAAATTGACCAATGATTTATCTTGATTCATTTTTTCGTAGACTCTTTCTCTGGTTCAGTTAAATCAATCCTAAGATTTTATTTTGATTCGTCTACAGTTAAATAAAATTAAAGCCCTCTGTTGGTTCAATTTAAATCGACCAATGATTTATTCCGATAGACTCTTTCTCTGGTTCAATTAAATCGACCCTAATTTTTTTCTGATTCGTCTCCAATTGAATATAATTCAAGACCTCTACTAGTTCAGTTTAAATCGACCAGTAATTTATTCTAATTTGTTTTCCGATAGAATCTTTCTCTGGTTCAGTTAAATCGACCCTAAGATATTCCTGATTCGTGCCCAGTTAAAGATAATTCAAGACCTCTGCTGGTTCAGTTTAAATTGACCAATGATTTATTCTGATGCATTTTTTTTTATAGTTTTTCTCGGGTTCAGTTAAATATACCCTAAGATTTTTCTGATTCGTCTGCAGTAAAAGATGATTCAAGACCACCGTTGGTTTAGTTTGAATCCACTAATGATATATTCTGATTTGTTTTCCGGTAGACTCTTTCTCTTGTTCAGTTAAATTAACCCTAAGATTTTTTTTGATTCGTCTCCAGTTAAAGATAATTCATGACCTCTTCTAGTTCAGTTTAAATCGACCAATGATTTATTCTTATTCGTTTTCCGGTAGACTCTTTCTCTAGTTCAATTAATTCGACCCTAATATTTTTTTGATTCATCTCCAATTAAAGATAATTCAAGACCTCTACTTGTACAGTTTAAATCGACCAGTGATTTATTCTAATTCATTTTCCAATAGACTCTTTCTCTGGTTTAGTTAAATCGACCCTAAGATTTTCCTGATTCGTCCCCAGTTAAAGATAATTCAAGACCTCTGTTGTTTCCGGTTAAATTGACCAATTATTTATTCTGATTCGATTTCCGATATACTCTTTCCTTGGGTCAGTTAAATCGACCCTAATATTTTTCTGATTCGTCTCCAGTTAAAGATAATTTAAGACATCTTATGATTCAGTTTAAATTGACCAATGATTTATTCTGATTCGTTTTTTGGTAGACTCTTTATCTGGATCAGTTAAATCGACCCTAAGATTTTTTTGATTCGTCTCCATTTAAAGATATTTCAAGACCTTTGTTGTTTCAGTTTATATGGATCAATGATATATTCTGATTTAGTTTCTTATAGACTCTTTCTCTGGTATAATTAAACCAACCCTAAGATTTTTCTTATTCGTCTCCAATTAAGGATAATTAAAGACATCTGTTGGTTCAGTTTAAATCGAACAATGATTTATCCTGATTCGTTTCAGGTATACTCTTTCTCTGATTCAGTTAAACTTACCCTAATATTTTTCTAATTCGTATCAAGTTAAAGACAATTCAAGGCCATTGTAGGTTTAGTTTAAATTGACCAATAATTTATCCTGATTCATTTTTTCGTAGACTCTTTCTCTAGTTCAGTTAAATCAACCCTAAGACTTTATTTTGATTCTTCTACAGTTAAATAAAATTCAAGACCTCTGCTGGTTCATTTTAAATCGACCAATGATTTATTCTGATTCATTTTCCGGTAGACTATTTCTCTAGTTCCCTTAAATCGACCCTAATTTTTTTTCTGATTCGTCTCTAGTTAAATATAATTCAAGACTTCTACTAGTTGAGTTTAAATCGACCAGTGATTTATTCTAATTTGTTTTCCGATAAACTCTATCTCTGGTTCTGTTAAATCGACCCTAAGATATTCCTGATTCGTGCCCAGTTAAAGATAATTCAAGACCTCTGCTGGTTCAGTTTAAATTGACCAATGATTTATTCTGATTCATTTTTTTGTAGACTCTTTCTCAGGTTCAGTTAAATCGACCCTAAGATTTTATTTATTCGTCTCTAGTTAAAGATGATTCAAGACCACCGTTGGTTTAGTTTAAATAAACCAATGATTTATTCTTATTCATTTTCTGGTAGACTCTTACTCTGGTTCATTTAAATCGACCCTAACATTTTTCTGATTCATCTCTAGTTAAAGATAATTCAAGACCTCTGTGGTTTCAGTTTAAATCGACCAATGATATATTCTGATTCATTTTCGGGTAGACTCTTTCTCTTGTTCAGTTAAATCAACCATATGTTTTTTTTGATTCGTCTCCAGTTAAAGATAATTCATGACCTCTTCTTGTTCAGTTTAAATTACCAATGATTTATTCTTATTCATTTTCTGGTAGACTCTTTCTCTAGTTCAATTAAATCGACCCTAATATTTTTTTGACTCGTCTACAATTAAAGATAATTCAATACCTCAACTTGTACAGTTTCAATCGACCAGTGATTTATTCTAATTATTTTTCCAATAGACTCTTTCTTTGGTTCAATTAAATCGACCCTAAGGTTTTCCTGATTCGTCCCCAGTTAAAGATAATTCTAGACCTCTGTTTGTTCAGTTTAAATCGACCAATGATTTATTCTGATTCGTTTTTTGGTAGACTCTTTCTCTGGTTCAGTTAAATTAACCATAAGATTTTTATGATTCTTCTCCTGTTAAAGATAATTCAAGACCTCTGCTATTTTAGTTTAAATCGACCAATGATTTATTCTGATTCGTTTTCTGGTAGAGTCTTTCTCTGGTTCAGTTAAATTGACCCTAAGATTTTTCTGATTCGTCTCCAATTAAAGATAATTAAAGACATCTGCTGGTTCAGTTTAAATAGAATAATGATTTATCCTGATTCATTTCCGGTATACTCTTTCTCTGGTTCATTTAAATCGAACCTAAGATTTTTCTGATTCGTATCGAGTTAAAGACAATTCAAGACCTTTGCAGGTTCAGTTTAAATCGAAAAATGATTTATCCTGAATCATTTTTCCGTAGACTCTTTCTCTGGTTCATATAAATCAACACTAATATTTTTTTTGATTAGTCTCCAGTTAAAGATAATTCAAGACGTCTGTTGGTTCAGTTTAAATCGACCAATAATTTATTCTGATTCGTTTTTCGGTAGACTCTTTCTCTGTTTTAGATAAATCCACCCTAATATTTTTCTGATTCGTCTCCAATTAAAGATAATTCAAGACCTCCATTGGTTCATTTTAAATCGACCAATGATTTATTCTAATTCCTATTCCAGTAGACTCTTTCTCTGATTCAGTTAAATCGACCCTAAGATATTCCTAATTCGTCCCCAGTTCAAGATAATTCAACTCCTCTGCTGGTTCAGTTTAAATGGGCTAATGATTTATTCTGATTCGATTTCTGATATACTCTTTCTCTGGTTCAGTTAAATCAACCCTAATATTTTTATGATTTGTCTCCAGTTAAAGATAATCAAGACATCTGATGGTTCAGTTTAAATTGAGCAATGATTTATTCTGATTTGTTTTTTGGTAGACTCTTTCTCTATTTCAGTTAAATCGACCGTAAAATTTTTCTAATTCGTCTCCAGTTAAAGATGATTTAAGACCTCTGTTGGTTTACTTTAAATCGAAAAATGATTTATTCTGATTTGTTTTCTAGTAGACTCTTTCTGTGGTTCAATTAAATCGACCCTAAGATTTTTCTGATTTGTCTCTATTTAAAGAAAATTCAAGACCTTTGTTGTTTCATGTTAAATCGGCCAATGATTTATTCTGATTTATTTTGCGTAGACTCTTTCTCTGGTTTAGTTTAATCGACCCTAAGATTTTTTTGATTCGTCTCCAATTAAAGATAATTCAAGACCTATGTTGGTTTAGTTTGACTCGACCAATGATTTATTCTAATTCGTTTACGTTAGACTTTCTCTATGGTTCGAATAAATCGACCCTAAGATTTTTCTGATTTGTCTCCATTTAAAGATAATTCAAGACCTGTGCTGGTTTAGTTTAAATCGACCAATTATTTATGCTGATTTGTTTTCAGGTAGACTTTCTCTGGTTCAGTTAAATCACCCAAAGATTTATTCTGATCAACCAACAATGTTACCTTTTATTCCGATGGTATCTATAAGCCTATCTCCGACGATTCCCCATCACCTCTCCAAATGGAATCTATAAACCCATTCTCGGTACAATCAACCAACAGTGTTACCTTTTCTATAGGCGAGTGCAAATTTCTTGGAACTTAAGTGTTCAATCATCTTCTAGCTTGAACTCATGAATGGCGGACAAGCCAATCTAAATCTTCAGGTTTAAGAAGATTGAACAGGGGCAGCTGTTGTACCCCAAAATTTTCCCTTGCATTTTTCGTCAAGGCATTCTTCCAAGGCTTCTCAGGAACTCAGGACACTCAAGGGTTGCCTAGTCAAGGTGCTCCTCCTAAACCAAAGGCCTACAACTAGGGTTTGGAGTTTCTCAAGGAAATTCGGTTTTCAAAGTTCTCAATTGGCTTCCATGGTTCTTCGTAGGTCCTTAACAAGGTTCATGTCAAGTTTCAAGTCCTACATCACAAGTTTGCTCAGTCAATGGCTCAAATGTTTGAAAATCAAGTGTATTGGTCAAAAAGTCAACTATGGTCAACATACAGTCAAACTTCAAGATTTTTGGTCAACATCAACATTTTGAAGTGATACTCATCATTTGATCAAGGGTTGATCATGATTCCTCAAGGAAAGTCCTCAGATCATTAAAAGTCAAGAATTATCAAAATTCAACTGAACTTTAACCAGGCATAACTTTCACATGCTTTATCAACTTTTCCCCAACCAAAGCTCATTTTGAAGAAAATTAAATTCTCTACAACGTTGCTTTTATAATCCCAAAAAATTCTTCATTTGGAAGATATGATCTCATACATTATAGGTCACTTTCAAAAGTCAACAAAAGAAACTTTTTGTCAAGGCACCTTACAACAAGATAATATCTTCAAAGGAAAAAATGATCAACAAAGAGATGTAGAGGACATCTTGGACTTTCCAAAAAGTCCTATATCATCTTCAAAATATGAAAATGGACAAGTTATGGTTTGCACAAGTTAGGAAAATTTGTGAAAATGTATGAAGTCAACTTTGAACAAAATTGCAATTTTAGGTTAATGAACCTAACTTTTAGAATTTTTCTAAGTATGGAAATTTTCTTATTTTTTCCCAACTTTCCACCACTTGTTCACCATGATGCAATTTGATTCAAAGAAAACTTCAAACATGAAAGTTTTATTCCTCCATGAAATATACAACTTTGCTTCACAAACGTTTCCCAAAAGATGCTTGGATCTCAAGTTATGAATTTATGAATATAGGTCCATGAACTAAATAACTTAGTAAAATTTTGCCCAAATTTAGGCAGGTTTTGGACCCAACTTCATGGACATTTTTCACCTACTTCCAAGAGGTATCTCAAAATGCATTTCAAAGATGGATTATAGAGCACATTGCAAGCTTTCCAAAATGTCAGATAACTCTCCAAGATCATTTTTGGTTAGGGAGAATCGAAGAAGGAAAGTTGGCATTTTATCACTTTTATTCAAGCCATTTTTACATGAGATCAAGTTGCAAATCAGATCCATGATGCTTGTACCTTTCATTACAGGTCCTAAACTCATTCTACACTCCATAATTAAATTCAATTTCAGAGGTTAAAGACTTTATTTTCAATTTTGAAGCATTGTACAAGATACATTTCAATTTTTGGCCAAAAGTGCACAATGCCATTTTCATAAAATGAGCTTTTGCAACTTTGTCCATCTTGAGCCTTGGACTTGTCCCTCTGATGCAAACAATTTCCACAGGCCACAAGCAATATATACCAACTCTCTGCAGCTCATAAGTCAGCCAGTACAAGCATGTTTGCATTGGTCACTTCACTTTTCTTCAAATGCAAGAAAAGTTGTAAAAGAGGTCAGAACTTGTACATCTGATAAGGAGTGGACTTTGTATCATTCTATAGAAATATATAAACCCATTGCAAGGCTGAACACGACTGCTTGACATCCAAAACACTCCTAAACTGAAAAACTTCATTTTTCTGCCAAAACATCCCATTGTTGCAAAACCATAGCCATTTCATTTTTGGCTCGTGTATTTTTTGTTTCAACACTTCAAACACCTCATACACATCATATCAAAGCTATCCAGACCTTTGTCCTGGTTCTGTAAGCTCTGTTTCAGCCATTGCCATTTTCAAACTTGGAGCTTGCAACTTGACTTGTGCAGAGACTTCTGGCCATCCACAAAGCAAACTAGGCATTGGAATAGGTTGAAGGAAGTTCAAGGAAGCTCACACGATCCTCAGGCCTCACTCAAAGTCCCCACATTGTCATATCCAAATCCAGCTGAAGGAGGTATATTCCTTAAACTCTATATTTGTATTTAGGCAACTTCAAGCCACGATTTATAAAGAAAAGATGTAGTCTAGATCATGGTGAAGTTGTACATATGCATACTTTTCATTTATATTAACTGAGCTAAGAGAATTTGAAGCTTGAAGTTTCTGAAATTTTTAGGTCACGTATTAGGGCCATTAAAATTCTCCTTGATCTTTGAGAGTTAGGTTACAAATTTTATATGGTTGGAATCGTGAGATTAAATGCTACATGTTTCATGTTATGAGATTTGGTTTTTGTGCAAGCATGTGAAAGTTACAGTTTGAAGGCAAATACATGCGCATAAGAGAAGCTAGAGGACAGGGACGAAGCGCTTGGGCCTTTGGTGCCTTGGGCCTTCTGTTTTTGATTTTCACACCCTCTGACCACTATTTGCACCCCCTGGCATATTTGTTTTATTTTTCATATTTCTTTTTATATTCTTATATTTATTACTTTTACTTATTTTTTCTGAATCATAAAAATCATGAAAAATAATTTCCTTACTTTTTTCATTTTTATTTTATTTTTTTATTATTTTTTGCATAAAAATAGTTTATTAGAATAAATAGAACTTTATTTTCTTATAAAATTTGTAAATACATTTAAAAAATACTTAACATTTTTTATTATATTATTTATACATATAAAATATTTATTTTCATACATAATTAATTTTTAATATTTATATATAACATTATTTATTATTTTCTTGTACAAAAAATGGACAAAATATTAATTTGAAATATGTTTTTTCTTTTAATTAAAAAATTAGGGCTTCCCCCTTTCAAAAAATAATAATATTATTTTTCCTTATTTTCAAGGGTTAGTTAATTTATTTTCTCATACAAAAATCAAATACAAAACATTTTTTTAAACATAAATACATTTGAATTCGATTTTAATATTTGTGTATTTATTTAATTCGCACCATATTCAATTGGGTTGTAATAAATATATTTATGTTTATTTTGTGCAATATCCCATATTCAAAAACTTGTATCCCCCCTCCCATAATAATTGTTGTAATATCTTAGTTTACATTTACGCAATTTATCGCATTTATATCATGTTTAGTAAACTAGGGTTTGCATGACAAGACAAAAAAACAAACAAATAGAAAAGACCTAATACAAGAAAAATTAAAAGCATGAAAAATGACACACATTGCACACAAGCACCCTTAGGGTTTCACCCACTTGGTTGCCTAAATTAAAATGGCCATGTTACGCACGCGAAGTATCTTGGCAAAACAAAACAAAAATAAGATCATAGTCCCTCGATGACGCTATCAAAAGGTTGCCTAAAACAAAATGATCTTGGTCCCTCCAAACATGCTAACATACTTGGCAACATTGCTATCATGGTCATACGATGACCCACGCACATCCCGTTAACATCCAAAGATAGGGTTGTTTACCAAATCAATGGTAAATCAACAATGTCAAAGTAATTAAAATGCATAGGAAAGACATTTGAGTAGGATAGATAGCTTCTAAGTTACTTGCTCCATTTCAAAATAATCCTTGCTATTTTCAAAAACAAACACACACACACACATTTCAATAACATTTCAAAATATTGAAACATTTTTCAAAAGATAAACATCTTTGTATACATTGTTACGAACGAGAATCATTACAAAGGTTGCCTAAACGATGGCCTCTTTTCGAAATACTTTTAAAACCACACAAAACACAAAGCACCATTTCAAACAATTTCGAAAGCAAAGCATGTGATCTAAGCAAGTAACTAAGAGCCCATGGAAAACCATGGATGAAAAGGGTGCTAGCACCTTCCCTTTTCATAATCTACCCCCCGAACTCAAGAAAACATCTCAAAGGTCTTTCCTATTCTTCTTTACCTTTCCTTTTGGATAAAATAAAAGGCGGTGTCGACTCTTGCTAACCACGACATTTGTGACGAAACGCAAAACCTCAAGTCAGTTCTCCCACCGTATCACAGCAAGAATATCCTAAGTTACACTATTTTTCAAATTTGATTCTTGTCATCAAACCAAGGTTAATGTCTTGGTCTTTTACCATGTGTGTTAACCCTCACCTTCCATCTATAATTACACCGTATTTCTAGCCTAAGGGTCACGCATATGCTACTCAAAGAGTGCACTACAAAATTCTCAAAAATTCCAAAGTTGTCAAAATTCGTTGTTGTACTTCTAGCCATCCTCGATCCAAACCAGCCACATATTTTTCTTCCTGAGGCTCCCAGAAGTCCATATCAATCACTATTCATTCCTGAATCATCCTAGAACACACAAACCGAATCACTTCAGTTGGGTAAACTTCTCTCAACAAAATCTCTTAATCGATGTAATTGAAATGAATTTGAAGCATATATTCATGTTCATACTTTTATTTAGAATTGTTCTAACATATTACATGAAAGATTAAATGCTTAAATCACAGGATGCCATTATCAGGTCACGATCTAGGAACTTGAGCGAACCGCTTGATACAAGAACATGTTGCTTGTTTGAAGCCTGAATTCGAACTCAGGGAATGTTTTTACATAGGTTAGGGCTCTTTTTTGGTCTTAAATCTAACACTTGTGTAGGTTTTAAATTTTGTTTGGTTGAAGAAGACGACTAGAGTTTGACTTCGGCGTCTCTGACTTCTGTTGACCCCGGCGAAGCTTGCATGGACAAAAGGTACATTCTAGTTGGCCCATTTAAACCCATGTGGCGCGCACTTTTAAATTTTTAAAAACAATGATTGATTTAATATTTTATTTATTGGTTTGCATCTACATAACCAATGACTAAACAACCCAGCGGTAGCAAGCATGCAGTTAAGGCACTTCTCTTCTAGATCCTGGGTTTGAGTCCTAGGTTTTGCACTTTTATGTTTCAATATTTTTTTGCAGGTCTTGGGTTGTTTTGAAATGGGCCTGGGTTCTTTTACTTCTGGTACCCCTCCATTTTCTGGAACAAACGTTGGGCTCTGGCTGGTTTGGGCAAAATTATCTTCACACTCTCACCCCCTAATTACTTCTACAGGCCCATTTATTTTTATTTTCTTTTCACTTAATTTATTTAAACTTTCCTTTAATTATTTTTATAACAAAAAAATCATAAAATCACAAATCACCAAAAAATTATTAGACTTAGATTTTTATTAATTAAAATTAATTTTAATTAATTGTTTAATCATTTTTTCTTAACTAATTAAGTTAATTAGAATTAGGTTTTTTCTTCAATTCAATTTAACTATTTTTTTAAGCAATAAAATGAAAAAACAACACAAATATTTAATTTCTTACTATTTAGAAATATCTACAGTTTTATCTTCTTCGTGCGTGTATTTATTTTGCTTGCGTTTACTCACACAAATATATTGTAACAATGCATGGGATGTACTAAACTTTAAACTAGGACCTTTTACTTTTTATCCCCCATTTTTTGGTTTGTAATTCCCCCACATCCTGAAGCGATGTAATAGCGTAGCTTAAATTCTCTCACTTTTATTTCTGTATAGGATTGCAAAATAAGATCTGAAAATAAACGGTAGAAAAACCTAAATGTTTAAAGGTAAATAACTGAAACACAACACACATTGCACACGCGCACTAAGAAACCTCCACTTGTTTCCTTCGGAAAAACAGTCATATCCCTCGAACGTGGGGATGCTTTAGCGAAGTCCCTCTAATACAAAAATATCGTAGTCCCTCGATGACCCTCTGATGCTGACTTCGGTAAATGATCTAGTCCCTTACGATAAAATTGTTAAAATGCCCTACAAGTTTCCTTCGTGACTGTATCAGGACCCTTCTTTTTCCCTCATAACATCCAACGATAGGGCTACCTACTGACTAATAGTAGGATAGCATGGGTGTTTTGCGTTTGATTGCAAATGTTGCAGATAACAAGAGATCGTTTGTGTAGCTGGACAGTTCATAGTTGCTTGCTCATAAAAAAATAAACAAAACAATTTTCATACATACACAAACTCTTTTCTAAATATTTTCAAAGACAAAACACTTTGTATACGTTCTCAAACAAAATGAGAAACATTACAAAGTTCGCCGCACTAAGGCGTCTTTTCAAAATATTTTCAAAACACATTTACACAAAATATGCATTTTCAAAGTGAGCTAGCAACTAAGAGCTCGTAGATAACTACAAATGGAAAGGGTGATAATACCTTCCCTTTCCATAACCTACCCCCCGAACTCAAACTCTTTAAAAAGGTATTTCTTGTTCTTTTCACCCTTTCCTTTGTTGGATAAAAGAAAAGTCGGTGGAGACTCTTGCTAACCGTAACATCTGTGATTAAACACAAAACCAGTACAGTTTGTTCTCCCATCGTATTACACTATAGATCTCAGAATCAAAATGCTTGACGTATAAGGTGATTCATCTTTGGTAATAAATCGGATCAAAGGAGATTATTACCTTTTTTCAGTAAAGTTGAATTCCATCATATTTCCAGAGATGAAAGTAAGATGTAAGATGCTTTAGCCACTTTGGCTTCCATGTACCAAGTAAATGCTTGGAACGATGTACCTCAGATTACAGTTCAACGTCTTGATAGACAAGCTCATGTATTTTCTACAGAGGGGACGTTAGATGAAAAACCTTGGTATCATGATATCAAGCACTTTCTCCAGACTCATGAATACTTGGTTGGTGCGTCGAACAAAAATAGAAAGACATTGAGAAGGTTACCAGGTAGATGTATCATCAATGAAGATGTGTTATACAAAAGAAATTATGACATGGTCTTGCTCATATGCGTGGATAGGCACGACACAGGCATTTTGATGTGTGACATCTATGAAGGTTCCTTTTGTACCACTACCAATGGACACTCGATGGAAAAGAAGACGATTAGGGAAGGTTACTACTGGCTAACGATGGAATTTGACTGTTATAAATTTGCGAAGAAGTGCCACAAATGTCATATTTATGTTGACATGATTCATGTTCCTCCAACTGTTCTAAATGTTGTTTCTTCCCTATGGCCTTTTTCTATTTAGGGTATTTATATGACTGGAATGATTGAACCTAAGGCGTCAAATGGATATCGTTTCATCTTAGTGGAAATTAACTATTTCACCAAGTGGGTAGAAACAGCTTCTTATGGTAATGTCACCAAGCATGAAGTAGTACGCTTTATCAAGAAAAAATTAATATATCGGTATGGTGTGCCAAGTAGGATTATCATTGACAACAACTCAAATTTGAATAACAAAATGATGATAGAACTTTGTGAAGAATTTAAGATTGTCCATCATAATTAGTCTCCTTACAGGCCTAAGATGAATAGGGTTGTTGAAGTTGATCATAAAAACATTAAGAAGATTATCCAGAAGATGGTTGTTACCTATAAGGATTGTCAGGAGATGCTCCCTTTTGCTTTGCATGGGTATCGTACATCTGTCCTCACTTCAATAGGGGAAATCTTATTCTATCTTGTCTATGGTATGAAATAAGTGCTCCCCGTTGAGGTTGAGATTCCCTCTTTGCGTGTAATAATGGAAACCAATTTTTTAGAGGCTAAATGGGTCTGGAATAGGTTTGACCATTTGAACTTGATTGAACAAAAGAGAATGACAGCTTTGTTCCATGGTCAGTTATATCAGAAAAGAATGAAGAATTCTTTTGATAAGAAGGTCAAGCTTCATGAATTCAGAGAAGGAGACCTCGTGCTCAGAAAGATCATGTATTTTAACGCTCATTATAGGGCCATGTGGACTCCCAATTATGAAGGCCCATATGTTGTCAAGAAAGCCTTCTCTGGTGGTGTAATGATTCTTGAAAATATGGATGGTGAGGAGTTTCCACGTCCTATGAATGATGACGCAGTCAAGAAATACTTCCCCTAAAGAAATAAAAGAACATCTCACTAAGTTGAAAACCTTAAAGGGTGGTGTAATACATTGGGAGAACTGACTTGGGTGTTTTGCGTTTGATTGCAAATGTTGCAGATAACAAGAGTCGCCACCGACTTTTCTTTAATCCAATAAAGGAAAGGGTGAAAAGAACAGCAAAGACCTTTTGAGTATTTTCTTGAGTTTGGGGGGTAGGTTATTAAAAGGGAAGGTGTTACCACCCTTTTCATCCGTAGTTTATCTACGGGCTCTTAATTGCTTTATTACTTAAATATGCTTTGTATTTTGTGTAAGTTTGAAAGATGTTTTGAAGATGTTTTAAAAGTGGTAATTTTGTAATGATCCTCGTATCGTTAAGAATGTATACAAAATTTTTGTTTTGGAAATATTTTCAAAACGCCTTAGTGCGAAAATTTTGCAATGATTCTCGTATCGTTGAGAATATATACAATATTGGTTTTAAAAATATTTGTTGATAGGAGAGCGTTTGAAAAGATGTTTGTTTTTGAAAGTGTGAGGTGTGAAAATAGTTTTAGTTTATGAGCAAGAAATTACGAGCAATATACCTACTCAGAAAGTCTTTGTTCTTTTCCTCCTCCTTTAGATAGTGCTACTTTACCATTGATTGGTAGAGGGCCTTATCATTGGATGTGAGGGACGAGCGTGGGTCGTCGTATAGTTATAAAAGGCAACTTGTAAGATGTCTTATCAATTTGTCGTAAGGGACTAAGATTGTCATTTGAAGGCAACGTTGAATGGTCATCGGGGGACTACGATCTTTTAATCGAGGGTCTTTGCTAAAACATCCCATGTTCGAGGGACATGACTGTTTTTATCTAAGGCAACAAGTGTGGGTTACCCTGGAGGTGCATCTGTGCAAAGTTTATTGATTTCAAGTATTTGATCTTTGAATTAGGGTTTTTCTATGTTTGGTTTTAAGTCTTGCCATGCAAACCCTAATTACTAACAATTATAAGGGAAGCAATAAATTGTGGAATTTAAATGTCCTACGCTATTATAATGCTTCAGAAATGGTGGGTACAATTTGTGAATAGGGGGGAGAAAGCAATAAAGCCCTAATTATCTATTACAACCCATGGGAAATGAATTACAATAATAATGCACAAAATGTAGAGATGAAGAAAGAAATTGTTTTTTTAAAGGTTTTTGACAGAAAAAGGGTTTTGGCAATTAACCTAATTAAGCTAATTAATTTTAGTTACAAGAAAAGTTAATTAATCATTTACCAAAAACCTAAAATCTAAGTTAATTTGAAATAAAGAATAAAATGAATCTATGTCTAATAATTTTGTTTAGAAAATAATTTGAATGTTAATACTAATTTGTAAAAAGAAAAAATTTAATTTAATTTAATAAAATAAAATGCCTAAATTAAAACATTTTTTATTTTACTTAAGAAAATTTATTTTTTGGTATATTTGGTTTATATAAAATAAATAAATAAATGAAAATAAATAAAATACAAAATAAATAAATATAATTGGGTTGGGGATTAAAAATAAGAAACAGGCCCAAAACAGATTATTTGTTAGAATCAAAAATGAAAATTAAAAAAAAAAGGAAACTAGGCCTGTAATTTTAGTAAAAAGGGTGTGAAATTTAGCAAAAGGTCAAGGCCCAGAAATAGAGATCTAGCGCTTGTTTTGATCATGTGTAGCCAGCCCTTTGGAGGTACATCATGCGCCTTCTTTATGGTGTGTTGGATGAGACCTTATAATGATCTTGTAGTGAAGGAATGAGAGTGTATGACGCGCGTATTATGCTTGATGCACTAGATATGAAAGGAAATAATAAGAAAAAACCAAAAGGGTACCACTGGGGCTCGAACCGAGGTCCCTATTAACAAATACCTTACGCACACTTCTTCTGCCACTATGGTGGCTGTTTCATCTATGCATAAAACAACTCGCACTAAATTTAAAATGAACTTAGTCCTGATGACACTTCATCCCTAACCTCGCGCCAGAAGCCATGGTTAAAATTTTTTAAAATTTTTGATCTTACTCATTTCTCAACCATTTGCCA
The DNA here is from genome assembly GCA_948472305.1 of Vicia faba. Classification (NCBI taxonomy): domain Eukaryota; kingdom Viridiplantae; phylum Streptophyta; class Magnoliopsida; order Fabales; family Fabaceae; genus Vicia; species Vicia faba. Next base: position 1,219,585,173 of record OX451739.1, on the reverse strand, counting down.
AAGTATAAACATGAAACTTGCTCAATTTTTCAATATGAATTTAACCATGTAAACAACTTAAAATATAAATCAAATATTAACACGAATTGTGTTTGGTACCAAATAAAACATAATTTTTTCAGAAAGTTCAACTTCAAAATTCACATCACTCAGGAAACATAAATGAAAACTAAAGGAATGGTTAGTTTTAGGGAAATGATGTCTACATTTTTCATTCACAATGTAGTCATTAAATATGCTTGTAGAGAGAGTTCAAAGTTGAGAAAACTTACCTCAAAACTGGAAATTGTGTATAGAGTTTGAGCACTTCTGGTGGTGTTGTGATGATCTGAATAGCTTCACTGGACTCCTAGGAAGCTAATGCAACTCTTGCTTTGTGCTGAGAGTGCCTGAATCTTCTTGGAGAAGTCAAGTTGCAGAGGTGCAAAGTGAGGTTTGGAAGATGATGAAAATCGAGTTACAGTTATGAAACAGTGATGGGGATGAGTTGTAAATGAGGTATGGAAGATTTGTGATTTATTTAGAGAGGAAACTCGCGAGTGGATTGTGAGTTTTATGTTTTGGGTCAGAAATTAAAAACAATGGAGGTTTTGATGCTATTCTGAGTTTGAGGGAGTTTGAGGGCTTGTAAAATTCGTGTGTTAGGTTGAAAATTACTTGTCTATTTATAGAGAAAAGTTTTGGGATCTTGAAACAATCAGAATCAAGAGTTCACATGTTATGGTTATGTGACTTGATCTTGAAGCAAGCTTGACAAAACATGGTTCCAATGCAATGGTAAAAGGACTTGTAGGGTGGCTATAGGCTTTAAACTTGTTGCTTATGAGCACACATGTGGAGTGTGATCAAAACAAATAAGTTAGAGGCTCAAGACAAGTTGACTTTTTGATTAAAGTCACTTTTCCAAAATGGAAGTGAGAACTTTGTTTCATTAATGGAATGATCACTTAGACAATGGCTCAAGCTCTTGGATCATAGCTCAATTATTTGTGTAAACATCTGTTATGGATAGATTCTCAAGTCAATAGGCCTACAAAGCAATATTATTCAACATAGTTATGGGATTTGGTTATGTGTTCATCATGAAGATGACCTAAAATTCAAGAATGAATGCCCAACTTCTTCTCTTTGATTCTCATAGATTAAAAATGATCTCTTCAAGTTCTTTGAAATTTTCGAAAGCTTGAAACATTTTAGATAACCTTCATGTTGACCACTTTGGCTAAATCAACTTGGAACTTGGTGAAAAATTGCCAAGAAGTTGGGACAAAAAATCTGCCTAACTTATGAAAATTTCACTAAATGTTTATACAAAAATGTCATGACTTCATGAGCCTATATCTTCAAATATAAGAATTTTTGGATATTAAACCAAAGGGACAAAGTTGTATAATTCATAAAGATCTAAAACTTTCATGTTGAATGTTTTCGTTGAATCATCTTGCATCATGGTGAAAATTTGTCATGAAGTAGTGAAATTATCAAGGTTAAAAAACACTTAGAATTTTCTAAGTCTTGAAAATATTGTCTTTTTGTTGACTTTCTTGACTTTATTGATTCTTCATGATCAAGTTTGATATTTTTTAATGTCTTGATGAATCTTTATCTTTATAATTCAATGTTGACCAAAAAGTCAAAGTTTGACTTTTCATCAGTTTATCCAAATTTCAACTATCAATCAATTAATCTTTGAGAAATTATTTGAGCCATCTAATTAGGTAAATATATTGTGTTTGAATCCTTAAGATCATGCTTCAAGCCATTAGGTTATGTACTAGGTCAAAATTCGATGATCAGTCATTCTCGGTCAAAACCCTAATTTTGACAATTTTCCCCTTTGATGATTTGAATGATTTTCTTGAGGAGTTATGATCAACACTTGGTCAATTGATAAATATCACTTTGAAATGTTAATGTTGGCCAAAAATCATAAAGTTTGACTGTATGTTGACCACCATTGACATTTTACCGAATACAACTGATTTTCAATCATTTGAGCAATTGACTGAGCACATTTACGATACAAGACTTGAAACATGGTATGAGTAATCTTGGAGACCTACAATGAACCATTAAAGTCATTTGGGGCATAAAAATTCCAATTGTCCTTGAGAAAACTAAAACCCTAATTTGGAGGCTTAGTGCTTAAGAGGTGAGCTTGTCTGATCAAACCCTTGAGCATTTGAGATCTTTGGTGAGAAATGTCTTAAGAAAGAGAGGGAAAATTTTGGGGTACAACAGCTCCCCTTGTTCAATCTTCTTAAACCTGAAGTGTACGATTGATGTGCCCTCCATTCGCAACTTAAAGGTAGAAGATGATTGAAACTTAAGTGCCCTGAAATTTTCACTTGCTTGTGCATGAAGTAATGTTGTTTGTTGATTATATCGAGAATGGGCTTAAAGATGCCATTTCCAGAGATGATGGAGAGTCATCGGAGATGGGCTTAAAGATGCCATCCAAAGTAATTGTTGATATAAATTAGACAAAGTTTATGCTCGTCTTTAACTGAGAGAAGTATTAGAATAAATCATTGGTCGATTTAGTCTGGGCCAAAAAAAGTATCTACTGGAAGAAGTATCAGAATAAATCTTTGGTTTATTTAAACTGAACTACCAGATGTGTTGTGTCGTCTTTAACTGGAAAAGAATCTGAATAAATCTTTAGTCTATTTAAACTGAACCAGCAGATGTGCCTACTGGAAAAGTATCAGAATAAATCTTTGGTCGATTTAAACTGAACTAGCAGATGTCTTGTGTCGTCTTTAATTGGAAAAGAATCAAAATAAATCTGGTCGATTTAAATTGAACCAGCAGATGTGCCTACTGGAAAAGTATCAGAATAAATATTTGGTCGATTTAAACTGAACCAGCAGATGTCTTGTGTCATCTTTAACTGAAAAAGAATCAGAATAAATCTTTGGTCGATTTAAATTGAACTAGAAAAAGTGTCTACTGGAAAAGTATCAGAATAAATCTTTGCTCCATTTAAACTGAACCAGCAGATGTCTGTGTTGTCTTTAATTGGAAAAGAATTAGAATAAATCTTTAGTCAATTTAAAATGAAACAGAAAAAGTGTCTACTGGAAAAGTATCAGAATAAATCTTTGGTTGATTTAAACTGAACCAGCAGATGTCTGGCATCGTCTTTAACTGGAAAAGAATTAGAATAAATCCATAGTCGATTTAAACTGAACCAGTAAAAGTGTCTACTGGAAATGTATCAGAATAATTCTTTGGTAGATTTAAATTGAACCAGAAAATGTCTTGATGGGAGTATCTAACATGTAGATATTTTCCCTGTCGTGTTTCAGGCAATGACGTACAATCTGTTTTGAGGATTTTTTGATGATATCGATCTGTCGATTGCTTCTTCCTGAAAAGGTAAAGAGTTAACTGAATGCAATGTCATGATGAAATGCATTTCTTAATGATGTTCTCAAAATAAATGAGATTGTGCTACATGGGTTTCGTATGCATATGTTATGACGTATGAATGTGTAATGTGGTTGAAGTGTATAGTCATGCGCAGTATCTTAGTCTTGGAAAATAAATCCTTGATTATCATTGGGGAGGAAGAGTACGTGTATCTTCAATCTTGTCTAGAATTCTTCCGTTGGGGATGCTTTCTTATTTATTTAGGGAAACTCTGCAAGGGATGTATTGATTTCTGTTTGGGGAGTAGAGTTTAGGAATGTTGGTTGTTCATTGCTCTACTGGGGAGTTTATTTCTTATATACCCTAACTGGGGATAAAAGAGATGGATAATCTTCCGACGTGTCTAGGGAGGATAAAGTTTACTGGTATCTGGTCGGATTCCAAGCTTCGCTGCAACTTTCCAGGGTTAATGATGACTTTACTGAAGAGAAGAATTTTTCCGGAGATTTGTAGTAGTCCGAGGAATATACTCGAGTTAGGGAATTGGTACTCTAATGGAGAAATAAACAATGTTGGGGAAATAAAACCTTGTTGATGGAGATAAACCCGGTTGTCGGAGAAGTGCTCTTGCTGAGGAACAAACTTTCCTGGGGGAAATTGAATTTTCTGAAGAGAAGGACTCTGTAGGGGTTTTACAGTTTTGGAGGACCAAAATCAGCTAGGGAAGAGAAATTCAATGCCTTGTACTGATTGGAACTCCGTAGGTTAGTGATATTATCGGGAGAGATATTATGATCCTTTTTTTTCTAGAGTGATCTGCTAGGGAGATTGCAGTGAATGTAACCTTATTTATGAAGATTACTCTGTGGGGATAACCTCATAGAAGTGGCTATGGTGACTTTACTGGGGATAATCTTATGAAAGGGACTTTGTGGGGATTTACAGACCACTTGAGTGTCATCCCAGCTCCTAGAGTTTTTAGTAAATTCTTTATCATGTTTATATATTTATTAACAGTTAATCATGTTCATATGCATATGTTCATTCAATTTTAGTCATTGAACGTTTTTGCAAACAAAACAGAAAAACAAAAAGTTTGAACTTCAAAGTATATTTGTTTTGATAATTTGCCTATAAACAGGTGATTTTGTACAAAGAGATGAAAATCCTAGTCAGAGGAAGTCATCGTGAAAAGAAAAGAATACAAAGAGAAAATAAAATGTATAGCCATGTGGAAGTTATCTCATCGGGTTCCAACGCTGCTATTGCCCCTATGTCTTCGAACATCTCATCCCTTACCGTTGAAAAAAGTTGATTGAACCATTTGAACTTTTGACCTTGGTAATAAAGTTGGATGTAAGTGATCTAACTGGGCCACCCTTTCAGGTTTTCAGTCCACCAGGATATGCTTTTTTGCCCAAGCCGCCCATTCATGTTTTTGACTTGTCGGGGTTATAATATTTTGTATATATCCCTAATTTTTCTCCGAACTATTTTGGTTCGCCGGGATGCCCTTATTTTTGCCTAGGTGTGTCAAGCTAGAGGGTCATTCTCATGCGTAGTATTTTTTGACTATGTCCACGTTCATAGGGTGCGGGAAATCTTCGCCATCCATAGTGGTTAGCATCATAGCACCACCCGGGAATACTTTCTTAACAACAAATGGCCCTTCAGAGGTGGGAGTCCATTTGCCCCTAGGATTGCGTTGTGGCAGAATGATTCACTTTATTACCAAGTTACCAGCCTGGTATACTCGATGGTTGATCTTCTTGTTGAATGCCTTGATGATACGTTTTTGATACATCAGACCATGACAGACAACATTCAGCCTCTTTTCGTCAAGCAAATTCAATTGATCCAACCTTGTCTAAATCCATTCATTCGTGCCTAATTCTTATTTTTTCATAATCCTTAGGAAAGGAATCTCAACTCTGATAGGCAGGACAACTCCCATGCCATAGACTAAAGAGAATGCGGTTTCCCAGTTGATGTTCGTGCCGAAGTACGATATCCATGAAGAGCAAATGGTAACATCTCATGCCAGTCTTTATAGGTCAAAACCATCTTTTGCACAATCTTCTTTATGTTCTTGTTGGCAGCTTCAACCACGCCATTCATGTTAGGTCTATATGGAGAAGAGTTGTGATGCTTGATCTTGATCTACATGCAGAGTTCAGTGATCATGGAGTTATTGATATTGGTACCATTATAAGTGAAGATCCTCTCATGGATACCATACCGGAAGATGAGCTTATGCTTGATGAATCGGGCCACGACGTTCTTGGTAACTGGGGCAAATGAAGCTGCTTCAACCCACTTGGTAAAGTAGTCAATGGAGACAAGAATGAAACGATGTCCATTATAGGAAGTATGTTTGATTTCCCCGATCATGTCAATTCCTCACATTGCAAATGGCTAAGGGGTAACCATGACATTCAAGGGAGCTAGAGGCACGTGAACCTTATCAGCATAAATTTGGCACTTGTGGAAATTCCTCGAGTGGTGGTGAGAATCAACTTCCATAGTCGACCAAAAGTACCCAACTCTCAGAATCTTCTTGGCCATAGTGTGTCCACTGGAGTGAGTTCCAAAGATAACTTCATGCATATCCTCGATGATCTTCTCTTCTTCCTTCTTGTCCATACAACAGAGTAGAATTGAATCATGGTTGCGCTTGTATAAGATCTCATTGCTTAGGAAGAACTTGGCTGAGAACCTCTACAAGAATTTCTTGTTGTTGATCGACGCCCCTTCAGGATACTCTTGAGCTTTAAGATATCTTCTCAATTCGTGAAACCAAGGCTTCTCTTCTGCTCCATCAGTGTTAATCTCATGGAAGTGCGCATGTTTATCAAATCTTTCGACAGTTATTTGGGGAGCATTGTTGTCCCATCTGACCTTTAACATAGAAGACATGGTAGCTAAAGCATCTTCCAACTTATTTTCTTCCCTTGGAATATGTTCAAAGGTAACCTCTTCAAAGTACCAGATCAAGTTTTGCACCAATGATGTCATGAATTTCAGACTCTACTTCCTGTATCTTTCCATTCTCAGATTTTTGAGTATTAAGTTTTTGCCCTTGTTGACAACATTCACCACCGTAATGCCAACGAATTGCTTTGTTGCTGACATATGGTACTGGCATGGGTACAATAATGGTTATAGGTGACTTCTTGACAGAGGCTGGAATTATGACGGGCACTTGAATCGTCTTTGATTTGACAGGAATAATTATCACGTCGACCTCATCCTTGCCAATTTGAGTCTCATCGACTGTACGGTCGAACTACAGAACTCCCTTGGTAATCAAATCCTGGATTGCATCCTTTAAACACTGGCAACCCTTTTTTTGTACCATACAATCCTCACAATTAAAATCACATCCCAAAAACACACCTTTATGCGATACCTGTTCTTTCACGAATGAGAGGGGCGTAATCAGTTGATTCATATCAATAACAAGATTTAAACCTTTATCTTCAATAATGGCATTGACAATGGGACCTCCGTGAGGCAGCAAAGGTTGACTAGTAATATTAGGTGTTGGCCCAAAATTAATAGCTTGAGAGTCTAACAGATCTTGGACTTTGTGCTTGAAAGCATAGCAATTCTCGATAGTGTGCCCCTGCCCACCAGATTGGAAATCACATCGGCAATTAGCGTCAAAATTATATGGCAACCATTCCGGATCAACCTTTTAAGGGCGCAACTCAACGAGCTTCAACTCAAGCAACTGGGGTCACAATTCAGAACAAGACATAGGAAGCGCGTCAAGCTTCCTAGGAGGATGCCTTTGTCCTTGCTAATTGACTTGTCTAGGCACATAACCATGCCTCTGAGGTGTAGCAGTTGATATTGTAATAGAAGTAACCTGATGATTTGAACCCTAGTATCTGCCTTTCACCTTTTAAGGGTAAATCGCACTAGATTCACCTTCCTTTTTCCTTTGGTGACCACCAAAAAACTTCTTAGTATTACCAGCATTATTTCTAACAACAACATCTTGGATTTTTCCCAACTTAATTTTGATTCCAATTTTCTCTCCATGTGTTACCATCTTAGCAAAAGTACCTGATTTACTACAACTTGTGTAGTACTAGCCTTACAATGCACTGCTAAACATTTCCACCATCTCCCGCTCTAACATGGGCGGTTGAACCTTTACATCATCTCCCGCCACCTCTGGGCATACTCTTTAAAATATTTATCCCGCTTCTGGGATAAATTTTATAGTTGGGTTCTTGTGGGAGCCGTGTCGGTGTTATACTGATAGTGCATAACAAAAGCCTCAACCAATTCTCTCCATGTACGGACGCGACTACTCTTCAACTGCATGTACCACTCGAGTGGGACACCTGTCAAACTGTCTTGAAATAAGTTTATCAATAGCTTCTCATTATTAGAATACGCAAACATATTCTACTAGAAAGACTTAACATAGGTCTTTGGACAGGAAGTGCCTTTGTATTTTACAAAATCAGGCACCTTGAATTGGGGGGGGGGGGGGGGGGGAATCTTTACCCCTGGCATTAAGCCCGAATCAAACATGTCGAAGCCCACTGTTCCTTGGCTTTCAAACCTGCGCATCCGCTCTTCAAGTATACGCAATTTCTTGTCAGATTATGTTGGTTAATCTATATTATACATCCAGTCTTCCCAATTATCTTCTTCAACAAGCCTAGCAGGAATGCGAATAGGCCTTGATAATACAAAAGGTTTCTCAATACTCTGATGAACAGGAGTCGGTGGAGGAGGATTCCCCACAACTTGGAACACAGGGATACCTTGTTTACTTGCCAGATTGGCGAGATTCACAGGCTGACCATTCTAAATATTCAGACTGACATTCAAATCCAAATTCATATTCCGAGTACCTCCCAGATTCTCTACCACATTCTGAGCACCCATAGCACCATAAGGATTGTTGATGACGACCCCTGGTGGATTTGCATTAAAATTTTCACCACCATTATTCAAAGTTTAGGCAGGACTCATAATCATAGCTCTTATTTCCTCTTGCTGATGAGCCATATTCTTAATGATCTCCATCAACTGGTCAACCTGAGTATCAATCTTGGTACCCGTAGCCAGAGCATATGCTTTAATCTGTTCCATCTGCCTCTTGGAAGTGCTTCGAATATTATAACCATGATAATTTGTGGTAGCAACTTCTGAAGAGAAACCCAGATCCAAGATAAGAAAACCTGCCATAATCACTTGTCATGATATGATATGCATGAATGAATGGTTATGCATGAAATTTTTTATCATTTCCAGGTTAATCTCAGATCCTTCATCGAACATTAATAAGCAATAGGATAAACAAAAAGACAAAGCAACCAAAAGCAAACATTTGAATATAGACTTCTCATATTGAACATACATTCATACAAAACATTCTTAACAAAGTCAATCATCCTAAAGACCCAGTCCAACAAGACCGGAGGTGACCTTATCAACAAGTAAAACTGAAAAGAAAGTGTTAAAGAGTCTCCTTCAAAAAGCCTGATTAGCGAATGCTTTACTAATCATCCTTCAAAAATGGATCTTCAGTCACGAAGCCTTTCTTCTTCATCAAAGCCAACAAATAATGGTACTTTAGCTCCCAATATTTGGGATCCACATCTCCCACCTCAGTTACTTCTGCTGGAACCTTGTCTTTATTTGCTACCTGGGCTTTGATTGTTGTCAACTCTTTCACAACATGAGTTAAGCGAACATCTTTCTCTCGAAGATTTTTCTTTAAAGTCTTAACCTCCTCGTAGTGCTTAGCTTCCAATTCCTTTTTATCCAACTGGAGATTTTCTATCTCCTGATGACTATCCCATAACTCTTCATCTTTTCGACTGGTTGTACCAGAAACCCCGACGCTGAGCCTTTTTGACTGCTCAATCAAACCATATCTTTCTAGTAGTTGGTTTTTCACTCTGACTTCCTTTACAAGTCACTTTTTGTCTTGTAATGAAAAATAGAGATCCATGTTTATTTCTTTCTATTTATCTTGGGGTTTTAGATTCTCTGCCTTGACATTCGTGAAACATGCCAAGGGCACAACATTCGGCCCTCCTGACGTAGACTTCCTAGAAGATGAACCTACAAGATATAAGTGATCAATCACCTGACCATCAGTTAATGGATTGAACTCAGGCTGTGGATATAGCGGCTTTTCCTTTTTGTAAGGTAACAAAATCTTCTTCACGCGGTCTTGGATCCAACTTGTATAAGTGCCGTAAGCTACACTTCCATTCTGACTAAAAGAAACTTTCCATTTACGGAGAACGTATTCCCAAGCCTTCTACACCTTTCCAAGAAAAACTACATCTTCCCCTTTTCCGAAATAAATGGTGTCCATCACATCCCGCTTAGTGGGTCTATCCATCATTTCAAATCCTAATTGACGGCGTGCCAGGATAGGACTATAATTAATGCAGCCCCTTGTTCCCATGAGCGGAACATTAGGGAATTATCCAACCCTATAATGATCTCTTTCAAACCCATCACACTTTTCCAAACAATGTCATACGAAGTGAGTCCCATGATGCGCTGAGACAACAAAGACGAATCAGTAGTATGAACAAAAGGCCCTTTTGTAGGCATGTGCATCACCAACCATTTGTAAAGCACAATCGCATAATACATGACTTCCCCTTTCTTCACATGTCAGGAATGGATGATGTAATAAGTGTCGGTAAGTAGATTTGGTATCGGGTTACCATTCATGAAGACATATAATGCAGACACATGCACCAACTTCTTGGAAATTGGAAAGAGGACCAAACCATAAATCATAGCTTCCAGAAGCGCATTAAATGCGGTCCAATTCATATCCCTTGCAAAACCCTTAGCCTTTGATATCAAATAATTCAGAGGGAGGCTACTCGTGCCGCTTTTGTTAATCCAGTTACTTTTAACTTCACCGTGGGTTAAATAAAGAGCCTTGGAAATTTCCATGTAGTCCGGTGTTTCTGGTACTCGAACGAAAGGGATGCCATTAGTCAACTTGACATCCATAATTTGCGCATATTCCTTGAGAGTTGGTGCCAATTGATAGTCTCAGAAAGTAAAACAGCGCAACTGCGGATCATAGATCTGAAGAAGTTTTCTCACGGACCACTCTTCAAAATCATCATTCACCAATGGCAATAATTTTCCATACTGTCCTCTGAAAACCTCTTCGTTTGGACCTCTGCCAAGAGCTCCTATCTCTCGTAATCGACCACCAAACACATAAACTGATAAGTAGAAGTGTTTCTGAGAAGATATGTGCTTGTCTCTGTATTGTTATCCATCCTTAATGCTAATCACAAACCTTAGAATAATCCTGGAAATAAAATGCAAATGCAGGTTAGACATATATATCTTTTTTGAGTTTTTTTATAAAATAAATATGCCATGATGCAAGTGCAATAAACATAAGATCAAAGTTTCCAAAATGTTGGTTAAATGTTGTGCTTTTGTGATCATGTTGGGTGCATTAGGATCAAAAGTCCATAATCATGAACCCAAATAAACCTCTTGGTTGACGGATCAAAAAATCGGAAAATAAATTTGAGAACCATTAGAACAACACCATCACTCACAAAACATAGTCACCATCGGAACATAGTCACCAAATGTACATGTAATAATCAAGTCCCTCCCCTCTCACGGGTGAAAACTAGGTCCGGTAAGGTCGGGTAACCCAGAATCGAGGGTACTCCTGAAAAACTATCGCCATATCACCTACGTGAAAATGATAGCCCCTCATTTGTACCTCATCTGAGCATGGACGACATGACGGTAATAGTGAAACCTTAGTCAACTAGCCGACATGTTCCACTTTATTCATAGGATCCCTATGGTTGTCACATGGCCTAGGTATTAGGCCTTTTACCTCATGTAACACTCATCAAAGCATTAAAACAGATCCAGCGCAGTAGTATCACCAATATATAGAAAGCAATAAAATGCACGCATAAACATATGCAAGCACTGTATGTAAAGATGTAAATAACTGTAAATAAATAAACACCTAAAGAATTAAACAAACAAGATCTAGGATCTACTCTGGGACGGACCATCAATAGGTCAAACTGTCCCTGATGAAGTCGCCAGCTGAAACAATCGGCTGAATAATCATCTGATAAAACATCAATGAAGTCACCATCGAGCGTTTTTTATCCCACAAGAATGGAAAGGTAAACATTGAGTAAACAAGAGAAGGGTGAAATCAAGGTCGAACGACTGAGATATCGGGTAAGGGAGTCTGTTACGCGAGGGGAAGGTATTAGCACCCTATATGCCCGTAGTACTCTACGGTATCCACTCTTGTTGTTCTATTCTAAGAGTGTATAAAATCTATGGCTAAGGCTTAAAGCTAAAAGAAAATGCAGAAGGGGAATGCATGCAAAAGAAAAGAGAAAATAATTTAGGGAAAAATAAAGTTATGCTCGTTCGGGCCCTACCCTAATTCCTACGTATCCCTTTTAAGGAATCAGAGCATCCGTAGTTCGGCTCACATGTTTCGGTTTGTTTTGTGTTTTTTAATTGAACAATGTTAGGTTCAAATCAATCCACCGCGGCTCAACCTTTGGAGACTCACAACATGTAGCGGAAGGGAACTAACATGTTATTAGTAAAGAAATGCCGATTGGCAAAAATAAAGGTGTTGGTTTGTCTTTTTACCTTGAGAAAGGATTTGAAAGTTTTAAGTGTTTTATGATTTGCAAAGAAAAAGAAAAGAAAGGTTTTTGTTTTATTATGCAAAGGATGCAAAAAAAAATAAAACATCTAAGTGAGACTAACCTAAATTTATCCCTAATGTTATCACACAAATGATTGACCCTAAAGTTGAGTTTTGAAGGGGAAACTCTAACCTATATTGACATGCCTGGATAATAATCCTAATGCCTATCTCAAATCATCATTTATAGATGAATCAAGGAGTCCTAAAGGAGTATAGCAAGGGTATATCACCTAAACTATATTTATCTCGAATCATCATCTATAGTTGAGACGAGAGCTCCTAAGCGAACATGCCGAGGGTATATCATCTCAAAACATGGACACAAAGGCGAAATCAAGAAAGCAAGCCAACAATCTCAAGAGAGTATAAACAATATGTCGTGAGAAACACATTCTAACTCAATTCAAATTCCTAACCATAATACAGAAGATCAAGGTAGGTCTAAAATTAGGTAGGGATGCTTTAGCCAAGGGGTCATATCAACCGAGGCAAACAAGCGGGGAGAGGATAGAAGAAAATAGCATGGAGCATCAACGTCGACTAACATAAGCTTAAGAAAAAATGTGGGGGATTGATTACAGATCCCTTTTCCACTTGAAGACTCGATAACCATGACCTACACAACTCTGAAGCATCGGCATACAACGTGAGCTAAGGATGACCCGAACTAGAATGTGTGGGGGTTGATTACGGACCCTCCCTGCTTGCCTCCTTTTAAGGACATATTATCTATAATATAATACGGGCACAAATGTAAACACGCGTGAAAAATACCAACTTCAATGGTAGGATTTTAGACAAACACAATTAGCATACAGAGGCAGTGCTTGCTACAAGACTTTAAGCAGATACTTCGAGCGCACGCTCATTATTTCCTACTTCATACATCTCATGATATCTAGAAAGCAATAAAGAATTCGATAACGAATGCGGTAAAAAGGTATGAGAAAAATACCAAACAAATAACAAACCGTATCACGCAGGCAAAGATAAGAAACCCGGAAAACATCGAAAAAGCTAGCATCAATAAAGAAGTTTAGTGAGAATATGCGTTGAGGCATCAATAAGCAAGATCAAAATATGCAGCTGACACGTCCATATCACAAAGTGCCTGCACAAAAATGAAATTTTGCTAATAAAGAACGGAATGTGTATCAACACATCCGTATTCCCGAGCACCTGCACAAAATACCACTATACAAGATACGGGGCACAAGACAATGGCATGTGTGTCGAACGCAAAAATCGGACCACAAATAGAAAGTCCAAACAAGTTTTTCGATCAAATAATCGAGTAATAATTAAATGATCGGAAACCATCCAAATGTACATTGCATAATCAACACACATGTTAAAAATAACAAGGAAAATTAAAGTATAAAAGAGTAGGAATAAATTTGGAACAAACAAGGCTTTGCAAGGCAAAAGAAACGGAAAAAAAGTAATGTTGGCAGTTTTAGTCGACTTAAAGATGGGATGAGTCGACTCAAAAACATGAGTCGACTCAAAAGGGTATGCACGACACATCCTTTAAGGGGCCAAAATTGTTTGCATCGACTCAAAAAGGCTATGCGTCGACTCATGCCCAGGATTTTCTCAGTTTGCATCGACCGCTGGGTCGGTGCAACACTTCCCGTAGGTGACCAGAAATGTTTGCTTTGACTCAAAAAGGCTAAACATTCACTCAACTGCAGTCTTGTTTAATTGAAACTTTGAAGGAACATAACTTTTGCATCGAGTGTCCGTTTCGCGCATGGTTCAGATCGTTGGAAAGCTTGAAAATCATAGAATATCCACGACACCAAAATGGAAACCAAAACAACAAAAATTATATGAAAAATTCCTCGATCCTAGTACGATCGACATGTGAATTCATGATCTGATTTCATAAGTTTTGACGCAATTTTCATCGGATAAAAAACCAAATACACATCAATAATGTTATTACCATAGAAAAAGGAAATTTATAAGAAACCAAAAATCAATTGAATCACGCATTAAGATTAAGGTACAATGACTCAAGCATTTAGTCAAATACATAATATCTGAAATTAAACTCAATACTTTTGCATAATTAGAGACCAAATTATACCACACATAATCAATCAAGAATCATCATTTAAGCTTGAAACAACTTCAACATTTTGTTTTCTCAAATAAGCATTTTCATGAAAATTAATTAATTGAATAATCACTTATTTAATCATTCAATTATGGATTTGTACATCATGATTCAAGATCAATTCACATTTTCATAATTGAAATCACTTCCATAATTTAAATTAGATCAAAATTCAATTTATTGATCCAAAAAAGTGCTTATTTAAGAATCACTTATTTGAAAAGTGCCTAAATCTAGAAAAGCGTACCATAGAATTGAAGAGGAAGCTTAGATATAGAGATTGCAATAATTGGATTCGAGATCGGAGAAGAAATGAGCTTCTTTGACTTTTGGATCTTGAAGAAGTTGTTGGAAATGTTGTTCGTGTTCTTGATGAAAATGAGAGAAAGATTCTTTTTGATCCTTGAGCAAAATGAGAGAATTTTTTTGAGTGTTTCTGAGAATTGGTCAATTATGAGAGTTCCCCCTTTGAAAACTTGAATGAACAAGAATATATAGTGTGCCCTTTTTTGAATGAATGAGCCTCCAATAAAATACAAGCAAATGTGCAAATTTTCAGTTCATCAGAGTCTGACACCTTAGGATCAAATTCACGGTGTAACTTTCGAAGTTGAAATGTGATACTAAAATTTATCCAACGTCGAGAACAATATTGTGTCCGAAGATGTGCTTAATCTGATAAGCGGTGATTTAGTTATGATTTTTTGAAATTTCGTCTCAGATGAAAATATTTCTCGGTTCAGGATTTTCAATGCGTTGTGCGTGTTTTGGACAAAAAACTAAGACCTTCGGGATACTGTTCGAATTGGAAAGATGAAGGAAATATTTAGCCAACTCAATTTGTGAACCAACTCCACTAGAACCAGCTCGGTACGATAAAAATCGATCGAGTTATGATTTTATGAAGATGAAACAGGTGAAACTTTGTCATATTTTTCTTGTGCGAATGTATTTGATAAATTCATATATTCGAAGACTCTGTGAGTAGAACTAACTTCCGGCTGTGAGATATCAAATGTATATGACATAATGGAGGTTTTGGACACTGGAACAGGCTCAAAACGATGAACGGTCTTCGAGTTATGAATTTTCTAGTGCGCCAAAATTGCACTTTCAGCACCTTTTTCTTTGTATTCTTCACCATATAACATCCAAAAGAATCGCGTATTCGGAGGCTTTCCCAGAGGAATTGGCTCTTGGTCTGAGCCTAGAAATGGATTACATGTCAAGACGATTCTTTTGATTAGGAAAACCAACTTGAGACGATGAACCAAATCAGAGTTATGAACTTTAGAATGTCCGCAAAACAAAAGAATCAGCAGTCGATTTCAATTATGCACTATCTCAAATTCACTAAAACGTCCAATCAAATGCATGTATGCAATATGATAATGCAATATAAGCCAATTAGGATCACAATTAATAGGGAAAATTTTGGGGTGCAACAGTTGTTGGTAAATTTTTTGATAAGGTAGTATATTGCATGCTCTTTTCGACCAGACTCGTCAGGCTGCCCCAGCACACACCCCATTTAATTTTCTAACACGGTTAAGTACATGATCAAAGGTCTTCCTTCAACTGGTGGCATCATAATTGGAGGTTCTTGTAAGTATTCTTTAAACTTTTCGAAATCTATTTGGAAGTCGTCATTCCATTTTACTACTTGATATTTCTTCAGCAGTTGGAAGAGTGGTTCACAAGTAGCAGTCAGGTGAGAAATGAATCAGGAAATGTAGTTGAGTTTTCCTAAGAAACCTCTAACCTCCTTCTTAGTACGGGGAGCTGGAATTTCATGGATAACTTTAACTTTTGCAAGATCGACCTCAATACCTTTGCCACTGACGACAAAGCCCAGGATTTTTCCAGGCCTTACCCCGTAGATGCATTTGCTTAGATTCAGCCTCTACTTCTATTTCTTCAGCCTTTCAAACAACTTCTGCAAATGAATAAGATACTCTTCCTTAGTTTGTGATCTTGCTATCATGTCATCCACATAAACTTCTATTTCATGATGAATCATGTCATGATATAAAGCCACCATAGCCCGTTGATAAGTTGAGCTTGCGTTCTTCAGCCAAAAAGGCATGACCTTATAGCATAAGGTGCCCCACTGTGTGATAAAAGTAGTCTTCTCCATGTCTTCGGGCACCATTTTGATTTGGTTGTAGTCGGAGAAGCCATCCATGAAGGAAAATACCTTGTGTTGAGCAGTGTTGTCAACCAAGACATCAATAAGCGGTAGGGGAAGTCTTCTTTGGGGCTTGCCCTATTTAAATCCTTGTAGTCTACGCACATACGGATGTTACCGTTATTTTCCGGCACTGGAGCAACATTTGGAACCCATTAGGGATACGAAGTCACTTCCAAGAAACTTGTATTGAGTTGTTTCATTACCTAATCCTTGATCTTCTAAGACATATCAGGACGCATGCGATTAACCATTTGTTTGATTGGAGAATTGCAATCTTTCATTGGTAGATGATAAACCTCAATATCAGTATCGAGCCCCGACATGTCTTTGTATGACCAAGAAAAGACCTCAACATAGTCGTGCAACATGCGAACCAATTTTCTCTTGACACTCTCTTCCAGGTCGGCGCCAATCTTGACTTTTTTCTTATCTTCCTCAGTACCCAAGTTTATCACTTCGACTGGTTCTTCG
The DNA here is from genome assembly GCA_948472305.1 of Vicia faba. Lineage (NCBI taxonomy): Eukaryota > Viridiplantae > Streptophyta > Magnoliopsida > Fabales > Fabaceae > Vicia > Vicia faba. The sequence goes on along the minus strand of OX451739.1, from coordinate 1,219,568,289 downwards.
TTCCATTGGATGTACTTTTCCTTTTATATCAGGAGTCTGGAGAGTTTGCCAGGTATCTCACAATCTTCTTCACCTTCGTCTTTGGCTTGATAGATTAGATTTTAGAAGTCATAAAAAACAATAGCAGAATTGTTGTCAATGAGATCTGGAGTGGATGTGGATCTGCAAATGTGTGTGTGTGCATGTAAAGTCACATGGCTATTTGAAAATGGAGCAATGTAAAAGATAGACATGGAGCACAAAATTTGAATGCAAAATCGTCCAATGTTTTCATTAAATGAGCATATGATATATGAAATGATAACCCTTAACAAATGGACCATTGTACCCCGGGAAAGGCATGTGGTTTAAAGTCATTATTTTTAAAAGAAATTATACACACAAACTTCTTAATGCAATAAAAATAGGAATAGAAATTACTCCTAGCTGAAGGAGATTGGGACGAAGTATTTAGCCATCCAGTTGTTGAGTCCACCATCAATAGTTGGTAATATCCAGTAGTCCAGGTCACCATCACTATCACTATCCTCTAGAGTGTTGACTTCATTGTTGCTAATACAGAGAGGTGGCCCTCCAACACGAACACATCGAACCTCTTTCTGAGCTTTTAAAGTGAAACCCAACCCAAACCTGTCAGATTTGTAGGGGATATCAGGAAGTTATCCCCAGATAGTTCAACCTCCACCTTTTACAACAACTTTAGATATCTTAGGAGTAGCCAGAGTAGAAGAAATCGTTGGAGGGATTACTTCAAATCCTTGACAAGGAGTTTCAATGAATTCCCTATCCATTTCAACATATTTGAAAGAATTCAAATGATTGACCATATATTCTTCCTCTCCACAGACTGTGACAATCTTTCCTTTCATTGGGTATTTCAACTTTTGATGCAATGTGGAGGTAACTGCACCAACCCTATGAATCCATGGGCTTCCTAGAAATCATGAATAGTCCGGGTGGATATCCATTACATAAAAAGTTGAATTGAAGACTTGAGATCCCACCTTGATCAGGAGATCAACCTCTCCATGGACTATCCTTTTTGAACCGTCAAAGGCTCTTATCATAATATCATTGGTTTCAGCACCAATCCATCACAATCCAATCTATCCAAAGCACCCTTTAGGTAAAACATTGAGGAAGGACCCAGTATCTACTAACACATGCGTCAAGGTCATTCATTTTCATTCAATAGAGATATGTATAGCTTTGTTATGATTCTTCCCCGTTTGAGTTAAATATGCATCAGAAAATCCCAAGCCATTATCAGCAGTTAAGCTTTCCATATAATTCTCAAATTTATCAGTAAAGGTCTCTTGTGGTACATGGGAATTCTTCAGGAATTTCAGCAGTGCTTGGGCATGTGCTTCGGAGCATAACAACAAGGACAACATGGATATTTTTAGGGTGTCTTCCCCAATTTATCAACTATTTTGTAGTCACTTTTTCGGATGATCTTCAGAATTTCTTCCATGTCATGATTAGACGGGTCTTCAATTGTAACATCTTTTGAGGGTGCCTCCGTCAGGGCAGGCTCAGTAAATTTCTTTTTACCTTGGGTATCAGCAATTGTTCTAGCAGCAGGAAAACGAACATGTGTTATTGTAGTGGTTGGATGAGAGATCTCCGGAGCGAATATCCTTCTTGTCCTAGTGATGTTACTAGTTCCGGAAATGTTTGTAATCTCAAGATCTTCACTTTCATTAATCCATGGCTCTTGCTTGACACCATGATAATAAACTTCTGCCCCATAGTTCCAAGGCACAGCTTTGTCAAAGGAATAGGGGACTGGCCCTAGTGTTGTGATAATCAGGGGATCCACTCTTGGCACAGCAGGAATCCTTATAGGGCCTTTAGAGGTGATCCTAATAGGAGTATTTTAAATGGTGATTATGCAAAACATCATCAAGTCTCAGCTCTTGGAAAGTATTTTTAGGAAAACTCTTTATGGATGAAGTTTTCTCGAACAAAATTTCATGGCTATCAATCAGGAGTAGAATACCTTTCTTTATCCACATACAGCCATTAGATTGATAAGCACAATGGTAATAATTCTCAAGGTAGCCCGAAAATAAATCGACTTTTAACATATTCTTCTTAACAATCAATAAGGGAGTATTCAAATCACTGATGGTGGAGACAAAGAAGACATCATCAATGGAATTGACACCTTTAACATGACTGGGCATTTGTGAGGTAATCACATTAGGGGTTTATGAAGGGTCAAACTCAATCACTTTGTTATCAATCAAACCTTGGACCTAGTTCTTCAACGCCCAACAGTTGTTGGTGTCATGTCAAAGACTATTTGAATGATAGGGGCATTTCACAATTGGGTTATATTTTGGAGAGGCATTATTGGGATTTGGAAGAGGATCTCGTAGGGTTACCAAATCTGCCTTCAACAGATGTTGTAGAGCTTGAGACAGTGGCATGTTAATCCTAGTGAATTTCCTTCTCGGGGAATCTGGAATTTGCTGATTGTTGGATTGTTACGATCGTCGAACTGCGGTTGGGTTTGAAATCAACACATCTCCTACTGGCTGATCATGATCATTCTTGATACGACTCCTTTGTCCATAAACAACATTAGTCTCTTTTTTACCAACAAATTGTTTTTTTACAGTATTAGAGGTTGAGGCCATGGGGATCTTTCCACTTTTGATTCCACTTTTGATTCCACTTTCAATATGTTCACCAGTCAAAATAAACTTGGAAAACCATGATGAAGAACTCCCTATTCTCAAATTAAAGAATGGACCAGTCAACGTGCCCATGAACATGTCCATTAATTCTCAGTCAATCAAAGGGGGTTGCACCCTTCCAGCCAGGCCCCATCCATTTTTTAGCATACTCCTTAAAGCCTTTTCTTGAGCCCATAGTCATATTTTGTAATTGCATGTGAGTTTGTGCAAGATCAACATTGTATTGGTATTCTCTGTAGAAGGCAGCAGCCAGATCCTCCTATATGTGGATATTAGTCCCTTCTAGTTGATAGAACCATTCCAATTGTGTCCCATCTAAGCTCTCTTGGAAGAAATGAACTTGTAACTTCCTATCGGTGGTGTGTGGTTTAATCATGCAGACATAAGACCTCAGATGCATTTTGGGATAGGAGATTCCATCATACTTGGCAAAGACAGGAACCTTGAATTTGTGGGGAATGACCACCCCAGGGACCAAAACTAAATCTCCAAAGGTTAAACCAGACATTGTTTGGATCTCTACAACCTTAACTCAGTCTTCCAGCTATTTGTACTTATCATCCACCGATGGATTGTGCTCTTCGGAATAGTCTTCTTCCTCAGTAATCTGGTTATTTCCACCCCTAGCTCTAGTGCTTCTAACTTCCTCTTCTTGATTGTCTTCTTCCTCAGAAGAAGCCTCTTCTATTTGAGCTAGTCGGGCGGGCCCCTTGAACTTTCTTCCCATGTTGAGGATAACATACCCTTTCTTGTCTTCTTTTTGGTGGCAAGGAGTGCCATCATTTCTTGTTGAACTTTAGCTAAGTTGAGGAGAGTCTCTTGGAATTGTGCGTGTTGAGTTTGCAGATCTTTGACGATTTTCTCTAGAGCCATCTTATACTGAAATAAACAGTAAAAAGATGAGGAAAATAGTATCAAAAAACCTGCTTATGATATGATGCATGCTATGCGGATGCAATGTTTTCAAGGACCTCAAGAGATTTAAATTTTCTTAGCCAAAAAGGAAACAGAAACAACAACTGTATTAATAAGTTCAAGAGTTACAATTGCCCCTTGGGCTTACAATGAAAAAGAAAAAAGGTCTCAAAGAGACAACAAAATAGACTCCTAAAACGAAAGACTCAAGTCTTCCACGGGCGCTTCCTCTTTGTGTCAAGGTAGGAATTCAAGCTTTCCTCCTCATGAAGTTGCTTGGTAAGCTCCAACACTTTCTTCTCACTTTCATAGAATCGAGCTTCAAATGTGTCTCGTTCTCCCTTGAGTTGAATCCATGATTTTTGTAATTCTTCAAGGTCGGCGGGAATGTTAGGATGAAGAATAGTATAAGGAACATCCCCCTCAGTAGTAGGCACCACAACTATTGGTAGAATGGCTAGATATGGCATCATGATGTTTTGAGCATGAGATCACACCCATTTGAGATAAGGCTCAAAAGGGATAGAGTTCTAATGCCTTAAAGTCTTTCTATCAACCTTTCTTACCATTTCCCAAGCATGTACAAACCTTCGATGAAAACCTTGAAAATCGTCCTTGTAGTCGAATACAATATTTTGAATGAGTGCGTCGTGGGGACCATCTCTTCGAGCATAGCCAAATTGTCGTAGAGCTAGAGAAGGGTTGTAAGTAATACGTCCATTAATTCCCAAGAGTGGAATATTAGGGAACTCCCTACAACAGTCAATGATAGTAATGTCCTCTTAATGATTGAGAGCACCAATGGATGTCTGCATGAGAAAGCGATATTATCATTTGTGACCACCTCAAGCCTTGCTCATTCTTCAATACTGATCGGGGAAGGTGCAAAATAAACCACCTATATAGAAACAGTATTCAACACATGAGAGCCCCTCTCTTCCTCATGGTACGAGTGTGAAGAGTATGCAAGATGTCTCTGAGCAAAGTAGGCACTGGTTTACGAGAAAGGAAGATCTTGACAACATTCACATCTATGAGTTGGTCTGGATTAGGGAACAGGACTAACCCATATATTATAAGAGCCAAGACTTCTTCAAAATCTTGCAAATCCATATCCTCCCAAAATAGTCGAGTCTTCTCTAACAGAAACTTAGCTAGAAAACCCTTGACTCCGCTTCTTGTTTCCCAAATATCAGACCTTTTCAAATGTAGGGTTGATGCAATCTCCCCAAGTTATGGATCTTTCACTAAACTGGTGAAGGCCACTTGATCAATAATAGGTACTCGTAATAGTTGAGACAAGTCTTCCATTGTGGGCACCAATTGATAATCGGGAAAGGTGAAACAATGATGTTTAGGGTCAAAAAACTGAAAGAGTACACACATCATGCTTTCTTTAAAGCTTGAGGTAGCCAAACTGAGTATTCGTCCATTTCTTTTGGTGAACAGAGAATTCTCAGGAACCCTTGATGCTAACTCTTTGAGTTGAGGAGGCACCCTTACAAAGCTGATTCAGATGGTATTTCTGCAAACGGAAGCCATGTTCTATAAAATATAGCAATGGTAAATCCCTAGGTCTTTGAAATGGTTATTAAAAATGATATGGCATGATGTCATGATGTTTATGATGTTATGAACAAATAATCATATACACACAAATCACACAAGGCCTTAGGTTTAGGCTTGCATGAGGTTTATAGGTAAATACCCTCTTAAAGTTTAGTTGGTTCAACCTGTCCTAAAAGAAGTGATCGGGTTCTAAGGAATCTCAATACCATTGTTCTTTCTTCATCAGGCATTGTTTCAGCACAAGAAATCTTTTTTCACGAGAGAAATATCCCAAAAGTATGATCTCAATAAGTGTAGTATCGAGTATCAACCAACTTTAGTCTGCACCAAATCCAGCTATCTCACTACTTTCTAATGGACAAGTTGTTCAACTAAGGTTCTATAGTCAGTTAGTGCTTTATGACACCACTCAGCGGCCCTATATTCTCCTTGATTTAAGTCAAGGGACACTGGTACCCACAAATATCTCGCACTAACATAGATATCGCTTCAACCATATCAGTCTACAGCATACAGTCTCAACCATCTATTGCTACTTACATAATATGTCTCAGATCCGGCTATAGGATCTTTACACGTAATAAACCCAAGCATAACCCACAAACGTAAAGCAAACAAGACAAACAAATAAAGCAAAGAAAGGTGATCTAGCTCTTAAGGTAACCCCACTTTTAGTCTTTATCCTCCCCAACAGAGTCGCCAGTTCTGTAATATGGTGGGAGAACTCACTTGGGTGTTTTATTGCAAATGTTGCGAATAACATGAGTTGCCACCGAATTTTCTTTTATCTAATAAAGGAATGGGTGAAAAGAACAGGAAAGACCTTTTGAGAATTTTCTTGAGTTCGGGGGTAGGTTATGAAAACGGAAGGTGTTAGCACCCTTTTCATCTGTAGTTTATCTACGGGCTCTTAATTGCTTGATCACTTAAAGATGCTTTGTGTTTTGTGTAAGTTTGAAAGATGTTTTGAAGATGTTTTGAAAGTGGTAATTTTGTAATGATCCTCGTATCGTTGAGAATGTATAAAAAATGTTTGTTTTGGAAATATTTTGAAAACGCCTTAGTGGGGAAATTTTGCAATGATTCTCGTATCATTGATAATGTATACAAAATGTTGATTTTTAAAACATTTTTTGAAAGGAGAGTGTTAGGGAGAATAGTGGTCATTGTATTTTAATGTATCTTTTCCATGTATTTACCGTTTTCCAAAAATTTGGAATCATCTATGGAGTCTCGCCATTGTGGACTATCATTCTATTAATAAAGTTTGAGCCATTATCCAATTCTTCGTAGTTCTAAATTTATTGTGTTTAAAAGCCCTTCATTTATTATTGATAGTAACCTTAAAAACAAAAAGACTTAATGATAAAAATATTTTTGAAAAGAACTTGCAAACCACTTTTTACTTCATATTGTATGATTCAAGTGGAACAAAAGTAGTAATTACAAGCATGGATGAACTCCAAAGTTTTGAAAGGACTCCTCAAGAAGTATCCCGGATTACTCGTGCTGATATGCATGTAGTCCACATGTGTTGGATTTCATGCCAATTAATATATGGTGTGATACTGGGTTTGTAATCCCATTTCCCCCCAGTCAAGTCTTGGTTCATATTTTCTCCAGGTTATTATATAGTTTTGGGTTTGCATGGTTTGACGCCTCTATCCCAGATTCTCCAGTCATGTCTCGATGTATATATCTCTATCTAGGTGTGATTCTTTCCCCAGCAGAGTTGTGATCAAATGGAATTTGTAAAGTTTATGAAGCCTTTGTTCGAAGATGGATCTCTTTCTCCCTTTGTATGTTGAGAATTGATGAAGAATCCCTTGTAGAACATTACTCTCTCTACTTATGATGTCTATGTTTGTTGTGTACCTGTTGTCATTTTTTTGGGTTTTCTCTCGCCAAGTGTTGAGTTTGATTTAAAATCCTCGTAATTTTGACTTCTTGTTAAATTGTTAATTTCTTAGATCCCCAAATGAAGCGAAGATGATGCTTCTCTCTAAAAGTTTTTATCCCCCTGATGTTTTATAATTTCTCCCCAAAGAAGTTTGCACATCCATTACTCTTGACATTGAAGAATGTATTTGGGCTCCCCTAGATGATGTGTCCCTAATGAAGTAAGTACAGAATCCCCAGTTGAAGTCTAGACGGTGTGAAATTATCTTTCCCTAAAAAGTTTGTATGATATTCCCCGGTGAAGCCAGGAGGAGGGTGTTATATATTTGAAACTGTATTGGTTTAATGCTATCGGATTTTTTGCTTTGATTATTTTTCAAGCCTTGTTTCTTCCCAGTAGATTTAAGTCGTAAAGTAGGAATTTGTTTCCTCAACTGGTGCATATTCTATTATGGAACCTTCATCTTGGATGTGATTTAGCCGAGTGTTATCTTTACTCAAGTTGGTTTTATCTGGTTATTCCCAATGTTGTATGTCTGTTTTGTCAATGTATACATGATAACATTCATATATTTATACACATCAATGCATAACTAATTTAAAATTCATTGCTCATTTGCACTCATTAATTGTTTTTAATGGCATATTTTCCTCTTTGCAGATTTATGTTACCGTCTCTCCAATAGATTGTTAACCTTAAGCAGAAAGTTTATATCCTTTAAATTTCCCCACTGAGTTATCCCTCGTGGAAGAATTTTGATTTATCTTTCCTACTCGGTTCATTATCTGGATGAAATTTTATCGCCATTTGAGTTTATTCCTCATTGGGTGGTGTCTTGATTAACTATTTCACTCCAGTCTATTCCTGGTTTGAGTTTATGGTTTGGGGAAGCAATGTTACTCTGACCTCTCTAGGTTGTGATCCTTAGGTTGAGAATGCGCATTTATTTTTCACGTGAATACTTTATCACCTCAGCAGGAATGTATTGGTATTTCTCCATGAAATAAAGGTTCATTTCCCAGCAGTGTTGTCACAATCCTTTTCGTAACAGCACGTGGAGGTCTCTTTATTTGAGCAACACGTACTTCCCCAGTAAGTCTGTTAATGCTAGAGAAGATTTTTTTACTCCGATGGATGGTAGTCTCTTCATTATGGGAGATATTTCATTGTTCAGATGTTTTACTCCTATTGATGGTACTCTCTTTATTATGGGAGATAGTTCGTTGTTGAGATGTTTTACTCTGATAGATGGTAGTCACTTCATTATGTGAGATAGTTCGTTGTTGAGATGTTTTACTCCGATGGATGGTAGTGTCTTCTTTATGGGTGATAGTTCGTTGTTGAGATGTTTTACTTCGATGGATGGTAGTATCTTCATTATTGGAGATAGGTCGTTGTTAATATGTTTTACTCGGATGGATGGTAGTCTCTTTATTACGGGAAATTTTGTTGTTGATATGTTTTACTTTTATAGATGGTAGTCTCTTCATTATGGGAGATAGTTCATTGTTGAGATGTTTTACTCTGATGGATGGTAGTCTCTTCATTATGGGAGATAGTTTGTTGTTGATATTTATACTCTGATGGATGGTAAGCTCTTTATTATGGGAGATAGTTTGTTGTTGAGGTTTGTACTCCGATGGATGGTAGTCTCGTCATTATGGGAGATAGTTCATCATTGAGAATCAATTAACTCTAATAGAGTTTCTTTTTTCCCAGCCATAAGTGCTAATTCCAACCATTTGTTTCCAGTCATAAGTATTGATGCCAATCATTTGTTACCTACCCTAATATTGGTATTTACCGGTATTATCTTACCGTTTCTATTTGAATCCTTCAATTCGTTAATTTCGGATCCCCTGTGACTCGACATTACTCTCTTTTTGATATCCTCTCTAGGGGTGGGTAGTTTTCAAGACCAAACATAAAGATAGGATAAAGAGATAAATAACCCTAATGTGTGTGTCTTGTACATGTGTTCTTTTAGCTAACATCAATATGCGTATATATGTTTCTTTGAATGTTCATATTGTAGGTGATCATAATTGCATTCATCTAACCATCAAATCTAGGGTTAGAGGGGTGATTCTAAATCAAATGGTTCTCTAATGGATTGCAAAAGCTCAATATTCAAGTTCATGTCTATGGCATCAAATATTTGGGGTTAAAGGATTTCTCTAACTTTATTTAGGTCAAGATCTCCCCAAAGTTGGTGGTGGAATTCATCAAGAAGATTCATAGGTTCATGTGTTTATTTCCATGCTTTCTTCAACAAGATTCATAAAGAGACTTAAGCTCCATCATTGAGTGTGCTTCAAGAACCAATCAATTCAAGGCCTCATATTATTCATCATGCTTATTTTTCTAAAAAGTTTAAAAATATTCAAGATTGATTCAACAAGTTTGACCTAATTGAGCAAATACTAGATTCAATGATCACTAGTGCATAACTCTCTCAATTTTCAACATTTTTAGTTGTTTCTTTTTGCTATGGATTTTTATCATCATCTAAAACAACTTCTCTACACATGACAAGATCCAATTGTGCAATAAAAATCATCAAAAGTTGAAAGGGGTTTCAAGTCATTTTGGCACTCTCTAAGCTAGAATTTGTTGACTTCTAAGGACCATATCTTGCTATTGTTTGAGATTTTTGATTGGTTCCAAAGCCATTATTCTCTTTAAAGGCTAATTAACAAGATCTCTTAAGAAGTCTAAGGCTAATTTTGAATGGAAGATCACTAAAAGTTGAGAAACATTACAAGTCTCCTTGAAAGGAATTTAAATTTTAGGATTTGACTTCAAATGATCATAACTTGGTCAATTTTTATCTCCTTGATCCCATTACTTTTCCACAATAATCTTTAGGATGTTAACTTCACCTTTTCTTTTATGTGCAAATCCTGAAAATGGTTAGAAGATGCCTTAAGAGCTCAAAAGATTATAGGCCATTTCATGGACTTTCATCAACTTCACAAGGTCATAACTCTCTTACTTTTTTGAGTTTTTGAATGATTCAAGTTTCACAATTCTCTTTAAGAAGTCTACTTCACACCATCTTCATTGACCAAAACCTAATTTTGAGTGGGAGGCCATGTATGATAGCAAGAGATTATAGGTCACTTTTGAGCTCAAAACATAGAAAATTTTCTAATTCCACAAATTCGTGTGTTTCTTCCAATTTTAATTAATCATAACTTTCAACTCAGACCACCAAATGGAAACTTTCAAAGCACATTGTCAAGCTTGATTAGTCATCTTTCTAAAGAATCCAAGATTGTATCATAAAGGTCCTTGAGTTGTTTGCACCATGGTTGTAAAGTTGATGCTTTAAAATTGAAAAATCACTTGCAGTCAGTTTGAAATTTCCATAATATGATTTCTTATCACCAAATTACCATGCGTTTTCCACTTAAACATGATTAGAAAAGATGTTTGAATTATTTAGAGTGTCAAAATGCGCCATTTGGATGAGTTTTGATGCACATGTGGTCACACTTTCTTCATGATGACACGTGTGCATGATATCCACTAAAATTGCACCATTCTCCCCTCCTCTTGATTCCATTCACTTCTCCTATAAATATATACCTCCTCTACTTCATTTGGCAAGCTTTAGAGAGCCAAAGAACCTCTGTTGAACTCCCTCCATACCTCTCAATTATGCAACTTTGAATTTGGTTTTAAGGCATCTTTCAATCCAATTTCTTTGTGATTCTTCGTCCTTTAACTTCCCTGAAGATAACAGAAGAAGAACCAAGCCTTGAGGTGCCCTGAATCGTGCCAACCAAGTCAAGTTTCAGAGCATTTTCATCATGCTTCATTCAGGTAGTAATTGACATCAATCCTTCTAACTCAAATTACTGGAATGGTCTATGATGTTCGTTGATGCTTGTTGATGGTTTATTTCTAATCAATCGATGCATTTGATGCATCTATTTTCGATTTCAAATTTTTTTTAAACTCTCTGGTTTTTCTCAAATCGAAAAGGCTACAATTTAAATAAATTTTTCGCGAGGGTATAATTGTCTTCATCTTGATGAGACGAATCAAATGACATTGGTATGAACCTCTAATTTTTCCATTTGAAGAATCACGATTTCTCTGGTTTTTTTAAAAGGCTATAGGTTGAAGACGATGACATGTTTCGTCTCAACCAATCAGAGTGTGCCAATTGTTTTATTTTGATTGGCCCAGATTTATTTGATTCTGTGTGTTTTTCAATAAGGTTCATTACATGCACAATGCACCAGGTCCCTTGGATTTGATTACTAACGCATTTTACATTGATCAGATGGTCCACATTATTTTGGTTTTAATTTTATTTTTTTATTTTATATTTTAATTTTTTTCAAACTTCAAAAATTCATAAAAAATTCATCTCAACTTCGAAAATTCTGAAAATATTCTCAAAAATACTTTTTATTTTTCTCTTTCTGGTTCTTATTTTCTCACAATTTTATTTTATGATTTGGTATTTTTATGATATTCACTTTATTTGAATTATTTGAATTGTTTAAAAATACTTTTTTTGATTTTTTTAATTCTGGAAAAAATATGGAAGGATCCAATGGCCTCTTTACAAATATTGGTGACCTCATTTTATTTTTATTTCTAATTTTACTATTTTTTACAGTTTTTAGTTTATTTCCGATTTCTTTGAATTTTAGAAAATAGTTTCTGACTTTAAAAAATTTTGAAATTTTTGTCAACAATTATTGGATCATGTTTGACATATGACTTTTTTTTGGATTTTTATTTGGTTTTTTAATATACTTTGTGTATTTTACCAATTATTTCTCTTTTATTAAACATTTAAATATTGGTTTATTGAATATTATTTTATTATTTTTGTTTGGTTCCGATTTGGGTGTTATTTTAGGACAAGTTCCTCAACCTCATTGGATCTTGGATGTTGATAGGTTAAAAAATCAAATGCACAAAAATGGATGAATGATGTTGATGATATTTGGAACCCTAATTTCATTTGATACATCCCCTTCCTTTTCATCTTATCCCTTTATTACTTGTGCTACATGTTGTTAGAGAATAATTTACATATCATTTCTCTAAAATATGGTGCATAGATTGCTATTGACTGGCCTAAAAAAAGGTGTGACTTCTACATAAGTTCACTTACGATTGTTTAACATGGCACTAAATTTGTCCTAGTTTAAAAAATGATCATTCATGACCCAAACCTATGTTTGCAAGCCCAAGTATGTTTAATTTGAGACCTTCAATCCAATAACCTTGTGGTTCAGTGTTAGGAGGATTTAATCTCATCAATCCTCTAATGAAATTTCATGAATTTTGGTCTAAGTGAATCATTTAAACATCATTGATCATATATGCTTTCCTTGAGTACTTGAAATGAATGATATACTTGACAAAAAGCAAATGAAACTAGTTATTGAGAAGCTTTGATGTTATGAATATTCTAATGAGTTTTCAAATGCAAGATTAAAGATGGTCATTCAACTAACTTCTAATTTCCAATTCACTAACAATTGACTTTACTTTGTGATTTTACTTTATGCCCTTTATTTTATGACTCTACTTTTATTCCCCGTTTTATTTAGCATTTACATTGCATGTTATTTTCATATTTTCTTATTGAGCATTTATCTTTATGTCATTTTATCTTTTCTCATTTGAGCATTTGTCTTTGTGTCTTTTTTGATTTATTTATTTTTCTCACTTGAGATTTCTTTTCTTTTTGAAGACACTTAATAACAAACTTAAACATTAAAAAAATTTAAGGTTACTTGGACTATCTGGTTATTATCCTTGGCATTATGGAATTATGGACCTCTTGGACTTAGGATGAGAAACCCTGATATCCTTGGGACCTTATGATTTTGTTGTTATTTTGTCTGAAGTTCTTGGGGTTTACTCCAAGCCATTGGGTTGATTTCATTTGTATGCAGGCTATTCTGATTATATGATTTGTCTGTGATTGATAATTCCTCTATACACACTTGTTACTACGCCTAAATTTTATGAAGACTTAATGCATCTGAAGTTTGGGTATTCTTGAGAGGTTTAGTATTTTTACTTGCTTGGTTTCAATCCAAAGGATGGGAATTCTACATTGACTTCTTTATGTCAAGTGTTGAATTCTTGTTGGTTAGAGGTTTCTTCTCCTTAGCTTTTACTTTATGTTTTAGGATAGTCCATTCATCTCCGCATGTCCTCTTTAATTTCAAATTCTTCTCCCTCCTTTTCAAAACTCTTCTTGTTTTCTAACTTGAACCTCTTTCATAATAAACTTGGACTTAGGTCCATGCATTTTTAAAAAATATGTTCTTATACAAAATTTAACCAGCTTTAGGTCCATGCACTTTGACTTTTTACTTTAAAACATTTTCTCAAAAGATTAGACTCTTGTCGATTCTTGTAGTGATACGAACTACTATACTTCTATGATATGTAGTGAAGTGAGATATTTTCCACTTGGGTGTTGAGTGAGTCTTTGTTGATGATAAAATCTAAGCTATATCATCAACTTTAAGATGATGCAATTTCTCATTTCTCATAATCGTGGGTAGTAAGTATGTTTTCCACTCAGATGTGATGATGTCGTCTCTTCTCTAAAAATTAATCAACACACATGTGTTTTAAAATTTTTGAGATGAACTATGAGTACCCTGATCCCCTATTACATGGAAGGTGGTACATATGCACTAAAGGTTCGACACCTCGGTGGGTGCAAAATTGTAAAAAAAAACACTTTTTTTCTCATGTGGACCATCTATTTTTTTATACACTTTTTATAGCAAAAATACATAGATTTTCAAAGAGGTTCCTACGGAGTACCATAGATGTATAGGGTGTTAATACCTTCCCTTTGCATAACCAAACCCCGTACTTAGATTCTCTCCCACTCTCTTTTGGGTTTATTTTCTCTTTTCCCATTCCTCTAGAAACAATAAAGCGCGGTGGCTATTTTTATTTGATCTGTGCGAGTAAAATCAATCCAATGGCTTAGTCTCAACATTTCTACCGCAACATTTTCTGCAGTCAGCTGGATTTCTGTCCCTTTCTTCTTTTACTTTCATAGGTTTTCTTTAGTGAAACGGTTGTCAAGGTCGATATTATCGACGAGTGGTAGCGCTTTTGGCTCTTTTGAGTTGCAGGGCCGAGAAGAATCGCTAGTTGCTCTGGGTGATGTTCTTATGGAGTTATTCCCTTTTGAAGCAGCCTCGAAACATCTCTTTGTTGCTTTTCTATCCCCATGGAAGCTGGAAACGAGCCCCTTTGAAGTATAATACTTCATCTTCAGGTGTACGGTGGAAGGTACCGCAATACGTTCAGCCAAATTTAGCTTCTCGAAGTCACTTTAGTACAGAGACGGGAAATTGACTACTAGGAATTGCACTTTGATGGATCTAGCAGTCTCGGCCACTCCAAAGGTGACGATGAGTTCGACGTAGCCCCATGGATTGGTTACTGCACCATTGAAACCTTGTAGATATGAGACAACATAAGGTGTCAGGTGTGTCTCGTCGAGGTGCAAGGTTGTGAACATATAGGCATATATAATATCGGCCGAGCTTCCCTGGTTGACCAGTATCCTTTGGACAATAAAATTTTCCATATGTGTTCTCACGAGCAGAGGGATGGTTGAGTTAGGAGACCTTCCAAGAAGTTCCTCCTTGTAAAATATGATGGGGGGGAATTTCCTAGAAATTTGTCGAGGGAGGAATTTATGTTGGAGCTTGTGTTGATTAACAACTCAAACTTTCTTTTTACCGAGCCCGCGGTGACTTTGCTGAACCCCCCGCTTGAGATGACCATAGTGGAGGGAAATTTTTTCCAGGGGCTATAGATCACGAAGCCTTGGGAAGGATAATCGTCCGGGATGTAGAAATCCTCGGGCCACGAGATGCACATGGCAAGTGGCATTGTGATATCGTCGGAGGCTTACTTCTCTTCCTCGACCTTCTTCGACTCATGCACGACCTAGCGGGGACCTTCCTTTTTATCTTATTTCTTGAGATGCCCATCTTTGATGAGCATCTCAATGGAATCCTTCAAATGGATGCAGTCTTCAGTTGTGTTCCCATGGCTCTTATGGACCCGATAATATTTGGTTTTGTGAGTCCCCGATTTTGACGTTGTCTGTCGAGGAAAACGAACCCCGGCATGATGGAACTCAAATTTTTGCAGCCGGTCAGGATCAAATCGTGTGAGGCGTTTAGGGGTGTGTAGTTGTGGAAACGACCAGCTGGCCCTTTGTAGTCTCGTGACTCGTGAGGCTTGTCATCCCTTCTTTTTTCTAATTCCCGACAAGACGTCTAGGGGTCATTATGTTTTGAAACTTTGGCATTCTCTTGATGCCACGAGTGGCTTTGTTGGCAACTTATTTCTTTTCATACTCGATGTATGCCTGAGTCTTGAGGAGGAAGGCATCCAGTGTCATAGGGGTTTCTATGCCGACTTCTTTGGCAAAGTCACTACGAGGGTGTAATCCTTACTCGAGGAGAAATTTCTTTATCCTTTAAGTCATGGAGACTTGGACGGCTTCTTTGACGATCCTTTATATATATGCTCGGAGGGATTCATGCTTCTCCTAGATGATAGTCTCCAATGATACTTCTGATTTAGGGTGTCAGAGAGATTCCGGATAATGCCTGGAGAATTATTTCCCAAAGTTCTTCCAAGATGTGATTGACTTGTCGGGGAGGCTTTTGTACCAATCCATTACCCACTTTTGAAGAGTGGTGGGCAATATTCAACACTTGATTGTTCCTCGGACTCAACTATAATCGAGTAGTGCATCAATATTCTTGATATGCTCGTCTGGATCAGCTGTCCCATCGTAAGTCCCCAGGTTTGGGGGTTTCTCTAGGACGACCTGTAGTGGAGTCTCCATAATTTTTCGGGATATAGGGCTGCATGGCTTGTCGTCGTCACTCTAATCATGTGATAGGGGCAGAGAATGGTGGTTTCTTCCTTATTGGGGGTTGTTTTCCCAACAGGGAGATACGCTTCTCTGATGATACTTCAGTTTGGGTGACGGTGGGTGGTTGTTATCTGCCTGTTGAATACCATTTGAATTCTTGGTGACGGAGGAGCATCGATATTTACGGGGAGGAGTACGGTCCCATTTCTTGAGAAACGAAACCTATGGTTTTTCTCGCACGGGACGACAACCATGTTTTAATGGTGACGGGCTGCGGAAGTCGTGTCGCCAGTGTCTCTGAGGAGGAAACCTTTACTGGCATCTCTTTTCCCAAGCTCCAATTTTGTTGCTTTATTGTAGGATTAGATTGTTGGTCTAATTAAGCGCATCGATCAGAGCTGCGATGGTGGGACGGTATCGAAACTAGTTAGAGGATCGTTGGAGTTTGTTTTGGTACTTTCTTGGATTTTCCAGCATCACCAAAGAATTAGAAGTCGTCATCCTCCGCTTCGACCGAAGAGGGTGAGGAAATGCAGTCATTTGTCTTCATAGGAGTATCTTTATGATGAGGTGGCTCTCCACTGTCGTCTGTCTTGTGGACAGGGTAGAGGATTGTCTTTCTATAAAGGTTGTTGTCATCTTTATTGGCCATGAACTTGAGTCTTTAAATTCTGTTTTGATATTTATTTTCCGGGGAAAGAAAGATGGGGAAAGCAGATTCCCACAGGCAGCCCCAATGATTTTATCGGTGATCAAAGTAAAGTTATTTTTATTACCTCCATCCAATTCTCGGTTATATTGGCAAAGACAATATCCAACATATTTTTCAACATATAGTACCCACAATCATTAGAGTTATGTTTTTGCCTTGTCTACAATTGAATGACATAATTAGTGAATATTTATCATAAATTTATCTATAGAATTACAACTTACATTGGGATGAAACCATGTAGCCTTTTTTCTATTTCCATTTGCCATTTGATGAACCCCAAAAGAAATAATACAAAAAGATAAACATCACATAACTAAATTTATTCGCCAATGAAAAATCACATAACTATTAATTTCCAATGAAAGTCACATGAAATATAAACTTACTTTGTAATAATTTTCTTCGTGTTCTGATCAACTTCACGATGAAGTGAACAAAATACGACAACTAAATTATATTTTAGTCACGTGACTATTAATTGCCAATGTCTCTTGTACGTGTGTGTGGAAATAGAAAAGTAACATAAAATATATATGTTATCAAAATTAAATAATATAAAACACAATTTCATACAAATTCTTATCCATGAATTAATGGTAGTAAGTGGCACACTCTGTTTTCATCACGTAACTTTTCTAGTATGTAAATTTTAACATCCGCTTGAGATTTCGCTCCATTATCATTATAAATACACCTAGCAGGATCCATAAATCCATATAATTCTGAAATGCGATTCTCAAGACATACACAATGAATATACCTGAATAATTTTAAAATAAACATTAGAATTAAAGTGATGAGAGATATAACATATTAATAGAGATTGACTTTGATAAAACAATAAAATGTACTTACGTGCACCAAATTTGCAGAATAGACACGTCAAGCCAATGACCTAAACCCACCAATAACTCTCTGATACACTTAGCTGACATATAAAAATTAGAGACACTCGCACAATGACTTAATTGTATTTCCAAATGGTTGTCATCCATTTTAAAAACTATGAGTAACAATCTATGAACATCATCAACTTCCACGTCTTTTGTGCTTCCTTTTGTGCTTCATTTTGCAGCTGAACAACTTCCTTTTCCGCTTCCATCGACAATTTCCATTTTTTCAATGCATTTAATATCATCTATGCTTTGTGATAAACCCATAGACTTAAGTGTCTCCATTAAAGATTGTTGAAACATCTTACTCTCTTCAAGCAACTTTTCTTCAAGTTCAGCTCTAAGTTTTGTTTCCAATGTTGCAAGTTATTCATTTACGTCAATATGTTGTTGACGTGACCTTCCAAAGTAAGTGTTTTGTTTATGACATTTCCCAACACCACGAACATGACCTCCATGCTCAGATGTTCCAATGTCTAATGTTATGATATAGTTACGTCCATCCGAAACAATTGCACCTTTTTCAGCTTCTTGAACTAGAGAATCCTACAAAATGCAAAAACCCCAATTAATCAATCACAAATGTAATGATACTTGAAGTATTTTCCATTGTTTACTTACAATTTTTTCAGCAACCTCTTGTGTAGACTTTGATGAGTATTCTCCTACCATTTTCATCTAATGTGGAATTATCTCTCCATGATGACTTTTCTTTCCTAATTTTCTCCTCAAGCAAGCGATACCCTCCATGAGACAATAAGTGTGGGTATGCATTCATAGCCACATTATCCTTACCCTTTTAACTTTTTTCCTATTATAAACTCAAAAAATTATTAATCACTAAATATAATAAAAATGTTATGCACACAAAAACATATAAATCCTACTAACCTTTAATCCAGGGGTATCTGGAATCTTGAGAAACTTATTCCATGCGTCTTCCGTAATAAAGTTATACTTGACATATGGAGGAGGATCATTTTCTATAGGATGATTAATATATATGTGTGTGAGTTGTGTCTTAAAACCTCTCCATCGCTCTCCCGCATATTTAATCCACTCTTTCTTCAACCTATCCTTCTTTGGATCTTTACATTCTAGAATAGTGAAATGGGCCGACAAATATAGTATATATCATATGTTGTTAATTAGTATATGATTATAAAATATAATAAAGTGTTGTATTTAAAATACTTGAATATCAGTCCAAATAGCATCTTTTACGCCTTCGTCTACTTCTTTCCAATCATTTTTCACAATACTACAGTACTGCCGAGCAAGACATGCTATATAACTCTTTAAATGTGTAGCATTTTTACCAACACCAATACATTCATAGGTTCTTGGATTAAACTTGACCTTTATCTTTTCACCTGTTTGATGAACTTTGTCAATTTGTGTCATGAAAGTGGGACCTCTAACTCTTCTTTTATTGGGGTTACTAGATGAAGAAGGGTTGTCGTTTGAATCACCCGTGTATCTGTTTACAAAAAATAAAAATAATTAGAAATAAAATAAAAACAATTAGAAATAAAATTAAGCACAAAATAAAAACAATTAGACATCAAATTAGGCACAAAATAAAAACAATTAGAAAATAAAGTAATGTGGAATTAACTTATAAAAAAAATCTTACTAGTCCTCCCATATCCCTTCTTCATGGTCTATGCGAATAGCATGTACATCATCCCCTTCATTTTCTTCAATGAATGTAGTCACATTTGTTGAGAAAGGATGAGTTTTAGAAATAACAAGATTTCCAGCATGATTTTCATCACTATCATGCACCTTTCCTTGTAAAACCACTGACCACTTTTTATTAGAAGTATCTGTGACATAAAACACTTGTTTTTCTTGAGATGCCATGATGAAAGTTCGTTCGCATAAGATAACTTGCTAATATCAACCAGTGTAACTCTAAATTCATCGATTCTTACACCACTTTTGATATCAATCCATTTGCATTTAAATATAGGAACTTTGAGCACAACATAATTAACTTCTCAAATCTCTTCAATCACCCTAATGTACGGTGTAGATGCCATAACCGAGTTTTTATCTTTAGCACTAGAGAAGTGCATGAACTCGGGCACAATTATTATCTCATTATTTTGTGTGGTACTACGGTCATCCTTTGAATTTGTATAAAAATAAGTTTTATTAATATCATATCCACTACAAGTTATTATGTTACATTTAGGCCCATAAGACAACCACTTAATTGTATTATAAGCACTATCTTCATTAGTAATTTTTTCATTAAACCACTCAGAAACTCTTATTATGCTCTTTTAACAACCCTCTTTCATTCATCTTGGGTTACTTTTGATTTATGATGCTTTTGTGAGCAGATAAGTAAGGTTTAACTTCATCTATGTTATTCAATATATACAAATGCGCTTCAACAACCACATCAATACTTAAGCTCTTGACCATTAAACCTTGTGTACCCACACCCTCACATCTTCCATCAGGACGATACTTGGGAACCCCTACAACATCCACTCCTGAAAAATAGTTAGAACAAAACTCAATTGCTTCTTCTACAATTTACCTCTCAATAATCGATGCTTCCGGATGGTGTGGGTTTTTTGTATACCCTTTTAGGATCTTCATGTATCGCTCTATTGGATACATCCACCATAAAAAAATTGTACCACATAATCTAATCTCCCTTACTAGATGAACAATCAAGTGAACCATAATGTCAAAAAATGAAGGAGGAAAATACATCTCTAATTGGCACAAGATAACTGCAGCCTCATTTTCCAAATCGTCTAACTTTAGTGGATCAATGGCTTTACAACAAATAGCATTGAAAAATAAGCACAACCTAGTTATAGTCTTCCTAACGTTGGTAGGCAATATCCCACGAATAGCCAATGGTAGTAGTTGTTGCATTAAGACATGACAGTCGTGATATTTTAAGCCAACTAATTTAAGATCTTTAACTAATACAAGCCTCTTGACATTTTATGAGTAACCATGCGACACTTTGATACTTTGTAAACACTCACAAAAACTTGTTTTCTCTTTTTTAGACAAAGTGTAGCAGGCAGGAGGAAAATATGTCTTGTTACCTATATATTGTGGAGTTAACTCTTCTCATATACCCATAAAACCGAAATCCAAACGAGAATTAATACCATCTTTTCCCTTGCCTTGAATGTTAAGAAGTGTTCCGATTACACTATTGCATACATTTTTCTCCACGTGCATCACATCAATACAATGTCTTACATCAATACAATGTCTTACACTATCGCATACATTTTTCTCCTCGTTTTTGGTACTTTCTAAAGACAACACCAAGTCCCTGTTGTCGCTGATAAATTTCCTCTCCAGACAAGGGCTTGGGAGAAACACCATGCTCTTGTTCCCCATTGAAAGCTTTCCGCAATATACGATATGGATGATAACGTTTTAGAAATTTTTGATGCCCAAGATAAACGGTCTTCTTTCCTTTTTCAAGCTGATGGTAACATGTGTCTTTTTCAGATATAGGACACGCCTTATGCCCTTTAACTTTATACCCAGACAAATTACCATATGCCGGAAAATCGTTAATGGTGCAAAACAACATGGCACGCATATTGAACCGTTCTCCAGAATACACATCAAAAACATCCATCCCTTCCTCCCATAACACTCTTAAGTCATTTCCTAATTGTTTTGGGCCCAATATCATGATCGATAACATAATATATTTAAGCTTCATGCACATCCTAGGAGATAGGTTGTAAATCGTCAGGAGAATAGGCCAAGAAATATGGTTAGTACTTAGATTACCAAACAGATTCATTCCATCAATAGCAAGTCCAAGTCTAAGGTTTCTCGACTCTTTGCCAAAATTTGGAAACAAAGAATCTATTTTCTTCCATTGCAAAGATTCAGCTACATGACGAATTTGTCCATCATACTTTCTTTCTTCTGCATGCCATCTAAGATTCTTTGCATCATCTGCATTGGCGAATAATATCTTGAACCTTGCAATTATTTGTAGGTAACATACCATTTCCGCAGGAGGACCCTTTTGACCACCTCAACATCAATTAATTCACCATCTTTCTTTTTGTAGCGTGACGCCTTGCACTTTGGACAATGATTATAGTTTACATACTCTTTTCTGTATAATATGCAATCATTAGGGAATGCATGTATATTTTCATACTCCAAACCCATAGAACATAATATTTTCTTCGCCTTGTAATAATGACTTGGCATTATGTTACCTTTTAGAAGCATTTCGGTCAACAATTCAAGCAACACTGTAAAACTTTTGTCAGTCCACCCATTCTTTGCCTTCAGATTAAATAATTTTAACACGACTGACAGACGTGTAAATTTTTTGCATCCCGGGTACAATGGTTTATCCTTGTCACTGCATAAAGTATCATACGCATGTGCCCTCTTAAACGAAACTTGTCCAATATCACACATCATGTCTTCTATACTATCATCCATTTCTACACTAACATCATCTCTTTGAGACACATTTGACTTTGCTACTACTTCACCGTGCCATATCCATCATGTATAACTTTTACAAATCCCTACACAAATTAGATGATCCATGATTTCTTTCTTACTACGTTTTGGTTCTTTATTTTCACAACGAACATATGGAAAGAGAAAACCCCCAGGAATACTTTTTTCAGCATTACTTTCAGCAAAGTGTAAAAATTCCATCACTCCATGTTCGTACTCGTCACTTAATTGATTATTTCTCATCCAACTACGATCCATAACTATGTTCGCACGGAGGAAGGTCTGACGAAGGGTGTGCCCGCAGCTATGCTACTTCACAGAGATTCCGAGATTGCAAGTTGCACTGCTTCACGGAGAAAGAAAAATAAAATCAATTTTAAATGGAAAGGTGATAACTCTATTAAGTTTGATAGGTTAAAGATAAACTGTGTGTTTTTGAGAGGACTATTAACGTTTCTTTCGGACGTTTCTAAGGATACAATTTCTCTAATGAAAAAGAATGGCATATACACAACATGTACTATATTCTTAACTCTATACAAAATATATACTATTTATAACTAATTAGACTTAATTAACATCTCTAATAATAATAAACTGTTTAGTAATTAAAAAACATATATGAACAAAGGAATGGATTCACCAAGCCACTGAGTTAGTATCTAGTATAATCTTCTAATTATTTTTATATGTACTTCTAATTTTTTATAATGTATCTCAGTAGCAAGAAAAGCAGCAAGAGTAGCTTAGAAACTTTTTTGTATATATACCTCTTAGAAATCCATAGATATACAATGAAGTTGAACAAAATAGAAAATTTCGTACTGGAATCGTAGTTGGACGGCAACAGGGGCTTCAAAGACGGCGGCAGGCTGTGACGGCGGGAGATTTAAGGACGTATTTGTGCAAGAGATCTTCATGCACGGAGAGAGACAACGGCCTGTGACAGATGTCTTCGCGCAGGACAATGCAGACCTTGGAGGAGATGACGGAGGGCGGAGCAGAGAGCGTTTGTAGGCGGAGCAGAGGGACTGTGTAGGCGGAGCAGAGGGACTATGTAGGCGGGTGAAGAGTTGGTTTTGAGGAGAGAATAAAAATAAAATGTACATTAGTGAGAAGATAGGGTTTATTTCTTAAATATATATTGGAGTTTTTACATCGGTGCCAAATTTAGCCCGATGTAAAGGTTACTTCGCAATCGGGTTTTTACATCGACGCATATCATTGACCTATGTAATGGTCACATTTTCAGGTTTTTACATCGGTGAGTTGTAGAACCGATGTTAGCCCGTTTTTTAAATTGGTGGAAAGCAAGGCCCAATGTAAGGGTTAGCGTGTTTCTTATTACCAATCTGATACCTAGTTTTTTATTTACAAAACTACCACCGTATTTTTTTTACAAAACCTTTTACATCGGTGGATTAATTGGCCCGATGTAATAGCCAGCGTAATATAATTTTTTAATATTTTTTATATCATTTTAAATAAATATCTGATGTAAAATCTATTTAATTTTATTTTTTACATCATATATTTTTATACATGATGTAAAGACCTTTTCTCAAATGCCATTTTTTCTGTAGTGGCAATAGGCACAACCTGTATCGTGGTAGAATGGAGATAACATTCCCCTTTGGGGAGTTTTGATTGGTTTAGTGTTTTGCGAGTTTTAGAATGAATTCGAGTTGATTAAATGTTTTTGGATTTTTGATTTGTGAATGATAAGTTTTAATTACAAAAGAAGAAAAAGGTTTAAGAGGGAGACTAGGAAAAACCCTAATGTTGTCATGCATGGGTTCCAACCTAAGGTCTAGTTAGTTCTCATCTTAAATAATAGGAAACTACCATCCTAAGGGAGCATGTTATGAGCACAAAGTAAAAGGAGAAAGTGTAGGTGAAGAGTGATCTTGGAAAAAGTGATGACACAATGAGTAGTATCATGAAAGGAGTGAATGGAATGTTTGGTGTATGGGAATTCAATCGGGTTATGGTAAAACAAGGGGTGTACTTGATTAATCTCGTGAGAATAGGTGCTCATATCCTCAACCATGAGACCCTTTGTGCATCGAAACACTTGGTATATGGACCAATGTGGTTGATTTGGGTTATGGTTAACCAAGGGAAAGACATGATTAACCTCGTGAGAATGGCCATGCCCAACATCAACTATGAGACGCTTTAAGAAAATGCTTGTTATGTAAACCAAGGGGAGAGAAGTTGCTTCAATGTTAAGATGAAAACCAAAAGCCCATACAAGGTGGCCATGTGTATGCTCCTAGAAAGTGGTACTCGCGTGGAACTAGTATTCTAAATGACCAATTGAAACAATTGATTGAATAGTTGTCACTGTAGAAAATCCAAGGACCAAACTATGAAATATGTTCAAGTGTGCATTTGTAAGTGGATACCTGCTCATTGATGATGAGCCCAAGAGGAGGCCATGTGCTCTAACTGAATGACATATGCATGATTAAGCAACAATTAAAACATATAAAAATAAACCCTAAGTTATTACAATCATAGGAGATGGGGGTACAAGCTTATGAATGGGGATGAAATACAAGCCTAATTAAATTATTACAACCAAAATGAATAGAAATAGAAATATTAAAAAAAAGGAAAATAGTGTACAAAGAAAGAAAAACAAACTTTATGTATTGACACATATCCTTATGCATCGACACATGCCACTTCCTGTTTCTGAAAAAATCAAAATCAAATCAGTATGAGTCGATACATAATGGTATATGTTGACTCATTTCTTGTTTGTGTCGACACATTCATATTTTGTGTCGACTCATACACCTTTCTTGCCCCTGGAAATCAAAAATAACACAGTATGAGTCGACACATAAAGGTTTGTGTCGATTAATTTCCATTTTGTATCGATAGATGTGTGTTTTATGTTGACTCAAAACCTGTTTCATGCCTTATATGTGTCGACTTATAGAGATATGTGTCGACCCATACTGTTGTTTTTTGTTTCTAACATTGATCTGCTACATGTAAAAGTAAGTTCTCAACATATAATTAATAAAAGTGAAAAGAAAACATGTGGTTAGCTTCAAGGGTATGATATCTACATTTATCTTCAAAAATGAATCACTAATGATGCTTGAAATGAAGAGCTCAAATTCAAGAAGACTTACCTAGAAGCTGAAATTTGTTTTATAAGTTTGAACACCTTTCAAGAGGCAGTGGGGATCAGAATGGCTTCAGTGAAGCTCCAGGAAGTTGCTCCAATCCTTACTTTGTATTGGGAGCTGCAGGGTTGTACTGGGGGTTGAAGGTTTTTTCTTTTACTGTTTTTCTTTGGGTTGCTACTATTTTTTATTGTTTTTGTTTTATGGTTCAAAACAGTTTCATGGTTCAACATAATTTCATGGTTGTTTCTATTTTTCTCTTATGTTTTAAAGTGTTTTTCTTCTCTTCCTCTCACAGTGTTTTTTCTCTGTTGTCTTTTTTTTCTCTCCCAATATTGCCATTGTCTCTCTTTGTTTTCACACAACTCTCCTCTTTTTATTGTTATCCCCCTTTTTATCACAAAACTTTCCTCTCTCAATATTGCTCTCGTATCTTCTTTTTATATTGCTCTTGTCCCCTTTTTTCACAAAACTCCTCCTTTCCCTGCTATTTTTCTACTGTTTTATTGGTGAATCAAGTGAGATTTGGGGGGGGGGGCGATCTGATATGTTTTGAACAATTTTGTAAGCTGATTTGTTGCTTTCTTGATACAGGTTAAGTTTAACTCATTTTTGTGCAAGGTTTTGCAATACTTGGACTATTATGGACAGCAGGTATGTGCATCAGTTTTATGGACAGTTTTATGGAGCTGGTTGGTGCAAACTTTGGGCCTTATACAACAGCAAATTGGACAACATTGTTTGGATAGTTTGGACTAGTTTTTGGGCCTGTTATATTTGGACAGTTTGGACTTGTAATGATAAATTCCTTTGTGTGATTTCAAGTGGTCATGGCATGAATCCAAAAATAATTGCAATATAATAAAATGACTTGAATCTTGAATATAGTAACTTGTGATGTAACTAATTGGTGACTTGGGAACCAAAAGACATTGTATGAAATACGAATTTCCATTATTTATGGTTTGCAATCCAAATCCAAGCTTTCTTTCTCTTTCACTTTCGAATCTTCATGACGAATTCAAACCACTTTGAAAATGATTGATGCCATCTTAGTTCAAAATTTAGTCCCTCAAGAAACTCCTTAAATAAAATTTTAACCCATGTGTGAAGAATTCCTTGGTTTCACCCCTTAAATTTCTCGATAAGCAATTGACTTGTAGAAGGATATAAATCATAGTTTCTTGAAAACACTGAAACTTTAATATTACACAACCACTAAACTCTTGGACCTCAGGTGTCTTTATTCAATGAAATGCATGATATGCAAATGAACTAGTGAAGTTAATGTAGATGAAATGCGAAGCCTAATCCAAACAAAATAAAAACAGGTAGGACGAATTTGGGGTATGACAACTTGCCCTATTTAATTGTCTTAAACCTGAAGGTGAGATTGGCGTCAGTCTTTCGATCATTCAAGGTGGAAGATGATTAAATACTAAGACCTGAAATTTGTCCTGGAGAGATGGCATGAGTGTTACTATTTGTGATGTCTATTCGGGATGAAAAATGAACTTTCAAGTAAACTG
Organism: Vicia faba; assembly: GCA_948472305.1. Taxonomy (NCBI): domain Eukaryota; kingdom Viridiplantae; phylum Streptophyta; class Magnoliopsida; order Fabales; family Fabaceae; genus Vicia; species Vicia faba. The sequence goes on along the minus strand of OX451739.1, from coordinate 1,219,541,524 downwards.
GTCATGATGGATGTGTAGCGGTTGAAATGTTTTAAGACTAAGCCATTTGATTAACTTGACTTATACATATCAAAATAAAAATCTCCACCGCGCTTTATTATTTCCTAAAGAATGGGAAAAGAGCGAATAACCCAAAAAGAGGGGGAAAGATTCAAGCTAAGGGGGTTGGTTATGCAAATGGAAGGTATTAACACCCTAAACATCTACGGTACTCCGCAGGAACCTCTTTGTAAATTCTGTATATTTTGGCTATAAAAATGTTGTATAAAAATGGATGGTGGAGGTGAGAAAATAAATATATTTATTTTATGATTTTTTTTCACCCGTTGCGGGTGAAACCTTTAGTGCCTACGTACCACCTTTTCGTGCAATAGGGGATCAGGGTACACATAGTTCCTATTTTAAAAATTTAAAACTAAACTATGTTGGTTAATTTTATGAGATAAAACATCGTCGTCATTGTCTATGTGGAAAACATACCTACTACCCACAATTATGAGAAAGAAGAATTTGCATCATCTCAAAGTGGAGGAAATGGCTTGGATTTTAGAATCAACAATGCCTCACTCAACACCCAAGTGGAAAATATCTCTCTTCACTACATATTGTATAAGTATAGTTTTTTGCATCACTACAAGTGTAGCGGTAGAAATGTTCAAGACTAAGCTATTGGATTGACTAGACTTTATACAAATCAAAACAAAAATCGCCACCGCGCTTTTTTGTTTCCAAAGGAATGGAGAAAGAGCGAATAACCCAAAAAGGGGGGAAAGATTCAAGGTAAGGGGGTTGGTTATGCAAAGGGAAGGTATTAGTACCCTAAATATCTACGGTACTCCACAGGAACCTCTTTGAAAAATTTGTATACTTTGGCTATAAAAATGTGTTATATATAAAATGGATGGTGGGGATGAGAAAAGAAATATTTTTTATGATTTTTACACCCGCCACAGTTGCGAACCTTTAGTGCCTACTTACCACCTTTCATTCAATAAGGGATCAGGGTACACGTAGTTCCTCTTTTAAAAATTTGAAACACAAGTGTGTTGGTTAATTTTATGAGATAAGACATCATTGTCATTGTCCGTGTGAAAAACATACTTACTACCCACAATCATGAAAAAGAAGAATTTGCATCATCTCAATGTGGAGGATATGGCTTGGATTTTAAAATCAACAATGCCTCACTCAACACCCAAGAGGAAAATATCTCTCTTTACTACATATTATAGAAGTATAGTTGTTTGCATCACTACAAGGATTGACAAGAGTCTAATCTTTTAAGAAAAGTTTTAAAATAAAAACCCAAAGTGGGAAAAATGATTTGAAATGAGATAGATTGACTTTTCGTCTTCTCAGAAAAAATGTCAAGGTATTATTAAACTGAGTGAAATTTTTTATGAAAATGTTTTGAAAATGCATGGACCTAAGTCTAAGTTTATTATGAAAGTGTTTCAAGTTTAGAAATAAGAAGAGTTTTTTTTAAAGGAGGGAGAAGATTTTTGAAATTAAAGAAGATGGAAGGAGAAGAAGAGATTATCCTAATGCATAAGGTAAAAGCTAGGGATAAGAACCATCTAACTAACAAGAAGCCAATACTTGACATTATGAGTCAATACAGAATTCCCATTCTTTGGATTGAAACCAAGAAAGCAAAGATACTAGACCTCTTGAGAGAACCAAACTTCAAGTGTATTAAGTCTTCGCAAAAATTGGGCAGAGTAACCGCTGTATACAGGTGAATTCCAAATTACAAGAAAAGTATGTAATCACAATAAACCTGCAAACAAAACAAAAAAACAACCCAATGTCTTGAGGTAAACCTCAAGAACTCCAGAAAAATAATGAATTAAGGTCACAAGGTCTCCAAGATAGGCCAAGGTTTCTAATCCTAAGTCCAAGAAGTTCAATGCTCCAAAATTCCAAGGATAGTAACCAAATAGTCCAAATATCATTAAAGTTTTTTTATGGTTCATGTGTATTATTAGGTGTCTTTAAAAGGAAAAAGAAAAGCTCAAGTGAGCAAAAATAAAAAAAATGACATAAAAGTAAATGCTCAAGTGAGCAAAATAAAAATGGCATGAAATGTAAATGCTTAAATTAAATGGTACATAAAGCATAAAAAATAAAAGCATAAAGTAGAGTCAATTGTTAGAAATTAGTGGTTAATTGGATGACCATCTTGAAACTTGCATTTGGAACTCATTAGAGGACTGGTAGAACCAAAGCCTCCACACAAAAAGTTGCATTTTCTTTTTGTCAAGTATATCATCCATTTTGGAATCCTTAAAAGTAACATTTTATGATCAACGATGTTTAAGTGATCCGCGTTGACCAAAGGTGTTGTAGATCCATTAGAGGATTGGTAGAACCGAAGCCTCCACACAATGAATCTCAAAGTTATTGGATCAAAGAGATCCAATTAACATACTTTGGCTTGAAATAATAAGTTTGGGCCATAAATGATCATTCATTCGAATCAGGACAAAATTTAGCGCTATGTTAAGCAACCGTAAGTGGACTTATGTAGAAGTCGCACCTATTTTGAAGTCGGTCAATAGCAATCTAAGTACTTCATGTTTGGATAAATGATATAGAGATCATCATCCCTTAACGTGTAGCACAATTTAAAAAAGAAAGGGATGAGATGAACACGAAGGGGAATGATAAGCTAATTTGGATCACCATTTCAAAATTCTTTCATCTTTGAATTCAACCACTCCTCTAGATGGATTAAAGCACTAAACATATCATTAATCCAAAGCACCAAAGATTAATTAAATAATTCAATCTTAGGTAGATTTGAATTGATGAACATTTATCCAACTTCATCTACATCACAAATTCCATTGAGTTTAAAGACAAATTGGACATTTAAAATTGCAATCCAAATTATCCATCAAAGAGAGTGAGCAGAAAAATATTTGAGTCAAAACAGCCCCAAAATAAGGCAGAAAAAGTATTTTTGGCACTGTTAAAATCGATTGTGCTTCGACAGCAACCTTTTACATCAGTGTAGTTTTTTTTCAAATCAATTGTCTATGACAAACAATTGCAATGTTACAGCAATGTATTGCAACCTGTTAAAAAAATCAGGCGAAAACTACATCTCAATGATCAAATTCTTGTTCTAACTTTTCATCATACACCTTATGATCATGGATCCAATTGAGCATGAAGATTCCATCAAATTATGAGAAAATAGCACTAATGGAATCATAAAACAGTTCTCAATGAATCAAAAACAGAAATCCACAAGATATCACATTGTGAAAGATGATGATCCAACTTACCAAAGGTAGAATTAGAGAATTATCAAACAACTTCCAGAATTTGCTTCAATTCAACCACAAGAATTAATTACCAAAGCTTGGATGTAGAGAATCGATGAAGAAAAAGTGTTTGGATGGAGGTTTATCTCAAATATTAGTAAGCTTCAATGCAAAGCTTACTATCCTTTTTTTGAAAATGGAGCTTTGAGTGAATTTGGTAAATGGAGAGAATTGAGAGATTTTTTAGCAAGATGAGTTTGGATATCATAAGCTTATGATTTGAATGAAATGAGGTCTCTATTTAAAGAGTTTTAGGATTTGGATTATTGGTAATTTGGTAATTGATTCTTGGAGCCAAATTTGAATTAATGATATAATTTTCAAATTATGCAGAAAAAATTGGAGCCAAAAAGATGACAGATTTGAAATTGTTGGCTTTTTTCAAAAAACACATGTATTTTGCTGTTATGAGTCGATACATGGGTGGTATGCGTCGATACATCCTAGATGTATAACACAGAATGTGTCGATACATGCCTCTATGTGTCGATACATACTGCTATTTCAACACATTACAGAATCAAACAAACTGCATGAGTCGATACATAACACGTATGTGTCGACACATGCTAGTTATACAAACAGGATGAGTCGATACATACATGCATGTGTCAACACATGCTAGTTATTCAAACAGGATGAGTCGATACATACATGCATGTGTCGACACATGCTAGTTATTTAAACCGGATGAGTCGATACATACATCCATGTGTTGACACATGCCAGTTATACACAATAGGATGAGTCGATACATACCTTTATGGGTCGATGCATGCTGTCTTTTGCCACAATATAGAATCAATCAACCTTAATGAGTTTGACACAAGTCTTCATGGATCCATACATGCTGCCTTTCGACACAATACAGGATCAACAACTCGGAAAACCTTATTTGTCGGATGCTTTGACTCGGTACCTACAAAACACAATTTTGCAAAGACAAGGACAAATATTTTTTTATATTTTGATTAGAAATTAGTAAACAACACATATACAAAATACACAACCAAGATGCTTGGAAATTCCTCAAGAGAAAACTTAAAGATAGGAGATAGAAAAAAGAGGAAGAACCAACCCTAATATGATCTTGTTATGATCAAGTTGACATGATATGATATGGGAATCTTAGGGGCAAAAATTGGGGTACAACAACAAGGATTAACAGGAGTTCAATCTTTTTGAGAAAAGTTTAAAGATAAAAGCCAAAGTGGCAAAATGGTTTGAAATGAGATTTGATTGTATTTTAGTCTTCTCACAAAAAATGTCAAAGTATCATTAAGTTTATTGAAGTTTACTTATGAAAATGTTTGAAAATGCATGGATATAAGTCCAAGTTTATTATGAAAGTGGTTCAAGCTTAAAATAAGAAGAGTTTTCAAAAGGAGGTAGATAATTTTTAAAATTAAAGAAGATGGGAGGAGAAGAAGAGGCTATCTAAAGCATAAGGTAAAAGCTAGGGATAAGAACTATCTAACAAAAAAGAAGCCAATACTTGACATTATGATCCAAGATAGAATTCCCATTCTTCGAATTGAAACCAAACAGGAAAAAATGCTAGACCTCTTGAGAGAACCAAACATCAAGTGTATTAAGTCTTCACAAAAATTGAGCAGAGTAACGGTTGTATACGGGTGAATTCCAGATTATAAACAAAGGGTGTAATCACAATAACCTGCATACAAAACAAACAAACAACCCAATGTCTTGAGGTAAACCTCAAGAGCTCCAAAAAAATAATCAGATAAAATCACAAGGTCTCCAATCATAGGCCAAGGTTTCTAATCCTATGTCCAAAAAATCCAATGCTCCATAATGCCAAGGATAGTAACCAAATAGTTTGAGTACCATTAAAGATTTTTAGTGTTTATGTTTATTATTAAGTATCTTAAAAAGGAAGAGAAAAGCTCAAGTGAGCAAAGTAAAAATTACAAGAAAGTAAATGCTCAAATGAGCAAAGATGGAAATGGCATGAAATGTAAATGGTAAAAGTAAATGGTACGTAAAGCATAAAAAAACTAAGAGCATAAAGTAAAACAAGTCAATAATCAGTGGTTAGTTGGATGACTATCTTGAAGCTTGCATTTGGAACTCATTAGAGGATTGGTAGAACCAAAACCTCCACACAACAAGTTGCATTTGCTTTTTGTCAAGTATATCATCCATTTGGAATTCTCATAAGTGCCATTTAATGATCAATGATGTTTAAGCGATCCGCGTTGACCAAAGGTGTTGTGGATCCATTAGAGGATTGGTAAAATCAAAGCCTCCACATAATAAATCACATGGTTATTGGATCAAAGAGATCAAATTAACATACTTGGGCTTGCAAACATAAGTTTGGGCTACGAATGATCATTTATTCGAATCGGGACTAAATTTAGCGTTATGTTAAGCAATCGTAAGTGGACTTATATAGAAGTCGCACCTATTTTGAGTTGGATCAATAGCAATCTATGCACCACTTGTTTTGAGACATGATATAGAGATCATGCCTCAACAACATTTAGTGCAATAAGAAGGGGATGAGATGAAGAGGGGTGGGAGAGAAAATACAAACCACTTTTGAATTAAATTTAATCAAACTATTATTAAAAGCATTCATCCATTTTTGTGGAGTTAAACTCAACACCATGGATCCAATGATGTTAATAAAGTTCATGATCCAAAATTTAACCCAAGATCATCCAGAAAATAATCACAAAATAATATTACACTTTAATATATACAAAAGGGTTTAAAAATTATTGTTTAAAAAAAGAAAATAAAGAGAAAATTATCAACTATGCTCAAATTAATCAAGAAATAAAAAGTATGACCATAGAAAAATTAGAGAAGGGCTCAAATGATTTTATACATTTTTTGGTAATTTTTTGAAGTCAGAAATGACTTTTAAAATTAAAAGAAATAGGTAAAATAAACCAAAAATGATAAAAAAATAGCAAACTCAGCAACAAAAATAAAATAAGGTCACCAATATTCGTCACAATATCATTGGATCATTCCATAATTTTTTTAGAATTAAAATGTGTATAAAAATATTTTTAAACATTTAAAACAATTCAAATAAAGTGTAAATTTATAAAAAATACCAAAACACAAAATTAAATTGTGAACAAATAAAAATCAGAAAGAGAATAATCAAAAATATTTTTCATAATTTTATCAGATTTTTTGGACTTGAAATGAATTTTCTATGATTTTTTGAAGTTTAAAACAATTAAAATATAAAAATCAGAAAATAAAATAAACGTAAAAATATGTGGACCATTGGATGAGAGTTAAAACGCGTTAGTAATCAAATCCAATAGATCTGGCGCGTTGTGCGTATCATGGTCATTAGTGAATAAAGTACATAATCAAATACAAATCAGATTTTAAAAAATAACAAGTGGCGTGTCATCATTGGTTGGAAGATTACACGTAGGTCATATTCAACCTCCAGCCAACGTGATTTGCAGGTCTCTCAAACTGTAAAATTGGAAGCTCAGACCTATGCCAATCGCTTCGTCTCTTCAAGACGAAGACAACCACACCCTCGCACCAAATTTATATAAATTGTAGCTCAAGCAATTTGGAAAGAATCTTTTGAAAAGGGATTTGAAATTTCATGGTCAAAACGTGTTTCCAGCAAAAGGTAAGTGTTGCGAATAGAACTAGGGAAATGACAACATCACAATGATATTAGAGTTTTGAAGAATTGATGAAGGAATATACCTATTGATGTTGATTTGCAGAGCTCTAAAACTGGACTTCTATGGAGCAGTATAGGGCACGATTCTTGAATGTAAATATATGGTTAGCTTCAGGGAAGATCAGGGAAGGTGAATTGATGGAAAAATTGGATTGAAAAAGGCTTCGGAATGGATTTTGAAGTTATTGAATTCTGAGTTGTGGAACAAGTTTGGCAGGGTGACTTTGGCTATCCAAGCTTGAGAAAATGAATGGGGAATGACCCTCTATTTATAGGGAATCAAATGGAATGTTCAAGCATGTGAAATGATTATGTTTGGAGGGAAATCGTGTGAAGTTGCAAACAAGAAAAGTGTCACTTCAAACTTGATCAAAACTCATCTAAAACACGTGTTTTCCTATGTTAATCACATATGGAAGTTCACTAAACATGTTTAGAAGCAAAAACACGCAGAAACAAAGTGTTTACAAGAAAAATCAAGGATTTCAAACTTCTCACTTGGTGAAAAATTTAGTTTCAAATTGCCAACTTCTGACCAATGGCATTCTCAGCTCAAGGGGTCTTAGGACATTATTCTCGTTGTTTTAGAAAGATGAGGTTATAAGATTTGCAATGGAAAAAGAATGGATTTAAATGGATGCTTGAGCTGAAAGTTTTTTTGAGTAATAGTTGGAGAAAAAGAGTTGACTTTCCAAACTTAGAAATATTTCAAGTTCTTCTTAAAAAATGACCTATAATGTCTTTCCTCCAAACATGGTCTTCCACTTCGAATTTGCTCTTGACAAAAAAAGATGGCATGAAGTAGGTCTCTTGGATTACATTTTGAAACTTGAAACATTTAAAATCTCCAAAATTTTAGAGAGTTATGAATTGTTGAAGTTGGCAAAAAATCATGAAATGACCTATAATCTTTTGCATCTTTAAGGAAACTTCCATCAATTTTCTCACTTTGCACATAAAAGAAGGAATAAAGTTAACACCTTCAAGATAATTATGGAAAATGAATAGGCTCAAGGTGATAAAAACTGACCAAGTTATGATCATTTGAAGTCACACATGGAAAATTGGGGATTTATCTGGAGGACTTGTAATCTTTCTTCCTCATTAATCCTCTTCCTCATGGAAACTCCTTGAAACTTTTGAAGTGATTTATTGATAACCCTTTGAAGAAAGGATGTCTTTGGAATCACTCAAAAATACCAAAAGATGAGCAAGATACATTTCTTTGAAGTTCAAAACCCTAGCTACTTTGATCAAAAGAATGCTTTGAGGAACTTTGGCAATTTTGAACAAACTTCTTGTACCCACACAAATGATTTGTAAATAGAAGTTGTTGAGGAAGATAATGAGAACTCATAGCCACCAAAACCACTTACATATCTTGAAAATTGAGATAAAAATGCACCTATGACCAATGGGAACAAAGCCTTGTCCAAGCATGACAACCTCTTCAATCAACCCCTTGTACTTTTCAACCAAATTTAATAACCTTGAAATGTGGTGAACCAAAATAACCTTGCCATGCCATTTCTTCCAAACAAATCCAATGGTGACGTTTGAAATCCTCAAGCTTTATTGACTAGGGCATGGAAATAAACTCATGAACCGATGGGGTAGCTTGTTAAATCTCATTGCCTTTACCTACATGGATAACAAGCAAGACAAACCAACATTGAATTTTATTAGTTAAAAGAAGAAATCAAGACAAAAAATATTCATGATCACAAAAGAACATAAGTCAAGGTGCTTGGTTATTCCTCAATAGGGCAAAGCTAAATATAGGGAGGGGAACCAAGTATCCTAGAATGATCTTGTCGTGAATGAATCAACTTGGTATGATGAATGGATCTTAGGGGAAAATATTGGGGTACAACAGCTGCCCTTATTTAAGTTTCTTCTATCCGGAGATACGAAGGTTAAAAATCTTTGTGTCGACGTGATCGAAGATACTTAAATATAAAAAGAAACCCTATTATTGGCCCTAAGATGCCATGAAAATGTTTATGATTATGAATGCATATGAACAAGACCAAAGAGACAAAAAACACCACTGGGGATGTAACAATAATAAAGAAACAAGAGAGCGATCCCACCAGGAAAATAAACCACTGGTGGATCAAAAGACCTGAATCAAAGAGGATGGTAGAATGGTCAAAGGATACACCAACTTCTACTGAAGATGAAGCTACCGACGTTCACTGAAGGTAGAGAGAAAAAAATAATAACACTGACGTTCACTGCCGATGTCCTACCGACTTTCACTGAAGGTAGAGAGAAAAGAAATATCATAACACTGTCGTTCATTGACGATGAACTACGAACATTCACTGAGGGTAGAAAAAAGATAACAAACATCAATGTTCACTGCTGATTTCCTACCATCTTTCACTGAAGGTAGAAAGAGAATATATCATAGCACCGCCGTTCACTGACGATGAACTACCAACGTTCACTGAGGGTAGAAAAAAGATAATAAACATCGACGTTCATTGTTGATGTCCTACCAACTTTCACTGAAGGTAGAAAGAGAATATATCATAGAACCGCCGTTCACTGACGATGAACTACCAACGTTCACTAAGTGTAGCAAAAAGATAACAAACATCAACGTTCATTGCCGATGTCCTACCAAATTTCACTAAAGGTAGAAATATAATATATCATAACACTTTCGTTCATTGACAGTGAACTACAAACGTTCACCGAGGGTAGCAAAAAGATAACAAATATCGACGTTCACTGCCAATGTCCTACCAACTTTCACTGCAGGTAGAAAGAGCATATATCATAGCACCTCCGTTCACTGACGATGAACTACCAACGTTCATTGAGGGTAGCAAAAAGATAACAAACATCAACGTTCACTATCGATGTCCTACCAACTTTCATTGAAGGTAGAAAGATAATATATCATAGCACCGCCGTTCACTGACGATGAACTACCAACGTTCACTGAGGGTAGCAAAAAGATAACAAACTTCGACATTCACTGCCAATGTCCTACCAGCTTTCACTAAAGGTAGAAAGAGAATATATCATAGCACCACAGTTCACTGACGATGAACTACCAACATTCATTGACGGTATCAAAAAGATAAAAGTTTCCCTAATATTCTAGGATTTCACCTAGAACGGGTCTCAACTTCTTCTTTAACCAAGGCATTCTTCCTGGAAAGGGTAATATATAAGCTGTCTCAAATAAAGAGGCTTCCACTGGCCGAGATTTCACAATGAGCTATATCTTGTGATAATGAAAGTCTTGCCATCCATTGGTGTAATTTGACGACAGACTGCAAACTATTCACTCATAGAGGGGATAGCAAAAAAAAGTCACGTCGACTTTTACAGGGAAGCACAAGTTGCTCAAATAAAGAGACCTGCTACTTATTGTCATGGAGGATTATAAAAAGAAATGACTTTCTGGGGAAAAATATGACTTCCTGGGGAGATGAAATATAACTTCCTGGGGAGATGCCACGATATTCCTACTGAGGAGATAAAGTCTTCTCATGCAAAATAAATGCACCAACAAAAACTTGACATTTTCAGAAAACCAAAGTAAATAATATTGTCATGGAACCACAGATTCAAAGCCAGAAATAAATTGGAATGAAAAGTGAACCAAAATACATCTTTTGAGAAATAAACTCAAGAGGGAAAATCAAATCAATCCAAACAAGGAGCTGTACAGGAAGGCTAAAGCAAAAAAAAATCTTCCACGAGGGACAACTTAGTGGGGAAAATGAAAGAATATACGCTTTTTGCTTAAGGTCAACACTCTATTGAAGAGAGGAAAACGTAACTCTACAAAACAGGGTGATATGTCAACAAAAATATTAACAAATGTCAATGAATAATTATTTGCCAATTTTAGCTATGCATGATGTATGTATGAATGTATGAGTGTTATCGAGCGTATGCTGACAAAATAGATATACAACACCGGGAGTAACTAGGTAAAACCACCTCGTGCACTAACAACACTCGGATAAACTTCATCCAAGATGATCATTATAAGAAAAAGTAAATGCCCACTGAGGAAATAAAACCTACTAGCTGCTTCAGCTTTACTGGGGAGCAACATAATCCAGAAGTAAACAAAACAAAGTGACAAAATAGTTCAGATACATGGATAGAACATCCCTCTTCAGGCTTCACTGGGGAAACAAATGTTTTTAAAAGTAACATTTCTACTTGAGATTGCAAAACCAGTCTCAGGTGAAGAAGACTGACACCAAAACACCAAAACATTCACTGGGGAATTTAGGCCTACTTCATTGGTGAGGTTAACAGCACATCCACAAAGGGAAAACTACAATTCGTCCTTCACTAGAGAAAACAAGGACTTGCGTTCTTTAAGAGTGATTATGGTACCAACCTCTATGGAAAAAGAACATCTATCCGACCGAACTAAAACTTCCCTGGAGAAAATGTGGGTTGAAACTTCACATCATGAAAGCTCAGAAAAGAGGAGAAATGAATCCAAACTTGACCGAGGATACTGGAGTCATAAACCCAATACGGCAAAAACATCCTGCATGAACCTTCCAGAGGGGAACAAAAACTTCTCAAAACAACTAGAGTTTGTCCATTCATGGGATCACCATTTTTGTTGTCGTTGCTTCATCACAAATCCCAAAGTAAAAGAAAATTGTAAATTCTTTTTGAAAAATCGATTTTCTTATTTAATCTTTTTGCTTTGAAAGTTATTATCAATAATAAATGGAGTCTTTGCAAGCTAAATAAAATAAGAAATACAAAGAATTTGGTAAAAGCTCAAATTTCATTAATAGAATGGTAGTCTGCGAATGGCGAGACTCTATAGATGATTACAAAATTCGAGAAATGGTAATATATAATGGAAAAGATACATTGAGATGCAATGACCACTATCCCCTCTAACAAATTTTGAAATCCTGAGCAGCAGCTTCTGTTGAAGTATGGTGAGGATCCGAGAAGATTGTTGCTTCAACGATCAAGTCTTGTCTGACGTAGTTACTTGCCAAGAAAGTCCCTAATTTTTTCCTAAGCTTCCCTTGCGGGTTTTCAACTTAGCGGGATATTTATTCTGTTTATGTCTCTAATTTTTGCCTAGACCGCCCTTTCGGATTTTCGGCCTACCGAGACGCTCTTTTTTTGCGTAAGCCGTCCTTTCGGGTTTTCAACTTAGCGAGTTGTTCTTTTATTTCTTTAGGCGAAGTATCTCTTGACTCCGTCAGCATTCATGGGACGTGAGAACTCCTCGCCATCCATAATTTCAAGAATTAATGCACCATCAGAGAAGGCTTTCATGACAACATATGGGCCTTCAAAAATGGGAATCCACTTTCCCTTAGAGTCAGCGTTGAAAGACATGATCTTCCTGAACACGAGGACATCTTCTCTAAATTCATGAGGTTTGACCTTTTTATCAAAATCTTTCTTCATTCTTCTCTGATATAACTAGCCATGACACAAAGCTGACATTATTTTCTCCTCAATTAAATTTAATTGGTTAAACCTGTTCTGGACCCATTCAGCCTCTGTCAATTTGGTTTCCATTATCACACGTAAAGAGGGAATCTCTACCTCGATAGGGAGTACAGCTTCCATTCCATACACCAAGGAGAACGGGGTTGCTCCTGTGAAGAGCGGACAAATGTTCGATATCCATGCAGAGCAAAAGGAAGCATTTCATGCCAATACTTATAAGTAACAACCATTTTCTGGATAATTCTCTTGATATTCTTATTAGAAGCTTCAACAAATCCATTCATCTTTGGCCTGTATGGAGATGAATTGTGATGGACAATCTTGAATTCTTCACTCAGTTCTATCATAATCTTGTTGTTCAAATTCGAGCCATTGTCAGTGATGATTCTGCTTGGCACACCATACCGACATATAAGGTTATTCTTAATGAAGCGCACAACCACCTACTTAGTAACATTGGCATATGAAACACCCTCCACCCACTTGGTGAAGTAATCAATTGCTACCCAGATAAAACGATGTCCATTCGAAGCTTTGGGTTCTATCATCCCAATCATGTCAATACCCCACATAGAGAAAGGCCACGGGGAGGAAATCACATTAAGAAGTTTCGGAGGTACATGGACCTTGTCCATATAAACCTGGCATTTATGGAACTTCTTTGCAAATTTGTAACAGTCAGAATCCATTGTCAGCCAATAATAACCTGCCCTTAGCATCTTTTTAGCCATCGAATGTCCATTGGCATGAGTGCCAAATGAAACTTCATGAATCTCATGCATCAACATGTCTGCTTTATGTCTATCCATGCATCTGAGCAAGACCATGTCATAATTTCTCTTGTACAACACATTTTCAATGAGGAAGAAAATGCCTGCCAATCTTCTCAATGTCTTTCTATCTTTCTTTGACGTACTAATCGAGTATACCTGAGTCTGAAGAAAATGCTTGATATCATAATACCAAGGTTTTTCATCTGCTACCTCCTCTGTTGTAAACACATGAGAGGGCCTATCTAAACGTCGAACCATAATTCGGGGTATATATTTCCAAGTATTCACTTGGTACATAGAAGCCAGAGTTTCCAGAGAATCCGCCATTTTATTTTCATCTCTAGGAATGTGATGGAGTTCGACTTTATTAAAGAAGGGTAATAATCTTCTAGCATAGTCTTTGTAAGGGATCAAGTCGGGGTGATGAATATCCCATTCTTCTTTAATCTGATTTATTACCAAAGCTAAATCACCATACACATCTAGAATTTTAATTTTGAGACCAATAGCTTCTTCGAGACCCATGATGCAAGCCTCATATTTGGCAATATTATTAGTACAATCAAATGTTAACCTTGCGGTAAAAGTAATATGCGATCCATGAGGAGTGACAATCACAGCACCAATTCCTTTACCATAAGCATTCACAACTCCATCAAATATCATACTCCAATGAGATTCAGGGTCAGGACCTTCCTCAGGCAATGGTTCATCATAAGCTTTCACTTTTAGGAACATCACATCCTCATCGGGGATTTCATATTCTATTGACTGGTGATCCTCCACTGGTTGGTGAGCAAGATAATCTGCCAACATGATGTTTTTAATAGATTTTTGAGTGCGGTATTTGATATCATATTCAGATGACAACATCTTCTAGCGGGAAATTCTCCCAGCAAGAGCAGGATTTTCAAAAATCTACTTGATTGTATCCATTTTGGAGATCAACCAAGTAGTGTGATTCAACATATACTGCTGCAAATGCTTTGTCGCCAAGGCCAAAGCACAAAATGTCTTTTCCAGCATGGAATACCGTGACTCACAATTAGTGAATTTTTTACTGAGATAATAAATGGAGAACTCCTTCTTCCCTGTTTCATCCTGTTGTCCAAGAATACAACCCATGGATTCATCTAACACTATCAGATACATAATCAACGGTCTTCCTTCTACAGGAGGGAGCAAGATAGGAGGTTCAAGCAAATATTCTTTAATACTTTCAAATTCCATTTGGCAGTCATCAGTCCACACACAACCTTGATCTTTCTATAACAACTTAAATATAGGTTCACATGTTGCAGTCATGTGGGAAATGAATCTGGAAATATAATTCAAACGCCCGAGGAAACCTCTAACTTGCTTTATAGTTCTTGGCGCTAGAATCTCTCGAATTGCCTTGACTTTATCAGGGTCAAATTTAATTCCTTTCTGGCTAACAATGAAACCCAAAAGTTTTCCTGATCGAACACTGAAGGTGCATTTTATTTGGATTCAAGCGGAGACGGTACTTCCTCAAACGCTGAAACAACTTCAACAAATCTTCTACATGCCCTTCTCAGTCTGGTATTTAGTAATCATATCATCAACATATACTTCAATTTCCTTGTGCATCAGATCATGGAATAGGGTTGTCATAGCCCTCTAGTACGTTACACCAGCGTTCTTCAACCCGAAGGGCATCACTCTGTAACAGAATGTTCCCTAGGGTGTGATAAACGTTATTTTTTCCATGTCCTCTATAGCCATTCTTATTTGATTATACCTGGAAAATTCGTCCATGAACGAGAATACTTTGAATTTTCCGGTGCTATCCACTAGCATATCAATGTGTGGCAATGGAAAATCATCTTTTAGACTAGCTTTATTTAGATCTCTGTAATCTACGCACATGCACACTTTTCCATCTTTTTTCGGTATTGGGACAATATTGGAAATCCATTGAGTATACCCCGATGTCACAACAAAACCAGCATTAATTTTCTTTAGAACCTCCTCTTTGATTTTTACTGCCATATCTGGGTGAGTTCTTCTCAACTTTTGTTTGATTGGCGGACACTCTGGCTTCAATGGCAAATGGTGCTCTACAATATATGTATCTAGACTAGGCATATCTTGATAAGACCAAGAAAAAATATTTGCACACTCTCTTAACAGCTTAATCAACCTTCTCTTCACATCAGGATGCAGCAATGCTCCAATCATGACTTCCTTTGGATCTTCTTCTGAACCCAAATTGATCACTTCCAATGGCTCTTTATATGGCTGAATGGTATTTTCCTCATGCTCAAACAACTGTGAGACCTCTTCTGGAATCTCATCATAATCTTCTTCTTCTGCCCCATACACAGGACATTCAAAGTTGGGAGAGGGTGCAGGGTAATTGTATTCAACGGGTTTTTTAATTAATCTGCACATATGATTTGTGATTGAATTTAGAAACTGACACATATAATAAGTGATCATGCAGATTGAATTTCAATTATTATTTATTTTGAAAGGTTTTTTCTGATTACCATTTTCAAAGAAAAGCAGGAAAAAAAAACACAATTTGGGAAGCAAAGACAACTTTTATTATTCATTTTAAAAGTTGCAGCAAACAAATAAGCCATACAACATTAATATCTCCACCTTGGGCAGAGTGAAATCTTTTTCAAAAAGATCAACAAAACAAATTACTTTGATTCACGTGTGTAAGAGGGAACATCAATGGTGATCCAGTTCTGAACCCTACCTCTGTGCGTCACATAATTCGGCATTTCCTGCTCTGCTTCATCTTCTACAATGGCGTTAATCCTGGAAACAGTTGGCTGAAGATAACCCCCGCTACGGAAGATGTCTTAATACCTGCTTGTAGCAGACTTCAGCTTCATGCCCTTACCTTTGTTATTCTTCACAGAGAACCCCAAGCCAACTCTGTTCTTGTTCACAGGTGGATCCACAATTCATCCCCAAACATCATTATGACCATTACGCACAACCTGCTCCGCGTCCTTCAGGGAAACCATGGAGTTCTCATTTCCTCTTATGTTGTCAATGGACAAGGCTTGGAACTGGGTTCCAACAACAACTTCATCCGCTTCTACAATGCTGAAAGAGGACAAATGAGATATCAACAATGCTTGTTCCCCATTTATGATCACTACTTTCACTTCACGTACAAACTTTAGCTTCTGCTATAAAGTTGAAGTGACAGCCCCTGTCTCATGTATCCACGACCATCATATCAAACAACTATAAGCGGGAACAATGTCCATGACCTGGAAAGTCATCTGAAATAAATGTGGTCCTATATGAATAGGCAAGTCCACTTCACCAATAACATATTTCCTTGACGCATCAAATTCTTTCACAATGATGACACTAGAGCGCATAGGCGTTCCTTGATATTTCAACTTCATAACCGTACTTCTCGGTATAACATTAAACGCGGATCTATTATCAATCAGCACATTGGATAGTGAATCATTCTTGCAGTTCATAGAGATGTGGAGGGCCAGGTTGTGATTCCTCCCTTCATCTGGTAATTCATCATCGCATTAAATCAAGTTATTACATGACATAATGTTTCCTATTACGCTGCTGAACTGGTCTATTGGAATATCACTCTCCACAAAAGCTTGGTCCAGTACCCTCATCAAGGACTCTCTATGAGCAGAGGAGTTCATCAATAAAGCTAAGATAGATATTTTTGAAGGAGTCTGCAGTAGATGATCTACAATTTTGTAGTCGCTCATCTTGATTATCTTTAAAATATCATCCACTTCTTTCTCTAACATAGCTCCACTACTCTCACCCGTAGCCTTCTTAGGTTCATCATTTTCAGCAATTTTCTTTCCAGCACCAACATCTCTTCGAACAACTGGTGCAAACACACGACCGTTGCGGGTCACCCTGCTATTTTCAGCTATATTCCTAACATCATGCATTGGCCGGATGTGAACTTCCACTCCATTCTCTAAGATTTCAGCGTTGTATTTGTAAGTCACAGCCTTATCTGACTTGTAGGGGATAGGACCTGGAAAACTAATCACCAATGGGGTAACAACTGGCTTGCAATAATTCCCAACTTCAAAATGGGCGGGTGCACCAAAATAAGGAACAATGACGTTTACCCATTCTTCAATACAATCATTCATTAATAAGTCATTTATGGAAATCAAATCTTCGTTTGGAGAGAAATACTCATATGCGGAGGCATACTCTTCATCTGACTCTTCTTCAGCCAAACAAACCTCAATCATATCAACCTCCTGGTAATCATACCTCTGACTTGTTACCTTGATAGTTCCATTTTCTAACAAGAACTGAAACCCTTCCTCACGATTGAACATCCTCGGGGGTCTCGACAACAAACTTGGCAAGATCCATATTGGTGTTCCACCTGACCAACCGTATGGCAGAAGGTAGCATGAAACTGCACGAGGTCCTCATTCATATACTCTACATAAAAAATTATGAATTCTCCAGAACATCCAGAAACCATATTCACTTCCTCTTCATATTCTTCCCTAGGCATGATTATGTGGATGAGGCCCTCATCCATCATCTCCTGTAAATCATCCTTTATCTTATCACAACCCAGTATGTCTATACTGAAAATAGCACAACCAAAATGGTCATGTGTTTAATAGCTAAATTCACAGAGGTCTGCATGCATTTTCACCAAATCTCCTCTAACTAGATGAATATAAAAAATCTGGAAGTCGCCTGGACAACTGGCCACCATATTCACAGCATTTGCTCCTCCATGCTTGGGTAGAGGACCCACATCCTTGAAAGATATAATACCAAACTTCACCAATTTTTGTACCTCAGTCTTCAAATGATAAAAATTCTCAACATTATGCCCTGGCGCTCCCTGATGAAAGGCACATGTTTGGTCTGCCTTGTAATACCAAGGCAATGGTGATGGTACGGCGGGAGGTGATCGGGTGTGAACCAACTTCTTCTGAATGAACGTCAGTAGTAACTCCGTATAACTCATAAGAATAGGGTCATAACTCTCCCTTCTCGGATTATACCCTTGATTCCCCTGCTGGGACAGTCTCTGATAAGCAACGGTAGTTGGAGCGGCACTCATAACGGGTGTAACTGAGGCGACTTACTGATGACGTTGATAATTCCTTATAGGAGTATTTACCCTCCTCTCTTGTATAACAATATTTGCATCTCCTTCTTTCTTCTTAGTAAACCCATAAGATGGCTTCTTCACACCTCCAGATCCTTCATTCTTCGTTAAACGGCCTTCTCTTACAGCCTCTTCTAAGCGAATACCCATCCCTACCATTTCAATAAAGTCACTTGGCGCACTTGCTACCATCCTATCATAGTATAAAGCACCCAGCGTCTTCAAGAAAATCTGATTCATCTCCTTCTCTTCCATGGGAGGAATCACCTGGGAGGGTACCGCATTCTAAACCATGGCCATGAGTTGATCACGGTCAGGCGCCATGTCCATGTTGTACTTGTATTGTTTGATGAATGCTTCTCCCAAATCATTAAAAGTATGGATATTGGCATTGTCCAAACTCATATACCACTTCAGCGCATCATCAGTCAAACTATCCTGAAAAAAGTGAATCAGCAGACGCTGATCATCAGTATGGGTAGACATTCTCCTTACGTACATCACCAAATGAGCATGAGTTCAAGCGTTTCCCTTGTACTTCTCAAACTCCGGGACTTTAAACTTAGCAGGTATCTTAACATTCGGGACCAAGCATAACTCATTCACATTCTTCCCAAATAGCTCTTTTCCCTTGAGGGCCTTCATTTCTCTCTGCATCTTGTCAAATTTCTCTTGAAAATAATCCATTATGTCATAAAGACCCAAGTCTTGACTCGGTGGAGGGAAAGGAAGACACACATTATCATTAACAAATGGAACCATATTCATCGAAGGAGGTGCAGCAGGAGCAGTATGCACCACAGGAGGTACAGGAGTAACAATAGTCTGAACAACTGGAGTATCTTGAGGACCAAGATTGAAACCTTCTAGTGCAAAATTCTCTGGAATTCCCCATGGATAACCTTGGGGCATGCAATTCTGAACAACAGCTGGAGTAGCAGATACGGGAACAATCGGAGCCTCAGTAGTTGCCCTTGTTGGTTGAGGTTGAACACTTGGTGGCGTATTCTGAGTAGCCACCAGAGCTTCCATCAGAGTAGTCAGATTGGCCATGCTGGCCTTCAAAGCAGAAACTTCCTCGCGCAACTCGCAGTTTTCTTGTTCTAAGTTGCCCATCTTCTTTCTAAAATTAGCCCGATTGTTGTAGTGATGAGTCAGCTTCTTGAACGAAGTAAAGAAGCTTGGTAAGACACCTGGATATGCATAACAAATGCAAGAAATACGTGAAATGATGCATGATGTGCAATGCACATGATTAATTTTATTTTGTCATTAATATTTCAAGGGATTTAAAGTTTATAGACATATTGCAAACATCAAAGTAATAACGCATTTGAAATACTGAAAACATTTATTATGACAACTCCAAAATGGATTTCAAGTTTCAACGATCCCAAGTACAAGATGAAAATAAAATCTAAAACCCTGAGAAATAGAACTGATGGAGATCACTCTATACACTGACGCTTCCCCGTGTGCCTGGAAATCATAGCCTTCAACCTCGGGTTTTCTTTCGCATATCTGGTGAATCAGGAAGTGAGTTATCAGCACCTGATTGAGGCTTAGGAGAAAATAAATCCCCTTTCCTCTTTATATACTCTACCGCTCTACTCTCAAGGATCCCAATCAAGTCATCTTTCTCCTTCAAGTCTGCTCTATAGGAACTCTCTAAAGTTTGGAACTTGTTCTTCCAAGCATCCTTTTCCTGTTGCATCCTAACAAAAGCAAGTTGCAGCTTTTCTAGATCATATAATAATGGGGGAGTGGTCTTCACAAATAGATCAGGCATGGTTATCTCCCGGGTATATGACATCTTTAACTGAATAGCTCTCAATCGGACCCACTAAAGATATGGCTCCAAAGACACAACACCCCTAGGTCCCAAATCCTTCCTACTCCTCATATGAATATGATGCCAGGCCTTCTCAATCTGCTCCCTAGCTTCCCTATGGTCTTCTCCTTCCTTCAGAAAGAAACTACTTAAATGAATACTATTCGTTTTATCCCTCATCGGATAACCGAGCTGTCCTCGTGCAAGAACAGGGTTATAGTTAATTCCTTCCTTTGTACCAAGAAGAGGTACATTGGGGAAACTACCACAATTGTCAATAATCTCTATATCCTAGTAAGCTCGATGATACCAATCAATGTCCGAGTGAGTAAGTGCCATGATCTTAGGAGCCCAACGAGTTTCCTTCTTGACATCCCAAAAAGCATCAGACTGAGGCATATGAGAGATAAACCACTGGTACAACAGAGGCGTGCAACAAATAATCATCCCCCCATGATAAGAGTTCCGAAGATGAATAAAGTAATAAGCATCACCCAAAAATTTAGGAACTGGGTTTCCAATCATGAAGATCCTGATAGTGTTAATGTCAACAAACTTGTCCACATTAGGAAATAAGAATAACCCGTAAGCAAGTAGAGCAAAGATGGCCTCAAAAGCAACTGTACTCTTCATTCTGGCAAAGTAATGAGCTTTCTCCAATAAGAATTGAGATGGTACTGCTCTAATTCCTCCTTTAGTAGTCATATGGGCTTCCACCTCAGATTTCATGTGGTTTTGGCTCACCCTCCAAACTAGTGAAAGGAACACGATTGCTAACAGGTAAATCCAATAGATAAGAATACTCCTCCAGCGTGGACATCTACTGATAGTCGTCAAAAGTATAGCAATGATACATCGGATCATGGAAATGGACCAAGGTTGACAGAATACCCTCCTTCATCTTCAGCTTCATGAGAGGAATAATGGATCCATACTTCTTCCAAAAGTCTGTAGAACACTCGATCTCGGGAATTAGACTGATTAACTCATCTATCTTGGGATCCTTCAAACTGTATTTCCCGGTCTTTCTCTTTCCAGAATCCATGGTTAGAAAGTACCTGAGATATTTACAAATGGTCAACCTTTAAATCCCTTGAAATATGGTTTCTTCAAAATATGCTTATGAGTGCATGGATGCATGATGCAGAAATCACACACAAGATCACACATACAGGGTTCATAGGTTTAACGTCATGAGCACGAGGTCGAAGGTACTACGCATAAGTTGTTGGTATAAAAGTTTTCACCTGCCGAACAAGGTTCTAGAGGTTCCCAGAGTCTACATCCTTTCTTCGGTTATTACCAACTTCTCGATTAACTCGGTAATTAGTAATATTCTCAAGAAAGACTCGTCCGAGCATAGTATCTCATGAAAACTATTTCCGGATTACTCCATCATAGCTTCCGCACTACGCCTAAAAGGCCAATATGGGTTTTGTATTCTACGGTCCTTAGTTTCAGCAGGCTCCCAGGTCGAAAGCAGTACGTCTTCCCGATTACTCTGTAAACGACACTATAGTCAAAGGGGCCTCCACTGAGTTAGGGATCTCATGCCTCCTTTTTTGGGATTACTCCCTCAAAGTTAACATGACTATACTGCCCGTCCTATCTTAAAGTTTGCTCAAGTCCTGGTATAGGACTTATGAGTAATCACCAAGCACCCTGAAGACTAGGAAAATCCATACAAACATATATACAACATATAACACAAAAAACAATAATAACACATATACATATATAAACAAAGATAGGCTCAACCTACTTAGGGATGGACTAGCAAGAGGTCAACTTTTCCCCAGTGAAGTCGCCATTTTTCTGTAGAGGTTGAAATGTTTTAAGACTAAGCCATTGGATTGACTGGACTTATACAGATCAAAACAAAAATAGCCATTGCACTTTATTGTTTCTGAAGGAATGGGAAAAGAGAGAATAACCCAAAAAGATGGGGAAATATTCAAGGTAAGAGGGTTGGTTATGCAAAGGGAAGGTATTATCACCCTAAACATCTACGGTACTCCACAGGAACCTCTTTGTAAAATCTGTATATTTTTGCCATAAAAATGTTGTATAAAATGGATGGTGGAGGTGAGAAAAGAAATATATTTATTTTATGATTTTTGCACCCGCCGCGGTTGCGAACCTTTAGTACCTACGTACCTTGAGAAAAGTTTAAAGATAAAAGGAAAAGTAGCAAAATGGTTTGTGTGATACGGTGGGAGAACTGACTATGGTTTTGCGTTTGTTTTCGCAAATGTTTCGGTTGAGCAAGAGTCGCCACCGACTTTTTATTTTATCCTAAGGAAAGGTTTAAATAGCACAGCAAAAACCTTTGAGATTTTTCTTGGGTTCGGGGAGTAGATTATAGAAAGGGAAGGTATTAGCACCCTTTCTATCTATGGTTATCCATGGGCTCTTGGGTACTTGCTTAGATCAACTTGCCTTGGTTTTCAATTGTTTGAAATGGAGCTTTGTGCGTGGTTTTGAAAATGCTTTGAAAAAGATGCCTTGTCTAGGCTACCCTTGTAACAATTCTTTACTCGAATGTTTTACAAAAGGTGTTTGTCTTTTTGAAAAGATGTTTCAAGGTTTTTGAAAGTTTGTTTTGAAAGTGTGATTTGAAAAATAGGCAAGTGTTTTTGTTTTTCAAGTTGACAAGTACTTAAGAGCTATCTACCCTAAAGTTCTCAAAGATTTTTGGTTGTGTTTTAACCCTTTTAACAATTTTGTTCCACCATTGCATTTGGTGGACAATCTTGTGTTAGGATGTGAAAGGGACGGGCGCGGGTCGTCGTTTAGACCATAATTGCAATAGTGCTAAGTATCTTTGGGAAATTTCTCTTTGAAAGGGACTTGATCATTTTAGGCAACTTTTCGAAAGCTTCATCGAGGGACTATGATCATTTGAATTGTGTTTGTTTTACCCAAAGAGACCTAACATGCAATATGGCCCATTTATTTGAAGGCAACAAGTGGAATACCCTAGGGGTGCAAGTGTGATATGTGTTGTCCATTTTCATGCTTGATTATCTTGAAATTAGGTCAAACTAATTTTGTTCTTTTTATTTGCATACAACCCCTAATTCTAGCATGGTATATTTAAAAAGCGTTAAAGTGCGAAAAGTAAAATTCCTACACTATTACAACACAATATGGGAAGGGGGGTACAAATGTTCAAATGGGGGTTTTTGGACAAGGAATTTCAACCTAACTATTACATCAATTTGGAATATTTACAAGACAATTAATTACATAAATTAAATGGAAAATAAAATAAAGATGCAAAATGCAAAAACGGTTTTCATATGTATGGAAAAAAAGATATTTTTTATGTCAAATAAATAAAATAAAAAAAGTATTATTTTTTGGAGTTTTTTTGTGTTTTAAGGGTAAAACCCTAATTTCATTAAATAAATATATATATATTATTTAATTTATACAAGTATTTATTTATTATGTACAAAAAGAAAATAAAATAAAATGAAGTATATTTATAAAAAGTATTTTTTTTTTGAGGTCAAATATTAATAAAATAAAAAATGTAGGTATTTTTTGTGATTTAACCTAAATATACTAATATATATATATATATATATATATATATATATATATATATATATATATATATATATATATATATATATATATATATATATATATATATATATATATATATATATATATATATATATATATATATATATATATATATATATATATATATATATATATATATATATATATATATATATATATATATATATATATATATATATTAATTTCTAAATATGTATTATATATATAAAAATAATAATATTTAATATTTATATAAAAAAAGTATATTTTACATAAAATATTTTCAAAAGAAAAAAAGAAATAAAAATCAGAAATAAAATATATTTACATTATTTTTCTAGTTTTTTTCTAAATAATAGTGTATATGTATATATATATATATATATATATATATATATATATATATATATATATATATATATATATATATATATATATATATATATATATATATATATATATATATATATATATATATATATATATATATGTATAAATGTCCATATAAACTAATAAATACCTAAAAAATGCAAAAATGGTGTAAAAATAATTTTTCAAGTTTTTAATATTATTAGAAAAAATAAATAAATCAGAATAAAAAAAGAAAAGTCAAAAAATCAAGCAAATAAATAAAATGGGCTCAGGGGGTGCAAAACCAAAAATATGGTGTGAAGAGAAATAATACAAAAAGCCCAGCCCATGTAGCTTCTTCTTCAACCTTCAGACAAAAAGATGTCAAAAACGCGCGCCTGTATTCAAGTTCAAACATCTGGATTCTTTGACTTTTTACACAAACTTTCAACACAAGAAATGTTAAGCATTGAATCACGATTCTAAATATATAAAGAACTCATCCTAACTCTCAGAAATGAGAGAGAATTTTGACATTCCCAAATCCTGACCTAACTTTTCTTCTATATTCAAACCTTAAATTCTCACAGCTCAAGCAAAATAAATGAAAAGTAAAAGCATGTACAGATTCAGGGGCATGAGTAGAACATTTCTTATTCATAAACCTAGAGCTAATGATGCCTATACTAAGAGTTAGAAGTTCAAAAGATACCTGTTCAGTTGAAGTTCTATCTGGCAATGGGGGAGCTTTCAGGGCAAGATAATGATTTGTATAGCTTGCCTGAAGTGTGGTGATGCTATTCCAATGCTTACTTTGCTTTGAAACACCTTGAATCGAGCTATGGACCTTCAACTGCAAAACAAGAAAGTGAAAATGGTGGAACTGGTTAGAGGAGTTACAGGTCGTGTTTTGTGTTTTGGTTAGCTTCAAATGATGCTAGGGAATGTGTTTGATGAGCTTTGAGCAAGAAAGCATGAAAGGGATGAGTTGTGGGATTCAATCTGCAGACCCTGCCCTGTTTTTGCAGTTTGAGAGTGATTCTTGGAATGGGAGTGTTTGGGACCTTGTTTGCTCGTGTTCTAGCTTGGGTTGGATGATTAGAAGGTGTATAAAATATTTGCTTAGGCTTTCTTTTGCTGAGATCAAAGTTATGTCATGTTATGCTAAGTTTCTTAACTCTTAAGCAAACAAAGGCCACTTTTGTTTCTAGGCAGGTAGAGGCCCCCTAAACATGCTGCAAAACCTCTCCTTGATCAGTGTGTTTTGTTCATAATCTTGTGCCAATTAAATTTGATCTGTACTTCTTGGATTTGCATTATGACATAAAGCTTGCTTTTGCAAAAATGACTATTTCACTTTTTCCATTTATGGCCTAATCCAACATGTAATGCTTAAACTCATGAAACAAGGCCTTAGCACAATGAACATGCGTTAAATTATTGAGTGTTTGATGGTTTAAGGGCCTGTAATCAAGTGGCATGCTGGTTTGAGAAATTTGCACAAGTTATGAACATGTACATGGCCATGAATCAAAGTGACTTTTTGCCATATTGCAAAATTCGATTCTCTCAAGTTATGAGGTTGTTTGATGAGTTCTTTGACATTTTGGAAAGCTTGGAATGTGTACTACAATCCATCTTTCAAGTGAAAATAGAAATTCCAAGTGGAAGTGTATGGAAAATGGTCTTGAAGTTAGGTAGAAAACCTTGCCAAAATAGGTCAAAATTTCACTAAGTTAAGAATGGTTTAGTACCCTTATTCCAAAAATTGTAACTTGAGATACAAGCCTCTTTTGGGAAAACTTTGTGATTCAAAATTGTAGATTATGCAACAAGCTACAAATTTCATGTTTGAATTTTGCTTGAATCCAAATGAATCTTGGTGAGAAAGTGGGGCAAAGTTGGGAAAAATTAGGGTTTTTCATAACTTAGAAAAATTCTAAGTTATGAAAAATTCTCATTTCAAACCCTAATTTGCAATTTTTGATTTCTTGGTGAACAAGTTTCATAATTTGGCATGTTTTGATGAAAAATGAATCTTGACTCTTGATTTTGACCAAAAAGTCAAAGTTTGACTTTTCAGTATACAGTCAAAATTGATCAATTGACTGGGAAATTCAACTGTCAATTTTGTGCATTTGGGATCTTTTGAACTTGTTGAGCATGTCAAGATAATTCCATGGGGTCCTTGAATCCATATGTGAGCTTGGTTTGCCATTGGCTAGGTCAAACAGTCAAAAATTGCCTTTGTGTAGTCAAAACCCTAAAAATGACCATTTTGCCCTTTTGGTGATCTGATCAAATTTCTTGTGGGATTGTGATCCAAACTTGATCAAATGGTCCATGTGAGTTCATAATGTTGATGTGGGTCAATTTTCATGAGGTTTGACTGTCAATTGGCCACAGTTGACTTTTTCCCCAATACAGTTGATTTCTATGTCAACTGTCCAATTGATTGGGCAAAACTTGGAATCAAGGCTTGAAACTTGATGTGGATAAACTTTGGAGTACAATATGAAGCATGAAAGTCCTCTTAGGCATTTTAGGTCAAAACATCTTTGTGCAAACACAAACCCTAATTTGGGTCAACAGTGCAAGGAGAAGTCTTGAGCAGATGAAACCCTAACTGGATCTTGAGCTTTAAGGGCTTTGTGATGAGAAATCAATGAGAAAATGGGAGGGCAAATTTTGGGGTACAACAGTTGCCCCTATTCAATCTTCTTGAATTCGAAGAGTTAGATTGGCAAGTTTGCCTTTCGTGACTCGAGGGTAAAAGGAGATTGGACTCTAGAGTGCCCTTAAATTTGCACTCGTCAAAGTAATGGATGCGGGAATGGGCTTAAAGATGCCATTTGGAGATGGGCTTAACGATGCCTTCGGGAGGAGTGACAGAAACTTGTCGGGGATGGGCTTAAATATGCCATCTGGAATGAGTATCAGGAAGGTGTCCATGCTTTGGACCATCTCTGAACTGGGGGGTCTGAATAAGCAATAGATTGACATCCGTCGTTGGGAGGAATCTGTAAACTGTTTTCAAAAATTGCATCTGAACAAGTGATAGATTAACATCCGTTGTTGGGAAGAATCCATAAACTGTTTTCAGAAGTCTGGAGAAGAATCTGAACAAGCGATAGGTTAACATCTGTTACTTGGAGAGCCCGTGAACTGTTTTCAGAAATCTTGAAGTTGAATAAGCAATAGAGCAGCATCCGTTATTGGGAAGCGTCTGTAAACTGTTTTCAAAAATTGCATCTGAACAAGTGATAGATTAACATCCGTTGTTGGGAAGAATCCATAAACTGTTTTCAGAAGTCTGGAGAAGAATCTGAATAAGCGATAGGTTAACATCCTTTACTTGGAGAACCCGTGAACTGTTTTCAGAAATCTTGAAGTTGAATAATCAATAGAGCATCATCCGTTGTTGGGAAGCGTCCGTAAACTGTTTTCAAAAGTTGCATCTGAACAAGTGATAGATTAACATCCGTTGTTGGGAAGAATCCATAAACTATTTTCAGAAGTCTGGAGAAGAATCTGAACAAGCGATAGGTTAACATCCGTTACTTGGAGAACCCGTGAACTGTTTTCAGAAATCTTGGATTAGGAGGAAGAACCGGTATAGGGTTCCCTGATGATGAGCTCGTGTAAAACTGCATCTGGATAAATCTGGAATAAATATTAGAATGTTGTCGTGTTTGGGTCACATCTGAACTATTCCTGGAAAGAATCTTGGAAGATAATGATTCTAGTCTTTCGACTGATCTTACCTGAAAAGGTAAAGAGTTAGTTATATGCAATGTCATGATGCATGATATAATGTATGTTATGTGATATGAATGTAAATGGATGCGCATGTGAGCTGGAGAGCTGTCTTGCAAAGGATAGATGAATCCGGGATGGCTGAAGATAAAAGTATCTTGACTGCTGTTGGGAGGAAAAAATTCCTGGTTGTTGCTGAAGAATAAGGAGCTCGGGTTGTATACCAGTCTTCTGGGGAATTCCTGATGACTTCTATTGGGGAGTTCCAATCTAATAGACTCATGCTGGGGAGGTAAGATTGAGAATCCTCAGTTTGGTAGGAAGTATTTCTGGTGACTTCAATGGGGGACTCAAGATTTATCCTTCCAAAATTCTGTGGGGAGAAGGTTCATTAGTCTGGCTTCGCTGGGGAGTGATAATTTGAAACCTTAGCTCGGCTGGGGATACTGAAACTTAAACTCTGAGGGGAATTGAATTCCGGAGGATTCTCTGGCTGGGGATTGTATTGATAAGTTATGCTAGGGAACTCTGATGAACTCCGCTGGAGGTAGGAAGAATTTTGGCGAGTGCGATCTTCCGTGGCAGTTAGCTGAGGATAACCCAGTTATAAGTCCTGGTGAGGAATAACTTTGAATAAAACTCGGGAGAGACGTCCGTACTCTGCAGGGGATAAGCTTCTAGAATCTACTGGGGATAAGCCTCAAGAATTGCTGGGGGATATGGATTCCAAATCTCCTGGGGGTTTCCTTTGAAAAGGTATCAAGATATCCAACTGTATCTTCAACCTATCAGTAATCCTCTTTCTTGATTCATAAGGAAATGATTATGTTCAAATGCATATGCCTATTTAACAAAATATTGGACTTTTCTCAAAATAAAACAAATAGTGCAAGAGGAAAAGTGAAAGGAAATGACACAAATTTCTGGGAAAAGTATTTGTATTAACTTTCTCTGAGTATATTTGTACAAAGGAGACAATCATCCTAGTAAGAGGACTTTGTCGTAAATATTTGAAAGATTTATACAAAATAAAGATGGCTATGTGAAATAATTCCATGGGATTTCATTCCGCTATATCCTTCACAACTCTGAATATCTGTCCGTTCAATGCTTCGTTTGCCGATGACTGGATTGATCAGAAGCCTGGAACTGGTTGATGAAGAGATTGTCTTTGAAGTGATCCGACGAGACATAGTCATACGCTTTAATTCCCTAACTTTTGCCTGAATTGCCCTTTCGGGTTTTCGATCCACCGGGAAACCCCTTTTTGCCCAAGCCGCCCTTTCGGGTTTTCGACTTGCTGGGTGTACAGATTTTTTTATTTTTATCCCTAACTTTTTCCTGAACCGCCCTTTCGGGTTTTCGGTCCACCGGGATGCCCATTTTTGCCCAAGCCGCCCTTTCGGGTTTTCGACTTGTCGGGTTATTTTATGCGTAGTATCTTTTGACTATGTCTGCATTCGCAGGGTGAGGAAAATTGTCGCCGTCCATGGTGGTCAGAATCATTGCACCACCAGAAAATATGCTCTTGATCACAAACGGTCCTTCATATGTAGGAGTCCATTTGCCCCTGGGATCACTTTGCGGCAAGATAATCCGCTTGATTACGAGATCTCCGACTTGATACACTTGACGTCTGACTTTATTATTGAAGGCCTTGATCATCCTCTTTTGATATGCCTGACCATGGCATATAGCAGCGAGTCGCTTCTCGTCGATCAAATTGAGTTAATCAAGTCGAGTCTGCATCCAATCATCTTCATTCAAACCTGCATCCTTCATAATCCTTAGAGAAGGAATCTGGACTTCCATAGGCCAGACAGCTTCCATGCCATATACCAACGAAAATGGGGTTGCCCCGG
Source organism: Vicia faba (assembly GCA_948472305.1). Taxonomy (NCBI): domain Eukaryota; kingdom Viridiplantae; phylum Streptophyta; class Magnoliopsida; order Fabales; family Fabaceae; genus Vicia; species Vicia faba. The sequence goes on along the minus strand of OX451739.1, from coordinate 1,219,511,752 downwards.
TTGAAGTACGTGCCGTCGTACGGTATCCATGCAGAGAAAACGGTAACATCTCATGCCAGTCTTTTTAAGTGACTGTCATTTTCTGAATGATCTTCTTAATGTTTTTGTTCGCAGCTTCAACAACACCGTTCATCTACGGCCGATAGGGAGATGAATTGTGATGATAAATCTTGAACTATTCGCACAAAGCGGTGATCATTGTGTTATTCAGATTTGTACCGTTGTATGTGATGATCCTGTCTGGAACACCATACCGACATATAAGATTTTACTTGATGAAGCGGGCAACCACATTTTTAGTAACAGAGGCGAAGGAAGCTGCTTCGACCCATTTGGTGAAATAGTCAATGGCAACCAGGATGAAGCGATGTCCGTTGGAAGCCGTGGGCTTGATCTCTCCAATCATGTCAATGCCCCACATTGCAAAGGGCCAAGGAGCAGTCAGGACGTTGAGAGGAACAGAAGGGATATGAACTTTGTCAGCATAGACTTGGCATTTGTGGCAAGTACGGGAATGTTGATGGCAGTCAGCTTCCATGGTAGACCAGTAATAGCCTGCCCTTAGGATCTTCTTATCCATTGTATGCCCGCTCAAGTGAGTGCCAAATGTGCCGCTGTGTATATCAGTCATGATCAAATCTGCTTCAACTTTGTCTACACATCGGAGTAATACACAATCATGGCTTCGTTTGTAAAGGATTATGTTGCTCAGGAAGAATTTGGCCGCGAATTTCCTTAAGAACTTCTTGTCATTTACGGAAGCTCCTTCGGGATAATCTCTAGTCTCAAGATACCTTTTGATTTCATGGAACCAAGGTTGTTCCACTACTTCTTCGGTATTAATCTCGTGACAATGCGCAGGTTCATCCATTCGCTCAATGGTGATTTGGGGAGCCTCGTTATCCCAGTTGAGTTTAAACATGGAGGACATTGTGGCTAGAGCATCTGCTAGCTGGTTCTCTTCTCGCGGGAAATGCTCGAAGGTAATTTGCTCGAAATGCGGCAACAATGTCAGGACATGTTCTTTGTATGGGATAAGATTAGGATGCTTGGTGTCCCACTCTCCTTTTATTTGACTGATAACCAAAGCCGAATCCCCAAATACGATCAAAGATTTGATCCCCAAGTCTATAGCAGCCTTGAGACCAAAGATGCAAGCTTCGTATTCAGCCATGTTGTTTGTGCAGCTGAAGCAAAGTCGGGCCGTGAAAGGTGTGTGACAACCTTCCGGAGAAATGAGTACTGCGCCGATAGCATTTCCGAGTGCATTTGAAGCACCATCAAAGTACAGGGTCCATCGGGATCCCTTTTCGGGTCCGTCATACGGTCTGTCACCTTCAATGTTGTCCAAATTCATGATGTCCTCGTCTGGGAAGTCAAATCTCATGGGTCGATAATCTTCGATAGCTTGATGATCCAGATGGTCAGCTAGTACACTCCCTTTTGTAGCTTTTTGGGTGGTGTACTGGATGTCATATTCAGTTAGGATCATTTTCCATCTAGCTATCCTTCCAGATAAGGCGGACTTTTCGAAGATATACTTGATAGGATCCATTTTGGAAATCAACAAGGTAGTATGAGTCAACATATACTGTCTTAGTCGGCGAGCAGCCCATACCAAAGCGCATCAAGTTTTCTCGAGCAGTGAGTAGCGAGTCTCACAGTCGGTAAACTTTTTGCTAAGGTAGTAAATAGCATGCTCTTTTCGACCAGACTCGTCATGCTGGCCCAAGACACACCCCATTGAGTTATCCAAGACAGTCAAATACATGATCAATGGTCTTCCTTCGACGGGTGGCATCAGAATAGGAGGTTCTAGCAAATACTCCCTGATTTTATCAAAAGCAGCTTGGCAATCGTCGTTCCATTCGACTACCTGATCTTTCTTCAAGAGTTTGAAAATTGGCTCACAGGTAGAAGTCATATGCGAGATGAATCTGGCAATATAGTTCAAGCGCCCCAAGAACCCTCTAACCTCCTTTTCAGTACGGGGAGCAGGCATCTCTTGTATTGCTTTCACTTTTGCTGGATCGACTTCAATGCCTTTGTTGCTTACAATGAATCCTAGAAGTTTACCAGACCTGACTCCAAAAGTGCACTTACTTGGATTCAGCTTGAGTTTGTATTCTTTCAATCTAGCAAACAGCTTTTTTAGATGTTCAAGGTGCTCTTCCTCTGTTTGTGACCGAGCTATCATATCGTTTACGTAAACCTCAATCTCATGATGTATCATATCGTGAAATAAAGCTACCATGGCGCGTTGATAAGTTGCTCCTGCGTTCTTCAGTCCGAACGACATCACCTTGTAACAGAAAGTGCCCCATTGTGTGACAAAAGTAGTTTTCTCCATGTCCTCGGGGGCCATTTTGATTTGATTGTAGCCCGAGAATCCATCCATGAAGGAAAACACTATGTGCTGAGCTGTATTGTCGATCAAAATGTCAATATTGGGTAGCGGAAAATCATCTTTGGGGCTGGCCCTATTCAAATCTCGGTAGTCCACACACATCCTGACTTTGCCATCTTTCTTAGGTACTGGCACGATGTTAGCGACCCATTGAGGATAGGACGTAACAGCCAGAAAACCAGCGTCGAATTGCTTCATTACTTCTGCCTTGATCTTTTCAGACATGTCAGGCCTCATTCGGAGGACTTTTTGCTTGATCGGTGGACAATCTTCTCTTGTGGGGAGATGGTGAACCACGATGTCTGTGTCTAAACCTGGCATGTCTTCATAAGACCAAGCGAAGATTTCAACATACTCATTCAACAATTGTATCAGGCGTTCCTTGATACTTGGCTCCAGATTGGCACCCACTTGCACCTCCTTCCGGTCTTCCTCGGTCCCTAAGTTGACAGTTTCCAATGACTCTTCATGAGGTAAGATGGCCCTTCCCTCTTGTTGTAGAAGTCTGGCTAGTTCCCCTGGTAGTTCACAACCTTCGTCATCTTCATACTCGTCTTGATTAACCAGATCTTCAGAGTTATTGAAGGATATAGCAGAATAGTCACCCATGGAATCCGGAGTGGATGGGTACCTGCATTGGTGAGTGTGGGTGTGTGTAAGGGATAGCCATCCTTAAACAAAAAATGCAAAAGGAAAGAAAATGAACACAAGCAGTTTATCAAATGAAAAACGTCCAATGAATCATTAAACATGGCATATGGATATGAAAAATAATCAAAACCCTTACAAATGGACCTACATGCCCCGGGCAAGGCATGAGGTGAAAAGATAGTGTACGGATTGTTTGGAAGTAAATATTACAGACCAAATAGGAAATGTTTAACAGATAAATTACTGATGAATAAAAGTGATGGGGAAAAGTCTTTTGCCTCCCAGTTGCTCAATCCTCCTTTGACAGTTGGATAAATCCACTCTTCGATGTTGCTCTCTTTGTCTTCGTCCTCCAAGGCGTTGATTCCGTAGGGAGAAATTTTGACTGGCGCTCTTTCAATCTTCGAACGGCGCATAGCTTTCTGGCCTGCGGTAGTGAACCCTAATCCAAATTTGTCGGTTTTATGTGGAATGTCAGGTAACTGCCCCCATGCTGAATTCTTCCCTTCCTTAATTGCGGCCCTTGCGTCTTCCAGAGATGCCATCCTGGCCATCTGCCTCGGTGTCTCAACTGCCAACTTTGCTACTACTATTTTAAGAAGGACTTCTTCGAAATGCTGAAAAGGCGTCTCAATGAACTCTCCTTCTACCTCCACATACCAGAAAGAATTCAAGTGGCTAATCATGTACTCCTCTTCACCATGGACAGTAATGATCTTTCCCTTGACAGGATACTTCAACATCTGATGTAAGGAGGAGGTGACTGCCCCAGCATGGTGTATCCAAGGCCTACCCAGCAAGCAAGAGTATGACGGACGAATGTCCATCACATAGAAAGTAGACTTAAACACCTCAGTGCCTATCTTGACGGGAATTTCAACCTCCCCATGGACCATTCTCTTTGAACCATCGAAAGCTCTGACAACAATATCACTCGGCTTCAACTCCAACCCTTCACAATCTAGTCGGTCCAAGGCCTTCTTAGGCAATACATTCAGCGACGAACCAGTGTCGACCAAGACATGTGCGAGAGTGGTTCCTCGACACTCGACTGAAATGTGCAAAGCATCATTGTGGTTTCTACCTTTAGGAGTTAGGTCGGCATCAGAGAAACCTAATCCATTGTCCGCAGTAAGGCTAGCCACGCAATTTTGAAATTGATCTGCAGAAGTTTCCTGGGGCACATGGGCTGCCTTCAGGAATTTTATCAGGGCTTTAACGTGCGCTTCCGAGCAAAGTAGTAGTGCCAGCATGGAGATTTTTGAGGGGGTTTGCCCTAGCTGTTCTACCACATCGTAATCACTCCTTTTGATTATCCTTAAGATCTCATCCATTTCCTTCTTGGAGGTCTCCGGGATGACCAAGGGTTGAGCCCTCGTCCTGACGAGCTCATCTTGGATTCCCTTACCTTTGTCAGCGGTGGTAGGAGGGACAGTGCTAGGAACAACAACATCTTCAATCAAAGGGTTTCTAGCAGAGAATTTTATTGGTGCAGGGATGACCTTGTCAGCTGATGAGGGTCCAAAGATTAATCTTGGAGGGGCAATCTCTGGAGAAAATATTCTCCCGCTCCGGGTGATTTTGCTCGTGCCTGCAATGTTACCAATGCTGGCTTCTTCATCATCCGAACTTTCTTCAGTTATTTCGATTTGTTTAATACCATGGTAATAGACGTCGCCGCCGTAGTTCCATGGTATCGACTTCTCAGAAACATAGGGGACAGGCCTTGGCATTGTTATCTTCTAAGGAACAGATTTCATAGCTGGTGTAATCTTAACAGGTTTTTTGACGACCTTGGAAAGATTGGCGTGAATGGTTATGATTGAGACATCTTCAGTATGGGTTGGAACAGCAGAAACTTTTTCAAACAAAATTTGTCGACTATCCATAAGGCCTTGGATGCCTTTCTTCAGTAACGAACAATCAAACGGCAGAGAGTAACAACAATAGCAGTCTTCTTTACATCCCGGGAAGATCCCGGCCCTTAAAAAATTCAACTTGCTGGTTAGCAATGGAGTTACCAGATCATTGACATCAGCAACATACAAATCCTCTTCAATGGCATTGACATTTCGGTCGTGCTTCAGCATGGGTGCAGATATCACATTAGGCTTCTCCGGAGCGTCAAACTCCACCTCCTTCGCCTCTATCAGGTCTTGGATTTTATGCTTGAGTGCCCAACAATCATTGGTGTCGTGCCCAACACTGTCAGAATGGTAGGCGCATTTAGCATTAGGATGATAATGCGGAGAGGACGTATTCACATTCTTTGGTGCCTCCTTGATGGTGGCGAGATTCAACTTCAACAGATGGGGAAGCACTTGCGCTGGAGTCATATTAATGCGGGTGAACTGCTGTTGTGGCCGCTCCACCCGTTGCTGATTTGGTCTGGACTGGTTATAGCGAGGCTGCTCACTTGAAGGATTTTGAATCATTACGGCCCCCACAGTTGGCCGACGCTCCGTCTTCCCTGCTCTTCTCTGAGAATATACTACAGTCGTTTCCTTCTTAAAAGGTTTCTTCTCAACACTCGCAACAACACCCTTCTGAATCTTTCCTGACTTGATGCCAGTTTCTATTCTTTCGCCTGTTAAGATTAAATCGGTAAACCCCGCGGAAGAGTTACCAATTAGATGATTGAAAAATGGCCCAGATAGGGTCCCTAGAAACATATCAACAAGTTCGCGGTCGGTTAAAGGAGGCTGCACCCTGCCAGCCAAATCCCTCCATTTTTGTGCATATTCTTTGAATCCTTCGCCTGTTCCTAATGACATACCCTGAAGTTGGGTACGAGTAGGAGCAAGGTCAGAATTGTATTGATATTGCTTGTAGAAAGCGGTGGCCAAATCTTCCCAATTTCGGACGCTGGTTCCCTCTAGCTGATAAAACCACTCCAACTGAGCCCTAGAAAGGCTGTCTTGAAAGAAATGTATCCACGGGTTCTTATCTGCCGTATAGGGTTGAATCTTTCTCACGTAGGACCTGAGATGCATTTTTGGACAGGACAGCCCATCATACCTCACAAATACTGGCACTTTGAACTTTGGGGGAATCACAATCCCGGCGACCAAACCCAAGTCTTCAAAATCCAAACCCGATACCCTTTGTAGCTCCATGGCGGCCAACCTGTCTTCTAGCCCTTTGTATTTATCATCAGCTGGAGGGTATTGCTGATCAGAATAATCTTCATCCTCTTCGACCTCTTCTTCTTCCGCATCGGACTCGGAAGGTACCGCAGCCCCACCTCCTTTGCTGGTTCCTTCATCAGAGATAGGAGGAAATTCAAGCACTCTCCGAGCTTCTTCGACAAATCTTCTCCCCAAAGTAGCCACCCCGAGTCTCTTTTTCTTCTTCTTTACTGGGTATTTATTCCCCAATTGGGTCTTGATATCCTCCTGACCCTTAGCCAAGGTCATCAGGAGTTGCTGGAACTGTGCATTCTGAGCTTGTAGGTCTTTGACTGTTTGCTCGAGATCCATCCTACTGAAATAAACAGCAGACAGATAAGGAAACCTGGAGTGAGACCTGCTTATGCACATGATGAATGGTATGCTTATGTATGCAATGCATTCAAGGATTTAGAACTTTCAAAATTGTTGCAGACAAAGAAGAACGCACGTCATATTAATAAGAAGAAATTTGTTAGTACATAAACGCCCCATGGGCCAAATTTTACAAAATAACTTCTCAAGGCAAAAAGACATTGCACATCCTCTTTGGTGCAATGTAGGTGTTGAGGGCCTCTTGCTCATGGATTCGGCGGGTAAGCTCTAGAACCTTCTTCTCACTGGCGTAGAAGCTAGCTTCAAAAGTGTTCCGTTCCTCCTTGAGCTGAATCCAACTTTTCTGCATTTCCTCCCACGATGTAGGCATGTCAGGATGTAGGATGGTGTAGGGAACCTCTCCTTCATTGACGGGCTCTTTAATCACAGGGAGTACATGAGGATATGACATCATTAGACTTTGGGCTCGGGCTCGTACCCACTTGAGATAAGGCTCAAGAGGGATGGAGTTCTTGTGTCCCAGAGTCTTGCTATCAACCTTGTTGGGTCTTTCCCAAGCTCTGATGAATCTTTGGCGAAGTCCTTGCGCATTGTTGTCGAAGTCAAAAACTAGGTCAGGAATCAACATGTCATGAGGGCCATCCCTCTGTGCATATCCAAATTGCCTCAAAGATAGGCAAGGGTTGTAGGTGATACCTCCTCTAATTCCAAGTAAAGGAACATTAGGAAATTCTCCACAACGATCGACGATGATGACATTTTCTCTGGACCGAGAACACCAATGTACATCAGAGTGAGTAAGAGTCATCAATCGTTGGGACCACCTTGAGCCTTGGTCATTCTTCAAGACAGATTGTGGAAGGTGCGAAATAAACCACCTTGCAAGGAGAGGAGTATAGCACATGAGAACACCCCTCTTTCTCATTGTTCGTGTGTAAAATGAGTGAAGAATGTCCCCAAGCAATGTTGGTATTAGATTTCTGGACAAGAAGATTTTGACGGTGTTGATCTCTACAAGCTGGTCAGGATTTGGGAACAAGACCAACCCATAGATAAGGAGTGCCACAATCTCTTCAAAGGCTTGTAGGTCCAATGAGTTCCAACATTCTTGTGCCTTCTCAAACAAGAATTTTGCTAAGAATCCTTTGACGCCGCTTCTGGTTTCCCAATGCCCCTTGATGTCGGATGGTTGTAGATGTAATGCTCGAGCAACATCTTCCGGCTTTGGTTCCTTTTCCGTACCATTGAAGGGTAGTTGATTAAGGATAGGAATTCTCAGGAGTTGAGAAAACTCCTCCAAAGTGGGTACCAACTGATAATCAGGGAAAGTGAAGCAGTGGTGAAGAGGGTCAAAGAACTGGAATAGCACTTTCATCATGTCTTCTTCAATGTTGGTGTTGACTAGGCTGAGCAGTCTACCATGTCTTTCACTGAAGGATGAGTTTTCCGTAATTCTTGAGGTGATCTCCTTGAGCTGAGGAGAGATTCTCACAAGGTTGACTTGGATGGTGTTTCTGCGAGGAATTTCCATGACCTACAAAACAGGAACAAAGATGAAGATCCAAACCCTTGAAATGGTTAGTGAATACATATGATGTTTTATGATGTTTATGATGTATGCACAAAACATATGTACAAGCAAATCACACCAAACCCTAGTTTCAGACTTGCATGGGGTTTCATAGGTAAGTACCCTCTTGAGTGTAGTTGGCTTAAAAACCTGTCCTATAAATAGTAACCGGGTTCTAAGGAGCTCAATATCACTGGATTGTTTTCAATGTTCATTGTTTTGGTTTAGCCACTTAACTAGCGACCAAAATATTCCAAGAAAACAACCCTCAATGAGTGTAGTATCGAGTATCTACCAACTTCGGACTGCACCAAAGCCGGTCATCTCACTACCCCTAATAAAAGGCCAAGATGGTCAAGTAAGGTTCTAGGTCATTAGTGCTTAGTAACATCACTCAGCGGCCCCGTACTCTCCTTGATTGAACTCAAGGGTTACCGGTACTCACAAATATGTCGCACTAATATAGATATTGCTTCGATAGTGTCGGTATACCCCGCACAATTTCCACAACGTATTGCTATCTATGAAATGTTTCCCAAAATCCAGGTGTAGGATTGCAAACCCAAACAAGAGAGCCAACATATAAAGCAATCAAATCAAACAATTAGTCATGCAAGAGGGTGATCTAAGCCCTAAGGTTACTCCACTTTAAAAATATCCCCAACAGAGTCGCCAGTTCTGTGATACGGTGGGAGAACTAACTATGGTTTTGCGTTTGTTTTCGCAAATGTTTCGGTTGAGCAAGAGTCGCCACCAACATTTTATTTTATCCTAAGGAAAGGTTTAAAAAGCACAACAAAAACCTTTGAGATTTTTCTTGGGTTTGGGGAGTAGATTATAGAAAGGGAAGGTATTAGCACCCTTTCTATCCATAGTTATCCATGGGCTCTTAGGTACTTGCTTAGATCAACTTGCCTTGGTTTTCAATTGTTTGAAATGGTGCTTTGTGCGTGGTTTTGAAAATACTTTGAAAAAGATGCCTTGTCTAGGCTACCCTTGTAACAATTCTTTACTCGAATGTTTTACAAAAGGTGTTTGTCTTTTTGAAAAGATTTTCAAGGTTTTTGAAAGTTTGTTTTGAAAGTGTGATTTGAAAAATAGGCAAGTGTTTTTGTTTTGCAAGTTGACAAGTACTTAAGAGCTATCTACCCTAAAGTTCTCAAAGATTTTTTGTTGTGTTTTAACCCTTTTAACAATTTTGTTCCACCATTGCATTTGGTGGAAAATCTTGTGTTAGGATGTGAAAGGGACGGGCGCGGGCCATCGTTTAGACCATAATTGCAATAGTGCTAAGTATCTTTGGGCAATTTCTCTTTGAAAGGGACTTGATCATTTTAGGCAACTTTTCGAAAGCGTCATCGAGGGACTATGATCATTTGAATTGTGTTTGTTTTACCCAAAGAGACCTAACATGCAATATGGCCCATTTATTTGAAGGCAACAAGTGGAATACCCTAGGGGTGCAAGTGTGATATGTGTTGTCCATTTTCATGCTTGATTATCTTGAAATTAGGTCAAACTAATTTTGTTCTTTTTATTTGCATACAAACCCTAATTCTAGCATGGTATATTTAGAAAGCGTTAAAGTGCGAAAAGTAAAATTCCTACACTATTACAACACAATATGGGAAAGGGGGTACAAATGTTCAAATGGGGGTTTTTGGACAAGGAATTTAAACCTAACTATTACATCAATTTGGAATATTTACAAGACAATTAATTACATAAATTAAATGGAAAATAAAATAAAGATGCAAAATGCAAAAAAAGGTTTTCATATGTATGGAAAAAAAGATATTTTTTATGTCAAATAAATAAAATAAAAAAAAGTATTATTTTTTGGAGTTTTTTTGTGTTTTAAGGGTAAAACCCTAATTTCATTAAATAAATATATATAAATTATTTAATTTATACAAGTATTTAATTATTATGTACAAAAAGAAAATAAAATAAAATGAAGTATATTTATAAAAAGTATTTTTTTTTGAGGTCAAATATTAATAAAATAAAAAATGTAGGTATTTTTTGTATTTTAACCTAAATATACTAATATATATATATATATATATATATATATATATATATATATATATATATATATATATATATATATATATATATATATATATATATATATATATATATATATATATATATATATATATATATATATATATATATATATATATATATATATATATATATATATATATATATATATATATATATATATATATATATATATATATATATATATATATATATTAATTTCTAAATATGTATTATATATATAAAAATAGTAATATTTAATATTTATATAAAAAAAGTATATTTTACATAAAATATTTTCAAAAGAAAAAAAGAAATAAAAATCATAAATAAAATATATTTACATTATTTTTCTAGTTTTTTTCTAAATAATAGTGTATATATATATATATTTATGTATAAATGTCCATATAAACTAATAAATACCTAAAAAATGCAAAAATGGTGCAAAAATAATTTTTCAAGTTTTTAATATTATTAGCAAAAATAAATAAATCAGAATAAAAAAAGAAAAGTCAAAAAATCAAGCAAATAAATAAAATGGGCTCAGGGGGTGCAAAACCAAAAATATGGTGTGAAGAGAAATAACACAAAAAGCCCAGCCCATGTAGCTTCTTCTTCAACCTTCAGACAAAAAGATGTCAAAAACGCGCGCCTGTATTCAAGTTCAAACATCTGGATTCTTTGACTTTTTGCACAAACTTTCAACACAAGAAATGTTAAGCATTGAATCACGATTCTAAATATATAAAGAACTCATCCTAACTCTCAGAAATGAGAGAGAATTTTGACATTCCCAAATCCTGACCTAACTTTTCTTCCATATTCAAACCTTAAATTCTCACAGCTCAAGCAAAATAAATGAAAAGTAAAAGCATGTATAGATTCAGGGGCATGAGTAGAACACTTCTTATTCACAAACCTAGAGCTAATGATGCCTATACTAAGAGTTAAAAGTTCAAAAGATACCTGTTCAGTTGAAGTTCTATCTGGAAATGGGGGAGCTTTCAGGGCAAGATGATGATCTGTATAGCTTGCCTGAAGTGTGGTGATGTTATTCCAATGCTTACTTTGCTTTGAAACACCTTGAATCGAGCTATGGACCTTCAACTGCAAAACAAGAAAGTGAAAATGGTGGAACTGGTTAGAGGAGTTACAGGTCGTGTTTTGTGTTTTGGTTAGCTTCAAATGATGCTAGTGAATGTGTTTGATGAGCTTTGAGCAAGAAAGCATGAAAGGGATGAGTTATGGGATTCAATCTGCAGACCCTGCCCTGTTTTTGCACTTTGAGAGTGATTCTGGGAATGGGAGTGTTTGGGACCTTGTTTGCTCGTGTTCTAGCTTATGTTGGATGATTATAAGGTGTATAAAATATTTGCTTAGGCTTCCTTTTGCTGAGATCAAAGTTATGTTATGTTATGCTAAGTTTCTTAACTCTTAAGCAAACAAAGGCCACTTTTGTTTCTAGGCAGGTAGAGGCCCCCTAAACATGCTGCAAAACCTCTCCTTGATCAGTGTGTTTTGTTCATAATCTTGTGCCAATTAGATTTGATCTGTACTTCTTGGATTTGCATTATGACATAAAGCTTGCTTTTGCAAAAATGGCTATTTCACTTTTTCCATTTATGGCCTAATCCAACATGTAATGCTTAAACTCATGAAACAAGGCCTTAGCACAATGAACATGCATTAAATTATTTAGTGTTGGATGGTTTAAGGGCCTGTAATCAAGTGGCATGCTGGTTTGAGAAATTTGCACAAGTTATGAACATGTACATGGCCATGAATCAAAGTGACTTTTTGCCATATTGCAAAATTCGATTCTCTCAAGTTATGAGGTTGTTTGATGAGTTCTTTGACATTTTGGAAAGCTTGGAATGTGTACTACAATCCATCTTTGAAGTGCAAATTGAAATTCCAAGTGGAAGTTTATGGAAAATGGTCTTGAAGTTAGGTAGAAAACCTTGCCAAAATAGGTCAAATTTTCACTAAGTTAAGAATGGTTTAGTACCCTTATTCCAAAAATTGTAACTTGAGATACAAGCCTCTTTTGGGAAAACTTTGTGCATCAAAGTTGTAGATTATGCAACAAGCTACAACTTTCATGTTTTGACATTTGCTTGAATCCAAATGAATCTTGGTGAGAAAGTGGGGCAAAGTTGGGAAAAAATTAGGGTTTTTCATAACTTAGAAAAATTCTAAGTTATGAAAAATTCTCATTTCAAACCCTAATTTGCAATTTTTGATTTCTTGGTGAACAAGTTTCATAATTTGGCATGTTTTGATGAAAAATGAATCTTGACTCTTGATTTTGACCAAAAAGTCAAAGTTTGACTTTTCAATATACAGTCAAAATTGATCAATTGACTGGGAAATTCAACTATCAATTTTGTGCATTTCGGATCTTTTGAACTTGTTGAGCATGTCAAGATAATTCCATGGGGTCCTTGAATCCATATGTGAGCTTGGTTTTCCATTGGCTAGGTCAAACAGTCAAAAATTGCCTTTTTGCAGTCAAAACCCTAAAAATGACCATTTTGCCCTTTTGGTGATCTGATCAAATTTCTTGTGGGATTGTGATCCAAACTTGATCAAATGGTCCATGTGAGTTCATAATGTTGATGTGGGTCAATTTTCATGAGGTTTGACTGTCAATTGGCCACATTTGACTTTTTCCCAAATACAGCTGATTTCTAGGTCAACTATCCAATTGACTGGGCAAAACTTGGAATCAAGGCTTGAAACTTGATGTGGATAAACTTGGGAGTCCAATATGAAGCATGAAAGTCATCTTAGGAATTTTAGGTCAAAACATCTTTGTGCAAACACAAACCCTAATTTGGGTCAACAGTGCAAGGAGAAGTCTTGAGCAGATGAAACCCTAACTGGATCTTGAGCTTTAAGGGCTTTGTGATGAGAAATCAATGAGAAAATGGGAGGGAAAATTTTGGGGTACAACAGTTTGAAATGAGATTTGATTTAATTTTAGTCTTCTCACAAAAAATGACAAAGTATTATTCAGTTTATTGAAGTTTATTTATGAAAATGTTTGAAAATGCATGGACATAAGTCCAATTTTATTATGAAAGTGGTTCAAGCTTAAAATAAGAAGAGTTTTCAAAAGGAGGGAGATAATTTTTAAAATTAAAGAAGATGGGAGGAGAAGAAGAGGCTATCTAAAGCATAAGGTAAAAGCTAGGGATAAGAACTATCTAACCAACAAGAAGCCAATACTTGACATTATGAGCCAAGATAGAATTCCCATTCTTCGGGTTGAAAACAAACAGGAAAAAATACTAGACCTCTTGAGAGAACCAAACTTCAAGTGTATTAAGTATTCACAAAAATTGAGCAGAGTAACGGTTGTATACAGGTGAATTCCAGATTACAAATAAAGGGTGTAATCACAATAACCTGCCCACAAAACAAACAAATAACCCAATGTCTTGAGGTAAACCTCAACAGCTCCAGACAAAATATTCAGATAAAATCACAAGGTCCTCAATCATAGGCCAAGGTTTCTAATCCTATGTCCAAAAAATCCAATGCTCCATAATTGCAAGGATAGTAACCAAATAGTATGAGTACCATTAAAGATTTTTAGGGTTTATGTTGATTATTAAGTATCTTAAAAAAGAAAAGAAAAGCTCGAGCGAGCAAAGCAAAAATGACAAGAAAGTAAATGCTCAAATGAGCAAAGATTAAAATGGCATGAAATGCAAATGCTAAAAGTAAATGGTACATAAAGCATAAAAAAAAAGAGCATAAAGTAAAACAAGTAAATAATTATTGGTTAGTTGGATGACCATCTTGAAGCTTGCATTTGCAACTCATTAGAGTATTGGTAGAACCAAAGCTTCCACACAACAAGTTGCATTTTGTTTTTGTCAAGTATATCATTCATTTGGAAATCTCACAAGTGCCATTTAATGATCAACAATGTTTAAGTGATCCGCGTTGACCAAAGGTGTTTTAGATCGATTAGAGGATTGGTAAAACCAAAGCCTCCACACAATGAATCTCAAGGTTATTGGATCAAAGAGATCAAATTAACATACTTGGGCTTGCAAACATAAGTTTGGGACACGAATGATCATTTATTCGAATTGGGATGAAATTCAGTGCTATGTTTAGCAATCGTAAGTGGACTTATAAAGAAGTCGCACCTATTTTGAGGCCAGTCAATAGAAATCTATGCACCACTTGTTTTTAGACATGATATAAAGATCATGCTCCAACAAAATTTAGTGCAATAAGAAGGGGATGAGATGAAGAGGGGTGGGAGATAAAATACAAACCACTTTTGAATTAAATTTAATCAAACTATTATTAATATCATTCATCCATTTTTGTGGAGTTAAACTCAACACCATGGATCCAATGATGTTAATAAAGTACATGATCCAAAATTTAACCCAATATCATCCAGAAAATAATCACAAAATAATATTACACTTTAATATATACAAAAGGGTTTAAAAAATATTGTTTAAAATAGAAAATAAAGAGAAAAATATCAACTATGTTAAAATTAATCAAGAAATAAAAATTAAGACCGTAGAAAAATCAGAAAATGGCTAAAATGATTCTATACATTTTTTGGTAATTTTTTGAAGTTAGAAACTATTTTTAAAATTAAAAGAAATAGGTTAAATAAACCAAAAATGATAAAAAATAGCAAAGTCAGCAACAAAAATAAAATAAGGTCACCAATATTTGTCACAATATCATTGGATCATTGCATAATTTTTTTGGAATTTAAGAATGTATAAAAGTATTTTTAAACATTTAAAACAATTCAAATAAAGTGTAAATTTATAAAAAATACCAAAACAGAAAATTAAATTGTGAAAAAATAAAAATCAGAAAGATAATAATCAAAAATATTTTTCATAATTTTTTCATATTTTTTGGACTTGAAATGAATTTTCTATGATTTCTTGAAATTTAAAACAATTAAAATATAAAAACCAGATAAGAAAATAAAAGTAAAAATATGTGGACCATTGGATGAGAGTCAAAACACATTAGTAATCAAATCCAAGGGATCTGGTGTGCTGTGCATATCATGGTGATTAGTGAATAGAGTACATAATCAAATATAAATCTGATTTTTAAAAATAACAAGTGGCATGCCATCATTGGTTGGAAGATGATAAGTTGGTCATCTTCAACATCCAGCCAACTTGATTTGCAAGTCTCTCAAACTGTAAAATCAGAACCTCGGACATATGCCAATCGCTTCGTCTCTTCAAGACAAAGACAACCACACCCTCGCTCCAAATTTATATAAACTGTAGCTCAAGCAATTTGGAAAGAAAGTTTTGAAAATGGATTTGAAATTTCATGGTCAAAACGTGTTTCCAGCAAAAGGTAAGTGTTGTGACTAGAACCAGGGCAATGTGAGCATCACAATAATATCAGAGTTTGGAAGAATTTATAAAGGAATCTACCTATTTAAGTTGAGTTGCAGAGCTCTGAAACTGGACTTTTATGGAGCAGTATAGGGCACGATTCTTGAATGTAATTACATGGTTAGCTTTGGGGAAGATCAGGGAAGGTGAATTGATGAAAAAAATTGATTGAAAAAGGCTTGGGAATGGATTTTGAAGTTACTGAATGCTGAGTTGTGGAACAGGTTTGGAAGGGTGATTCTGGCTATCCAAGCTTGAGACAATGAATGTGTAATGACCCTCTATTTATAGGGAAACAAATTGAATTTTCAAGCGTGTGAAATGATGAAGTTTAGAGGGAAATCGTGTGAAGTTGCAAACAAGAAAAGTGTGACTTCAAACTTGATCAAAACTCATCTAAAATGCGCATTTTGCTATGCTAATCACTTCTGGAAGTTCACTAAACATGTTTAGAAGGAAAAGCACTCAGAAACAAAGTGTTTAGAAGCCAAATCAAGGATTTCAAACTTCTGACTTGGTGAAAATTTTAGTTTCAAATTGCCAACTTCTGACCAATGGCATTCTCAGCTCAAGGGGTCTTAGGACATGATTCTTGATGCTTTAGAAAGATGAGGTTACAAGCTTTACAATGGAAAAAGAATGGAGTTAAATGGATGCTTGATCTGAAAGTTGTGTTGAGTCAAAGTTGGAGAAAAAGAGTTGGCTTTCCATACTTAGAAATATTTCAAGTTCTTCTTCAAAAATGACCTATAATGTCTTGCATCCAAACATGGTCTTCCACTTGGAATTTGCTCTTAAACAAAAAAGATGGCATGAATTAGATCTCTTGAATGATATTTTGAAACTTGAACCATTCAAAATCTCCAAAATTTGAGAGAGTTATGAATTGTTGAAGTTGGAAACAAAATCATGAAATGACCTATAATCTTTTGCATCTTTAAGGTAACTTCCATCCATTTTCTCACTTTGCAGATAAAAGAAGGCATAAATTTCACACCATCAAGATCATTATGAAAAAATAATGGGCTCAAGGTGATAAAAATTGACCAAGTTATGATCATTTGAAGTCACACCTGGAAAATTGGGGATTCATGTGGAGGACTTGCAATCTTTCTTCCTCATTAAGCCTCTTCCTCATGGAAACTCCTTGAAACTTTTGAAGTGATTTATTGATAACACTTTTAAGAGAAGGATGTTTTAGGAATCACTCAAAAATACCAAAATATGAGAAAGATACATTTCTTTGAGGTTTAAAACCCTAGCTCGTTAGATCAAGAGAAAGCTTTGAGGAACTTAGACAATTTTGAACAAACTTCTTGTACCCACACAAATGATTTGTAAATAGAAGTTGTTGAGGGTGATAATGAGAAGTCATAGCAACCAAAACCACTTCCATATCTTGAAAATTGAGAGAAATATGCATTTGTGACCAATGGGAACAAAGCCTTGTCCAAGCATGACAACCTCTTCAATCAACCCCTTGTAATTTTTAAACAAATTTGATAACCTTGAAATGTGGTGAACCAAAATAACCTTGCCATGCCATTTCTTCTAAACAAATCCAATGGTGAGGTTTGAACTGCTCAAGCTTTATTGACTAGGGCATGGAAATAAACTCATGAACCCATGGTGTAGCTTGTTCAATCTCATTGCCTTTACCTACATGGATAACAAGCAAGACAAACCAACATTGCATTTTATTAGTTAAAAGATGAAATCAAGACAAAAAATATTCATGATCACAAAAGAAGACAAGTCAAGGTGCTTGGTGATTACTCAAAGGGGAAAAGCTAAATATAGGGAGGGGAACCAAGAATCATAGTATGATATTGTTGTGAATGAATCAACATGGTATGATGAAGGGATCTTAGGGGGGAAAATTGGAGTACAACAAGATGAATGTGGTTA
The DNA here is from genome assembly GCA_948472305.1 of Vicia faba. Classification (NCBI taxonomy): domain Eukaryota; kingdom Viridiplantae; phylum Streptophyta; class Magnoliopsida; order Fabales; family Fabaceae; genus Vicia; species Vicia faba. Next base: position 1,219,494,250 of record OX451739.1, on the reverse strand, counting down.
AATAATGATAGCTTGTGCTGGGTAACAGTGCCAATACAAGGTTCTCGGGGAAGTGGGCGTTAGAGTGACTAAAATGATATGGTTGATGATGTGGCGATGACAGAAAGTTGGATTAAAGACAACATGATAACTTAAAGACAATGGGTAAACTCGACGACAATGGAGAATCTATCGTGTGGGATTCACGACCCAAAAAGAAAGGTAAAGACGACGGGTAAAGATCGGCGTGTTATCCATGACCCAAGAGAAAGGATAATATAAGGGTAAGATCTAGGGATGACCTACAACCCTAGAAAAAATAATATGAGGGTAAGACCTATGAGTGACCTACGACCCCATAAAATGATAACGTGAGGGTAATACCTACGAATAACCTACGACCCTAGAAAAGATAACATGAGGGTAAAAGCTACGAGTAACCTATGACCCTAGAAAAGATAACGTGGGGGTAAGACCTACGAGCGACCTACGACCCTATAAAATATAATGTGAGGGTAAGACCTACGGGCGACCTACGACCCTATGAAAGATAACATGAGGGTAAGGCCTATAGATAAACTACGACCCTATAAAAAGATAACATGATGGTAAGACCTATGAGTAAATTACGACCCTAGAAAAGATAACCTGAGGGTAAGACCTATGAGTGGCCTACGACCCTAGAAAGATAACATGAGCATAAGACCTACAGGAAACCTACGACCCTATGAAAGATAACGTAAGGGTAAGACCTACGAGCGACCTACGACCCTAGAAAAGATAACATGACGGTAATACCTACGAGCGATCAACGACCGTAGAAAAGATAACATAATGGTAAGACATATGAGTTACCTACGACCCTTGAAAGGAAACGTGAGTGTAAGACCTACGAGTGACCTACGACCCTATGAAAAGATAACGTGAGGGTAAGACCTAGAAGCGACCTACGACCCTATTAAAGATAACGTGAGGGTAAGACCTATGGACGACCTACGACCCTAAAAAAGATAACATGGGTATTGAGAGTTGGGGAGTACAATGTACCGGCACCATGGCTTATTTTGGTTGGTAGTGCAATGTCAGATATCAACTGGGGATTATGAGGATGATATTCTCTGTAGGGATGTTTTACTATTTTGAGGATGGATTTCGGGCTTTGTCGTAAGGTACCAAATATGGCTCATGCTTCATATGAATTTTGAAGTGTGGAATGATGATCGATGGATACGTTATGCGTTTGAGGATGCAATGTAATATGTAATGATGATTATTGTATGTAGAGTGTAAAATATCAGGCTCATTGGGTTCCCTTTCCCATTGTCTTGAGATTCCAATACAGATTGGTGCTTGAAGACTTTGAGAATAGAGTTATGGCCTTGTCGAGTTCACTAGAGATTAAATCTTGTTGAGAAGGAGTAGCTTGATCTGACTTGATGGACTTCTTGTGGATGATTGAGTAGAGACATGGATCTCCTCAAATGCCCCCAGTTTCTCGGTGTTGGAGAGGAAAGGGCCCCGTCTGACATTCCTTACTCCATAAACCACTTGTGGATTAGGAAATGGACATGAGTGTCTTCAGATGCCTCGAGTTCACTTCATGCCTGAGGAGGTGTATGCTTAAACATCAGTAGGGAATGACGGTGATTCTTATAATGTTTACTGAGCCAAAGTGAATGTCATGATGCTTTTAGCCCGATTGTATTTATACGGATAACAGGAATTTGCTTGAGTAACTTCATAAGATGGGAGGAGGAATTCCCCTGTCTGCAATGATCTCTTCGAGTGGAAGGCTAGAAGATTCGTGTCATAACATGACACAAGGTGGCTTGCCTCAATATATGCCTCTGATCATGGATTCTTGGAGATATTTGTCGAATCTCGACATAACTACCCCAGGTTGCACCAATTCTGAATAGGTTACTCGGCCTGATTTCCCCAGTTTGAAGTTCAAAGAGATTCATCGATATGATTGCCTTTGATTGGTTGGCAAAAGCTGGAAGAGATTTATCGACGTGATAGCCTTTGATTGGCATCTTGACGAAATGCCCCAGAATAAAATCATTCTTTGCTTTTTGACAGGTTTTTATAGCAATTCGTCCTTCGAGATAACGAGGTTTTCATTTGATGCTCATCATGCAAGCTTACCTGATATTCAAGCACTTATTTATATGCAAAGAATGTTTGTCTAAGAAATGATGATTCTATAGCAAATTATATGCTTTTCTTGAAGTTTAAAAAACTTTTATTGAAAAGATGTCAAAGCATCATGGTTATTTATTTTAAAATGTGGCATGTTACCAACTCAAATTTTAGCACGTCTCCGAGGAGTCAGGTTACTGTATTCTCGCTACAGTATTGCTTTCGAATTAACCCATACTTCAGTTAGGACTTTTAAGGGTTGTAATGTGGCCCGGTTCAAAGTTTTTGAAAAAAAAAGGATTTATATCTCAAATTTATTTGGTTCCCACCCATTCTCCATGATGTTATCCATTCCTATGTTCAGTTAACTCGATACGAGCACTCATCTCTCGTGAAGAGAGTTTGCGATGATTGAGGAACCACATGGGTTTCTAGGACCCGACAGTCACTGACTTCTTGGCGTCTGATCACTCGACCTTATTCTTTGTTGAGGATCTTTATTTTGCAATCCTTTCGTTTTCCATAATTTTTCTTGGACAATTTTTGATTTTGAAGTTGCAGTCCAGCGGGATGCCCTGAATTTTTCCTAAGTCACTTGCTTGTCAAGTTTCGACTTAGCGAGGCCTTTTGTCTGTTTCTTTTTGAACAAGTCGTCGATCTTTACGTCTTCTTTTATTTGTTGGAAATGGTTGTCGTTTCCTGAATCTTGGATAGATGAAGGATAATTGTTATGGTATCGTTATCTGCTGACCTCCTGATGTGCGAGAGATACCCAGGGGGATATCATTCTCTTTTATGCACACTGCTGATAGGTGAAGGTTAGTCATTGTGGTTTTGACTTTCCCCATCCCTTTTATGGATAACCATTGTGGTATCCCTGGAGGCTCACTCTTGACGAGTTATGAATGCTCGATTAGATTAAATGAAATCTACCCTCCCCAGGGTTAAAATTTAGGTTTTTTCTGCATTAAAGAAACTCCTACTTCAAGGCTCGAAAGGGTTGACGAGGTTCTATCTTCCTTAAATATCCGGTGTTTGGGGATTTGAAACAAAGCTTGTACACCGTCAGCAGGGTTTTATTCCAAAGCATATCGTTCGAGAATCTAGGTGTCATATGTTTATCATCCTCCCTCGAGAGTTATTTTGTTCTTTAAATTAAAAATAGTTAAGCCTCAAAATAAAGTAAAATAACAAAAACGTAAATGAATGAATACGAAAGGATTAGGTCAAGACAAACACAGTCAGTTTGTTGTGATAAAAACAAACAGTTTCACATACAAGGAAGTACTGAACAAGAAATGTTACAAATGATAATGCAAATGAAATTAGAAATTTCCATGCTCAGGAGGCTTCTTTAGGCTAGACTTATTTGAGAAAGCACCCTTGTAGTCTTGACACCTTTCTCAGCAAGAGGATTCAATCCATTATCAGACCCTTTTGGAGTGAATGTGATAACCTTGGCATCAAGGAGGTCTTGAACGCTATTTTTAGTGCCCTGCAATTCTCAATTGTGTGTCCTGGAGCCCCTTGATGGAATTCGCACCAATCATTAATATCATACCCCCGTGGGAGAGGATTTGGTATTGGACCAAGTTCACGTAATTGAACCAACTGATTGGCAAGAAATTGAGGGAGGAATTAAGCATAAAGCATTCGTATAGGATCAACCCTTCTTTCAGGAGCTTTCTTCCTCTTTTGTCTTCGTTGCCCCTGGGGTTTTTGATTCAGTTGAAAAGGCCCAGATCGTGTTTGTTGAACATACAGTTGTCTCTATGTGTACTGTTGTTGATGATGGATTGACTGATGTTGAGCCACCCGAGTTTGTTAAACCGAGATTGTAGCACATGCTCGAGGAACATATCGATTAGGATGAGAAACTGATGCTTGACGGTGCAGATCTTAGTCTTGATGATGGACCAGGGCCTTCCCTTCGTGAAAAGTAGCACTAGTCTCTCCTTCTTTCTTCTTGAGAAGGCCAAAGCAAGGTTTCTTGTTACTCATATTGATAACGCAAGACGTACCCTGAATTTTTCCTGACTTGAGGCCATCTACAATACATTCCCCAATGGTAACCAAGTCCGAAAAGGAATTCAAAATACTACCAAGTATGTGTTGGAGATATGGTTCATGTAAGGTGCCCACGAACAAATAAGTCGACTCATGATCTAAGAGAGGAGATTGAACCCTTGCAACTAATTCACGCCACCTTTTGGCGTACTCTTCAAACGACTCTTCATATTTATGTATCGTCCCTTGAAGTTGAGTGCGGCTAGGAGCATGGAATTATTATAATGGTAATGTTTCAAAAAGGCGTCAGTATGGTGTAGCCTTCTGGATGCCTCTTTCGTTTGGACCTAGAACTTAGTGTGGAAGCCTAAGGCTTCGTTTCATACAAAAAAAACTCCTTCTTTTGTTTGGGCCTTTACTGGTTAGTTCTACCATATATTTGACAAGAAAACAAAAGAAAAGGGCAGAAATGAAAAGGAAACAAATGTCATGTACATGCTTAAAACGAAATAAATAACTATTCACATGTTATGTTAGAAATGAAAGGTTCAAGTTTTAAAGAAACTTACCTTGCTTGAGGCTTGAACGTGTGCACTGGACCTTGAGTGGCTGCCTATATGCGCCTGGATTCGAAGGAAAGAAACAAGTGTGGTGTTTCTTTGATTGGATTTGAAGGAAGGAACCAAGCGTTGGATTTCCTCTGATTCAAATGACGGAAAGAAACAAGTGTTGTGTTTCTTCTGAATTCGAAGGGTAGGAACAAGTGTATTGTTTCGTTTGACTATGAATTTGAATATGTGTTTAAGTGTTTGAGAGTGTTTGATAATTTGAGAGTTTGATGATTTTTTCTCTATGCCCCAAAGTCTCTAATGTGTTGTCCAGCCCGTTATACATGTTATGGAGCATCTTATTTATAGGCAAAGCTGGCTGAGATTTTTGAGGGAAAACAAAACAATTTGAACAATTTGAGTAAACTGCTTTTTGTAGCTTTTGAGGGACAGTGTTTGTATTTCATTTTGGTGCAAGAATGGGGCAGTGTTTTAGGACTGCTAGGCAACCGTTTTAGAGCGTTATAGCCAGTGTACCAAGCCTGAACTTGGCAGCAAGCATCTTTTGAATATTTCATCTTTTGTTTTGACCACCTTTGACCAGATCCTTCTTCCAGCAATATTATTTGATTTTCATCAACAAGCTTCCTTCGAAAGGGACCTTTTTATGCATCCTTCGAAGGGGACAAATGTGTGCCCCTTGAATGGGTCACCAAAGTATGCCTCAAGGTTGGTCTTGTAAGTCCTTCGAATAGGCCATCAAACATGTCCTTCGAATGGGACACCCAGACATGTCCCTTGAATGAGTCATGTATGTCTCTTTGAAAGGGCCAAATGTATCCTTAGAGTGGACTATGCTATTCTTTGAATGGGCTAGAAAGGGACTCCAACGTATACAATTCAAATCCTCCAATACATGTCCTTTGGAGGGGGCCACCAACCATGTGTGCTAAAGGTTGTCAAGGGTGGAATTGCAGCATACTATTTTTAAGGGAAATGTTGTCCAGTCGAAACTAGTATAAACATAGCCAATGCCATGTCGAAGCTTGCATGCAGGAGGTCTAAATGCCCAAACGAAGCTTGCAACAAAGGGGGCCACATGCCCAAACGAAATAGGCATGCTAGGCTTGCATCAAAGGAGGGCCATATGCCCAAACGAAAGAGCCATGCAAGAAGCAGAGATGCCCAGACAAAAGAGGCATGCAGGAGGAAAATTGTGCAATCGAAGGATGCCAAAAGGAAGCTTTTTCCTTGTATTGAAGGAGGCTACATGAGGCTTATTTCCTTGTGCCTGCTGGCCTGGTGGGGACCTCTTGCGTGCAAGAAGGAAGCTATGGCTCAATCAAAAGTTGTATGCAGCTAGCCATCAACTTTGTGAATCAAAGCAAGCATGGAGGGAATTATTTGTCTAATAAACATAGGCATGCAGGCATCAAACGTCCAATCAAAGTAGGAATATAGGCATCCATTGCATTGTAAACCATGTGAGGCCAAAGATGAAATTGAACGTTGCATGCAGGAAACTCCTGCCTTGTGAATCAAATCCAGTGTGTCAAAGGCCAGTGACCAATCGAAGGATGCAAGCCAAGCTTACATCGCAAGAGGCCATAAATCCAATCGAAGGATGTGGATTCGAAGAAAACTTTTGTATTGTTGAAAGGCACATTAACATCTTCAATTTGTTTTCATTTTTCCCTTTTCCTTTAAATAGGTGTCTGTAATCACACATGTGAGAGAAATCTTGAGAAAATTAGAGGGAAAATTATGGGGTACAATAGTTTCCCGTGTTCAATCTTCTTGAACTGGAAGAGTTAGATTGGTGAGTCTGCCATTCATGACTTGAAGGTGGAAGATGATTGACCACTAGAGTCCAGAAATTTGCACTCGATGTTATGGTGGTTCATTATGTAGGGAATGGGCTTAAAGATTCCATTTGGAGAGATGATAGAGAGTTGTCAGAGATGGACTTATAGATGCCATCCAAAGGTGATTGTTGAGAGAAATTAGACTAAGTATAAGTTTGACTGTAACTGGGTGGAGTTTCGTAATAAATCTTTGGTTGATTTAACTATGAAGGATATGTTAGAACGGACCCATGTTAAGTTGTGTCTGGAAATGTATTAGAAGGAATCTGTGTAAGATTGCTTTATGGTGTGCCTGTGTAGGGCTGCCTTAGGAGATATATGAGAGGTAAGCATGGGTAGGGCTGTTTCAGGATGATTCCATGTGAAACTTCATGTAGAATTTAAGAGAAGGAACTTAGGTAGGGTTGCTTCAGGATGAGTCCGTGTAAAATTGCATCTGGAAATAAGAAGGAACCTGGGTAGGGTTGTTTCAAGATGAGTCAGTGTAAAACTACATCTGGAAATGAGAAGGAACCTGGGTAGGGTTTCTTCATGATGAGTCTGTGTTAAACTTCATTTGGAAATGAGAAGGAACCTGGGTAGGATTTGTTCATGATGAGTTCGTGTAAACCTGCATCTGGAAATGAGAAGGAACCTAGGTAGGGTTGCTTCATGATGAGTCTGTGTTAAACTGCATCTTTAAATGAGAAGGAACCTGGGTAGGGTTACTTCATGATGAGTCTGTAAAACTACATCTAGGAATGAGAAGGAACCTGGGTAGGGTTGCCTCATGATGAGTCTGTGTAAAATTGCATCTGGAATGAGAAGGAACTTGGGTAGGGTTTCTTCAGAATGAGTCCATGTAAAATTGCATCTGGAAATAAGAAGGAACCTGGGTAGGGTTGCTTCATGACGAGTCTGTGTAAAATGGCATCTGAGAATGAGAAGGAACCTGGGTAGGGTTGGTTCAGGATGAGTCTGTGCTAAACTGCATCTGCAAATGTATGAGAAGAAACCTGGGCAGGGTTGCTTCAGCTGGTCGTGTAGATAGTTTCCCTGGCTTGTTTCAGGTATTGATCTTTGATCTTAGAAAGAAAGATAGTTCTCCTGGCTTGTTATAGGTGTTAATATTCAATCTCTTCATGTAGATAGTTTTCCTGGATTATTACAGGTGTTAATCTACAATCATTCTCCCACATATAGATTTTCCTGGCTTATTACATGTATTAATCTGGAACTGGAAAATGTTGGTCGTTGAGATAGTTTTCTTGTTTTAGAATATTTCCCCTAGGGATTCCTGTTTTTGTTGTTTTGAGGAGAAATCCACTGGGGGATGTTAACTTTTCTTGAGAAGAAAACTCTGTGGAGAGTTTTTGTACCCCAAAATTTGCCCTCCCATATTTCTCAAAACATTGCATGAAAGAACTCCAAGTTGCTCAAGGTTGCTCAAGAGTTGGTCTGACAAGCTATCTCCTAAGGCAGTCTACCCCAAATTAGGGTTTTGTTTTTCATCAAGATCCTTGAGTACAAATGACCACAAGTTCTCCCCAATGTCCTAATATGTTTTCAAGATCATTCATGTAAAGTTTCAAGCCTTGCAGAGGAAGTTTGCTCAGTCAATTGCTCAAAAGGTCCAAAAATCGACTATGCTATGGCAAAAGTCAACTGTGACCTATATACAGTCAAACTTCAAGATTTTTTGTCAACATTATCATTTTTAAGGATATTTCATCATTTGATCAAGGGTTGATCATGATTCATCAAGGATTGCTCAAAATTCATCAAGATTCAAAAGTTGCTAAATTAGGGTTTTGTAGGAAAAGTCAACTCAACTTTGACCAAGCATAACGTTCTCATACTTTATGATAAATGACCCATACAAAGCTCATTTTGAAGAGGATTCAATTACATACAATCCATCTTCATACCCCAAGATCAAAAAATTCACTCACCAGAAGTTATGAATTTTGACATTATAGGTCATTTTTGAAAGTCAGGAAAAACACCTTTTTTTCCAAAGCTCCTAACTTGATCATGGAATATCAAATTGATATGAGACGAGAAGGGTTGGTTAGAGGACATCTCAAGATTTCTAAAAAGTCCAAAAACACTACCAAAAGTTCAAAATTGAAGAAGTTATGCATTGTTGAAGTTGGACTTTTTTGAAAAATTGCCAAAAGTCAACTATCCCCAAAACCTCAAATTTTGCCAAATGGGCCCATTCTTTTTCACTTGTTTTGAGTTTTACTTATTGCCCACGTGCTCTAGATTTGGCCATGTATCCATATCACATTTTTATTATTTAATTTGATTTTTATTTGAATTAATTCATTTTAAATCAAATAAAATCACATAAAATCTAAGGCATTGATAACAATTGAGTTTTTGGTTATTTCAGGCTCCAACTACAACTAGCATTGCAATCAAATTTGAATCAAGGCCTGTATGCACAAAAAGATCCAAATCAAATCAAATTTGGACCAAGTTTGTTACCCTAATACAATGCACATTACATAAGCAAGCAAAAGGCACGAGAATCAGGGTTAGAGAGCAAGCATAGAGGCAGAACAAAAACTTGCAAAAACAGAAAAAAGTGTGACTTTGAAATCAAGGTTAGAGGCATTTTCGGGGCTTGAGATTTTTCTCAATCGATTGTTGGCCATCTGTAGAAGCTAACACAATCAAAACCACGCGTTTTCAAGCATCCTAAAGCACGTAAGTACCTCACAGATCCGCCATGTTCTTGAAATCGAAGATCTTTATTCTTGCATCCATTGATTAAAATAATTACATATTCTGAATCCAATCATCATTTATAAGCTTTTTGTATTACTTGATTTTGTTTATCTGACTTGTATGGAGAACCATCATTGCTAGGGTTTGGTTCGTGTTTTTTGGGTCTTTTTGTTTCAGGGGAAATTAGCTTCAATAAAGGCCATGGTTATGATCAGTGGGTTGAGACGAATCCAACCATGGTCTTAGAATCCGTTTTTGTGGCCTGTGCAAGATTTTGGAGATGAACAAGGTTGTAGTGACGGAGCTTGGTCCGTTGGTATAGGTCTTCTGTTTTTTAGCCACGGTTGGGAGGTCAGGGATAATACGTGGCATCCATCTACTGGGCTATTCAAATCACGCGCATTTTTTTTCTTCTTTTTCTGGTCATTGAGTTTGTTTTATTATATTATTTTTTATTCATATTATACTAACAATAAAAACAACACAGCGTAGTGGCAAGCATATTGTGTATTTCCCTTCAGGACTTGGGTTTGAATCCCAGGTCCCCCCCTTTCTCAATATTATTTGTTTTCAGGTATTCCAGTGCACATGACAGTCTGCAATCCACCATACTCCCTCACTATCAAAGCGCCAGATGGCCAAATGGCCAGATCTGGTGGTCAGTGTTGGAGGTCCACCAAAGAGCCAGGTCAACGCATATGCAGCAGATCCAAAAAGTCAAATGGGCCAGCTTAATGGGCCAAATCCCTTGCTATCTACACCTCCAAATTCAGGGCCCAATTCCTCCTTTCTCTTAATTTTTTTTTCATTTTAATTTAATTGTTTTATTTTGCTTAATTAATTTTCTAACCAATAGATTAATTTAATTTTTTATCAAAATCACAAAAATACTTTTTTTATCCAATCAAGTTTTAGAACTTTTATTTTTATTAATAAATACTTATTAATTAATTATGATATTAATTAGGAAACTTTAATTTATTTTGTAAATATTTAAAATTAATTAGAAATCATTAGGTTTTAATTCTAACTTAATTATTTTAATTTCTTTCTTAAATTAATAAAAATTCCAAAGATGTGTCATTTGTTACTTTTCATTTAATTAATTTATTTTATTAATTAGTTTAATATTTAAATTTAGGATTAATTTCTTTTCTTAAATAGAAAAATGACAAAAAACATTTTCTTTCAAAAAAAGGGTCAAAACCCTAATTCGCACTCGATTTAATTTCCGCGCCCTTTATTTATTTTTATCCATATTGATGTATCTGCTTCCGGTATGTAATAGATAATTAGGACCTTTTATTTAATTTACCTCTTTATTTTATTTTCAAAGGGCTTCTTTTGGAGATGTAAATACCCCACGCCTTGTAATTTAATTTCCGCACTTTAAATTCTGCTAATTACAATTGTTAGATGTTTGATAATAGTGATTGCATGACAAGAATGAATGCTTAAACTAAAATCAAATTAGATCACCCTCAACATGTGCAAAGATAAAAATAACTGAAAACGACACACTCGCACATGCGCACTCTTAGGGTACATCCCACTTGGTTTCCTTCGTACACGATCATTGAGTATAGGTCGTTTTAGAGGTCGTCCTCTTGTCTAAAAGATCATAGTTGCCTCGAAACAGTTGCCTCAGATTTTGTTGCCTCAAACAAATGATCTAAGACATTAGGGTTACCGCTAAGGCATCCTAACATTGCTTTAGTGACCGTATATCCCTCATTCGAATTGACCCTCAAACTCAACGGTGGTGCTACCTACTCAATAATAGTGGGATAGCATTATCTAAAGGAAACAAACATAGAACGACTCCTTTTTCGAGTAGGTAGATTAGTTCTTAGATACTTGTTCATTCAAAACAAAACTTTTTCACACTTACACTTTTACAAACAAGTTTTCAAAAACACTTCATTACACTCTTGAGGACAGAAGCAAGAGTTAAATCGAAGTTTCAAACAAAAACTTTTTCAATCCCACAAGCACAAAGAAAATTTTTTTGAAAATAATGAGCAAGTACCTAAGAGCCCGTAGATAACTACGGATAGAAAGGGTGCTAACACCTTCCCTTTCTATAATCTACCCCCCGAACCCGAGAAATATCTCAAAAAAGGAATTTTTCTGTGCTTTTTTCCTTTCCTTGTTGGATAAAATATAAGTCGGTGGCGAATCTTGCTTACCGCGACATTTTGCGAAAACAAACGCAAAACGCAAATCAGCATTCCAAAACACAGTCAGTTCTTTCCACCATATCACAGAACTGGAGACTATGCTGGGGACGCTTATAAGTGGGGTGTACCTTAGGAATAGTTCATATTGTTTTCAATTTCTTGACTTGTATGCTTTATCTTTGTGGGTTTGAATCAGAGTTACTGTAGATCCTAACCCGGATCTGGGGGATACCCTTTAGGTAAGTAGCAATAAACTGTGAGGGAACTGTACGACGTAAAGGATACCCTTTTGGTGTGGCACTTTAGTATGTATCGATATCCCTTGTGGCACAACGAGGAGAATATGGGTCTACTAAGGGGTCATTAAGCACCAACTGACCTTAAAACCTATAATTGACCAACTTGGCCATAGAAAAGTAGCAGTATGCTACACTCATTGAGACCAAACTCTCGCGATGATTCTGGTTGCAAGAAAAGGTTGCTAAACTGGAATTATGACTGATCGAGGGTGGTCAGTGATATTGATATCCTCTAGAACCCGGTTACTATTTCTAGGACAAGTTTGAACCAACTGAACTGAAAGAGGGTAGTACCTAAGCTCCTTGCCAGCCTGAAATCTAAGAGCTATCTGTGTGGCTTGCTTGCCCTTACCATGTTTGCTATCTGTGAATACTTGTGATGTGTTTCTATCATGACATCATGCATCATTACATTGCATGCATCTTGCATTGGAGTAACCATTTTAAAGACCAATGGGATTCATCTTTGTTCTGTTTTGTAGGTCATTGCATCTATGCGTAGGAACACTATTCAGATCCACTTTGTACAGGTTCCTACTCAGCTTAAAGATTTGGTTGCAAAGGTTCCAGATACTTACTCCTTTATCAGAAGACATGGGCACCTCCTTCGTTTGGTCACTTCCAAGATGGATGAACAGATGATGAGTGTCTTAGTCCAGTTCTTTGTTCCACTGTACCACTGCTTCACTTTTCCAGACTACCAGTTGGTCCCCACCTTTGAAGAGTTCTCTGATCTACTTGGTATCTCCATTCTAGAACAGACCCCGTTTATAGGTTGGGAGAAAGTCCTTAGGCCGGAAGAGATTGCTTCATCCCTCCATCTGACAAAGGCTGAGGTAATGTCTAATTGGGAAATACGTAGTGGGACAAAAGGCTTCTTGACTAAGTTCTTGGTTGGTAAGACTAATCAGTTCTGGGACAGTTTAGACTTTCAGGCGTTCGAGGACATCCTGGCTCTTCTTATTTATGGTCTGGTTCTGTTTCCAAAATCAGATTCTTTTGTTGACGTGAATGCAGTGAAGATTTTCATGTCCGGTAATCCAGTGCCCACTCTCTTGGGTGATATTTTGCATACCTTATATGCTCATACTGCTCGGAAATGGGGAACCCTTATGTGTTGTATACCATTGCTGGCGAGGTGGTTTATTTCTCACCTCCCCAAATCAGTTTTGAAGAACAAGGAAGGCATGGGTTGGGCCTACAAGATTATGTCTCTTGCTCACATTGACATCATCTGGACTAGTAAAGGCATGGAAGATGTGGCTATTATTGATCGCTGTGGGGAATACCCTAATGTTCCACTGCTAGGAATCAATGGAGGAATCACCTACAATCCATGTCTGGCCTTACGTCAGTTTGGGCGAGCTAGGAGGGAAGGACCTCATGAGTTGCTGATGCCAAGCATTGTCTTTGACTTCCAAGGGGATAGTGACGAGCATCGCCGCAGATTCATACGAGCTTGGGATAGGTTCCATAGGTCTGATCTGCACGAGCTAGGTGTGAAGACTTCTCTCCAATGGAACCATATCTCCGGTGGGTTCGTACACGTGCTCAGAAGCTAGGGATTCCCTACGAAGCAGTCTTGCCTGTGATAGTTGAACTTGCTGATGAAGAAGGGGTTCCTTCTACCATCCTCCATCCATACATGCCTATTGACATTGGGGCACTAAAGAGGTCTTATATCCAACTAAGGGAAGAGCGGGATACTTACAGAGAAAAGTATCACGAGCAAGAGAGGAAGATCCTGAAGTTGACAAGGCAACTAGAGAACGAGCAGATCCTTAACGACTATGTCAGCACCAATGGGAAACGACAATGGGAGCGCTGATGTTTTTTTTGTTATTTCTAGTTTTGATTTACTTTTCAGTTTTTCATTCTTGTAACGCCTTCAAGGCATTTGTTGAACATTGAATTCAAGTTTTTATCTAATAAAAGTGTGTTTCATTTTTGTTTACGAATTTGAATCTCCAAAGTCTTTGAAATCATATCATGCGCATTTCATTCCCATGCACTTCATCACAGGTACCCTTACAGGTTTCCCATCTTCTTCGTTGTTTATTTCAGCATATCATGTCTTCTGAAACATCAACTGAACAAGCCATCAAGGCTCTGCAAGCTCAAAACGCCCAGTTCTAGGAATTGTTCATGAGTTTGGCCAAGGGTCAGCAGGATCTGAAGACCCTTATCTTGAAGGATAAGAAGAAGAAGAAAAAGAAGACAGTCCTACTGAATATGGGTCGCAGATTTGGAAAAAATTTGCGGGAAGATGTTGATCTGTCTAACTCACCGGTAGGGGAGAAAACCAAGAAGAAAAGAGGGCACTTAGCCCTGTGGTTTCAGACAACGAGACTGACATTGCAAAGACCAGTATCCTTCGGATGAGGATAGATATAAACAACTCGAAGACCTGTTGAGCACAATGGAGGTCCAGAAAGTCCCTGGTCTGGACTTTGGAGATTTGGGTTTGTCATCTGGGGTGGTGATTCCCCACAAATTTAAAGCACCAATCTTTGCTAAATACAACGAGGTTTCTTGCCCGAAGCTGCACCTCCGCTCGTATGTTAGAAAGATCCAGCCATACACAGCTGACAAGAACCTCTAGATCCACTTCTTTCAAGATAGTCTTTCAGGGACTCAACTTGAATGGTTTTACCAGCTAGAAGGAGCTAGTATCCGTAATTGGGAGGACTTGGCTGCTACTTTCTACAAGCAGTACCAATACAATGCCGACCTCGCTCCCACGCGTACCCAACTTCAGGGTATGTTTATGGGTGTGGGCGAAGGTTGCAAAGACTATGCTCAAAGTGTAGGGACCTTGCTGGAAGAGTACAACCCCCGCTGGCTGATAGGGAGTTAGTAGATATGTTTATGGGGACCTTGTCTGGTCCGTACTTCAATCATCTGATTGGAAGTTCATCGTCTGGGTTTATAGAGCTGATTATGACCGGGGAAAGGGTTGAAGCCGGTATCAAGAGAGGTAAAGTACAGAAGGGTGCTTCATCAAGCACCAAGAAGAAGCCTTTTAAGAAGGAATCCATTGCAGTTTACAGCGTAAAGAGCCATAATATACCTGAACGCCGCCAAGCAGTCAATGTGGTTGTTATATCAAGACCTATTGTTGCTCCTCAGCGCAACAATCAGCCAAGGGCCGAGAGACCACGAAGACAATTCACTCAGCTTCATATGACCCTGTCTCAGATTCTGCCGCAGTTATTGAAGACCAACTTGATGATTCCAAAGGAGGCCCCGAAGAATCCCAATACAACATCACCCATGTACAATACGAATGCCCGCTGTGCTTTTCACTCTGATAGCCCGTGGCACGATACGAATGACTGTTGGGTTTTAAAGAATAAGGTAAAGGACTTGATTGATGCTAAGGAGATTGAGTTCGAAGCACCTGAAAGGCCTAATGTTTTGACTCCTCCTATGCCCAAGCATGGGGTGAACGTTGTAGATGAAGACTCGTTTGTGGTTTCTGTGAAAGATATTGTTACTCCATTGATGACTGTGAAGAAGAACCTTCTGTTAGCGGGTTTATTTTCGGGCTGTGGCGAAGGTTGCCATCTGTGTGTCGTACTACCTACTGGTTGCCATCTTTTGAAGTCAGGTGTCCAACGCCTGATGGATAATAAAGAAATTCTGTTTGAGAAGACTTTTGTTCCTTTGGTTCCTACTGAAGAAGTTGCTATAATCACTATTTTCGACAATTCTTCCAAGGCTTCCTCGAGAAAGCCTGTTAGAATTAAATTTGTTCCAAGAATTGCACGGTTGATCATTACCATTCCTGGGCCTATCCCCTATACATCAGATAAAGCTTTCTCATGGCACTATGGGGCTGACGTGTTTTATCACGGGGTTAAACAATATTTGAATGCCGAAGAGGCTGATACTAACGTCAGCAATATTGTTGGATCTAGTAAAGTCACCCGCAACGGAAGGCTTTTCTCCCCTGAGATCTCTCCACCAGTTATTCGGAAGCCTGTTGGTATTACACCTACCAGTACACCTGCTACTGTCCCTGTTCAAGTTCCAATTCTTACCCCTGTTTCCGAGTCATCTGACACTCAGGGCAAAGGGATCACCGGTGAGACTGCCTAGATGGAGGCACCGAAGAAGATTACTATTTAAGCCTCTAGACATGAGATGGAGGAATTTTTGAAGATCATCAAAAAGAGCAACTACAATGTAGTCAAGCAGCTGGGGCAAACCCATCCAAAATATCTATGTTGTCTCTGTTGCTATGCTCAGAAGCCCATGTCAAGCCTCTGATTGCTTTCCTGAAAATTGCGCACGTGCCGCAAGAAACATCCGTTGATCAGTTCAAAGACTGTGTGGCAAGTTTAACGGCTAATAACGGGTTGGGTTTCTCCGACGCCAACTTGACTGCCAAGGGAAAGAATCATAATGACGCCCCACATGTTACAATTGAGTGCAGGGGCACTACTCTGGCTCACGTGTTGGTGGATACTGGGTCATCGCTGAATGTTTTACCCAAGAAGGCACTAGACCGGTTAGACTGTGAAGGGTTGGAGCTGAAACCAAGCAACATTATGGTCAGGGCCTTTGATGGGTTCAAGAGAATGGTACTCGGAGAAGTGGATATTTTAGTGAAGGTTGGTTCTCAGATTTTCACATCTACATTCTATGTGGTGGACATACGGCCATCTTATTCTTGTTTGCTGGGTCGCCCGTGGATCCACAAAGCTGGGGCAATAATGTCTAGGCTCCAGCAGATACTGAAATAATCTGTGAAGGGGAAAATTGTTACAGTACGAGGGGAAGAGGAGTACATGGTGAGCCACCTCAACTCTTTTCGGTATGTGGAAATGGACGGGGAGTTCATTGAGACCCCATTTCAACATTTTGAAGAAGTCCCCTAGATGCTGGCATCAACTGAAACTGTTGTTGAAGATCCTCCAATGAAGATGGCTTCCCTCAAGGATGCCCGGGCTGTTGTTGAGAAACGTGGGTGTGAAAATTGGTGCCAACTCCCTGATATTACACATAAGACTTACAAGTTTGGTTTGGGTTTCACTACATAAGCTCAAAGGGTTGTTCGGAGTGCACGGATCAGAAGACCTCCCCTGTTTATCAGCAATTCAAGAGTGAATGCCATTGCAGACGATGTTGAAGAGTATGAGTTTGAAAGTTGGATCTACCCGACTGCCGATGGTGGATTAAGCAATTGGATGACAAAAGGCTTCGTCCCAATTTCCTTTATTACCCAGTAATGAGACCTTTGTTTTGAATTTGTAACAGACAATTTTTAAACTTTACGGCCCGGTGTCTTACCCGGGGCACCGTGGCTTTGTTTGTGAGGGCTTTATGTGTGTCATCTACATATATCATTAATAAAAGCATTGGACGTTCTTGCATTTCAAATTTTGTGCTCCTTGTTTTTCTTTAATTATATATTGCAAAACAGCTATTTTACACACACTCACATATACAGGTCTATATCCACTCTGGATCCCACTGATAACGACTCTGCTACTTCCAGTTATGACTTCGAAAGTCTGATCAACTTAGCCGAAGACGAAGGTGAAGATGATTGCGAAGTGCCTGGTGAACTTGCTAGACCACTACTTCAGGAAGAGAGGTCCATACAACCGCATGAAGAGCCCGTGGAATCAGTAAATCTGGGTAGATAGGTAGACAAGAAAGAGGTTAAGATCGGTGCAAATCTGGAATCTAGTGTCAAGCAACGGCTGATTCAGATGCTACGAGATTACGTTGAGACCTTTGCCTGGTCTTATGAAGATATGCCTGGGCTGGATACCGATATTGTGGTTCACCGCCTGCCTACTAAGGAAGACTGTCCTCCAGTAAAACAGAAAGTTCGCCGAATGCGCCCAGAGATGTCTGAGAAAATCAAGGCTGGAGGGATGAAGCAGTTCGATGCCGGTTTTCTAGCAATTACTTCTTACCCACAGTGGGTGGCCAACGTGGTTCCTGTGCCGAAGAAGGATGGTAAGGTTTGAAAGTGTGTTGACTATAGGGATCTGAACAGGGCAAGCCCCAAGGATGATTTCCCTCTACCTCATATCGACGTTCTGGTTGACAACACCGCACAGCATAAGGTCTTCTCCTTTATGGATGGTTTCTCTGGTCATAATCAGATTAAAATGGCTCTCGAAGACATGGAGAAGACAAAATTTGTTACTCAATGGGGTACCTTTTGCTACAAGGTCATGCCTTTCGGATTGAAGAATGCAGGGGCAACGTATCAGCGCTCCATGGTCGCTTTGTTCCATGACATGATCCATCATGAGATTGAGGTATACGTCGATGACATGATTGCAAGATCCTAGACTGAAGAAGAACACCTTGACCACCTTCAAAAGTTATTTGACAGGTTCAAGTTGTACAAGATGAGGTTAAACCCGAACAAGTGCACCTTCGGGGTGAGATCTGGTAATCTGCTGGGTTTCGTCGTAAGTGATAAAGGTATTCAGGTGGATCCTGCAAAGGTGAAGGCTATACAGGAAATGCCAACTCCCCGAACAGATATAGAAGTCAGAGGATTTCTGGGACGTCTGAACTATATTGCCCGATTCATCTCACACCTGACTGCTACTTGTGAGCCAATCTTCAAGTTACCGAAGAAAGATCAAGTGGTAAGATGGAATGATGAATGTCAGGCTGCTTTCAAAAGGATCAAAGAGTATCTCCAAGAGCCACCTATCCTGATGCCTCCAGTTTAAGGGAGACCTCTGATCTTATACTTAATAGTACTCGACAACTCAATGGGGTGCGTGCTAGGGAAGCATGACGAGTCTGGCCGAAAAGAGCATGCTATTTATTACCTTAGCAAAAAGTTTATCGACTGTGAGACCCGATACTCGTTGCTTGAGAAAACTTGTTGCACTTTGGCATGGGCTGCTCGTCGGCTGAGACAGTATATGCTGACTCACACTACTCTATTGATATCAAAGATGGATCCAATCAAGTATATCTTCGAGAAGCCTGCCTTGTTCGGAAGAATAGCGAGATGGGAGATGATCTTGACTGAGTATGACATCCAGTACACGACCCAAAAGGCAATTAAGGGAAGTGTGTTGGCAGATCATTTGGCACATCAGGAAGTGGATGATTACCAGTCTATAAACTTTGAATTTCCGGATGAGAATATCATGATAGTAATATACTGTGAAGAACCTGGACCGGATGAAGGACCTGAGGAAGGATCCCGATGGTCTATGTACTTTGATGGAGATTCAAACGCTTTGTGTAATGGCATTGGCACCGTGATCATATCTCCTAAGGGCTGTCATACTCCGTTCATCGCCCGACTATGTTTCAACTGCACCAACAATATGGCGGAGTATGAAGCGTGCATCATGGGTCTTCGAGCAGCTATTGACCTAAGGATTAAGTTCTTGAGTGTGTTCGGAGATTCCGCTCTCTGGATCAGTCTGATCAAAGGCGAGTGGGATATGAAACACCCAAATCTTATTCATTACAAAGAGTATGTGTTGACGTTGCTTCCGCACTTCGAAGAGATAACCTTTGAACACTTCCCTAGAGAGGAGAATCAGTTAATGGACGCGCTAGCTACGATGTCTTCTATGTTCAAAGTCAATTGGGACAACGAAGCTCCCCGGATCACCATTGAAAGGTTGGACGAACCTGCACATTGCTGTGACATTGAGACTGGGGAGGTAGTAGACAAACCTTGGTTTCATGAGGTAAAAAGATATCTTGAGGCTCAGGAGTACCCCGAGGGTGCATCTGTTAATGATAACAAGTTTCTGAGGAGGTTTGCGGCGAAGTTCTTCATCAGCAATGGTATCCTTTACAAGTGCAACCATGATTCAACCTTACTGTGATGTGTGGATAAGAAAGAGGCAGAAAGGATCTTGGAAGATTTACATGAAGGTACTTTCGGAACTCATTCCAATGGACACACCATGGCAAAGAAAATCCTTCGAGCAGGATATTATTGGTCCACAATGGAAGCCGACTGTTATCAGCATTCTCTGACCTGTCACAAGTCCCAAGTCTATGTTGATAAGGTGCACATACCTCCAGTACCTCTGAACGTCTTGACAGCTCTGTGGCCTTTTGCAATGTAGGGCATTGACATGATTGGCGAGATCATACCTACGGCATACAACGGGAATCGTTTAATCCTGGTAGCAATTGATTACTTTACAAAGTGGGTTGAAGCGGCTTCCTTTTCTACTGTAACCAAGAACATCGTGGCACGGTTTATTCAGCATAATCTGATATGTCGGTATGGTGTACAAGAGAGGATCATAACGGACAATGGTACAAATCTCAACAATAAGATGATGGTGAGATACAAAGACTGGCACGAGAGGTTACCGTTCGCTCTTCATGGGTACCGTAACTCAGCGCGGACGTCAACAGGGGCAACCCCCTATTCCTTTGTATATGGCATGGAGGCCGTATTGCCCATCGAAGTTCAGATACCCTCTCTTCGAATTATGAAAGATGCAGGTTTGAGCGAAGATGACTGGATTCAGACCCGGCTTGATCAGCTGAATTTAATCGACGAAAAAAGACTTACTGCTATTTGTCATGGTCAGACGTATCAAAAACGGATGATCAAGGCATTTAATAAGAAAGTTAGACGACAAGACTATCAAGTCAGGGATCTGGTAATCAAGCGCATTATCTTACCACAAGGTGATCCCAGGGGCAAATGGACTCCTACTTATGAAGGGCCATTTATGGTTAAAAACATTTTCTCAGGAGGAGCTATGATTCTGACCACCATGGATAGTGACGACCTTCCTCACCCCGTCAATGCAGACATGGTGAAAAGATACTACGCATAATCAAAGATCCGCTAGGTTGACTGGCCTAGGCAAAAATAAGGGCTTCCCGGCAGACCAAAAGGGTTCGGGCAAAAATAAGGGATGAAAATGAAAAAAAATTGTACACCGGGCAAGTCGAAAACCTGAAAAGGTGGCTTGGGCAAAAAAGGGTATCACAGTGGACTGAAAACCCAAAAGGGCGGTCCAGGAAAAAATTAGGGATCAAAGCGTAACACTATGTCTCATTGGATCACCTTGCCACCAGACTTCGGTATCAGCTATCAAGCTCGGACGACACTAATAAATATGATCTACCTTCAACCAAGTAGCAAAGTGATGAGATGCTTGAGGACATAAAGGCATTAGCAGAGTTGGAACCCAGTAGGATTATTCACATAACTGTTTTGTTTAGTTTTTCACAAATTGTGTAAATTCTATTATTCGGCGGCGTTCTCTTACTAGGACGTCGGCCTCTTGTACAAAAACGCCTATTTATAGGCCAAACTTCAAAATCAATACAATTCATCTTCAAAGAAATTTCAAACTGTTTTTACTTTTTCTGTTTTGTTTTGCAAAGAACGTCCATTGTTCATTTTTGATATATGCATTTGACATTAATTGCTGCACATAAATATTTACATGCGAAACAAAAGACGATTACTCGTAATATCAAAAACAGGGGCAGATAAGAATTGTCCAAGCTTTACAGTTGCTCTATCCACCAGGTACAAGGTAGATTTAGCTGAAGAATATGGTTGAAGTACTTTCACTCCCCGCATAGTAAGAAAAGGACAGTGATGTTAACTCTCCCCAACTGAGACTTGCAACTGTGAATGAATCAGTAATATTCTCCCCAAGCAGAGTTTATTACCATCAGCACTAAAAAGTCTTAATATCCCCGGCGGAGTATAAAATATCCCCATTGGAGTGTGAAAGTTTTCCTCAGCGTAGTCTGAAGAAGTATCCCTAGTGGAGTTTGGAGAATCATCCCCAGTAGACTTTGGAAGATTGTCCCCAGTAGAGCCTGAAAGGTTATCCCCAGTGAAGTGGCAACTAAAGATCATCCCCAACGGAGTTCTTTCCTTTCACAAAACAGAATTCAATCCCCAACAGGATTCAATATCACCAGCAACGGTAATATCCCCAACAGAATTTATCAGCGGAATCCTCTACAGAACATCTCTTCCTCACAGAGAAATCTCCTCATTAGTTTATTCCCCAACGGAGTTATCCTCTCCAACAATTTTATTCTCACAATCATCTTCGTGCGCCATCCCCAGCGGAAACGAAGAATTCAACTCTTTTCTCCAGCAACTATCCGAGATTTAGTTTCCCCAACTAAAAACATTACATTTCCATACAACATGACACATGCATATACGCATCATACAACATAATCTCATTTATTTTGAGAACATCATTTCCTGATACATATCATGCATTACATACAACTAACCTTTACTTTTCAGGAAGGATGCGGTTAATTTCTCGCAAAATTTAATGTTTTGAAACTTTTATCTCAGTCGAATTACTGACAAGTTCTTAAATCTCAGCAGAGTTTTTCTCAGTTGAATTACAGACAAGGTCCTAAATCTCGACAAAGTTCCTCCGTCGAATTACAGATGAGTTCCTAAATCTCAACAGAGTTTCCTCATTTGAATTACGGGCAAGTTCTTAAATCTCGATGAAGATGTTTCCCTCCAGTCAAATTAATGACAAGTTCTTAAATCTCAGCAGAGTTTTTCTCAGTTGAATTACAGACAAGGTCCTAAATCTCGACAAAGTTCCTTCGTCGAATTACAGACGAGTTCCTAAATCTCAGTAGAGTTTTCTCAGTTGAATTACGGGTATGTTCTTAAATCTCGATGAAGATGTTTCCCTCAGTCGAATTATTGACAAGTTCTTAAATCTCAGCAGAGTTTTTCTCAGTTTAATTACAGACACGGTCTTAAATCTCGATAAAGTTCCTCCATCGAATTACATACGAGTTCCTAAATCTCAGCAGAGTTTTCTCTGTTGAATTACGGGCAAGTTCTTAAATCTCGATGAAGATGTTTCCCTCCAGTCCAATTACTGACAAGTTCTTAAATCTCAGCAGAGTTTTTCTCAGTTGAATTACAGACAAGGTCCTAAATCTCGACAAAGTTCCTCCATCGAATTACAGACGAATTCCTAAATCTCAGCAGAGTTTTCTCAGTTGAATTACGGGCAAGTTCTTAAATCTCGATGAAGATGTTTCCCTCCAGTCTAATTACTGACAAGTTCTTAAATCACAACAGAGTTTTTCTCAGTTGAATTACAGACCAGGTCCTAAATCTCGACAAAGTTCCTCCGTCGAATTACAGACGAGTTCCTAAATCTCTGCAGAGTTTTCTCAGTTGAATTACGGGTATGTTCTTAAATCTCGATGAAGATGTTTCCCTCAGTCGAATTACTGACAAGTTCTTAAATCTCAGCAGAGTTTTTCTTAGTTGAATTACAGACAAGGTCCTAAATCTCGACAAAGTTCCTCCATCGAATTACAGAGGAGTTCCTAAATCTCAGCAGAGTTTTCTCAGTTGAATTACGGGCAAGTTCTTAAATCTCGATGAAGATGTTTCCCTCCAGTCGAATTACTGACAAGTTCTTAAATCTCAACAGAGTTTTTCTCAGTTGAATTACAGATAAGGTCCTAAATCTCGACAAAGTTCCTCCTTCGAATTATAGACGAGTTCCTAAATCTCAGTAGAGTTTTCTCAGTTGAATTACGGGCGAGTTCTTAAATCTCGATGAAGATGTTTCCCCAAGTCTAATTACTAACAAGTTCTTAAATCTCAACAGAGTTTTTCTCAATTGAATTACAGACAAGGTCCTAAATCTCGACAAAGTTCCTCCGTTGAATTACAGACAGTTCCTAAATCGCAACAGAGAAGTTTTCTCAGTTCAATTACGGGAGAGTTCTTAAATCTCAAACAAAATTAGACTTCCCCAGCGGAATCTTCTACAACAACAAGTATACAAGCTCTCGCTAAGGAATATCTTATGGGATCTACACTCCTTCATATGGCATCTTTAAGCCCATCCTCCCGTCAGCAATTTCCAAATGGCATTTGTAAGCCCATTCCCAACATCACAAGGCTGATACCACTTCGTGCGAGTGCAAATTTCTGTGCACTCTAGTGTTCAATCATCTTCCACCTACGGATCCCGAAAGGCATGAAAGCCAATATACATCCTTAGGTTTAAGAAGATTGAACAGGGGCAGCTGTTGTACCCCAAAATTTTCTCTCCCATATTTCTCAAAACATTGCAAGAAAGATCTCCAAGTTGCTCAAGGTTGCTCAAAAGTTGGTCAGACAAGCTATCTCCTAAGGCAGTCTACCCCAAATTAGGGTTTTGTTTTGCATCAAGATCCTTGAGTCCTAATGACCTCAAGTGCTCCCCAATGTCCTAATATGTTGTCAAGATGATTCATGTCAAGTTTCAAGCCTTGCAGAGGAAGTTTGCTCAGTCAATTGCTCAAAAGGTCCAAAAATCGACTATGCTAGGGCAAAAGTCAATTGTGACCTATATACCATCAAACTTCAAGATTTTTTGTCACCATTATCATTTTTAAGTATATTTCATCATTTTATCAAGGGTTGATCATGATTCATCAAGGATTGCTCAAAATTCATCAAGATTCAAAAGTTGTTAAATTAGGGTTTTGTAGGAAAAGTCAACTCAACTTTGACCAAGCATAACTTTCTCATACTTTACGAGAAATGACACATACAAAGCTCATTCTTAAGAGGGTGAAATTACATACAATCCATCTTCATACCCCAAGATTAAAAAATGTACTGACCAGTAGTTATGAATTTTGACATTATAGGTCATTTTTGAAAGTCAACAAAAACACCTTTTTTACCAAAGCTCCTAACTTGAGCATGCAATATCAAATTGAGATGATACCAAAAGGTTTGGTTAGAGGACATCTCAAGCTTTCTACAAAGTCCAAAAAATCTTCCAAAAGTTCAAAATTGAAGAAGTTATGCATTGTTGAAGTCGGACTTTTTTGCAAAAATGCCAAAAGTCAACTATCCCCAAAACTTCAAATTTTGCCAAATGGGCGCATTCTTTTTCACTTGTTTTGAGTTTTCCTTATTGCCGACGTGCTCTAGCTTTGGCCATGTGTCCATATCACATTTTTATTATTTAATTTGATTTTTATTTGAATTAATTCATTTTAAATCAAATAAAATCACATAAAATCTAAGGCATTGATAAGAAATGAGTTTTTGGTTATTTCAGGCTCCAACTACAGATAGCATTGCAATCAAATTTGAATCAAGGCCTGTATGCACAAAAAGATCCAAATAAAATCAAATTTGGAAGGTTTTAATGGAAGAATCAAATCAAATTCATGAGCATTGATAGGGCAAGATTTGGACCAAGTTTGTTACCCTAATACAATGCACATTACATAAGCTAGCAAAACGCATGAGAATCAGGGTTAGAGAGCAAGCATAGAGGCAGGAAAAAAACTTGCAATAACAGAAAAAAAAGTGTGACTTTGAAATCAAGGTTAGAGGCATTTTCAGAGCTTGAGAGTTGTCTCAATCGATTGCTGGCCATCTCCAGAAGCTAACACAATCCAAACCACGCGTTTTCAAGTATCCTAAAGCATTGTAAGTACCTCACGGATCTGCCATGTTCATGAAATCGAAGATCTTTATTCTTACATCCATTGATTAAAATAATTGCATATTCTGAATCCACTCATCATTTGCAAGCTTTTTGTATTACTTGATTTTGTTTATCTGACTTGTATGGAGAACCACCATTGCCAGGGTTTGGTTCTTGTTTTTGGGTCTTTTTGTTTCAGGGGAAATTAGCTTCAATAAAGGCCATGGTTGTGATCAGTGGGTTGAGACGAATCCAACCATGGTCTTAGAATCCAATTGTGTGGCCTGTGCAAGATTTTGGAGATGAACAAGGTTGTAGTGACGGAGCTTGGTCCGTTGGTATAGGTCTTCTGTTTTTTAGCCAAGGTTGGGAGGTTAGGGATAATACGTGGCATCCATCCATTGGGCTATTCAAATCACGCGCGTTTTTTTTCTTCTTTTTCTGGTCATTGAGTTTGTTTTATTATATTATTATTTCTTCATATTATACTAATAACAAAAACAACACAGTATAGTGGCAAGCGTATTGTGTATTTACCTTCAGGACCTGGGTTCGAATCCCAGGTCCCCCCTCTCTCAATATTATTTTTTTTCAGGTATTCCAGTGCACATGCCAGTCTGTAATCCACCATACTCCCTCACCATCAAAGCGCCAGATGGCCAAATGGCCAGATCTGATGGTCAGTTTTGGAGGTACACCAAAGAATCAGGTCAACGCATATGCAACAGATCCCAAAAGTCAAACGGGCCAGCTTAATGGGCCAAATCCCTTGCTATCTACACCTCCAAATTCAGGGCCCAATTCCTCCTTTCTCTTATATTTTTTTCATTTTAATTTAATTGTTTTATTTTGCTTAATTAATTTTCTAACCAATAGATTAATTTAATTTTTTTATCAAAATCACAAAAATACTTTTTTTATCCAATCAAATTTTAGAACTTTTATTTTTATTAATAAATACTTATTAATTAATTAGGATATTAATTAGGAAACTTTAATTAATTTTGTAAATATTTAAAATTAATTAGAAATCATTAGGTTTTAATTCTAACTCAATTATTTTAATTTCTTTCTTAAATTAATAAAAACTCCAAAACTATGTCATTTGTTACTTTTCATTTAATTATTTTATTTTATTAATTAGTTTAATATTTAAATTTAGGATTAATTTCTTTTCTTAAATAGAAAAATGACAAAAAAACATTTTCTTTCAAAAAAGGGGTCAAAACCCTAATTCTCACTCGATTTAATTTCCCGCGCGCTTTATTTATTTTTATCCATATTGATGTATCTTCTTCCGGTATGTAATAGATAATTAGGACCTTTTATTTATTTTACCGCATTATTTTATTTTCAAAGGGTTGCTTTTGGCGATGTAAATACCCGACGCCTTGTAATTTAATTTCCGCACTTTAAATTCTGCTAATTACAACTGTTAGATGTTTGATAATAGGGTTTGCATGACAAGAATGAATACTTAAACTAAAATCAAATTAGATCACCCTCAACATGTGAAAAGATGAAAATAACTGAAAACGACACACTCGCACATGCGCACTCTTATGGTACATCCCACTTGGTTGCCTTCGTACACGGTCATTGAGTATAGGTCGTTTTAGAGGTCGTCCTCTTGTCAAAAAATCATAGTTGCCTCGAAACAGTTGCCTCGTATATTGTTGCCTCAAACAAATGATCTAAGACATTAGGGTTACCGTTAAGGCGTCCTAACATTGCTTTAGTGACCGTATATCCCTCATTTGAATTGACCCTCAAACTCCAAAGATGGTGCTACCTACTCACTAATAGTGGGATAGCATTATCTAAAGTAAACAAACATATAACGATTCCTTTTTCGAGAAGGTAGATTAGTTCTTAGATACTTGCTCATTCAAAACAAAACTTTTTCACACTTACACTTGTACAAACAAGTTTTCAAAAACACTTCATTACACTCTTGAGGACAGAAGCAAGAGTTAAATCGAAGTTTCAAACAAAAACTTTTTAAAACCCACAAGCAAAAAGAAAACAATTTTGAAAACAATGAGAAAGTACCTAAGAGCCCGTAGATAACTATGTATAGAAAGGGTGATAACAACTTCCCTTTCTATAATCTACCCCCCGAACCTGAGAAATATCTCGAAAAAGGAATTTTTCTGTGCTTTTTTCCTTTCCTTGTTGGATAAAATAAAATTTTGTGGCGAATCTTGCTTACCGCGACATTTTGCGAAAACAAACGCAAAACATAAACCAGCATTCCAAAAAACAGTCACTTCTTTCCACCGTATCACAAGATTGTTGATTTCTGCTTAGGGAAAAGAGTTCAGGAGTTTTAGTTGTTCGTTGCTCTACTGGGGAGCTATCTCTTGATGGAAGATAAAGGGAGTGAAAAATTTGTTGGGGACAAACAAATTAATTGTTATCTGGATGTCTCTTAGATTTTGTAGCAACTCACTGGTGATTAAAGAGAA
Source organism: Vicia faba (assembly GCA_948472305.1). NCBI lineage: Eukaryota > Viridiplantae > Streptophyta > Magnoliopsida > Fabales > Fabaceae > Vicia > Vicia faba. Next base: position 1,219,466,614 of record OX451739.1, on the reverse strand, counting down.
GCCTACTAGGGAAGAGGAGTTATGGTCCCTCTGACTTGTGATAGTCTGAGAGGAAAATTCATGTTGGGGAATCTTGCCATTTTTTGGGGAAATAAACCCTGTCGTCAATCTGTTGGAGAGGTATTTTCTTTCGGCAGAAATCCTCGAGGATTATTTAGACCAACTCAGTTGGGGTGGTGGTTTTCCAGAGATGGAAACTATGGGTGGGAGTTGCCCTATGAAAAGGAATTTGCGGGAGATTTTTCATTTCCCCCTAGTAGAAAGTGTTTGTAGTATTTCCAGGAAATGTTTGTCTGACCATACGTAACCCTTTGTTGGAATTCACGTTCAATGCCCAAAGTGATTCAGATACAGACCTTCCCCTGGTTACTCAGCAATTCTTGAGAGATTTCTTGGAATCTTGACTTGATTGCCTCATATGTGCTAAACAATGATCATGCTCTGCCCCCTTGCTTATACGAGATTTGTCATTGGAAGTGTCATCCTATTTGAAGTGGTTATGTTCATTGAGAGAGTTTTTGTTCATTGGACATTCGTCGTGTGAATTTCTATGTTGTCAAACAATTAGCCATATGCAAACAACGATATTCAAATAATGCAAAGTTTATGCTTGTCTTGAAGTTTTGAGAATGCAGTTTTAGCAAGTAAAATAATTTTTGTAGGAATATGAATTCAACTAAGAATTTGGAGTAAAGCCATACAGGAGTCAGGATACCTTTTGTAACAGTATGCTTTCGCATTAACCCATGCTTCAATTAGGACTTTTTAAGGGTCGTTGTATGGTTTAGTTCACAGTTTAAGAAACAAAGGATAAGGCTCAAAGTGTATTTGTACCCGCCCGTTCTTGGTGATGTTCTTTAGTCCTAAACTCTAGTTAATTGTGCGTTTGCACTCTTATTGAATCTGGAATGATGGTTCAGATATTTGAAAGTTTAGAAGGCAGTCAGTTTTGCAACACCTTTCGTGCTTGTTGAGTATCTGTAGCATCCTTTTTTTTGTTTTACTCTCCCTGGATTTTTACCTGACTGTTCTCGTTTCTTAGATTACGGTCAGTGGGATGCCCCCGTTTTTTTCTTAAGTCTCCTTCGTAGGTTTTGACTTAGTGGGCTTTTCTTTTGAGAGATGATGAATTCCTATATGATAAGGAACCATCAACGTCATTTGATTCCATAGGGATGTTTTTGATCTCGTTCTTTGTATACGAAGTAAAAATTTGCGACTGAACGTGCATTTGAATTAAATGAGAGACTACCCTGCCACAGGTTTTGATTAAAGGTTTCAATTTGCTTTAAAAAGGAAACTCCTACTTCCATGGCTCAAAGGGGTTGACTAGGGATTATCTTCCTTATAACTCCAGTGTTTAGGAATTGAAACAAATGCCTGTGCATCGTCAGTAAGGTCTGTCCAAAAGCATACCGTATGATATTATTGCATTGTTTTTGTTATCCTCCATCTAAAGGTTTGCAACTTTTTGAAACAAGAGTTGAGTATCATATAGTGAGTAAAAATCATAGTTTAAATAGAGGGAAAACTAATGGATTAATTGACGACAAACATATGCAATGCATTAATGAAACAAACTTTGACATTAATAGATAAGTGTTTAAACAGCAAAAAAATTACAATTGAAAATTCAAAATGAACTGGAATGCTCAATGATTTGGTATGGGAGCGATGATCACGTTGGGAGTCTCTGAAGGGTCGAACTCAATCTCCTTGGCGTCAATCATGTTTTGAATCTTATATTTCAGCGCCCAACAATTGTTAGTATCATGCCCAAGACAGCCGGAATGATATGCACATATTGCATTAGGATTGTAGTTAGGAGAAGAAGTTATTGGGTTTGGATGAGGTCCTATCAACGTAATCAGATTCATCTTCCACAAGTGTTACAGTGATTGAGACAGTGGCATGTTGATTTTTGTAAACTGTCTTTTAGGCTCGTCTTGCCTTCGCCGATTTCCCCTTTGTTGTTGTCACCGTGATGCAGCACCAGAGATCAGGATTGCACCCACATGTTGGTCATGATTACTTTTGTTATGATCCTTTTAGCCGTACATAGAATTGGACTCTTTCTTCTCATTGTATGGCTTTTTCTGAGTATCAAAGGATGTGGCTCCATGGATCTTTCTACTTTTGATGCCAGCTTTGACTCTTTCACCAGTCAGTATTAGCTCGGTGAACCCGGCTGAAGAGCTTCTGATTAGGTGATTGAAGAAATGTCTCGTTAAAGTTCCCATAAAGATGTCAATCAGCTCCCTGTCAATTAAGGGTGGCTGCACTCTTCCCGCCAAGTCTCTCCATTTTTTGGTGTATTCTTTGAATCCCTTGTTGGAACACATGGTCATATTCTACAATTGCACACGAGTTGGTGCAAGATCAACATTGTATTGGCACTGCTTGTAGAAAGCAGCAACCAAGTCCTACCAGGTATGAATGTTGGTTCCTTCTAACTGATAGAACCACTCCAATTGAGTGACAGTCAAACTTTCTTTGAAGAAATGGACCCATAGCTTCAGGTCAGTAGTGTGAGGCTGAATCTTGCGGACATAAGATCTCAGATGCATCTTAGGACAAGAGACCCCATCATACTTGGAAAAGGTATGGATTTTGAACTTTGGTGGGATGATCACTCCGGAACCAATCCTAACTCTTCAGAGTCCAAGCCAGGTATCTTTTAAATCTCCATAGCATTGAGGCAATCCTCCAACTGTTTGTATTTATCATCAGTGGGAGGATATTGTTCCTCAGAGTAGTCCGCTTCATCTTCATCAGTCCCTGGGTTGTTATCTTCTTCATAATTATTCCCCTCATTTGATGGAGTTGGGAGATCTAGAGCTCTCTTGACTGGTCCTCTAAGTCTTCTTCCCAAATTCAGGATGCCCATTGAACTCTTTGTCTTTTTCTTCTTGTCTTTGAGAAGAAGAGTCTTCAGGTCCTCTTTCCCTTTAGCCAAATTCAAGAACATTTGTTGGAATTTAGCATTTTGTGCTTGAAGATCCTTCACAGTTTATTCCATATTCATCTTACTGAAATAAAAATTAGGAAGATATGGATACCTGTATGGGAGAAACCTGTCATGATATGATGCATGGTATATGGATGCATGTTTTCAAGGATCTCGCGAGGTAAAAACAAGAAAATATTAGAAGTTAAATTTTGATCATCAACTTTGATTGGAGAACTCCGTATCGGTGGATGTCCTTCCACGAGAATCAAGCTCACCATGTCATGTGGGTCGTAGCCCTTGACTCAAATTAATGTGCTTTGGTCTTGAGAGTATTTGATTAGAGAATGAATCATTTTGCCCCTTGATAGGCGTCTGGTTCAACATGACCCTGAATCGTAGGCCCTTGAGATCCTTGAAATAATTACTAAAAATGCTATGGTGTGATGTCATGATGTTATGTACAAGTATGCAAAGCAAGCAGTTTATTATGTACAAATAGTCATATCCATACAAAGCAGACAAGTCCTTAGGTTTAGGCTTGCATGGGGTTTGTAGGTAAGTACCCTCTTGAAGTTTAGTTGGCTCAACCTGTCCTAGTAATAGTAATCGGGTTCTAGGGGATCTCAATATCACTGATCTTTCTTCATCGGGCATTGTTTCAGCGCAAGCCTCTTTAATGGTGACCGAAATATCCTGAAAGTCCGATATCCATGTGCGTAGCATCGAGTATCAACCAATCTTAGGTCGGAACCAAATCCAGCTATCTCACTACTTCCTAAGGGCCAAGTGGTTCATTTAAGGTTCTAAGGTCAATTAGTGCTTCATGACACCGCTCAGCGGCCCCGTATTCTCCTTGACTGACTCAAGGGCTACTGGTACCAACAAACGCGTCACACTAACGTAACTATCGCTTCAACCATGTTGGTATACGCCGCATAGACCCCACTATTTATTGCTACTTACCTAAAAGTTGCCCCAGATCTGGGTGCAGGATCTTAAACAAATAACCCAAACAAGCACCCAAAAATGTAAAGCAAGCAAGTCAAATAAAGGAAGCAAGTAAAGGTGATCTAACCCTAATGTAACCCCACTTTTAACTATCGATTCCCCAGCAGATTCTCCAGTTGTCTAACATGGAGGGAGAACTGACATGGGTGTTTTGCGTTTGATCGCAATTGTTGTGGATAGAAAGAGTTTCCACCGACTTTTCTTTTATCCAATAAGGAAAGGTTGAAAACAATAGGAAAGACCTTTCGAGATTATTTCTTGAGTTCAGGGGGTAGGTTATGAAAAAGGAAGGTATTATCACCCTTTTAATCCATAGTTATCTACGGGCTCTTAGTTGCTTGCTAGATCACTTGCTTTTATTTGAAAATGTGCTTGTGGTGTGGGTTTTGTAAATATTTTGAAAAACGTTTGTGTAATGATTCTCGTTTCTATAAGAACGCGTACAAAGTGTTGATTTTGAAAATAGTTCAAAGAGGTGTTTGTGGAATGTGTTTTTAAAAGTGATTTTGAAAAGTGTCTTTGTAATGACTCTCGTTTCTATAAGAACGCGTACAAAGAGCTTTGTCTTTTGAAAATGTTTCAAATGAAAGTGTTGGTGTGTAAAATGTTTTTGTTGTGAGCAAGCAAGCAACTATGAGCGTTCTACATACTCAAATGGTCTTTGTTATTTTTCATCCTTTAGATGTTGCTATCTTACCATTGATTTGGTAAGAAGCCCCATCGTTGGATGTGAAGGGACAGGTGTGGGACGTTTGTATAGTCATAGAAGGCAACCTATAGGACGTTTTAGGAATGTCGTTTAGGGACTAGATTTTATACCAAAGGCAACATTGAGGGTCATCGAGGGACTACAATGTTTTATCGAGGGTATTTGCTAAAATGCCCATATTCGAGGGACTTGACAATTTTTCCAAGGCAACAAGTGAGATTACCCTAAGGGTGCATATGTGAATAATGTGTCTGATTTGCATGCATTTAGTCTTTGATTTCTAGTTTGTCTACTTGTTGTTTTTATCTTGCCATACATCTTCATTACTAACATTTATACAAAAGTAATAAAAATGCAGAAAAATAAATCCTACACTATTACAACCATATTGAATATCAAGAAAATATAAAGACAAAATAAAATAAATAAAGGAAAATGGACTTTTCAATTTGCGCAGCAGAACCTTTCGATTCTTCTTCTCTAGATCCCTTCGATTTGGCCTGGAAGTAGTGAGGGCGTGCCTTTCGATTGGGACTGGAATCAGTATGAGATGTAGTCTGCCTTTCTACTTCCTTCGACTGGGGCCTGGAAGTAATGAGGGCATGCCTTTTGATTGGGCTTCGACTCAGCATGAGATGCAGTCTGCCTTTTTGCTTCCTTCGACTAGGGCCTGGAAGTAGTGAGGTATAGCCTGACTTTCTGCTTCCTTCGACTGGGGCCTGGAAGTCAGTGTTGTATAGCCTTCTGGCTGCCTCTTTCGTTTGGACCTGGAAGTTAGTGTCGAAGCCTAAGGCTTCGTTTCATACAAAAAACTCCTTCTTTCATTTGGGCCTATATTGGTTAGTTCTACCATATATTTGACAAGAAAACAAAATAAAATGGAAGAAATGAAAAGTAAACAAATGTCATTTACATGCTTAGAACGAAGGAAATGACTATTCACATGTTATGTTAGAAACGAAAGGTTCAAGGTTTAGAGAAACTTACCTTGCTTGAGGTTGGAACGTGTGTGCTAGACCTTGAGTGGCTGCCTATATGCTCCTGGATTCGAAGGAAAGAAACAGGTGTGGTGTTTCTTTGATTGGATTCGAAGGAAGGAACCTAGTGTTGGATTTCCTCATATTCGAAAGAGAGAAAGAAACAAGTGTTGTGTTTCCTCTGAACTCGAAGGGTAGGAAGAACTGTATTGTCTCGTTTGACTCTGGGTTTGAATATGAGTTTAAGTGTTTGAGTGTTTTATAATTTGAGAGTTTGATAATTTTACTCTATGCTCCAAAGTGTCTGGATGTGTTTTCCATCCCGTTATACATGTTATGGAGCCTCTTATTTATAAGCAAAGTTGGTTGAGGTTTTGGAGGGAAAACAAAATAATTTGAACAATTTGAGTAAACTGCTTTTTGTAGCTTTCGAGGGACAGTGTTTGTATGCCATTTTGGTGCAAGAATGGGGCAGTGTTTTAGGACTGTTGTGCAGCAGTTTTGAAGTGTTATGGCCAGTGTACCAGGTCTGAACATGGCAGCAAGCATCTTTTGAATATTTCATCTTTCGTTTTGACCAACTTTGACCAGATCCTTCTTCCAACAATATTACTTTATTTTCATCAACAAGCGTCCTTCGAATGGGACCTTTTTATACATCCTTCGAAGGGGCCAAACTCGTGCCCCTTGAATGGGTCACCAAAGTATGCCTCAAGGTGGATCTTGTAATTCCTTCGAATGGGCCATCAAACATGTCATTCGAATGGGACACCCAGACATGTCCCTTGAATGAGTCATGTATGTATCTTTGAAAGGGCCAAATGTGTCCTTCAAATGGACTATGCTATTCTTCGAATGGGCTAGAAAGGGACTCCTATGTATACCCTTCAAATCCTCCAATACATGTCCCTTGGAGGAGGCCACCAACCATGTGTGTTAAAGGTTGTAAAGGGTGGAATTGCAGCATACTATTTCAAAGGGAAATGTTGTCCAATCGAAACTAGTATAAACATATCCAATGCCCTGTCGAAGCCTGCATGCATGAAGTCTAAATTCCCAAATGAAGCTTGCATTAAGGGGGCCATATGCCCAATCGAAAGAGACATGCTAGACTTGCATCAAAGGAGGGCCACATGCCCAAACAAAAGAGGCATGTAGCAAGCATAGATGCCCAAATGAAAGAGGCACGCATGAGGAAAATTGTGCAATCAAAGGATGCCAAAAGGAGGCTTTTTGCCTTGGAATCGAAGGAGGCTACAGGAGGCTTTTTGCCTTATGCCTGCTGGCCTGGTGGGTGCGTGTCGCATGCAAGAAGGAATCTATGGCTCAATCGAAAGTTGTATGCAGCTAGCCATAAACTTTGTGAATCAAAGAAAGAATGGAGGGAATTATTTATCTAATCAACAAAGGCATGCATGCATCAAACGTCCAATCTAAGTAGGCATATAGGCAGCCATTGCATTGTGAACCATGTGAGGCCAAAGATGCAATCGAAGGTTGCTTGCAGGAAACTTTTGCCTTTTGAATCAAAGCCAGCGTGTCATAGGCCAACGCCCAATCGAAGTATGCAAGCCAAGCTTGCATCGCAAGAGGCGAGAAATCCAATCGAAGGATGTGGATTCGAAGAAAACTTTTGTCTTGTCGAAAGGCACATTAACATCTTCAATTTTTTTCATTTTTCTCTTTTCCTTTAAATAGGTGTTTGTAAACACACATGTGAGAGAAATCTTGATAAAATGAGAGAGAAAATTTTGGGTTACAACACATATACTAGTCCAACGGTTTCGTAGTCAATCTATCTTGGAAGAAGTGCATGAGTAACGGATCATTTTCAGCATAGGCCGCCATCTGGCGACAGTAGGAACGAAGATGAGTCTCTTGGAAAGAAGTACCTTTGTATTTGTCCAAATCAGGAACCTTGAAATTGGGAGGGATAACTACCTCAGGCACGAGACATATTGCAGCAGTATTGAATCCCAAAGTCTTGATACCCTACATTTTTGCAGTTTCAGCAACTCCAGCGACAAGATTCACGTGGCTTTCATCAAGATCAATGATGTCGTGATAATCATCAACATCATTCCGATGAGCTCTAGTAGGGGTCTCAACATTTGCAACATCAGTAGGGGAGCTCCAGTAGCAAGCTTGGAAACACTTTAATGTAACTCTTCTTAACCCTTGATAACAGCATGAAGGGTTTCCATAAGTTGATCTATGCGAGTGCCCATGGTGTCCATATCTCGGCGGAGAGCATTCCGATTCTATTCAAAAAGATCCATAAGTCTTTGCTGGTTGCTTCTTGTATGGTAGGGATATGGAGAAGTCGTATTTTTTGTTCACTAATGTCTGATGGAAAAGGGACCCCAATAAGTTTCTGTTGTTAATAATGAATGCATGATAGTATGAATGAATGTTTTATCTTTATTTCTGAGGAAATCCAAAGACTCGTCTATCCCTTTTTTTAAATTTGATTTTATTTTTGAAGAGCTCGACCAACGAGACTTGTCTTTGGAATTCCTTAGATATGAGATGTATATACATGATGGTATGATGTCATGGTACGTCATGGCATGAGATTTCAGCTTCACATATTCTGGATAACCATTGCGTAGTCCTTTGCATAAACTGAAAGTAACAGGATCACAAGTATGATGTCATAAGTATGGAGTCAAAGTAACCACCCATAAGGTATGTACTAGGGGATTATCACCTATCAAACAAGGTTCTAGGGAACCTCAAAGTCTACGCTCTTCCTTTTGATATTATCGACGTCCTAATTACTCAGTAATCAGTAATATTCGCAGGAAAAGCTCATCCAAGTGCAGCATCGCGTGACAACTACTTCCGAATTACTCCGTTATAGTCTTCGCACTACACCTTAAATGGCCAGGAGGGGTTAATGTTTCTACGGCCCTCATCTTCTCTGGTTCCCAGGTCGAAAGCAACAATGTCTTCCAAATTACTCGATAAACAATGCTACTTTCAAGGGGACCTCCACTGAGTAGGTTATTTTCATTCCTCCTTCTTCGGTATTACTCCCTCAAAGTTAGCATGACTATATCGCCCGTCATAATCCTAAGTGTAACTCAAGTACGGGCATAGGACTTACCAAATGTAATCACCCAACCCCACATCACAATGTATCCAGAATATGTGAGTAGCAACAATATAATGCAATATATTAAAAAGAAAACAATAAAGCATAGAAATAAAGCGGTAAAAAAATAAATCAAATAAATAAACACCCAAAGAGACTAATAAACAAAACTAGGATAGACTCGCAAAAGAAATTCTCCTCAGCAGAGTCGCCAGCTGAAGCTACCGGTAGAAAACACAGAGCCGCCACCGAACTTTATTTATCCAGAAGGAAGGGGAAATATCTAGAAAATCACAAGAGGATGGATAAGATGGTCTTGAAACCAAGAGAAATGGTAAGGGAGTAGGTCATGCGAGGGGAAGGTATTAGAACCTCTCACATACGTTGTACTCAACGGGATCCATTTTGTTTGTTTGCTTCTAAGGGTGTTTTTATCTATGACTATACTTGCTAAGGGGAAGGAAATGGTTTTTTATTATTGCGTTCGTGAGGGTCTCGCAACCCTTTGCCTATGTATCCAGTGAAGGAATCAGAACACCGTAGTTCCTCTAAAAAATGTCGGTTTGTTGGTTTTTGTAGTGGGTGATGTTAAGTCATGCATTCTAGCAATAGGCACGACCTGTAACGCGGTAGAATGGAGATAACATTCCCCTTTGGGGAGTTTTGATTGGTTGAGTGTTTTGAGAGTTTTATAATGAATTCGAGTAATGATTAAATGTTTTTGAAATTTTTATTTGTAAATGATAAGATTTAATTACAAAAGAAGAAAAAGGTGTAATAGGGAGAGTAGGAAAAACCCTAACGTTGTCATGCACAAGTTCAAACCTAAGGTCTAATTAGTTCGCATCTTAAAGAAGAGGAAACTACCATCCTAAGGGAGCATGTTATGAGCAAAAAGTGAAAGGAGAAAGTTTAGGTGAAGAGTGATCATGGCGAAAGTGGCGACAAACTGAGTAGTATCACGAAAGGTGTGAATGGAATTATTGGTGTATGGGAATTGAATTGGGTTATGATTAACCAAGGGGTGTACTTGATTAATCTCGTGAGAATAGGTGCTCCTATCCTCAACCATGAGACCCTTTATGCATGGAAACATTGGGTATATAGACCAAAGTGGTTGATTCGGGTTATGGTTAACCAAGGGCAAGACTTGATTAACCTCTTGACAATGGCCTTGCCCAAACTCAACTATGAGACCCTTTAAAAAAATGCTTGGTATGTAAACCAAGGGGAGAGAAGTTGCTATAATGTTAAGACGAAAACAAAAAGCGCTTACAAGTGGCCATGTGTATGCTCCTAGAAAGTGGGACTAGCGTGGTACTAGTATTCTAAATGGCCAATTGAAACAATTAATCTAATACAGGAAACAGATGAGTCTCCCAAGCACAAGCAGAAACGTCTAACTGCTAGAGCATGAACGTTAACATCGCCATTAAAAACAACCAAAAAACACCATTTTTTAATCCACGAACTATGAGGCTCTGATTTCCTTATTGCACTATGAGGATACGTAGTCACAGGATTCCCAAATCTTAGTGAGTACACTAATTAAAACTTATTTTTCCCTTAATTAAATCATTAATCATTCATAGCAAGTAAACCTTTAGATAACAACACACTTAGAAACAAACAAACAAAGTGGACCCCGTTGAGTACAACATATTTGAGGGGTGTTAATACTTTTCCCTTAATTAATCAACTTTCGAACCTGAATTTGGTTGGGAGACCATTTTATTCACCTTTAGGGGTTTTCTCGATATTTACCCTTTCCTTTAGAATGAATAAAGTTCAGTGGCAACTCTATTTATTTTTTTCACGGTTCGACAACATGAGACTTTGTTCGGGAGTCCTAAGCAAGTCAGTTCTAACTTTGTTTGTTTATTACCTTGGGTGTTTACTTTTATGCTTTATTGTCTTTATTTACCGTACTTATCGCATTTATTAAAATTTACTTTTCGTATATTCTAGATATACTATATGTTAGTACCGTGGTTTTAGGATTGGAAACAATTTTGCTAAAACATGATTCACAACAAAGATGTTATGGGAGATGTTCTAACATACTGGGAAAGTTCATTCAAGAAAGATATTATGCCAAATGTTGTGACATTTTGTACCACAACATGTACAGGCTATTTTAAATCTTCACAAATTTAACTGGGTTCTGTGATATTTCTTTTAGATATGTCTCAGTAAATTTCAAAGGTCAAGAAGATTTAATCTAGAACAAGATTTATATCTCCAGCTGTACATAAGTTACTAAATAGGGACTTGAGACAATTTAGGAAACTTGGTATTGTTTGTTCTAAGATTTAAGGAGATTTTGTTGCACAATTTGTGCATCACTTAGCTTGTGGATCAAGAAATATCTGGATGTTGGTTTTGGAGCCCATGGACTGCAGAGGTGTATTTAAAGGAGAAAACCTAAACCTAATGTATCAATTATTTCAATTAAGTTTTTCATAATTTGTAAATTAGGGTAAGCTTTAAGTCTTAGGTTTTTAGAGTCTCTTGTATGGATGTAAGTCACCGAAGTATCTTTTGATACTATACGATATACTGATTGTAACTTGACAGTTTGTCAAGTTATTGTTCTCACTATAAATCTTTTATGCAAAGAGTTGTGTTCTTGTGTTGGAAGTGTAATCTTCTTGTTGAGTTGTTCTTGATACAGTCACTGAGATTGGGATTGTTAGATATCACTGAGGTGATTAGGAAGTGAGATGGGACTTCTCATATCTAGGAGATTTCTCGGTAGAAGTTGCACTGGGTATGGATTAAGTGAGAAGTTGTAAATTGGGACTACCCGTGTTATACTTCTATCTAAGACTCACCTAGATATGAGGCCCTCCTCAATCCCTCATCAATCATAGACAACAATTGGACAACACAGGAAGACACACTTTCATGACAACAAAACCAGAAGACACACTTCCATGACATTATTAGAAGACTCACTTCTAAAACAATATCTAGCCAAGACTCTTGAATAAGAAAAATACTTGGAGTTACTTACAAGTTTCCTGCAAGAACAATACTCAATTCATTACCTAAAGGCTTCTGAGTGAGAACATATACCAACTCTCAAGGGAGAGTGGCACACAGACTTGGCCCTAATGATTATATATTTCTTATTATCGGATGGTTCGTTACCTAGGTTACAATGCTTATATTTATAACCTATCTCCCAATTGGACCTGGGCTTCAAATCATAGCATATCAGCTGCTACAAAACTGCAGAAGATTCTGCAACAAAATAGGTCTTCAATGAAATCTTTCCTAAAATTTCTCCTTATTTAGAAAGTATATTTTCATCTTGAATTCTGATTGAATATTCCAAACCTACAACTTAGTGCCACATGGTATTGCATAATATTCACAAAATATTTTGCATCTGTTAAATCATAATAGAATCCAACTCTCCAGCTCAGCTCCGATGCGATGTCGTATGACCCTGTATAGGAAATCTTATCCCACATGTTGCTCTAGATGATGAGAACTTTTCAACTCAACATGTCTCAACATAAAATATGACTTCTTTTTGCACCTGTTCTTCACAGCAAGTAATCACATGATATTAAACATATTGTTGTTATATTTGTTTTTCTAAAATTAATGTCAATCCTAAAAATAGAGAACTAACAATCTCCCCCTTTTGCAAATTTTGACTAAAACAAATAACATAAATTATAACCCAGATTATAGCAATAAAAAGTTACACCAATTAGTAGTAGTCTGCAGTAACTACTAAACACAACAGCATAGAAACATGAAGGAACATCTCTTTACTAGCACAATGATGTTGGGACATCATGTTCGACATCTTCTTCATAACAGCTCCATTGCAACACAAAAACTCAAGCAACGAACAACAACTTCAGAAGAATAGAAAGTCCTGAAGTCATTTGGTGCACATGAGGAAGAAAATAGGTAACACCCCCCCTCAACCTAGGAACCTATTCTATTCATAGATGAATAAGTCTTCCTCTCAAATTGTGGCATAAGATAACCATGAAGCAACACCCAGTCAACTTGTGGCATAAGAGGAAACTTAAGAAGTATCCAACCACCACCACGGGTACCTCATAACACATATCACAACTTTGTTCATAACTCATATCACAAGTCACAAGTATCAAGACTAAGAGACTCATAACAGAACATTCTCTATGACATCCTTGTTAAACTTGTTCAAATACAAAGTTCAGACTCAATAACTTTACAAAACTTCTCTCCCCCTTTTTGGCCAAAAATTGACAACTAATACCCTTACTTGACCAGACCAAGGATGCACTCATCCACGCCCGAACATAGGCCATAAGAATAGAGAAAAAAGTAACCACCACAAGATGAAAGAGGTGAAGGAAAAACCTCTTTAAATAGACAAGTAGTCTTCTTAGGAAATAACTGTCTTGGTCAATGAGAGTGTTATTTAAGAGAGATAGCCAACAACAATGCACCATCCAAAATAGATTTTGTATGTCTTCATAATTCCAATACATGCACGTGTAAAGACAAACATCTCGTTTTACCCATCATCCTGACCGCACCGTCCACAATACTTCCTTGTTTGACTAAAAAACTGTCCTGATAAATGTCCTGACATTCAGCCAGACATTGCCTACTTTCTCTTAATAAATGTGACCAACATTTCTTCAACTATAAGTCAAAGATGTTTCACTTGATACTGAGCCTACTCCTTTCAGGGCAACACACATCAAAACATAAATACCGAAATCATCACATATGTGACATCATAACCTCACAAGAGACATAAATACTCCACAAGCTTGAACAACATGCACGCAAAAAAATCTTCGATAATTGTAGTCATAAACCATAGACAAGTACACTACTCCACCTGTCATGGATAAACATTGCTACTTCTAAGCACAGACTCCATAAATTCTTAGCTTGCTTAAAATCTTTACTGAGATCCAGACTAAACCATCTCTTCTAGAGATACTATCTGACTATCTGACAATAATTCCTCCGTGCTTACTTCCACTAGCAATTTACGGATCCTAGTGAAGTCTTCAAAATGATAGTAGTCATGCATTTCTATAGCATACTACTAAAACCAAGATCAAAATCTCCACATTCTAGTCCACAACGTCAAAAACGCCTCTTCTGACAATAATGCTTGAACATCAAACTCCACAAACACAAGCATCTTCCAAGAAAAATGACCAAGAATGATGTTACAACATCATTTAGGACATCAACTTCACATCACAGAACCTAATCATTTGGTTCTTGATTCATCATCCTAATAACTCATTATAATGGAATGTCCTTTCACACAAGAAGATCTCAAAAGATCACACCTTCTACAACTCATTCAGGTTAACACAAACAACTGAATGTCATAGAGAGAAATAAACTCTCAAACATTTTCTGAAGCAAAGAGTTCAGAAAGCATATTCGCACCAACATCAGATAATTACCCAGCTCCCGACAAGGTTTTTACCACCAGTCGAATGCACATATTCACCAGATCATACTAATACACAACTCGTGATAAGGTACTCTTCATCAGAGGAAAATTTCCTCAAATAGAAATAGCAAATGATGTTCCTCTTCCACAAATGTTAAAACTTTTGATCTGACATGCTTCTTCACACTCTTAGCACAAGATTATTCTTCATCATAAAAAACAGTCATGCCCGATATTCACATCACTCCATTCTTGGTTAGAGCTTAGACTCAATACTTCATCATGGTCAGACATTCCAATTTAGGAATCCAATGGTGATCAGCAATACTCACCCCATGATCTTCAAAAACAAAACAGCTCCCTTCTCTGAAGTAGAAAAAACCTGAAATGATGTTCCAACATCAGTTCAGACATCAGTCTAACACATGGCTTCACCAATTACTATGTTTCTGGAGACAACACCCATAGTAACCCAAATACATCTCTTGAAGGTAAAACACATGAATCAACCATCAGTAGCTAATTACCCTTCAAGATCGGAGCATAGAAACATGCACTAACCTGCATATTACACACCTCAAGAAGCTTATTCTCCTCATCACAATGTCCAGACCTCTTGTCTGACTATGAGGTGATACATGCCATCAATCTGCACCTAAAGAGCGGATTCTCTCTAAAAGGTATTTGGAGCAAATTAAGTTTGCTTCTCCCAAATTTTCCACATACGAGGATGCACTTCAATCCTTGCAACAACAAATGATCCATCATGTGATGACACCACATAACCGAACCCTAAGCTTAGGAGAAACTTCGCATGCAGAAACAGGGAACCATAGTCCTTTGGTCACAAAAAAAAACTACCAACTCCTCCTTACTCCAGACAAAAATCTGAAATGCTCATCCTAGGTGGTTTGGATGACACTCTAATAGTGCAGAAAACAATCAACCACTTAACTCAGGTTGATACATCTCTGATACTCACAATTCCTTGAAAGATCTTTCACCTTAACAGAACAAGAGTTTCATGCTCTCATAGACTTGATAGTGATATCAAGTTTGATTAAACAACCTACATCCTGTTTATGAGAAACATCACCAGACATATTGAAAAAAATAAATTCTCAATACGAACATGTCATGACATTATGTCTGACATTTCTTTAAGTTCTTATAGCTTTAGATTAACGGCTCCCCCTTATTAACTGATAAGAAATCCTAAGGGAATTATACATTATCCCATCCAAGAGTTTCACATCCTATGGTTGGTAGACACAAATTACTCCCCTCAAACAGAATTTGTCCTATGGCCACAAACAAGATTCTATAGATCTTGCTCCTTTGATCAGAAGGATATTCCAGATGTCAGAGAGAATGTCCTTTACATTTGAGCTTGACCTACACATATAAAGGACCTGATTGAGATACCTTTAACAAGCCTCCACAGGAAAATAAAGCACAACCTTCACACTCCTACTTACTTGGGTCAGAAATAAACTGAACCTAGAAGTACTCAAAAGGTTGATCATCTCTTGACTAACTTAAATAACACCCCATATGTCTCCTTTTCCAGACCAGGAGTAGGTTCCAAACATATGTGATCAATACACATTTGTTTAGCACCCAAAGCACCTGTTAAGCCAATCCTTCGTCCAACAGGATTCTGCTCAAATTGCTGATGAGATGTTCCAGCATCTACTAGAATATTTTTCCTATACTCAATCAACACATTTTTGAGATTGGTTTTGAAGTCCTTACTTCTCCCAGAAAATCGGAATATACCTTGATCACCTTCAAGGTCTTCAACAGACTTCCTCTTCCATTACATCATCAGCAAACAACACAGTCAGTAGCACTTTCCTAATCTAGCCACAAACTAGGAAGATCCCTTTGGAAGAAACCACAACCAAGAGCTCTTGCCACCTTCAGAACTATTTTCATAAACCATATTTGAAAGTGCTTTTATGAGTGGACTTAAGATAAACCTCAAGTATTTATGACAACTTTAGCAAGCTAGTTGAAAATATCCTCCAAGTATCACCACACCATGGGATACACCTTCTGAGAAAAACAGATGGCTACAACCTCAACACCAGAAACTCACAATAACACCAGGAGTTTTCTATCATATACATATGCAGCAGAATATAAACCAGAAAACTCCTCAACAACCTTCAACACCTATATACACATGCCTATTACATTGTGTCCATTATCCAAGGAACAAGTGAGTGTCAAGCCTAAACACCATCTATCTTACAAAAAAACTAAAACATACACCTACCTTGCAAGTCATCATCAATTCAATAACCCTACTGCATCAACACTACATAATCAGCTAGAAAAAAATCCAAACATAGCTTGCATATTCACACACTAGGCTAGGCATTAATTCAAACACTTGGCTTACTTCAACACCAAGTCACTTGGGAATTTGTAAAAATACCTAGCATTCAACATAACCCACACATCCTAATTTCCCAACTGTCACTAACTCCCCAATTAACCACCTCTACCACGTAGGCTGAGGGACTTACCAAAATTCCCTCAAAATTAACCTTCCCTCCAAAACTACATTAAAATTGCAATTGACTTGATACCTAAATAAATTCAAACAACTAATTAATTAACATTCTAGATGATTTCAGCTGGCACACTTAACTGAAGTAACAACCTCAACCACATGGAAGAGGTCCATTTACCCTAATTCCCCTCACTTTACCATTAAATCCAAAGTAAAATTCTAGGGATTAATTTCTCTGAAAAATAATAACAAAACTTTGAACAGAGTAAAAATATCTTGTCACTTCTTACTTAATGTGTCATCGTAAAAGATATAACTTTTTTGTAATTATACAAAAATAATTTTGCTTTTTATCAGAATCCCTCTCTTAGTTTTCTAGTACCTCTTTTGACCCATGCATTAATTGTGTTGTCCTAACCTGTCTATATGTCATTAGAAAATATTATGTGTGATACGCCTCCCACCTTAGTCATTTCTCTTACTGTTCACATCTTCTCATTTTCTATTTATTCACACGTTTTCCCCTCTCACTTCATAATCCTCCAAAATCCTCTATCAAATTGTCTCTCACCTCAAACCCAAGAACCTTTCATGGAGTTGACGACTTGTTGGAAGTCATCAAAGAAAAGCATCCAAAACTTTTCGGTGTTGGTCTAGATTTTCACCTTAGCATTCATTTTCAAAATTGGAGTCGCTATCTTTCCATTCTAAAAGGACCAATCTATCCAAATCTTGTAAAAACCTTTTGGAAAATACTTCTGTTTGTTTTAGAGGGATCTAAATCTCTTAAGATATTTATGGTTAGGTATTTCCATCACTGCTGAATGCATTGCTGATTCAATCAAGTGTCCTCGAAGGGGTATCATCACTAGTTGTGCCTCTCTTAACAGCATTCCTGACTCAAAGATAATCTCCATCTTTGATGCATGTTCTGAGTTTGTTTCTACAAACCTGGAGAATCTTAAGCCTTTTGCCAATGATTGGTTTCGCTTTATCTTGACAAATATTTGTCCTTGTGGTATTAACAAGAATGTCTTTACAAAAGATGATAATATCTTGATCTTCTGTT
Organism: Vicia faba; assembly: GCA_948472305.1. NCBI lineage: Eukaryota > Viridiplantae > Streptophyta > Magnoliopsida > Fabales > Fabaceae > Vicia > Vicia faba. The sequence continues at coordinate 1,219,448,846 of OX451739.1, read as the reverse complement.
TGCTCAAGCATATTCCAATTAATCTTCCTCAAATTATTTGAAATCATCTAAAAAATTCTATCACCTTATCTAGAAATTCAAATAAATCTATTGTTCCATATGGAAGAATCTTGTCGGAAATGTTGGATTAAGGGGATTTTGTAAGAATCATTCGCAGGATTCGTGTTGGTCCTAGTGATACCCTAAAAGAAGGTGTGTCTGAGACGTTGGATGATCAGTGGTTCAATTAGTTATTAATTCAATTGTATTTTTTATTTTTCTTTATGTCTTATGGTTATTGTATGTTTTCCCTTATTTTCTGTAATCTATAGTTTTTTAAATGTAATATGCGTGTCTTCTGTCTGCTCTATGTTTAATCTGTGTGATTTTTATTCTCTCTGCTTTTAATAAATTCAAGTTTTTTTCTGTTCTGATTATTGTTCTCTTATCCTAATCTTTGCTTTCTATCTTCAAAATTTATTTTCCTCTGTCTCTTTATCACCTTTTTTATTTCTGAAAATGGGGAGAAAGTAAAATGATTTTAATAATATTTATTCTCAGAATATTAAACTCAAACATATATAATATTGTTACTACTAACTGTTTGTTAGATATTTCAATCTAGGAACTTTGAATAAGTTTACTGAGTATTCTAAAGACAGGTTAAACTCGAAGATCCTGATGTCTAAGGTTGAGAACCTTATGGATGAAATCAACTCTGATTTCATATATAAGAAGTTGTACACTTTGTGAATATATGAATATTCAAATAAATGTATGTTGCTGCTTTAGAGTAACAAGCACAAAGTAAGTTATTAACTGATCGAGTGATATAGGTAATATTGTATCCTTTCCAAAGAGATTGGTTATTGATTCATCGTTCGACAAATCATTCGTTAATGAGTTTGGGTTTGAATGGGTTAAAATAAAATGCATTAACAAAAAATAAATGTATAAAAAGGAAAAAAGGAATAACTTATCAAGCATATATATATATATTACTTCTCACAAACTTAAACCTATCCACCTGTTATACTCAACCTACAATATTCATCAATGTCACTACATATCACTCACAGCCCAAGTGATTTCAAACCCAAATTGAGAGGCCGACTGCATTACCTCGGTAGTAATCTCTCAACCACCTCAAAAACACAGAAGTCAACCGTGCTCGCCTGCATCGACGATCTCTCAGAGCGACACAAACAACACGGAGGCATTAAGCTCTGATACCCAAGTAGATGTCAGCTCTAAATCTATCTCTAGAATCAGAAACTAACAGATAATCATCCTAGATAAGAATCTAAGCAGTATATGTCTATAACAAATCAAATCACTAACACAGAGTAAAAATCCAGGACAACAATCCACAAATATTCATAAATCAAGTTTTATATAACTCCAAGGGCGACAAATATACATCAGTTCAAAGAAAATATGCATACAAACCCATCCAATAGAGAATACACAAAGAGGAAGATAAATGAACCACAGATCTACCGATTTGTCATCACCGACCAAAGAGCAATCCACCCCGGGTCATCCGTACACAATCTCCATAGTTGCTATCTAAGTTAATCCTAACCAAATTTATAAGTTGATGGAGTTGGGAGAAAAAAATCCCCAAAAACATAACGTAAAAATGAATGAAATCTGTTTTTTTAAAATAAAACTGAGTAGACCGTGCTAAGCGGCCTCAGCGTGCTAAGCGAAACTTCATTAATTTACACATTAAATCGACCTAAACCACACTAAGTGCACTATCCGCGCTAAGCGGGCTTCAAAACATTGGTTCTACAAAAACAAGAGAACGCAAGAAGAGCGCTACAAAATGTGCTGAGCTCCACTCACGCTTAGCAGCCTCTGTGCGCTAAGCGGGATCTCCTCAAAAGAATGTCCCAAAACTGATCTTTTATTTCAAAAACGCCTAGACCTCTAATAAAAAATAAAGTATTCTTCTTCAAAAGTTGCATGTATTTGAATAAGGAAGCAAGTCCTTATATATGCCCAGCTGTGGGCTTTGACTTAAAATCAAATATTCAAATATTTTGAATATTTCCATAAAAACAGGCTAAGATAAGATTCATGCAATTTGAAAAATATTTCTTCATATTTTTCACAGCCTGTGAGTCACAAATCTTGAATTATGCCACGCATGAAAATATGAAATAGATAACTTAAAATGATGTTGGGCTGAGATCAGTTAAATAGACAGATGTCAAGACATCTTCTTTGACATCATTCAAAACAATTTTGCTCCAAATGTTAAGACATTTATGAAAACATTAACAAGTCATTATTTTACCAAAATTGCTGCCAACAAACACTTGCAAACTCCCCCTTTGGTAAATTTTTGCTAAAACATTATTAGAGCAGCAACACAATTACCAGAGCATTATCAGGGCAGCAGCATAAGCAAAACAATCAAAACATACATTCAGTTAACAGTAAGCGGTTAGCAATGGAAGATGTCAAAACATCTTCTAAGACATGTGTCTCCCCCTCAAGTATTGAGCTCCCCCACAATCAATGGTCAGTGGTTAGTCATTCACTCCCCCTTTTTAGTCATAATATGCCAAACAAATGGATGCATTCAAGAGAATATAAGTATTAGGGTACATACCATATGATTCAAATGTCAAACACATGAAAGTGCCAAAAAAGAAACAAGGAGTTCAGATAAACATCAAGTAGTCTAACTGTCGTCAGGACCAGTTGACTTGGTTGAACCAGAGCTTCTTTCCTCATTGGAGTCTTCACCTTCAAGGCTCAATGTATCATCAAGGTTGCTGTCCTTTTGCAGGTCCTTGATCATATTTTCAAAGATTAGCTTCCTAAGTGAGCCCATTATGTTCACATCATATAATTCCTTGCAAGCTTCCCTTAATTCATTGATCATTTCATCCTTGGTGGAGGTCTTGTTTTCAGCAGTTGAAGATGTCAAAACAATGTCTGGGACATGTTTTCTTGAAAAAAGCTTAAAATGAAGTGTCAAGGAAGACTCCCTCTTTCACACTGCATCATTACCATTTAGGATTCCAGAATGCTCATTAAGAACAATTTCACAGATGAGGGAAGGAAATGCAATTGGAATTTTAGTGGCACAAGTTCCTCCATGCTTAATAGTCTGATCAAAGATGTAAGTACCATAATAAAAAAGTTTCTGGTTTCCTACAACATAAATACTTTCCTAATCCAATGGAGATGGTTGAAGTGTGATTAGTGGGAACCCGATTTGAAGCTCCAATCCTATGTAAAATAGCATATTTCACACTCAATTTGCTGATAGGAAGCTTATTTTTCTTTGGCCACTCACTTACTTGATTAACAGTAATGGCTCTACACACTTGATTGTCTGTTACTTCCAGCTCACAACAGACTTCTTCAGACCTATCTATAAATTTGTTTATAATGGCAGGAGAAAATTCTACACACTTTCTTCTAACAAAGACCTTTCTATACTCATTACTTTTATGGTCAGCACAGTCAACAGGAAATTTAACAATAAACTCCTTAACATGAGTTTCATAGAAATTGGAAAACCTGGTAACTGTTTTCATCAGCCTAACATAGGATATCAGCTCCATGATTTCCTTATATTCCAAAGCACCAACTTATATTTCTCTCTCCATGGTAATCCTTCTTTGATACACTTACTCCCACTTTTCAGCATTTCCAACAGAGTGAAAGGAGATGTTGTCAAGTGGGGCTTCAGGTACCCTAACAGACAGTTTCTTACTTGCATATTTTTTGATAGGAGAGATGTCCTGGACATCTTGCTCGACATGATACTCATAGTCCATCTCTTCAACAAGAACAACTTTCTTCTTACTCTTGGATCTTTTTACAGCATCCATTTTTAGGATTACTTCCTTTGTCAGCAGAAGGAGGCATGCAAGCAAGAGGAGTAAAAATACCAGGCACAACAAAGCCTTCATTTAATACTCTATCCACAAGCCTTATGATGCTTCTATTAATATTAAAATTTTCTTCTTTAGTTCTATTGTTAGTAGCAGTAGAAGAGTTACCATTATCATCTTTATATTTTTTAGCTGGTGATTATCTAGGTTTCTTGACCTTTTTCTCAAGCGGAGAGATCGTTGATAGAGGAGTAACATCTAGTACCCTATCAATGGAAAGATTTTCATTGGCATATTTTGAGGAAGACGATGTATGATGTTGAGACATGTTTGAAAAATTTCTAGCAGGGAGATGAGGAACGACAAGGGTTCTTTTTCTGTTGAGGAGAATGAAAAGTTTGTGAAAGTAGAGAGAAGAATTGTCGTAGCGTGTGGGAAACAATTCGAGACAGTCCTGTAATGATTGCTTTCTAAAATTTATTTGTTGGAAACACAAATAATGCAATATCACTTTAATGATATTCCCACACACTTTTAATTGCTACAAACCCTCATATAAACATATCCCTAATTTTCCTCTTAAATTCTCAAATTTATTAGCATCCAAAGATTTTGTGAAGATGTCAGTCAGTTGCAACTCAATGGCTACATGTTATAAAGCAACAATCTTTTCTTCAACAAGCTCTCTTATGAATGATGACGGATGTCAATATGCTTGGTCTTGCTGTGTTGAATGGGATTCTTTGAAATGTTTATGGTGCTTAAATTGTCATAGAATAATGTCATGACATCTTGTTTGACATTGTATTATGTTAAAATTTGTTTCATCCAAACCAATTGAGAACAACTGCTTCCTACAACAATGTACTCAGCCTCAGCAGTGGACAGAGACACACAATTTTTCTTCTTGCTGAACCAAGATATGAGATTATTTCCCAGAAAGAAGCATCCTCCTGATGTACTCTTTCTATCATCAGCACTTCCTTCCTAATCAGGATCACAAAAACCGGTTAAGGAAGAATTTGATCCATGAGAGTACAGCATACCATATTCACTTGTCCCATTCAAATATTTAAGAATCCTCTTCACATGGTTGGCATGGATAAATTTAGGATCAACTTGATATCTTTCACACCCCCTACAACAAAGGTAATGTCTCCTCTACTAGTTGTTAGATATAGAAGACTGCCTATCATGTTTCTGTAGAGACTTTGATCTATACTTACTCCTTTTTCATCTTTAGTCAGCTTCAGATGTGTGGGAGCAGGGGTTCTTTTATGACTAGCATTCTCCATCCCAAACTTATTCACTATATTCTTGGTATACTTTCTCTTAGATAAAACTATGGAGTCTTCCATTTGTTTAACTTGCAGACTAAGAAAATAGGTTAATTCACCAACAAGACTCATTTCAAATTCATACTGGATTTGCTTGAGAAAATGTTGAACCATCTCATTTGACATACCACCAAATACAATATCATCAACATAAATTTGAGCAATCATAATCTTCCCTTCTTCTTCTTTGACAAAGAGGGATTTTTCTATGCCATATTTCCTATATCCATTCTCCCCAAGGAATTTTGTCAGTCACTCATACCAAGCTCTTGGAGCTTGCTCCAATCCATATAGAGCATTCTTAAGTTTATAAACATGTTTAGGAAAACTTGTATCAACAAATCCTTTTGTTTGTTCAACAAAAACTTCTTCATTCAGGTACCCATTCAAGAAGGCACTCTTTAAATCCATTTGAAACAATTTAAATTTCAAATTGCATGCAACTCCCAATAGTAGTCTGTTTGATTCAAGTCTAGCCACAGGAGAAAAGTGTTCATCAAAGTCCACTCCTTCAATTTCATTGTATCCTTGTGCAACTAACCTTTCCTTATTTCTAGTGACCACCCCCTTTTCATCAGATTTACTCTTGTATGCCCATTTAGTGCCAATCACATTTGTCCCTTCAGGTCTTGGAACTAGATCCCAAACTTCATTCCTACTGAATTGTTCCAGCTCCTCTTGCATAGAATTATTCTATAACTCATCAGTTAGGGCCTCTTTGACATTCTTAGGCTTAATTTTTTATACAAAGAAAGAGTTTGAAATCCCTTCTCTTGATATGGTAGTAACTCCTTTGTTTGGATCTCCTATGATAAGCTCCTTAGGATGATCTATCTGAGTTCTAATTGAAGGTCCTTTATTGAGGTGACTAGGATGGGGATCTTCTTAAGGAGGATTAGAATCAATACTTGTGTCATTTGATTCAATTGGATTATCAGGAAAAGATGTTCCAACATCTTCTAAGACATCTTCTTCAACATTCCATCCTCTATCATCAATAGCAACATTTATTGACTCCATCATAACTTTAGTTCTGGAGTTAAAAACTCTATATGCTCTGTTGTTTGTAGAGTAACCCAAGAATATTCCTTCATCACTCTTGGGATCCATCTTCCTCCTTTGTTCACGATCAGGTAAGATGTAACATTTACTTCCAAAAACATGAAAGTATTTAACAGTTGGTTTTCTCCCCCTCCACATATCATACAAAGTAGCTGAAGTGCCTTTCCTTAGAGTGACTTTGTTATGGATATAGCACACATTATTCATTGCTTCAGCCCAAAAATTGTAGAGTAGCTTCTTAGCATAAATCATGGCTCTGGCATTTTATTGGAGAGTTCTATTCTTGCATTCTACAATCCCATTATGTTGAGGAGTAATGGGAGAAGAGAATTCATGGCTGATTCATTCAGAGGAGAAAAACTCAGCAAATTTGTTGTTCTCAAATTCCTTTCTATGATCAATTCTTATTCTTATGACATGGCTTTCCTTTTCCCTTTGAAGTTTTTGACAAAGATATTTGAACACTTCAAAATTTTCTGATTTTTCTATAATAAAGCTTATCCAAGTGTATCTAGAAAAGTCATTTATGACAAAATAAGCATACTTCTTACCACCAAGACTTTTAACCTGCATAGGTCCCATCAAGTCCATGTGAAGAAGTTCTTAACCTTTTGATGTAGTAAGATGTTGAATCTTCTGATGTGACATCTTAGTCTGCTTTCCAATTTTACAGTCACCACATACCCTTCCTTATTCTATCTTGAGCTTATAAATCCATCTCACTACTTCTTCAGATAAAATTCTCTTCATACCTTTCAGATGCAAGTGCGCAAATTTTTGATGCCATTTTTTAACTTTATTTTCTTTGTCTAAAACACATGTTGAGGAAAGGTTTAACTCTTGAGGAACCCATAGATAACAATTGTCTTTAGATCTGATTCCTTTCATGATAACTTCATTCTTTTCATTGCACAGAAGACATTCTTCCTTGGAGAAGTTCACTTTGAATCCTTGATCACATAGTTGGCTTATACTTATCAGTTTAGTTGTTAACCCTTTTACAAGTAACACATTATCAAGCTTAGCAACTCCTAAATAGTCAAGCTTGCAAACTCCTTTGATTTCTCCTTTTGCTCAATCACCAAAAGTCACATAACTGGTGGAATGAGATTTGACATCAACCAACAGATTCTTGACACTTGTCATGTTTCTAGAAAAACCACTGTCAAAGTACCAGTCATCTTTGGTTGATACTCTGAGAGAGGTGTGAGCAATGAAACTACCAACCTTGGACTTGGGAAACCATTGTTTCTCCTTTTTTCTATTTTGGGGAATCTTATCAGTTTTGGGAAGAGGAGTATTTTTAGGATATCCATACAACTTGAAACAGAATGGCCTTATATGTCCAAGCCTTCCACAGTGATGACATCTCCAAGACTGTGGATTCTCTCTGGTGTGAATAAGCTTTTTCTTCCCATGAGGTTTGCCATGATGTCATTTCTTCACATGAGTTTTCCCAAGATGTCCTTTCTTATCATGATGTTTTCCCACATGTTAAGACATCTGATTCAACATCTTTGGTTTAGGCTTGGCATTTGTGGAAACAGATGCAGGTTGTTTGCCATGATGTTCTTTCTTCATATGATATTTTCCAAGATGTCCTTTCTTACCATGATGTTGAGTCATTTGATTCGACATCTTTGGTTTAGGCTTGGCATGAGTAGAAATAGATGAAGGCTCTTCTGAGTTAGGTTCCTTTTTCTCATTAAACCCTAAACCACTCTTATCTCCTGTCACTCTTCCTGCTTGAATAATTTCATCTAATATGTCAGACACATTATTCAGCATCTTGAGATATTTGACCATTCTATCAAGACATAAATTTAGAGAGGACACTTAACTTTCCAGATCAAAAATAGTTTGAAGATGCTATTCCCTTTCCTCCTTTAGTTGAGTTATAAGGGCTTTCCGTTTCTCCCCTTCAAGACATACTTCTTCACTTCTGAGACATAATTCTTTGTATGAAGCACCTAACTCATCAAAGGTTAGTTCCCCATCACTGGACTCTTCATCAGATGCATATTTTCCTATCAATGCTTTAACATATTTGGCAGATTCTTCAAGATCACTCTCTGAGTCCTCTTCAGAACAAGTAACAGATAGATTCTTCTTATGTTTCTTTAGATATGTAGGACATTCAGCTCTATTGTGACCAAAGCCTTCACATTTATGACATTGTATTCCCTTCCCTTGAGAAGATTTTTCCTCATACCTTTTTCTTCCCACCTCATTTAACTTATAGATATCAGATGGGATGTTCTTGACATTTGATCTTTGGTTCCTGTCCATTCTTTTTATCACTTTATTAAATTGTCTTCCAAGCGTAGATAAGGCATTTGATGATCATCCATCTGTATCCAGATCACAGTCCTCTTCTTCATCCTCAGTAATAGATACAAAGGCTATGCTTTTGTTTTTCTTCTCAGATCTTTCGTTTATGCTTAATTCAAATGTTAGAAGGCATCCAAAAAGTTCATCCACTTTCATTTTTCCAATGTCTTAGGCTTCTCCTATAGCATTTACTTTCATATCAAATCTCTTGGGAAGAGACCGGAGCATCTTTCTCACCAATTTGTCTCCAGGTATTTTCTCTCCTAAAGCACCTGAGGCATTAGCAATTTCAAGGATTTTCATATGGAAGTCATTTATACTTTCATCATATTTCATCCTCAAATTCTCAAATTTTGTGGTGAGTAACTGAGGTCTTGACATCTTTACTTTGGATGTGCCTTCATGAGTAGATTGAAGAATCCCCCAGGCATCCTTAGCAACTTCACATGTATTCACTAACCTGGAAATTTTCTTGTCAATTCCATTGAATATAGAATTCAAGGATTTAGAATTTCCAAGAGCAATTTAATCTTCTTCCTTAGACCAATCATCTTCAGGTTTTAATTCAGAATTAACTTCTCCATTTTCTCCCAATTTGACAGGGTGTTTCCATCCTATTAAAACACTTTTCCAACACTGCTATCTAAGGACTTTAAAAAGCCAACCTTATGTGGTTTCCAGTAGTTATAATTGCTTCCATCCAGAATGGGTTGTCTATTCACAAATCCTCCTTCCTTGTCCATTGTACGGGAAAGTATCTTCCCTGGATCTCACCCATATAAAGAGAAGGATGCCTGCTGTGATACCAATTAAAATTCTGGTATCAGATATGTGATGTCGAATGAGATGTCACGACACAAATATATGTTTACAACTAAGGTGCAGTAAAATCAAAAGCAATAAAAACACAAGATATTGTTCACCCAGTTCAGTGTACAACAACACCTACTCTGGGGGCTACCATGCTAGGGACATGTTCACTATATAGTATCAATTCATTGACCCTCAGTAAACAACCAGTTTACGATCTAATCACTTAATCACTACCCAGGCTAAACTTATACCTAAGACTCACCTAGGTATGAGTCCATCCTCAAATCCTTCAATCACTAACAGTGAAGAACTTAACAAAATTATTAAGTTTAAAACACTTCAATCATTCGATGCTTAAAAGCTTATGAATGATACACAATTAGCAACCCAAATAACAACTCAAGTATTTAAACTAATACTTAGAGTGTATTACAAATAAAAAGCCTAGACTTATAATCAGAAAGAAATTATTCTTCTTAAAAAGTTGCTTGTCTTTAAATGAGGAAGCAAGTCCTTATATATGCGCAGCTGTAGACTTGGGCTTAGAATCAAATATTCAAATCTTTTGAATATTTCCATAAAAGCAGGCTAAGATAAGATTCATGCAATTTGAAAAATATTCCTCCATATTTTTCGCAGCCTGTGAGTCACAAATCCTGAATTATGCCACGCTTGAAAACAGGAAACATATAACTTAAACTGATGTTGGGCTGAGACATTTAGAAAAACATAACAAGTCATTGTTTTACGAAAATTGCTTCCAACAAACACTTACAAAGGAAAAAGGATTAACTTATCAAGCATGTATATATACTACTTCTCACAGACATAAACCTATCGACCTAGTATACTCAACCTACAATATTCATCAATGTCACCACCTATCACTCACAACTTAAGTCATTTCTAACCCAAATTGAGGGGCCGACTGCATCACCTCGATAGCAATCTCTCAACCACCTCAAAAACACAGAAGTCAACTGTGCTCGCCTGCATTGACGATCTCTTAGAGCGACACAAACAACATAGAGGAATTAAGCTATGATACCCAAGTAGATGTCAACTCTAAATCTATCTCTAGAATCATAAACTAACCAATGATCATCCTAGTTAAGAATCTAAGCAGTATATGTCTATAATAACTCAAATCCCTAACATAGAGTAAAAATCCAAGACAATAATCCACAAAGATTCGGAAAAGAAAATTTTATATAATGACAAGGGCAACAAATATACATCAGTTCACATAAAATATGTATACAAACCCAACCAATAGAGAATACACAAAGAGGAAGAGAAATGAACCACAGATCTACCAGTTTGTTAGCGTAGATCGAAGTGAAATCCACCCTGGATCATCCGTATGCAAGCTCCATAGGTGTTATCTAAGCTAATCCTAACAAAATTTACAAGTTGATGGAGTTGGGAGCAAAAACTTCCCCAAAACCATAACCTAAAAAAATGAAATATGTTTTTATAAAACAAAATTCAGCGTACCATGCTAAGCGGCCTGAGCGTGCTAAGCGGGACTTCATTAATTTAGATATCAAACCAACCTAAATCACGCTATTCGCGCTAAGCAGGCTTCAAAACTTTGGTTATGCCAAAACAGTAGAACGCAAGCAGCACGCTACAAAATTCCATGATCGCAACTCGTGCTTAGTAGCCTTTGCGCACTAAGCGGGTTCTCCTGGAAAAAATGTTCCAAAACTGATCTTTTATTCTGAAAACACGCATCTGGTGCCATGCCTTCAACATCTGATTCCTTAATGCTTCAAAATGAAATAAATACCTACAAAATGAATGGAAAAACATCAAACGATACACTATGTACACAAAAACACAAACTAAATGTATTTACACAAAAGTCGGGGTTATTCAATGATATTAACAACAAAAATTTGATAAGTGCAACAAAAAGTATATACAACAATAACTATAATTTGCACTTATCAATGAACCTAACACAATTCATAAGTTATAAACTTATCGAAAGTAAGGTAATCTTGCTTGATATCATAGTGTTCAGAAGATGTGAACTATTTGAAAATATGGAATTCAGACTTAAAGCTTCAGAAGTTGTACTCTGATACGTGGAAGTCAAGTCAACATTCTGATGCATGCTCTCATACAAAGATACCACTCAGAAGATGTTCTCTGATATATGTGCTTCTGCAACATATATTCTATTCAGGAGTTGTGAGCTATCTGAATGTGTGATATATTGGAAAATATCATGTCAAACACTGATACTTAAGAAGTAGTGAACTTCTACATAAGTATAGTGTTTTGGTTGTGGTATTAGAATCAAGAAATAGAAGTCTTAATAAATGATGTGTGGCATTATTCAATCAGACTCAAAATCAACTTTTGATTCTTCCTCAAGTACTGATAGTAACCAAGTTATGAGATGAAGACCAGGTGCTCTAGTCAGACTCTGATTAGTTGTTACAGGTAAGTGTTACGTCTCTATCTCTATGTTCTGAAAATTCAAAATTTATTTTGTGAGTCTTGGGCTCAAGGGAAGACTCTAAACAAGCATAAATTAAATTTTGGGATTAATTAATTCAGGGAGAGCTATAAGCTTAACTCTGAATTTATCGATTACGGTGATTACCTTGTATAAATTGTTCTATCAAAATATATGGTTTTGTCATCATCAAAAATGGGGAGATTGTAAGAACAAGAAGTGTTTCTACATCTGGCCTTATGATTTTGATGATAACTTTACATGATATCATAGAGAACAATTGTATACTCTAATGGTATCATTCTAGTGTGTAGTTGTTGCTGTAATGTTCTAACCCTGGTATCAAGGCATATGACATCATCAAATTCTGAGCATAACACTAGTGGAAGAAAACATGTGGCTACGTGTTACAGTTGAAGTCAAGATTCTGAAATCATCTTATGCAATGGTTCTTATGAACGTTAGTACAAGAGGTTTTTATCGCGACTTGGTGGTTAAGCTTTGAAGGCCTTTTAAAGCTTTGCTTCTGTGTGTTACAAGTTCTGAAGATTATGAAGACGAGGTTCTGCTGAACAAGTTCTGAAGATCTAAAGAAAAGTAAGTTCTTACGACCAAGTGCTGAAGACACTGAAGACAAGGTTTTGATAGGACAAGTTCTTAAGACTCCAAGACTTAGGTTCTAAGACTTAAGAGTGATTCTTCTACAACAAGATTCAAACATTAAAATCATCTGAAGCCTCTGAAGATAAGAAGAAGTTCAAAATGGTTAACATGTGATGGTGTACAAAAGGTACATAAAGTGTCTGTGACCTATACCTTCTAGGGTTGCGTAAGGATAATCCTTTCGTACTGTATTGTCAACCACTCTCATTGTGACAATTAGGAACAAAGAATTGGATTTCCAGCTATCCTTTTTCACTTAATGGAGCTCTGTTTACAAGCTTTTTAGAAAATATTATACACAGAAAAGTTGGAAAGCTATCATTGAAAAGGGACAGGATATAGAAAATATTATTTTATATTGTCTAAACTCTTACACCTAATTCTTTTTGTTGATGAATTAACCGTTGGTGCAGGAAAATACTTTTCTATGCTCACAACATCTCTCTCTCTCTCTCTCCCTCTCCCTCTCTATCTCTTTTAGGCTATGAAAGAAGATCACATATTCAGAGAAAAGTGTCCTTGGCCATCAAGTTGAAATGTTGTAGATGTTGAAGTTGTCAAAGCTACAATGCTAAACATGCTGAAGACCACTACACAGAAATGAGAGAAAAGAAAGGAAGATAAAGAAGAAGACTACAAGATTCCACTCAATTTATCATCATATACATCTTGGTAGATCTCAGAAGAAGAAAGGATCTTTTGCTCGTAAATTTCTTAACAAGAATATGAAGAAGAAGATGACTACAAGATGATACTCCAACTATCATCATATACATCTTGAAGGATCTCAGAAGAATCAAGGAGTTATTGCTCATAACTTACTTAACAAGAAGAATAATAAGAAGAAGGAGAAGACTACAAGATGCTACTCCAACTATCATCATATACATCTTGGTATATCTTAGAAGAAACAAGGAGTTGTTGCTCACAACTTTCTTAACAAGAAGATAAAGAAGAAGAACACTACAAGATGCTACCAAAATTTTGATTAAATACATCTTGATAGAACATTGTATTGTACATAAAACTTGTTGCTCGTATTGTGTTATAGTTCTAATTTCTTCATGTAAATTGTTTTAACACAAGAGTTGTTGCTTGAAAATGTGTTAAACAATATATTCTTAAATTACTTGTGTAATCTGCTTTATAGAAGCAATCATGTAAACACAAAACCTTATCAATTGTTTTGATTTATTTCTTTGGCGACCGAGTGAAGGTATGATCTCAAGAAGTTAATGGCTGCTGGTAATTACGGGAAATCCTAATAGGAGATTTTAAATGATCTGATTATGTTAGGTCAATGATTGTTATATTCATTAAATTAGATCACTGAACATGACATTGGAAGGTTTCTTGAGTGACCGAGTGAAGGTATGATCTCAAGAATACAGTGGTTACTGGTTATTATGGGAAATCCTAATAGGAGATCTTAAGTGATCTAATTATGTTGGGTCAATGATTGTTATATTTGTTAAATCAGATCACTGAACATATCATTGGAAGGTTCCTTGAGTGAATGAGTGAAGGTTTAATATCAAGAAGATAATGGTTGCTGGTCATTATGAAATCCTAATAGGAGATCTTAAGTTATCAGATTCTATTGGGTCAATGAACTTTATATCTATTAGGATTACTGAACGTGTTATTGCATGTTAGTCACCGGTTGTTTCCCGTGCATTTGTAATCAGTTTGGTTATAATGGATTAAGTCTTTGTCGAAGGCAAATCACCTTGTAGGGTGGACATGATTAGGCTTGTTGAAGGTGAACCTGGATAAATCATTTGTGTCCTTTTTATCTTTATCGCTATTATCATTTGAGTGCTCAAAATTTTTAAGGGGGGATGTTTTCTATAAAACCAATTTAAACCCCCCTTTTCTTGTGTTTTATCTATATTCATATAACGTCAAGAAAGATGTCATGATATTATATTATGAAAACCTGATTTATATCAACATATTCAAGAATCTCATCCAACATATCAGGACATAACATATTTACATTAGTCATCATTTGATTAGAGATCTTGTTGAAGAAAAAATTGTGTCTCATGGATATGTGGTCACTGAAAAGAAACTGGGAAATATATTTACTAAAGTTTTATATTCAAATAAGGTTTAAAAGTTAAGGAAACTGGGAATTTGTACTGCTGAAGAGTTATATCAATTACAAGTATGGAGACGTGCAAATGATAATATTTATTTTTCTCCATTTAGTGGTGCACAAAACTCCAAGGAAGTCATCACAAACTTTTTATATTTTCCTTCTTACAGGTCATGTTCAAATTTCTCCTAGGAGTGTTGAATGTTATATTATTGTCAAGAAACATGACTCTGTGACAAGGTTGTACCTTGATCCTACCCTAACTCATAATGTCAAACCTGATGTTGGCGTTTTTGCTAAATGTTTTGTTGTTTCAACTGAAGTGGGTAATATTAGAACAACTGAAAAGTTCATCTCTACAACTATTGTTGATGTATTTCTTTCTAAAATTTTGCCTGAACCTGAGACTAATGTTGGGACAAATGTTACAACATTCTTGGCCCAAACTAATCATCTTAATATCGAGACTATTGAAAAATCTCAAAAGGTTATGTCTGATAAAGATTTTCAAGGGGTTGTATCTGAAGAGGAATATTATGGTGAAGAGAAAGATGACTCTGGTGATGAAAGCATGTCTGGTAAAAGTGAGAAAGATCTGTCTGATAACGAAGACAAAGAGGAAAGTGTTGATATGAAGAAGTATCAGTCTACTGATATTGCAACTCCAGATTCTGATGATGAGCCTATAGGAAAGATATTGGCTCCTAGTATTTCCAAAAGGATAAAGAAATTGAAAGGGAAGGTTGATGTGCCTTCTAAGACTTCCAATAAAAATCCTGCTATTAGACCTACTAAGAGGTGGAGTAAAGTTATGACTCTTACTTCTAAGAAAAGGTTCCTGAAGAGGAAGCAGATGTCCTTCAGTAACTCTGAGCATGATGTCGAACAAGATGTTTTAGACATCCTTCCTTCATTTAAGAAGAAAATTGCTAATATAAATGAAATTCCCATTGAAAACATTTCCTTTCACTATATTGAAAATGTTGACAAAAGGAAATATTTGTGCCAAAGAAGATCAGCTTTGGAAAGAGAGCTTGGTAAGGATGCTCTTGACTACAACGAGGTAGAGGGTTTGATGAAGAATGTTGCTGGTTCTGGGAAATGTATTGAGATGGTGGTGAAATAATTCATTGTTAACACTTCTAAGGAATGTGTCAGTAAGATAAGCAAGGAGAATATGAAGGTTCATGATAGAGAAAAATGTGTGGAGATTACAGTGAATGCATGGATGCTTTTGTGTAAAAATTAAGGCTAAAAAGGGGGAGAAATATGATGTGTTTGGTGTGTTTATGTATCATATGTGTGCTTGGTTTTATATTTTATGCTTGTGAATGTCCTTTTGAGGGGCATTATTTGATCTCTATGTAATAGGGAATGTTTTAATTCCATGTTATATGGGGAGTACTGTGACAGGGAGAACATGTTTTGGTGTGCTGAGAGGTTATTTCTCTTAGTTTATGTATTGTTGTGGTTTCTGTGATGTCATACAAGATGCCATGATACCTCGTCTCTGGTGGTATTATGGAGTGTGAGAGTTTTATTTCTCTGTTTGTGTGAGGATGGATCTCTCTTGAAGGGTTTGGTGTGTGTAACTCCGATTGTTTATTGTTAGATGCGTGTGCCTCTAATATGATTTTTCAAGCTTACATGTTGTTCATGTATCTTGTGTTTTATGTTTGTTTTGCTGCTGTTTTTATCCTGATCACCAGGTATAGCATGCAAAGGTTGTTTTAGCTAAAAGCTTCCAAAGGGTAAGATTGTTATATCTTTGATTTTATGATTGGAAGAAAATTTGTTAAAACATATTTATCTGCAAGATGTTAGGACATTTGTCTTGACATGATGGTTAGACATCACTGAAGACAGATGTTGTGACAGATGTCGTAACATATTATACCAAAACATCAATGCATTTTAGGTTTTGCTTCTTGGAAGATTTGTTTTTATAATATGAAGATTATGTATGGTTTTAGTACTCATACAGTCGCAACCAAGGAAAAATATTTTAGGAATATTTGTTCTATATCAGAATTGTTTTTTTTCATAAAAAAGGATCTTAGATACTTTTTAGGAAACATTATATTTTTGTTCCTATTTTTGTGAAGAAGATTTTATAGAAGATTTATAGCTTGAATATTAGATTTGTGTGAAGAGTCCAAGCCCATGCTTTCAAGAGTCTTTTTATAAGGACTTTCTAAAACAAAAACACTTAGAAAAGTCTATAGCGGTGAAAAGTTGAGATTAAGCTATTGATTAACTTAACTCACAAAGTGAAAGTCGCCACCACACTTTATTGTTTCGAAAGGAATTGGGAAAAGAGAGAATAAAACCCAAAGAAGGTTTTAAAGAAAAAATAATAAAACTAAGATCTAGGTAAGGGGTTGGTTATTCAAAGGGAAGTTATTAGCACCCTAAATATCTATTGTACTCCACAAGAACTCCTTTGTAAAATTTGTGTATTTGGCAAAAAAGAGTTGTTTGCACAAAGTTTGTAGAGATGATAAAAGAAATGTTTTTAAAGGTTTTTGATATGGAAAGGTTTTAATGAGCCATGTTCCTATGTACCACCAATGTGCAATGATGAAATCAGAACCACATAGTTCTTCTAAAAAAATTGTTTGTTGGTTAATTTTGAAAAGAAGAGACATTTTGTCATCTTAGGGAGAATACTCAACCAAATATCCATAAATATGTGAATGATGGACCTTTGCATCACAAGTGAAAGGAGGGATCCAACCTAGATAACTCAACAAGTATGCCACTAACCCCTTCAAGTGGAAAAGATTCAACATCATATCAATCAAGTTATGGACATGGGGGAATTATATCTCAACCATAGAGATGAATCACATGGATGAAAGTGGTTTAAGTTGGAAAACAAGAAGGTTTTTGAAAAGGAGGGAGAAGATTTTTAAATTAAATAAGATGAGCGATAGAAGAAGGGACTATCCTTATGCATAAATTAAAAGCTAAGGTAAAGAATGATCTAACCAAACAAGAAACTAACACTTGACATAATAAAGTCAATATAGCATTCATGTCCTTTGGATTAAAGCCACACTGTGAAGTAATAAGCATCAGATGAATAATGGAGCCTTAGGTGCAAGCTTGCATCAGATGAATTCAAGAAGGTACATATGACTTGGCATGTATCAGATGAACTTGGTGTCTCAGATGATTATTTTTGCATCAGATGAATTTTAAAGTAACACCTATACACAGAAAAGTTCCAAATACACAAACAAAATAATAACAAGGCCTCAAGGTCCAAAGGTCTTAAATTCTCAATGGTCTCAAGTCTTATCCTAAGTCCAAAGGTCAAAATACTCCAATATGTAAAGGGATAGTAACCATAGTCCAAATAGAGCCTTAAGACTTTTAATGGTTTAAGCCTTTATAAATGTCTTAATAACAAAATAAAAGTCCAAGTGGACAAAGGAAATAGTGCATAAACATAAACATATGTCTAAGTTGACAAAAGGAAAATGGCATAAAATAAAATCCAAGTGGATAAAGAAAAAATGACATAAAATAAAATTCCAAGTGGAGAAAGAGAAAATGACATAAAATAAACAAGATAATATGAAATGTGATGCTTGCATAAAATAAAAGTGCATAAAGTAAAATTATCATAATAGTAAAAGTTAGTGTTAATTGTTAGTCTTCCGATTCGGGACAAATTGGCGCTATGTTAAGCAATCGTAAGTGAACTTATATAGAAGTTGAACCTATATGAGGTCTGGCCAAAATAATGTAGGTGTATTGCATATAATACACACCATGGTTTAAAAGCAAAGGTGATCCAGACTAAGTCAAGGAGATGAGATCATTACATCAATCAAATCCTTCATGATACCTAAGGAAAAACTTTCACTAATCCAAAGTACCTGGAGTGATCAATTGATCTCTTAGACTATATTTGAAATGAAGAAAGTTTATCAGGTTCCAGTCTAGAGTCAAGTTAATAAGATGAATCACCAATCATTCAATTGATCTAAAAAAGAAGAAACAAAGAAGAAAGAGATGGAGCAGAGATAAGTTTTACCAGAAAAATAGAAATCCAAATTGTATCAAGGTATTAATCAAGTTATTATAAACATCATTCATTCATTTTGGTGGATTAGGGTTTTCACCCCCATCAACACCCAAGATCCAGTGAGGTTGAAGAAACTAGTGAACAAACAAGATAAGATCCAAGGCCAGTCAGTCAATAAAAGAGTTATGAATTTTTGAAGATAAAATGAATTTAAAAACAATTTTATAAAATAAAAATAAATACCAAAAAGTTTAAGGCGTCAGACTATTCTCATTTAAACACGTTGGCAGATCCAAAGGCAACGAGGTGCATATCTATGGTGGAAACGAGTCAACACACGCACACCAATGAAAATATTTCAATTATCACGCTCCCATTGGTTGAGGATGACATGTTGGTAATCTTCAACCTCCAGTTTCAAAAATTTGCAAAACTTTAGGGTGAATGTGTGTTTCTACAAGAGGGAACCATTGCTCATAAGATTGGTATCATTGGAAGCGTCTCAATGAGACAATCTCAACCATATCCTCGTGAAAATTTTATTTAAACTGAGGTGTAGTCAATTTGAGAAAAACCAGAAAGAGTTTGAAACACCAAATTCAAAAATAGACATAGTCAATGGATCAAACAATGAAAATTAATGATGCAGTGATCATCAGTGAACATAAAAGATTATCACAGTAATTTGAGTTGTGAGATTTGAAGCCTGTAACTACCTGAACAAAGTATGCTCGTAACATTCTTAAAATTTACATTGTCAAGCTTCAACTATGGATTGATTTGGCTTCCTCTTAAACTGGTTAGCTTCACTTAATGTTGGTGAAGGCAACCGAATGGAGAATTTGAGTGTTTAAGGTGTGGAAATGAGAAAACAAATTACAAGCTTAAGAGTTCGAATGTGATTTTAACATAGGACATTAGAATGATGTTATCTTGAAGCATAATTGGTGATGATACTCATGTCTTGATGAAACATGTTGAAGAAGGCATGGAAATAAACACATGAACCTATGAAGTTTCTTGATGAATCAAACCACATAACCTTGAGATGAACTTGACCACATTAAGTTGAGATATTCTCAAGACATAGAACTTTTATGATAGAGGCAATGCTTCGAAGTTCAAGCTTTTGAGGTTCATTGAGTGATCAATTGACTGAGCATCAACTCTCAAAACCCTAGCTTAGGAAGTGAGATAAATGCACTTGACTCAACACCTTCAGTGTATAAGACACAAAGAAAAGAAAAACATATTTTTTTTATTTTAGTTAGAGATTAGTAAACATAAAGTAACAAAGAAACAAAATGAATAAAGGGGTGCTTGGTGATCCCTCAAAGGAAAACTTAAAGAAGACATGGCAAAAGTGAGAGGCAACCCAGGGTTGTGACCTTGATGTGATGCATGATGCAGAAAATGATGGGGGATCTTAGGGGTAAAAATTAGGGTATAACAATGTTGTGTTAATGAGAAAAAGGGCTTAGGGTTTTTAATTTGTTCTTCATTCATTGTGATCCACTTTATCATCTCTTTGATATTAGAGATGGATTGAGTTTTAGTTGTCAATCGCTCTTGAGCTTTTAAGCAAGAGCGAATTGTGTGTCAAGTTATTATTGTTCATTAGTCAAAAGCTTTTAAGCAGAACTGATTTTGTCTTTGAAGAATGACTTCTATTTTTGTATATCATTGTTGTTGAAAATCACAGGGGTCTGATTGTGTAAAATGAGAGGGGTCTCATATCTAGGAGTGTCCTAGGTAGAAATTGCATGGGTAGTGATTATGTGAGAAGCTTGTAAAATAGGGTTGTTTAGAGGTTCAAATTAATACTATTATATTGGATTTCCTTCCTGGCATGGATGTCCCCAGAGTAGGTGATGTTGCACCGAACTGGGTTAACAATTGATTTGTTTTCTTTACTTTCTGTAACTTGTTTTACTTGCGTAATTATTCTTATTGTGTTTACTGATTTGATCCCGGTACCATAACATATGGTTCGTCATCTGGTATCTGTGTGCCAGAATTTCAACAACAATAAACCAATATGCGCCTCTAAGCTCATAGCCCATGTGCCAGTTTATTGTGTGCACCTCCCCTGGTCATTACAACCCCAGGGACCTTTTATTTATTTTAATTAATTTCCACCCATTTTCCTTTAGTATTTTTTAGCATTTTTCACTTAGAAAACAAACAAAATATTTAAGACCATAGTGGGTATTTTTATATTATTAGGATTAACTATATGTTAATTTCTTTTAATCTCTTTAATGTCCATTTTATTCATTTTGTCTGATGTGCTGTTATGATACGGTGGGAAGAACTGGCTGTTTTTTGGAATGTTTGTTTGCATTTTGCGTTTGTGTTTGCAAAATGTCGCAGTAAGCAAGAGTCGCCACCGACTTTTATTTTATCCAACAAGGAAAGGAAAAAAGCACCAAAAAAAATCCTTTTTTGAGATTTTCTGAGTACGTGGGGTAGATTATAGAAAGGGAAGGTATTAGCACCCTTTCTATCCGTAGTTATCTACGGGCTCTTAGGTAGTTGCTCATTGTTTTCAAAATTGTTTTCTTTGTGCTTGTGGGTTTGAAAAAGTTTTTGTTTGAAATTTCGATTTAACTCTTGCTTCTGTCCTCAAGAGTGTAATGAATTGTTTTTGAAAACTTGTTTGTAAAAGTGTAAGTGTGAATAGTTTTGTTTTGAAAGAGCAAGTATCTAAGAACTAATCTACCTACTCGAAAAAGGAATCGTTCTATGTTCGTTTCCTTTAGACAATGCTATCCCACTATTACTGAGTGGGTAGCACCGTCGTTGGAGTTTTGAGGGTCAATTCGAATGAGGGACATACGGTCACTAAAGCAATGTTAGGACGCCTTAGCGGTAACCCTAATGTCTTAGATCATTTGTTTGAGGCAACAATATCCAAGGCAACCATTTCGAGGCGACTATGATCTTTTAGACAATAGGACGACCTCTAAAACGACGTATACTCAATGACCGTTTACGAAGGCAACCAAGTGGGGGTGTACCTTAGGAGTGCGCATGTGCGTGTGTGTTGATTTCAGTTATTTTTATCTTTTCACATGTTAAAGGTGATCTAACTGTTTTTTAAATTAGGCATTCATTCTTGTCATGCAAGCCCTATTTATCAAACATCTAAGAGTTGAATATTTGCAAAAATTAAAGGTGCGGAAATTAAACTAAATTATTACAAGGCGTCGGGTATTTACATCGCCAAAAACAACCCTTTAAAAATAAAATAAAAGCAGAATAAATAAATAAATGTCCTAATTACTTATTACAAGCCAGGAGCAGATACATCAATTGGATAAAATAAGGCGCGCGATGCGAAATTAAATCGGACACGGAATTAGGACTTTTGACCCTTTTAATTAAAGAAAATGTTTTTTTTGTTTTTATTATTTTTAAGAAAAGAAATTAATCCTAAAGTTAAATGCTAAATTAATTATTAAATAAATTAATTAATGAAAAATAATTAATGACATATTTTTGGAGTTTTTGATATTTTAGGAAAGAAAATAAAATAAATAAATTAGGGTTAAAACCTATTAAATTCTAATTGATTTTAAATATTTACAAAATCAATTAAATTTATCTAGAATTAATAACCTATTTAATTAATTAATATTTATTAAATAAAAATAAAATTCTAAGATTTAATTGGATAAAATGTATTTTTATGATTTTTTGATAAAAAGAAAATTAATTTATTGGATAGTAATTAAATTAAAACCAAATAAAACATAAAATGAAAATAAACAAAATAAAAAAAAGATTGAGAATGGGCTTATTTTTTAGAGGTGTAGAAAGAAAATTTTCTGGCCAAATTGTGTTGTCCACATTGACTTTTTGTAATTCAGTGCATGTGCATTTGACCGGCCTACGGTGCTCCTTTGATGTTGACCACCAGATCTGGCCATCTGGCCATCTGGCACGTTGAATGGTGAGGGAGTATGATGGATCTTAGGCTTGAGCGCATACTGGATTATGTGAAAACAAATATTATGAAGAAAATAGGGAGACTAGGGATTCAAACCCAGGCCCCAAGGGGAAATTCCTGCCACGCCCACCACTGAAGCACTTGTTTTCAATTGTCAATATAATACAAATAAAGGATAATATAAGAAGAAGAAAAAATTTATTGGGTAATTATCAGAAAAACGCGCCAATATTTGAATGGACAAGTGATGGCATGACAACGCATCGTCCCTGTCCTATGTATTGTGGCTAAAAATCAAAGTACCTATACCAACGGACAAAGGTTCGTCGCTACAAGCTTGTCCACCCTCAAAATCTTGTACAGGCCATGAAAATGGATTCTAAGACTAGGGTTAAGTTCGTCTCATCCTCCTGAATGCAACCATGGCCATTACTAAGGCTTATTTTTCCTGAAACAAAAAACCCCAAAAACAAAAACGAAACCCTAACAATGGTGGATCTCGTTACAGATCATATAAATGCAATTGAGTAATACCAAAAGCTTACAAATGATTTGGTGATCAAGAATATGCCAATATTTTTCACAATGGATGCAAGAATAAAGCTTTTAGATTTGAAGAATATAGTGAATCCGTGGATGACTTACAGTGCACTGGGAGGTCTAAAAACGCGTGGTTTTTCTTGCTTTCGCTTGTAGAGATGAACAGGAAGAGATTGAGATAAGTATCGAGCCTTGAAACTGCCTCTAGACTTGATTTCGATCTCACAATTTTTTGGTGTTTTTGCAAACTTTGTTCTTTCTCTCCAACTGATCTCCAACCCTTATTCTTGTCTGCCTCGCCTCCTTATGTATTGTACAATGTATTAGGTTTGCAAACTCAGTCCAAATCACTCTTTCAATGCTTGGATATTTGATTTGATTCCCTTTAACAACCTTCCAAATTTGGTCCAAATCCCATATTTTTTTACCCTTATGCCTTGATACGAGTTTGATGATGGCAAGTTGTATAATGAAACCTGAAATCACCACAAAATCTTGGTTATAAGTGGTTTTGGATTTTATTTGATTTTATTTGATTTAAATCAAATTAATTCAAATAAAAATCAAAATAATTAATAAAAATATGATATGGACACATGGCCAAGACTAGAGAACTTGGGCTACAATGCCAACTCAAAACAAGTGAAAAAGAATGGGCCCATTTGGCAAAATTTGATGTTTTGGGGATAGTTGACTTTTGGCAATTTTGCAAAAAAGTCCAACTTCAACAATGCATAACTTCCTCAATTTTGACTCTTTGAAGGTGTTCTCTGATTTTTTAGAAAGCTTGAGATTTACTCTAACCAAACCTTTTGATATCATCTCATTTTTATATTCCATGCTCAAGTTAGAAGCTTTGACAAAAAAGGTGTTTTTGTTGACTTTCAAAAATGACCTATAATGTCCAAATTCATAACTTCTTGTGAGTGAATATTTGGATCTTGGGAGATGAAGATGGATTGTACGAAATTTCATCCTCTTAAAAATGAGCTTTGGATGGGTCATTTCTCATAAAGTATGAGAAAGTTATGCTTGGTCAAAGTTGAGCTGACTTTTCCTACAAAACCCTAATTTAGCAACTTTTGAATCTTGATGAATTATGGGCAATCCTTGATGAATCATGATCAACCCTTGATCAAATGATGAATTATCCTTCAAAATGAGAATTTTGACAAAAAATATTGAAGTTTGACTGTATGTAGGTCACAGTTGACTTTTGCCCTAACAAAGTCGATTTTTGGACCTTTGAACAATTGACTGAGCAAAATTCCTCTGCAAGGCTTGAAATTTGACATGGATGATATTGAGAACATATTAGGACATTAGTGAGAACTTGGGATCACTTGGATTCAAGGATCTTGGTGCAACATAAAACCCTAATTTGGGGTAGACTGCCTTAGGAGAGAGCTTGTCTGGCCAACCCTTGGATTACCTTGAGCAACTTGAGGATCTTTCTTGCAATGTTTTGAGAAATATGGGAGGGAAAATTTTGGGGTACAACAGCTGCCCCTGTTCAATCTTCTTAAACTTGAGGATGTAGATTGGCTCTCATGCCTTTCGTGATCCGAAGGTGGAAGATGATTGAACACTAGAGTGCCCAGAAATTTGCACTCGCATGAACTGGTGATTGTCTTGTGATGTCGGGAATGGGCTTACAGATGACATTTGAAGGAGTGTTGTTCGCATAAGAGATTCCTTAGCGAGAGCTAGCATACCTGTTGTTGTGGAATATTTCGCTGGGGGGAGTCTGATCTTCGTTAAGAGAAGGTAGAAATTTAGGAGCTTCGGCGTCCGTTATACTGCTGATGAGTCGTCTTTGTTGATATTTAGGAACTTTCCCGTAATTCAACTGAGGTGTCGAGATTTAGGAACTTGCCCGTAATTCAACTGAGGTGTTGAGATTTTGGAACTTGCCCGTAATTCAACTGAGGTGTCGAGATTTAGGAACTTGCCCGTAATTCAACTGAGGTGTCGAGATTTAGGAACTTGTTTGTAATTCAACTGGGAGGAAACATCTTCGTCGAGATTTAAGAACTTGTCCGTAATTCAACTGGGAGGAAACATCTTCGTCGAGATTTAAGAACTCGCCAGTAATTCAACTCAGAAAACTTCTCTGCTGAGATTTAGGAACTTGTCTGTAATTCAACGAAGGAATACTTTTGTTGAGATTTAGGAACTTGTATGTAATTCAACTGGGGGGAAACATCTTCGTCGAGATTTAAGAAGTAGCCCGTAATTCAACTGATAAAACTTCTCTGTTGAGATTTAGGAACTTGTCTGTAATTCAATGGAGGAACACTTTTGTCGAGATTTAGGAACTCGCCTATACTTCAACTGAGAAAACATCTCTGCTGAGATTTAAGAACTTGTCCGTAATTCAATTGGAGAAACATCTTCGTCGAGATTTAAGAACTCGCCTGTAATTCAACTGAGAAAACTTCTCTGCTGAGATTTAGGAACTTGTCTTTAATTCAATGGAGGAACACTTTTGTTGAGATTTAGGAACTCGCATGTACTTCAACTGAGAAAACATCTCTGTTGAGATTTAAGAACTTGTCCGTAATTCAACTGGGGGAAAACATCTTCGTCGAGATTTAAGAACTCGCCCATAATTCAACTGAGAAAACTTCTCTGCTTAGATTTAGGAACTTGTCTGTAATTCAACGGAGGAATACTTTTGTCGAGATTTAGGAACTTTCCTGTACTTCAACTGAGAAAACATCTCTGTTGAGATTTAAGAACTTGTCCATAATTCAACTGGGGGGAAACATCTTCGTCGAGATTTAAGAACTCGCCCGTAATTCAACTGAGAAAACTTCTCTGCTGAGATTTAGGAACTTGTCTGTAATTCAACGGAGGAACACTTTTTTCAAGATTTAGGAACTTGCCTGTACTTCAACTGAGAAAACATTTCTGCTAAAATTTAAGAACTTGTATGTAACTCAATTGGGGTAAAAGCTTCATAGCTTTGAATTTTGTGAGAATTTAACCGCATCCTTCCTGAAAGGTAAAGGTTAGTTGTATGTAATGCATGATATGTATCAGGCAATGATGTTCTCAAAATAAATGAGATTGTGTTGTATGATGCGTATATGCATGTGTCATGATGTATGGAAATGTAATGTTTTTAGTTGGGGAAAATAAATCCCGGATAGCTGCTGGAGAAAAGAGTTGAATTCTTCGTTTCCGCTGGGGATAGCAAATGAAGATGATTGTAAGAATAAACCTGCAAGAGAGGATAACTCCGCTGGGGAATAAACTGATGAGGAGATTACTCTGTGGGGAAGAGATGTTCTACTGAGGATTCCGCTAATAAATTCCGCTGGGGATGAATTACTGTTGCTGGTGATACTGAATCCTGTTGGGGATTTGAGTTTTTGTTTGTAAAATGAAAGAACTCCGTTGGGGATGATCTTTCAGTTGCGGCTTCACTGGGGATAACATTTTAGGCTCTTCTGGGGACAATTTTCCAAAGTCTACTGGGAATGATTCTCCACACTCCACTAGGGAAGCTTTTTCAGACCGCGCTGGGAAAATTTTCAAACTCCACTGGGGATATTTTATACTCCGTCGGGGATGATAAGACTTTTTGGTGGGGATGGTAGATAAACTCTGCTTGGGGAGAATATTACCGATTCGTTCGCGGTTGCGAGTCTCAGCTGGGGAGAGTTAACATTACTATCTTTTTCTTACTCCGCAGGGAGTGAATGCACCTTAGCCATATTCCTCGGCTAAATTTACCCATGTACCTGGTGGACAAAGCAACTGTAAAGCTTGGACAAATCTTATTGCCCTTGTTCCTGATATTACGAGTAATCGTCTTTTGTTTTGCATGTAAATATTTATGAGCAGCAATTAATGTCAAATGCATATATAAAAAATGATCATTGGGCGTTCTTTGCAAAACAAAACAGAAAAAGGAAAAACAGTTTGAAATTTCTTTGAAAATGAGTTGTATTGACTTTGAAGTTTGGCATGTAAATATGTGTTTTTTGTACAAGAGGCTGGCGTCCTAGTAAGAGAATGCTGCCGTACAAAAGAGTTTATACATTTTGTGCAAAAAAAGAAAAACAGCTATGTGAACAATCCCACTGGGTTCCAACTCCGATAATTCCTTTATGTCCTTGAGCATCTCATCACTTTGCTACTTGGTTGAAGATGGATCAGATTGATTAGTGTCGTTCGAGCTTGATAGTCGATACCGAAGTCTGGTTGCAAGGTGATCCAATGAGACATAGTGTTACGCTTTAATCCTTAATTTTTGCCTGGACCGCCCTTTCGGGTTTTCAGTCCACCGGGATACCCTTTTTTGCCGAAGCCGCCTTTTCAGGTTTTCGACTTGGCGAGTGTACAAATTTTTTATTTTCATCCCTTACTTTTTCCCAAACCCTTTTGGTTCGCCGGGAAGCCCTTATTTTTGCCTAGGCCAGTCGACCTAGTGGGTCTTTGATTATGCGTAGTATTTTTTCACTATGTCTGCATTGACAGGGAGAGGAAGGTCGTCACCATCCATGGTGGTTAGAATCATAGCTACTTCTGAGAAAATGTTCTTAACCACAAATGGCCCTTCGTAAGTAGGGGTCTATTTGCCCCTGGGATCACCTTGAGGTAAGATAATGCGCTTGATCACCAGATCCCCAACTTGATACTCTTGTTGTCTAACTTTCTTGTCAAATGCCTTGATCATCCACTTTTGATACGTCTGACCATGAAAAATAGCAGTAAGTCTCTTTTTGTCGATTAAGTTCAGCTGATCAAGCCGGGTCTGAATCCAGTCATCTTCGCTCAAACCTGCGTCCTTCATAATGCTAAAAGAGGGTATCTGAACTTCAATGGGTAAGACTGCCTCCATACCATATACCAAGGAATAGGGGGTTGCCCCTGTTGACGTCCGTGCTGAGGTACGGTACCCATGAAGAGAAAATGGTAACATCTCGTGCCAATCTTTGTATATCACTCTCATCTTCTGCACAATCTTCTTGATGTTCTTATTATCCCCTTCGACAACCCCATTCATATTCGGCCGGTAGGGAGAAGAGTTGCGATGTTGTATCTTGAACTATTTGCAGATTTCGGTGATCATCTTATTGTTGAGATTTATACCATTGTCTGTAATGATCCTCTCTGGTACACCATATCGACAGATCAGATTGTGCCGAATGAACCGTGCCACGACGTTCTTGGTTACAGTAGCAAAGGAAGCTGCTTCAACCCACTTTGTAAAGTAATCAATAGCTACCAAGATGAAACGATGCCCGTTGGACCCTGTAGGCCTGATCTCGCCGATCATATCAATGCCCCACATTGCAAAAGGCCAAGGAGTTGTCAAGACGTTCAGAGGTATCGGAGGTATGTGCACTTTATCAACATAGACTTGGCACTTGTGACAGGTCCGAGAATGCTGATAACAGTCGGCTTCCATTGTAGGCCAATAATATCCTTCCCGAAGGATTTTCTTTTCCATGGTGTGTCCACTGGAATGAGTTTCAAAAGTACCTTCATGTAAATCTACCATGATCATTTCTGCCTCGTTCTTATCCAAACATCACAGTAAGGTTGAATCATGGTTACGCTTGTAAAGGATACCGTTACTGATGAAGAACTTCGCCACGAACCTCCTCAGAAACTTCTTATCATTAATAGATGCACCCTCAGGGTACTCTTGAGCCTCAAGATACCTTTTTACCTCGTGAAACCAGGGTTTATCTGCTACCTCTTCAGTCTCAATGTCACAGCAATGTGCAGGTTCGTCCAACCTTTCACTGGTAATCCGGGGAGCCTCGTTGTCCCAATTGACTTTGAACATAGAAGTCATCGTAGCTAGCGTGTCGGCTAACTGATTCTCCTCTCTTGGGAAGTGTTCAAAGGTTATCTCTTCGAAATGTGGAAGCAACGTCAATACATACTCCTTGTAAGGAATAAGATTTGGGTGTTCCGTATCCCACTCACCTTTGATCTGACTGATCACGAGAGACGAATCTCCGAATACACTCAAGAACTTAATCCTTAGGTCAATTGCTGCTCGAAGACCCATGATGCATGCTTCATACTTCGCCATATTGTTGGTGCAGTTGAAACATAGTCGGGCAATGAACGGAGTATGAGAGCCTTTAGGAGATATGATCACGGCGCCAATGCCATTACCCAAAGCGTTTGAAGCTCCATCAAAGTACATAGACCATCGAGATCCCTCCTCAGGTCCATCATCCGGTCCAGGGGTCTCATCTGGGAATTCAAAGTTCATAGACTGGTAATCATCCACTGCCTGATGTGCCAAATGATCTGCCAACACACTTCCCTTGATTGCCTTTTGGGTCGTGTACTGTATGTCATACTCAGTCAAGATCATCTTCCATCTTGCTATTATTCCGGACAAGGTAGGCTTTTCGAAGATATACTTGATTGGATCCATCTTTGATATCAATAGAGTAGTGTGAGTCAGCATATACTGTCTCAACCGGCGAGCATCCCATGCCAAAGCGCAACAAGTTTTCTCGAGCAACGAGTATCGGGTCTCTTAGTTGGTAAACTTTTTGCTAAGGTAATAAATAGCATGCTCTTTTCGGCCAGACTCGTCATGCTGCCCCATCACGCACCCCATTGAATTGTCGAGTACTGTCAAGTATAAGATCAAAGGTCTCCCTTCAACTTGAGGCATCAGAATGGGTGGCTTTTGGAGATATTCTTTGATCCTTTCGAAAGCGGCCTGACATTCATCGTTCCATCTTACCACTAGATCTTTCTTCAGTAGTTTGAAGATTGGCTCACAAGTAGCAGTCAGGTGTGAGATGAATCGGGAAATATAGTTAAGACATCCCAGAAAATCCTCTGACTTATTTTTCTGTTCGGGGAGCTGGCATTTCCTGTATAGCCTTCACCTTTGCAAGATCCACTTGAATACCTTTATCACTTACGACGAAACCCAGCAGCTTACCAGATCTCACACTGAAGGTGCACTTGTTCGGGTTTAACCTCAGCTTGTACAACTTCAACCTGTCAAATAATTTCTGAAGGTGATAGAGATGTTCTTCCTCAGTGTCGGATCTTGCAATCATGTCATCAACGTATACCTCAATCTCATGATGAATCATGTCATGGAACAAAGTGACCATGGCGCGCTGATACGTTATCCCAGCATTCTTCAATCCGAAAGGCATGACTTTGTAGCAAAAGGTACCCTATTGACTAACGAAGGTTGTCTTCTCCATGTCTTCGGGAGCCATCTTAATCTGATTATAACCGGAGAAACCATCCATAAAGGATAAGACCTTATGTTGTGCGGTATTGTCAACCAGAACATCAATATGAGGCATAGGGAAATCATCTTTGGGGCTCGCCCTGTTCAGATCTCTATAGTCCACACACATTCGAACCTTACCATCCTTCTTCGGCACTGGAACCAAGTTGGCTACCCACTGTGGGTAAGAAGTAACTGCTAGAAAACCGGCGTCAAATTGTTTCATAACCTCATCCTTGATTTTCTCAGACATCTCCGGGCGCATTCGGCGGACTTTCTGTTTCACTGGAGGACAGTCTTCCTTGGTAGGTAGGCGGTGAACCACAATATCGGTATCCAAACCAGGCATATATTCATAAGACCAGGAAAAGATCTCAACATAGTCTCACAGCATCTGAGTCAGCCGTTGTTTAACACTAGACTCCAGATTTGCACCGATCTTGACCTCTTTCTTGTCTTCTTCCGTACCCAGATTTATTGTTTCCAGTGACTCCTCATGCGGCCGTATGGCCCTCTCTTCCTGAAGCAACAGTCTTGCAAGTTCACCAGGCACTTCGCAATCATCTTCACCCTCGTCTTTGGCAAAGTTGATCGTACTTTCGAAGTCATAACCTGCAGTAGCAGAGTCGTTATCAGTAGGATCCAAAGTGGATGTAGACCTGTATATGTGAGTGTGTGTAAAATACTTGTTTTGCAAGATAAAAAAAGAAAAACAAGGAGCGCAAGATTTGAAATGCAAGAAACGTCCAATGCTTTTATTAATGATATATGGTAATGACACACATAAAGCCCTCACAAACAAAGCCACGGTGCCTCGGGTAAGACACCAGGCCGTAAAGTTAAAAAAAAATTGTTTGTTACAAACTTTAAAACAAAAGTCTCATTATTGGGTAATAACAGAAACGGCCATAGAATCCTTTGTCGTCCAATTTCTTAGTCCACCATCAGCAGTCGAGTATATCTAGCTGTCAATATAAAACTCTTCTTCATCATCCCCAATAGCATTCACTCATGCGTCATGTTTGGGAATAGGTGCCGTTATGACATTAGGCTTTTTCGGCGCTTCAAATTCAATCTCCTTAGCATCAATCAGGTCTTGCACCTTATTCTTCAAGACCTAGCAGTCATTTGTATCATGCCCCGGGCTATCGGAGTGAAAAGCACAGCGGGCGTTTGGATTGTACATCAGTGATGTAGTGTTGGGATTCTTCGGGTCCTCCTTCTGAATCACCATATTGGTCTTTAATAACTGGGGCAGAATCTGAGACAGGGTCATACTAAGCCGAGTAAATTGTCTTCACGGCCTTTCTGCTCTTGGTTGATTGTTCCGCTGAGGGGCAACAACAGGTCTTGATATAACAACTGCATTGACTGCTTGGAGGCGCTCAGGTCTATTATGTCTCTTTGAGCTGTAAACAGCACTGTATTCCTTTTTAAAAGGCATCTTCTCGGTGCCTGACGAAGCACCCTTCTGTATTTTACCTCTATTGATACCGGATTCAACTCTTTCCCCGATCATAATCAGCTCAGTAAACCCGAACGATGAACTTCCAATCAGATGGTTGAAATACGGACAAGACAAGGTCCCAAGAAACATGTCTACCAACTCCCTGCTAGACAGAGGGGTTTGTACTCTTCCAGCAAGGTCCCTCCACTTCTAAGCGTAGTCCTTGAAACCTTCGCTCGCACCCATACGGACACTAGCTCCTTCCAGTTGGTAAAACCATTCAAGTTGAGTCCCTGAAAGACTGTCTTAAAAGAAATGGATCTAGAGGTTCTTATCGGCAGTGTATGGTTGAATCTTTCTAACATACGAGCAGAGGTGCAACTTTGGGCAGAGACCCTGTGTATTTAGCAAATACTGGTGCTTTAAACTTGTGGGGAATTACCACCCCAGATGACAAACCCAAATCTCCAAAGTCCAGACCAGGGACTTTCTGGACCTCCATTGCGCTTAATCGGTCTTCGAGTTGCTTATACCTATCCTCAGCCAGAGGATATTGGTCTTCGTCAAAGTCAGTCTCGTTGTCAGAAACCACATGGCTAAGAGCCCTCCTTTCTTCCTGATTCTCTCCCCCTCCAGGTGAGTGAGATAAATCAACATCTTCCCGCAAATTGTTTCCAAATCTGCGACCCATATTCAGGAGGATCGTCTTCTTCTTCTTCTTCTTCTTCTTATTCTTCAAGATAAGAGTCTTCAGATCTTGATGAACCTTAGCCAAGTTCATGAACATTTCCTGGAACTGAGCGTTTTAAGCTTGTAGAGCCTTGATGGCTTGTTCAGTTGATGTTTCAGAAGACAATATTGAGCTAAAATAAATAGCGAAGAAGATGAGAAACCTATAAGGGAACCTATAATGAGGTGCATGGGAATGAAATGTGTATGATATGATTTCAAAGACTTTGGAGATTCAAATTCGTAAACCAAAATGAAACACACTTTTATTAGATAAAAACATGAATTCAATGTTCAACAAATGCCTTTAAGGGGTTACAAAAAGAAAAACTGAAAAGTAAATCAAAACAAGAAATAACAAAAGACATCAGCGCTCCCATGGTCGTTTTCCGTTGGTGCTGACATAATCGTTAAGGACTTTCTCATTCTCCAGCTGCCTTGTAATCTTTAGGATCTTCCGCTCTTGCTCGTGATACTTTTCTCTGTAAGTATCATGTTTTCCCTTAGCTGGATCCAGAACCTCTTTAATTCCCCAATGTAATTAGGTATGTGTGGGTGGAGGATGGTAGGAGGAACCCCTTCTTCATCAGCGTGCTCAACAATCACAGGTAAGACAGCTTCGTAGGGCATCCCTAGCTTCTGAGCACGGATTCGAACCCACCGGAGATATGGTTCCATCAGAAGAGAAGTATTCACGCCTAGCTCGTGCAGATCATACCTGTTGACCCTATCCTGGGCTCGTATGAATCTGGGGAGATGTCCCTCACTATCCCCTTGGAAGTCAAAGACAATGCTCAAAAGTAGAAACTCATGAGGCCCGTCTCTCCTAGCTCGCCCAAACTATCGTAAGGCCAAACAAGGATTATAGGTGATCCCTCCTCTGATTCGCAACAATGGAACATTGGGGTATTCCCCACAGCGATCAATAATTGCTACGTCTTCCATGTCTTTAGTGCTCTAGATGATGTTCGTGTGAGTAAGGGACATAATTATGTAGGCCCAACCTGTGCCTTCCTTGTTCTTCAAAACTGATTTGGGGAGGTGAGAAATAAACCACCTCGCCAGCAATGGTGCACAGCACATGAGGGTTCCCCATTTTCGAGCAGTACAAGCATAAAGAGTGTGCAGAATATCACCCAAGAGATTGGGTACTGGATTACGAGACATGAAAATCTTCATTGCATTCACGTCAACAAAGGAATCTGAATTGGGGAACAGAACCAAACCATAAATGAGAACATCCAGGATGTCTTCGAACGCCTGAAAGTCTAAACAGTCCCAGAACTGATTAGCCTGATCAACCAAGAACTTAGCCAAGAAGCCTTTTGTCCCACTCCGAGTCTCCTAGTTAGACATTACCTCAGCCTTTGTCAGATGGAGGGCTGAAGCAATCTCTTCTGGCCTAAGGGCTACCTCCCAACCTGTAAATGGCGTCTGCTCTAGAATAGAAATACCAAGTAGATCAGAGAACTCTTCCAAGGTAGGGACCAACTGGTAGTCCGGGAAGGTAAAGCAGTGGTACAATGGATCAAAGAACTGGAATAAGACACTTATCATATGTTCATCCAGCTTGGAGGTGACTAGACTGAGGAGGTGCCCATGTCTTCTGTCAAAAGAGGAAGTGTCACGAACCATGGCAACCAAATCTTTAAGCTGAGTGGGAATATGTACAAAGCTGATCTGAATAGTGTTTCTACGTATAGATGCCATGATCTGCAAAACAGAACAAAGATGAATCCCATTGGTCTTTGAAATGGTTAGTCCAATGTAATATGCATGCAATGTAATGATGCATGATGTCATGATAGAAGCACTTCACAGGTATTCACAGATAGCAAACATGGTAAGGGCAAACAAGTCACACAGATAGCCCTTAGATTTCAGGCTGGCAAGGAGTTTAGGTACTACCCTCTTTCAGTTTAGTTGGTTCAACTTGTCCTAGAAATAGTAACCGGGTTCTAGAAGATCTCAATATCACTGACCACCCTCGATCGGTCATAATTCCAGTTTAGCAACCTTTTCTTGCGGCTGGAATCATCGCGAGAGTTTGGTCTCAATGAGTGTAGCATACTACTACTTTTCTATGGCCAAGATGGTCAATTATAGGTTCTAAGGTCAGTTGGTGCTTAATGACCCCTTAGCAGACCCATATTTTGTTCGTTGCGCCACAAGGGATATCGGTACAAACTAAAGTGCCACACCAACGTAGCTACTGCTTCAACCGTATCGGTCTATGTTGTACAGTTCCCTCACAGTCTATTGCTACTTACCTAAAGGGTATCCCCAGATCCGGGTTAGGATCTATAGTAACTCTGATTCAAACCCACAAAGATAAAGCATACAAATCAAGCAATTGAAAACAATATGAACTAATCCTAAGGTACACCCCACTTATTTTATCCCCAGCAGAGTCGCCAATTCTGTGATACGGTGGGAAGAACTAACTTTTTTTTGGAATGCTGGTTTGCGTTTTGCATTTGTGTTCGCAAAATGTCGCAGTAAGAAAGAGTCGCCACCGAATTTTATTTTATCCAACAAGGAAAGGAAAAAAGCACAGAAAAAATCCTTTTTTGAGATTTTCTGAGTACGAGGGGTAGATTATAGAAAGGGAAGTTATTAGCACCCTTTTTATCCGTAGTTATCTACGGGCTCTTAGGTACTTGCTCATTGTTTTCAAAATTGTTTTCTTTGTGCTTGTGGGTTTGAAAAAGTTTTTGTTTGAAACTTCGATTTAACTCTTGCTTCTGTCCTCAAGAGTGTAATGAAGTGTTTTTGAAAACTTGTTTCTAAAAGTGTAAGTGTGAAGAGTTTTGTTTTGAAAGAGAAAGTATCTAAGAACTAATCTACCTACTCGAAAAAGGAATCATTCTATGTTCGTTTCCTTAGACAATTCTATCCCACTATTAGTGAGTGGGTAGCACCTTCGTTGGAGTTTTGAGGGTCAATTCGAAAGAGGGACATACGGTCACTAAAGCAATGTTAGGACGCCTTATCGGTAACCCTAATGTCTTAGATAATTTGTTTGAGGAAACAATATATGAGGCAACCATTTCGAGGCGACTATGATCTTTTAGACAACAAGACGACCTCTAAAACGACCTATACTCAATGACCGTTTACAAAGGCAACCAAGTGGGGTGTACCCTAGGAGTGCGCATGTGCGAGTGTGTTGATTTCAGTTATTTTTATCTTTGCACATGTTAAGGGTGATCTAACTGTTTTTTAAATTAGGCATTCATTCTTGTCATGCAAGCCCTATTTATCAAACATCTAACAGTTGAATATTTGCAAAAATTAAAGGTGCGGAAATTAAACTAAATTATTACAAGGCGTCGGGTATTTACATCGCCAAAAACAACCCTTTGAAAATAAAATAAAAGTAGAAAAAATAAATAAATGTCCTAATTATTTATTACAAGCCAGGAGCAGATACATCAATTGGATAAAATAAGGCACGCGATGCGAAATTAAATCGGACACGGAATTGGGATTTTGACCCTTTTAATTAAAGAAAATGTTTTTTTATTTTTATTATTTTTAAGAAAAGATATTAATCCTAAAGTTAAATGCTAAATTAATTATTAAATTAATTAATTAATGAAAAATAATTAATGACATATTTTTGGAGTTTTTGATATTTTAGGAAAGAAAATAAAATAAATAAATTAGGGTTAAAACCTATTAAATTCTAATTGATTTTAAATATTTACAAAATCAATTAAAGTTATCTAGAATTAATAACCTAATTAACCTAATTAATTAATTAATTAATATTTATTAAATAAAAATAAAATTCTGAGATTTAATTAGATAAAAAGTATTTTTGTGATTTTTTGATAAAAAGAAAACTAATTTATTGGTTAGTAATTAAATTAAAACAAAATAAAACATTAAATGAAAATAAAAAATAAAAAAAAAAGATTGAGAATGGGCCTGTTTTTTAGAGGTGTAGAAAGCAATTTTTCTGGCCCAATTGTGTTGTCCACATTGACTTTTTGTAATCCAGTGCATGTGCGTTTGATCGGCCTATGGTGCTCCTTTGATGTTGACCACCAGATCTGGCCAATTGGCACTTTGATTGGTGAGGGAGTATGATGGATCTTAGGTTTGAGCGCATACTGGATTATGTGAAAACAAATATTATGAAGAAAATAGGGAGACCTTGGATTCAAACCCAGGCCCCAAGGGGAAATTCCTGCCACGCCCACCACTGAAGCACTTGTTTTCAATTGTCAATATAATGCAAATAAATGATAATATAAGAAAACAAATTTTATTGGGTAATTATCAGAAAAACGCGCCAATAATTGAATGGACGAGTGATGGCGTTACAATGCATCGTCCCTGTCCTCTGTACCGTGGCTAAAAATTAAAGTACCTATACCAACGGACAAAGGTCCGTCGCTACAAGCTTGTCCACCCTCAAAATCTTGTACAGGCCATGAAAATGGACTCTAAGACTAGGACCGATTTTTCCTAAGACCGATTACTAAGACCGATTTTTCCTAAAACAAAAAACCCCAAAAACAAAAATGAAACCCTAACAATGGTGGATCTCGTTACAGGTCATATAAATGCAATTGAGTAATACCAAAAGCTTGCAAATGATTTGGTGATCAAGAATATGCCAATATTTTTCACAATGGATGCAAGAATAAAGCTTTTCAATTTCAAGAATATAGTGAATTCGTGGACCCAACATGAAGCATGAAAGTCAATTTGGGTATTGTAGGTCAAAATATCCTTGTGCAAACTCAAACCCTAATTTGGGTTAACAATGCAAGCAGGGGTCTTGAGCAGAGCAAACCCTAGTTTGATCCTGAATTCCAGGAGTCTTGTGATGAGAAAGTGTTGATGAAATGAGAGGGGAAATTTTGGGGTACAACATTTGCCCCTGTTCAATCTTCTTGAACCTGAAGAGTTAGATTGGCAAGTTTTCCTTTCGCGACTCGAAGGTAAAAGAGGATTGGACACTAGAGTTCCCGTAAATTTGCACTCGTCAAAACATAGGTGCGGGAATGGGCTTAAAGACGCCATTTGGAGATGGCAGAATCTTGCTGGAGATGGGCTTAAAGATGCCATCCAAGAACCTTTGTTGAATTGCAATGATGTAGGCCAAAAGAATGAGTATCAAAATGGTATACGTGTTTGGAATGCACTTGAACTGTATCTGGAGACTGAGTTTGTATGAGCGAAAGAATGGGGTCCGTGTTTGGGGCGTATCTGAGTTGTAACTGTGTTTGAATGTTGAATGAATATCAGAATGACTGCCGTGTCTGGAGTGTATCTGTATTGTATCCGGGTAACAGAGAAATATCTGTGTATGGAGCAACTGTGTGTTGGGGATAAACTCTAAATGAGTGACATAATGGCAACCACGTCTGGAGCGTATCTGGACTGTATTTGAAGTTGAGATCTATATGAGTAGTAGAATGACTTCCGTGTCTGGAGTGTATATGTACTGTAACTGGGATCTGAATAAATGACAGAATGACTTCTGTGGCGACTGCACTGAGGGAATCAAACTTCTGGTGTAAGGGCTAGAATGGCATCCGTGTCTAGAGCATATCTGAACTTGAAGTTGATAATTGAATCTGAATGAGAGATAGAATGGTCGCCGTGTCTGGAGCGTATCTAGTATGTATCGGATTGCTGAAGTCTGAATGAGTAGTAGAATGACCGCCGTGTCCGGGGTGTATCTGTACCGTATTTGACTTGAAATTCTGAATGAGTAATAGAATGACCACCGTGTCTGGGGTGTATCCATACTTTATCTGAATAATTGTTATCGACAACCTTTTAATCTTATCCTGAAAAGGGTAAAATGTTATCTAAAACTCAAAATTATGTTGCATGATATGTATGATGTAATGAACTATATTTCATCAATGTTTATGATATATGAATGTAATGGTTATGCATGTAAGCTGAGTAGTCGTCTTGTTGAGGAAGATAAAATCCGGATAGCTGGAGTTAATGAATTCTTTGACTGCTGTCGGGGAAAATAAGTCCTTGACCAATGCTGTGGATTCAAAAATCTTTGATTATTGAAAATGAGAAAACCCTTGCTGACTGATTGGGGAATAAGGGAAACTCTGAAAAATCTCTATTGGGGATTTAAACCTGGGAGACTTCTGCTGGAGAAATGAGACTGAGAATCTTCAATCAGTTGGGAAATAAATCTGTGGGGAAATGCTCACTATTCTGGCTCTGCCGGGGATAGGATTTTCAGGGTTTTTGGGCTCCACTGGGGATTTTGAAACTTAACTCTGATGGGAATTTTGAAATTCAGCTCAGCTGGGGAATCAAGCTTTAGAAAGCATTTGCTCTGCTGAGGATCCTAAAGTTTAACTCCGTTGGGGAAATATACTCTAAATCTTAGTTTTGTCAAGGATCTGAATGATGTATCGTGGGGGATTTTTTTGGAATGGCACAAAGATATCTTCCTACACCTTCAACCTATCAGTAATTATCTTTTTTCAATTTCGTTTTATTTGTAAGCAGTGATTATATTCAAATGCATATGCCTATTTAACAAAACATTGGACGTTTTCAAATAAAACATAAGTGTAAACAGGAAAGAAAGGCAAGCAAATTTCTGCACTTTGAAGTGCATTTGTATTAACTTTTGTGAGTATCTTTGTACAAAGGAGACAGACATCCTAGTAAGAGAATGTTGTCGTAAAAATTGGAAAATTTTATACAAAAGAAAGATGGCTATGTGTAACAATTCCATGGGATTCCCATTCTGCTATAGCCTTCACAACTCTGAATATCTTGTCCATTCACTGCTTCATCCGCCAATGGTTAGATTGATCAGAAGTTTGGTGCTTGTTGGTGAAGAGATTGTGCTTAAAGTGATCCGACGAGACATAGGCATACGCTTTAATTCCCTAACTTTTGCCTGGACCGCCCTTTCGGGTTTTCGATCCACCGGGAAACCCTTTTTTGCCCAAGTAGCCCTTTCGGGTTTTCAACTTGTCGGGTGTACAGATTTTTTTGTTTTATCCCTAATTTTTTCCTGAACTGCCCTTTCAGGTTTTCGATTCACCGGGATGCCCATTTTTTCCCAAGTCTCCCTTTCGGGTTTTCAACTTGTCGGGTTATTTATGCGTAGTATCTTTTGACTATGTCTTTGTTCGCAGGGTGTGGCAAATCGTCACCGTCCATGGTGGTCAAAATCATTGCCCCACCAGAAAAGACACTCTTGATGATAAATGGTCCTTCGTAAGTAGGAGTCTATTTTCCCCTGGGATCACTTTGCGGTAAGATGATCCGCTTGATTACAAGATCTCTGACTTGATATATCTGACGCCTGACCTTTTTGTTGAAAGCCTTGATCATTCGTTTTTGATACGTCTGACCATGGCAAACAGCAGTAAGTCGCTTCTCGTCGATCAAATTGATTTGATCAAGCCGGGTCTGAATCCAATCGTCTTCACTTAAACCAGCGTCCTTCATAATCCTTAAGGAAGGAATCTGAACTCCCATGGGTAGGACAGCCTCCATGCCATACACCAAAGAAAATGGTGTTGCCCCTGTTGAAGTACGTGTCGTGGTACGATATCCATGCAGAGCAAACGGTAACATCTTATGCCAGTCCTTGTAGGTAACTGTCATCTTTTGAATGATCTTCTTGATATTTTTGTTCGCGGCTTCAACAACATCGTTCATATTTGGCCGAGAGGGAGATGAATTTGATGATAAATCTTTAACTGTTCGCATAGAGCGGTGATCATAGTATTGTTCAAATTCGTACCGTTGTCTGTGATGATCCTGTCGGGGACACCATACCTGCATATGAGGTTCTGCTTGATGAAGCAGGCAACCACATTATTTGTAACAGAGGCAAAGGAAGCTGCTTCGACCCACTTGGTAAAATAATCAATAGCGACTAAGATGAAGCGATGTCCATTGGATGTCGTGGGCTTGATCTCTCCAATCATGTCAATGCCCCACATTACGAATGGCCAAGGAGTTGTCAGAAT
The DNA here is from genome assembly GCA_948472305.1 of Vicia faba. Taxonomy (NCBI): domain Eukaryota; kingdom Viridiplantae; phylum Streptophyta; class Magnoliopsida; order Fabales; family Fabaceae; genus Vicia; species Vicia faba. Next base: position 1,219,408,301 of record OX451739.1, on the reverse strand, counting down.
GTTGAGAGGAACAGGAGGAATATGTACCTTGTCGGTGTAGACTTGGCATTTGTGGCAAGTACGGGAATGTTGGTGACAATCAGCTTCCATGGTAGACCAGTAGTAGCCTGCCCTTAAAATCTTCTTTGCCATTGTATGCCCGCTCAAATGGGTGCCAAATGTGCCACTGTGTATCTCAGTCATGATCAACTCTGCTTCAGCTTTGTCCACACATCGAAGTAAAACACAATCATGGCTGCATTTATAAAGGATGCCATTGCTTAGGAAGAACTTGGCAGCAAATCTCCTTAAGAACATTTTGTCATTGACGGAAGCTCCTTCGGGGTATTCTCTAGTCTGGAGATACCTTTTGATTTCATGAAACCAGGTTTGTTCCACTACCTCTTCGGTATTAATCTCATGACAGTGTGCAGGTTCGTCCATTCGCTCGATGGTGATTTAGGGAGCCTCGTTTTCCCAGTTGAGTTTAAACATGGAAGACATTGTAGCCAGAGCATCCGCTAGCTGATTTTCTTCTCGCGGGAAATGCTCGAAGGTGATCTGCTCGAAATGAGGCAACAAAGTCTGGACATGTTCTTTGTATGGGATAAGATTAGGATGTTTGGTGTCCCACTCTCTTTTGACTTGACTGATAACCAAAGCCGAGTCCCCAAATACGACCAAAGATTTGATCCCCAGGTCTATAGCAGCCTTGAGACCAAAGATGCAAGCTTCATATTCGGCCATGTTATTGGTACAACTGAAAAAAAGTCGTGCAGTGAAGGGTGTATGGCAACCCTCTGGAGAAATGGGTACTGCACCGATACCGTTGCCAAGTGCATTTGAGGCACCATAAAAGTACAGGGTCCATCGGGATCCTTGTCCAGGTCTGTCATACGGTCCGTTACCTTCGATGTTGTCCAAAGTCATGATGTCCTCGTCAGGGAAGTCGAATCTCATAGACTGATAATCTTCGACGGCTTGATGAGCTGGATGGTCAGCTAGTACACTCCCCTTTATAGCTTTTTGGGTAGTATACTGGATGTCATATTCTGTCAGGATCATTTGACATCTAGCAATTCTTCCAGATAAAGCAGGCTTCTCGAAGATATACTTGATCAGATCCATCTTGGAAATCAGCAAAGTGGTATGAGTCAACATATACTGCCTTAGCCGGCGAGCAGCCCATACCAAAGCGCAACAAGTTTTCTCGAGCAATGAGTAGAGATTCTCACAGTCGGTAAACTTTTTGCTAAGGTAATAAATGGCATGCTCTTTTCGGCCAGACTCGTCATGTTGGCCCAGTACGCACCCCATTGAGTTATCCAAAACAGTCAGATATATGATCAACGGTCTTCCTTCGACGGGTGGCATTAGAATAGGAGGTTCTAGTAAGTACTCCTTGATCTTATCCAAATCTACTTGACAATCATCGTTCCATTCAACTACCTGATCTTTCTTCAACAGTTTGAAAATTGGCTCACAGGTAGACGTCAGGTGAGAGATGAACCTGGCGATATAGTTCAAGCGTCCCAAGAATCCTCTAACCTCCTTTTCAGTGCGGGGGACAGGCATTTCTTGTATAGCTTTTACTTTAGCTGGATCAACCTCAATGCCCTTGTTGCTGACAATAAATCCCAGGAGTTTACCAGACCTAACCCCAAAAGTGCACTTGCTTGGATTCAGTCGAAGTTTATACTCTTTCAACCTGGCAAACAGCTTTTGCAAATGATTAAGGTGTTCTTCTTCTGTTTGTGATCGAGCTATCATGTCGTCTACGTAAACTTCGATCTCATAATGTATCATATCATGAAACAAAGCTACCATGGCGCGTTGATAGGTTGCCCCTGTGTTCTTCAGTCCGAACGACATCACTTTGTAGCAGAAGGTACCCCATTGGGTAACAAAGGATGTTTTCTCCATGTCCTCGGGGGCCATTTTGATTTGGTTATATCTCGAGAATCCGTCCATGAAAGAAAAAACCTTGTGTTGAGTTGTGTTGTCAACCAAGATATCGATATGTGGCAGTGGAAAATCGTCTTTAGGGCTGGCCCTGTTTAAATCCCGATAATCCATGCACATTCTGACTTTGCCGTCCTTTTTAGGCACGGGCACGATGTTAGCAACCCATTGTGGATAGGTAGTAACAGCCAGAAAGCCATCGTTGAATTGCTTCATTACTTCAGCCTTAATCTTTTCAGACATGTCAGGCCTCATTCGGCGAACCTTTTGTTTGATCGTTGGACAGTCTTCTCTTGTGGGGAGGTGGTGAACCACGATATCGGTGTCTAGCCCTGGCATGTCTTCATAATACCAAGCGAAGATTTCAACGTATTCGTTCAACAACTGCACTAAGCGCTCTTTGACACTTGGTTCCAGATTGGCACCTACTTTTACTTCCTTCTTGTCTTCCTCTATCCCCAAGTTGATGGTTTCTAACAGCTCTTCATGAGGCAGAATGGCCCTCTCTTCCTGTTGTACAAGTCTGGCTAACTCTCCCGGTACTTCACAATCTTCGTCAACTTCGTACTCAGCCTGATTGACCAAATCTTCAGAGTTATCGAAGGCTAAAGCAGAATAGTCACCCATGGAATCCGGAGTGGATGGGTACCTGCATTTGTGAGTGTGGGTGTGTGTAAGGGATAGCCATCCTTAAACAAACCAAAATGCAAAAGGAAAGAAAATGAACACAACAATTTATAGATGAAAAACGTCCAATGATTCATTAAAACATGGCATATGATTATGAAGAAAATCAAGCCCTTACAAATGGACTTACATGCCCCGGGCAAGGAGTGAGGTGAAAATAGTGTACGAATTGTTTTAGTTATTACAGACCATAAAAATGGGAATTTGTTCAAAGATAAAATTACTGGTTGATAAAGGTGATTGGAACAAAATCCTTTTCTTCCCAATTTCTCAAACCCCCTTCGACAGTCGGAAAGATCCAATATTCAAAATGGCTCTCCTCATCTTCATCTTCTACAACATTGATTCTGTGGTGTGAGATCTTGACGGGTGGTCCTCCGACCTTAGAGCAACGCATAGCCTTCTGTCCTGCAGTAGTAAACCCTAAACCAAACTTGTCCGTCTTATGGCGAAAGTCGGGCAATTGTCCCCATATTATGCTCTTCCCTTCTTTAATCACAGCCTCTGCGTCCTTGAGAGATGCCATCCTAGATGTATGCTTTGGAACGATAGGCGCCCCAACCATTGTCTTCGCAACTGCTACCTCGGGAGAAACTTCCTCAAAATGTTGAAAAGGCGTTTCGATGAACTCGCCATCTAACTCCACGAATCAAAAGGAATTGAGATGACTGATCATGTACTCTTCCTCTCCGTGCACAGTTATGATTTTACCCTTAACAGGATATTTCAGCATCTGATGCAAAGAGGAGGTAACTACTCCGGCATAATGGATCCACGGTCTTCCTAGGAAACACGAGTATGACTGACGGATGTCCATTACGTAGAAGGTGGAGTTGAACACTTCGGTGCCTACCTTGATAGGAATATCAACCTCTCCATGAACCATTCTTTTGGAACCATCGAAAGCCCTAACGACGATGTTACTAGGTTTGAGGGTCAAACCTTCGCAATCCAAACGGTCTAAGGCCTTCTTTGGCAGCACATTCAGGGAAGAACCAGTATCAACCAAGACATGGGCGAGAGTGGTTCCTCGGCATTCAACGGAAACATGTAATGCATCATTGTGCTTCCTTCCATTGGGAGTTAAGTCACTGTCGAAAAAGCCCAGGCCATTATCAGCAGTAAGACTGGCCACACAATCCTGAAACTTGTCAGCCGAGGTCTCTTGGGGTACATGTGCCATCTTCAAGAATTTAATCAGGGCCTTAGCATGGGCCTCTGAACAGAGCAGGAGGGCTAACATTGAAATTTTAGAAGGGGTCTTTCCTAACTATTCGACAACGTCGTAGTCACTTTTTCTGATTATTTTCAGTATTTTATCCATTTCCTTCTGAGTGGTTTTGGGGATAACCACAGCATGGGCCTTCGTCCTGACAGGCATTTCCAGTATCCCTTTACCCTTGTCGGTTTTATCAGCAGATGGTCTTACTTCAGGAGTATCCACTTCTTCAATTATTGGGCCTTGCACAAAGGGCCCAACAGGTGCAGAATCTTTTAAGGGTTCGAAAATTGCTCGAGGGGGAGCAATCTCCGGAGAAAAGATCCGGCCACTGCGGGTTATCTTGCTTATACCCGCGATGTTCCCTATATTAGGGTCTTCTTCAGAAATTTCTTGGACTGTTTCATTTTGTTTGATGCCGTGGTAGAAGATTTCTCCCCCGTAGTTCCACGGTATCATGTTGCTTGATTGGTACGAGACAGGTCTCGGCATGGTGATCTTTAAAGGTACACATTCAGAGTCGGGTGTAATCCTGACAGGACTTTTGCAAGCCTTGGGAGGATTGTCGGAAATGGTTATGATGGAAATATCGTTGGTTGAAGTATCACAAGTATCAGGAGTAATTGGATTGAAAGTGTTAATAGGGGTTTTCTGGAAAATTATTTCTTGAGTATCCATCAGGTGTTGGACACCTGACTTCAACATTGGACAGTCACCTTGAATCTTCAAACAAAAATAACAGTTTTTACCACAACCAAGAAAGATCCCGACTCTCAACAAATTTTCTTTAACACAATCAAAGGAGTTAACAGATTGGAAACATCAGTAACATGGAGGTTTTCCAAAATGGCATGCACATTGTGGCCGTGCTTGGGCATCCGAGCAGATATAACATTGGGCTTCTCAGGAGCATCAAATTCAACCTCTTTGGCGTCAATTAAATCCTGAATTATGTTCTTAAGTGCCCAACAATTATTGGTATCGTGCCCAGCACTGTCGGAGTGGTAAGCACACTTGGCGTTGGAGTGATAGTATGGAGAGGAAGTGTTAGGGTTTTTTGGCGCCTCCTTCAAACTAGTCAGATTCAGCTTCAACAAATGGGGAAGAAGCTGTGCGGGTGTCATGTTGATGCGGGTGAATTTCCATTGTGGTCGTTCTACCCGTTGTTAATTAGGTCTCGACTGATTGTTACGAGGTTGATCATTTGACGAATTTTGAATCATCACGGCCCCTACAGTCGGCCGGCGCTCAGTTCTTCCCAATCCCTTCTGAGAGTACACAGCAGATGCTTCTTTCTTGGCTGGGAAAGGTTTCTTAATAGTTGTGGATGCGGAAGCATCCTTTTGAATCTTTCCACTTTTAATATCGGCCTCCACCCTTTCGCCGGTCAAAATCAATTCAGTAAATCCCGCAAAAGAGCTCCCGATTAGATGGTTGAAGAAGGGGCCAGACAGGGTCCCTAGAAACATGTCAACTAATTCCCTATCTGATAGCGGTGGCTGCATCCTTCCAGCCAGGTCACGCCACTTCTGGGCGTACTCCTTAAACCCTTCATTTGAAGTCATCCCCATACTTTGTAACTGGGTATGAGTGGGCGCCAAATCAGCATTGTACTAATACTGACGATAGAAAGCAGCTACCAAGTCTTCCCAATTGTGGACCTCTGATCTCTCAAGCTGATAAAACCAATCTAATTGAGTGCCAGACAAGCTATCTTGGAAAAAGTGCACCCAGAGGTCCTTATCGGATGAATGAGGTTGGATCTTTCTAACATACAACCTCAACTGCATTTTAGGGCAAGACAGACCGTCGTACTTGGAAAATGTTGGCACCTTGAATTTGGGAGGGATAACAATCCCAGCTACCAACCCCAGTTCCTCAAAATCCAATCCGGACACACTCTGCAACTCCATAGCTGCCAATTTGTCTTCAAGGTTCTTATACTTATCATCCGCTGGTGGATACTGTTGTTCTGAATAGTCTTAGTCTTCTTCCTCTTCCTCCTCTTCTACCTCAGACTCAGAAGGTACAGTAACTCCTTTCCCCTTGCCAATCCCTTCGTCAGACGTTGAAGGAAACTCAAGAGTCCTTCTAGCATCGCCCTTAAACCTTCTTTCGAAAGTGGCTACCCACGGTCTCTTTTTCTTTTTCTTCTCTTTATTCTTCTCTAGCAGAACTTTGAGATCCTCTTGACCCTTTGCCAAGGTCATGAGGAGTTGCTGAAATTGCGAATTTTGTGCCTGTAGATCTTTTACTGTTTGCTCCAAATCCATCTTGCTGAAATAAACAGCAGAAAGATAAGGAAACCTGGCTTGAAGACCTGTTTATGCATATGATGAATGGTATGTTATTCATGTAATGCATTCAAGGGTTCAAAAATTCAAATTTGTTGCAAACAAAAAGAACGCACGTCATATTAAGAAGAAATTGTTAGTACATAAGTGCCCCATGGGCGAAATATTACAAAATTCTTAATGTAAAAAGACATTGCGCATCCTCTTTGGTGCGATGTAGGTGTTAAGAGTTTCCTCCTCGTGAAGTCGGCGGGTGAGCTCTAAAACCCTCTTCTCACTGGCATAGAAGTTGGCTTCAAAAGTGTCCTGTTCTTCTTTGAGTTGGATCCAACTCTTTTGCATTTCCTCCCATGATGTTGGCATGTCAGGATGTAGGATGGTGTATGGAACCTCTCCTTCCTTAACAGGCTCTTCGATCAAGGGGAGAATGTGAGGATATGGCATCATAAGACTATGGGAGCGGGTTCTTACCCACTTGAGGTAAGGCTCAAGGGGGATGGAATTTTTGTGCCCCAGTGTCTTACTATCCACCTTGTTAGGCATCCTCCAAGCTCTGATGAACCTTTGTCGAAGTCCTTGCGCATCGTCGTCGAAGTCAAAAACTAGGTCACGAATCAGCATGTCATGAGGGCCATCCCTCCGAGCATATCCAAATTGTCTTAAAGCTAGACAGGGGTTATAGGTAATGCCTCCCCTAATACCAAGTAGTGGGACATTAGGGAATTCCCCACAATGATCAATGATGATGACATTATCTCTGGACCGAAAACACCAATGTACATCAGAATGTGTGAGGGTCATCAACCGTTGTGACCACCTTAAACCCTGCTCATTCTTCAAAACTGATTGTGGGAGATGAGAAATAAACCACCTTGCTAGGAGTGGAGTACAGCACATGAGAACACCTATTTTCCTCATTGTTCGTGTGTAAAATGAGTGTAGGATGTCCCCAAGCAATGTAGGTATAGGATTCCTGGATATGAAAATCTTGACGCCATTCACATCTATAAGTTGATCAGGATTTGGGAACAAAACCAACCCATAGATAAGGAGTGCCACAATCTCTTCAAAGGATTTTAGATCAAGAGAATTCCAGCAGTCTTGTGCCTTCTCAAACAGAAACTTTGCCAAGAAGCCCTTGACACCACTTCTGGTTTCCCAATGCCCCTTGATGTCAGATGGTTGCAAGTGTAATGCTTGAGCAACATCTTCAGGCCTTGGTTCTTTTTCCGTACCGTTGTAGGGTAGTTGATTAAGAATAGGAATTCTCAGGAGTTGAGAAAATTCCTCCAAAGTAGGCACCAATTGGTAATCAGGGAATGTGAAACAGTGATGTAGGGGGTCAAAGAACTGGAAGAGAACTTTCACCATGTCTTCTTCAATGCTGGTGTTGACTAAGTTGAGGAGTCTACCATGTCTTTCACTGAAGAGAGAATTCTCTGGAATTTTGGAAGTAAGCTCCTTGAGTTGAGGAGGGATCCTCACAAGGTTGACTTGAATTGTTTTCCTGCGAAGAGATTCCATGACCTACAAAACAAGAACAAAGATGAAGATCCAAACCCTTGAAATGGTTAGTGGATGCATATGATGTTTTATGATGTTCATGATGTATGTACAAGCACATGTACAAGCAAATCACACAAAAACCCTAGTTTCAGGCTTGCATGAGGATTCATAGGTAAGTACCCTCTTGAGTTTAGTTGGCTCAAAACCTGTCCTATAAATAGTAATTGGGTTCTAAGGAGCTCAATATCATTGGATTGTTTTCTATGTTCATCGTTTTGGTTTAGCCACTTAACTAGCGGCCAAAATATTCCAAGAAAACAACCATCAATGAGTGTAGTATCGAGTATCTACCAACTTCGGACTGCACCAAAGCCGGTCATCTCACTACCCCTAATGAAAAGGCCAAGATGGTCAAGTAAGGTTCTAGTTCATTAGTGCTTAATGACATCACTCAGCGGCCCCGTATTCTCTTTGATTGACTCAAAGGCTACCGGTACTCACAAATATGTCGCACTAATATAGCTATTGCTTCAACCGTGTCGGTATACCCCGCACAGTTTCCACAATGTATTGCTATCTATGAATGTTTCCCAAATTCGGGTGGAGGATTTCAAGCCCAAACAAGAGAACCAAAGTGTAAAGCAATCAAAGCAAACAATAATCATGCAAAGGGTGACCTAAGCCCTAAGGTTACTCCACTTTCAAACATTTCCTCAGCAGAGTCGCCAGTTCTGTGATACGGTGGGAGAACTGACTTGTGATTTTGCGTTTGTGTTCGCAAATGTTTCAGTTTAGCAAGAGTCGCCACCGACTTTTTATTTTATCCTAAGGAAGGTCAAAAAGCACAGGAAAGACCTTTCAGATGTTTTCTTGGGTTCGGGGAGTAGATTATAGAAAGGGAAGGTATTAGCACCCTTTATATCCATGGTTATCCATGGGCTCTTAGTTACTTACTTAGATCACTTTCTTTGTGATTCTATTGTTTGAAATGGTGCTTTTCAATTGTTCGAAATGGTGCTTTGTGCGTGATTTTGGAAAATGTTTTGAAAAGAGGCCATCGTCGTGGAAACCTTTGTAATGATTCTTGTTTGAATGTATACAAAGGTGTTTTTGTCTTTTAAAAGTTTTTCAATGTTTGAAAGTAGGGTTTTGAAATTGTGTTGTGGAGTGTGTTTTGAAAAATAGCAAGGATGTTTTTGCAGCTTGATCAAGTAACTAAGAGTTATCTACCATATTTACTCAAAGATCTTTCTCATGTTTTTAACCCTTTTAACAGTGTTGTTTCACCATTGCATTTGGTGAACAACCTTGTGTTAGCATGTTAAATGGGACAGGCACGGGTCATCGTATAGACCATGATAGCAATTGTGTCAAGTATCTTTGGCAATTTTCTTGAGGGACTTGGTCATTTGTTTAGGCAACTCAGATAGCGTCATTGAGGGACTATGATCTTTTTGTTTGTTTTTGTTTTGCCAAAGTACTCAACATGCAACCATGGCCCATTTTTGAAGGCAACAAGTGGATGAAACCCAAGGGGTGCAAGTGTGTATTGTGTTTGTTTTTCATGCATGTTATCTTAGATTAGGTCAAACTAATTGTTGATTTTATTAGCATAGAAACCCTAGGTCTAAACATGGCATAATTGAAAGCTTTTAAATGTGCGAGAATTTAAATGATATACTATTACAACATGATATAGGGAGGGGGTACAAATTTGAATTGGGGATATTTGACAAGAAATTAAACCCTAGATTACTACTACAACCAAATTGAATGTACAAGATACAATATTTAAAAGTACAATAATTGAAATAAATACAATAAATAAATGTAAATTAAATGTATTATGCCAAAATGTTTTTTTAGTATGTAAAAATTATTTTTCAATGTGAAAAGTAAAATAAGAAGATCAATTTTAATTATTTTTCCTATTTAGGGCAAGAAACCCTCATCCTTAATAAATAATATTATTTATTAAGTTTATACAAATATATATTAACAAAATAAAAGTATATTGTAAAAAATGTTTTTTAGTGTAAAATGTTAATAAAAATAAAAATGTGATATTTTTGTATTTTTTAACCTAATTATTTAATAACAAGTATATAAGCATATATATATATATATATATATATATATATATATATATATATATATATATATATATATATATATATATATATATATTTATTAAACATATTAAATGTCCAAAGATAAAAATTAATTATTTACAAAAATGGATATTTTCAAGAAAATGTTTTCAAATGTAAATAAAAATAATAAATGAAAATAAGTATATTTTTGAGTTTTATTAAAAAAAGAAAATAGTTTATTTACATATATATACTTAGTAAAATAAAATAAAGATCAAATAAATATGAAAAAAAATGGAAAATTATTTTTGGCATTTTTTATATTTATACAAAAATAATAAAGTCAGGATAAAAAAATAAAATGTCAAAAATGATAAATATTAAACAAATGGGCCAGGGGGGTGTAAACAGAAAATAGGGGCGTTAGAAGTGAAAACACAATAGGCCCAGCCCACCAGACTTCTTCTTCTTCCTCTTGCTCACAAAACACGCGCTTCTGTGTATCAATGGCCAACTCCTGATTCTTTGATTTTTTGACAAAACTCATAACATGAACATTGTAGAGAATTAAACAACGAATTCAACCATATAAAAAACTTGGATTAACTCTCAAAGACCAGAGAGAATTTCTCTGGCCCTAATTTTTAACCTAGTTTTTTCAGAAAGTTCATGAGTTAAATTCTCTCAGCACGATTAATGTAAATGAAAACTAAGCATATGTATGGCTTCAGGGCTATGAGTACAACATATTTCATTCACAAACCTAAGCCTAACCATTCCTAAATAGAGAGATAGAAGTCCATGAAATACCTGTTTCAGTTGACTTCGAGCTGGACAATGTAGCAATCTTCAATGGTGTTTGAGCTTCTGTTGAGCTTGCCTGAGGTCCAAGGAAGCTTCTCCAATGCTTGGCTTGCTTTGAAACAACTTGAATTGTGCTGTAGAACTCAACCTGCAGAGCTTTGAAATGAAAATGGAAAAGTGTGTTAGAGGTGTTACAGCTTGCAATGGGGGCTTGGGATAGTTCAGGTGAGTTGATTGGAAGGTGTTGGAACTATCTTGGGACAAAACGCACGATGGAAATTGGTTGTGGCTTGCAAGATGCAGAACTTGCTCTATTTTGCAGAAAAACAATGATTCTGAGTATGAGGAGGTTTATGTGATCAAAGGGTCGTGCTTTAGGCTTGTTGGGATCTATGGAACTTGTTCACAAAGTTCTTGTAAGCTTGTGTTAATAGATATGTGTGATTGCTTATGTTTTGCAACTTTTCTTCTACTTGAAGCAAGAGAATGGAAATGATGTTATAGCCATGTATCGGCCCTCCTATCATGCTGCAACTTTTGTTCTTGGTTACTGGAATTAGTGGACTTGATCTTGCCTCAGAGATCTGACCCCCATGCTTCAAGGATTTGGTTTTGACATAAAGTGAAATTAGGCAAAAATGGCAATTTGCCTTTTTCTACTTAAGGTTTAATCTTGTGTATAATGTCCAAGTGAACAAAACAAAGGCTTAGACTGATGGATTGGCATTAAATTATGGAGTGCAAATTGGTTTTGAGACCTGTAATGTTGAACCAAGCTAGCTAGATCAGAATTGCAAGTTGTTATGAAGATGTATTGGCCATGGACAAAAGTGAGTTTTTGCCAACTTCAAGCATTCAATTCTCTCTAACCACAAGGGTGTTTGAGGAGTTATTAGACAATTTGGAAAGCTTGGAACATGTACTATAATCCATCTTTGCAATGAAACTTGAAATTCCAAGTGGAACTATGTGAAAAGTGGCCAAGAAGATGGGTCCAAATCCTGCCTAGATTAGGGCAACTTTTCTCTAAGTTAAAAGTTTTAGGTACCCTTGTTCCAAAAATCATAACTTGAGATGCAAGCTTCTTTTGAGAAAAATTTGTGCAACAAAGTTGTAGAATTTGTGATGGATTATAACTTTCATGTTGCAAGTTTTGTTTGAATCCATTTGCATCTTGGTGAAAAAATGGGACAAAGTTAGGAAAAAATAAGAAAATTTGATAACTTAGAAAATTTCTAAGTTATGAAAATTTTCCATTTTAAACCCTAATTTGCATTTTTGGGTTTCTTGATGAAAAAGTTTCATCATTTGGCATGTCTTGATGAAAAATGACCCTTGGCACTTGATTTTGACCAAAAAGTCAAAGTTTGACTTTTCAGTATACAGTCAAATTTTAATTAGTTGACTAAAAAATTCATATGTCAATCCTATGCATTTGAGATCTTTTGAACTTGTTAAATGGGTCAAGACAATTTCATTGAGTCCTTGAGTCCATATGTGAGCTTGGTTTGTCATTGGTTAGGTCAAACAGTCAAAAATTGCCTTTATGCAGTCAAAACCCTAAAAATTACCATTTTGCCCTTTTGGTGATCTGATCAAATTTCTTGTGGAATTGTGATCCAAACTTGATCAAATGGTTCATATGAGTTCATAATGTTGATGTGGGTCAAATTTCATGAAGTTTGACTGTCAATTGGCCACAGTTGACTTTTTCCCCAATAGAGTTGATTTCTAGGTCAACTGTCCAACTGACTGGGTAAAGATTTGAATCAAGGCTTGAAACTTGGTATGGGCAAACTTGTGAACCCAACATGAAGCATGAAAGTCAAATTGGGTATTGTAGGTCAAAATATCCTTGTGCAAACTCAAACCCTAATTTGGGTTAACAGTGCAAGGAGGTGTCTTGAGCAGAGCAAACCCTAGCTTGATCCTGAATTCTAGGAGTCTTGTGATGAGAAAGTGTTGATGAAATGAGAGGGAAAATTTTGGGGTACAAACCATAAATTGGGGAGGAAAAGCAATAAATCCTAATAATCTATACAAACCATTGACAAGTTACAATATTGAAAAATAATGCGAAAAAAGTAAAGTGAGCGCGTGGAGATTGAAAAGGGGAAAGATATTTTAAAAACCCTAAAATATTTTTAAGTGTTTAAGAAAATATTTTTGGTGTTCTTTTGTTTAGAAAAAATAATTAAAGTGTAAAATAAAAATAAACCCAATTTCTAATTTATTAGTTAATTAATAAATAAAATATTATTAAGTTAATTAATTTTAATTTATGAAAATTAAATCAATTAATTTAAATAAAAAACTAAATCTAAATTTTTTATGATTTTATGATTTTATGATTTTATGATTTTTTTTATTGAATAGAACTGATTTTTTTTTTATAAAAATGTTTATTAAACAAAACAAAGAAAATAAAATTAAATAGGCCTGAGTTGTAGAAGAAATTTGGGGGGGTGTTAGAAAGAAAAAACCCAGGCCCAATAACAAGAGAGCCCATGCGCTCCGTTTGATCTAGTGAGGGAGATCCATGAAATCTCATGGTGAGCACGCTGATCTGGAGCATGGGATATGATTGTATGATGATCTGATGGTGTTGATGACGGGGTACATGATGAGCGTGTATGCTTAGTTCACACTGGATCTGCAATGAAAATGTTAGAAAATAAAACGCCCCACGCCTAGATTGAACCCAGGACCAGGCATATGTATGACTTAAGAGCCAGTGCGCTGCCACTAGGGTGGTTGTTACATCCCGTCATTATACAACAACCACTAAATACATTATAAACTTAATTTTCAAAAATCGAATTCCCACTTCTTCTTCTTCCTCGCGCCAGACAACAACAACAACAACAATTTGAAATTTTGTAAAACCTTCATTTCTCAATCATTTTAAAAACTGTAAACACCAAACTTGTTCTAAATTTCACAAGGAATTCAACCATACTATTTATTTTAACTAAAACTCAAAGAATTAATTTTTTTAATCGGTACCAAAAATGAACCCTAACCTTTCAGAGCTTCGATTCTCAATCCAAAAGCAAAATTAATGAAAACTAATGATATGGTTAGCTTTAGGATATTAATATCTACATTTTATCTTTAGAAATCAAACACAAATGATGCATGTATATGGATATCACAGTTTGAAAATTTTACCAAATTGAAGAAATTCCAATGCTTCTTCTATGGCCTTTCATTGTAATGTGATGATTGATTAAGCTTCCTTGGACTTCCAGGAACCTATTTCAATTCTTACTGTATGCTGAAAGTTGTTGAATCACTCCAACTAAGTCAAGTTGCAATAGTGAAAAATGGAAATAGTGTATGATAATGGAATGGTTACAGAAGTGTAATAGGGGTGTGGATGAGTTATATATGATGTTTATGAAGTGTTAGGATCGTTAACTTGCAATGATATGGCAAGAGTTGGGAGGTTTGAAGAAATGGATTTCAAAACTCAAAAATGGAGAATTTTGACCAATTCTGATTTGAGAGAGATTGAGGGTGTTTTTGCAGCCGTGAATTCATGTTTTGGCTTGCAAATGGTCTCTCTATTTATAGGAAAAAGGTTTGAGGGTAAGGGCTGATCAGGTTTTCAAGTTATGGAGTTATGGCTTGGTTGGGATATAACTTGATGTTTCTTGTGAAATCCAAATTCCAATGCCTAGTACCATGTCTCATAGAGTGGTTAGACACATTAAACATGTTCCTCTGAGTTTTTAGGTTGAGTGTGTGCAGATGAAACAAGTGAGAGGGTCAAGGAGAATTGACAATTGCATAAAGTATGCTTTATGGGAATGAAAGTGTGATCTTTTTCCTTTAAATGGAAAAATGGATAGATTTGGAATTTTAGAGGACTGCAAAGTGAGATTACAAGGCATGGCTATGAGATTTGATTACGAGTTCATCACAAAAATGACCTATAATTCAAGAATGAAATGCCAACTTCATCTCTTTGAGTCACTCAGCTCAAGCATGATAAATTTGTGCTCTTGGACATTTTGGAAAGCTTGAATCAAGATCTACAACTTTCAAGTTGTGAGTTTTTGCTGAATAAATTTGGATCTTAGTGAAAAATGGCCATATAGTAGTGACTTTGTTAAGAACAAAACACTTAGAAATTTTTTGTAAGTGCTGGGCAAAAATAATCAGAACTTGATGGGCCCATAGCTCTTAATCCAACCACTTTTTGAGTATCATCCCATATTAACAAAGTTGTAGAATTGATTAATCCCTAAAACTTTCATGTAGAAAGTTTTCCTTGAATCAGCTTGTATCTTGAGGAAACTTGCTTGTGAAGTTAGGGTTTTTTTTGGCCTAAAAACTTGAATTTTTTCTAAGTGTTTGAAAATTTTCAATTTTTACTTTTCTTGACTATCTTGATTCTCTTAATTCTGGATAACAAAGTTTTATAGTTTTGAATGGTTTGATGATTCTTGATTTTTGAGTTCCAATATTGACCAAAAAAGTCAAAGTTTGACTTTTGTGTGATTGTTGACTATTCATCAATTGATTCAATTCTTCAACTATCAATCACTTGTATCTTTGGAAATTTCTTGAGACATGTAATTAGGTCAATATGTTTTATTTTAGCCCTTGAGATCATGCTTTAAGCCATTAGGTCATGCACTAGGCCAAAAGTCAATGATCATTCGTCTTCAATCAAAACCCTAATTTGGCAATTTTTGACCCTTGATGATTTGAGACCTTTCCTTGAGGAATGATGACACCTTTGATCAAATGATGAATATCACTTCAAAATTTTGTTGTTGAAAAAAAAATCTAGAAGTTTTCTGTATGTTTACCATAGTTGACTTTTTATCCAATACAGTTGATTTTCAATCATCTGAGCAATTGACTTAGCAAATTTGTGATGCAAGACTTGAAACTTGACATAAGCACTATTGAGGACCTATGATGAACCATGAATGTAGTTGAGACCATTGCAACCCAATATTCTTTTAGAAGCAAAAACCTTAGTTGTAGACCCTTGCTTAGGAGGAGGTTTGACTTGTCAACTCTTGAGTAGCTTTGAGTATTTGAGACCTTTGTGAACATGTTCTTTCTAAAAGAAAATGAGAGGGAAAATTTTGGGGTATAAAAGATCCCTTAGGAATTATAATTTTTCAATTAAATTAAGTATTTGTATTGATTAAATTGGATTAAAATTAGTATACTATTAGGTAATCTAAACCATAAACAATGCACATTAGGTAAAAAATTCCCCAACGAAAACCCTAGTTTTTGGTACCTCATTATTTGCATGACAACAATACAATTTCCTCTCATTTTGCATCACTTTCTTTTTGCACATAAAACAAAAATCTCTTTTCCTTAAACAAATACCAAAATACTCTAAAAATATGATGTGATTTGTACAAGACGGTCCTTAAGTATAGGAGGAAAGGTGAGCGGGAGCATTCTTTAACTCGCCTTAGAGTATCTTTGAATATGAGACGCTTGACCCAGTTGTTCAAAGTATCTGCCTCCATTTCATAGTCTTTAGTACAATTCAATTCAAAAGTAATTTTCGTAATTAAGGGATGAAAAAGGTGTTGGTTGAGCACTACTTCTCGATTCCCCGTATATTTAAATAATCGCAACTTTGGAGGACCATTTGGTATATGTCTCCTAATAATCAACCTCCAACCAATCAAATGTGACACCATGCCTTAGGGCTTTTTACTTTAAACCTTTTCAAAAGGGACATGTTATTTCTGTTCTGCGGCAATACAGGCAACACATGAGTCTTCCAAGCGCGAGCAGCAACGTCTAACTTCTAGAGTGTGAACGTTAACATCATCCACTAAAAACAACAAACCAACACTATTTTTCAACCCACGGACTATGAGGCTTTAATTTTCTTATTTCACTGTAAGGATACGTAGGCACATGATTTCAAAATCTTGGTGAGCATATCAATTAAAAACTCATTTTCCAATTAATTAAATCGTTAATCATTCATAGCAAGTAAACCTTTAGATAACAACACCCTTAGAAACAAACAAATAAAGTCGATCTGGTTGAATAACACGAATGTGAGGGGTGCTAATACTTCTCCCTTACTAATCGACTTATGAACCCGAATTTGGCTGCGAGACCATTTTCTTCACCTTTTGGGAATTTCTCAATATTTTCCCTTTCTTTTAGATTAATTAAAGTTCGGTGGCGAATCTGTGTATTTTTTCTCGATGCAATAGATATGTGAGACAAAGAACAAAATTAATGCTAAACAACTTCAAGTAATAATAATCTACCAAATAAGTGTAAGCAAACCACACTAACAAGAATAAGATAAATTTGGAGAATAAACACACATAAATTATTTATCTAATTCGATCCAAAAATTATTTATTATGGAATAGAGAAAGAGTTTTTTTATTAGCTACCAATTAAGAGTCTCAATAAGATATTATTATGAGTTATAAGAAGTTATCTAAACAACCTCATATGAACACCTCTAAATTTGTACACATTTGTGTCCTAACACCTCTTCTTCTCTATATATGAATCACTTAATTTCATGATATTTATATGTATTCCTCAATCCTTAGATTACAACCAAAGATTCGTCAAACCCTTAGAATGAAGATTCCTAAGAATTGTATATTTGTCTCTCTTATCCTCTCTTTATCTCTCAAGAGAACATTTTCCTTAGTAAAAATTACATAAAATGTTTAAGTAAGGCATAGGTTTTGAGGCACCCACCTCGGGCAAGTACCATCCACCATGTGTATTCTGACATTCAAGTCTACATGCCTCTCTTTTCAACTCACACTTGCGGTGGAGATAGAATTTAAATGCCTAAATTTCTATTGTCATCTTTCTTGTGGCCCCAATTGTGTGCCTCACAAGTGAGGCTATAGCCAGATATGCTTGGATGTAAATTTTTCATGAAAAATATCCACCAATATCCACCTTTCCTTAAAAATATATGGTGATGTCAATTTACTCATCAACCACATTATTTTTGTCTTAAAGATTAAATCATTCTTCGACCTTATTGATCAAGTCTAAAGAATGCTTGAACTTTGACCTAGGTAATTCCTCGATGAACACATCCAATGAAGTATCTTACAAAACATTTTTCTTGGCCATAATTTTATTAGTTTTGATTAAATCTCTAAAGAAGTAAAGTGAATGTTATTGTGTTTTTCTCTCATGGTACAATTGATGTTTAGCCAAATAAGTTGCACATTGACCATCATAATGCATCTTCACACATTCTTGAGTGATTCATAACCCTTCATTTTTACTTCTTAATCAAATGGGTTTAGAAAAATATATTTCGCTTCAGTTGTAGATAAAGTGAATACAAATTGTTGATTTACTTTATAACTTATAGTCATTCAAAAGAGCATAAACACAAAACCCGACCAAAAAAATTAGTGTTCACATTCCATACATAGTCCACATCCACAAAATCACCTAAAATGTATTTCTCTTGAGCTTCCTTTGTGTACTTCATACCACCCTTTAATGAATCATTCAAATACCTCATGTTTTTTGCAACTAGTTTATGCTTCTGGTCAATGTTGCAAATGTTTAGTTATTAGAATAACTATTTCAAAAATCCAAAATCCAAAAAGATTAAAACATTGTTAATTTAAAACATGGAGGAGGATGACATGTATTTGACTTTAATACTTCTGATAAAATTGAGACATACTAATAAGAGGAGTCAAAAAATCCCTAAATAGAAAAGCTTTTATAATTAGGTGTTATACCCCAATTTTTTCCCCTAAGATCTCTCATCATCTCATATTATCAATATATCAAGATAAAATATTAAGGCTGGTGTCCCTTTTTACTTTATCCTATCTTTAAGTTTTCTCTTGAGGGATCACCAAGGACCTTGAATTGTGTATCTTGTACATGTTTTCTTTTAACTAATATCAAAATATGTATATATGTCTCTTTGAATGTTCATACTGTAGGTAATGACACAATCGCATTCATCTCATCATCTAACCTATGGTTTGAGGGGTGGTTCTCAGTCAAACGGTTTTTCAATGGATTGCAAGAGTTCAAGCTTCAAGGATATGTCTATGAAACCAAAGATTTATGGTCCAAAGAGCTCCCTTGCCTTATTTAGGTCAAGTTCTTCTCAAAGTTGGTGGTGGCATCCGTCAAGAAGTTAAGCCATTGTCTGGTTGGGTCAAGGCTTTACAATATCTCGAGAGGTTGGAATATTATCTGGTCGAGTCCAGGCTTCATAGTAACCGAAATTTGTTTGAATAAAAATGATTCTGTTGGAGGGTGTATTGTTCTATTGGGGAATAAACATTGTTGAAGAGAATAATTGATGACCTGCTGGCAAGATGAATTCTTTTAGAAGAAATCTATAAGGCTTCTTCTTTTAAGACCAACTCAGCTAGGGAGAGGGCTTTCGAGAGATTGAAACTCTGGTCGGGGATCACCTTATGAAAAGGACTTTGTGGGGGATTTATCATTGCCCCTAGTAGCAAGTGTTTGTGGTACTGCCGGGAAAAAGTTTGACTATACGTAACCTTTTGTTGGAAATCACGTTTAATGCCCCAAGTAATTCAGATAAACGCCTTCCCCTGGTATATTCAGCATTTCTTGAGAGATTTCTTGGAATCTTGACTGGACTTCCCCAGATGTGTTGGATAGTGACACATCATGCCCCTTTGCTCATAGGAGATCTGTTATTGGAAGTGTCTTCCCACTTGAAGTGATTTTGTTCATTGAGAGAGTTCTTGTTCGTTGGATATTCATCGTGTGAATTTCTTCACTATCAGACAATTAGCCATATGCAAACAACGATATTCAAATAATGCAAAGTTTATGCTTGTCTTGCAGTTTATGAATTCAACTCATGATTTGGAGTAAGCCTTACAGGAGTCAGGATACCTTTTGTAGCAATATGCTTTCGAACTAACCTATGCTTCAGTTAGGACTTTTGAAGGGTTGTAGCGTGGCTTTGTTCACGGTTTAAGAAACAAAGAATAAGGCTCTAGGTGTATTTTTACACGCCCATTCTTCGTGATGTTCTTCAGTCCTACACTCAATTTATTGTGCATTTGAACTCTAATTGAGTCTAAAATGATGTCTTGGTGATGGTTCAGACAAGTTAAGTTTGTTTGAAGGCAATCATTTTTGCAATATTTTCCATGTTATTGAGGATTTGTAGTGACCTATTTTTGACTTATTATCCCTGATTTTTCCTGACTGTTCTTGTTTTTGAGATTACAGTCAGCGGGATGCCCCCGTTTTTCTTAAGTCTCCTTCATAGGTTTTGACTTAGTGGGTTTTTCTTTTGAGAGATAATGACTGCCTATTTGATAGGGAACCATCTTTTGGTTCGAAAGGAATGTTTTTGATGTCATTCGTTGTATGCAAAGTGAAAATTTGTGACTGAACATGCATTTGAATTAACTGAGAGACTACCCTACCCCAGGTTTTGATTAATGGTTTCAAATTGTTTAAAAAGGAAACTCCTACTTCTTTGGATAAAAGGTGTTGACTAGGGATTATCCTCCTTATAGCTTCAGTGTTTAGGAATTGAACGAACGCCTGTGCCTCATCAGTAAGGTCTGTCCAAAAGCATACTGTATGAGATTAAGGCATTGTTTTCGTCATTATCCTTCTAAAGGCTTATAACTTTTAGTAAGAGTTGAATGTCATAAAGAGAGTAAAAAGCATAGTTTAAATATAGTGAAAACGAATGGAGGAATTCAAGACAAACATATGCAATGCATTTATGAAACAGAGTTTAACATTGATAGATAAGTGTTTGAACAACAAAAGAAATTACAATTGAAAATTCAAAATGAACCGGAACGCTCAATGATTTGGCACGGGAGAAGTGATCACGTTTGGAGTCTCAAGAGGACCGAACTTAATAAACTTAGCATCAATCATATTCTGAATCTTGTATTTCAGTGCCCAATAATCGTTAGTATCATGCCCGGGACTTCCAGAATATTAAGCACGCATTGCATCCGGATTGTAGTTAGGGGAAATGTTTTCGGGTTTGGATGAGGTCTAATTAATATGATAAGATTCACCCTTAACATGTGTTGTAATTATTGTGACTGTGGCATGTTGATGTTGGTAAAGTATCTCTTGGGCTCTTCTTGCCTTCGCTGATTTCTTTGTTATTGTCGCACTGATGCAGGACTAGATATCAGGACTACCCCCACAAGTCGATCGTGGTTATTCTTGTTATGACTCTATTGATAACATACAACATATGACTCTTTCTTCCCATTGTATGGCTTTTATGAGTATCAGATGGTGTAGCTCCTTGGATCTTTCCACTTTTGATGCTAGCATCGACCCTTTCGCTAGTCAATATTATCTCGGTTAACCCGACTGAGGAACTTCTGATTAGGTGATTGAAGAAAGGTCCCATCAAAGTTCCCATAAAAATGTCAATAAGTTCCCTGTCAATTAAGGGTGGCTGCACCCTGCCAGCCAGGTCTCTCCACTTTTGGGTGTATTCTTTGAAGCCCTCGTTGGAACGCATGTTCATATCTGCAATTGCACACGAGTTAGTGCATGATCAGTGTTGTATTGGTACTGCTTGTAGAAAGCAGCAGCTAGATCTTCCCAAGTGTGAATGTGGGAACTATCCAATTGATAGAACCACTCAAGTTGCGCCCCAGCTAATCTCTCTTGGAAGAAATGGATCCAGAGCTTCTGATCAGTTGTGTATGGTTGAATCTTGCGGACATAAGACTTCAGGTGCATCTTAGTACAAGAGACTCTATCATACGTGGCAAAGGTAGGGATTTTGAACTTTTGTGGGATGACCACTCAAGAAACCAAACCCATGTCTCCTAAGTCCAAGCCAGGCACAGCTTGGATCTCCATAACTTTTAGTGTGTCTTCAAGTTATTTGTATTTTTCATCTGCCAGTGGATACTGCTCCTCAGAATAGTCTTCGTCATCAGTAGCTATGTTAGCTCTAATGCTTCTAGCTTCCTCTTATTGATTGACTTCTTCTTCAGAAGAAGAAGCATCCTCTTTTTGAGCTAATTGGGAATTCCCCTTGGACCTTCTTCCCACGTTGAGGATGACAACCCTTTTGTTAGTCTTCTTCTTGCTCTCTTTGGTGAAGAGTGTTTTCAGATCTTCCTACCCCTTATCTAAGTTCATGAGAATTTGTTAGAACTGAGCGTTTTGTGCTTGGAGATCCTTCACTGTTTTTTCCATATCCATCTTAGTGAAATAAACAGTAGGAAGATAAGAAGACATGTATGGGAGAAACCTATCATGATATGATGCATGATATGTGGATGCATGTTTTCAAGGATCTCGCAGGGTAAACACAAGAAGATGTTAGAAGTTAAATTTTGATCAACAACTTTGATTGGAGAACTTTGTATCGGTGGATGTCCTTCCATGATAATCAAGCTCACCATGTTGAGTGGGTCGTAGCCCTTGACTCAAGTTACCGTGTTTTGGTCTTTACGACATTTGGTTAGAGGAAAATAAATCCTCTTGCCCCTGATAAACGTTTGGTTCAACGTGACCCTGCATCATAGGCCATTGGGATCCTTGAAATGGTTATTGAAAATGCTATTGTATGATGTTATGATGTTATGTACAAATATGCAAAGTAAGCAAGTTGTTATGTATAAATAGTCATATACACAAAGTAGACAAATCCTTAGGTTTAGGCTTGCATGGAGTTTGTAGGTAAATAACCTCTGGAAGTTTAGTTGGCTCAACCTGTCCAAGTAATAGTAACTGGGTTCTAAGGGATCTCAATATCAATGATCTTTCTTCATCAGGTATTATTTCAGCGCAAACCTCTTTAATGGTGACCAAAATATCCCGGAAGTCCGATCTCAATGAGCGTAGTATCGAGTATCAACCAACTTCGGACTGCACCAAAGTCGGCTACCTCACTAATTCCTAAAGGCCAAGTTGTTCAAGTAAAGGAACTAAAGTCAGTTAGTGCTTCATGACACCACACAGCGGCCCCGTTTTCTCCTTTACTACTCAAGAGCTACCGGTACCAACAAATGTGTCACACTAATGTAGCTATTTCTTAGACCATGTCGGTATACCCCGCACAGTTTCCACAAGTTATTGCTACTTACCTATAAGGTGTCCGAGATCCAGGCAGAGGATCAAAACAAGCCCAAACAAAGAACCAGAATATAAAGCACACAAGACAAACAAGGAAAGCTTTTAACAATGATCTAACTCTAAAGGTAACCCCATTTTTAGTTCTCCCCAGCATAGTCGCCATTTCTATGATACGGTGGGATAACTGACTTGGGTGTTTTGTGTTTGATCGTAATTGTTGCAAATAGCAAGAGTCGCCACCGACTTTTCTTTTATCCAATAAAGGAAAGGGTGAAAAGAACAGGAAAGACCTTTGATATTATTTCATGAGTTCAGGGGTTAGGTTATGAAAAGGGAAGGTGTTAGCACCCTTTTCATCCATAGTTATCTATGGGCTCTTAGTTGCTTGCTAGTTCACTTGCTTTTGTTTGAAAATGTGCTTGTAATGTGCTCGTATTTGAATTTATTTCTTCTGATAAAATTGAGACATACTAATAAGAGGAGTCAAAAAATCCCTAAATAGCAAAGCTTTTATAATTAGGTGTTACACCCCAACTTTTCCCCCTAAGATCCCTCATCATCTCATATCATCAATATATCAAGATCACATATTAAGGTTGGTGCTCCCTTTCTACTTTATCCTATATTTAATTTTTCTCTTGAGGGATCACCAAGGACCTTGAATTGTGTATGTTTTACATCTTTTCTTTTATCTAACATCAAAATATGTATATATGTCTCTTTGAATGATCATACTGTAGGTAATGACACAATTGCATTCATCTCACCATCTAACCTAGGGTTTGAGGGGTGGTTCTCAGTCAAATGGTTTTTCAATGGATTGCAAGAGTTCAAGCTTCAAGGATATGTCTATGAAACCAAATATTTGTGGTCCAAAGAGATCCCTCACCTTATTTAGGTCAAGTTCTTCTCAAATTTTATGGTGGCATTCATCAAGAAGAACCATAGGTTCATGTGTTTGTTTCCATGCCTTCTTTAACAAGTTCCACTGAGACTTTAGCTCCATCTTTGAGTATTCTTCAAGATAACATCATTTTAAGGCCTACTATGATCTAAAATGCTTTATTTTGCCAAGAAAGTTCAAAAATATTCAAGGTTGGTTCAAAAAGGTTGACTTATTTAAAAAATGCTTGATTCAGTGATCATATGTGTATAACTCTCTCAATTTTCAACATTTTGAGTTGGTTCTTTTTTCTATGGATTCTTATCATCATCTACAAAATCCCCTCTTCACATGACAAGATCCAATTGTGCAAAAACAATCATCAAAAGTTATAAGGGGTTTCAAGTCATTTTGACGCTCTCTGAGCTAGGGTTTGTTCAATTCTAAGGACCATATCTTGTTCTTTTTTTGAGATATTTTTATTGTCTCTAAAGAAATGGTTATCTTTAAAGGGTCCTTAACAAGCTATCTTCAGGAATCTAAGGTTAATTTTGAATGGAAGATCACTAATGGTTGAGAAAGATTACAAGTCTCCTTGAAAAGCCTTTTAATTTTAGGGTTTGACTTCAAATGATCATAACTTAGTCAATTTTTATCTCCTTGTGCCCATTCATTTTCCATAATAATCTTTGGGATGTTTACTATAATTTTGTTTCATGTGCAAGACTTGAAGATGCTTGCAAAGTGGTTGAAGAATTAAAAAGATTATAGGTCTTTTGCGAATTTCCCCAAATTTATTCATCATCTTCCAAAGACCATAACTCTTTCAATTTTTATGATTTTTAAGTGATCTCAATTCCATAATTCAATTAAAGAGGTCTACATTATGTCATCTTCAGATATCAAGATCAAAAATCCGTGTGTTTTTCACAAATTCAAATGAACATAACTTTTAGCTCAAGCATTCAAATGGAAACTTTTAAAGCACATTTTCAAGCTTGATGATTCATATTTCTAAAGAGTCCAAGATTGTATCGTGAAGGTCTCTGAGCTGTTTGTCCCATGGTTGTAAAGTTAATGCTTTGAAACTGAAAAATCACTTGAAGTCAGAAGAAAGTTTGTGAAATGTGGCTTCTAATCACCAAATTACCATGTGTTTTCCAGTTAAACATGATTAGAAAATATGTCTTAAGGATTTAGAGTGTCAAAACGCATTATTTGGATGAGTTTTGATGCACATGTGCTCAAAATTTGCTCATGAGGCAGGTGTGCAAGAATTCGATTGAGATTGCATCATTCACCCCTCCTCTTGATTCCATTCACTTCTCCTATAAATATAGATCTAATCTCACTCATTTTAGAAAGCTTTAGAGAGCCAAAAAGCCTTTGTTGAACTTCTTACGTACGTCTCAATTTTGCAACTTCGAATTTGGTTTTAGATCTCTTTTCAATCCAATTTCTTTGTTCATTCTTCATCCTTGAACTTCACTGAATCTAACAGAAGAAGAACCAAGTCTTTTAGTACTCTAAATTGTGCTAGCCAAGTCAAGTTATATAGAAATTTCTTCATACTTTGTTCAGGTAGTTTAAGGCTGTTAGAACATAGTTTTATTCTACAACCCTTAATTAGAGTTTTGATGATAACAAACACAAAGAACAAAAATGCACTCTAAAAATAGTATTACTGTGTATGCAGAAGTTCTGACCAAAGCAGCATCAGAAGTTAAACTATAGAACCTTTCACGTTGAGGTAATCAGAATATGCGCTGAAGAATGATGATCAGAACATGCGCTGAAGTGAAGCACACTCTGATTCTGAATAGAAGGTTCAAATACAATGATATTCTTACAACTCTAAGTCATCAATGTTCTGAAGCAATTGTAGCATACAAGACTGTAAGGTTCTGAAGCGTTACTATTCAATAAAGAAAACATCCCTTGTAACGGCTTTATTCAAACAGGATCTTCTCAATATGGAAACGACTTTAATGTCCTTTATCACGCTTAAAGTTGGACATGATTCCATTTCCTATATAAACAAGCTAAGAGATCAAATTGTTTACGATTTTCCAACGCTACTGCAATTCATCTAAAAAGGCTGCAAGCTCACATACTTACTTTTCTACGCTTTAATTTGTGTAAAAATATCACAATTGTGGTAACTATTTTTGTAACAAAAAACAATCATACACAGAATTCTTGTATCTTGATTAAGACAGTTTTTCCTTGAGATTAATCGGATTGTGGTTGTACTCAAGAGGACTTTGATAGTTGTCAAAGTAGTTATTGTAATCAGTTTTTGATTAATGGATTAAGTCCTCGTTGGAGAGAGGCGAAATCACCTTGACGGGTGGTCTGGAGTAGTTTGACCCCCCCCCCCCCTTCTTGTGTTTTTCACTTCTTCAATTGGCAAAGTTGTTAGTCAGAAAGATGGAACTATTAAGTGATAACGATTATGATATAATCTTTAATCAAAATTCATGCAAAGTTGTTATTCAGAAAGATGGAACTATCCTTTTTAATGAAAAGAGGAAAAACAACATTTATAAGATAAAACTTTCTGAACTAAAGAGTCAGAATGTAAAATGTCTTCTCTCTGTTAACAATGAGCAATGGGTTTGGCACAGAAGATTGGGGAATGTTAGTATGAGAAGAATATCTCAGATTAACAAACTCAATCTGGTAAGAGGACTTCCTAATTTGAAGTTCAGCTCAGATGCTCTATGTGAAGCATGTTAGAAAGGAAAATTTGAAAAACCCTCTTTTAAATCTAAAAATGTTGTTTCCACCTCTAAGCCATTAGAACTTTTGCACATAGACTTATTTGGACCAGTAAAAACTGCGTTTGTTAGTGGCAAGAAGTATGGGTTAGTGATCGTAGATGACTAAAGCAGATGGAAATGGGTAAAGTTCTTAAGACACAAGGACGATTCACATTATGTGTTCGTTGCATTCTGTAACCAAGTTCAGAATGAAAAGGATCTTAGAATTTTCAAAGTCAGAAGTGATCATGGGGGAGAATTTGAAAATAAAAATTTTGAATCAATTTTTTATGAAAAAGGAATCTTACATGACTTCTCTTGTCCTAGAACTCCCCAACAAAATGGAATTGTAGAACGAATGAACAAAACATTGCAAGAAATGGCCAGAACCATGATCAATGAGACTAACATTGCTAAGATCTTCTTGGCAGAAGCAATTAACACAGTGTGTTACATTCAGAATAGAATCTCTATAAGACCTTTTCTGGAAAAGACTCCATATGAACTATGGAAGAACAGAAAGCCCAACATTTCTTATTTTCATCCGTTTGGATGCACTTGTTTCATTATGAACACTAAAAATTATCTGAACAAGTTTGACTCTAAAGCACAAAAGTGTATTATGTTAGGATACTCTAAACACTCAAGAGGGTACAGAGTATACAATACAAAAACACAAATTGTTGAAGAGTCAATCAGTGTTAGATTTGATGATAAGCTTGACCCTCAAAAGTCAAAGCAGAATGAATTATCTACAAATATAGAAGTTGAATTCACAAGCACTGAAGATAACTCAACAGAAGTTCTCAACATAGACGCTCAAACAACTTCAGAAAGAAATGTTACAAGCAATCCAGCACCTTCTGTTGATCAACTCCAGAAAAGGTTTTCCAGAAGCAGCATACCTCACCCAGAAGATAAAATCCTGGGAAGGAAGGATGATCCAATCAGAACAAGATCAACATTCAGAAACACTGAAGAATCCCTCATGGGACTGGTTTCTCTGATTGAACCAACAATCATTGATGAAGCTCTTCTGTACAATGACTGGATGCTGGCAATGCAAGAGGAATTAAATCAGTTCACCAGAAATGACGTATGGGATCTGGTTCCCAAACCAAAAGGATTCAACGTCATTGGAATAAAGTGGGTGTTCAAAAATAACTGAACGAGCAAGGAGAAGTCATCAGAAACAAAGCACGACTGGTGGCACGAGGTTATAGTCAGCAAGAGGGGATAGACTATATAGAAACCTTTGCTTCAGTCGCCAGGTTAGAATCTATTAGACTCTTAATCTCATTTGATGTAAACAATGGCATCACTTTGTATCAGATGGATGTCAAAAGCGCATTCCTAAATGGCTACATAGATGAAGAGGTATATGTTCACCAACCCCCTAGGTTTGATGATAACAAACACAAAGAACAAATATGCACTCTAAAAATTGTGTTACTGTGTATGCAAAAGTTATGACCAAAGCAGCATCAGAATTTAAGCTATAGAAGCTTTCACACTGAGGTAATCAGAATCTGCGCTGAAGAATTATGATCAGAACATGCGCTGAAGTGAAGCACACTTTGATTCTGAACAGAAGGTTCATATACAATCAGATTCTCACAACTCTAAGTCATCAATGTTCTGAAAAAATTGCAGCATACAAGACTGTAAGGTTCTGAAGCGTTACTATTCAATAAAGACAGCATCACTTGTAATGGCTTCATTCAGGCAGGATCTTCTCAATATGGAAACGACTTTAATGTCCTTTATCACGCTTAAAGTTGAACAGGATTCCATTGCATATATAAACAAACTAAGAGATCAAATCGTTTACGATTTTCTAACGCTAATGCAATTCATCTAAAAAGGCTGCAAGCTCACATACTTACTTTTCTACGCTCTAATTTGTGTAAAAATATCACAGTTGTGGTAATTGTTTTTGTAACGAAAAACAATCATACACAAAATTCTTGTATCTTGATTAAGACAGTTTTTCCTTGAGATTAAACGGATTGTGGTTGTACTCAAGAGGTCTTTGACAGTTTTCAAAGTAGTGATTTTAATCAGTTTTTGATTAGTGGATTATGTCCTCGTTGGAGAGAGGCGAAATCACTTTGACGGGTGGACTGGAGTAGTTTGAGATCAAACGAACCAGAATAAAAATATTGTGTCATTGTGCATTTGATTTCAAGTTTTCAATTCACCCCCCCCCCCCTTTCTTGTGTTTTTCACTTCTTCAAAGGCATCAATTCTTCTAACTCAAATTATTGGAATGGTCTATGATGTTCATTGATACTTACTGATGGTTTAATTTTGACCAATCGATGCATTTGAGGCATCTGATATCAATTTCAAAAAATTTCAAAACTCTCTGGTTTTTCTCAAATCAACTGAGCTACAGTTTAAATTGTTTTTTTGCTAGGGTTCCATTGAAATCATCTTGAAGAGACGAAGCGAATGACACCGGTCTAAGCTCTTGATTTACAGTTTCTGAGACCTGTAATTCACGCTTGGCTGGAGGTTGAAGATGACCAACATGTCATCTCTCAACCAATGACATGGTGCCACACATTTTTTCAAAATTTGTTTTAAATATTTGATATGGATGTTTATTCACTAATGACCATGATATGCACAACGCGCCATATCCCTTGGATATTATTACTAACACGTTTCATTTTAACTTCTAAAATTTTGAAAAATTCTCAAAAATAATTTTTATTTTTCTCTTTCTGATTTTAATTTTTTCACAATTTTATTTTGTGATTTGATATTTTTTTTATGATTTTTCACTTTATTTGACTTGTTTTAATTGTTTAAAATTACTTTTCTTGATTTTTAAATTCTAGAAAAAAAATATGGAAGAATCCAATGGCCTCATGACAAATATTGGTAACCTCATTTTACTTTTATTTTTGATTTTACTATTTTCACAAATTTTTGCTTGTCTTGCTTATTTCTTAAAATTTTAAAAATAGTTTCTGACTTTAAAAAATAAAATAAAAATTTGTCAACACTTATTGACTCATGTTTGACTTCTGATATTTTTTTAGAATTTTTCTTTGGTGTATTAACACATTTTGTGGATTTTACCAATTATTTCCCTTTTATTAATTATTTAAATATTGTTTTATTAAATACTATTTTATTATTTTGTTGATTGGTCTTGATTTGGGTGTTATTTTGGGACAAGTTCCTCAACCTCCTTGATCTTGGGTGTTGATAGGTTGAAAAACTAAATCCACCAAAATGGATGAATGATATTGATAATATTTGAAACCCTAATATCATCTGAGACATCCTTTCCCTCTTCATCTTATCCCTTTCTTGTTTTTACTTGTGCTACATGTTTTTGGAGAATGAGTTGCATATCATTTCTCTAACATGTTGGTACATAGTTTGCTATTGACTGGCTCAAAATAAGTTTGACTTGTACATAAGTCCACTTACAATTGCTTAACATAACACTA
This sequence comes from Vicia faba, assembly GCA_948472305.1. Lineage (NCBI taxonomy): Eukaryota > Viridiplantae > Streptophyta > Magnoliopsida > Fabales > Fabaceae > Vicia > Vicia faba. The sequence continues at coordinate 1,219,378,567 of OX451739.1, read as the reverse complement.
AATTTGTCTCGATTCGAAAAATGATCGTTCATGGCCCAAACCTATGTTTGCAAGCCCAAGTATGTTTAAATTGAAACCTTTATTCCAATAACTTTAAAGTTCATTGATAGGAGGCTTTGATCTTATCAATCCACTAATGAACTTCATGAACTTTGTTCTAAGTGAATAATTTGAACATCGATGATCATATGTGGTTGCTTTGAGCATTTGAAATGAATGATATACTTGACAAAAAGAAAATGAGACTTGTTGTTGAGAAGCTTTGATTTTATCAATCTTCTAATGAGTTTTCAAATGCAAGCTTCGAGATGGTCATTCAACTAACCTTTAACTTCTAACTCACTAAAAATTAACTTTACTTTATGCCTTTACTTTATGCTTTTACTTTATGCCTTTATTTTTGTGCCTTACTTTTATGCACCATTTAATTTAGCATTTACATTACATGCCATTTTTCTTTTGCTCATTTGAGCATTTATCTTTATGCCATTTTATCTTTGCTCATTTAAGCAGTTATCTTTATGTCATTTTTATCTTTGTCACTTGAGCTTTATTTTATTTTTAAAACACTTAATAATCAACTTGAACATTAAAAGTCCTAAGGTTACTTGGACTATTTGGTTACTATCCTTTGCATTGTGGAATTATGGATTTCTCAGACTTAGGATTAGAAGCCTTGATACTTTGGGACCTTGTGGATTTGTTGTTATTTTGTCTGAAATCCTTCGGGTTTACTCCAAGGCATTAGGTTCTTTTTTCATTCTGTGCAGGATATTCTAATTATATGCTTTGTCTGTAATTAAGAATTCCTCTGTATACAGCCGTCACTTTGCCCAATTTTTGTGAAGACTTAATTTATTTGAAGCTTGGTATTTCTCAGAGGTTTAGTATTTTTTCTTGCTTGGTTTCAATCCAAAGGATGAGAATTCTACATTGACTTCATATCTCAAGTGTTGGCTTCTTGTTGGTTAGTTCGTTCTTTTCCTTAGCTTTTACCTTTATGCTTTAGAATAGTCCCTTCATCTCCTCATATCTTCTTTAATTTCAAAATATTCCCCCTCCTTTTCAAAACTCTTATTATTTTCTAACTTGAACCGCTTTTAGAATAAACTTGGACTTAGGTCCATGCCTTTTCAAAATATTTTTTTAATTAAATTTTAATCAACTTAACCGGACTTTGACGCCTTTTGAAAGACTAAAAGTCAATTAACCTCATTCAAACCATTTTCCCACTTTGGCTTTACTTTAAAACCTTTTTTCTCAAAAGATTAGACTCTTGTCGATTCTTGTAGTGATGTGAGCTACTATACTTCTATAATATGTAGTAGAGTGAGATATTTTACACTTGGGTGTTGCGTGAGGCTTTGTTGATTTTAAAATCCAAGCTATATCCTCCACTTTGAGATGATGCAAATTCTCCTTTCTCATAATTGTGGGTAGTAAGTATGTCTTTCACTCGGATATGACGATGATCTCTCTTCTCTTAAAATTAACCAACCACATTTGTGTTTTATGATTTTTGAGGTGAACTACGAGTACCCTGATCCCCTATTGCACGGAAGGTGGTACGTAGGCACTAAAGATTCGCAACTGTGGTGGATGAAATATTGTAAAACAATACTGCGTTTCTCATCTCCACCACTCTATATTTGTATACATTTTTTATAGCCAAAATACATAGATTTTCAAAAAGGTTCCTATGGAGTATTATACATGTTTAGGGTGTTAATACCTTCCCTTTACATAACCAACCTCCATACCTAGATTATCTCCTCTCTCTTTTTGGGTTTATTCGCTCTTTTCCCATTTCATTTGGAAATAATAAATCGCGATGGTGATTTTTATTTTGATCTGGGATAGTTAAGTCAATCCAATGGCTTAGTCTCAATATTTCTACCGCTACAGAAAACTGGAGATTCTGTTGGGGAGTTAAATATCTAAGTGGGTTGAGCCTATCTTTGTTTATTTGTGTATAAGCTATTATTTTTTTGTATATTATGTGTTGTATATATGTATGTCTGGACTTTTCTAGTTTTCAGGGTGCTTGGTGATCTCTTATAAGTCCTCTACCCGGACTTGGGAAAACATAAGATAGGACAGGTGGTATAGTCATGTTAACTTTGAGGGAGGAATACCAAAAAAGGATACATGAGATCTCCCACTTAGGGGAAGCCCCTTTGAATGTGGAACTATTTACCAAGCAACCGAGAAGACATGGTGCTTTCAACCTGGGAGCCTGCTGAAGCTGAGGATTATAGAACCCTTAACCCATTTTGGCCTTTTAGGTGTAGTGTAGAGACTATGACAGAGCAATTTGGAAGTGGTTGTCATACGATGCTACACTCATACGCATTTTTCCTGAGAATATTACTAATTACCTAGCTAATCGAGACGTTGGTAATATCCCAAGGAAGGAAGTAAACTCTAGGAACTCTTTAGAACCTTGTCCGACAAGTGATAATAAAACGATCATAAAACAATTTTCAATTTTTTTCCTTTGTTTTACAATCTTCGCGCACTTTATTACTTTCTCATTTGTTTTTTTCCAATTATGCATTTGCTACAGTATGTAATAGTTAATTAGGATTTACTATTTCCCCTAGTTTTATGGTTTTGTACCCCCTCCCCGAGGCCTTGTAATAGTTTAGATTTACTTCTCGCATCTTTACTTTCCGCAATTTACCGCTTTCTTTATTATTGTATAGTAACTAGGGTTTGTATGGCAAGATTTAAAAGCAATCCTTGCTAAACCTAATCAAGATAAAATAACTGAATTGAATCACTATTCACACGTGCACCTCTAGGGTAACCTCTCTTGTTTCCTTCAGAAACACAGTCATGTCCCTCGAACATGGAGACTCTTTGGCAAAGACCCTCGGGTAAAAAGATCATAGTCTCTCGATGACCCTTAGGATGTTGTCTTCGGTAAATGAGCTTAGTCCCTTACGGTAAATTTCTAAAGTGCCCCTACGAGTTTCCTTTATGATTGTACGATGACCCGCGCCTGTCCCTTCACATCCAATGGTAGGGCGTCCTACTAACTAATGGTAGGATAGCACTATCTAAGGAGGAGGAAAATAACATGATAGACTTTTGAGTAGGTTGATAGCTCATAATCGCTTGCTCGCAAAAACAAAACATCTTTTACCCAAAACACTTTTCCAAAATATTTTCTAAGAAAACAAACACTTTGAACGCATTCTTAACTTTTACAAGAATTGTTATAAAGTTTCTGCACATAGGCATTTTTTCAAAATATTTTCAAAAAAATACATACACAGCATTTTCAAAGTGAGCTAGTGATTAAGAGCCGGTAGATAACTACGGATGAAAAGGGTGCTAACACCTTCCCTTTTCATAACCTACCCCTCGAACTCAAAAAAATCTCGAAGGTCTTTCCTGTTCTTTTCACCCTTTCCTTATTGGATAAAAGAAAAGCCGGTGCCAACTCTAGCTATCCGTAAAATTTTCAATAAAACACAAAACAAGTCAGTTCTCCCACTATATTACAAACCCTCTTCACAATAATGCTAATTTAGGACAATCAACTTTGCTCGCCAATACAAGTCTTCGCTCGCCAATACAGGCCTTTGCTTTATTAGTTCATAAGACACTATCACTCAATAACATACTTTTCATTTATCATTATTACTCATCACAATTTTTCCAATACGGGCCATCCTCATCATCCTCATCATGTATCTCTTGTTGCACAATCAAAACAATCATCGCAAATAACCACAACATAATTCATGGCTTACAAATCAAAACACACTTACAGATCGTTATCAATGTTGATGAAATAATTAACTACTGCATTATAAGTCATTTTAATAATATAGGAAATCATTTTATCTATTCAACGGTCTAAATGGCGCGTCAAACGGACACCCGAGGCAAAAGTTATGAATGTTAGAAGTTTTCCAAAAATGTTGTCAGTAGCAGTGGTAATCTTGCTTCTTTTCAAAATTCCTCGCGGTAACCGGTCACCCACTTATAGTAACCGGTTACGGCAAGACAGTAGCCATCTGTATTTCAACTTTTGATATGGTAACCGGTTACCATATTTGGTTACCGATTATCCTGTGATAACATTGAAAAATTCTACAGTTTTCATGCTACGATCCACTCATGTTTCAACACCCAAAATTCATAATTTTCACATCAAATTTCATCCTTTAAGCAGGCTAATTACTCACCAACATTTCTCTACCAGTCCTAACCAATTCATATTATCCAATTCCATCAAAACACACCAAAATCACCAAAAATCCATCCATGGGAAAAACCCCAAAAATGATCGAATAGGGAGATATCAAAACACACAATCAAGAAACCTACATCCTACCATACCCCATCACTAGGCAACCCTTTATAAAGTTAGAATCCCCCTTACCTTAGATCCTTCGTTGATTCTTGATTTCTATCATAGAATCTTTGTCGTAGCTTCCTAGTGCCTCTCTCTTCTTCTATCTTCTATGCTTTTGTTCTATTTCACGTACTGACTCTATTTTCCTTCTTCTCATTCTAATATAGTCTAATAATAATATAAATAACCCAATAAATAATTATGATAATAATATAGTAATAATAATAATAGTAATCTATATTTTCCACACACCCCTATGTTTCTACACATTTAGCAAAACACCCCCATAACCTCAACTTTTATAATTCTAAGGCATCTAGTCTCCAACAAGGAATCATACCACATCATAAAATCCATCACTTCATATAATTTCACCGCATCATCTTATTATTTAATTTAAATAATAATTCTAATTAAATCAGGGTGTTACAACTCTCTCCCACTTAGAATATTTTCGTCCTCAAAAATTACCTGAGGAAAATAACTCTGGATAAGCCTCTCACATCTTGCTCTCTAGCTCCCACGTCGCGTTCTCTACGGAAACTCCCACGTCACGTCTCACACCGGTCACTGGAGATACTCTCAAGAATACATGATCTCCTTCTTGAAACTCAAGGTCTTTTCTTATCTTATCATAGTAACTTTTTTGACTACTTTGCGAAGCTTTCATCCTATTTTAGATCACCCTTACCCTCTCCGTGGTCTCTCTCACCATCTTAGGTCCAAGCACCATATGCTCACCTGATTCATACCAACACAAAGGTGTTTTGCACCTCCGACCATACAGTGCCTCCAAATGTGCCATTACCAATACTAGCATGGTAACTATTGTTATAGGTTAACTCAATCAAAGGAAGACAACTATCCCAGGTACTTCCCTATTCAAGAACACAAGCCCACAATAAATCTTCTAGCGACTGAATAGTCCTTTCCGTATGACCATTTGTCTGCGAAATGTATGCAGAACTCAATTTCATCTTTGAACCCAATGCATCCTACAAACTCTTCCAAAAATCAAAAGTAAATCTCAGATCCCTATCTGACACCATACTGGACGAGACACCATGCAACTTTGCAATTACCCAAATATAAATCTCCACCAACTTTGGTACAGAAAAATCGATACTAATTGGAATGAAGTGAGTTGATTTTGTTAATCTATCAACAATCACCCATATCGCATCGTGCCTTCTTAGAGTACTTTTCAGCCCCGTTACAAAGTCCATATATATACTATCACATTTCCATTCTGGAACGTCTAAAGTTTCCAACAGCCACGCAAGTTTCTGATTTTCAACTTTCGACTTATGACAAGTCAAACATGCATACATAAACTTTGCCATATCTCGCTTCAACCAGGACCACCAAAATAACATCTTTAAGTCGTGACATATCTTGGTAGCTCCCAGATGAATACTCAAATTTCTTCTTTGTCCCTCTTCAAGAATCATCTTCCTCATATCAGCATTATCAGGGATACAAATCCTGTTTTGGAATCCCAACACACCTTGGGCATCTACTTCAAAGTCAATTTCTTCAGATTTTTTACTCTCGACCATTAAATCTACCAACTTCACATCTAACTTTTGAGCTTCTTTAATATTATATAAGAAGTCATTATTAATCTTCAACATCCCTAACATCACACTCTACTATGTCATTTCACATACCAAACTCATGTCTCTAAATTGTTCGATCAACTCTAGTTCTCTAATCATCATAGCAGACATATGCAAGGTCTTCCGACTTAAAGCGTCAGCTACCACATTAGCTTTACCTGGATGATAATTCATGCCATGTATTAGTATTTTAATAATTCCAACCATCTCATATGTCTCATGTTAAATTCCTTCTGATCAAATAGATACCACAAGCTTTTATGATCACTAAACACTTCAAACCTAGAACCATAGAGTTAATGTCTCCAAATCTTCTGTAGAAGCACCACTGCTGCTAACTCTAGATCATGAGTAAGATAGTTTCTTTCGTGAATCCTCCATTGTCTCGACGCATAAGCGATTACTTTATCATTCTGCATGAGCACACCACCTAAACCCAATTTAGAAGCATTATAATATACCGCGAATGATTCCTCAGGATTAGGTAATATCAAGATTGGAGTCGTCATCAATCTCTTCTTTAACTCAACAAAACTCTCTTCACATTGGATGTCCCACACAAATGCTCTACCTTTACAAGTTAGTTGAGTTAAAATAAGTGCCAACTTAGAAAAACCTTCAATAAATATCCTATAATAGTCGGCCAAACCCAAAAAGCTTCTAATCTCCGTAACTGATTTTGGAGCTTCCCATTGCAACACTACATCTACTTTAGATGGATCTAAAGAAATAACATCGCCTCAAATAACATGACCAAGAAAACTGACTTATGTCAACCAGAACTCACATTTGAACAACTTTTCATATAACTTCTTCTCGTTCCATACTTGCAATACAATCCGCAAATGTTTCGCATGTTCCCCTTCAAACTTAGAATAAATCAAAATATCATCGATGAATACTACAACAAACCGATCCAAATAAGTGTTAAAGATGCGATTCATATATTCCATAAACACTCCCGGCGCATGGGTAACACCGAAATCCATGACTGAATACTCGTAATGTCCATACCAAGTTTTGAAAGTTGTCTTTTGAATGTCCTCATCTTTTACTTGAATTTAGTGATAAGCGGATCTCGTATCAATCTTCCTAAACAGATGCACCCACTAATTGAACTATCAAGTCATCTATTCTCGAAATTGGATACCTGTTTTTGACTGTCACTTTTTTCAAATGTCGATAATCCATGCACAACTTCATACTACTGTCTTTCTTCTTCACAAGTAGTATCGTAGCTCCCCAAGGAGATACACTTGGTCTCACAAACTTCTTTTCAAAAAAATCTTCTAATTCCTTCTTCAGTTCTGATAATTCAGACGCTGACATCCTGTATGGTGCCATAGAAATAGGTTTGGTACCAGGTACAAGATCAATTGAAAGTTATACTTCTCTTTCTGGCAACACATCTGGAATATCATCAGGAAAAACTTTGGGGAAATTGCACACAACCTTCAACTCATCAATTATAGCCTAATTCTCAATGGATAAGGACACCATTAAAGAAAAAAACTGAGCTTTGTCCCGCAATAACTCCTTTAACTATCTGGAAAATAAGAAACCATTTCCCTCTTCCTCTTCAGGAGTGGAAAACCGCACTGACTTGTTATAACAATTAATATGAACGTAGTTATATTCTAACCAGTTCATACCTTAAATCACGTCTAGACCAATCAACGACAAACAAACTAGATAAATAACTAAATCTCAGTCATAGATAGACAAGGGGCACTTCCAGCATACTAGAGAAGTAGTCACTGACCCCTTAGCTGGAGTATCGATGACCATTTCTCTATTCATAGAAGATAATACAAGACACAACTTTTTAGCATAATCAGCAGCAATAAAGCAACGTGTAGCGCCAGTATCAATAATAGTAATTAAAGGAGTACCATTAATGAAACATATACCTCTGATCAAGCGATCTCCACTGGATGTCTGAGTTTCATCTAAAGCAAACACTTTGCCAACGAATTTGTGTTTCTTAGGTTTCTGGCACTGGGCACTGATATGTCCTTATTCACCGCAGTTGAAACATATTACTTCCTTACGTTTACATTCAGTTATTTTATGCCTGGTATTGCCACAACCGAAACACCTCTTCATTTCAGTATTGCATTTGCTACTCCAATGACCAGATCTTCCATATTTGTAACACATAATACCAGCATAAGCACCTTTCCCACTTGGCCTCCTACCATCAATATATTTCTGCTTTCCTTTACCAGTTGGAGCATTGTAAGGTTTACCATGATATAGTTGTTGCTTCCCTCTCTTCTCAGTGATAGACTTGTAGTGAGCCTCATTATCTTCTTCATAAATCCTGTAGTTGTTCACTAAATCTGGAAATTTATGGATCTGCTGATACCCAATTTCCTTCTTGATTTCTGAATGCAATCCATTTTAAAACTTCACACACTTTGAGAAATCAGCAGTCTCTTTGTTTTAATGTGGATAATAGTTTTCCAATTCCATGAATTTGGCAGCATAATCAGCTACCAATAAATTCCCTTGCTTCGGTTCTAGATATTCGATATCCTTCTTTCTATGGACATCCCCGGGTAATACTTCAGTAGGAATTCCCTATAAAACATAGCCAAAGTAATAGCCTATCCTGTGCCTTCCAGTCTCTGGCGAGTAGTAATCCATCAGTCATCATCCTCTCGTGCCAGCATATGCGTACCAAAACACACTTTTTGTGCATCAGAATAATCAATAACCCGAAAGAGTCTCTCAATATCCTCTGGAAAGCTTCCAAAGCATGAGACTCGTTGTTCCCACTAGTGTTAGGATGATTTTTTATTGCCTGAGCCAACGCCTGCAACGCATTAGCAAGTACACCATTGCCTCTTCCCGCCATTTCTCTACTTCTTATCACAACATCAAACAATGATTAAACAGATAAACATCGACAATATTCCACCATCAGACTACCCTAATGACTCAATAACCTGGTCGGATAGACCGACCTGCTCTGATACATCGACAGTAACACCTTATTTCCCCGTCGGTAATTTAGATAATAATCAGAGTAAATTAATTTCTAAATAATATCAGTCAATAGGATGTCACATACTTCATCCATCACACATGCTCATAATTAGGGTATGCAACACAAATCGCATGCTCATAAGTCCTAACCTTCAATACGTTTATTCGCAGTGGAAAAACATTAATAAATAGTCATCTCAATCCTCCAACTGGAGTTACAAATATTATGTTTCACACATCAGCATAATCATAAAACAATTCAATAATGGAGCAATACATATTCACTCCTAACATAACTAAACAAATCACACGAAACCCCCAAGTGTTATGTACCATAGGAGACACCGACTCAATCTACACAACTGAAGGGACTCTTCAGCTAACCTTCAATCTCTAGCTACTTAGGATCATCTGCATGTTACCCACGTAGAGGAAACACTCAAATAGAAAGGGTAAGATATCATAACATTATAAGAAAATGCATAATAATGAGCAGTAAAGATTCAACCACATTATCAACACATAACATACATTGTAATATAATAGATACTTTCATCAATTTTCACCCAACGAATTATCAATCACAATATGATGCAAAAGACTGACACTGAATCAATACATATGGTACCAACAGGACAGAACCCTATTCACAATAATGCCAATTTAGGGCAATCAACTTCGCTCGCCAATACAAGCCTTTGCTTTATGAATGCATGTGACACTATCATGCAATAACATACTTCGCATTTATCGTTATTACACATCACAATTTCTCGAATACATACCATCATCATCATCATCATGTATCTCGTGTCGCACTATCAAAACAATCATAGCAAATAACTACAACATAGTTCATAGCATACAAATAAAAACACATTTACAGATCAGTATCAATGTTGATGAAATAATTAACTACTGAATTATAAGTCATTTTTATAAGATAGGAAATTATTTTATCTTTACAACGGTCTAAACGGCACGTCAAACGGACACCCGAGGCAAAAGTGATGAGTTTTAGAAGTTTTCCAAAAATGTTGTTAGTAGCAGTGGTAACCCTGTTTCTTTTCAAAATTCCTCACGGTAACCGGTCACCCACTTATGGTAACCGGTTACTGCAAGACAATAGCCATCTGTGTTTCAACTTTTGACATGGTAACCAGTTGCCATATTTGGGTAACCGGTTATCTTGCAATAACAGTAAAAAATTCTACAGTTTCCATGCTACGATCCTCCCATGTTTCAACACCTAAAATTCATAATTTTCACATCAACTCTCATCCTTTAAGTAGGATAATTACTCACCAATATTTGTCTACCAATCCAAAACAATTCATTTTATCCAATTCTATCAAAACAGACCAAAATCACCAAAAAGCCATCCTTTATAAAACCCCCAAAAACGATCGAATAGGGAGATATCAAAACATATAATCAAGAAACCTAGATCCTACAATAACCCATCATTAGGAAACCCTTTATAGAGTTATAAACCCCCCTTACCTTAGATTCTTGGTTGATTCTTGATTTCAACGGTGGAATCTTTGCCCTAGCTTCCTAATGCCTCTCTCTTCTTCTACCTTCTATACTTTTGTTCTATTTCAAATTCTAACTCTATTTTCCTTCTTCTCATTTTAATATAGTATAATAATAATATAACTAACCCAATAAATAATTATTTAATTATTATTATAAAAAAAAATTATGCTAATAATAATATAATAATAATATAATAATAATAATAATAATAATAGTAATCTATATTATTCCACACACCCCTATGTTTCTACACATTTAGCCAAACACTCCCATAATCTCAACTTCTATAATTCTAAGGCATCTAGTCTCCAACAAGACATCACACCACATCGTAAAATCCATAAATTTATATAATTTCACCACATCATCTTATTATTTAATTAAAATAATAATTCTAATTAAATTGGGGTGTTACAAGCATTGCTTCTATGCCATACACAAGAGAGAATGGGGTTGCCCCTGTTAAAGTGCAGACGGATGTATGATACCCATGCAAAGAAAAAGGGAGCATCTCATGTCAATCCTTATACGTAAAAACCATCTTCTGGATGATCTTCTTAATGTTTTTATTAGCGGCTTCAACAACCGTATTCATCTTAGGCCTGTAAGGAGATGAATTATGATGGACAATCTTGAACTCTTCACAAAGTTTTGTCATCATATTTTTATTCAAATTGGATCTGTTATCAGTGATAGTCCTACTTGGAACACCATACCAACATATAATATTGTTCTTGATAAAGCACACTACCATATGCTTGGTGACATTAGCATAGGAAGCTTCTTCCACCCACTTGGTGAAGTAGTCAATTGCCACTAAGATGAAATGATGTCTATTCGATGCCTTGGGTTCAATCATTCCAATCATATAAATACCCCCACGTAGAAAAAGGACACGGGGAAGAAATAACATTGAGAAGCGTTGGAGGCACATGAATCTTGTCAGCATAAAATCTGACACTTATGGCACTTATTTGCAAACTTGTAACAGCCAGATTCCATTGTTAGCCAATAGTAACCTACCCTAAGCATCTTCTTTGCAATCGAATGTCCATTGGAATGGGTACCAAAGGAACCTTCTTGGATCTCACTCATTAATATGTCTATTTCGTGTTTATCCATGCATCTGAGCAAGACCATGTCATAATTTATTTTTATAACATATCTTCATTGAGGAAAAAGCTATTTTCCAACCTTCTCTATGAATTTCTATCTTTGTTTGACACACCAAGCAGGTATTCTTAAGTTTGAAGGAAGTGTTTGATATCATAATACCAAGGTTTTTCATCTGACATCCCCTTTGTAGCAAACACATGAGTTGGTCTATCAAGACATTAAACTGTAATCTGAGGTACATCATTCCAAGCGTTCACTTGATACATGGAAGCTAAAGTGGCCAATGCATCTACCATTTTATTCTCATCTCTGAGAATATGATGGAATTTAACTTTAATGAAGAATGTAAAAATCTTCTTGCATAATCTTTGTAGGGAACTGTGATCGGTGGATCTGGAACTGACTGTTTAAAGCTGGTTCGTGAAATGTCGCGGAAGCAAGAGTCGCAACCGTCTTTTATTTTCTCCAAATGGAAAGGACAAAAGCACAGAAAAATTCCTTATTGAGATTGCTCTCGATTCGGGAGGTAGATTTATAGAAAGGGAAGGTCTTAGCACCCTTTCTATCCATGGTTAACCATGGGCTCTTAGATACTTGCTCATTTGTGTTTTCAAAATTGTTTGTTTGCTTTTCAACTGTGGGTTTAAAAAATTTCGTTTAAAATTTCAGTTCGACTCTTGTATCAGTCCTCAAGAGTGTTTGAAAAGTTGTTTTTTGAAAGCTCTTTTAAAAGTGTCGGTGTGAAAAGAGTTTGATTTGTTTTTTAATAGAGCGAGTATCTATGAGTCGTCTACCTACCCTAAGGAATTCGTCTGTGTAAATGTCCTTAAGATAGTGCCATCCCACCATTGAGAGGTAGGTAGCACCACCATTGGAGGTGTTCGGGTCAATTCGAGGGTTCGGGACTGTGGTCACCAGAGCAATGGGAAGACACCTTAGAAGCTACCCCCATGCCATGTTCATGGACATGAGGACTTACTAAAACATCCTCTACTCGACGACCACTTTTCGAAGGGCAAGGCAACAGTGAGGCGTACCCTAGGGGTGGTGTGTGATTTGTGTGTCATTTTCAACTATGTTTATCTTGCCATGCATTGGTGATCTACGCTTTGTTTTTATTTTTGGCATTCATTCTTTCATGCAAGTTATTAACAGTTAAAAGATGCGAGAAGATAAAAGTCCTACGCTATTACAAAGGCGCGGGTCTACATCGCCAAATTAATCCAAGACCCGATTTGAATAAAAATGCGGAAAAATAAATATCCTAATTAATCTATTACAAGGCTTTGGGATAAATACATTATATTCACAAAAAAGAAATAAAAGTAAATGCGAAAAGAAGTAAGATCGAGAATGCGAGGGCGTTGGACCCTTTTAAAGAAATTAAATTGAAATTATGAAATTAATTAAATTAAAAGGAAAAAGACTTATTTTTTTGATATTTTTTGTACTTTATGAAATTAAGAAAATTAATGGAATTGAAAGTTAATTAAAACCCTAGTTCTAAACTATTTTTAATTTATTAAAAAAAGATGTTTAAGTTTGATCTAATTTTAATTAATTATTTAATTATCAATTTATTTACAAAAATAATTAATTATTAATAATAATAAGAAGAAATTTTAATTATTAAAAAAAGAATAAAAAGCTAGAAACCCTAATTTTTATGTTTTTTTTAATTTATTAAGAAAGCATTAAAATTAAACCTAAAATTAAAACTAAGTTAATTATTAAATTTATTTACAAAATAAATCATTAGTGAATTAAATAATAAAATATATTTTTATTTTTTGACTTTCTGATTTTTTTTGGTATTTTTATATTAAAATATTAATTTTATGGAATTAAATAAAACAAAGAATATAATTAAAATAAATAATAGAAAAGAATAAAAATAGAGAAAAGAAGGCAAACATGGGGGGTTTGTTGACCCTTTTGGAGGTATTTTCCCAGCAATTTTGGCCCATTTGAAGGAGGCATGGTTGACTTTTGATGGTCACGTGTAGACCCCTGGACTGAGGTGCACCATGGAACTCATATCTTGGCTTTTGGATTGGTCTCAGGAGACATGTGGCAAGCACCAGCGCTGGATGTTTGGTGGACTTCTGGACATGTTGAGTACCTAATCACATTGCAAGAAAAAATAGAAAGAAATATGGGGGACCTGGGGATCGAACCCAGGTCCCAACGTTCATCACAATTGCCTTCAACCACTACACCACTCAGCGCGTTTGGAATATATATTGCAAAATAAATAACATAACGTAAAACAATGATTAGTGGTAAAAAACGCGCCAGAATATGAATGACCCTATCACGTGAGGACACCTAATCTTCTTCTCCGTTTTCCTGTAACAAAACACGTTAGATAGCGGGGGTTTTAAACCCCCACTAAACGAAGCCACGAATAATAGCGAATAGGGCCTGGTTCATCATAAATTGAGCGTGAGGCATGACTTTGAATCGTCATGAGCTTCTGATTCTAATGGCATAGGTCTTGTTGTCTGATTTTTCCGTATGAACAAATCCCCAATTTCAAGCTTGTGAAAACCTAGAAAATTTCCATGGCTGATTCTCGTACAGGGCACATTAGTTCAATTAAAATATACCAATAGCTTTAGAATGCTTATGTTAGTGCAAAACAACAAGACAAATGCATGAATGATACGTATAAATCAAAACACGGATGTGAGAAATATTAAGAACAGGGCGGCTTCATTCTACCAATTCTTTGTGTTAGAGGTTGTGGTTTTGATTGGAATAGATCCCTGGTAACCTTGGCAAGCTATTGGAATGGTTATCTCGCCTTGAAACGCACTGAAACTGTGTTTTCAGTTTTGAAAATTTTGGTGAAAAGTGCCAAGTTCTTTCTTCTTCTTGGGCGCAGCTTTCAGGTTTTCTGCATTAGGGTTAGCTTTGTGTTTATATGAGGAATGAGTTAGGGTGAAATCCAAGCCAAGAAACCTTTGCATTCATGAATCCAATATTTGATTTTCAATGAATCTTTTTTCAATCCTTTTCATGCCCTTTTGATACCAATCATGGCCAAATCTTTCCATATTGAGTGTGCACGAAATCTTGGAGTTGTGATAGACCTATTAGCTGTATAAAAAGATTTAAAATGCATGCTTGAGTATTTTTGTCATATTTTATTTAATTAAATGAATTAATGGTGATAAAAATTCAAATAAATAATAAAAATTGATGAAATAAATCCCCTTTGGGTCAAATGGTCGTGCATAGCTTTTGGATGATGATTCTTGGAAGAAAATGTGGCCCATTAGCAATTTTGAGGCATTTGAAGCAAAGTTGACTTTTCAAAATTCCCAAAAATTTCCCAACTTCCACAAGGCCTATCTTGTCCAATTTTTAAGCTTTGATCATGTTTTTGGACATTTTGGAAAGGTCTTGAAGTCCTCTAACCAATGCCTTTGGTCCCATAGCATTTTGATTTACCAATCTCAAGTTATGGTCTTTGACTTAAAGTCCCTTTTTGTTGACTTTTGAAAATGACCTATAATGTTGAGATTGATAACTTTTTGTGAGAGCATTTCTTGGACTTGAAGTGTGAAGAGGAGTTGTAGGAAATGTCATTCTCTTCAAAATGAGCTTTGGATGGAATTTTTCTGATAAACCATGTGGAAGTTATGCCTTGGTCAAGTTACAGTTGACTTTTTCAACTGTCCAAATATGGCAACTTTTGCATCTTGCAACTTTTTGAGCCATGCCTTGAGAATCATGATCAAGAATTGATCAAATGATGTTTGTGGCTTCAAAACAAGATGTTGACCAAAAATTTGGACTTTTGACTGTCAAACGACCATTTTGCCCCTACAGTTGACTGTTGAGCAATTAGGGTTTTTGACTGTGCAATTTTGTGCTGTAAGTCTTGAAACTTGGAATATGGATGCTTAACCATGTTTGTAGGCATGTGGGACTTGATTGGACCCTTGAAAACTTCAATTTCTTTGACAGAACCAAAACCCTAGTTTTTGACTGTTAGGAGGCCCTTGAACTGTGCAGCCCTTGGGATATTTTGAAGCATGCTTTTGGAAAATCTTGAAGAATATGGGAGGGAAAATTTTGGGGTACAACAGTTGCCCCTGTTCAATCTTCTTAGACCTAAGGATGCAGATTGGCTGACGTGCCTTTCGTAATCCGAAGGTGGAAGATGATTTAACACTAGAGTGCCTAGAAATTTGCGCTCACATGTTAGCAGTGTGATGGTGGGAATGGGCTTATAGATGCCATTTGGAGATTGATGGATAGGATGATGGGCTTATAGATGCCATGCTAAGAGATGATGGATGAGTGGATGGGCTTATAGATGCCATCTGGGTGTCGATCGCGTAAGAGTTTCCTTAGCGAGAATTTGCGTACCTGAAAAAGAAAATGATTACCTGACCTGTTACAGGAGTTGGTCTTCAAGATATTATGTAGATGTGCCCTGAATGGTTACAGGAATTGGGTCTGGGGCTTCAAAATGGTTATGAATGAACCAGGGATGGTTACTACCTCAACGGGACGGTGAGAGAACCTTGGACGATTACTTCCTCAACAGGAACGCTGAGAGAACCTTGGATGATTACTACCTCAACAGGAACGCTGAGAGAATCTTGGGGCGATTACTACCTCAACAGGAACGCTGAGAGAATCTTGGATGTCTTCTACTGGGATAAGAATCAGGGAGATCTTAGGGTCGATCTGACTGAACCGGAGAAGGCCTTTGACTGGATAAGAATCAGGAAAATCTTAGGGTCGATTTAACTGAACCGAGCAAGGTCTTGGAATATCTTCAACTAGATAAGAATCAGGGAGATCTTAGGGTCGATTTGACTGAACCAGAGAAGGCCTTTGACTGGATAAGAATCAGGAAAATCTTAGGGTCGATTTAACTGAACCGGACAAGGTCTTGGAATATCTTCAACTGGATAAGAATTAGGGAGATCTTAGGGTCGATCTGACTGAACCAGAGAAGGCCTTTGACTGTATAAGAATCAGGAAAATCTTGGGGTCGATTTAACTGAACCGGACAAGGTCTTGGAATCTTCAACTGGATAAGAATCAGGGAGATCTTAGGGTCGATCTGACTGAACCAGAGAAGGCCTTTGACTGGATAAGAATCAGGAAAATCTTAGGGTCGATTTAACTGAACCGGACAAGGTCTTGGAATCTTCAACTGGATAAGAATCAGGTAGATCTTAGGGTCGATCTGACTGAACCAGAGAAGGCCTTTGACTGGATAAGAATCAGGAAAATCTTAGGGTCGATTTACCTGAACCAGGCTAGGTCTTGGAATATAGCTGAGAACTTAACTAGATCTTTCCTGAAAGGTAAAGGTCAGTCATATGCAATGCATGATATGGATCAAGCAATGATGTTCTCAACATAAATGAGATTTATAAGATATGATGCGTATATGCATGCTATATGATGTATGGAAATGCGATGTTTATGAATGTATGTTTTTGTCTAGGAAAGTAAATCCTTGACGGGTGCCAGGAAGTCACATCCTGGGCTGATGTTGGAGAATAGAATATTCGTTTCCGCTGGGGAGTGATGGTTGCAAGAATACCGGTAGGAGAAGATGACTTTGTTGGGGGATAAACTTGGCGAATGGATTACTCTGCGGGGAGAAAATTATTCTAGCGATCTTGCTGGCGAACAATACTCTGTGGGGAGAGAGGTACTTTGCTGGGATGTTGATGGTAACTTCGCTGGGGATACCGTTGTTATGTCGGAAGTGTTAATAGACTTCGCTGGGGATAGGAAGACTGCGCCGAGGACGATCTTTCTGTGGTTTTTGGCTGAGGATAACCCAGTTATATCCTGGTAGGGAAATAACCTTTGAATAAAGCCGGGGGACGCGTTCGTGCTCTGTGAGGGATAAGCTTCCAGAATCTATTTGGGATAAGCTTACTGCTTGGGGAGATGGGTTCCAACTTTCCTGGGGAAATCTTGATTGGACTCTCTTGGGGAAATTTTGAGATGTATTGGAAGTGACTCCACCGAATGTCCGGTATACTGCCGGGGAACAACCTTAGATCAAGACTGCCGGGGATGCTTGTTAAGAATATTCATATATGTGCCAGGGAATGTTGAGACCTGCTGGAGGATACTCAACGTCTTTAAGGCTGATAATAGCTTTGCTTGAGGAGAGTGTATTGACTTGCTGGCTCACTCGCTGGGGAATTAAGATATACTGGTTATGTTCTTCAGCTGAACCTACCTTGATACCTTGGTGGACAGAACAATTAGATCGTTCAGACAACTCTTTATCGCCCCTGTTTCTAATATTACCTGTAATTAATCCTTTGTTTCGTATGCAGATACTTATGAGTTAGCAATTAGTGTCAATGCATATATCACAAATTAAACCTTGGACGTTCTTCGCAAAACAAAATAGAAAAAGGAAAAACAATTGGCAATTTTAACTGAAAAATGATTTTTTGTATTGATTTTTGGATTTTCCCGTAAATAGGCGTTTATGTACAAGGGGCTGACGTCCTAGTAAGAGAACGCCGCCGAACAAAAGAGTTTATACAATTTGTACAAAGGAAAATAAAACAGCTGTGTGAAAAGCATGATCCCACTGGGTTTCAACTCTGCTATCGCCTTTATATCTCCGAGCGTCTCATCACTTGATGACCTAGTCGAGGATGAGGCTGATTGATCCATGCCGTCTGAACTTGATGCTGATACCGGATTCTGGATGCGAGGTGATCCAATGAGACATAGTATTACGCTTTATCCCTAACTTTTGCCTGGACCGCCCTTTCGGGTTTTCAGTCCACCGGGATACCCATTTTTGCCCAAGCCGCCTTTTCAGGTTTTCGACTTGCCGGGTGTACAGATTTTTCCATTTCATCCCTCCATTTTGCCCGAACCCTTTTGGTTCGCCGGGAAGCCCTAATTTTTTCCTAGGTATGTCAACCTAGCGGGTCTTTTTTCATGCGTAGTATCTTTTTACTATGTCTGCATTGGCGGGGTGAGGAAGGTCGTCACCATCCATGTTGGTTAGAATCATGGCTCTTCCTGAGAACACATGTTTAACCACAAATGGCCCTTCGTACGTGGGGGTCCATTTGCCCATGGGATCACTCTGAGGAAGGATGATACGCTTGATCACCAAATCCCCGACTTGATATTCTTGTGGTCTGACCTTTTTGTTAAATGCCCTGATCATCCGTTTTTGGTACATTTGACCATGACAGATAGCAGCAAGTCTTTTTTCATCAATAAGGTTTAGCTGATCAATTCGTGTCTGGATCCAATCATCTTCACTCAGATCTGCATCCTTCATTATCCGGAGAGAGGGTATATGCACTTCGATCGGTAAGATTGCCTCCATACCGTAGACCAAGGAAAAGGGAGTTGCCCCGGTTGACGTCCTGGCTGAAGTACGGTACCCATGTAGAGCGAACGGTAACATCTCGTGCCAATCTTTATAAGTCACTGTCATCTTCTGCACGATTTTCTTAATGTTCTTATTCGCTGCTTCTACAGCCCCATTCATCTTCGGCCGGTAAGGAGAAGAGTTGTGGTGATGTATCTTAAACTTCTCGCAGAGCTCAGTGATCATCTTGTTATTGAGATTGGTACCGTTGTCAGTAATGATCCTTTCTAGGACGTCGTATCGACAGATCAGATTGTGCCGAATGAACCGTGCTACAACGTTCTTGGTTACTGTGGCGTAGGAAGCTGCTTCAACCCACTCCGTGAAGTAATCAATCGCTACCAGGATGAAGCGATGCCCGTTGGATGCCGTAGGTTTAATCTCACCAATCATATCTATGCCCCACATTGCAAAAGGCCAAGGTGCAGTCAGGACATTCAGAGGGACTGGAGGAACATGCACCTTGTCTGCATAAATCTGGCATTTATGACACGTCCGAGAATGTTGGTAACAGTCGGCTTCCATTGTGGACCAGAAATATCCTGCCCGAAGGATCTTCTTTACCGTAGTATGTCCACTGGAATGCGTCCCGAAGGTACCCTCATGCAGCTCTGCCATGATCCTTTCTGCTTCAGTCTTATCCACACAACGCAATAAGGTCGAATCATGGTTTCTCTTGTACATAATGTCGTTGCTAAGGAAGGACTTGGCTGCGAATCTTCTTAGAAACTTTTTATCGTTGACAGATGCACCTTCAGGGTATTCCTGAGCTTCCAAATATCTCTTCACCTCATGGTACCAAGGCTTCTCAGTTACCAATTCAGTCTCAAGATCACAACAGTATGCTGGTTCGTCCAGTTTCCAGATGATGATCCGGGGAGCCTCATTGTCCAGTTTGACCTTGAACATAGAAGACACTGTAGCTAACGCGTCCGCCAACTGATTCTCCTCTCTCGGAAAGTGTTCAAAGGTTATCTCTGTGAAGTGGGGGATCAAGGTCAACACACATTCTCTATAAGGAATAAGATTCAGATGTTTCGTATCCCACTCTACTTTGATCTGATTGATCACGAGAGCGGAATCTCCGAAGACACTTAGATACTTGATCCTTAAGTCGATCGCAGCTTGAAGACCCATGATGCATGCCTCATACTCCGCCATGTTGTTGGTGCAGTTGAAACATAGTCGGGCAGTGAGTGGAGTATGAGTGCCTTGGGGGGATATTATCACAGCGCCAATACCGTTACCGAAAGCATTGGAGGCTCCGTCAAAGTGCATAGACCATCGGGATCCTTCCTCAGGTCCTTCATCCGGTCCAGGTACTTCACAATCAGTAACTATCATGATACTCTCGTCTGGAAACTCGAAGTTCATTGACTGATAGTCGTCTACTGCCTGATGTGCCAAGTGGTCTGCCAATACACTTCCTTTGATGGCTTTCTGAGTCGTGTATTGTATGTCGTATTCTGTCAAGATCATCTGCCATCTTGCTATTCTCCCAGACAGAGCAGGCTTTTCAAATATATACTTTATAGGATCCATCTTTGAAATCAACAAGGTAGTGTGAGTCAGCATATACTGTCTCAGCCGGCGAGCAGCCCATACCAAAGCGCAGCAAGTTTTCTCGAGCAGTGAGTATCGGGTCTCACAGTCGGTAAACTTTTTGCTAAGGTAATAAATGGCATGCTCTTTTAGGCCAGACTCGTCATGCTGCCCCAGAACACACCCCATTGAGTTGTCAAGCACTGTCAGGTATAATATCAGAGGTCTCCCCTCAACCGGTGGCATAAGGATGGGTGTTTCTTGGAGATACTCTTTGATTCTGTCAAAAGCGGCCTGACATTCATCATTCCAACGTACTACCTGATCTTTCTTCAGCAGCTTGAAGATTGGCTCACAGGTAGCAGTTAGGTGTGAGATGAATCGAGCAATGTAATTCAGGCGTCCTAAAAAGCCTCTGACTTCTTTCTCTGTCTTAGGAACTGGCATCTCTTGAATAGCTTTAACCTTGGCAGGGTCCACTTGAATACCCTTATCACTCACAACAAAGCCTAGCAACTTTCCAGATCTTACCCCGAAGGTGCACTTGTTCGGGTTCAACCTCAGCTTGTACAACTTCAGACGGTCAAACAATTTCTGCAGATGATCAAGGTGTTCTTCCTCAGTTTGGGACCTTGCGATCATGTCGTCAACATACACTTCTATCTCATGATGGATCATGTCATGAAATAAAGCAACCATGGCACGTTGGTAGGTTGCCCCAGCATTTTTCAGTCCAAAAGGCATGACCTTGTAGCAGAAGGTGCCCCACTGAGTAACAAAGGTAGTCTTTTCCATGTCTTCAGGAGCCATCTTGATCTGATTATAACCTGAGAAAGCATCCATGAAAGAGAACACTTTGTGCTGAGCCGTATTGTCAACCAAGACATCAATGTGAGGTAGAGGGAAGTCATCCTTGGGGCTGGCCCTGTTCAGATCCCTGTAGTCGACACACATTCTGACCTTTCCATCTTTCTTAGGTACCGGCACCACATTAGCAACCCACTGAGGATAAGAAGTCACTGCGAGGAACCCAGCATCAAATTGCTTCATAACCTCGACTTTGATCTTCTCAGACATCTCTGGACGCATACGGCGGACCTTTTGCTTGACCGGAGGGAAATCTTCCTTAGTAGGCAAATGATGGACCACAATGTCGGTATCCAACCCGGGCATGTCTTCGTAGGACCAGGCAAAGATCTCCACATAATCATGTAGCATCTGAGTCAACCGTTTCTTCACGCTGAGTTCTAGGTTGGCACCAATCTTAACCTCCTTTCTGTCTGTATCAGTACCCAGATTTATCGTTTCCACCGGCTCTTCATGTGGTTGAATTGCCCTCTCTTCCTGGAGTAACAGTCTTGCAAGTTCGCCAGGCACTTCGCAATCATCTTCACCTTCGTCTTCGGCTAAGTTGATCGGATTTTCGAAGTCATAACTGGCAGTAGCAGAGTCGTTACCAGTGAGATCCAGAGTGGATTGAAACCTGTATGAGTGAGTGTGTGTAAATACAACTATTTTGCAATATATAAAGAAAGGAAAGAAAGAAAAGGAGCATAAGATTTGAAATGCGAGAAAACGTCTAAGGTCTTTATTCATGATATATGAAATGACAATTAATATACCCTTACAAATGAAGCCACGGTGCCCCGGGCAAGACACCGGGCCATAGAGTTTTAATTCATTGTTTATTACAAATAACAAAAACAAAGGAGTTTATTACTGCGTAACAAAAGTAACAGGAGTATGATCTTTAGCAATCCAATTGGTCAATCCGCCATCAGTCGTCGGGTAGATCCAGCTATTAAACTCTGACTCTTCCACTTCATCTTCATCCCCAATAGCATTCACTCCTGGATTGGTAATGAGCACAAGAGGTCTTCTGGTCTTTGCCTTGTGCACAGCCCTCTGAGCCTCTGCAGTAAAACCCAGTTCAAACTTGTCAATTTTAGGTGTAAAATCAGGGAGCCTGCCCCAGTTAGCACATTCACCTTTCTTGATTACAGCCCGGGCATCCTTCAGGGAAGCCATCTTCAAGGGAACATCCTCTTCAACCACTGCTTCTGCTGCTGCCAATGTTGGAGGTACCTCTTCAAAATGCTGAAAGGGGGTTTCAATAAACTCCCCGTCCATCTCAATATACCTGAAGGAATTCAAATGGCTCACCATATACTCCTCCTCTCCCTACACAGTGACAATCTTCCCTCTGACGGGGTACTTGAGCTTTTGATGTAGGGTAGAGGTCACTGCCCCAGCTTTGTGAATCCAAGGTCGACCCAGTAAACAAGAATAAGATGGACGAATATCCATCACATAGAAAGTGGAGTCGAATACTTGAGATCCCACACGAATAGGAATGTCTACCTCTCCATGAACCATCCTCTTATAACCGTCAAAGGCTCTGACGATGATGTTGCTAGGTGTCAGCTCCAGGCCCTCACAATCCAACCGGTCTAAGGCCTTTTTGGGTAGCACATTCAGGGAAGAACTAGTGTCCACCAACACGTGCGCAAGAGTAGTTCCCCTGCATTCAATAGAGACATGCAGGGCATCATTGTGGTCCTTTCCCTTAGCAGTAAGGTCAGCATCCGAGAAACCCAAACCATTGTCAGCTGTCAAATTGGCTACGCAATCAGTAAACTGGACTGCAAATGTCTCCTGTGGCACATGGGTCGTCTTGAGGAATGAAATCAGGGCCTTAGCATGGGCCTCTGAGCACAGCAGCAAGGAGAGCATGGAGATCTTGGAGGGGGTATGCCCCAGCTGTTCAACAACATTAAAGTCGCTCTTCTTGATTATTTTCAGAATTTCCTCCATCTCTTGTTGGGAGGCCTCAGCATTCACAGATTTTGGTGCCTCCATCCGGGCAGGCTCATCTTCAATCCCTTTGCCCCGAGCATTAGATGACTCGGCAGCAGGGGGAGCAACTTGATCAGAAACGGGAACAGGTACACTTGTAGGTGTTATAGTGAGGGGTCTTCGAATAGCGGGTGGCGCAATGTCAGGCGAGAAGAGCCTGCCACTGCGGGTTACTTTGGCTGGACCAGTGATATTGCTGACGCTGATACCAGTGTTGAACTCTTGCTTTATTCCATGTATATACACATCTGCCCCATAGTGCCATGGGACAGCCTTATCAGATTCATAGGGGAGAGGCCCCGGAACAGTAATCACAATGGGTGCGACAGTCATGATTTGAACCGGCTTCCTTGGGAGAGCCTTGATCGGATTATTGAAAATGGTAACAACAAATACTTCTTCCACCGGAACAAACTGAACAGCAGTCTTCTTGAACAGAATCTCTTTGCTGTCCATCAGGCTTTGGATGCCCAACTTCAACAAAGGACAACCAGAAAGGGAAACAGCACAGAAAAGGCAACCTTCACTACAACCCGGAAATAAACTGGCCAGCAGTAGGTTCCTCTTAACAGTCATCAGAGGAGTAGCTACATCATTCACAAAAACGGCATATACATCTTCATCAACGGCATTCACTCCATGTTGGGGCATAGGAGCAGTCACCACATTTGGCCTCTCAGGCGCTTCAAATTGTATCTCCTTTGCGTCAATAAGGTCTTGCACCTTATTCCTTAAGGCCCAACAATCATCAGTGGAATGCCCCGGGCTATCGGAGTGATAAGCACAGCGGGCATTTGGATTGTATTTCGGAGAGGCAGTATTCACAACCTTCGGGGCCTCTCTAACAGTCACCAAATTGGTGGATAGCAACTACGGCAAGATCTGCGACAAGGTCATACTCAGCCGGGTAAACTCTCTTCTAGGTCTTTCAGCCCTTTGTGGATTAGTTTTCCGAGGAGCGGCAGCAGGCTTAGCAATCATCACCGCGTTGACAGATTGGCGACGCTCTGGTTTCTCTTGCCTTCTAGGCCCATATACAGCACTAGCCTCCTTCTTAAAGGGTTTCTTCTCAGAACTTGAAGATGCCCCTTTCTGAATTTTACCGGACTTCATTCCAGCCTCTATTCTCTCAGTAGTCAGAATAAGATCCGTGAACCCTACAGACGAATTACCGATAAGATGATTGAAAAATGGCCCAGATAGGGTCCCCAAGAACATATCCACCAGCTCAAGGTCTGTTAACGGAGGCTGCACTCTGCCAGCCAGATCCCTCCACTTCTGTGCATACTCTTTAAAACCTTCGCTTGATCCTAGTGACATACCCTGGAGTTGGGTACGTGTAGGAGCAAGGTCGGCATTATATTGATACTGCTTATAAAAAGCAGTAGCCAACTCCTCCCAGTTACGAACTTTGGTCCCATCCAGCTGATAGAACCATTCGAGATGAGTCCCTGAAAGACTCTCCTGGAAGAAGTGGATCCACAAATTCTTGTCCACTGTGTACGGTTGAATCTTCCGCACATAAGATCTGAGGTGTAGCTTGGGACAAGACGCCCCGTCATACTTGGTGAAAGATGGTGCCTTAAACTTGTGAGGAATAATCACACCAGTAGATAAGCCCAAGTCTCCGAAATCCAGCCCAGGCACTTGTTGGATCTCCATTGCATTCAGTCTGTCTTCCAACTGCTTACACCGGTCTTCGGCAGGAGGATATTGTTCCTCATTAAAGTTAGTCTCGTTTTCAGAGACTACTGGACTTGAAGCCTTTCCCCCCTGGGGACTGCCTTTGCCTACAGAAGAACCAACCTCTTCATTATGCAGAGTGTTGCCAAACCTTCGGCCCGAGTTGAAAAGAACAGTTCTCTTCTTCTTCTTCTTCTCCTTCTTCAGGAGTAAAGCCTTCAGCTCTTCTTGGCCTTGAGCCAAACCCATGATCAGCTCCTGAAATTGTGCGTTCTGCGCCTGAAGGGCCTTAATAGACATCTCGGTTGATGATGAGTCAGGGTTCATGATGCTGAAATAAACAGCGAAGAACAGTAAGCAACCTGAAAAGAAGAAAACCTGCTATGCACATGATGAATGATATGTGTTTATGCAATGCATTCAAGGGTTCGAAAGTTCAAATTTGTTGTAGACAAAAAGGAACACACGTTATCATTAAGGAAATAATTGTTCAGTACATCAAAGCCTCATGGGCACATATTAAAAAGCAAATCAATCCCAAAAGACACTACGCATCCTCTTTGGAGCTATGTAGGTGTTGAGATTCCTCTCCTCGTGCAATAGGCGGGTGAGCTCCAAGACCTTCTTTTCACTAGCATGTAGACTGGTCTCAAGAGAATTCTGTTCTTCCTTAAGCTGGATCCAGCTCTTCTGCATCTCTTCCCAGGACGTGGGCACGTCAGGATGTTGAATAGTGTAAGACACTTCTCCTTCCAAGACTGGCTCTTTGATCACGGGGAGCACATGAGGATAAGGCATTATTAACTTCTGGGAGCGGGCTCGTACCCACTTGAGATAAGGTTCCAATGGGATGGAATTCTTGTGCCCCAGTGTCTTGCTGTCTATATTACTGGGCATCTTCCAAGCTCTGATAAATCTTTGGCGAAGTCCTTGTGCATCATTGTCGAAGTCAAAAACTATATCAGGAATTAACATGTCATGAGGACCATCCCTCCGAGCATAACCAAACTGTCTCCAAGACAGGCATGGGTTGTAAGTAATACCTCCTCTGATTCCAAGTAAAGGAACATTAGGGTACTCCCCGCAACGATCAATGATAGTGACATCCTCTCTGGACCGAGGGCACCAATGTATATCTGCATGTGTAAGAGTCATCAACCGTTGTGACCATCTCAAACCCCGCTCGTTCTTCAAAACTGATTGTGGAAGGTGCGAAATAAACCACCTTCCCAGGAGAGGAGTGCAGCACATAAGGACACCTCTTTTTCTCATGGTTCGAGTGTAACATGAGTGAAGGATGTCCCCCAACAATGTAGGTATAGGATTCCTGGACATGAAGATCTGGATAGCACTGATATCTATAAGCTGATCTGGGTTAGGGAACAACACCAAACCATAGACAAGGAGGGCCACAACTTCTTCAAAAGCTTGTAAGTCAAGGGAGTTCCAACATTCCTGGGCCTTTTCAAACAGAAACCTGGCTAAGAACCCTTTGATGCCACTTCTAACTTCCCAATGTCCCTTGAGGTCAGATGATTGTAGGTGTAAGGCTTTAGCAATCTCTTCAAGCTTGGGTTCCTTTATCGTACCGTTGTAGGGTAGTTGATCAAGGATAGGGATCTTCAGAAGCCGGGAGAACTCTTCCAATGTAGGTACCAGTTGATAATCCAGGAAAGTGAAACAGTGATGCAGAGGGTCAAAGAACTGGAACAGGACCTTTATCATATCTTCCTCAATGTTGGTATTGACCAAGCTGATGAGTCTTCCATGTCTTTCACTGAATGAAGAGCTCTCGGGAATCCTGGATATAAGCTCTTTAAGCTAAGGAGGGATCCTTACAAGGCTGATTTGAATTGTCTTTCTACGAACAGTTTCCATGTCCTACAAAACAAGAACAAAGATGAAGATTCGAACCCCTGAAATGGTTAGTCAATGCATATGATGCTGGATGATGTCATGATGCTATGATTAAACACACCACAAATATTTTCAAAGGCAAACATGTAAGGCACACAAGTCACACAAGACAAGCCCTTAGAGTTTAGGCCAACATGGGGTCTGGGTATTACCCTCTTGAAGTTGGTGGGCTCAACCTGTCCTATTAGAAGTAACCGGGTTCTAAGGGTCCCAATATCACTGGATTGCTTTCATTGTTCATCGTTTCGATTTAGCCACTGAAATGGAGACCGAAATATTCCAGGAAAGCAACCCTCAATTGAGTGTAGTATCGAGTATCAACCAACCTCGAACTGCACCAAAGTCAGTTATCTTACTACCCTAAAGAGGCCAAGATAGTTCAATTAAGGTTCCTAAGGTCAGTTGATTCTTCACGACACCACATGGAGGCCCCGTACTCTCCTTGACTGAACTTAAGGGTTACCGGTACACACCAAAGTGCCACATCAACGTAGCAGACTGTTTCAACCATGTCGGTATACCCCGCACAGTTCCCTCACAGCCTTGTTGCTACTTTCTAAGAAGGTATCCCCCAGATCCGGGTTAGGATCAATAGAACTCCCAAGACAGTCCCACAATTTAAAGTAAACAAGTCAAAGCAATTGAAAACACAGTGATCTTAGTCCTAAGGTACACCTCACTTTAAAGAGTCCCCAGCAGAGTCGCCAGTTCTGTGATCGATGGATCTGGAACTGACTGTTTAACGCTGGTTCGCGAAATGTCGCGGAAGCAAGAGTCGCCACCGTCTTTTATTTTCTCCAAATGGAAAGGACAAAAGCATAGAAAAATTCCTTATTGAGATTGCTCTCGGTTCGGGAGGTAGATTTATAGAAAGGGAAGGTGTTAGCACCCTTTCTATCCATGGTTATCCATGGGCTCTTAGATACTTGCTCATTTGTGTTTTCAAAATTGTTGGTTTGCTTTTCAACTGTGGGTTTAAAAATTTTCGTTTAAAATTTCAGTTCGACTCTTGTATCAGTCCTCAAGAGTGTTTGAAAAGTTGTTTTTTGAAAGCTCTTTGAAAAGTGTCGGTGTGAAAAGAGTTTGATTTTTTTTTTAATAGAGCAAGTATCTATGAGTCATCTACCTACCCTAAGGAATTCGTCTGTGTAAATGTCCTTAAGATAGTGCCATCCCACTATTGAGAGGTAGGTAGCACCACCGTTGGAGGTGTTCGGGTCAATTCGAGGGTTCGGGACATTGTGGTCACCAGAGCAATGGGAAGACACCTTAGAAGCTACCCCCATGCCATGTTAATGGACATGAGGACTTACTAAAACATCCTCTACTCGACGACCACTTTTCGAAGGGTAAGGCAACAGTGAGGCGTACCCTAGGGGTGGTGTGTGATTTGTGTGTCATTTTCAACTATGTTTATCTTGCCATGCATTGGTGATCTGCGCTTTGTTTTTATTTTTGGCATTCATTCTTTCATGCAAGTTATTAACAGTTAAAAGATGCGAGAAGATAAAAGTCCTACGCTATTACAAAGGCGCGGCTCTACATCGCCAAATTAATCCAAGACCCGATTTGAATAAAAATGCGGAAAAATAAATATCCTAATTAATCTATTACAAGGCTTTGGGATAAATACATTATATTCACAAAAAAGAAATAAAAGTAAATGCAAAAAGAAGTAAGATCGAGAATGCGAGGGCGTTGGACCCTTTTAAAGAAATTAAATCGAAATTATGAAATAAATTAAATTAAAAGGAAAAAGACTTATTTTTTTGATATTTTTTGTACTTTATGAAATTAAGAAAATTAATGGAATTGAAAGTTAATTAAAACCCTAGTTCTAAACTATTTTTAATTTATTAAAAAAAGATGTTTAAGTTTGATCTAATTTTAATTAATTATTTAATTACCAATTTATTTACAAAAATAATTAATTATTAATAATAATAAGAAGAAATTTTAATTATTAAAAAAAGAATAAAAAGCTAGAAACCCTAATTTTTATGTTTTTTTTAATTTATTAAGAAAGCATTAAAATTAAACCTAAAATTAAAACTAAGTTAATTATTAAATTTATTTACAAAATAAAACATTAGTGAATTAAATAATAAAATATATTTTTATTTTTTGACTTTCTGATTTTTTTTGGTATTTTTATATTAAAAGTTTAATTTTATGGAATTAAATAAAACAAAGAATATAATTAAAATAAATAATAGAAAAGAATAAAAATAGAGAAAAGAAGGCAAACATGGGGGGTTTGTTGACCCTTTTGGAGGTATTTTCCCAGCAATTTTGGCCCATTTGAAGGAGCCCTGGTTGACTTTTGATGGTCACGTGTAGACCCCTGGACTGAGGTGCACCATGGAACTCATATCTTGGCTTTTGGATTGGTCTCAGGAGACATGTGGCAAGCACCAGCGCTGGATGTTTGGTGTACTTCTGGACATGTTGAGTACCTAATCACATTGCAAGAAAAAATAGAAAGAAATATGGGGGACCTGGGGACCGAACCCAGGTCCCAACGTTCATCACAATTGCCTTCAACCACTACACCACTCAGCGCGTTTGGAATATATATTGCAAAATAAATAACATAACGTAAAACAATGATTAGTGGTAAAAAATGCGCCAGAATATGAATGACCCTATCACGTGAGGTCACCTAATCTTCTTCTCCGTTTTCCTGTAACAAAACACGTTAGATAGCGGGGGTTTTAAACCCCCACTAAACGAAGCCACGAATAATAGCGAATAGGGCCTGGTTCATCATAAATTGAGCGCGAGGCATGACTTTGAATCGTCATGAGCTTCTGATTCTAATGGCATAGGTCTTGTTGTCTGATTTTTCCATATGAACAAATCCCCAATTTCAAGCTTGTGAAAACCTAGAAAATTTCCATGGCAGATTCTCGTACAGGGCACATTAGTTCAATTAAAATATACCAACAGCTTTAGAATGCTTATGTTAGTGCAAAACAACAAGACAAATGCATGAATGATACGTATAAATCAAAACACGAATGTGAGAAATATTAAGAACAGGGCGGCTTCATTCTACCAATTCTTTGTGTTAGAGGATGTTGTTTTGATTGGAATAGATCCCTGGTAACCTTGGCAAGCTATTGGAATGGTTATCTCACCTTGAAACGCACTGAAACTGTGTTTTCAGTTTTGAAAATTTTGGTGAAAAGTGCCAAGTTCTTTCTTCTTCTTGGGCGCAGCTTTCAGGTTTTCTGCATTAGGGTTAGCTTTGTGTTTATATGAGGAATGAGTTAGGGTGAAATCCAAGCCAAGAAAACTTTGCATTCATAAATCCAATATTTGATTTTCAATGAATCTTTTTTCAATCCTTTTCATGCCCTTTTGATACCAATCATGGCCAAATATTTCCATATTGAGTGTGCACGAAATCTTGGAGTTGTGATAGACCTATTAGCTGCATAAAAAGATTTAAAATGCATGCTTGAGTATTTTTGTCATATTTTATTTAATTAAATGAATTAATGGTGATAAAAATTCAAATAAATAATAAAAAATGATGAAATAAATCCCCTTTGGGTCAAATGGTCGTGCATAGCTTTTGGATGATGATTCTTGGAAGAAAATGTGGCCCATTAGCAATTTTGAGGCATTTGAAGCAAAGTTGACTTTTCAAAATTCCCAAAACTTTCCCAACTTCCACAAGGCCTATCTTGCTCAATTGTTAAGCTTTGATCATGTTTTTTGACATTTTGGAAAGGTCTTGAAGTCCTCTAACCAATGCCTTCAGTCCCATGTCATTTTGATTTACCAATCACAAGTTATGGTCTTTGACTTAAAGTCCCTTTTTGTTGACTTTTGAAAATGACCTATAATGTTGAGATTGATAACTTTTTGTGAGAGCATTTCTTGGACTTGAAGTGTGAAGAGGAGTTGTAGGAAATGTCATTCTCTTCAAAGTGATCTTTGGATGGAATTTTTCTGATAAACCATGTGGAAGTTATGCCTTGGTCAAGTTACAGTTGACTTTTTCAACTGTCCAAATATGGAAACTTTTGCATCTTGCAACTTTTTGAGCCATGCCTTGAGAATCATGATCAAGAATTGATCAAATCATGTTTGTGGCTTCAAAACAAGATGTTGACCAAAAATTTGGACTTTTGACTGTCAAATGACCATTTTGCCCCTACAGTTGACTGTTGAGCAATTAGGGTTTTTGACTGTGCAATTTTATGCTGTAAGTCTTGAAACTTGGCATATGGATGCTTAACCATGTTTGTAGGCATGTGGGACTTGATTGGACCCTTGAAAACTTCAATTTCTTTGACAGAACCAAAACCCTAGTTTTTGACTGTTAGGAGGCCCTTGAACTGTGCAGCCCTTGGGATATTTTGAAGCATGCTTTTGGCAAATCTTGAAGAATATGGGAGGGCAAATTTTGGGGTACAACAGGAACCAATCAAATGTGACGAGTCTCCCATTATCTTCTGCTATGATTTATTACCGAAGCTGAATCACCATATACATCATGAATTTTGATTCTGAGATCTATAGCCTCTTTCAGACCCATGATACAAGCTTCATACTATGCCATATTATTGGCATAATCAAACGCCAACCTTGCACTAAAAGGGATGTGTGACCCATGGGGACGGATAATCACAACACAAATTCCTTTTCCATAAGCATTTACGGCTCCATCAAACACCATACCCCACAGGGATTCAGAATCAGGATCTTCCTTAGGAAAAGGTTCATCATAATCTTTTACTTTCAGAAGCATCACATCCTCATCAGGGAAATAATATTTAATGGACTAATAATCGTCAAGTGGTTGGTGAGCAAGGTACTCTGCCAACACACTTCCTTTAATAGCCTTCTGAGTACGGTATTCAATATCATATTTAGACAACTGCATCTACCAATGGGAAATACTTCCAATAAAAGTAGGTTTTTCAAAAATATACTTAATTGGATCCATTTTAGAAATCAACCAAGTAGTGTGATTCAACATATATTTCCACAATCGCTTTGTCGCCCAGGCCAAAGCACAATGTGTTTTTTCTAGTATAGAATATTGTGACTCACTATTAGTTAACTTCTTACTGAGATAATAAATGGCATATTCTTTTCTTCCTGATTCATCTTGTTGTCCCAAAATATAGCCCATGGAATTATCCAACACAGTCATATACATAATCAATGGTATTCCTTCATCAGGAGGGAGCAAGATAGGAGGCTCAAGAAGATACTCTTTAATTCTTTCAAATGCCCTTTGGCAATCATCCATCCATACACAAACTTGATCTTTCTTCAACAACTTGAAGATTGGTTCACATGTTGCAGTCATATGGGAAATAAATATAGAAATGTATTTCAAATATCCAAGGAAGCCTCTAACTTGATTTTTAGTTCTTGGTGCATGTGTTTTACCCCAAAATTGGCCCTCCCATTTTACTCAACATATGTTCATTGAGATCCTCAACTTGCTCAAGGATGCCCAAGAGTTGACCAGACAAACTCTCTCCTAAAGTAATGAACCTCCAACTAGGGTTTACTTTTTTATCAAGATGGGGTAGCTACAAAGGCCTCATATTCTCTCCATAGTCCTAATATGTTCTCAAGACCATCCATGCCAAGTTTCATGCCTTGCACAAGAAGTTTTCCCAGTCAATTGCTCAGATGCTTGAAAATCAACTGTATTAGGTCAAAAGTCAAATGTGGCCCACATATAGTCAAACTTCAAGATTTTTGGTCAACATCAACATTTTGAAAAAGTATTCATCATTTGATCAAGTTTTGATCATGATTCCCCAAGGAATGCTCCTAATTCATCAAAACTCAATAGTTGCTAAATTAGGGTTTCTTAGGAAAAGTCAACCAAACTTTGACCAAGCATAAGTTTCTCATACTTCATGAGAAATTTCTCATCCAAGGCTAATTTTGAAGAGAGTTCAATTCCCTATAACTCATCTTCATCCCTCAAGTTCAATAAATTCACTCATGAAAAGATATAAATTTAGACATTATAGGTCATTCCAAAAAGTCAACAAAAACACCTTTTGGGTCAAAGCTTCTTACATGAACATGGAAGATCCAATTGAGATGAAACCAAAAGGGTTGTTTAGGGGACATCCTAAGCTTTCTTAAAATTCAAAGAACACCCTCTTAGGGTAAAAATGAAGGAGATATGCATTGTCAAAGTTGGCCATTCTTGGAGAATTGTCAAAAGTCAACAATGCCCAAAATTGCATTTTTTGGCAAATGGGCCTAACTTTTTATGCTTGCATCTTACTTCTAGCAATGTCCACGACCCAAAAACTTTCTCATATATTATTGACTTTATTAATTTGATTTATTTTGATTTTAATCATTTAAAAATCAAATTAAATCAAATAAATGATATAAAATATGGAAGATTTGTTTTTGATCTGATTTTGAATGAAAATGCAATCCATTTATGCTGTCAAAACAGAATCAAATCGTGCCAAGGTTGATTAGGGTTAGAATGGAATGATTTAGCTTGATTTGGAAATAAATAATTCAAGGTTGGAATGAAATCAAATCTTTATAATTGGCAACAATTTGAAGCCTTTTTGTTAACCTAATTCAAGCAGATACATATACATAACAAATCCCAAGCACAAGTGGAGAGGTTGATCACGTGAAACGGCCAAGAACAAGTTGCATTTTTTGTCCAAATATCTCATATCAGATTCAATATTACAGCCACCCTCAAAGAGATTTAAGGATTGCAACACGTTCCTGGCAATCTCCTGAAGCTAACTACACCTTTTGCACGCACCAAAACGCTCGTAATCATAAAATCCGCAACTCTGTTATCCAACTATTTTTTATTTTAGATTACCTGCATACATGCTTTTTCCATGAAATTTAATCATATATTCTTGTTTATCACAAAGGTTCGATGCTTGCTGAATGCTTTAATTGTGTTTTGAGTGCAGGGATGCAAGATTGCCATTATTAGGGTTTCCAAGCTCGTTTTGGGGCTTCCCTATATAGGATAAAGTGGACCAAATCGCGGGCACCATTGAACCCAGGGCATGATTTCTGACTGTCTTATGCCTTTGGTTAAAATTTATTTGGCTTGTATTGCATTTTCAATTGTTGCAGGTTTGTAGCTATGGACGGAAACTGTCACTATAACCTTCAATGACAGTTTTGTCCATAGGTAAAAGCTGGGCACCTGAAATAATAGTCTTGAGGAAAGAGACGATCAGGTGGCTGACTCCCACTGTCCCATTTGAATTCACGCGCGTGTTCTGGGTATGAAGCGTTATTTCCATTATATTATTATTTTGTCATATATGTAAATGAATGACAAGTTGGCCTGGTGGTAAGGAGGAATGTATGGGAGGTGAGAGTCCTGGGTTCGATACCCAGGTTTGGCTTTTTTATATTTTCTAACAATCTGATTGCAGATCATGTGTGACTCATCTTCCAAACACCTAGTATGCGCCCGAGATCTTTCCATTGGATTATCACCATCACAGATCCAAGGTCCCACACAGGCAAGCTCCATGGTACACCCTCAGACGGAGCCCCCACTGGATCATGCGCAAGGTAATCGGGCCCATCCTTCTGGGCTTCAGCAATTCAACACACACACCCCTGAAGTGCTAACAACATCAGGCCCACTCTCTTTTTCTCTTTTATTTCTTTATTTGTTTTTTTTAATTTGTTATTTTGCACAAAAAAGCTTTTTCAATTAAATCAGAAAATCAGAAAATCACTAAAAATTTAGACATAGTTTTTTTTTCATAAAAATATTTAATTAAAATTAAATAATTAGTTTAATTAAGTTAATTTAATTACTTTTTTTTAATTAAAATTCAATAGAAAATTAGGTAAATTTAAAAACTCTTTTTTTATATAATTAAAAATAAATAGAAATTAGGTTAATTTGTAAGATTAATTACTTTTCTCAAAAAAATCCAAAAATATCTTTTCCTCATTCCCGTCTTAATTCTTCGCGCGCGTTTTTATTTTTTTTCCAATTATTGTAATTGTTTCAAGTTTGTAATAGATTAATTAGGATATTAATTTCCGCATCTTTATTTTCAGTCAAATATTTGTGTATTTTCCCAAAAGCCTTGTAATAGCGTAGATTTTCTTTTCGCACTCTTTAAATTTCGCAACTATTAACTGCCTAGATGTATGAATAATAGGATTGAATGGCAAGACAAATAACTTTAAAATGGTATATAACCCTAATTGTGCAAAGATAATTAACTGAAAAAAAGGCACACTTGCACATGCTCACTCCTAGGGTTTGCCCCACTTGGTTGCCTCGGAAAACAATGGTCATGTCCCTCGAAGGTAGGGATATCTTAGCAAAGACCCGCGATTCAAATTCGTCATAAAGATCATAGACCCTCCTTGTCCCTCGAGTTGCCTACGAGAAATGATCTTATGACGATAGTCCCTTCGAAATGCTGAGGTATCCTTACCTGTTGCCTTCAGTGACCATTTCGTCCCTTTCGAATGTCCCTTAAAATTCCAACGACGGAGCTACCTAATCCTTAATAGTAGGATAGCATTGTCTAAAGGAAAAGGAGAAGACTTTTTTTCTAGTAGGTAGATAGTTCCTAGGTACCTGCTCAAAACAAACAATTTTTCACACTGACACTTTCAAACATTTTTCAAACAAAGTTTTCAAAACACTTTATCACACCCTTGAGGACTGATACAAGGGTTACCATAAAGTGAAAAGCCACACTAAGGAAAATTTAAAAACTTTTCAAAGTAAACACACACAAGCAATTTCAAAGTGAGCAAGTACCTAAGAGCCCGTGGAAAACCACGGATAGAAAGGGTGTTAATACCTTCCCTTTCTATAATCTACCCCCCGTACTCAAACATCTCGAAAAAAGGTTTTTTCTGTTCTTTTTCCTTTTCCTTTGTTAGATGAAATAAAAGTTGGTGGCGACTCTTTCTTACCACAACATTTCTGAATACAAAATGCAAACCAGTATAACAGTCAGTTCTGCCACCGTATCACAGAACTGGAGACTCTGCTGTGGGAAAATAAGTGGGGTATACCTTATGATCTAGGTCACTTCTAAAATTGCTTGTTTTTTGCTTTGCCTGCTTTATATTCAAGGGTTTTTTTGGGGTTATGTAGATCCTACACCCGGATCTGGGGACACCTTTTAGGTAAGTAGCAATAAATTGTGAGGGAACTGTATGGAATATACCGACACGTATGAAGCAATAGCTACGTTGATGTGGCACTTTGGTTGGTATCGGTAACCCTTGAGTCAATCAGGGAGAGTACGGGGCCATCGTGTGGTGTCATAAAGCATCAACTGACCTTAGAACCTTTAATTGCACAACTTGGCCAGTACGACATAGCAAGATGGTCGGCTTTGCAGTATTCCCAAGGTCGACAGATACTCGATGCTACACTCATTGAGGTTTGACTCTTGAGTTTTGTTCGGTTGCAAGTCAATAGCCTATTGAGCGAAGCTTGGGGGAAAGATCGGTGATATTGAGATCCCTTAGAACCTGGTTACTATTTATAGAATAGGTTGAACTAATCCAGCTTCAAGAGGGTATGACTTTAAAACTCATGCAGGCCTTAAACCTAAGGACTTGGTGTAACTTGTTTGTTGCTTGCTATACATGTGTTTTCTAGCATAATCATGACATCATAAGAACGACATATCATACTGACCATTTGAAGGACTTTCTAGGGCTCATCTTTGCTTTGTTTTATAGGATATGGCATCCGCCCGTAGGAATACTATCCAGATTAACCTTATGAAAGTTCCTATCCAACTAAAGGACTTGGCATTAAGGATTCCTGAAAGCTCTCCCTTCACTGAAAAGCATGGCCAGTTGCTTAACTTGTTCACTTCAAAACCTAATGAAGAATTGTTGAAAGTGCTATTTCAGTTCTTTGATCCTAGACACAACTTCTTCACCTTCCCGGATTACTAACTACTGCCTACTATGGAGGAATTTTCTCAGTTGTTAGGGGTACCTATTCTTGACCATTTACCTTTCAATGGTACGAAAGAAAATCCAAATCCTGAGGAGATTGCTGGATCTCTATCCTTACAACGGTCTGACATAGTGACAAATTGGGAAACTAGAGGAAATGTCCAAGGAATCCAGATCAAATTTCTATTTGAGAAGGCTTATTATTTTTGGGATACCCTGGATTTATAAGCTTTTGAAGAGGTATTAGCACTCCTCATCTACGGGATGGTACTTTTCCCTAATGCAGACCAACTCGTAGATGTGAATACTATTAAGGTGTTTTTGTCTCATAATCCAATACGTACATTACTTGGGGACATTCTACACTCTTTGTATACTCGCACTCTAAAGAGAAGGGGGGACCCTCCAGTTTTGCACTCCTCTATTGTCTAGGTGGTTTATTTTGCACCTTCCCAGGTCTATTTTGAAGAATGAGCAGGGTATGAAATGGTCTCATAGGCTGATGTCCCTTACACATTCAGACATTCATTGGTGTTCACGGTCCTCGGAAGATGTTACCATCATCGATCGCTGTGGTGAATTCCCTAATGTCTCTCTCTTAGGCATTAGGGGAGGAATCACTTATAACCCTTGTTTGGCATTGCAGCAGTTTGGTTATGCAAGAAGGGATGGTCCTCATGATACACTTATCCAAGGAATCTCCTTCAATTATGAGAATGATGCTCAGGGTTACCGCAAAAGGTTCATGAGAGCCTGGGGCATGGTACATAAAATTGATAGCAAAACACTGGGGCACAAGAATTCCATCCCTCTTGAGCCCTATCTCCAATGGGTAGGAGCCCGTGCCCAAAGTCTTATGATACCTTACACTACTGTCCTACCAATAATTGTGGAACCAATTGCTAAAGGAGACCCTTCTTCTCTTGTTCATTATCCTGACATGCCAACTGATCATCAGGAGTTACAGAAATCCTGGGATCAACTTAAAGAGGAGCGGGATACGTTTGAAGCTCAATTCTATGCCAGCAAGAAGAAAGTCCTGGAGCTCACTAGGCTACTCCATGAAGAAAGGAACATAAACGCCTACATTGCACCAAAGAGGATGCGTTCCTGGGAGACCTAGTTTCTTTTTTCTTTGAGTTTTGTTTTGCTTAATTGTAAGCCTAAAGGGCATTCTTTGTAACAATTTGAACTCTTTAATACAATTAACGTGTGTTTCTTTTTGGTTAAACAAATTTGAGCCTTTAAAAGTCCTTGGAATCATTGCATACACATCCCATCCATAGCATTGCATAAACAGGTACCATTACAGGTTTCTCATCGTCTTCGCTATTTATTTCAGCAAAAATGTCTTTTGAACAAATCATCAAAGATCTTCAGGCACAAAATGCCCAATTTCAACATATGTTCATAACTCTGGCAAAAGGGAAGAAGGAACTGAAGGCCCTCATCCTGAAGGAGAAGAAGAAAAAGAAGAAGGTCTTTGGTGTTCTGAATCTGGGCAGAAAGTTCAGGGTGCCGTTAAAGAAACCAGGAGATCTGACCTCCTCGTCCAAGGAATGGGAGAATCAAGAAAGGGAGGCAAGGGAGAAGGACCCTAGCCCTGAAGTTTATGACAATGATACATACTACAATGATGAGTAGTATCCTCCCACTGAGGATATATACAAGCAGTTAGAGGATCGATTGAGCGCTATGGAAGTCTAGAGAATACCTGGGTTGGACTTTGAAGAAGTGGGATTGGTGTCCGGAGTGGTCATCCTGCAGAAATTTAAGGCTCCAGTTTTTGCAAAGTATGATGGACTGTCTTGCCCAAACTCCCTCTCTATTCCTATGTAAGGAAGATCTAGCCCCACACCGCTAATAGAAACTTGTGGGTTCACTTATTTCAAGATAGTCTGTCAGGGACTCGGCTTGAATGGTTCTACCAACTGGAGGGAACCAATGTCCGAAACTGGGAGGATTTGGTTGTTGCTTTTTATAAGCAGTATCAATACAACGCCGACCTTTCCCCTACTCGTACTCAACTCTAGAGTATGTCCATCGTTGTAGGAGAAGGCTTTAAAGACTATGCGCAGAAGTGGAGAGATTTGGCTGGGAGATTCCAACCCACTTTATCTGACAGGGAGTTGGTTGACATGATTCTTGGAACGCTGTCTGGTCCATTCTTAAACCATTT
Source organism: Vicia faba (assembly GCA_948472305.1). Classification (NCBI taxonomy): domain Eukaryota; kingdom Viridiplantae; phylum Streptophyta; class Magnoliopsida; order Fabales; family Fabaceae; genus Vicia; species Vicia faba. The sequence goes on along the minus strand of OX451739.1, from coordinate 1,219,339,415 downwards.
GATCGGTAGCTCATCAGATGGTTTCACTGAGCTGATATTAATTGGAGAGAGGGTAGAAGCCTGGATCCGGAGCGGCGAAATACAGAAATACACCTCTTCAAGTTCGGTAAATAAGCCCTTCACTAGTAAAAAGGAGGCCAATGTCATTTATAGCCCAAGAGGTCAAAGCAGAGCTGAACACCTCCCAACGATAGGTGCTACAATGATACCTAGGCTTGCGGCTACCCCACAACGAAGAAATCAACAAAGGGTAGAAAGACCATAAAGGCAGTTTACCCAGATTAACATGACATTGACTGAGGTTCTACCCCATCTGCTAAGATCCAACTTGGCAACCTTGAAAGAGGATCCCAAGAATCCTAACACCACATCTCCTCGGTACAATCCAAACGCTCGGTGTGCCTACCATTCTGAGAGTCCTGGTCACGATACAAATGACTGCTGGGCTCTAAGAAATAAATTACAACATCTGATTGAAGCCAAGGATATTGAGTTTGATGCTCTGGAGAAACCCAGTGTCATAACTGCTCCCATGCCTAAGCACAACCGTGGATTTAATGTCGTTGATACCAATCTGTTTGTGACCTAAGTTTATGAACTTTCTACTCCTTTTATGACTGTTAAGAAGAATTTTTTGCTAGCCGGTTTATTTTCGGGTTATGGTGAAGGTTGCCACATGTGTTAATCTCTGCCCACTGGTTTCTATTTGTTGAGAGCAGGTGTCCAATGCCTGATGGATAGCAGAGAAATTTTGTTCGAAAAGACTTTGATTCCAACTGTTTTGTGTGAAGATATTGTTATTATAACCATTTCCGCCAATACTTCCAAGGTCTCCTCGAGAAGACCTATTAGGATTACACCCGCTCCGAGAGTAGCTCCATTAATAATCACTTTTCCTGGTCTTGTCCCATACGCCTCGGAAAAACCTGTCCCTTGGCACTATGGCGCCGATGTTTACTATCATGGCGTTAAACAAGATCTTAAAAATGAAGAGGCTGATCCCGATGTCAGTAACATTGTCAGGACCAGTAATATTACCAGAAGTGGAAGGGTTTTCACTCCCAAGATTTCCCCGAAGATTATTAATAAGCCTGTTGTCATTCCATATGTTGTTCCTGCTAGTACTTCAGCTACTACTCCTGTTATTACTCCACTTGTTACCCCTGCCGATGAGTCATTTGGGACTCGAGGCAAAGAAGCTATAGGTGACCCTTCCTGGACAGAGGCACCTAGACAAGTTGTTGTAGAATCCTCTAAGCAAGAGATAGAGGAGATATTAAAAATAATTAAAAAGAGCGACTACAATGTAGTCGAGCAGCTGGCGCAGACACCCTAGAAGATATCTATGTTGTCTCTATTATTATGCTTTGAGGTCCATGCAAAGGCTTTGATTGCATTCCTCAAAACCGTGTATGTGCCGCAAGAAACCTCGGCCGATCAATTCAAAGACTGTGTGGCCAGCTTGACTGCTGACAATGCGCTGGGTTTTTCAGATGCCGACCTAACACCAAAAGGGAGGAAGCATAATGATGCTCTGCATGTCTCGATCAAATGCAGGGGAACCACTATGGCTCATGTGCTGGTGGATATTGGGCCTTCACTGAATGTTCTGCCCAAGAAGGCTCTTGATCAGCTGGATTGTGAAGGCTTTACCTTAAAGCCTAGTAACATTGTGGTAAGGGCTTTTGACAGGTCGAAGAGAATGGTGCATGGGAAGGTGGACATCCCTGTCAAAGTAGGCTCTCAGACCTTTGATTCCACCTTCTATGTGATGGACATCAGTCCATCATACTCTTGTTTGTTGGGTCTTCCTTGGATCCATGAAGCTGGGGTTGTTACTTCTACACTGCACCAAATGCTGAAATATATGGTGAAGGGGAAGATTGTCACTATGCATGGCGAAGAGGAGTATTTGGTGAGCCACCTGAACTCCTTCAGGTATGTAGAGATGGACAGCGAATTCATAGAGACTCCTTGTCAAAACTTTGAAGAGGTTCCCCAGATTTTGGCGTAAACCCAAACTACCACCAACACTAAACCTCCTCTGAAGATGGCTTCTCTCAAGGACGCCAGAGCAGTGGTCAAAGAAGGTGGGTGCACCAACTATGGACAGCTCCCTGATTTCACTCACAAAACTGACAAATTTGGTTTGGTATTTACTTCAGAAGCTCAAAGGGATGTTCGTCACGGTCGAGATTGAGGACCTCCCCTATGCATCAGCAATCGTGGGGTCAATGTTATTGAAGACAGTGAGGACGACTCTGATATTGACAGCTGGATCTACCCAACTACCAACGGTAGACCGAGTAATTGGATGGCAAGAGATTTTATACTAGTTTCTTTTATTTCGCAGTAATTCTCTTACTTGTTTTCCAAGTTTGTAATAAAAAATTTAAATTTTATGGCCTTGTGTCTTACCCGAGGCACAATGGTCCTATCTGTGAGGGTTATTATATGTCATTTCATATATCATCAATAAAACATTGGACGTTCGTTGCATACAAATTTTGCGCTCTCTCTTTCTCTTTTTTGTTTTTACTTTATCGAAACAACTATGCTCTTACACACACTCACGTATCAAACACCAGATCCATATCCACCCTGGATCCCATTGATAACAGTTTTTCTATTTCCATTCATGACTTCGAAAATCCGATCAACCAAGCCGAGGACGAAAGTGAGGATGATTGTGAGGTTCCTGGAGAACTTTCTAGACTATTACAGCAGGAATAGAAGGCTATACAGCCTCCTGAAGATCCAGTTGAGACGATAAACTTGGGCACGGAGGTGGACAGAAAATAAGTCAAGATCTGCACAAATCTGGAGACTAAGATCAAATAGCAGTTGATACAGATGTTGCACGACTACGTTGAGATCTTCCCCTGGTCATATGAAGACATGCCTAGTTTAGACACTGATATCGTGGTACATCGGCTGCCGACCAAAGAAGATTGTCCTCTGGTTAAACAGAAGGTCTGTCGTATGTGCCCTGAAATGTCAGAGAAGATCAACACAGAGGTTATGAAGCAGTTCAACACAGATTTCTTAGCTATCACCTCCTATCCGCAGTGGGTTTCCTATGTTGTTTTGGTACCTAAGAAGGACGGAAAGGTACGGATGTGCGTAGACTACAGAGACTTGAATAGGGCGTGCCCCAAGGATGACTTCCCGCTTCCCCATATTGATGTTCTAGTTGACAACACCGCGCAGCACAAAATATTCTCCTTCATGGATGGTTTCTCTGGCTACAACCAGATTAAGATGGCTCCTGAAGACATGGAGGAGACAACCTTCGTCACACAGTGGGGAACCTTTTGTTATAAGGTGATGCCTTTTAGGTTGAAGAATGTTGGGGAAACCTATCAACGAGCCATGGTAGCTTTGTTTCACGATATGATTAACCATGAGATCGAGGTTTATGTTGACGACATGATAGCCAGGTCTCAAACCAAATAGGAACACCTTGATAATCTACAAAAGTAGTTCGACAGGGTGAAGACATACAAGCTGAGGTTAAAACCGAACAAGCTCACCTTCTGGGTAAGGTCCGGTAAGCTTCTGGGTTTCATCGTCAATGACAAAGGTATTCAGGTAGACCCCGCAAAGGTAAAGGCCATATAAGAAATGCTGGCTCCCCGTACTGAGAAGGAAGTTAGAGGTTTCTTGGGACACCTAAATTATATATCCAGGTTCATTTCAAATATGACTGCTACTTGTGATCCAATCTTCAAGCTTCTGAAGAAAGATCAAGTGTTAAAGTGGAATGACGAGTGCCATATTTCTTTCGAAAGGATCAAAGAATACCTTCAGGAACCACCAATTCTAATGCCTCCGGTTGAAGGAAGACCTATGATATTATACTTAACAGTGCTAGACAATTCAATGGGGTGTGTGCTGGGCCAGCATGAGGAGTCTGGTCAAAAAGAGCACACAATATACTACCTTAGAAAAAGGTTTATCGACTGTGAGACACGATACTCACTTCTCGAGAAAACTTGCTGCACTTTAGCATGGGCGGCTCGCCGACTAAGACAGTACATGCTGACTCACACTACTCTGTTGATATCTAAGATGGATCAAATTAAGTACATCTTCAAAAAGCCCATACTCTCCGGAAGAATAGCAAGATGGAAGATGATCTTAACTGAATATGATATACAATATACAACCCAGAAAGCAATCAAGGGAAGTGTATAGGATGATCATTTGGCTCATCATGTCGTGGATGATTACCAATCTATGAATTTTGAGTTCCTGGACGAGAATATTATGCTGGTGACTGATTATGAAGAACCTGGACCGGATGAAGGACCTGAGGAAGGATCCCGATGGACTATGGTTTTTGATGGAGCTTTGAACGCACTCGGTAATGGCATTGGTGCTGTAATCATATCTCCTGAGGGTTGTCATACTCCTTTCATTGCCCAGTTATGCTTCAATTGCACTAAAAACATGGCATAGTACGAAGCCTGCATCATGGGTCTCAAAGCCGCTATCGACCTCAGGATCAAGCACTTAAATTTCTTCGGGGATCCAGCTTTAGTGATAAGTTAGATCAAAGGTGAATGGGATACGAAACATCTGAATCTCATCCCATACAAAGATCACATGCTGACACTGCTCCCGTACTTTGAGGAGGTAACCTTTGAACATTTCCCGCGAGAGGAGAATCAGTTAGCGGACACGCTAGCTACCATGTCTTCTATGTTCAAAGTCAGGTGGGACAACGAAGCTCCCCGAATCACCATTGAAAGGTTGGATGAGCCAGCGCACTGTTGTGAGGTTGATACCGAAGAAGTAGCAGACAAACCCTGGTTTTATGAAGTAAATAAGTACCTCGAGACTCAAGAGTATCCCAAACTTGTCATAAGTGTCAAATTTATGCTGATAAGGTGCATGTACCTCTGGTTTCCTTTGAACATCTTGACGGCTCTGTGGCCCTTTGCAATGTGGGGCATTGACGTGATCAGAGAAATCAGGACTACCGCTTCCAATGGGCATCGCTTCATCCTGATAGCTATTGATTACTTCATAATGTGGGTTAAAGCTGCCTCTTTTTCTATTATGACCAAGAACGTGGTGGCGCAGTTTATCAGGCATAAATTGATATGTCAGTATGGTGTGCTAGAGATAATTATTACTGATAATAGTACAAATCTCAATAACACGATGATCATCGAACTCTGTAAGCAATTCAAGATACAACATCATAACTCTTCTCCCTATCGTCCGAAGATGAATGGCGTTGTTGAAGCAGCTAACAAGAACATCAAGAAGATTAATCATAAGATGACAGTGACATACAAAGACTAGCATGATATGTTACCATTTTCTCTTCATGGGTGTCGTACCTCAGCACGTACATCGGCAGAGGCTACACCCTACTCTCTTGTATATGGCATGGAGGCAGTCCTACCCATCGAGGTCTAGATCCCTTCTTTAAGAATTATTAAATATGCGGGTTTGAATGAAGACGAATGGATCCAGACCTGACTTGATCAACTGAATTTGATCGATGAGAAAAGGCTTACTATTGTCTGTCATGGTCAGACGTATCAAAAACGAATGGTCAAGCTTTCAACAAAAAAATTAGACGTCAAGAGTATCAAGTCAGGGATCTAGTAATCAAGGGCATCATACTACCGCAAGGTGATCCCATGGGCAAATGGACTCCCACCTACGAAGGGCCATTTGTAATTAAAAACATTTTCTCGGATGGAGCCATGATTCTAACCACCATGGACGGTGACGACCTTCCTCACCCGGTCAATGCAGACATAATGAAAAGATACTACGCACGATAAAAGACCTGCTAGGTTGAATGGCCTAGGAAAAATAAGGGCTTCCCGGCGAGCCAAAAGGGTTCGGGAAAAAATAAGGGATGAAAATGAAAAAATATGTACACCCGACAAGTCGAAAACCTGAAAAGGCGGCTTGGGCAACAAAGGGTATCCCGGTGGACTGAAAACCAAAAAGGGAAGTTCAAGAAAAATTAGGGATGTAAAGCGTATCACTATGTCCCATTGAATCACCTTGCGATCAAACCTCAGTATCAACTGTCAAGCTCGAACGGAAGCAATCAATCTAATTGGCTTCGAACAAGTAGCAAAGTGATGAGACACTCGAAGACATAGGGGCAATAGCAGAATTGGAACCCAATGTAATTGTTGTACATAGTTGTTTTCTTTTTACACAATATTGTATAGCTTCTATTTTTACGGTGGCGTTCTCTTACTAGAGCGTCATCCTCCTTGTACAAAAATGCCTATTATAGGACAACTTCGAAAATTAATACAAATCATTTTTACAAAAACTATGTGTTTTTTCCTTTTCTGTTTTGTTTTGCAATAACGTCCAATGATTTATTCATGACATATGCATTTGAATATGACTACTGCTCACAAATATTTACATAAGAAACGGAAAGACAATTGCTCGTAATTTAAGAAACAGAGGAAAAAACCAGAAATGTCAAAACCCGACAGTTACTCTGTCCAGCCGGTACCGGGGTAGAGACAGCTGTGAAGCACAATCATTAGGGCATACGACCTTGTAACATTTGTACTCCCCATAAAGTAAAAGCAATAAAGGAATTTCATATCAGCTCTTCCAAAACGGGAAATAATCTCCCTAGCCAGGGTCTTTCAGAAACCTGACATCTATATCCCCCATCCGAATTTCATAATCGCGAGTGGGTCATAAAATTTTTCTCCCAGGTAGAGTTTATTTCTCTGAATAAAGAAGTTCAATCCCCAACAGAGCTTATTACTTCAGCTACGGAAGTTCACCTTCCAACAGAGTCATTCCCCCATAGAGCTATTCTCATACAGAGTCTCTCCCTTGCAGAATATCCACAAACAACAAAGAGTAAATCTCTAGCACAGTCATTTTCGTTCACCATCCCCAGCGGAAGTAGAAGAACCGCAGTCCTCTACAATAGTCAGGAATGCTATACTCTCCAGCAGCAGTCGGGGATTTACTTTCCTAGACTCGGATATGTCACTATAATGTTTCGTGCTCATATATCATGACATGCACATACATATCACATATAGCATAATCTCATTTATTTTGAGAACATCATCTCACAATGCATTGCATGCATCGCAAATAATTAACCTTGTTATCTTTTCAGGAAAGACAATTATCACCAAAAATTCCAGCAGTTATACATGTCATATCTGCAGATAGCCAATGAAAAAATCAGTTCCCGAAACCAAACGGGCCAACTAAGCTACGCGACCAAATGAAGTAACCCTACGATTCAGGTTCCTTCTTGTAGCCCTACTATCCAGGATTTCATCTCGAAGTAACCATACTATCCAAGTTCCTTCTCATAGCCCTACTATTCAGGCTCTCATTTCGAAGTAACCCTACGACCCAGGTTCTTTCTCATAGCCCTACTATCCAGGCTTTCATTTCGAAGTAACCCTACTATCCAGGTTCCTTCTCATAGCCCTACTATCCAGGCTTTCATTTCGAAGTAACCCTACTATTCAGGTTCCTTCTCATAGCCCTACTATTCAGGTTTTTATCTCGAAGTAACCCTACGACCCATGTTCCTTCTCATAGCCCTACTATCCAGGCTTTCATTTCAAAGTAACCCTACTATCCAGTTTCCTTCTCATAGGCCTACTATCCAGGCTCTCATTTCGAAGTAACCCTATGACCCAAGTTCCTTCTCATAGCCCTACTATCCAGGCTTTCATCTCGAGCTAATCGTACTATCCAGGTTCCTTCTCCTAGCCCTACTATCCAGGCATTCATCTTGAAGTAACCCTACTATCCAGGTTCCTTCTTATAGCCCTACTATCCAGGATTTCATCTCGAAGTAACCCTACGATCCAGGTTCCTTCTCATAGCCCTAATATCCAAGCTTTCATCTCGAAGTAACCCTACTATCCAGGTTCCTTCTCATAGCCCTACTATCCAGACTTTCATCTCGAAGTAACCCTACTATCCAGGTTCCCTCTCATAGCCCTATTATTCAGGCTTTCATTTCAATGTAACCCTACTATCCAGGTTCCTTCTCGTAGGCCTACTATCCAGGCTTTCATCTCGAAGTAAACCTACTATCCAGGTTCCTTCTCATTGCCCTACTATCCAGGCTTTCATCTCAAAGTAACCCTACTATCTAGTTTCCTTCTCATAGCCCTACTATCCACTTGACCAGACAAACTCTCTCCTAAAGCAATGAACCTCCAACTAGGGTTTCCTTTTTTATCAAGATGGGGGAGCTCCAAAGGCCTAATATTCTCTCCATAGTCCTAATATGTTCTCAATACCATCCATGCCAAGTTTCATGCCTTGCACAAGAATTTTTCCCAGTCAACTGCTCAGATGCTTGAAAATCAACTATATTAGGTCAAAAGTCAACTGTGGCCCACATACAGTCAAACTTTAAGATTTTTGGTCAACATAAACATTTTGAAATAATATCCATCATTTTATCAATGGTTGATCATTATTCCCCAAGGAATGCTCCTAATTCATCAAAACTCAAAAGTTACTAAATTAGGGTTTCTTAGGAAAAGTCAATGAAACTTTGACCAAGCATAACTTTCTCATACTTTATCAGAAATTTCTCATCCAAGGCTCATTTTTAAGAGAATTCAATTCCCAACAGATCATCTTCATCCCTCAAGTTCAATAAATTCACTCATGAAAAGATATAAATTCATACATTTTAGGTCATTCTAAAAAGTCAACAAAAACACCTTTTGGGTCAAAGCTTCTTACATGAACATGGAAGATCCAATTGAGATAAAACTAAAAGGGTTGTTTAGGGGACATCCTAATATTTCTAAAAAGTCCAATAACACCCTCTTAGAGTCAAAATTGAAGGAGATGTGCATTGTCAAAGTTGGCCATTTTTGGAGAATTGTCAAAAGTCAACAATGTCCAAAATTGCATTTTTTGGAAAATAGGCCTAACTTTTTATGCTTGAATCTTACTTCTAGCAGTGTCTACGACCCAAACACTCTTTCATATATTATTTACTTTATTTTTTTTATTTTTTTTAATCATTTAAAAATCAAATTAATCAAATAAATGATATAAAATATGGAAGATTTGTTTTTGATCTAATTTTGAATGAAAATGCAATCCATTTATGCTGTCAAAACAGAATCAAATCGTGCCAAGGTTGATTGGGGTGAGAATGGAATGATTTAGCTTGATTTGGAAATAAATAATGAAAGGATGGAATGAAATCAAATCTTGATAATTGGCAAAGATTTGAAGCCTTTTTGTTAACCTAATTCAGTCAGATACATATACAAAACAAATCCCAAGAACAAGAGGAGAGGTTGATCGCGTGAAACGGACAAGAACAGGTTTAATTTTTTGTAAAAATATCTCAGATCAGATTCAATATTATAGCCACCGTTAAAGAGATTTAAGGATTCCAACACGTTCCTGGAAAACTCCTGAAGCTAACTGCACCTTTTCCACGCACCAAAACACTCGGAATCGTAAAATCCCCAACTCTGTTATCTATTGTACCCCAAAATTTACCCTCCCATATTCCTCAAGAATTGTCAAGAATCATCTTCAAATGGTTCAAGACCACTCAAGGGATTGCACAGTCCAAATGCCTCATAAACCAGTCAAAATTAGGGTTTTGTTTCTTACAAGGAATTTGAGGTTTTCAATAGCTCAATCAAGTCCCATAGGCCTACATACATACTCAAGCATCTATATGTCAAGTCTCAAGGCTCACAATGCCAATTTGCATAGTCAAAAGCCCTATTTTCTCAACAGTCAACTGCAGGGGCAAAATGGTCATTTTACAGTCAAAAGTCAAAAATTTTGGTCAACATCTTATTTTGATCACACAATCATCATTTGATCAAGTCTTGATAATGATTCCACAAGAATGGCTCAAAAATCATCAAAGAGGCAAAAGTTGCTATTTTTGGATAGTAGAAAAGTCAGTTGTATCTTGACCAGGGCATAACTTTTTCATGGTTCATCAGAACAATCCCATCCAATTCTCATTTTGAAGGGGATGACATTTCCTAAAACTCATCTTCACATTCCAAGTCCTAGAAATGCTCTCACAAAACATTATCAATTTCTACATTATTGGTCAATTTCAAAAGTCAACAAAAATGCACTTTAAGTCAAAGACCATAACTTGAGATTGCTAAATCCAAATGACATGGGACCAAAGGAATTGGTTAGAGGACTTCAATACCTTTCCAAAATGTCCAAGAACATGTTCATATGATCAAAATTGAGCAACATATGCATTGGAGAAGTTGGGAAATTTTTATGAATTTGCAAAAGTCAACTTTGCTCAAAACACCTCATTTTTGCTAATGGGCCTCAAATTTCTTCTTGAAACATTGTCCAAGGCCTATGCACGACTCATCAAGCTTACATTGAATTATTTTCTTATTTTTATTAATTAATTGGATTTTTAATTGATTTTAATTCATTTAATTAATTTAAAATGTAGGAAATTCAAAGATATGATTTTTCAATCTTTTGGTGAAGCAAAGATGACCAATATATGCTGGAGATCTCGTGTGCCAATCAAGGATGTCAAAAACTCCAAATTTAGCAACTTTATTCAATCAAAAAGATTGAAAAAATATTTAATTTTCAATCAAATATTGAAACATCAATTCCATGGATTTCTTGGCAAGATTGTAACCTAATTCCCTTCCATTATATATACAGAAGCCAACCCTAATGCATTGGACGTGAGAATTGCTGCAGAAAGCCATAGCCAGTATTGAAAAAAATCAAGAAAACTTGAAAACTGTTTTCTAATTTCTAGACCAATTCAAAGCTTTTAATTGCTTATAATACATTGCAGAGGTCCCCAGGAACGTGTAGGAATCAAAACAACACGCTAAAAGCTCAAAGAATCCAAGGATAACAGTTTCACGGTTTGGAGTTTTTTTCATAATCGCATACTTTGATTCATGCATCATTAACATGTTTTGTTGATTGTTTTGTGTTCATAGGGACTGTACAAAGCTTTTGGCATAGGTTAATTGGACTGAAACGCCCTGAATCGCAAATCACCATGAACAAATATTAGGGTTCCGAAGCTTTGATTTTGGGGCTTTCCACATCCAGTAAAATTGAGACCCCTAATGCAAAGGGTTGAACTCGTTGCATTCAGACGAATCTAGTGGAACCCTCGCGCCATATTTATATAGCCTAGGATTCTATTCGCTATTTTCCTCATGCCAAATTGTGGGGGTTAAAAACCCCCGCTATCTAATCTTTGTTTTACAGGTTTAGCGAATAAGACGAGTACGTGTGGCTTCCTGGTTGGGTAATTCAAAATTACGCGCGTTTTGTTTATTTTCCAGCATGTTATTTGTTTTCCATATATTATTTTCATTAGTCATTCTATTAACAAACGCGTTCAGATGGCCTAGTGGAAGACGTGCTGGCATGCAACCATTGGGACCTGGGTTCGATTCCCAGGTCCACCCAAATAATTATTTCTATTTTTTCTAATGTGATCATATGCAGGATTCTCAACGCGTTCCACCATAAACCTCACGCTTCAGCATGCCATGTGGCCTTATGCATCAATCCAGTGGCCAAAAGGTGATGAACACCATGTTCCTGGTCAACCCACGCTCTAGCCAATCTCCAAAGTCAAAACGGACTGGCCAACAAATGGGCCAGAATTGCCAAGCAAACCTCCATATTGGGCCCAACACCCCCAGGGTTTTGTTTCTCATTTTTTCTCTTTTCTATTTAATTATTTTTTATTAACTATTATTATTATTATTATTTAATTACCTCATAATTAATTTTCATAATAAATTCAGACCAATAAAATCAGAAATATAATTATTATTATTATTATCAATTTCACTTTATTTTTTGTAAATAAATTCTAATAAATTAATTTAGTTTAATTAGGTTTAAATTTTAACTTTTTTTTACAATAAATAAAATTAATCTAGAACTAGGGTTTTGACAACTTTATTTTATTTTATTTTATTTTCATTAAAACATAAAAAAACACAAAAATACTTTTTTTTTCTTGTAATTATTTAATTAATTAGAATTAGGTTTAATTAATTGCAAAAGGGACCAAACTTCATTATTTTCTCAAAAAAGGGTCAAAACCCTATGGACGTCCCCGATTTAATTTCTTCGCGCGCATATTATTTCTTTTGATCATATTTATGTAACTGTTTATGAGGATGTAATAGATAATTAGGGCTTTTATCGCTTTCTTTTATTTCTCGCATTTATTTTCAAGGGTTATGTTTTTGGCGATGTAAATACCCGACGCCTTGTAATAGCGTAGATTCACTTTCCGCAATTTATTTTCCGCACAACTATTAACTGTTAATTATGCATGACAAGACTTACCTGAAAAATAAAATCAACTCGTAGCTCACCATAAAAATGTGCAAAGACAATTTAACATGAAACCTGACACACGTGCACATGCCACTCCTAGGGTACACCTCACTTGGTTGCCTCGACGTGGTCATTGAGTATAGGGTGTTTTAGAGGTCGCCCTCCTGTTTAAAGATCTAGTTGCCTCGAAACGGTTTCCTCGGATAAAAAAGGATCTAGGACATTAGGGTTACCGCTAAGGCGTCCTACTATTGCTTTGGTGACCACACATGTCCCTAATAATCGAATGGACCCGAATAACTCCAACGACGGTGCTACCTACTTCTCAATAGTGGGATATAGTATTGTCTAAAGGACTCTTACACAGCCTAATTGCTTAGAGTAGGTAGATTTCTCCTGGGTACTTGCTCTTTCAAAAAACAAAAACATCTTTTCGCACCTACACTTTCAAAAAGTTTTCAAACAAATACTTCATACACTCTTGAGGACTGATACAAGAGTTACCTAGAAGTTTTCAAATGAACTTTTTCAAAACCCACAAACACAAGAAAAGCAAACAATTTTTGAAAACATAGTGAGCAAGTACCTAAGAGCCCGTGGATAACCACGGATAGAAAGGGTGCTAACACCTTCCCTTTCTATAATCTACCTCCCGAACCGAGAAACATCTCGAAAAGGAATTTTGTTGTGCTTTTGTCCTTTCCTTGTTAGAGAACATAAAAGACGGTGGCGACTCTTGCTTACCGCGACATTTCGCGAACCAGCATTTCAAAACAGTCAGTTCTATTTCCACCGATCACAGAACTGGAGACTCTGCTGGGGACACTTAATAAGTGAGGTGTACCTTAGGATTAGACCACTCTTATGTTTTCAATTGTATGTCTTGATTGCTTTTATATTTGTGGGCTTGCATCGGAGTTTCATAGATCCTAACCCGGATCTGGGGAATACCCTTTAGGTAGCATAAGCTGTGAGGGACCTGTCCGGCGTAGACCGACACGGGTGAAGCAGTAGCTACGTCGGTGTGACACCTTGGTCTGTACTGATATCCCTTGTGTTAGAACAAGGAGAATATGGGTCTTCTGAGGAGTCATTAAGCACCAACCGACCTTAGAACCCTAAATTGACCCAACTTGGCCATAGAACAGTAGCAGTATGCTACACTCATTGAGGCTAAACTCTCGTGATGGTTTTGGCCGCAAGAAAAGATTGCGAAGCTGGAGTTATGACCGATTGAGGGTAGTCTGTGATATTGAGATCCTCTAGAACCCGGTTACTATTTTCTAGGACAGGTCTTAACCAATGAAACTGAAAGAGGGAAGTACCTAAACTTCATGCTGGCCTAAACTCTAAGGGCTCTTTTGTGTGACTTGTGTGCCTTCAAACTTGAACTACTTGCACATTCTTGTTATCTGACAACATGAGTTCCTTGCAGGTTTTGTTTACAGTCCTTAATCTGGACTCATAGCAGGGCTTGCTTACATCACCTCACATGCATAGCATACGCATCATAACATCGTACCATAGCATTTCCTTAACCATTTCAAGGATCTCAAGGGTTTGTGGTGCAGGTCATAATGAACCAAAAGTCTAGCAAGGGGCAAAGGGGATTTATTTTCCTCTAGCCAAGGTTGTCCAGAAATCCAAGCACGATAACTTGGGTCAGGGGCTATGACCCACTCGATATGGTGAGCCTTGACTCTTGAAGAAGGACTCTCAACAACACGAAGTTCCTTCAATCAAGCTACGAAATTCAAATTCAAACAATTTTCTTGTTTACCCCGCGAGATCCTTGAAAACATTGCATGCATACATACACATTATTGCATAACAGGTACCCTTGTTACAGGTCACTTACCTCCTTCGCTGTTTATTTCAGCAATGGCTTTCCAACCAGACAACCAGGATCTCCGTACTCAAGAGACTCAGTTCAGGGAAATCTTCCTAAGCCTATCCAAGGGGTAGGAAGAATTGAGAACGCTCCTCATGGGGAATTTGGTCAAGAACAGTCCAGAAGACGGTAAGGATGAACGACTGAAACATCTGCAAGCTGAGGTAGATGCAATGAGGACTCAGATGCTGGGGCAGATGGCCCCTATCCAAGGCTTAGCTCGGGAGCAAGAAGAGTTGAGAACTGTGATCAACCGGCTTCAGCAAGACAATATGAAGCAAATAGTCAAGGCTGGGGACCAAACCGGTAATCAGCCTCCAAGAAGTCAAAGGTTTGGTTCGATGAATAGACCTCTCCAAGCTGCTACTACTTCACAGGTCCAACAACGACCTCGCCAAGGACAACAGGTTGATCAGAGCAAGCCAAACAAGCCCAGAAGGCAATTCACCGAGCTCAACATGTCACTGACTCAAGCGTTGCCGCAAATGTTGAAGGAAGGGTTGATTACACTAAGGGCTCCTCTCCGGAGTCCAAATACTTCCGCTCCTACCTATCATCCCAATGAAAGGTGTGCATACCACGCTGATAGTCTGGGACATGACACAAACAATTGTTGGGCTCTGAAGAACAAGACCCAAGACTTGTTCGACAGGGGGGTGCTGGAGTTCATGCCGGGTGGTAAAATGAAAATCTTCTGCTGAGAATCTTCCATCTGAGATGACTAGTTCAAACTAAGAAACTTTTGTTCATTCGAATGTTCAAGTTGTATTTTTCTTTGCTTATTCAAACAATTATTGTCATGGTAAACCTTTTTATTTCATTAATGCATCGCATATGTCTGTTTTGAATTAATATATTCGTATTCACTATATTCAAACTGCTTTCATTTTTGTGATGTTCAACTCTTGAAAAAAAATTCTAAGCCTTTTGAGGGAGGATGACGAAAATGATACCACGATCTTTACAGTATGCTTTTGAACAGACCCCGCTGATGAGGTACAAGCATTGTTTCAAATGCTAAACAGTGGAGTTATAAGGAAGATAATCCCTAGTTAACCCCTTTAAGCCAAAGAAGTTGGAGTTTTTCTTTTCAAAAATTAAAACCCTTAATCATAACCTGGGGCAGGGTAGTTCTCTCAGTTGATCCAAGTGCACAGCGAATGACATCAAAGAAGTCCTTCCGAGACAAAAAGACAGTGATGGTTCCGAATAATCAAAAGACAGGCAGTCATTATCTCTCAGAAATAAAAGCCCATTAAGTCAAAACCTATGAAGGAGACTTACAAAACTGGGGCATCCCGCTGACTGTAAATACAAAAAGAAACAGTTCAGGAAAAAAAATAGGGATAATAAAATCAAAAAGAAAGAGGTCCTACAAACCCTCAACAAAAAGAAATGACTGCCTATCCAAAATAAATTGTCAGTATCCGAACCATCACTGGAATATCATAGTAAAGACTCAACAAGGTCTAACGCACGATTAGCTGAGTTTAGGATTGAAGAACATCACGAAGAGTGGGTGGGTACAAATAAAATTTGAGCCTTTATCCTTTGTTTCTTAAACCGTGAACCAGACCACGTTATAACCCTTAGAAGTCCTAGCTGAAGCATGGGTTAGTTCGAAAGCATATTGTTACAAAAGGTATCCTGACTCCTGTAGGGCTTGCTATAAATCCTGAGTTGACATCACATTTTACAAAATTTTCCTATCTTACTAAAAAATGCATTTTCAAAACTTCAAGACAGACATAAGCTTTGCATTCTTAAAATAACATTGTTTGCATATGACTATTTGTTCGGACAGCAGAGAAATTCGCACGAAGAATATCTAGTGAACAAAAGCACTTCCTGAAGGGGTGAAAAACACAAGAAGGGGGGGTTGAATTGTAAAACTGGAATCTTAAAGCAAATGACAAGGTATTTTTATCCTGGTTCGTTTGATCTCAAACTACTCCAGTCCACCCGTCAAGGTGATTTCGCCTCTCTCCAACGAGGTCTTAATTCACTATATTCAACTGAATACAAATCTGCTTTAACAACTGCTAAAGCCTTCTTGATTCAAACCACAATCCGGTTTGTCAAGGCAACACTTTCTTACAAAGGTGTAAAATAATGTGTGTGAATGTTTTCTACAAAACTATATCACAACTGTGATGTTTACACAAATGAAGCTTAGAAACTTAGAATGCTAAACACTGATGGAGTATCAGAGTTTGTTGGTTTAGCAAAACTGGTAGATGAAGATTATTGTTCAGCTTTGTGCGTGTAGAGAGTTTTGAAGCATTAGCCGTGATAATCTTCGAAGCTTGGTTTATATAGCATTTGAGAAGATGAACGTTGAAGCAAATATTCTTGATTCAATGCTAATAACAAGCTTTCCTTTTTGAGCAGATCTTGTCTGGAATGAGGCTGTTGGAATTGATTAGCGTTCAACGCACAGTACCGTTGCTTCTTCAATGCACGATCTGGCTTGGCTCATTCTGATTCTGCTTCGCTGCTGATGAACTATTTGATTCTGTATCAGAGTGTTTTACGCGCAGTTCTGTTCATCAAGCTTCAGCATGTGCAAGCGTTGATCATCTGATCTTGACGTTCTGATTCAGCAACTTCTGATGCTGGTGTATGAAAACAAATTCTGATGCTGAGAACGTGATCTTGCTTATTTTAATCAGCATATCTGCAAATCAGAGCATAGTAATTTTAGGCAGCATATAATTCAGTCATGAAATATTTAACTACTATATCTTTTCACTTTGTTATCATCAAAACTTAAATATAGGGTACTAGATTCAAACATTGTTCTAACAATCTCCCCCTTTTTGATGATGACAAAAACTAGATATTTTAAATGAAAAATAACGTGAAAAGTTATCAGAGCTATGTATCAGAATAAGAAGTACGGAGAATTTAGAGTTTAAGAGATACTCCCCCTGAGTTTGTTACTTCCCTTTGATATGCGTGTTCTTCAGAGTCAGATCTTTTTCTATCTTTGATCATCAGATTATAGGTCTTTGACTTATCAGAAAGCAGAGCTTCAGAGCTTTTCCTGTCAGAGCTTTGCTTCGGATCAGAGTGTTAGGACAATCAGAGCTTCATATATCAGAGCTTCATATTTGATCAGAGCAACATGAGCTTCTAGTTCTTAGTCTTCATAGTGTTCGGAGCTTCCTTGCCTGTAGACTTAACAACAAAACAGAAAAACATTTCAAGTAATAGAGTTAGAATGTTTGAGAATTTCTGTCTAGTTAGCCGTTATTGATTTTAAATATCATTCTTGTTCTCCCCCTTTTTGTCAACAATCAAAAAGTGTTAGTGATGTGCTAAAACAATTTAGATCAGAAAAACAAGTTATATTAAAATAGTTCAGAATCAGAGCAAAATAGCATTACAAAACATAGTCAAAACATAAAATGAAAAATTATGCATGAAAAAGATTTTAAGGTTGTGGGGGCATGCGTGAGAACAGGCTTTCCAGCATTGCTTGAATCTTTTCAGAAGTTTCATTCTGCTTCTGAACCATGGTGACAACAATGTCAATCTTGCTGTCCTGTACATTCATTCTTGCTTCCATCTTCTGATCATTCTCTTCCATTCGCTGCTGGAGACGCAAGTCATTCAGCCTTAGTTCTTCCAGAGCCTGCCTGTCCAAGGCAGCTTGAGAACTTTCAGCAGGAGGAAGTTTCTTAGAACTTTCAGCTACATCTTCTGCTGGATTTTCTTCCTGAAGGGTCTTGTCTTCTTCTGATGGTTGCACCTGTGCAGCTTGCTCTTTCTCAGACCAGGATTCACTGTCCAGAGGGAGCACAACTTCTTGAGGCAGCTGACTCTCAACTTCCTTCAGCAGCATGCTAAATTTCTGTTGAGCCTGCTCGTAGTTGACGTCCTGCAGCTTGAGTGCTTCAGTACGTACCCATACTCTGAACTGTGACCAGAGCTGATCAGACGCAGCTGGGTCGATCATCCCCGGACAGACTTGCTTCAACGAAGCAATCCATTGCAGCATACCTGTTTCAAAGTCCAAAATACCAGAGCCAACATCTAGTTGCTTTGGTTTGGGAATGGCCAATTTGTGTCTTAAATCAGCAAGACGTTCAAGACTTGTTAAGTCAATGAAAGTTTTGCTGGGGTTTTCAGAGGATTGGTTTTCAGAGGTTCGCTGAGGTGCTGTTTGTTTTGGTGGATGGTTATCAGAGTCAGAGGATATATCTATTGGAGTGGTTGGAGTTTTTGGAGGTGTTGATTCCTCTGATGATGGTAACTGGGGTCTGACAATGGTGGTTCCACATGGCAACTGTATTGCCAGCGGTGAAGGTTGAGGTGAGTGGGGATCAGAATGATGAGGAGATGGGGTTTCATAGCGGTGAAACTCTGTTTGTGGTGAGGGTGGATTATTTTCTGGTTGAGGAGGTGGAATCTCTGATTGCTCAGGGATCAGAGGTTCTTCTGTGATTGGTTGTTGAGATTGTGGTTCTGGTTCTGGTTGATGTTCTGGTTGTATTTCTGGTTCAGGTTGAATTTCTGGTTCAGGTTGTGAAGGAGGAATATTTGGTGGTTCAGAGTGAGGTTGAACAGAAGCATGTTCACGCTCAATATCAGCTAGCACTCTATCAAGTGCTGGTGTTGTTGAAACAGTTGGTTGTTTGGTAATTTTAATGGGAATTTTAATTCTGGTTCTTCTGAGTTGTAAGGCCTCAGAAGGGTCTTCTGGTATGGTTTCATCAATAGTAGGGATTGGGATGGATATTCTGTGAGAGGTTTGAGGAGGGGCAGCAGATGTTGGAATAGTAGATGAAATTGAAATAGGGGCAGCAGATGAATTACCTCGTTTCTTTGGAGTCTGATGAGATGATCCTTCTACTTTCCTCTTCTTTGTCTTCTTCTGAGTCACTTCAGGTTGGACTTGACTCAGATCTTTGATCTTCAGCTTTGAACCTGCATCTTCTTCCTTGTATGAATCTGGATACTTGAGAAACATATCAGGTTGGGATTCCATTTCAGAAAATCTTGGGAAATTACTCAGAGGCACTCTTCTTCTGGAGATGTCAGCAGTTGAAGAAGCTCTGGGTTCCTTCCTGATATTTTCTATCAGCTTCATCTTTTTCAGGTTCTTAGCGTTCAGCGGTTTTCCAACAGTTGGTTCAAAATTGCCCAGCACTTTAGCTTCGCTCAGATAATCTATCAGCTTATTCTCTGTCAGAATATCTGATATGAGCCTCCCAAACGGTATCCAGTCCCTTTTGGTCCTTTCTTCTTCTCTAGTCTCTTTCACACTAGTCTTCAGATGGTTGAACAGGAAGTGTGCCAGATTGATCTTCACCCTCTGATCAATAAAGTAGATCAGAAATTGCTGATCCACGTTTATATAATCAGGAGAGCTTGTTGGCTTCCTGTGATTGAAACAGCCCAGAACAATCTTGGCCCATACTCTGCAGTGATCCTTCAGATCCTTGATTTTGCTGCTGGGAAATCCAAGAGTGAAAATGCAGTTGGCTACCACACCTATATCAGGGCATCTATCGGCCATGTCCACACAACGGACTCCACCACCACTTTGACCAATTAACCTAGCAATGAGGTCTTCAGAAATTATTATCTTCTTTCCCATGACAGAAGAGATGACTAGATGTTTATGAATCTTGGCGTGAATCCAAAATTCCTTGACAAGCTCTGGGAAGGTTGGTCCAACCAGCCTGTCGAAATACCTCTCCCACTTTTGAGCCTTGATTTCATCAGTTAGGTCAAATCCATTATCCTTCAAACTTTCGAAATCGACGATTAACTCAGAGAGAACCTCAAGATTCTTTACCGGTGTGAGAAGAGTTCTGGTAGGCACCTGATACTGCTCAGAGGTTTCTTTCTTCTGATTTCCTGCAGAAATGCTGGAGGATGCCATTGTTCTCACACAAAAAAAAAGGCTTGAGAATGATTTGAGAGAAAAAAGGTTTTAAGAAGATAACTCAGAAATATGCAGAGAATACTTAGGATATTATGAGAAAGTGTAAAGAATAAGATTGAAGAATAATGTGCTTAAATAAAGATTTCAAAAAATTATTTTGAAAAATTAAACGTTTTTAAGAGAGAAAAAAATAATGATTGCCATTAACAAGCGTGATTACTTTTGCATTAAATGCTTGCTGATTTTGGGGGATTTGAGAAAGATACTTAAAAACGGTTACCAGACATGTGTCTCAATGCACCCAATCAGCGCTTTCCTTTCTCAGAAGCGTGCACGCGTTCTGCTTCAGGGATTTGCTGATGATTGGATGACACTTGTTTGATGTAGTGATCAGCACGTCTGTCTTTGAGATTAGACTCTCAGATCTTTAGACTTGCCTCTGATACAATCTGCAAGTTCTAACTTTCTGAAAGAAGATTGATCAGAAGTTCACAGTAATATAATTACATTCTGAAGATAAATACATGGAATTAAAACATTTTCATTCTGGGCATACTTTCATGCTGAGATGTTTCAGAATGAAATTAAACCTATCTTCTGAAAGGGGTTTAGTAAAGATATCAGCCCATTGATGGTCTGTATCTATAAATTTCAAGTTTAAAATTCCTTTCTGAATATAGTCCCTAATGAAATGATGTTTTATTTCTATATGCTTAGCTCTAGAATGTAAAATAGGATTCTTACTTAAGCAAATAGCAGAAGTATTATCACAAAGAATAGGAATGTTACTCTCAAAAATCTGGAAGTCTTCAAGCTGACTTTTCATCCAGAGCATCTGTGTGCTACATCCAGCTGCTGCTATGTACTCAGCTTCTGCTATTGACAGAGCAATAGTTGATTGCCTTTTGCTGGACCACGAGATCAGATTTTCTCCCAGAAACTGGCAGCTTCCAGAAGTACTTTTGCGTTCCACTCTGTCTCCAGCAAAATCAGCATCACAGTAGCCTACTAAGCTGTAATCACTAGATTTTCTATAAAACAAACCCAGATTAGTAGTACCTTTCAGATACTTGAAAATTCGCTTAACAGCTGTTAAGTGAGATTCTCTAGGATCTGATTGGAATCTAGCACAAATACATACGCTGAATAAAATATCAGGTCTTGAAGCAGTCAGATAAAGGAGAGAACCAATCATACCTCTGTAGACTTTCTGTTCTACGCTTTTGCTTACCTCTTCTCTTTCCAGAATGCACGTGGGATGCATTGGAATCTTTGATGGCTTACATTCTGAGAGGTCAAATTTCTTCAGAAGATCTCTGATGTATTTGCTCTGATGAATGTAAGTTCCCTCTGGAGTTTGATTAATCTGAATTCCTAGAAAGAATTTCAGTTCCCCCATGAGGCTCATCTCAAATTCTGCCTGCATACACTTAGCAAATTTTCTTCCAAGAGAAGGATTAGTAGAACCAAAGATTATATCATCAACATAAATTTGACAGACTAAAATGTCATTCTTAACTGTTTTACAGAATAGAGTAGTGTCCACTTTCCCTCTGGTGAATTCATTTTCAAGCAGAAAGTTACTTAGCCTTTCATACCAAGCTCTGGGAGCTTGTTTCAGACCATACAGTGACTTTTTCAGTTTGAAAACATGTTCTGGATGTTTTGTATTTTCAAAACCTGGGGGTTGGTGAACATAGACTTCTTCTTCTATATAACCATTTAAGAATGCACTTTTGACATCCATCTGATACAGAGTGATGCCTCTATTAACAGCAAATGAGATTAAAAGTCTGATAGATTCTAACCTGGCGACTGGGGCAAAGGTTTCTGTATAGTCTATCCCCTCTTGCTGACTATAACCTTGTGCAACCAGTCGTGCCTTGTTTCTGACGACTTCACCTTGTTCATTAAGCTTGTTTCTGAACACCCATCTTGTTCCAATGACGTTGAATCCTTTTGGTCTTGGAACGAGATCCCATACGTCGTTTCTGGTGAATTGATTCAGCTCTTCTTGCATTGCCAGAATCCAGTCATTGTCCAGAAGTGCTTCATCAATAGAAGAGGGTTCAATCAGAGACACAAGTCCCATCAGAGTTTCTTCAGAGTTTTTGAAGCTTGCTCTTGTTCTGATTGGATCTTCCTTTCTTCCTAGGATAGTCTCTTCTGGGTGATCCAAACTGCTTCTGGGTAATCTCTTCTGAGGTTGATCAGC
This sequence comes from Vicia faba, assembly GCA_948472305.1. Taxonomy (NCBI): domain Eukaryota; kingdom Viridiplantae; phylum Streptophyta; class Magnoliopsida; order Fabales; family Fabaceae; genus Vicia; species Vicia faba. The sequence continues at coordinate 1,219,317,068 of OX451739.1, read as the reverse complement.
AGCAGTTGTAGGATTTCTAGCATTGCTTCTTTCAGACGTTGAAGGAATGTCTGTGTTGAGAGCTTCTGATGACTTGTCTTCAGAACCTGCAAATTCAATTTCTATACCTGCAAGATTTTCATTCTGCTTTGACTTTTCAGAGTCAAGCTTGTCATCAAAACGAACACTGATTGATTCTTCCACAATCTGTGTTTCTGTATTGTATACTCTGTACCCTCTTGAGCGTTCAGAGTATCCTAACATAATACACTTCTGTGCCTTAGAATCAAACTTGTTCAAATAATTCTTAGTGTTTAACATATAGCAAGTACATCCAAATGGATGAAAATACGAAATGTTGGGCTTTCTGTTCTTCCACAATTCATATGGAGTCTTTTCCAGAATAGGTCTTATTGAGATTCTATTCTGAATGTAGCACGCTGTGTTTATTGCCTCTGCCCAGAAAGTCTTAGCAACGTTTGTCTCGTTGATCATGGTTCTGGCCATTTCTTGCAATGTTCTGTTCTTTCGTTCTACAACTCCATTTTGTTGGGGAGTTCTAGGACAAGAGAAATCATGCAGAATGCCTTTGTCATTAAAGAATGACTCAAAATCTTTATTTTCAAATTCTCCACCATGATCACTTCTGACTTTAACGATTCTAAGATCTTTTTCATTCTGAACTTGGTTACAGAAGGTAACAAACACAGAGTGTGACTCGTCCTTGTGTCTTAAGAACTTTACCCATGTCCATCTGCTATAGTCATCTACGATTACTAACCCATACTTCTTGCCACTTACAGAAGCAGTCTTAACTGGTCCAAATAAGTCAATGTGCAGAAGTTCTAATGGCTTAGAGGTAGAAACAACATTTTTGGATTTAAAAGAAGGTTTTGCAAATTTGCCTTTCTGACATGCTTCACACAGAGCATCTGAATTGAACTTCAAATTTGGAAGTCCTCTGACCAGATTGAGTTTGTTAATCTGAGATATTCTTCTCATACTAACATGCCCCAATCTTCTGTGCCAGATCCACTGCTCGTTGTTAACAGACAGAAGACATTTTATGTTCTGACTCTTTAGTTCAGAAAGTTTGATTTTGTAAATGTTGTTTTTCCTCTTACCATTAAATAGGATAGTCCCATCTTTCTGACTAACAGCTTTACATAATTTTTGATTAAAGATTATATCATAACCGTTATCACTTAATTGACTTATGGATAACAGGTTATGCATCAATCCATCAACAAGCAGAACATTATTAATAGAGGGAAGATTTCCGTTACCTACAGTTCCAGAGCCAATTATCTTTCCCCTCTGATTGCCTCCAAAGCCAACGTGGCCTCCAGGCTTAAGTTCCAGGCTTTGGAACATATGCCTTCTTCCCGTCATGTGTCGTGAGCAGCCAGAGTCCAGGTACCATGACTGGTGTTTCTGACTTGCTGCTAAAGATATCTGCAACATGTATTATTTTATCCTTAGGTACCCAGATCTTCTTGGGTCCTGATTTGTTAGTTTTACCAAAACTCTGGTTGAATTTTGGTTTCACAAAGTGATTACTACTAGTATATTTGATGTCATGTGTGTGACCATACACAAAGTGTGAATTTAGAGGAGTGTGTTTAATGGTTAAATCCATGACATTTTTAGGTGTAGGAACCTTACCTAGGTATCCTATTCCTTTCCTGCCGTTTCTGCTAACTCCATAGATCATTGAAGCCATTCTGCTTCTATCTATGCTTTTATCAAGGAACTTCTGGAAACTATGATCATACTCCTTGATGATCTCATCAGCGTTGCTGGGAGTTTCAGCAATTGGTTCCTTCTGAGAGTTTTGTAAAGAGTTTTCTAATTTTAAAATTTTATCTCTCAGCTCAGAGTTTTCCAATTTGAGACTCTCAGACTTATTAGAGTCAGATTCAAGAGTCCTTTTCAGGTCTCTGAACTTAGCTCTAATCTGCTGATAACGTTCCAGAATTTCATTGAGGCTTTCAGCAAGTTCAGCCTTTGTAAAATTAACAGCGAAGTTAGGGAATACCTCTTCTGTGTCTGATTCTGAGTCTGAGTCAGAAGCTTCACTGTCATCTGGAGTGTTAGCCATGAGCGCTATGTTCGCCCTTTCATCATCTGATTCTGAGTCAGCTTCAGACGAGTCAGAGTCATCCCATGTGGCCATGAGACTTTTCTTCTTCTCTCTTCCAAACTTCTTTTTGGGCTTTTCCCTCTGAAGCTTTGGACAGTCACTCTTGTAGTTTCCTTGCTCATTGCACTCGTAGCAGATGATGTCTTTTGTATTTGGCTTCTTGCTGCCGGAGGAGCCTTCAGATCTTCTGTATCCAGAGGAAGAATCTGTCCTTCTGTATCTGGAAGAAGACTCGTTCTGATCAGATCTTCTGGGATTCCTGAACTTCCTTTGTCTTTGCTTCCACAGTTGATTTACTCTTCTGGAGAGAAGGGAAAGCTCGTCTTCTTCTGATGAGGATCCATCAGATGTTTCTTCAACTGCCTGCAAAACTTTAGATTCAGATTTTTTGTTAGATTTTAAAGCTATAGGCTTACCTTGCTTCTGAGGCTCGTCAGCTTCCAGCTCTATCTCATGACTTCTGAGGGAGCTTATAAGTTCCTCCAGAGTGATTTTGTTGAGATCTTTCGCCAGCTTCAGAGCAGTAACCATAGGCCTCCACTGCTTGGGTAAACTTCTGATTATCTTCTTGACATGGTCAGCAGTAGAGTATCCCTTGTCCAGAACTTTGAGACCGGCTACCAGAATCTGGAATCTAGAGAACATAGTTTCAATGGATTCAGATTCTTCCATTTTAAACGCCTCATACTTCTGAATGAGCGCCAGAGCTTTTGTTTCTTTGACTTGAACGTTGCCCTCGTGCGTCATTCTGAGAGAATCAAAGATGTTCTTAGCTGTGTCTCTGTTGGAGATCTTCTCATACTCAGTATAGGAGATAGCACTAAGGAGGATGGTTCTGGCCTTATGGTGATTCTTGAAATCACGCTTTTGTTGATCAGTCATTGATTTTCTTTCAATCTTCTGACCAGTTGCATTCACAGGGTGCGTGTATCCATCTGTCACCATATCCCACAGATCAGCATCATGTGCTAGAAAGAAGCTTTCAATTCTGTCTTTCCAGTAATCAAAGTTTTCTCCATCAAAGACTGGAGGTTTGCCGCTGAATCTGTCTCTGTCCTCATTGGTGTCATTGCTGAAATGAGAGTTGTTTCCTGCCATTGTGTTTTTCTGACGCTGGATCTTATACTGACACGGTTAAGTGTTTTAGCTCAGAACCAGGCGCTCTGATGCCAATTGAAGGGGTGAAAAACACAAGAAGGGGGGGTTGAATTGTAAAACTGGAATCTTAAAGCAAATGACAAGGTATTTTTATCCTGGTTCGTTTGATCTCAAACTACTCCAGTCCACCCGTCAAGGTGATTTCGCCTCTCTCCAACGAGGTCTTAATTCACTATATTCAACTGAATACAAATCTGCTTTAACAACTGCTAAAGCCTTCTTGATTCAAACCACAATCCGGTTTGTCAAGGCAACACTTTCTTACAAAGGTGTAAAATAATGTGTGTGAATGTTTTCTACAAAACTATATCACAACTGTGATGTTTACACAAATGAAGCTTAGAAACTTAGAATGCTAAACACTGATGGAGTATCAGAGTTTGTTGGTTTAGCAAAACTGGTAGATGAAGATTATTGTTCAGCTTTGTGCGTGTAGAGAGTTTTGAAGCATTAGCCGTGATAATCTTCGAAGCTTGGTTTATATAGCATTTGAGAAGATGAACGTTGAAGCAAATATTCTTGATTCAATGCTAATAACAAGCTTTCCTTTTTGAGCAGATCTTGTCTGGAATGAGGCCGTTGGAATTGATTAGCGTTCAATGCACAGTACCGTTGCTTCTTCAATGCACGATCTGGCTTGGCTCATTCTGATTCTGCTTCGCTGCTGATGAACTATTTGATTCTGTATCAGAGTGTTTTACGCGCAGTTCTGTTCATCAAGCTTCAGCATGTGCAAGCGTTGATCATCTGATCTTGACGTTCTGATTCAGCAACTTCTGATGCTGGTGTATGAAAACATATTCTGATGCTGAGAACGTGATCTTGCTTATTTTAATCAGCATATCTGCAAATCAGAGCATAGTAATTTTAGGCAGCATATAATTCAGTCATGAAATATTTAACTACTATATCTTTTCACTTTGTTATCATCAAAACTTAAATATAGGGTACTAGATTCAAACATTGTTCTAACACTTCCAACCAAGGGGCACGACATGATCATTGTCCATCATCTGGGGCAGTCCAGTCAAGATTCAAGGAACCTCTCAAAATGCCAAATAGCCAGGGGCAAATCTCCGCCTGAGTCACTTGGGGCATTGAACTGGAATTCCAGCAACGAATCTTGCATGATCGAACGAAAATCATCTGGTAGTATGGCAACACCACACTACTAACAATGACAACTCCCTGCACTCTGAGAACGTGGACATAGTCGAAAAAATACTACACACAATCAAAGACCCGCTAGGTTGACTGGCCTAGGAAAAAATAAGGGCTTCCCGGCGAACCAAAAGGGTTCGGGCAAAAATAAGGGATGAAAATGAAAAAATTTGTACACCCGGCAAGTCGAAAACCTGAAAAGGCGGCTTAGGCAAAAATGGGTATCCTGGTGGACTGAAAACCCGAAAGGGCGGTCCAGGCAAAAGTTAGGGATCACAGCGTACGACTATGTCCCGGCATCTCGTCACTTGCCTACCAGAAGAAGATTTGTCAACCGGCAGTTATCAAGGCCTCCACAGGTACCTTCTCCCGCAGAAACTGGGGCAATAATAATTGTCTGAGTGGTTTAGTTGCTCTGTCCACCAAGGTACCAAGGTAGGTTCGGCTGAAGAATCTGACCAGGACATCTTCACTCCCCGCAGAGTAAGACAAGATTCAGCAGTACTCTCCCCTAGCAGAGTTGGTCTCTCCTCAACCCTGAAAAGGCACAGTATCTCCAGCAAGTCAGCGACACTTTCCCCAAGCAGAGTTAGGCTACCGTCAGCCTTAAGGAAGTTGGATATCCCCAGAAGATCTCAATATTCCCCAGCGGAGTATGCAGATGTTCCTAAGCAAGCATCCCCGACAGTCTTAATATTCTCTGACAGAAATATAAGATTGTTCCCCGGTGGAATACAGACATCCAGTGGAGCCATTCCCCAGTGTAGTCCAAAAATTTCCCCAGGAGAGTTGAACCATCTCCCCAGTAGATTCTGGAATCATCTCCCCAGTAGATTCTGGAAGCTTATTCCCAGTAGAGTCTGGAAGCTTGTCCCCTGCAGAATACAAATGAATATCTCTCCCCGACCATGTTCAGAGGTTATTCCCCACCAGAGCCTATAACTGGGTTATCCTCAGCAAATTACAACGGAAAGATCGTCCTCGGCGAAGTTCTTCCTATCCCCAGCGGAGTTCATCAAATCCCTCAACGGAACTTATCAACGGAATCCCCAACGGAGTTATCATTAAAATCTCAGCGAAGCATCTCTTCCCCACAGAGTATTTCTCCGCAGAGTAATCTCTTCATCAAGTTTATCCCCCAATGGAGTCATCTTCTCCTACCGGTTTATTCTTACAATCATCTTCGTTCATCATCCCCAGAGGAAACGAAGAACTCTACTCTTCAACATCAGCCCAGGATTTAACAAACTCCCCGGCATTCGTCAAGGATTTATTTTCCCAGATGAAAATACATTCATAAACATTTCGCATCTCATACCTCCTATTTACATACATGATAAAGTGCATACGACACGATCCCATTCGAGAACATCATGGCATCATGCATTTCATACATCATGACATTGCATACAGTTAATGTTTTGGCCTTTTCAGGAAAAGGTCAATCAAAAGATGATTACCATCTACCTTTGCAGTTCCAGATTAACACCTGTAACAAGCCAGGAAAATTCTGTGGGCGACTTATCGTGGGTTAATACCTGAAACCAGACAAGACAATTATCTACTTGACAATCATGAAGCAACCCCACACTGGTTCTTTCTCAATTCCAAGATGAAGTTTTACACGGACTCATCATCAGGAAACCCTACACCGGTTCCTTCTCAACTTCAGATGTAGTTTTACACTGACTCATCATCAGGAAACCCTACACCGGTTCCTTCTCAATCTCAGATGTAGTTTTACACTGACTCCTCATCAGGAAACCCTACACCGGTTCCTTCTCAATCTCAGATGTAGTTTTACACGGACTCATCAACAGGAAACCCTACACCGGTTCCTTCTCTACTTCAGATGTAATTTCACACGGACTCATCATCAGGAAACCCTACACCGGTTCCTCCTCAGTTCCAAGACGAAGTCTTACACGGACTTATCTCACAGTAACCTTACCCTGGTTCCTCCAGAAGTCTTACACGGACTTATCACAACGTAACCTTACCCCGGTTCCTCCAGAAGTCTTACACGGACTTATCACAGTAACCTTACCCCGGTTCATCCAGAAGTCTTACACGGGCTTATCTCAAAGTAACCTTACCCCGGTTCATCCAGAAGTCTTACACAGACTTATCACAGTAACCTTACCCCGGTTCATCCAGAAGTCTTACACGGGCTTATCTCAAAGTAACCTTACCCCGGTTCATCCAGAAGTTTTACACGAACTTTTCTCGCAGTAACCTTACCCCGATTCATCCATAAGTTTTACACTAACTTATCCCGAAGAAGCCCTACACAGGTTCTCTCTTTCCAGACGCAGTTGTACACAGACTCGTCATCAAAAAACCCTACACAAGTTTTCTTTCTTCCAGGATGCAGTTTTACACGAACTCATCATGAGGCGACCCTACACCGATTCCCTTTCTCTTTCCAGATGTAGTTTTACACGAACTCGTCATCAAAGTAACCACACACAGGTTCCTTCTCCATATCAGATGCAGTTTCACACGGACTCGTCATCAGTCAACCCTACACAGGTTTCCTTCCTTCAAAGATGCAGTTTCACACAGACTCATCATCAGTCAACCCTACACAGGTTTCCTTCCTTCAAAGATGCAGTTTCACACGAGCTCATTATCAGGCAACCCTACACAGGTTCCCTCGTTCAACTTACAAGATCACAATTCTACCAACAATCTCCAGATGGCATCTATAAGCCCATCTCCACAAATATTCATTACATTTCCAAATGGCATCTATAAGTCCATTCCCGACAGAATTCTGTCACATCTCCAGATGGCATCTATAAGCCCATCCTCTTATCCACCATCTCTCTAAATGGCATCTGTAAGCCCATTCCCGCCATCACATTGCTGATACTCCACTATGCGAGTGCAAATTTCTGGGGACTCTAGTGTTCAATCATCTTCCACCTTCGGATCACGAAAGGCACGCGAGCCAACCAACATCCTCAGGTTTAAGAAGATTGAACAGGGGCAACTGTTGTACCCCAAAATTTGCCCTCCCATATTCCTCAAGAATTGTCAAGAATCATCTTCAAATGGTTCATGACCACTCAAGGGATTGCATAGTCCAAATGCCTCCTAAACCAGTCAAAATTAGGGTTTTGTTTCTTACAAGGAATTTGAGGTTTTCTATAGCTCAATCAAGTCCCATAGGCCAACATACATCCTCAAGTATCTATATGTCAAGTATCAAGGCTCACAATGCCAATTTGCATAGTCAAAAGCCCTATTTGCTCAACAGTCAACTGTAGGGGCAAAATGGTCATTTTACAGTCAAAAGTCAAAATTTTTGGTCAACATCTTATTTTGAGCACACAATCATCATTTGATCAAGTCTTGATCATGATTCCACAAGAATGGCTCAAAAAGCATCAAAGATGCAAAAGTTGATATTTTTGGACAGCAGAAAAGTCAACTGTATCTTGACCAGGGCATAACTTTTTCATGGTTCATCAGAAGAATCCCATCCAATGCTCATTTTGAAGGGTATGACATTTCCTACAACTCATCTTCACATTCCAAGTCCTAGAAATTCTCTCACAAAACGTTATCAATTTCTACATTATTGGTCAATTTCAAAAGTCAACAAAAATGCACTTTAAGTCAAAGACCATAACTTGAGATTGGTAAATCCAAATGACATGGGACCAAAAGCATTGGTTAGAGGACTTCAATACATTTCCAAAATGTCCAAGAACATGTTCATATGATCAAAATTGAGTAAGATATGCATTGGAGAAGTTGGGAAATTTTTATGAATTTGCAAAAGTCAACTTTGCTCAAAACACCTCATTTTTGCTAATGGGCCTCAAATTTCTTCTTGAAACATTGTCCAAGGCCTATGCACGACCCATCAAGCTTAAATTGAATTATTTTCTTATTTTTATTAATTAATTGGATTTTTAATTGATTTTAATTCATTTAATTAATTTAAAATGTAGGAAATTCAAAGATATGATTTTTCAATCTTTTGGTGAAGCAAAGATGACCAATATATGTTGGAGATCTCGTGTGCCAATCAAGGATGTCAAAAACTCCAAATTTAGCAACTTTCTTCAATCAAAAAGATTGAAAAAATATTTGATTTTTAATCAAATATTGAAACATCAATTCCATGGATTTCTTGGCAAGATTGTAACCTAATTCCCTTCCATTATATATACAGAAGCCAACCCTAATGCATTGGACGTGAGAATTGCTGCAGAAAGCCATAGCCAATATTGAAAAAAATCAAGAAAACTTGAAAACTGTTTTCTAATTTCTAGACCAATTCAAAGCTTTTAATTGCTTCTAATACATTGCAGAGGTCCCCAGGAACGTGTAGGAATCAAAACCACACGCTAAAGCTCAAAGAATCCAAGGATAACAGTTTCACGGTTTGGAGTTTTTTTCATAGTCGCATACTTTGATTCATGCATCATTAACATGTTTTGTTGATTGTTTTGTGTTCATATGGACTGTACAAAGCTTTTGGCATAGGTTAATTGGACTGGAACGCCCTGAATCGCAAATCACCATGAACAAATATTAGGGTTCCGAAGCTTTGATTTTGGGGCTTTCCACATCCAGTAAAATTGAGACCCCTAATGCACAGGGTTAAACTCGTTGCATTCAGACGAATCTAGTGGAACCCTCGTGCCATATTTCTATAGCCTAGGATTCTATTCGCTATTTTCCTCATGCCAAATTGTGGGTGTTAAAAACCCCCGCTATCTAATCTTTGTTTTACAGGTTTAGCGAAGAAGACGAGTACGTGTGGCTTCCTGGTTGTCTAATTCAAAATTACGCGCGTTTTGTTTGTTTTCCAGCATGTTATTTGTTTTCCATATATTATTTTCATTAGTCATTCTATTAACAAACGCGTTCAGATGGCCTAGTGGAATACGTGCTGGCATGCAACCATTGGGACCTGGGTTTGATTCCCAGGTCCACCCAAATAATTATTTCTATTTTTTCTAATGTGATCATATGCAGGATTCTCAACGCGTTCCACCATAAACCTCACGCTTCAGCATGCCATGTGGCCTTATGCATCAATCCAGTGGCCAAAAGGTGATGAACACCATGTTCCTGGTCAACCCACGCTCTAGGCAATCTCCAAAGTCAAAACGGATTGGCCAACAAATGGGCCAGAATTGCCAAGCAAACCTCCATATTGGGCCCAACACCCCCAGGGTTTTGTTTCTCATTTTTTCTCTTTTCTATTTAATTATTTTTTATTAACTATTATTATTATTATTTAATTACCTCATAATTAATTTTCATAATAAATTCAGACCAATAAAATCAGAAATATAATTATTATTATTATTATCAATTTCACTTTATTTTTTGTAAATAAATTCTAATAAATTAATTTAGTTTAATTAGGTTTAAATTTTAACTTTTTTTTACAATAAATAAAATTAATCTAGAACTAGGGTTTTGACAACTTTATTTTATTTTATTTTATTTTCATTAAAGCATAAAAAAACACAAAAATACTTTTTTTTCTTGTAATTATTTAATTAATTAGAATTAGGTTTAATTAATTGCAAAAGGGACCAAACTTCATTATTTTCTCAAAAAAGGGTCAAAACCCTAAGGACGTCCCCGATTTAATTTCTTCGCGCGCATATTATTTCTTTTGATCATATTTATGTAATTGTTTCCGAGGATGTAATAGATAATTAGGGCTTTTATCGCTTTCTTTTATTTCTCGCATTTATTTTCAAGGGTTATGTTTTTGGCGATGTAAATACCCGACGCCTTGTAATAGCGTAGATTCACTTTCCGCAATTTATTTTCCGCACAACTATTAATTGTTAATTATGCATGACAAGACTTACCTAAAAAATAAAATCAACTCGTAGCTCACCATAAAAATGTGCAAAGACAATTTAACATAAAACCTGACACACGTGCACATGCCACTCCTAGGGTACGCCTCACTTGGTTGCCTCGACGTGGTCATTTAGTATAGGGTGTTTTAGAGGTCGCCCTCCGGTTTAAAGATCCAGTTGCCTCGAAACGGTTGCCTCGGATAAAAAAGGATCTAGGACATTAGGGTTACCGCTAAGGCGTCCTACTATTGCTTTGGTGACCACACCTGTCCCTAATAATCGAATTGACCCGAATAACTCCAACGACGGTGCTACCTACTTCTCAATAGTGGGATAGTATTGTCTAAAGGACTCTTACACAGCCTAATTCCTTAGAGTAGGTAGATTTCTCCTGGGTACTTGCTCTTTCAAAAAACAAAAACATATTTTCGCACCTACACTTTCAAAAAGTTTTCAAACAAATACTTCATACACTCTTGAGGACTGATACAAGAGTTACCTAGAAGTTTTCAAATGAACTTTTTCAAAACCCACAAACACAAGAAAAGCAAACAATTTTTGAAAACATAGTGAGCAAGTACCTAAGAGCCCGTGGATTACCACGGATAGAAAGGGTGCTAACACCTTCCCTTTCTATAATCTACCTCCCGAACCGAGAAACATCTCGAAAAGGAATTTTGTTGTGCTTTTGTCCTTTCCTTGTTGGAGAACATAAAAGACGGTGGCGACTCTTGCTTACCGTGACATTTCGGGAACCAGCATTTCAAAACAGTCAGTTCTATTTCCACCGATCACATTATCCAACTATTTTTTATTTTTGATTACGTGCATACATGCTTTTTCCATGAAATTTAATCATATATTCTTGTTTATCACAAAGGTTCGATGCATGCTGAATACTTTAATTGAGTTTTGAGTGCATGGATGGAAGATTATCATTCTTTGGTTTTCCAAGCTCGTTTTGGGGCTTCCCTATATAGGAAAAATTAGACCAAATCGTGGGCACCATTGAACCCAAGGCATGATTTCTAACTGCCCTATGCCTTTGGTTAAAATTTATTTGGCTTGTATTGCATTTTAAATTGTTGATGGTTTGTATCTATGGACGGAAACTGTCACTATTACCTTCAGTGACAGTTTTGTCTGTAGGTAAAAGGTGGGCACCTAAAACAACAGTCTTGAGGAAAGAGACGATCATGTGGCTGACTCCCACTAGCCCATTTGAATTCACGTTCGTTTTCTGGGCATGAAGAGTTATTTCCATTATATTATTATTTTGTCATGTATGTAAATGAATGACAAGTTGGCCTGGTGGTAAGGTGGAACGTATGGGAGGTGAGAGTCCTGAGTTCGATACCCAGGTTTGGCATTTTTATATTTTCTAACAATCTGATTGTAGATTCTGTGTGTCTCATCTTCCAAACACCTAGTATGCACCCCAGATCCTTCCATTGGATCATCACCATCACAGATCCAAGGTCCCACGCAGGCAAGCTCCAAGGTACACCCTCAGAAGGAGCCCCCACTGGATCATGTGCAAGGCAATTAGGCCTATCCTTATGGGCTTCAGCAATTCAGCACACACACCCCTGAAGTGCTAACAACATCAAGCCCACTCTCTTTTTCTCTTTTATTTCTTTTTTTTTATATTTTTTATTTCAATTATTTGCACAAAAAACCTTTTTCAATTAAATTAGAAAATCAGAAAATCACTAAAAATTTAGATTTAGTTTTTTTTCATAAAATTATTTAATTAAAATTAATTAATTAGTTTAATTAGGTTAATTTAAATTCCCTATTTTGTAATTAAAATTCAATAGAAAATTAGGTTAATTTAAAAAATCTTTTTTTTATATAATAAAAAATAAATAGAAATTAGGTTAATTTGCAAGATTAATTACTTTTCTCAAAAAAATCCAAAAATATCTTTTCTTCATTCTCGTCTTAATTCTTCGCGCGCGTTTTTATTTATTTTTGAATTATTGTAACTATTTCAAGTTTGTAATAGATTAATTAGGATATTAATTTCTGCATCTTTATTTTCAGTCAAATATTTGTGTAACTGCCCAAAAGCCTTGTAATAACGTAGAGTTTCTTTTCGCACTCTTTAAATTCCATAATTATTAACTACCTAGATGTATGAATAATAGGATTGAATGGCAAGACAAATAACTTTAAAATGGTAGATAACCCTAATTGTGCAAAGATAATTAACTGAAAAAAAGGCACACTTGCACATGCTCACTCCTAGGGTTTGCCCCCACTTGGTTGTCTCGAAAAACAATGGTCATGTCCCTCGAAGGTAGGGATATCTTAGCAAAGACCCGCGATTCAAATTCGTCATAAAGATCATAGACCCTCCTTGTCCCTCGAGTTGCCTACGAGAAATGATCTTATGATGATAGTCCCTTCGAAATGCTGAGGTATCCTTACCTGTTGCCTTCCTGACTATTTCTTCCCCTTCGAATGTCCCTTAAAATTCCAACGACGGAGCTACCTACTCCTTAATAGTAGGATAGCGTTGTCTAAAGGAAAACGAACAGTCGTTTTTCGAGTAGGTAGATAGTTCCTAGGTACTTGTTCAAAGCAAACAATTTTTGACACTGACACTTTCAAACATTTTTCAAACAAAGTTTTCAAAACACTTTATCACACCCTCCAGGACTGATACAAGGGTTACCATAAAGTGAAATGCCGCACTAAGGAAAATTTTGAAACTTTTCAAAGCAAATAGACACAAGCAATTTCAAAGTGAGCAATTACCTAAGAGCCCATGGAAAACCACAGATAGAAAGGGTACTAATACCTTCCCTTTCTATAATCTACCCCCCGTACTCAAAAACATCTCGAAAAAAGGTTTTTTATGTTCTTTTTTCTTTTCCTTTGTTGGATGAAATAAAATTCGGTGGCGACTCTTGCTTACCATAACATTTGAGAATACAAAATGCAAACCAGTATAATAGTCGGTTCTGCCACCGTATCACAGCATGCATTTCCTGAAATGCCTTAACTTTATCAAGTCAACTTCAATTTCTTTTTGGATAACAATGAAACCTAGCAACTTTCCTGAAGGAACACCAAAAGTACACTTATTTGGATTCAAACAAAGATGATACTTCCTCAAAATCTGAAACAACTTCAACAAATCTTTTATATGCCCTTCCTCAGTCTGAGATTTGGCAATCATATCATCAACATATACCTCAATTTCCTTATGCATAAGATCATGGAATAAGGTTGTCATATCCCTCTGGTACATTGCACCAGCGTTCTTAAACCCAAAGGGCATCACTCTTTAACAAAATGTTCCCCAGGGTGTGATAAACGTTTTTTTATCCATGTCCTCAGGAGCCATTCTAATTTGATTGTATCCGGAAAATCCGTCCATGAACGAAAACACTTTGAATTTTATTGTACTATCAACCAATATATCAATATGCGGAAATGGGACGTCATCTTCCGGACTTACTTTATTTAAATATCTATAATCAACACACATACAAACCTTTCCATCCTTCTTTGGTACTAAAACAATATTGGAAATCCACTGAGGGTACACTGATGTCATAAGAAAACCAGCATCAATCTGCTTCAAAACCTCTTCTTTAATCTTCAGTTCCATGTCAGGATGAATTCTTCACAACTTCAGCTTGGTTGGTGGACATTCTGGATTTAGCGGGAAATAATGTCCCATAATATTAGTATCCAAACTAGGCATATTTTAATAAGACCAAGCAAAGATATCCACATACTCTTTAAACAATTCAATCAACCTTATCTTCACATCGGAATGAAGAAGTGCCCCAATCTTGACTTCTTTTGGATCTTCTTCTGAACCCAAGTTAATCATCTCCAATGGCTCTTTATATGACTGAATGGTATTTTCCTCGTTCCGAAGCAATCGTGAAACCTCTTCTGGGATTTCAACATATTCCTCTTCTTTAGCCACAGACACAGGATATTCAAAGGTGGGAGAGGGTGCAGGATCATTGCACTCAACGGGTTTTTTAATTAACTACACTTATAATTTATGATTGATTTTAGAAACTAACACATGTAACAAGTGATTATGAAGATTTATTTACAGTTATTATTTATTTTGAATGTTTTTTTATTATCATTTTCCAAGAAAAATTAGAAAATAAAGGCATAATTTGGGAATCAAAAACAACTTTTATTAATGATCTTAAAAATCAAAATAAAAGATACGCCCATACAATCATTACTTCCACCTTGGGCAGAGTGAAAGATTTTTTAAAAGAGAAACAAAAAACAAATTACTTTGAAATATGAATACAAGAAGGAACATCAACAATGATCCAGTTATGGACTTTGACTCCATGTGTCACGAAGTTCAACATCTCTTGCTCTGGCTCATCTTCGAGAATAACATTGATCCTTGGAGTAGTTGGATGGAGATATCCTGCACTGTGAAAGATATCTTGATATTTACTCAAAGCGGACTTTGGCTTCACAACTTCCTTCTTCATAGAGAAACCCAAACCAGTACCATTCCTATTTACAAGTGGATTAATAACCCGCCCCCACACCTTGCTAGGGCCTTTTTGCACTACCTATTACACATCTTTAAATGAGGTGATAGAATCTTCATTATTCCTTATATTATCAATGGACAAAGCTTGGAACTAAGTTCTAACAGTGGCTTCATCATCTTATACAATGCTAAAGGAAGACAAATGAGATATCAATAGAGCTTGCTCACCATTCACAATGACTACCTTTCCTTCACAGATAAATTTCAGCTTCTGATGCAAGGTTGAAGTAACAGCTCCTGCTTCATGGATCCAAGGTCGTTCCAATAAACAACTATAGGCTGGGACAATATCCATAACTTGAAAGGTAATCTGGAATAAGTGTGGACCTATGTAAATAGGTAAATCCACTTCTCTGATGACAGACTTTCTCGAACCATCAAAAGCTTTCACTATAATGCCGTTATGGCACATGTGAGTTCCCTAGTACTTAAGCTTAATGAGAGTACTTCTCGGTATGTCATTCAAAGAAGATCCATTATTAATTAGTACATCTGACAAAGAGTCATTATCACAGTTCATACAAAATACAGAGATCCAGGTTATGGTTTCTCCCTTCATCAGGCAACTCGTCATCATAAAAGCTCATATAATTACAAGATGTAATATTCCCCACAACAATGTTGAACTGGTCTAAAGACATATCACTTTCAACAAAATCATGAACCAACCCCCTCATCAGAGATTCCCGATGAGCAGAACAGTTCATCAACAAAGCTAAAATGGAAATCTTAGATGGAGTATGCAAAAACTGATCCACAATCTTATAATCACTCATATTGATGATTTTTAGTAAATCACCAACATATTTTTCCAAGGCAGCACCAATAGATAATCCTACCACTTCCTTAGGTTCAACATTCTAAATAACCTTTTTACCAAAATTAACATCTCCTCGAAAGGTGGGGGTGAAAACACGACCACTACAAGTTACTCAACTAGCTTCAGCAATATTCTCAACATGGGACAAAGGTTAGATATGAATTTCCACACCATCTTCTAGGATAGTTGCATTGTACGTATAAGGCACATCTTTATCTGATTCATACGGGATATGACCAGGTAGACAGATAACTACGGGAGTAACAACAGGTTTTCTGTGGTATGTAATCTCTATAGGAGCGGGATCACCAAAACATGGTGCAATAACATTCACCCCCACTTCTTCAGAATACTCATGAATCGTAGCATCATTATTATAAAACATACCTTCATCTATAGAAAAGAACTCATCAATAAAAACATATTCATTATCTGACACGCCTTCAACTAAGTAGTCTTCAGAATACTTCTTTAGAATACTCGGGAATCGTAGAATCATTATTAGAAAACATACCTTCATCTAAAAAAAAGAAATCATCAATAGAAACATATTCATTATCTGACATGCCCTCAACTAAGTAGTCTTCAATCATATTAACTCCATTATAATCATCTATATTTCCTGTAACCCTGATAGCACCATTATGTAACAACAATTCAACACCTCTTCTTAGAACAGAACAACCATGGGAATCCCTACAGCGGATCTGACAAGACCCATAATGATGTACCTCTTGGCCATCCATGTGAAAAAATGTGGCGTGCAGCTGTACCAAATTATCATTCATGTAATTCACATTAAAAATTCGGAATTCACCAAGACATCGATAAACCATATTCACATCTTCTTCATATTCAGCCCTTGGTCTGATTATATGGACAAGACCTTCATCCATCATTTCTTGAAGATCATCTCTCACTTTATCACATCCATGGATATCTGAACTGTAAATACTACAACCAGCATGGTCATGTGTATAATAGCTAAATTCACAGAGATAAGCATGCATCTTCATTAAATCACCTCTGACTAGATTGATATCAAAAATCCTGAAATCTCCATAACAACTAGCAACCATATTTACAGCACTTGCACCTCCATGTTTGGGTAGTGGATTATCCTTCAAATTAGAACCAGCATCTTTAAAAGACAGGAGATCGGGATTTTACCATCTTCTGCACTTCAGACTTCAATGGGTAGAAGTTTTCAATGTTATACTCTGAGGATCCCTGATGAAAAGCACAAGTCTGATCCTCCTTGTAATACCATGGTAAAGGTGAAGGTATAGCAGGGTGAGGTCTAGTCTGCACCAATTTCTTTTGAATCAAAGTCGGAAACAACTCTGCATAACTCATTAGAATAAGATCAAAAACTTCTCTCTTTTGACTTTGCCCTTGATTACCTTGAGAAGGAGCTCTCTAATAGGCAACAGTAGTTGGAACTACACTAAATGCTAAAGTTACAGAAGTAACTTATTATTGGTGTTGATGATGTCTTCTATAAGGTCTAACCTTTCTAGACGAACACCCATGCTTACCGTCTCAGTGAAATCACTCGGTGCACTTGCAACCATCCTTTCATAGTAAAATGATCCAAGGATTTTCATGAAGACCTTGGTCATTTCTTGCTCTCCCATTGGGGGTACCACTTGGGCAGCAACTTTGAGCCAACATTGCACATACTCTTTAAATTACTCTTTTATCTTTTTGAGCCATCACTCTCAATTGGTCACAGTCAGGTGCCATAAACATGTTGTACTTATACTTCTTTATGAAAGCTTCATCCAAATCATTGAATGTGTGGATGTTGCTCATATCCAATCCCATATTCCATTTCAAAGCAGCACCAGTTAAACTATCCCGGAAGAAATGAATAATCAAGCATTGGTCATTAGTATGAGTGGACATCCTTATGATATACATCACCAGGTGGTCACGGGGACAAGAATTTCCCTTGTACTTCTCAAATTTTGGAACCTTAAACTTTTCTAGCACTTTCACATTAGGAACTAAGCAGAGTTCGCTGACATTCTGTCCAGATAACTCTTTCCCTCATAGAGCCTTCACTTATGTCTGCATTTCATTGAATTAATCTGGAAACTCATCCAATTGATCATAAAAACCCAAACTTTCACGTGGTTGAGGAGCAGGATGATAAAATTCATCATTAATAACAGGCATAACATTCATTGTAGGAGGCACAACATGATGAATGTAATTATTAGCAACAGGAGTAGCATGAACCATGGAAGGTGCAGAAACAACATCAGTTTGAGAAAACAGAGCAACTAGAGAAGAAGCATTCTAACCTTTTGACATGAAATTCTCAGGCATTCCCCGTGGGTAAACATGAGGCATACGGTATTGAGCAATAGTAACTAGAGTAACGGAGATGGGAATTGACGGAACTTCTGGAGTAATAGTCATCTGTTGTGGCTAAGTTGCATGAGGAGGTGGAGGAGGAGGTGGTGGCTGATTCTGAGAAACCACTAACGATTCTACGAAAGAAGTTAAGTTGGCCATAGCAGTTCTCAATGCAGTAACTTATTTCCGCAGCTCGCGATTCTCTCGTTCAAGATTTTCCATCTTCTTTCGGAAATTAACCCGAGTATTGTAGAGATGAGACAACTTGCTGACTAAATGAAGTAGAGAAACACGTAAGACACCTGGGAATGAACATGAATGCAAAAAATATGTGCAAAATGATGCATGATATGCAATGCATATGGTTTATTGTGTTTATTCAAGGAACTCAAATAATTATAGACAATTGCAAGTATTAAAGTACTAACACCCAAAGTTATTATTAAAATGAAATTTTCAGTATTTCCGGTATTAAAGTACAAATGTTGTTGCTGAAGAAAGAAGGATTGGACCTCCAAGAAGATTCCATCATCATCTACAACAGGTTGCCTCTGTAACTCATGTTGTCAATGTAGCTCTGACTACTGTTTCCTATCAAAGAGCACCGCAACAAAGTAATCAAGGGAAAGGTCAGAAGAGAGAAGCTTTTGATCCTATTCTAATGAGTTATGCAAAATTGTTTCCGGCTTTGACTCAAGAAATTGGTGCAGATTAGGTCTCCCATGTTATACCTTCAACTTTGCCATGGTACTATAAATCTGACCAGATTTTTACTTCTCATCAAGGAGCCCTCGGGAACAGCATTGAAAACTGTTATTAAATTCTGAAATATAGAAGATGGTAAGATTTTGTCTCTTGACTTTTAAAGATGTTGGTCCCAATGTGAAAGATAATCCACTACAAAATCATGGAGGTGGAAGTGTTGTAAATATGGTTGCTAGTTATCTTGGGGATTTTAAGATTTTTGATATCAACCGGTTCAGATGTGATTTAGTGAAGATACATGTTGATCTCTATGAGTTCAGATATTACACACACGATAATGCCGCTTGTAGTGTTTGCAGTACGGATGTCCATGGATGTGATAAAGTGAGAGTTGATCTTCAATAAATCATGGATGAAGAACTTATCCATATAATCAGACCAAGGGTTGAATATGAAGAAGATCTGAATATGATTTATGGATGTCCTGGTGAATTCCATATTTTTGACGTGAATTACATGAATGATGATCTGGTACAACTGCACGCCATATTTTGTCACATGGATGGCAAAGAGGTACATCATTATGGGTCCTGTTAGATCTGATGTAGGGATTCTTTTAGTTGTTCGGTTGTAAGAAGAGGTGTTCAATCTCTATTAGATAATGGTACTATCAGAGTCACAACCAACGAAGATGATTATAATGGAGTGAATGTGATTAAAGATTACTCTATTGAGGCCATATCTGATGATGAGTATGTTTCTACTGATGAAATCATTTCTTATAATGAATGTATATTTTCTAATAAAGATGATGTGATTCCTGAGTATATTGAAGAAGCAGGCATGAATGTTATTGTGCCATATTTTGGTGTTCCCACTCCTGTAAAGATTACATACCACAACAAGCCCGATGTTGCTCCTGTAGTTATCTGTATGACTGGTCTTATTCCATATGAATCATATAAAGTTGTGCCTTATAAATACAATGCAACTACCATGGAAGATGGTGTGGAAATTCATATCCAACCTTTGTCCCTGAATGAGAATATTGCTGAAGCTAGTCGGGTAACTCATAGTGGTCGTGTCTTGGCCCCCACCTTTCGAGGAGATGTTAATTCTGGTAAAAAGGTTGTTGAGAATGCTAAACCTAAGAAAGTGGGTGGAATCTAGGGGCACCACCTTGGAAAAGAATGTTGATGATCTATTAAAAATCATTAAGATGAGTGATTACAAGATTGTGGATCAGTTGTTGCAAACTCCATCTAAGATTTCCATTGTAGCCTTGTTGATGAACTCTTCTTCTCATTAGGAATCTCTGATGAGGGCGTTGGATCAGTATTTTGTTGAAAGTGATATGTCTATAGATCAGTTCAGTAGTGTTGTAGGTAATATTACGCCTTGTAACAATCTGAGCTTTTGTGATGACGAGTTGCCTGGTGAAGGGAGAAACCATAACCTGGCTCTGCATATATCTATGAATTGTAAGAATTAATATTTGTCCAATGTGTTGATAAACAATGGATCTGCTTTTAATTTCATACCGAGAAGCAATCTCATGAAGCGTAAGTACCAGGGAACTCCTATGCGCCCAAGTGGTATTATAGTGAAATCTTTTGATGGTTCGAGGAAATCCATCATTGGAGAAGTGGATTTCCCTATTCGCGTAGGTCTTAATTTATTCCAAATCACCTTCCGGATTATGGATATTGTCCCAGCTTATAGCTATTTATTAGGAAGACCCTGGATCCATGAAGCGGGAGCTGTTACTTCAACCTTGCATTAGAAGCTGAAATTTGTCTGTGAAGGAAAGATAGTCATTGTGAATGGTTAGCAAGCTCTATTGATATCTCCTTCGTCTTCCTTTAGCATTGTAGAAGCTGATGAAGCCTTTGTTGGAACTCAGTTCTAAGGTTTGTTTATTGATAATATAAGTAAGAATGAAGATTTTATCTCCTCATTTAAGGATGCACAACAAGTAGTACATAAAGGCCCTAAAAAGGTGTGGGGGCAGGTTATTAATCCACATGTAAACAGGAATGGGACTGGTTATGGTTTCTCCATGAAGAAGGAAGTTGTGAAGCCGAAGTCCGCTTTGAGTAAATATCAATGTATCTTTCATAGTGCAGGATATCTCCATATGACTACTCCAAAGATCAATGTTATTCTTGAAGATGAGTCAGAGCAACAGATGCTGAACTTTGTGACACATGGAGTCAGAGTCCAGAATTGGATCATTGTTGATGTTCCTTCTTGCATTCACATTTCAAAGTAATTTGTTTTTTGTTTGTCTTTTCAAAAATCTTTCACTCTGCTCAAGATGAAAGTAATGATGTTGTATGGGCGTGTCTGTTGTTTTAAATTTTAAAATCATTAATAAAAGTTGTGTTTTATTTCTAAAATTGTGTTTTTATTTTCTAATTTTCTTGGAAAATGGTAATCAGAAAAAACCTTTCAAATAAATAATAACTTTAAATAAATCTGCATAATCACTTGTTACATGTGTAAGTTTCTAAAATCAATCATAAATCATATGTGCAGATTAATTAAAAAACTCGTTGAGTGAAATGACCATGCACCCTCTCCCACCCTGTGGAACATTTCGTTAGAGTGATGCTCTTCGGGTTGGAGAACGATGGAGCAATGTACTAGAGGGCTATGACAACCCTATTCCATGATCTGATGCATAAGGAAATTGAAGTATATGTTGATGATATGATCGCCAAATCTCATACCGAGGAAGGTTACATAGAAGACTTGTTAAAGTTGTTTGAGTGTTTGAGGAAGTATCGTCTCCGGTTGAATCTAAATAAGTGTACTTTTGGAGTTCATTTAGGAAAGTTATTGGGTTTCATTGTCAACCAAAAAGGTATTGAAGTTGATTCTGATAAAGTTAAGGCAATTCAGGAAATGGCTACACCAATAACTGAAAAGCAAGTTAAAGGCGTCCTTGGACGTTTGAATTACATTTCCAGATTTATCTCCCATATGACTGCAACATGTGAACCAATCTTCAAGTTGTTGAAGAAGGATAAGGGTTGTA
Source organism: Vicia faba (assembly GCA_948472305.1). NCBI lineage: Eukaryota > Viridiplantae > Streptophyta > Magnoliopsida > Fabales > Fabaceae > Vicia > Vicia faba. Next base: position 1,219,295,300 of record OX451739.1, on the reverse strand, counting down.
TATGGATGAATGATTTCCAAAAGGCATTTGAAAGTATTAAAGAATGTAGCGGTCGAAATGTTGAGACTAAGCCATTAGATTGACTTGACTCGCATAGATCAAATAAAAAAATTGCCACCACGCTTTATTGTTTCCAAAGGAAATTGGAAAAGAGCGAATAACCCAAAAAGAGGGGGAGAGAATCTAGGCATGAGGGTTAGTTATGCAAAAGGAAGGTATTATCACCCTAAACATCTATGGTACTTGTAACGCCCGTTAATTTAATTAATTATTTAATTAAATTATTATTTTTGATTAATTGTTGAAGTTGTGAGATGTTGTGGATTGTTGGTATAAGTTGTTAGATTATTATTAATTAATTAATTAATTATTTGATTGATAATAGTAATGTTGGAATTAATGGAATAATATAAGATTAAGTTGTTGGGCCTATTTTATATGGTGGTATGTAGTACTAAGGGGGTGTGAGAATTAAGCCCAAAAGAAATAATTCTATTATTATTGAGTTTGGTTATAATAATAGAAATTAGATGTGACAGTAAGGAGAATAGGTTTTGTCAAGAGGAATAAGAATAAGGGTTGGAAGAGAGAAAGAGAACGTGAAAGTTGCAGAAAAGAAGGAAAAGAGGCAAAACAGAATTCGATTAGAAAATTGTAGAGCGATCTCCAATCCAAGGTAAGGGTGGGGTTCTGGCTCTATAATAGGGTTTATGATGAGTAGTATGTGGGATTGGATTTGAAAAGTTATTGTGTTTATGATTGAAATATATATATTGTTGTTTGATGAGGATCAATGATTTAGAGATGAATAATGATGCTCTAATGTTGTATAATTGATGTAGAAACATAAGATTATTTTAATTGATGATTTCCTATGATTAGGGTAAGTTTTTAGGGCCTAAGGCAGGGAAATCACAGTGAAAACACAGTGAAAACACAGTGAAATCTAAGAATATATCCATTACAGATCAGTATGAGTCGACCTCAAAGGCCATGCGTCTGCACACGCAGGTTTTAAGACTCAGGATGAGTCAATACATAGGATTATGCATCGATACATGCAGTGTTTCAGACTCAGTATGAGTTGACACAAGGGGATTACACGTCGACTCATGCAAGACTCAAACCCAGTACGCGTCGAATGACTCATGGAGACTGATTTTTGATAGATTCTTCCAAACGCTGTAACTTGAGTTTCCGGACTCCGTTTGAGGTGTCGTTTGAAGCGTTGGATAGCTAACGCGATGAAATTCATTCTTAAGGATTAAAATTAAGGATAAGAATAATAATCCTAGTAATCAAATTAGGATTAGAGTTAGCTTCCCGCGTTAATCGCTATGATGATTTTATGAAGTATGATGAGGAATAAGACGATCTTAGATTAATGTATTGTTCATAAATATAAGAATAATAATAATAATAACGATGTAGATTTGCAGTATAATAATATGTAGAGGTTTTGTAATTATAGATAAGCATTAGATGATTAATTAATTATGGGCATTAACATGTTGTAGGCCTATGGCCAACGTTGAGGGGTTGTCGATCTATCATTGTATTGTTGTTATGGCTGAGTTGTTGTGGAATTATGTTGATGAATTATTTTGATGAATTATGTTGATGAATTATGTTGATGAATTACGTTGATGAATTATGTTGATGAATTATGTTGATGAATTATGTTGATGAATTATGTTGATGAATTATGTTGATGAATTATGTTGATGAATTATGTTGATGGATTATGTTGATAAATTACGTTGATGAATTATGTTGATGAATCATGTTAATGAATTGCGTTGATGAATTATGTTTATGAATTATGTCGATGAATTATGTTGATGAATTATGTTGACGAATTACATTGATGAATTATGTTGATGAATTATATCGATGAATTACGTTGATGAATTATGTTGATGAATTATGTCGATGAATTATGTTGATGAATTATGTTGACGGATTATGTTGATGAATGATGTTGAGATGCCTCTAATAATTGGCATCTATTAAGATGTAGGCTTCTGGCCAACGATGATGTTGTGTTGAGATGTTTTTAGTTGTGGTTGTTGTTACGACATTCATGATTGTGTTGCACACATTGCATACCAAGATGGAGCTGATGCTAGTTAAGATGGCTTGTATTGGCGAATATTAAGATGAAGGCTTATGCCTTGTTGATGCCTCTATTTATTGGAAATTATTTTGAGATGGGAGTTCTGCTCCAATGGTACCACGTGCATTTGCATACTATTGAGTTGCATTATATGATTTCATAAAGAAGTTGTGTATTGATGCAGTGATGTTGTATATTGTTGAATGTTTTATTGTGATTAATGTTGTTTGTAAGTTGTGAAGTGGTGATGTTATATGATCTGATCTAATATATTATTTATCATCTATTTTATTATATTATTATATATCTCACCCCTTCTGTTTGAATGTTGCCCTCTGTTGGTAACGTGTAGGTAATCAAGAAGGATAGTTATCACCTTGTTAGTTCGAGTCGGTGTTGTTGCTCTGATACGTAGCACTCGGGGGAGATGAATGCTTGATGTTTAGTTGTTGATTAGTGTGATACGGTGGCCAGAACCGGGACTTGGTTTTTAGGAATGTTGGTTCGCGTTTTGCGTTTGTGTTTGCAAAATGTCGCGGTAAGCAAGAGTCACCGTTGACTTTTATTTTATCCAACAAGGAAAGGAAAAAAGCATAGAAAAAAATCCTTTTTCGAGATATTTCTGAGTACGGGGGGTAGATTATAGAAAGGGAAGGTATTAGCACCCTTTCTATCCATGGTTTTCCACAGGCTCTTAGGTACTTGCTCATCATTTTCAAAATTGCTTCTTTGCGTGCTTGTGTGTTTTGAAAAGTTTTTGTTTTGACTTAGATTTAACTCTTGCTTCTGTCTTCAAGAGTGTAATGAAGTGTTTTTGAAAACTTTGTTTGTAAAGGAGTGTAAGTGTGAAAAATTTGTTTGGTTTGAGTAAGTACTTAAAAGCTAATCTACCTACTCAAAAAAAGAATCGTTATGTATTCGTTTCCTTTAGACAATGTTATCCCACCATTAGTGAGTAGGTAGCACCGCCGTTGGAGTTTTGAGGGTCAATTCGCAAGGGAAGTACGGTCACTAAAGCAATGTTAGGACGTCTTAGTAATAACCCTAATGTCTTAGATCAATTATCTGAGGCAACAATATCTGAGGCAACCTTTCTGAGGCAACTTTGATCTTTGGACAAAAGGACGACCACTAAAGCATCCTATACTCAATGACCATTTACCGAAGGCAACCAAGTGGGAGTGTACCCTAGGAGTGCGCATGTGCGAGTGATTATATTTCAGGTTATTATCTTTGCACATTTTAGGGTTATCTAACCGTTTTAAACTTAAACATACATTCTTGTCATGCATCCTAATATCATACATCTAACAGTTTAATATTTTGTGTAATTTAAAGTGCGGAAATTAAACTATGCTATTACAAGGCTTCGGGTATTTACATAGCCAAAAACAAACCCTTAAAGAAGAATAAAGCGATAAATGAAAAGTAAAAGTCCTAATTAAACTATTACAACTTGTGGGCAGTTACATCAATATGATAAAAAAACAATAAAGCGCGCGTGATGAAATTAAGATCGGGAAGAAATTAGGGTTTTGACCCTTCTAACCTAATTAAATAGAAAAAATGTTTTTTTGTTGTTTTTAATTATTTTTAAGAAAAGAATTAGGTTTTAAAATTAAATACAAAATTAATTAGTGATTAAATTAATTAATTAAAATAATTACATGGCCTATTTTTGTGTTTTGATTATTTTTTAAAGAAAAAGAAAATATAATTAAATGAGAAGTAAAAACCTAATTGTTCTAATTAATTTTAATTACGTACAAAATAATTAAAGTTACCTAAAATTAACAACCTAATTAAATTAATTAAATGTTTGTATAAAAAATAAATGTCCTAAATTTAATTGGATGAAAAAATATTTTTGTGATTTTTTAATTAAAGAAAATAATTGATTTGTTAATAAAGTAAATAAATTAAATTAAATTAAATGAAAATAAAAAAGAATAGAGAAAGAAGTATGGGCCTGGAAGGATTTTGGGGGTGCAGATAGTGATTTTGGGCCCAAGAAGATGAGGTCCACGTTGACTTCTTGGATCTAGTGCGTTGCCTTGACTGAGGCACATCATGGTCACCACATCATAGCCATCAGATCTGGCTTCTTGGATACCTGAATGGTTGGATCTTGAGGGAGCATGGTGCTCCTTGGCTTTGTAGGCACGCTGAATCATGAAAAAACAAATATTATGCAAATAAAGGGGGACCTGGGATTCGAACCCAGGCCCCAAGGTACTTTTCCACGCTCCACTTACCTACTGAGCCAACTGCTTATGTTGTATGTAAAACAAATAACAAATATTATATTAAGAACAAATGGAATGAAAGAAATCCGCGCGAAAATTCAAATGGACGAGTGGGAGGCTGCCACGTTGGTTGTCTTCTTCCGTTCTCCGTTGGTAAAAGTCCCAGACTTTTACCTACGAACGTTTGTCCGTCACTAAAAACTTGTGTTCTCTTAAAATCCACCATGAGCAAGATAAATGACTTCTAATTCCATGGTTGGATTCGTCTGGACCTGCTGAATATCATGATGCCCTTTTTATGGGCCAATTTTGCCTGCACATAAAACTCTTAAATCGAAGCTACAAACCCTAGCCATGGTGAAATCTTATACAAGCCAGATAAATGCAATTAAACAATATAGAAAGCATGCAAATGTTCCAAGGATCAAGAATATATGGTTGATTCATGCTAACAATGTCTAAATCATGCAAACCGATTTCAAAAATACATGGATGGCGTGGATGACTTACAGCGCGATATAGGGCCTGGAAATGCTTGCTCTTGATTGCTTTTGCTTGCTAGGGATCCCAGGAAGCGATTAGAATGGTCCAAGGGTCTTGAATTAGCCTCCAAGTAGGAATTCGTGTTTACACTTTTTCTTTTTTTTTCAAGTTTTTGTTCTCCTTCACACGCCTCCTTCTAACCTAGTTTTTGGTCTGCACACACTCCTTATGTATTGAGGAATGAATTAGGGTTGAAAGAATGATCACAATCTTCTTCCATCAATGCTTTTGATTTTGATTTGATGCACTTGAAAACAATTCCAAGAATAATCCAAATCCAATCTTTTTGTGCACCTCATGCCTTTACGTGAATTTGATTTGATGCTAGCTGGACATTAAGACCTGAAACAAGCACGAGATCTTTGAATTTCAATGTTTTGGATTTTATATGATTTGTTTTGATTTAAAATGATTTAATTCAAATAAAAATCAAAATAAATAATATAAATAAGATAATGACAAGTGGTAAAGGCTAGGGCTCGTGGACCATGTTGCCAACTCAAAACTAGTGCAAAAGATTCTGCCCATTTGGACCATAGTTGACTTTTGACAATTTCGCAAAAAAGGTCAACTTCACCAATGCATAACTTCCTCAATTTTGACTCTTTGAAGGTGTTCTTTGACTTTTTAGAAAGCTTGAGGTGTCCTATAAGAAACCCTTTTGGTCTAATCTTAATTTGATATTCCATTCTCAAGTATGAAGCTTTGAAAAAAAAGGTGTTTTTGTTGACTTTTCAAAATGACCTATAATGTCCAAATTCATAACTTCTTGTGAGTGCATATTTTGAACTTGGGATATGAATATGGATTGTATATCATGGAATCCTATTCAAAATGAGCTTTGGATGGGTCATTTCTCATAAAGTATGAGAAAGTTATGCTTGGTCAAAGTTGAGTTGACTTTTCCTACAAAACCCTAATTTAGCAACTTTTGGTTCTTGATGAATTATGAGCAATCCTTGATGAATCATGATCAACCCTTGATCAAATGATGAAATATACTTCAAAATGAGGATGTTGACCAAAAATATTGAAGTTTGACTGTATGTGGTCCACAGTTGACTTTTTCCCTAGCACAGACAATTTTTGGGCTTTTGAGCAATTGATTGAGCAAACTTTCTCTGCAAGGCTTGAAACTTGACATGCATATTCTTGAGAACATATTAGGACAATGGTGAGCATTTGGGATCCTTTGGACTCAAGTATCTTGATGCAACATGAAACCCTAATTTGAGGTAGACTACCTTAGGAGGGAGCTTGTCTAGCTAACCCTTGGACTACCTTGAGCAACTTGAGAAATTTTCTTGGAATGTTTTGAGAAATATGGGAGGGAAAATTTTGGGGTACAACAGCTTCCCTGTTCAATCTTCTTAAACCTGAATATTTAGATTTGCTTGTCTGCCTTTCGTGATCTGAGGGTTGAAGATGATTGAACACTAGAGTGCCCAGAAATTTGCACTCGCATGAAGTAGTATTTGTCTTGTGGTGTCGGGAATGGGCTTAAAGATTCCATTTGGAGATTGATGACGGGAGATGGGCTTAAAGATGCCATCCGAAGGAGTTTCGATCACATAAGAGATTCCTTAGCGAGAGCTTGTATACCTGTTGTTTGAGGAAGATTCCGCTGGGGAATGTTGTTCTTTGTCTTAGGAGAAATATAATTTTAGGAGCTTCGGTCGTCCGTTATTCTACATGGGGGATCATCTCTGTTCTTGATAAAAGTTGAATTTTAGGAACTTCGGTCGTCCGTTATTCTTGTTAGGGAATCGTCTCTTCGTCGAGGACATAAAAATGAACTACTATCTCGTCGTGATACAAGCTTCATAGTGATAAGACCGACTGCTATCTGGTCGTAATCCAGGCTTTACAGTGACTTACTGGGGAGATGAGATTATGCTTGCTATCCGGTCGTAATCCAGGTTTCACAATTTCTCGATTCTTATCTGGTCGTAACCCAGGCTTCAGAAGGAATCAAATTGTTATCCAGTCGCCTCCGGGCTTTAACTTGAATTTAGGGTACACTAATATCTGGTCGACTCCGAGCTTCTTAGTAACTATCCAGGTAAACTGCTATTTGGTCGAAATCTAAGCTTCACGGTATCTTGTATCGCTATCTGGTCGTAATCCAGGCTTCACGATGTTTCTTACCATTATTCGGTCGAATCCAGGCTTCATGGTGTTCTGTACTGCTATCTGGTCGTAGTCTAGGCTTCACAATACCTTAACTCTTATCTGGTCAAAATCCAGGCTTCAGAAGAAAACCAAGTGGTTATCCGGTCGCATCCGGGCTTCCCTTTGACTGTTGGACCTACTAATATCCGATCGTAATTTGGGCTTCATAGTATATGGCCGGGTGAACTACTATTTGGTCGAAATCCAAGCTTCATAGTGTCCTTTTACCGCTATCTGGTCGTAATCCAGGCTTCACGATGACTTGCTGAGCTGTTATCTAGTCGTAACCCGGGCTTCACGACTTGTGTTTATGATATACCACTATCTGGTCGAACCCAGGCTTCATGGTAATTTGCTGAGCTGTTATCCGGTTTTAACCCGGACTTCACGGCTTGTGTTTATGATATACCACTATCTGGTCGAATCCAGGCTTCATGGTAATTTGTTGAGCTGTTATCCGGTCGTAATTTGGGCTTCACAGCTCGCTGGGGATTAAACTATTATCCGGTCGAATCCGGGCTTCATAGCTTGCTTTTAAGAGATACCACTATCTATTCGGAGTCCAGGCTTCGCAGTAGTCTGATACTGTCATTCGGTCGTAATCCGTGCTTCACAATATGCTTGTAGAAATCAAGATACTATCCGGTCGCACCCGGGCTTCATAGCTTGAGTTTTTTGTGAGAATTTGATTGTATCTTTCTTGAAAGGTAAAGGTTAGATGTATGTAATGCATGATATGCATCAAGCAATGATGTTCTCAAAATAAAGGAGATTGTGTTGTATGATGCGTATGTACGTGTCATGATGTATGTACATCCAATGTTTTTATGATGTTATCTAGCTGGGGAAAATAAATCCCGGATTGCTGTTAGAGAATAGGAAGAGTTTCGCTCGCTGGGGATAACGACCGAAGATGATTGGGAGAATAATCCTGCTGGAGAATATGTTGGTGAGAGAATGACTCTATGAGGAAAAGATGCTTTGCTGAATATTTGCTGATCTTGGAGAAATAACCCTCGGCTGTGGATGAATTACCGTCATGGGCGATGATAAACTCTGTTGGGGATGAATTTCCTATTTGTGAAAGAAATGAACTCCGCCGGGGACAATCTTTTAGTGGCGACTTCACTGGGGATAATCTTCCAGACTCTACTGGGGATGGTTTTCCAGACTCCACTGGGGATGGTCTTCCAGTAATGCTGATAGATAAACTCTGCTTGAGGAGACTCTTACCGACTCATTCACGGTTGCGAGCCTCAGCTGGGGAGAATTAACACCACTATCCTTTTCTTACTCTGCGGGGAGTGAATGTATTTTTTAGTCATATTCTTCAGCCAGATCTATCCCTGTACCTGGTGAATAGAGCAACTGTAAGGTCTGGACATTTCTTTTTTTGCCCCTGTTTCTGATGTTACGAGTAATCGTTTTTTGTTTCGCACGTAAATATTTATGAGCGGAAATTATTGTCAAATGCATATATCAAAAATTAACATTGGACATTCTTGCAAAACAAAACAGAAAAAGAAAAATAATTTAAAATTTCTTTGTAAAAAATGAATCATATTGATTTTGAAGTTTGGTCTGTAAATAGGCGTTTTTGTACAAGAGGCTGACGTCCTAGTAAGAGAACTCCGCCGAAATAATAGAGTTTATACAATTTGTGAAAAATAAAGAAAAACAGCTATGTGAACGATCCCACGAAGTTCCAACTCTGCTATTTCCTTTATATCCTCGAGCATCTCATCACTTTGCTACTTGGTTGAAGGTAGATCAGATTGATTAGTGTCATCCGAGCTTGATAGTCGATACCTAAATCTAGTTGCATGGTGATCCAATGAGACATAGTGTTACGCTTTGATCCCTAATTTTTTCCTGGACCACCCTTTCGGGTTTTCAGTCCACCGGGATACCCTTTTTTCCCTAGCCGCCTTTTCATGTTTTCGACTTGCCGGGTGTACATTTTTTCATTTTCATCCCTTATTTTTGCCCGAACCCTTTTGGTTCGCCAAGAAGCCCTTATTTTTTCCTAGGCCAGTCAACCTAGCGGGTCTTTAATTATGCGTAGTATTTTTTCACTATGTCTGCATTGACGGGGTGAGGAAGGTCGTCACCATCCATGTTGGTTAGAATCATAGCTCCTCCTGAGAAAATGTTCTTAACCATAAATGGCCCTTCGTACGTAGGGGTCCATTTGCCCCTGGGATCACCTTGAGGTAGTATGATGCGCTTGATGACCAGATCCCCGACTTGATACTCTTGTCATCATCAAAAAAGGGGAGATTGTAAGAACAAGATTTGGTTCTGCAATACTATCCTGGGTTTTGATGATAAAAAATGAGTATGTTTGTATGAACAATTTTGATACTCTAATGTTTGTTATTGTTGAGTACTTAACAAACAGGTTCTGCTTCTGATGGATTGCGTGACCTAGACATTAGAAGAGAATTAGTTCGGCTTTTGTGCTACACAAATTCTATTAAACAATAGCAAGACACTCTAGACGGCTCTGATGTTTGTCTAAAGAAACCAGTCATAAGATCTAAAGACAGAAGTTTCTACGTAAGTCTAGATGTTGAAGACTCGTGTTTTTGAAGACAATGAATTCTAAAGAAACAGTCAGAAGATCTGAAGACAGAAGTTTTAACTTAACTCCAGATGCTAAAGACTCAAGTTTCTAAAGACAATGTGTTCCAAAGAAACAAAGTTAGAAGATTTGAAGACAACGTTTCTACTGAAGTCCAGATGCTAAAAACTTTGTTTCTAAAAAGACATCCTGTTTTAAGAAAACAAAGTTAAAATATCTAAATACAATGTTTCTACTGAAGTCCAGATGTTGAAGACTTGTGTTTCTAATAACAAGGTTCTTAAAAAAATTCTTAAAGAACCAAGTGCTAAAGATTCTAAATACGGAAGTTCTGAAGTTTCCAAAGACTTAAAGTTCTATAGATCCAAGGTTCTATACATTGGGTTCTCAAGAACAAGTGTTGAAGACTCTAAAGACGCAGTTCTTAAGACTCTGAAGACTTGAAGCTCTTCTGATCCAAGGTTCTCTACAAAGGGTTCTCACGACCAAGTGCTGAAGACTTTGAAGATGCAGTTTTGAAGACTCTGGAGACTTGAAGTTCTAATGACCTTATGTTATGTTCCCACTTCTAAACCCATCCTCGCAGAAGCCTCTGAACTGCAGAAAGAAAGAATATAACATTAACATGATACAATAGTACACAGTATTAAAAAGCCTTATTCCACTACCTCTCCACTAGCTTGAATTATGGAAGAGAAAAGGATGTAGTAGTACTATTTGTAATGACTATTTTTTCAAATAGCCAACGACTCTATTTTTCTTGGCTATATAAGAAAAGAATCATATGTTTAAAATGTTGTTGGTGTTTAATGTTAAAATGAAAGTTGTCATTATTGGAACACAACCAAAAAGCTATGAACCACTATAACAACAACAAGAACAATTGTTATCAAAATGATTCTTCAATCATGTTGATAATAATTACAATGAAATCATTGATTCACAATGTGCTTAATTTCATATGTTTCACAAAGCATGTTAAGCCGTAGAAGATAATGAAGATGATCATAAAAGCTCCATTTACAAATCCACAACATGAATGTTGTGCTCTAAAGTGATTGTAGAAGAAAATAGAACAAGGGTTGTTGTCCATAATGTTCTAAAGTGAATCAAGATGAAGAAGATCTTCTCTTTACTGCATCAAGATCAACAAAGCTTCAAGAAGCTTATGAAGAAGAAGACTTCATAAATTCAAGTGCTTTGGGATGTTGTTCAAGAAGAAGCTACTTGAATAAAATAAGACCACACACCAAGCTACAATACAATGTAATATTTTTAGTGTGTATTAGGATCTTGTGATGTATGCTTAAATTCTATTTACATTCAGCTTGTGTAGAAGCATATTATTGTAAGCAAATGTAAATCAAACGGTTGTTTGATGATACCTTGAGAGACTGAGTGAAGGTCTATGCTCATGAAGATAGTGACTGAAGGTCACTATGAAATCCTGGTAGTAGATTCTATTGGGTCAATGGTAGTCATATTTCAAAGGAGACTAAGTGAAGGTCAACCTTGTGAGGTCACTGATGGACATCATTGGAAGGAAATCCTGGTAGGAGATTCTGAGGGATCAAATTCTATTGGGTCAATGAATGTTATATCCAGTCTGGATCATTAAACGTGTCATTGGATGTTAGTCTTTGGGGGTTTCCCATGCGATTGTAATCAAATTGGTTATAGTAGATTAAGTCCTTGAGTTCAAGGTGAAATCAACTTGGTAGGGTGGATTTAACTAGCTTGGGGGTTTCTCAAGTGAACCAGGATATATCACGTGTTCTTTAATTTTTCTTATGCTTTAGAGTTTATGTTTTCTTAACTTAATTAGAAGAATTACTTAGAAGTAACACTCAGAAGTATTGTTTAATAAATAATGCTTAAAAGTGAAAGTTTGTCAAGAAAGGAAAACTCAATTCAACTCCCCCTTCTTGCATTTTCTTCACACCTTCAGGACTTAGGTCCATGCATTTTAAAAATCTTTTCTTAATCAAATTTTAATCAACTTAACAATACTTTGACGTATTTTGAAAGACTAAAAGTCAATTAACTTCATTCAAACTATTTTGTCACTTTGGCTTTTTACTTTAAAATATTTTTCTCAAATTATAGACTCTTGTTGATTCTTGTAGTGATGTGAGCTATTATACTTCTACAAGTAGTAAAGTGAGATATTTTTCACTTGGGTGTTGAGTGAGGCTTTGTTGATTTTAAAATCCAAGCTATATCCTCCACTTTGAGATTATGCAAATCCTTCTTTTTCATAATTGTGGGTAGTAAGTATGTATTCCACTCGGATATGAAGATGATGTCTCTTCTCTTAAAATTAACCAACACATATTTGTGTTTTAAGTTTTTTGAGGTAAACTATGAGTACCCTGATCCCCTATTGCACAAAAGGTGGTACATAGGCACTAAAGGTACGCAACTGCGACGGGTGCAAAATTGTAAAAATACTTCTTTTATTATCTACACTATCCTATTTTTGTATACACTTTTTATTTCCAAAATACACATATTTTCAAAGAGGTTCCTGCGGAGTACCGTAGATGTTTAGGGTGCTAATACCTTCCATTTGCATAACCAACCCCCGTACCTAGATTTTTTTCCCCCTCTCTTTTCGGGTTTATTCGATCTTTTCCCATTTCCTTTCGAAATAATAAAGCGCGATGACGATTTTTAATTTGATTTGTGCGAGTTAAGTCAATCCAATGGCTTAGTCTCAATATTTCTCCCGCTACTGAAACCTGGCGACTCTGCTAGTGATTTAAATCTCTAAGTGAGTTGATCCTATCTTTGTTTATTTGTGTATGTGCTATTATTTGTTGTATATTATGTGTTGTATATATGTATGTCTGGATTTTTCTGGTTTTCAGGGTGCTTGTTGATCTCTTATAAGTCCTCTACCCGGACTTGGGAAAACTTAAGATAGGACGGGTGGTATAGTCATGTTAACTTTGAGGGAGGAATCCCAAAAAAGGAGACATGAGATCCCGCACTCAATGGAGGCTCCTTTAATTGTAGTATCTGTTTATCGAACAATCGGGAAGACATACTGCTTTCGACCTAGGAGCCTGCTGAAGCTGAGCACCGTAGAACCTTTAACCCATCTTGACCCTTTAGGTGTAGGCGGAGACTATGATGGAGCAATCCGGAAGTGGTTGTCACGCGATGTTACACTCAGACGAGTTTTTCCTGAGAATATTACTAATTACCGAGCTAATCGGGACATTGGTAATATCCGAAGGAAGGATGTAGACTCTGGGAACTCTTTGGAACCTTGTTTGGCAGGTGATAAACCATTAGTCCTTACCTTGTGGGTAGTACCTTCGACTTCATGCTCGTGACATCGAACCTATGAACCCCCATGTTTGTGATCTTGTGTGTGATTGTTGCATCATGCATTCATGCATCCATGAGCATTCTTTAAACGGTTTTTCAAGGAACTTAAGGTTGACTTTTTCCAACATCTCAGGTACTTTTTAACCATGGATTTTGGAAAGAGAAAGACTCGGAAGTACAATTTCAAAGATCCTAAGATAGAGGAACTGATGAGTTTGATTCCTGAAATTGAGAGTTCTACAGATTTCCAGAAGAAATATGGAGCCATTGTCCCTCTTATGAAGCTCAAGATGAAGGACTGTATTCTTTCTACATTGGTCCAGTTCTATGATCTGTTACACCGTTGTTTTACTTTTCCTGATTATCAGCTGATGCTCACATTGGAAGATTATTCTTACTTGGTTTACCTATTACTGATTGTGTTCCTTTCACCGACTTAGAAGGAGAGCCTAAGTTTCATGAGATTGCTACCATGACTCACTTGAAGAACCCGATTTACTGTATTTCTATAAAAAAAACTTGATTTACTGTATTTCTAAAAAAATCGATTTACAGTATTTACTGCATAAAACTCAATTTACTGTATTTCTGCAAAAAAACTTGATTTATTTTATTTTCGAGGAAAAAAACTCGAGTTTCTGTATTTCCACAAAAAAAAAACCCAATTTACTGTATTTCCGCAAGAAACTCAATTTTTTTTATTTTCGCAAAAAAAAATCGATTTCCTATATTTCTGTAAAAAAAACTCGATGTTCTGTATTTATGTATAAAACTGGATTTATTGTATTTCTGCAAAAAAAAAATTAACTTACTGTATTCTCGAAGAAAAAAACTCGATTTTATGTATTTTTGTAAAAAAAATTCAATTTACTGTATTTTTTGAAAAAAACCCGATTTCCTGTATTTCTGATAAAAAGTCGAGTTTTTAAAAAACAGCGACTGTTGAAAATAAGAAAAGTTGTTTTTTTGAATAAAAAAATGATTTTTTTGAAAAATAAAAAAAGTCAGGCTTTTTAAAAAAAAAAGATTTTTTATAAAAAATAAAAAAGTCAATTTTTTATCGAAAATATTAAAAAGTTAATTTTTATGAGAAATATTTTATAAAAAAGTTGAGACCTTGAGACTCTACTTAAATTTTAGGAGTCTTTAATTAAGAAGGCCTATTTTTATTTGAGTTCATTTACTTATAAAAATTTAGGTCCCCTCAATTTAATGGGCCATGAAAACTAGGCCCTAGCCCCTTAAGTTGACGGCTCTACACATATCCAATACCAATTTTCACTATGTACAATAAAACATATAATTTCCACTATATGTTTATGATGTCTTACAACCAATTTCATCAAAAATAAACTCTAAAAGGAGTAGACAGGATCATGTTCTTTGAAGCATATTCCAATATCAAGAACAAATTGGTGGGGTCCAAGGAATGGGAAGTTAGCTAAAAGGGTTACGAAGATGTTTGTGTGGTAGTAACATGTGATTCTGAGATGGGGTATAGCATCCCGTTCCTATCGCAATGTTGCCTCTTGCTTTAATCCAAAATGCTTAACTTTGTGATACATACCCTAACACGTGTCACCTCCTTCTTTATTCCACCCTGTACTATTTGTAAGGACCACACAACACAAGTACTAATAAATTCACAGTATCATCAAAAGATTGCTTTGGACATTGGTATCAACATCACCCTAACATGGAAGCTGGAATGTGATTGTATTGTTTGGCTAAAGAGGGGGCCAATTTTATGTTCATCAATAGTGAATGTAAATCAACATAATAAAACGTTTCATTTTTTCCACATGATTTAATTAGGCTTCATTAGACCACTCACATTGGAGTGACTAATGAGTAACTATAAAAGCTCTTCTGTTTCCTTATTTCTTATAATTCATCCTTCATAAATTTAGAAATAAAATAAATGAATTTTTTTAAATGCAATGATATGAAATTATTGGTGGGAGCCGTTTGATATTTTTGTTGAAGTGTTAGGACTAGAGTTAACATATCTTTATTTTTATTATTATTCTTTTTTTTCTCCTCATTAAAAATACTGTATCTACTAACAAATTGATATCTAGAGTTTTCGGTTTTTGTTTTTGATCGAGTTTTCAAGAATTTCACGTCAAATATCGTATTTCTAGAACAAGTGAATCAACTGTTGCGAAGATGAATATTGATAAGGACATTCTGAATTCTCTTTCGATGTTTGACGGCAAAAAATGGATCCGATGGGAAAAAACATATTCAATCCTTGTTTGACTTAAATGAAATCCTAGAAGTGGTTACCGACGACGTTCTTGCATTGTGATCAGTGGTATTTACACGGTTATTTATCATTAATTGCAGTTATCTTTTCTTTTATTGCCGAGTTTTTTTTTATTTTACCGTATTTTATGTTTTGGTTGTGTCTTTTAGTGTTTTCAGGGTCAAAGGAATAAAATAGGACAATTCAAGGCGAAAAAAATGCAAAAACTCAGAGTTTCGAAAAAAGTAAAAAATCGACCTACAGGAGGCCTGACACGGTCACCCGTGTTGCCTGACACGGGCCATGTCAGGATGGCGAATGAAGAAAGATGGAAGTCAGGGGTTGATAAGTGCAAATTATAGCTATTTTTGTATATCTTTTTATTGCACTTATCGACTTTTTGTTGTTAATATCGTTGAATAACTCCCCGCTTTTTGTATAATTATGTATAAATTGTATTTAATTGAGTTTTTGTGTATTTGTGTACCATTAGATAATTTTCCATTCATTTATAGGTATTGATACGTATTTTGAGCATGAGCAATAAACTGTCGAAGACACGACTTCAAACACACGATTTTGAGCAACTCATCAACGAATAAGGCTCAAAATCAAAGAATAATAAAATATCAATTTGGTTGATATTTAGGCATTGTTAGATAGATAATTGAATAATCTTTGTCACGCTTCGAACTGGGTGTAAATCGGAGTTACGGTTCTCAAGTTATGGCGAAAATAAAAAGCTAATTTTTCTCATGACAGTAGAGCGCGCTTAGCGGGATTGTGCCGCTTAACGCGGTCCTCTGGACAGAATTGCGTTAAAGGGGCCAAAATACTCATTTTTTAAGTTTTGTTTTGGGTATTTTTGATCCCAATTCATCAAACCTCATTTTTTGGTCTTTAGAAGCTAGAAAACAACATTGGAGCTTGCATCTTCATGATCCAGAGTCGGAGTTCTCATCAATTGGCGCTGACAATCCGTGAGATGTTTGATTTTTCTCCATTTCTTCTCTATGTATTTCTCTATTTGTTGGGTATGTTTGTATATTTACTTTGAACATAAGTATATTTGTTGATCATGATGTGGTATAAAGCTTGCTTTACAAATCAATCTTGATGTCTTCTTTGATCTTTTTGCTTTATGTTTGGATTCAGATTGTTATAGACATATACCTCAAAAATATTGATTAGGGATGGATATCTATTAGTTTCTAGATTCTAGAGATACATTTATAGCTAATATTCACTTTGGGTGCTAAAGCTTAATGCCTCCGTATTGTTGTAGCGTGCAACACAATGCCGATAGAGTAATACGGTTGGTCTCGTGACTTGGCGTTAGACATAACCTTCGTTGTGGGTACATCTCGTGGTGTCCATGATAATTTTGACGAGTAAAGTAGGTTGAGTGGAACTGATCAATAGGTTTAAGTTTGTGACGAGTAGTGTAAATTCATGCCTGATAGGTTTCTCCTTTCTATTTAATGTATTTATTTTCTTGTAAATAGTTTTTACCCTTTACTTACATACAAATCCATTTAAAACCAAACTCATTAACGAGAGATTTGTCAAACGAAATTTCAATTCACCAATCTCTGTGGACACGGTAAATTCCCGGATAAATATTTCCAAAACTTTTGTTGCTTGACGATGTACCGCAGCAACAGGAGTGCAACACAAGAGGCCTTATTACCTGACACAGGCCATGTTGCAACCCCTGGGACCTTAAAAGAAAATTTGGGAGTTTAGGGGCCAACACGGTGAAGGAAAATTGCGATCAAAAGCGCAGCGGAATTTAAAATTTTCCTTTAGCGATCCTTACGAATGAACATGGTCAGTGATAGAAATATTTACCTCTTGTGGCGATTCAAACCTTTGATGTTGTGATCACGAGCGTTGATGAAGAACAACACCTCTACTCAGTCCACACGAACAGATCGCTTCCGGTCACAGTGCTAGCTGATCACGAACGGAAACCTTGAGTGAGAGAGAGAATCAAAAACGAAATTGCATCAAGTGAAATTGCTTCATCACAAGGGATCTATTTATAGAATCACTTGTGTGGGCTACAAGCTAAAAGCTCAATTAAGGCTATAAGCTAAAAGCCCAATTAAGCTTATGGACATCATACCTTATGATGTACCATATATCACTTATCCACGTGGTACCTTACCACTTTCCGTATTACACTTAAGTGCATTGTACCTTACGGTGTTCCTTATTTATTCTATCTCTCATCAACCTGTCCTTATGTGTGTGACCCTGTAGGTTTTCGCGACGTTGGCAATTATATAAAATCACACATTTAATATAATAAACAGTGAGCGGTATCTAGCAACACATCACTGTTACCCAAGTCACGAAAATGTCATGTGATCTGACCAAACCTTTTCCGTAATAATATTTGTGTTGTACAATTACCCTTTTGCCCTCATGTATATATTGAACACAAGGCATACACTGTGTCACCCTTGTCCAGTTCAATATTGGGCCGTTATACATTTATCCTGTTATGCAGGATGAGCAAATTCCATCTAGGTCACTGATGTCCCTTAGCATGCTTTGTGAAGTACCCATCAACCGTCTTTATAGTCATCCAGTTACGGATGACGTTTGATCAGCAATAAAGTACTTAACTCTACATCTAGGGTCCATAGTGGTTTCAGGTCGAAGGGTGGTATACACCATTATCATCATGAGAATAACTTATGACACTTTGCATAACATTCTATGTAGTATTCTCATAGCGGGTCAATCTGTTAGAACAATGTTTGAATCTAGTACCCTATATTTAAGTTTTGATGATAACAAAGTGAAAAGATATAGTATTTATATGTTTCATGTTTGAATTATATGCTGCCTAAAATTACTATGCTCTGACTTGCAGATATGCTGATTAAAATAAGCAAGATCACTTATTCAGCATCAGAACATGATTTCATACACCAGCATCAGAAGTTGCTGAATCAGAACGTCAAGATCAGATGATCAACTCATGCACATGCTGAAGCTTGATGAACAGAACTGCGCGTAAAACACTCTGATACAGAACAAATAGTTCATCAGCAGCGAAGCAGAATCAGAATGAGCCAAGCCAGAACGTGCATTGAAGAAACAACGGTACTGTGCATTGAACGCTAATTAATTCCAACGGCTTCATTCTAGAAAAGATCTGCTCAAAAAGGAAAGCTTGTTATTAGCATTGAATCAAGAATATTGCATTCAACGTTCATCTTCTCAAGTGCTATATAAACAAGGCTTCGAAGATTATAATGGCTAATGCTTCCAAACTCTCTACACGCACAAAGCTGAACAATAATCTTCATCTACCAGTTTTGCTAAACCAACAAACTCTGATACTCCATTAGTGTTTAGCATTCTAAGTTTCTAAGCTTCATTTGTGTATACATCACAGTTGTGATAAAGTTTTGTAGAAAACACTCACACACATTTGTTTTATACCTTTGTAAGAAAGTGTTGCCTTGACAAACCGGATTGTGGTTTGAATCAAGAAGGCTTTAGCAGTTGTTAAAGCAGATTTGTATTCAGTTGAATATAGTGAATTAAGACCTCGTTGGAGAGAGGCGAAATCACCTTGACGGGTGGACTGGAGTAGTTTGAGATCAAACGAACCAGGATAAAAATATCTTGTCATTTGCTTTAAGATTCCAGTTTTACAATTCAACCCCCCCTTCTTGTGTTTTTCACCCCTTCAATTGGCGTCAGAGCGCCTGGTTCTGAGCTAAAACACTTAACCGTGTCAGTACAAGATCCAGCGTCAGAAAAACACAATGGCAGGAAACAACTCTCATTTCAGCAATGACACCAATGAGGACAGAGACAGATTCAGCGGCAAACCTCCAGTCTTTGATGGAGAAAACTTTGATTACTGGAAAGACAGAATTGAAAGCTTCTTTCTAGCACATGATGCTGATCTGTGGGATATGGTGACAGATGGATACACGCACCCTGTAAATGCAACTGGTCAGAAGATTGAAAGAAAATCAATGACTGATCAACAAAAGCGTGATTTCAAGAATCACCATAAGGCCAGAACCATCCTCCTCAGTGCCATCTCCTATACTGAGTATGAAAAGATCTCCAACAGAGACACAGCTAAGAACATCTTTGATTCTCTCAGAATGACGCATGAGGGCAACGTTCAAGTCAAAGAAACAAAAGCTCTGGCGCTCATTCAGAAGTATGAGGCGTTTAAAATGGAAGAATCTGAATCCATTGAAACTATGTTCTCTAGATTCCAGATTCTGGTAGCTGGTCTCAAAGTTCTGGACAAAGGATACTCTACTGCTGACCATGTCAAGAAGATAATCAGAAGTTTACCCAAGCAGTGGAGGCCTATGGTTACTGCTCTGAAGCTAGCGAAGGATCTCAACAAAATCACTCTGGAGGAACTTATAAGCTCCCTCAGAAGTCATGAGATAGAGCTAGAAGCTGACGAGCCTCAGAAGCAAGGTAAGCCTTTAGCTTTAAAATCTAACAGAAAATCTGAATCTAAAGTTTTACAGGCAGTTGAAGAAACATCTGATGGATCCTCATCAGAAGAAGACGAACTTTCCCTTCTCTCCAGAAGAGTAAATCAACTGTGGAAGCAAAGACAAAGGAAGTTCGGGAATCCCAGAAGATCTGATCAGAACGAGTCTTCTTCCAGATACAGAAGGACAGATTCTTCCTCTGGATACAGAAGATTTGAAGGCTCCTCCGGTAGCAAGAAGCCAAATACAAAAGACATCATCTGCTACGAGTGCAATGAGCAAGGACACTACAAGAGTGACTGCCCAAAGCTTCAGAGGGAAAAGCCCAAAAAGAAGTTTGGAAGAGAGAAGAAGAAAAGTCTCATGGCCACATGGGATGACTCTGACTCGTCTGAAGCTGACTCAGAATCAGATGATGAAAGGGCAAACATAGCGCTCATGGCTAACATTCCAGATGACAGTGAAGCTTCTGAATCAGACTCAGAATCAGACACAGAAGAGGTATTCCCTAACTTCGCTGTTAATTTTACAAAGGCTGAACTTGCTGAAAGCCTCAATGAAATTCTGGAACGTTATCAGCAGATTAGAGCTAAATTCAGAGACCTGAAAAGGACTCTTGAATCTGACTCTAATAAGTCTGAGAGTCTCAAATTGGAAAACTCTGAGCTGAAAGATAAAATTTCAAAATTAGAAAACTCTTTACAAAACTCTCAGAATGAACCAATTTCTGAAACTCCCAGCAACGCTGATGAGATCATCAAGGAGTATGATCACAGTTTCCAGAAGTTCCTTGCTAAAAGCATAGATAGAAGCAGAATGGCTTCAATGATCTATGGAGTTAGCAGAAACGGCAGGAAAGGAATAGGATACCTAGGTAAGGTTCCTACACCTAAAAATGTCATGGATTTAACCATTAAACACACTCCTTTAAATTCACACTTTGTGTATGGTCACACACATGACATCAAATATACTAGTAGTACGCACTCTGTGAAACCAAAATTCAACCAGAGTTTTGGTAAAACTAACAAATCAGGACCCAAGAAGATCTGGGTACCTAAGGATAAAATAATACATGTTGCAGATATCTTTAGCAGCAAGTCAGAAACACCAGTCATGGTACCTGGACTCTGGCTGCTCACGACACATGACGGGAAGAAGGCATATGTTCCAAAGCCTGGAACTTAAGCCTGGAGGCCACGTTGGCTTTGGAGGCAATCAGAGGGGAAAGATAATTGGCTCTGGAACTGTAGGTAACGGAAATCTTCCCTCTATTAATAATGTTCTGCTAGTTGATGGATTGATGCATAATCTGTTATCCATAAGTCAATTAAGTGATAACGGTTATGATATAATCTTTAATCAAAAATCATGTAAAGCTGTTAGTCAGAAAGATGGGACTATCCTGTTTAATGGTAAGAGGAAAAACAACATTTACAAAATCAAACTTTCTGAACTAAAGAAGTCAGAACGTAAAATGTCTTCTGTCTGTTAACAACGAGCAGTGGATCTGGCACAGAAGATTGGGGCATGTTAGTATGAGAAGAATATCTCAGATTAACAAACTCAATCTGGTCAGAGGACTTCCAAATTTGAAGTTCAATTCAGATGCTCTGTGTGAAGCATTAGAACTTCTGCACATTGACTTATTTGGACCAGTTAAAACTGCTTCAGTCAGTGGCAAGAAGTATGGGTTAGTAATCGTAGATGACTATAGCAGATGGACATGGGTAAAGTTCTTAAGACACAAGGACGAGTCACACTCTGTGTTTGTTACCTTCTGTAACCAAGTTCAGAATGAAAAAGATCTTAGAATCGTTAAAGTCAGAAGTGATCATGGTGGAGAATTTGAAAATAAAGATTTTGAGTCATTCTTTAATGACAAAGGCATTCTGCATGATTTCTCTTGTCCTAGAACTCCCCAACAAAATGGAGTTGTAGAACGAAAGAACAGAACATTGCAAGAAATGGCCAGAACCATGATCAATGAGACAAACGTTGCTAAGACTTTCTGGGCAGAGGCAATAAACACAGCGTGCTACATTCAGAATAGAATCTCAATAAGACCTATTCTGGAAAAGACTCCATATGAATTGTGGAAGAACAGAAAGCCCAACATTTCGTATTTTCATCCATTTGGATGTACTTGCTATATATTGAATACAAAGAATTATTTGAACAAGTTTGATTCTAAGGCACAGAAGTGTATTATGTTAGGATACTCTGAACGCTCAAGAGGGTACAGAGTATACAATACAGAAACACAGATTGTGGAAGAATCAATCAGTGTTCGTTTTGATGACAAGCTTGACTCTGAAAAGTCAAAGCAGAATGAAAATCTTGCAGGTATAGAAATTGAATTTGCAGGTTCTGAAGACAAGTCATCAGAAGCTCTCAACACAGACATTCCTTCAACGTCTGAAAGGAGCAATGCTAGAAATCCTACAACTGCTGCTGATCAACCTCAGAAGAGATTACCCAGAAGCAGTTTGGATCACCCAGAAGAGACTATCCTAGGAAGAAAGGAAGATCCAATCAGAACAAGAGCAAGCTTCAGAAACTCTGAAGAAACTCTTATGGGACTTGTGTCTCTGATTGAACCTTCTTCTATTGATGAAGCACTTCTGGACAACGACTGGATTCTGGCAATGCAAGAAGAGCTGAATCAATTCACCAGAAACGACGTATGGGATCTCGTTCCCAGACCAAAAGGATTCAACGTCATTGGAACAAGATGGGTGTTCAGAAACAAGTTAAATGAACAAGGTGAAGTCGTCAGAAACAAGGCACGACTGGTTGCACAAGGTTATAGTCAGCAAGAGGGGATAGACTATACAGAAACCTTTGCCCCAGTCGCCAGGTTAGAATCTATCAGACTTTTAATTTCATTTGCTGTTAATAGAGGCATCACTCTGTATCAGATGGATGTCAAAAGTGCATTCTTAAATGGTTATATAGAAGAAGAAGTCTATGTTCACCAACCCCCAGGTTTTGAAAATACAAAACATCCAGAACATGTTTTCAAACTGAAAAAGTCACTGTATGGTCTGAAACAAGCTCCCAGAGCTTGGTATGAAAGGCTAAGTAACTTTCTGCTTGAAAATGAATTCACCAGAGGGAAAGTGGACACTACTCTATTCTGTAAAACAGTTAAGAGTGACATTTTAGTCTGTCAAATTTATGTTGATGATATTATTTTTGGTTCTACTAATCCTTCTCTTGGAAGAAAATTTGCTAAGTGTATGCAGGCAGAATTTGAGATGAGCCTCATGGGGGAACTGAAATTCTTTCTAGGAATTCAGATCAATCAAACTCCAGAGGGAACTTACATTCATCAGAGCAAATACATCAGAGATCTTCTGAAGAAATTTGATCTCTCAGAATGTAAGCCATCAAAGATTCCAATGCATCCCACGTGCATTCTGGAAAGAGAAGAGGTAAGCAAAAGCGTAGAACAGAAAGTCTACAGAGGTATGATTGGTTCTCTCCTTTATCTGACAGCTTCAAGACCTGATATTTTATTCAGCGTATGTATTTGTGCTAGATTCCAATCAGATCCTAGAGAATCTCACTTAACAGCTGTTAAGCGAATTTTCAAGTATCTGAAAGGTACTACTAATCTGGGTTTGTTTTATAGAAAATCTAGTGATTACAGCTTAGTAGGCTACTGTGATGCTGATTTTGCTGGAGATAGAGTGGAACGTAAAAGTACTTCTGGAAGCTGCCAGTTTCTGGGAGAAAATCTGATCTCGTGGTCCAGCAAAAGGCAATCAACAATTGCTCTGTCAACAGCAGAAGCTGAATACATAGCAGCAGCAGGATGTAGCACACAAATGCTCTGGATGAAAAGTCAGCTTGAAGACTTCCAGATTTTTGAGAGTAACATTCCTATTCTTTGTGATAATACTTCTGCTATTTGCTTAAGTAAGAATCCTATTTTACATTCTAGAGCTAAGCATATAGAAATAAAACATCATTTCATTAGGGACTATATTCAGAAAGGTATTTTAAACTTGAAATTTATAGATACAGACCATCAATGGGCTGATATCTTTACTAAACCCCTTTCAGAAGATAGGTTTAATTTCATTCTGAAACATCTCAGCATGAAAGTATGCCCATAATGAAAATGTTTTAATTCCATATATTTATCTTCAGAATGTAATTATATTTCTGTGAACTTCTGATCAATCTTCTTTCAGAAAGATAGAACATGCAGATTGTATCAGATGCAAGTCTAAAGATCTGAGAGTCTAATCTCAAATACAGACGTGCTGATCACTACATCAAACAAGTGTCATCCAATCATCAGCAAATCCCTGAAGCAGAACGCGTGCACGCTTCTGAGAAGGCAAAGCGCTGATTGGGTGCATTGAGACACATGTCTGGTAACCGTTTTTAAGTATCTTTCTCAAATCCCCCAAAATCAGCAAGCATTTAATGCAAAGTAATCACGCTTGTTAATGGCAATCATTTTTTTTCTCTCTCTTAAAAACGTTTAATTTTTCAAAATAATTTTTGAAAACCTTATTTAAGCACATTATTCTTCATTCTTATTCTTTACGCTTTCTCATAATCTCTCAAGTATTTTCTGCATATTTCTGAGTTTATCTTCTTCAAAGTTTTTTTTCTCAAATCATTCTCAAAGCTTTTGTGTGAGAACAATGGCATCCTCCAGCATTTCTGCAGGGAATCAGAAGAAAGAAACTTCTGAGCAATATCAGGTGCCTATCAGAACTCTTCTCACACCGGTAAAGAATCTTGAGGTTCTCTCTGAGTTAATCATCGACTTCGAAAGTTTGAAGGATAATGGATTTGACCTAACTGATGAGATTAGGGCTCAAAAGTGGGAGAGGTATTTCGATAGGTTGGTTGGACCAACTTTCCCAGAGCTTGTCAAGGAATTTTGGATTCACGCCAAGATTCATAAACACCTAGTCATCTCTTCTGTCATGGGAAAGAAGATAGTAATTTCTGAAGACCTCATTGCTAGGTTAATCGGTCAAAGTGGTGGTGGAGTCCGTTGTGTGGACATGGCTGATAGATGCCCTGATATAGGTGTGGTAGCCAACTGCATTTTCACTCTTGGATTTCCCAGCAGCAAAATTAAGGATCTGAAGGATCACTGCAGAGTATGGGCCAAGATTGTTCTGGGCTGTTTCAATCACAGGAAGCCAACAAGCTCTCCTGATTATATAAACGTGGATCAGCAATTTCTGATCTACTTTATTGATCAGAGGGTGAAGATCAATCTGGCACACTTTCTGTTCAACCATCTCAAGACTAGTGTGAAAGAGACTAGAGAAGAAGAAAGGACCAAAAGGGACTGGATACCGTTTGGAAGGCTCATATCAGATATTCTGACAGAGAATAAGCTGATAGATTATCTGAGCGAAGCTCAAGTGCTGGGCACTATGGAACCAACTGTTGGAAAACCGCTGAACGCTAAGAACCTGAAAAAGATGAAGCTGATAGAAAATATTAGGAAGGAACCCAGAGCTACTTCAACTGCTGACATCTCCAGCAGAAGAGTGCCTCTGAGTAATTTCCCAAAATTTTCTGAAATGGAATCCCAACCTGATATTTTTCTCAAGTATCCAGATTCATACAAGGAAGAAGATACAGGTTCAAAGCTGAAGATCAAAGATCTGAGTCAAGTCCAACCTGAAGTGACTCAGAAGAAGACAAAGAAGAGGAAAGCAGAAGGACCATCTCATCAGACTCCAAAGAAAAGAGGTAATTCATCTGCTGCCCCTATTTCAATTTCATCTACTATTCCAACATCTGCTGCCCCTCCTAAAACCTCTCACAGAATATCCATTCCAATCCCTACTATTGATGAAACCATACCAGAAGACCCTTCTGAGACCATACAACTCAGAAGAACCAGAATCAAAATTCCCAAACAACCAACTGTTTCAACAACACCAGCACTTGATAGAGTGCTAGCTGATATTGAGCGTGAACATGCTTCTGCTCAACCAATTTCTGAACCACTAAATACTCCTCCTCCACAACCAGAACCTCAACCTGAACCAGAAATACAACAACAACCAGAACCAGAACCACAACAACAACAACCAATCACAGAAGAACCTCTGATCCCTGAGCAATCAGAGATTCCACCTCCTCAACCAGAAAATAAGCCACCTTCGCCACAAACAGAGTTTCACCGCTATGAAACCCCTTCTCCTCATCATTCTGATCCCCACTCACCTCAACCTTCACCGCTGGCAATCCAGTTGCCATGTGGAACCACTATTGTCAGGCCCCAGTTGCCATCTTCAGAGGAATCAACACCTCCAAAAACTCCAACCACTCCAATAGAAATATCTTCCTCTGACTCTGATAACCCTCCTCCAAAACAAACAACCTCTCAGAAAACCGCTGAAAACCTCAGCAGAACTTTCATTGACTTAACAAGTCTTGAACGTCTTGCTGATCTAAGACACAAAATTGCCATACCCAAACCAAAGCAACCAGATGTTGGCTCTGGTATTTTGAATTTTGAAACAGGTATGCTGCAATGGATTGCTTCTTTGAAGCAAGTCTGTCCGGGGATGATCGACCCAGCTGCTTCTGATCAGCTCTGGTCACAGTTCAGACTATGGGTACGTGCTGAAGCACTCAAGCTGCAGGACGTCAACTACGAGCAGGCTCAACAGAACTTTAGCAAGCTGCTGAAGGAAGTTGAGAGTCAGCTGCCTCAAGAAGTTGTACTCCCTCTGGACAGTGAATCTTGGTCTGAGAAAGAGCAAGCTGCACAGGTGCAACCATCAGAGGACAAGACCCTTCAGGAAGAAAATCCAGCAGAAGATGTAGCTGAAAGTTCTGAGAAGCTTCCTCCTTCTGAAAGTTCTCAAGCTGCCTTGGACAGGCAGGCTCTGGAAGAATTAAGGCTGAATGACTTGCGTCTCCAGCAGCGGATGGAAGAGAATGATCAGAAGATGGAAGCAAGAATGAATGTTCAGGACAACAAAATTGACACTGTTGTCACCATGGTTCAGAAGCAGAATGAAACTTCTGAAAAGATTCAAGCAATGCTGGAAAGCCTGTTCTCACGCATGCCCCCACAACCTTAAATTTTTTTTCATGCATGACATTCTCTATGTTTTCTTCATTTTCTGATGTACTGTTTTGAATGTGTTTGTGTAATGTTCTTTTGCTCTGAACTATTTTAATATAATTTGTTTTTCTGATCTATATTGTTTTAGCACATCACCAGCACTTTTTGATTGCTGACAAAAAGGGGGAGAACAAGAATGATATTTAAAATCAATAACGGCTAACTAGACAGAAATTCTCAAACATTCTAACTCTATTACTTGAAATGTTTTTCTGTTTTGTTTTTAAGTCTACAGGCACAAGGAAGCCCCTGAACACTATGAAGACTAGAAGCTAGAAGCTCTGATCAAAATGTAGAAGCTCATGTTGCTCTGATCAAATATGAAGTTCTGATCGACCTAACACTCTGATCCGAAGCAAAGCTCTGACAGGAAAAGCTCTGAAGCTCTGCTCTCTGATAAGTCAAAGACTCTTAATCTGATGCTCAAAGATAGAAAAAGATCTGATCCTGAAGAACACGCATATCGAAGGGAAGTAACAAACTCAGGGGGAGTATCTCTTAAACTCTGATTTCTCTTTACTTCTTAACTCTGAAACATTTCCTAGATACCTTTTCACGTTATTTTTTATTTAAAATATCTAGTTTTTGTCATCATCAAAAAGGGGGAGATTGTTAGAACAATGTTTGAATCTAGTACCCTATATTTAAGTTTTGATGATAACAAAGTGAAAAGATATAGTATTTATATGTTTCATGTTTGAATTATATGCTGCCTAAAATTACTATGCTCTGACTTGCAGATATGCTGATTAAAATAAGCAAGATCACTTATTCAGCATCAGAACATGATTTCATACACCAGCATCAGAAGTTGCTGAATCAGAACGTCAAGATCAGATGATCAACTCATGCACATGCTGAAGCTTGATGAACAGAACTGCGCGTAAAACACTCTGATACAGAACAAATAGTTCATCAGCAGCGAAGCAGAATCAGAATGAGCCAAGCCAGAACGTGCATTGAAGAAGCAACGGTACTGTGCATTGAACGCTAATTAATTCCAACGGCTTCATTCTAGACAAGATCTTCTCAAAAAGGAAAGCTTGTTATTAGCATTGAATCAAGAATATTGCATTCAACGTTCATCTTCTCAAGTGCTGTATAAACAAGGCTTCGAAGATTATAATGGCTAATGCTTCCAAACTCTCTACACGCACAAAGCTGAACAATAATCTTCATCTACCAGTTTTGCTAAACCAACAAACTCTGATACTCCATTAGTGTTTAGCATTCTAAGTTTCTAAGCTTCATTTGTGTATACATCACAGTTGTGATAAAGTTTTGTAGAAAACACTCACACACATTTGTTTTATACCTTTGTAAGAAAGTGTTGCCTTGACAAACCGGATTGTGGTTTGAATCAAGAAGGCTTTAGCAGTTGTTAAAGCAGATTTGTATTCAGTTGAATATAGTGAATTAATACCTCGTTGGAGAGAGGAGAAATCACCTTGACGGGTGGACTGGAGTAGTTTGAGATCAAACGAACCAGGATAAAAATATCTTGTCATTTGCTTTAAGATTCCAGTTTTACAATTCAACCCCCCCTTCTTGTGTTTTTCACCCCTTCACAATCCAGTATAAATATTACTCCTAATATTCATACCTATGTCAAGACTTGATAACTCCTTATCTATGATCCATGAGATGTGATCATCAATCTATCTTCATAATAATCTTAATGCTTTAATGTTATCCCACTTCACATTAAAGCTTGACTACAGATACTTTAAGAATAGTGTCTTATGTTTAATGGGATCTCATGATTAAGTCACACTTAACATTTCATTAAACAAATAAACCATTCTAGGGACTTTATTATTTTGGAAAGCAAACATAATAAAGAAATGCCTTTTGTTATTAATAAGTAATTCGATACAAGTATCAAAAGTATTGGCCTCTAGGGCTTACACCAACACACGGATGACCCTATTTCCTGACACGGGTCGTGTTGGCCTGTGATGCTGATTTTTTGATTTGTTTATAATTTTTCCATATGTTAAGTTGTGAGGGTGTTTTTGGTACTTCCAAACGACCTGGATGAATGGTGACTACTTAAATGAGTTTTCACAAGGAATAAGAGGACTTTTTTAGAGTGAATAATAGTTTACACGATTGAAGATTGGAGAAGTCAAGATTTTCGGATAGCTGGAGATTTTCATGCGCAGAAGCAATTGAAGATCAAAGTTCATCTCAATCGTTGTAATGTCTATATTTTGTCTTGTGATTATTTTGAACAATATGAGTATATAAACCCCCCAATGCTAGGGGGTATCTCTGATCTGAATCTGTAATGATTATGAATTCATGATTTTCTTTAATAAAGTCTTCTATATTCAATTTAATTGTACAGTGTTTTTATGCCTTTTTAATCGGATAAATTAGGATTGATCTACGTTTAACAAACAGTTGGACCATGGTTGTTAACATTTTTATATAATTAGACTATAGTAGATATCACCTAGGACTAGGGATACTCTATAGTTACTGAATTTAACCCTTGATAAAATAAAGGCTTGACTCCATCAGATATCTCTAAGGACTTAGGATTTAAGATTGATGGTTAAAGGTTTTCTCACTAAGGACTTAGCCGAAGATAATCTAAACGGCTGATAACTGAAGGATATGAACTTTTTGAAGATATATTGATTCAAGATATCTACAGGGAAAATTATGCACCTTACCCTAGCATGCTTCTCATATCTGTGAAAAAATCATTTTATATTTCTTCTTTTTGTTAAATGACAATATCAAAACCAAAACGCCAAATTAAGTTTTTGTTTAATTGAACTACGAATTTAACTCAATAATTGAAAGCAATCCTTGACATTGATATCTTGGGAATTTCCCATTATTACTACAAGGCAAATATAGTAAACTTGTTATTTTTCCTATCAAGTTTTTGGCGTTGTTGCCAGGGACTGTTAAGTTATTGAGTGTAATTTGAGTTCAATTAAAATTTTGTTGCTCTGCAACTAAAATTTATTTTCTGTTATTTTTATATTTTTTGTTATTACTGATTTTTTTCTAACATTTTCATATGAGGATAACCCTCAGCTTAATTTCCTTTGATATACAGACTCAAGTTCAGAATCAGAACCAGAAACTATGGGTGAAAACCCACCACCACCGGAGAGACTTATTGGGGACTATGGAGGAGCAAATGCTTCAACAGGTCGATTGACTATTGTAAATCAACCGATCAATGTTGCAAATTTTCAATGCATCCTTCAACCTTCCGTCTGCTCAAGAACATATCTTTCACCAGAAAGATCAATGAAGATGCCAATAAGCATTTGCAGAGATTCCTCACCATGAGTACTACTTTGAAGATTGAGGGGCACTATGAAGAAGCCAAGAAATTAAGGATGTTCCCGTTCACGCTGTATGAAGATGTTGAAGAGTGGTTTTACTTATTACTTGATGGAAATATAAGCACTTGGGAACATATGGAGAGGACTTTTCTTTATGAGTAACTTCCTGCTTCTATTTATATTCGCAAAAGATATGATATTGTGAATTTTAAGCAGAAGGAAGGAGAATCACTAGGTGATGCTTATAAGAGGTTCAAGAGGTTATTAGTAGCATGTCCCACTCACAACATGGGTAAAACGGAGCAAATGCAAATGTTTGTAAATACCCTACGAATGAAGACAGAGCAACTTATTGATATAGCAGCGAGTGGCTCATCCAACTTTACAACAGCCTCAAGTGTGAAGAAGATTATTGAAGCCATTGCTGCAAATGAGCATCTGGAGCTATATGGTAGAGTTATAATAAAACCAGAGGGAGTGATTAATTTGAAGTTAGAAATTAATAAGCAACTTAAAAATGAAGAAGCAATTGTTACAGAAGTAGAGAACAAGCTTAAAGCAATGAACATGGGTACTCAACAAGTAGCTCAGGTTCAACAGGTATATAAGGTAGCTTGTGAAATTTATAATGTACCGCACCTTACTGTATAATGTCTTGAAACTCCACAACAAATTGAGGGGATAAAATACTTGAAGCAAAATAACTCATATTCTAACACCTATAATCCTGGGTGGAAGTATCATCCTAACTTCTCCTGGAAAGATCAATAGTAACAAGCTC
Source organism: Vicia faba (assembly GCA_948472305.1). NCBI lineage: Eukaryota > Viridiplantae > Streptophyta > Magnoliopsida > Fabales > Fabaceae > Vicia > Vicia faba. The sequence goes on along the minus strand of OX451739.1, from coordinate 1,219,264,347 downwards.
CTCAAAAGGAAGAGTGGAAGGTGGATATTGAAAATATGGATGCCCATACCTCTCAATTTCAAGAAGAGAAAAGGAGTAATCGCAGGAATACCACAACTGCAATAAAAAATTTGGAAGTTCAAATGGGACAGATTGCATAACAGGTAGCGCTGCGAGTACAAGAAAATCAGAAAAGTCATGAGAATATGAATGTTGTCAAAACAAGGAGTGAGAAATTTTCTAGAGAAAAAAGAAGATGAGGTGAAGTTTGATGACAATATCATAGAAGTAGAGATGGAAGTGAGAGAGAAAAAGAAAAAATAGGAAGAGGTGGTATCACATGTGAAGCAAGTTGAAGAGAAAACTAAACTAGAAATTAAGTTGTCGTATCCATATCGAGTTGCAAAGAAGGACACAAAAGAGAAAGATTTTGATAAATTTTTCCATTTGTTCAAAAACCTAGAGATCAATATATCATTCTTTGAAGCACTCGATAAAATGCCTTTGTATCAGAAATTCATGAAGGAGGTATTATCAAAGAAGAGACCAAGAGGAGAGGAATTGATACCCTGTGATGAGAAATTGTGTGTAATTTCACCCAAGAGGAAAATACTTGTCAAGCAGAAGGATTTGGGGTCAGTTGCAATACCATGCACCATAAAAGATAGAACTTTCAAGAGGGTTCTGGTAGATTCTGGATCTAGTGTGAGTTTAATGCCATTATTGATTTTCAAGAAGCTCAGTATTGAGAAGATAAGTGGGAGTGGGACAAAATTGAAATTTGTTGATTACACCATCAAGCAGTCATATGGGATAGCTGAAGATGTATTAGTAGAAATTGACAATTTTGTTTTCCAAGTTGATTTTCAGATTATGGACATACCTAAATGTGAAGAGACTCATATCATTCATGGTCAACCATTTATGCTAACTAGTCGATGCAATTTTGATATCAAGACAAGTAATCTGACACTGAAATCATTTGATGAGGAGATAACCTTGAAGGTGTCGGAAATTAAGAAGAAGGTGCAAGTGGAAAGAATAAATCTTTGGTCGGAATGATCAAAGTAGAAGGAGAAAGAAACAATTCAAATCACTCCCAGAAGAAGTCTCAGGAAAAATCTCTCAAGTGGCATCAATAAAAAATCCTAAGCTCAGTTAAGAAGGAAAGAAGAGAAAGAAGAAGGAGTACCGACTTGAGAAGATGGAATTTGGAAGTGGCTGGAAGCACAAATAGGTTGATGCTTTTGATCTGAATGAGTTTTGGATTGAGGAAGATACAAGCAACAAGGTGTGGAAGAGGAAGTATCCCCCATAAGGGGAAGAACCGTTGAGCCATGCGGTGTTAAATGAAGCACTTCGTGGCAGAAAACCCACACTTTTAAATAACTTAGTTTCTTTTTGTATTTGTTTCATTTTGTCTACAGGTAATAAAAAGGCAGCCTCATGGGTGAAAGCTAGGAGGCAACAACTGGTGTTGCATTTCCCTCTGTGAGTCACCTTCCTCGAGCTTGCTCTGAAACACTGGGGCCAATTTTTAATTCAAGTTAGGGGGGGTTTATTGATTTACTTTTACTTCTTTTATGTTCGATGTGTTTGTTGGTTTTATGCTAAGTGTTGTATAAATACACGAGTTAAAGTCCTTCCCAAATTTTACCGAATTTTTTTGTTTTGTTCAAGAACTTGTTTCTCATAGAGTTTGGGAATAGTATATAGAGACAAATGGATGGTTGTTAGGAGGTAAGAAGTTTGGAATAATGTGACAGTGATATAAGTATAACGTGTAGATTTGTACAATAATGCTTGAATCCTAAGAAGTACTCCTGAAGTAGTTTATCCTTACAGTCTGACATAATCTAGATTCACATGCATGTATGATTAGGTAAGAAATAAACAAATTAGGCACCAAATGATGAAAAGGAGGTAAAAGGCATCTGGATCTCTAAGTTGGGTAGCCCTCACCCGGTTATTCAGCCCAAAGGGGGTTGATTCCCAAACGTCATCCAAAAGGACAATATATAACTTCAAAGTTTGAAAATTTCATCAATAATTAATAGGAGAAAAAGCTATGATTTGGTGCCTGAACATTTTCTCGATCAAACTTGTGCATGTGATAATCATTAACAATTCTCATTTCCTTAATTTGACTGTTTGAATGAAAAAAGAGGAAAATCGGAAAAAGACTTAAGTACAAAGCATAATTAGAGAGGTATCCGAAGAGTAAGCTCAGTTTAAAAGGTTCTTACATAAATACTTCGCGTCATGTAAACATCGAACAAATTTCTTTTTGATCAATTGGAACAGATGTCTCACGTATGAGTACCGGTCTACTGTGATTTTCATGAGTTCTTGTAATGGTCGCTTGAGGTCAAGCAACAATTTAAGTTTGGGCAGTTTAATCAGTGGTATTTACACAATTATTTATCGTTAATTTCACTTATCTTTTCTTTTATTATCGAGTGTTTTATTTCATTTTACTGCATTTATGCTTGGTTGTGTGTTTTAGTGTTTTCAGGGTCAGAGAAGTAAAACAGTACAATTCAGGGCGAAAAAGTGCAAAAACTCAGAGTTCCAGAGAAAGTAAAAAATCCACCTATAGGAGGCCTGACATGGCCACCCGTGTTTCCTGACACGGGCCTTGTCAGGATGGGCGAATGAAGATATATGGAAGTTAGGGGTGCAACACGGGCGGCCGTGTTGCATGACACAGACCATGTTGCAACCCTTGGGACCTTACAAGAAGATTTGGGAGTTTGGGTCCTACACGGGCCGTGTTGGCCTGTGACACTAATTTCCTAATTTTTCCATATGTTAAGTTGTGAGAGTGTTTTGGTTACTTCCAACTGACCAGGATGAATGGTGACTATTTAAATGAGTTTTCACAAGGAATAAGGGGACTTTTTTGGAGTGAAGAACAAAGTTCATCCCAATCCTTGTAATGTATATATTTTGTCTTGTGATTATTTCAAACAATGTGAGTAGCTAACCCCCCCCCCCCCCAATGCTAGGGAGTGTCCCTGATTTGAATTTGTAATGATTATGAATTCCTGGATTTCTTTAATAAAGTGTTCTCTATTCAATTTAATTGTAAAATGTTTTTATGCCTTCCTGATCGGACAAATTAGGATTAATTTATAGTTAACATGCAGCTAAACCGCGATTATGAAGGTTTTTGTATAATTAGACTATAGTAGATATCACATAGGACTAGGGATACCCTATAGTCACCGGATTGAACCCTTGATAAAATAAAGGCTTGAATCCATTAGATATCTCTAAGGAATTAGGATTTAGGATGAATGGTTAAAGGTTTTCCCACTAAGGACTTTGGGGAAGATAATCTAACGGGCTGGTAATTAAAGGATATGAACTTGTTGAAGAGATCGAGATTTAAGATAGTTACAGGGCAAATTATACACCTAACCCTAGCATGCTCCTCATATCTGTAAAAAGCCATTTTATATTTCTTCTTTTTGTTAAGTGACAATATCAAAACAAAAACCCCAAATTAAGTTTTTGTTTAATTGAACTACGAATTTAACTTAATAATTGCAAGCAGTCTTTGAGTTGATAACTTGGGAATTTCCCATTATTACTCCAAGGAAAAAATAGTACACTTGTTATTTTTCCTATCACGTTGGCTGTAAATGAAACCGAAGAACATAAAAATACCCACAACAAAGACAAGAAGAAATATTGCAAGGGTGCTTATTGCATTCAGACGGCAGTCGACGTTGCTAACTTTGACAGTATTTCTCATGCTGAAACAGAGAAGGAGGCATGGGATATTCTGGTGAAGTATTATGAAGGAAGTGAGAAGACCAAGGTTTTCAAGTTACAAACCTTACATTGACAACATGAGTTATTATCGATGGGAAAAGACAAAATAGTTGTAGAATATGCATCGAAGGTTTAAAAACCCTTCCATCTCGTGAAGGGCTATGGTGAAACCATAACTGATAAGATGATAGCTGAGAAGGTAATGTGAACATTAACCTCTCACTTTGATCATGTTATCATAGCTATTCAAGAATCCAACAAACTTGAAACCCTAAAAGTGGAAGATTTGGTTGGTTCGTTGAAGGTGCATGAGATGAAGATTGTCAAAAGAAAAGGAGTTCAAAACTGGATACAGGAACTGCAAGCTCAGTCATGGAAAAAGAATGGTAGTTCCAACAAGTTCAAAGGCAATGTTGACAAGAATCATAGAAAGAAGTCTTGGTTGAACCCTCACAATCGTCAGGTCAAAGACAGAGCTTCTGAATCCTCGAAAAGAGGAGGAGGAAATTATCGAAAGGACAAAGAAGATAAAAAAGGTGTGTAGTGCTATAACTATGAAAAGTGGGGTCACGTAGACAAGAATTATTGGTACAGAAAAGACAAGGGATCAACATGCAAGGATGATGGAATGAACCTTGCACGCCAAGATTCAGATGATTCTGAAGGTGGTATGGTGGTTATGGATGCAGTTGCAGATAACCATATCGAATCCAAGATCTGTTTTCTCGACTCAAGTTTCTCGAATCACATGACTGATCGCAAGGAGTGGTTGGCATATTTTGACGAGTCGAAGAAGAGCAAGGTAAAACTTGCTGATAATCCTTTGTTGCAAGCAGAAGGTACTGGAAACATAGCCATTCAAATGAGTAATGGATAGAAAGCTATGATCAAATATGTGCTCTATGTACCTGGAATAAAGTGAGACTTGCTAAGTGTTGGACAACTAGTCGAAAAAGGTTTCTCAGTTGTCATGAAAGATGGAGTTTTAAAATTGTTCGACACCAAGAACAATTTGGTCTTAAATTCTCCTCTCTCAAAGAACATGACGTTTAAGACCATGATCAATTCGAGTGAAGTACAATATCTAAAAAATGTTGTCGACCATAAGGATATTTGGTTGTGGCATTTGAGGTTTGGATATTTGAATTTTCAATCACTCAATCAGCTGATTACTCAAGATATGGTTTTTGGTATCGTAAGTCTTGAGGTACCCAAAAAACTTTGTGAAGGTTGTTTTGTCAGAAAGCAATCCAAAAACTCTTTTGTTTTAACTGTGCCAGTGAGATCATCATGCATACTCTAAGTGGTACATTCAGATGTATGTGGTCTTTTCGAAGAACATACCAATGGTGGAAACAAATATTTTGTTTCATTTGAAATGAGTTTAGTTTAAAGTTGTGGGTCTATGTGATCAAGAGAAAAGACAAATTATTTGAAATCTTTAAGAGATTCAAGATGCTTGTCGAAAACCATAGTGAGAAGGGGATCAAAGTTTTCAAATTAGATGGAGGTGGCGAATAAACTTCGAAGATATTTGAAAAATTATATGCAGATTTGTTGTTGTGGTATATAGCGGCAAGCAAAAAGTAAGTTATTAATTTACTAGGTGATATTTAGGTTATAATGTATCGTGTCCATATAGATTTGTTATTGAATTGGTGTTCGACAAATCTCTCGTTAATGACTTTGGGGATAAATGGGTTGAAAAGAAAAGTATCAACATAAAATAAATGAAAACAAAAGTAAAATTTAAGGAAGAACTTATCAAGCCTGCATATAATCTACTCATCACAGACTTAAATCTTTCGACCAGTTACATTCAACCTAGCAGTACTCATCAATGTCACTTCGTATCACTCACAACCTAAGTTATTTCTAACCCAAAACAAGAGACCAACTATATCACTAAGGAAATCATCTCTCCACCTCTTCAACAACACAAAAGACAATTATGTAATCGCAATGACAATCTCTCAGCACAACACAACCACACAGAGGCATTAAGCTCTGCTACCCAAGTAGATGTCAGCTCTAAATCTATCTCTAGAGTTCAGAAACTAATAGATAATCATCCTAGATAAGAATCTAAGAGGTATATGTCTATAACAACTCAAATACCTAACACAAAGCAAAAATCCAAGACAACAATCTACAAAGATTTTAAAGCATGGTTAATATAACGCCATCGGCGACAAATATACATAATTTCAAAGTAAAATACATACAAAATCCAACAAAAGAGAAATACATAGAGAGTATAAGAGATAAATCACAAATCTTCCTGCTTGTCAGCTCCGGTCAATTAGAAATCCATCTCCAATCATCCATAAGCAAAGCCCTAGTGTTGTTATCTAAGCTGATCCATTACAAAAATGAGGTTGATGGAGTCTGGAGAACAAAAATCACCCCTAAAACCATAACCCAACAAAAATGAAACAAAATAAAATATAAACAATTTCTATTCTGCACACGTCACCCGGCGACATAAAGCTTCGTCTAATCACGACTTCTATATTCTTGGCCCAGACTACGCCACATTCTCAACTGAAACAAATATCTAACATCGTCCAACGTGAAACTGCTTCACCCGACGACTATATTTATTTTCTCTTGGAGACCTAGACGCGAAGCAAGGCGGATGCAACATCAAAATTGGTCTTCTCGCCCATTTTCGTCCGGCCATATAAATTTTTCCTGGAGACGCATGACAGTTAAACAACTTTTGTTGCTTCCACTGCATAACTTCCAATGGCTCTCTCTTTTTCCTTATTCCTTTATTAATCTAAAAATTCATCTTGGAGCTTTAATCCTCATTGGTCAAATCATGCTCAAATACCTAAAAAATATATATAAAAATAATCAACCAATACAATATGTACTCATAACGCAACTAAATGTATTTTCAACAAAAATCGGGGTTATTCAACCGATATTAACAACAAAGAATTGATAAGTGCAACAAAAAGTATATACAAAATAACTATAATTTTTCACTTATCAAACTCTCCCCAACTTAAATCATTATTTATCCTCAACCAAAGTTAAATAACCCAAAGAAAAAAAGAATGATAATCAAAGAATCACAAATCAACATGTTTTTGAAAACGGAAATCAAATGCAATGTTTCAAATGAAAAACTATACACAAAAAGTAACACCTACCACTAAACTACGACTATAACATAAACAAGAAACAAATGCTAAATAAAATTTTTAAGCCAGACATTCTAAAACAGTACTAGTTCATGAATGAATCACACCTAGAAAACACAATCATCGTAGAGGAAAAACACACAAAAATAGGGTATTTTCACTCATCCAATGATATTTCAAACAATAGACTAAATTATGCATTCATCCAAAAATCTACATTGAAAATATAAAAGCAAGATTCTCAAGGTTGTAATATGTCTTGGTTAACAAACAAGTGATAAGTCCTAAAGCTAATTGAAACAAAAAATTACCTATACCTAAGGGAGTAATTACTTCCACAAAGTTTCAAATAATATAATTTCAATCAAAATTCTTCTTTATCACAAGTTTCACACCAACACACATCACTTATTAACACAACATTATTCTATACTCTTTTTTTTTTCTTTTTCAAAGCTTTTCTATTTTTTCCTTTCTTTATCTATCACTTATTTTTCACATATTTTTTTCTTTCTTTTCTTTTTCATTTCAACCTCATATCAATCAACCAATAAATACACAATCATTTTTCTCCGCAACTTGAATTCAACCAACATCTTAGTGAATACTCCCTACTTTCTAAGGCAAGTTAAAAATTCAAACCAAAACAATGTTTGAGGGTTCAAGAAAACAACGAATCAACATCCATACAAAAATGGGAACTAAACACTCATAGACAAGCATTTACCAAATACAACATGGATATGGACAAAAAGCTCAAAGGGGTTACTAATGATCACACACTCATAAGGTGAATTGACTACTTGGCTAGGTAGTTGTGCTAAAAATGAAACAATAATTCCTTGATCTTTTTCTTGCAATCATACAATCAACAAAAACAAAAGATTAAGCATAATAAAATCCAGTTAAAACAAGAATTGTGGCCTCCAGCATACGTGAACAATGGAAAGATACCTCACAAAAAGGGTGGGACCTAAAGTTATTCATAAATGAACAAGTGTCTAAAAGAATGAATGGCATAAAAATTGTAAAAATTCTAAGTATCATAAATATGCTAAAGTATAGAAAATGATAAACACATACCTTGAACGTGTACAAAACTTTTACAAAAATCATTACCATGCATTCGCAAGTCGAAACAATCAAACTTGACAAATCACCTCAATATTCTACAAGTTACCGAACCAAAACTTGAGTCCAAAAAACAATAAAAGAATTAGGAAAATAATTCTTCTACAAAATTTCAATGTACAAAATTTTCAATATTTACAACGAACAAAACTCCTTAAGCTAAACACGACAAGCTTTTGGAAAACACAAATTGACATAACAAAACAAATACAAGTAACGATATGAAAACTGGGTGAAAATGAATTAACAAGTTGAAAAGTGAAGATTTAAAATTCAGAAAATTTCCTTGTTTCAACTTGTTAAAACACAAATCACCACACACATAAAGAAATACAAATAAACATGCTTATTTTATGTCGTAAGCTCGATGCCTTTATTGTGCAAGCTAGTATCCTCCTCTCGTCATGCCATGGTATTGTTATACCGTGCAAACCTAAAGAAAATGTCCTAACAATCTGGTGTACCCCAAAATTTACCCTTCCTTTTCTTCAAGACATTTCATACAAAAGATCTCAAATGCTCAAAATGTTCAAGAGTTGATCAGACAAGCTCACCTCCTAAGCGCTAAGACCACAAATTAAGGTTTTGGTTTTCACAAGGAAAATTGGACTTCTAGTGCCTCAATAACTTTCATGGTTCATCATAGACCTCCAAGAGTCCTCATGCCAAGTTTCAAGTCTTGCACCATAAATTTGCTCAGTCAGATGCTCAGATGATTGAAAACCAATTGTATTAGGTAAAAAGTCAATTGTGGTCAACATATAGTCAAACTTTATTATTTTTGGCCAACATAAACATTTTTAAGTTTTAATTATCAATTTAACAGGTTTTTATCATAATTCCTCAATGAAAGCATTCAAATCATCAAAGGAGCAAAATCGTCAAAATCAAGGTTTTGACTGAGAATGATTGATCAGTGACTTTTGACCTAGTACTTGACCTAATGGCTTAAAGAATTATCTCAAGGGCTCAAACACAATGTCTTGACCTAATTTCATGGCTCAAATTATTTCCCAAGATCAATGGATTGATAGTTGAAATTTGATCAACTAATGAAAAGTCAACCGACACACAAAAAGTCAAACTTTGATTTTTTTGGTCAACATTGAATTTCAAAGATCAAGATTCATCAAGACCTTAAAAAATATCAAAATTGATCATAAAGAATTAATAAATTCAATAAAAGTCAACAAAAGTCAAGATTTTCAAGACTTAGAAAAATTCTAAGTGTCTTGTAACCTTGATAATTTCAATACATCATGACAATTTCTCACCAAGATGCAAAATAATTCAAAGGAAAAATTTCAACATGAAAGTTGTAGATCTTTATGAATTATACAAATTTTTCCTTGAGGTTTTATGTCCAAAAAATTCTAAGATTTGAAGATATAGGCTCATGAAGTCATGACATTTTTACAAAACACTAGGTGAAAATTTTAGCAAGTTTAGGAAGATTTTTGTCCTAACTTCTTGGCCAATTTTCACCTAGTTCCAATTTGATTTTGCCAAAGTGGTCAACAAGAAGGTTGTAGACAATGTTTCAAGCTTTCTAAAATGTCAAAGTACTTGAAAAGATCATGCTTGAGCATGGAGAATCGAAGAGAAGAAGTTGAGCATTTATTCTTGAATTTTAGGTCATTTTGTGATGAACCTTATGATTCAATCTTCAAGTATGCTGCATAATATTGCTTTGCAGGCCCCCTAACCTCTAAATCTATCCATAATCAGTTGATTACACAAACTTTTGAGCCATTGTCCAAGTGATTCAAGAATTGTCCAAGTTACCATACCATTTAAGGAAACAATTTCACACTTCCATTTTGGAAAAGTGACTTTAATCACAAAGTCAACTTGTCTTGAGCCTCTAAATTGTTTGTTCTGACCACACTCAATATGTATGCTCAGAAGAAACATTTTTGAAGTTCCTAACTATCCTATGAGCCCATGTACCATTGCATTGGAACAGTGTTTGTCAAAGTTGCTTCAAAATCAAGTTTCAAAAGTATAACATGTGATCTTATGAATCTGATTATTTCAAACCCTCAAACCTTTCCTCTATAAATAGAGAGGTTATTTGCAAGCTAACAAACAAATTCTCAAGCCCTGAGACACTCTCATACTACCTCAAACCAGAATTTGCATCAAAACCTCCATAACTTGTCATTTCTGACCTTGAACTTCAAACTCATAATTCACTCATGCATTTTCACTCTAAATCAAACACAAAGCTTCCATACCTCACTTAGAAATTATCCAAGACCTTGCTACACAATTGTAACACCATTTACACCGTCCTCCATTTCCAAAAACTCAAACCTGTAACTTGACTTCTCTAGAAAGTTTTAGGCACTTTAAGCTCAAAATAGGCATTGCAATAGCTTCCTAGGAGTTCAGCGAAGTTATCCACATGATCACAACACCTCTAGAAGTGCTCAAACTCCAAACACAATTTCCTGTTTTGAGGTAATTTTTCTCAACTTTGAACTCCTTATACAAGCATCATTAATGGTTACTTTGTGAATGAAAAATGTAGACAACATAGCCCTGAAGCTAACCATACCTTTAGTTTTCATCTATTTTGCCTGAGTGATGAGAATTTTGAGTCTGAACTTTCTGTAAAAAATTAGGTTTTAATTTGGTTTCAACAAAATTCTCATTCATCTTTGATTTATAGCTTATGAAATTTATATGGTTGAATTCGTGTCAAAAAATTGGACAACTTTCATGTTTACATTTTTGAAAATGGTTGAGAAATGAGCAAGATCAGAAATTAAAAAATGTGACAATGGTGACTGGCGCGAGGTTATGGATGGATTCATGTTCAAAAACAAGTTTATTTTATATTTACTTGAAGTTGTATTATAAAAGGATGAAAAATCCACCCTATTGGCAGAGAAGCGCGCACTAAGGCAGTGATCTACAGGGACCTGGGTTTGAGCCCCAATGGTACCCTTTTATTTTTCACTTATTTTGTTATTACAGATTCAATGCAAGCAAGCCATGTGCTCCTATCATGAGTCTCACATCAACACCATTGTATGTTCAACAATTCAAATCCAGCATTCCACATGAGCAAGTCTATGGTGCACTCTAAGAAGTAATTCACACATTATCAACAGGCGCTAGACTTTTTGTTCTGGGCCTTGACTGATTTTCTTGCATACACCCCCTTTTTTCTTACATACTGCGCAAGCCTAATACATTCTTTTTGTTACAAACATTTTTATTTTCTTTTCTGATTTCAAAAAAAGGCTCATTTGGGCCTAACAAAAAATAATTTCTCACCCCCATTTTTCTTTTTAACTCCTAAGTCCAATATCATTTTATATTCTTTATATTTTTTATACTTTATTTATTTATTTTCATTTAACCAAAAAATATAAAAATATTTTTTCTAAAATAATTAAATTAAAAATATTTTAGTTTAAAGACTTATTTTATTTTTATTAATATTTAGAACTAGATTTTGTTTATTTCCCACACTTTAAAGTATTTTTCTAAAATTAACATTAACCTTCAAATTATTTTACAAACAAATTATTAGACTTAGATTTTATTTTCTTCCTAATTTCAATTAACTTAGATCTTATATTTTGTTGAATAATTAATTAATCTCTCTTGTAATTAAAATTAAATAGTTTAATTAGGTTAAATGATCAATTCTTTTTTTCCTCCATCAAAAAACCCTAAAAACAATTTCTTCTTATTCTTCATCTTTACATTTTGTGCATTTTATTATTACTCATGTTCAATGGTTTGTAATAGATAATTAAGGCTTTATTGCTTTCTTCCCCTATTCACAAAACATGGACCCCCCATTCCCAGAGCGTTGTAATAGCGTAGGACATTTAAATTCCACAATTTACTACTTTCCTTATTATTGTTAGTAATTAGGGTTTGTATGAAAAGATTAAAAATCAAACATTAGAAAACCCTAATTCAAAGATAAAATACTTGAAATCAAAACACTTTACACACATGAACCTCTAGGGTAACCCACACTTGTTGCCTCGGATAAAAAAGTCATGCCCCTCGAACGTGGGATGTTTTAGCAAAGACCCTCGATTAAAAAAAGATCATAGTCCCTCGACGACCCTTCAATGTTTCCTTTGGTAAATGATCTTAGTCCCTTAAAACAAATTGCTAAAACATCTTACAAGTTTCCTTCCATGATTGTACAATGAACCACGCATGTCCCTCACATCCAATGATATGACTCTTTACCAACCAATGGTAAAATAACAATATCTAAAGGAGGAGGAAAAGAACAAACACCTTTTGCGTAGGTTGATTGCTCGAAATTGCTTGCTCACAAACTAAAACCATTTTCACACTTCATACTTCCAAAAACAAACATATTTTCAAAACCCTCTTTTCAAACAAATATGTTCAAAACAAACACTTTGTATGCGTTCTCAATGATACAATAATCATTACAAAGTTTGTCGTACTAAGGCGTTTTTAAAAATATTTCCAAAAACAAACATTTTGTATACATTCTCAACGATACGAGAATCATTACAAAATTACCATCCTAAAAATTCTTTAAACATTTTCAAACATACACAAGCACAAATCAATTTCAAATTGATTAAGCAATTAAGAGCTCGTAGATAACTACAGATGAAAAAGGTGCTAACACCTTCCCTTTTCATAACCTACTTCCCGAACTCAAGAAAATTCTCAAATGTCTTTCCTTTTCTTTTCAGTTTTTCCTTTATAAGACAAAAGAATAGTCAGTGGCGACTCTTGCTATCCGCAACATTTGCGATAAAACACAAAACACCAAGTCAGTTCTCCCACCAGATTAAAGAACTGGCGACTCTGCTGGGGATAAAAATACTGAAAGTGGGGTTACCTTAAGAGCTAGATCACCTTTATTTCTTTATTTTTTTGCCTTGTTTGCTTTACATTTTGGGTCTATGCTTGGGTTTATCTCTTGTATAGATCCTATACCCGAATCTGGGGCATTTTAGGTAAGTAGCAATAGATCATGGGGACTATGCGGCGTAATATCGACATGGTTGAAGTGATGTCATTGTTAATATGACCCATTTGATGGTACTGGTGTCCCTTAAGTCTAGTCAAAGAGAATACAGGGCCGCTGTGTGGTGTCATGAAGCACTAACTGACCATAGAACCTTAGTTTAACAACCTGACCATTAGAAAGTAGTGACATAGCTGACTTTGGTGCAAGACTAAAGTTGGTTAATACTCGATACTACAATCATTAAGATCGGACTTTCGGGATATTTTGGATGCAGTTTGGATGCTTGAGCTAAAACAATGCTCGATGAAGAAAGATCAGTGATATTGAGGCTCCTAGAACCCGATTACTTCTTTTAGGACATGTTAAGCCAACTAAAACTTCAAGAGGGTATTCACCTATAAACTCCATGTAATCCTAAACCTAGGACCTTGTGTGCTTTGTTTGTGTATGATTATTTGATCAAACATAACATCATGACATCATGCCATATCATTTTCACTAACCAATTCAATGACCTAGGGATTTATCTTTATTCTGTTTTGTAGGATATGGCTTCCGCTTGCAGAAATACCATCCAAATCAACTTCGTAATGGTGCCTTCTTAACTAAAATAGTTAGCATCAAGGGTTCCTAAAAATTCCCTATTCACCAAAAGATATGGTCGACTTCTCAATCTGGTTACCTCAAGCTTTGAAGAAGACATGATGAGGGTGCTCATTCAGTTCTTTGACCTTGTACATTATTGTTTCACCTTTCCCGATTGTCAATTGGTGCCCATAATGGAATAAATATCTCAACTAATAGGAGTATATGTTCTTGATTAAACACCCTTCACCGATTTAGAAGAATCTCCAAGACCTGAAGTTATTTCCAGTCTTACATTTGAAGAGTTTTGACGTTGTAGCTAATTGGGAGACAAGAAGTGGGGTCAAAGGATTTTTGGCTAAATTCCTGATGGAGAAGGATAGTTTGTTTTTGGATTCCATAAAATTTCAAACTTTTGAAGAGATCTTGGCTCTTCTAATCTACGGGTTGGTGCTTTTTCCTAACCCTGACCAACTCATAGATGTGAATGCTGTCAAAATTTTCCTTACTTGTAACCCTGTGCCTACATTGCTTTGAAACATTTTGCATTCTCTTCATACTAGCTGTGATACGGTGGGAGAACTGACTTGAGGTGTTTTGCGTTTGTGTTTGCAAATGTTGCGGTTAGCAAGAGTCGCCACCGACTTTTCTTTTATCCAAAAGGAAAGGTGAAAAGGAATAGGGAAGACCTTTGAGATTTGTTTCTTGAGTTCGGGGGGTATATTATGAAAAGGAAAGGTGTTAGCACCCTTTTCATCCATGGTTTTGCATGGGCTCTTAGTTACTTGCTTAGATCACTTGCTTTTGTTTGTCTGAAATTGTGTTTGGTGTGGTTTTGAAAATATTTTGTAAAAGAGGTCATTCGTTTAGGCAATCTTTGTAATGATTCTCTTTCATAAGAATGTATACAAAGATGTTTATCTTTTTTAAAATGTTTTCAATGATTGTAAGATGTTTTGCAATGTGTGTATTTATTTTGAAAATAGCAAGGATATTTGTTTGAAAATGGAGCAAGTAGCTAGAAGCCATCTACCTACTCGAATATCTTTCTTGTGCATTTTCTTTTCCTTTGACATTTGTTGTCTTACCATTGATTTGGTAAGCAACCTTATCTTTGGATGTAAACGGGACGGGCGTGGGTCATCGTATAGCCATTATTAGGAATGTTGCAAGGTATCTTAGTTTTTTCGAGGGACTAAGATCATTTTGTAAGGAAACTTTTGAATAGCGTCATCGAGGGACTATGATCTTTTGATTTTGTTTGTTTTACCAATATACTTTCCATGCGTAACATGGTTATTTTTGTATAAGGCAACCGAGTGGGGAAACCCTAAGGGTGTTTGTGTGCAAGTGTGTTTTATTGCATGCATGATTTTATCTTGAATTAGGATTTTCTATTTCATTGATTTTATCTTGCCATACATATCCTAATTGCTAGAATTTACATTTTAAAGCGATAAAAATACGGAAATGTAAAGTCCTACGCTATTACAATATTTAGGGGGGTGGGAGTACACGCTTATGAATGGGGAATCCAGCGAGAAAAATAACAAGAGGAAGAAAAAAAAAGAAAGAAGGAGGGGGTCAGCATGCTGCTGAGAGGAAGTCAGAAGTTTTGACCCTGGCCTGCTGCAGGATATCAACCTGTAAATGAAAATGTATAGGTCAGAACTTATGACCCTAGTGCGGTGCAAAACAGAAACCTATTAGTGAAAATGTATGGGGTCAGAAGTTCTGACCCTGCTGGGCACACAGTAATTTTCAGAAGTTCTGATATTACTGATGATAAAACAGGCCTCAGAAGTTCTGGTGCCAAAGTCAGAACTTGGTCTCCCCCTGTGCTAGTCAGAACATATGCAATTTGGTTATTTCCCCATAAAATAGAAGGCATGCCTATGACAGTTTCAGTAAGTGTCATAACATTTCAGAAGTCAGAACCAAAAGTCAGAGGCAAGTTCTGTACTGATTCAGTCTCTTACTTAGGCATACAGATGCGTGAAAATCTCAGAACATGCACAACATAGAAGCATGATATCTACATTGTGTTTTGAGCATGCAAATCTGATGATGCTTAAGCAATATGGTGAGAGTCAGCAGGTGCTTACCTTGCTGTAGGAAGAAATTTTGTGAACTGAAGTTAGCTTTAACTCAGATAGTATTCTGGACAGGTTCTTTGTATGGGTGGATGGAGAGTATATATGTGGTCATAAACTGTAGGGGCGTTCTTTAGTCAAGAAACAATTTAGGTACAAATGAAGTTTGGAGGCAAGAGATTCAAAGTTGTGTTTAAGGCTCTTGAAACACTACGAATTTTGGCAGAGTTTCAAGGTGTTTTCTTGCTAAAATTTTCTATTTCTTTTCTAGCAATTTTTTTTGATGTTGGACCTCCCTTTAAATGGACAATGGTGCTCTATTTATAGGCAAAGCTTTGTGGGTTTTTTTAAACGTTAAGTGGCGCCAATACCATGCAATAGATGCTGACTTACTCTTGGAGAAAGTTCATAAAAAGTTGTGATGATTGACAACTTTTAGCCTAGGCTGGGTTAGTAAGCAAGGATTAAGGAAAAGTGACACCCATGAGCGAAAAGTAGCACGTGAACCCATACTTAAATCTACACAGGAGCGTTGTTATGCTCCACGTGGAGAGACCCTTTGGAAAAATGCTCAAAAGTAGTTGTGAGCAGTAATGAGAATTAAATGGTGATGAGATTGGTCAAGACTAAGAAATCTTGTAATGTGAGATTTGCATCATTACTTAAATCTGAGCTATTAGTTCCCACTTCAGCATACAACGCACTCAAATTCTGATCTTAGTATCCTGCTGCCTCAACAAATTCTGAGGGTTCTCCAGACTTTCCAACATGTTCTTTTGATTTGTCTCTGAAAACTCGGGACTTAGAGGTTCTACTTCAGCGTAACGCCCAATCTTCTGACCCCCTTGCCTTCTAATTCCAGCATGTTCTAAAGGATTTTTTCAGGCTTCGTTGCTTTCTTTGCATTCCTTTAGCAAACTCTGACTGAACTTGCGTAATTGCTGAAAAAGCCATGTTCTGATTGAAGATTACGTGATGAACCACATTTACATCTTCTAACTGAGTTGGCGTAGCTGCTGAAGAGCCACATTCTGACTGAATGTTATGTGTTGAGCCAAGTTTGCAACTTCTGACCGCTTTTTCCTGGAGGTTAGTTCAGCAGCTTTGAAGAGTCATTTTTTTCTTAAATACTTTTAGAAAAAATCTAAGTATTTATAATTTAACTTTTCCAAGGTAAAATTTGACTTTTGAGCTCGCAAATGACCACTTTGCCCTTGTAAATGGCTTGCTTGGAATGAAATGATAATTCAAGGCTTGGATTTTTTTAAGAATGAACTTTGAGAATCTAGGATGATTTTCTGAAGAATGAGAGAGAAAATTTTGGGGTACAACAGATGTCCCTGTTCAATCTTCTTAGACCTGAGGAGTTAGATTGGCGATATTTGCCATTCACGACACGAAGGTGGAAGATGATTGGACACTTAGAGTGCCCATAAATTTGCACTCGGTGGTGATAGGAGGAATGGGCTTAAAGATGCCATTTGGAGAGGTGATAAAATCTTGTTGGAGATGGGCTTGTAGATGCCATCCAAGAATGCTTGTTGAGATGTAATCTATAAGTCGAACCTCAGAATGGCGTCCGTGTCTGGAGCGTACCTGAAGGCGTCTTTGAATGAGTATCAGAATGGCTTCCGTGTTTGGAGCATATTTGAACTATATCTGAAATTTGAATCTAGATGAGCGACATAATGGCTTCCGTGTCTGGAGCGTATCCATACTTTATCTAAACTTGAAATCTGAATGAGTAACAATGGCATCCGTGTCTGGAGCGTATCTGAACTGTATTTGAACTTGTAATCCGAATGAGTAACATAATGACATCCGTGTCTGGAGCGTATCTGAACTGTATTTGAACTTGAAATCTGAATGAGTAACATAATGGCATCCGTGTCTAGAGCGTATCTAACTGTATTTGAACTTGAAATCTGAATGAGTAACAGAATGGCATCCGTGTCTAGAGCGTATCCGAACTGTATATGAACTTTAAATCTAAATGAGTAACAGAATGGCATCCGTATCTGGAGCATATCTGAACTGTATTTGAACTTGAAATTTGAATGAGTAACAGAATGGCATCCGTGTCTGGAGCGTATCTGAACTGTATCATGATCGCGCATTATTTAACAGTAGCTGTTAATCTTATCCTGAAAAGGGTAAAACGTTAGCTAGAACACAAAATTATGTTGCATGAAATGTATGATGCAATATATGTGTTTTATCAATGTTTATGATATATGGATGGAATGTATGCGCATGTAAGCTGATTTGCTGTATTGTTGAGGAAAATAAATCCTCGACTGTTGCTGAGGATATGTGGACTGCTCTTGTTGGAGTATTGACAAAAATTTTATGGTGAGAGAAATTCTGTATACTGCTTGAGGAATCTACTTGGGGAATCCAGAGAATTTTGATGACTTCTACTGGGGATAAGTGGGAGTCTTGGTTCCGTTGGGGAGTATCAGAAGTTAACTGTTATCCGTTTGGATTTCAAGTTTCAAAACAACTTGCTGGGGAATTGAAGTGACCTATTGCGGGGATTACCCATGGAATAGCCTAAAGATGTTTTCCTATTCTTTCAATCTGTCAGTAATTGTCTCTTTTTTTTTTATTTTGTTTATTTGTAAACAGTAACTATGTTCAAATGCATATGTTCATTAACGAATCATTGGACGTTTTTGCAAATAAAACACAAGTGTAAAGAAAAAGAACAAATAGTTTTCTATACTTGAAAGATATATCTTTGTATTTACTTCGAATAAGTATTTTGTACAAAGGAGACAGACATCCTAGTAAGAGGATGGTACTGTAAAAGTAAGAAAAAAATTTATACAAAGAAAGACAGCTATGTGTGATAATCCCATGGGGATCCCATTCTGCTATAGCCTTCGTATCTCTGAATATCTTGTCTATTTGTTGCTTCGTTCGAAGATGATTGGATTGATCAGAACCTCTGAGTTTGTCCATGAAGAGATTGTCTTCAAAGTGATCCGACGGGACATAGTCATACGCTTTATTTCCCTAACTTTTTCCTGGACCGCCCTTTCAGGTTTTCAGTCCATCGGGAAACCCTTTTTTGCCCAAGTCGCCCTTTCGGGTTTTCAACTCGCCGGGTGTACAAATTTTTTATTTTTATCCATAATTTTTGCCCGAACCTTTTGGTTCGCCGGAATGCCCTTATTTTGCCTAGGTGTTTCAACCTAGCGGGTGTCTTATGCGTAGTATCTTTTGACTATGTCCGCGTTCACAGGGTGTGGCAAGTCTTAGCCGTCCATGGTGGTTAAGATCATTGCCCCACTGGAGAAGCTGTTCTTGATTACAAATGGTCCTTCATAGGTAGGAGTCCATTTTCCCCTGGGATCACTTTGCGGCAAGATGATGCGCTTGATCACTAGATCTCCAACTTGATATATTTGGCGTCTGACTTTCTTGTTGAAAGCCTTGATCATCCGTTTTTGATACATATGACCATGGCAAACAGCAGTGAGTATCTTTTCATCAATTAAGTTTAGTTGATAAAGTTGAGTCTGGATCCAATCGTCCTCATTCAAACCTGCATCCTTCATAATTCTCAAAGAGGGGATTTGAACGTCGATAGGCAAGACAACCTCCATACCATAAACCAAAGAATAAGGTGTTGCCCCAGTTGATGTGCGAGTCGTGGTACGGTATCCGTGGAGAGCAAATGGCAGCATTTCATGCCAGTCCTTGTAGGTGACTGTCATTTTTTATATGATCTTTTTAATGTTTTTATTTGCAGCTTCGACTGCACCATTCATCTTTGGTCGATATGGGGATGAATTGTGATGTTGAATCTTGAACTTCTCACACAAGGTGGTGATCATAGTATTGTTAAGGTTTGTACCATTATTAGTGATGATCCTTTCAGGGATACCGTACCGGCAAATGAGATTCTGCTTGATGAAGCGGGCAACAACATTGTTAGTAACGAATGCAAAGGAAGCTGCTTCGACCCACTTTGTGAAATAATCAATGGCCACTAGAATGAAGCAGCGTCCATTGGAGGTTGTAGGCTTGATCTCTCCAATCATATCGATTCCCCACATAGCAAAGGGCCAAGGAGCCGTCAATACGTTTAGAGGAACCGGAGGCACATGCACCTTGTCAGCATAAATTTGACATTTATGACAAGTCCGGGAGTGTTGATAGCAGTCTGCTTCCATGGTAGACCAGTAATAGCCTGCCCGTAGGATTTTCTTTGCCATCGTATGCCCACTGGAGTGGGTGCCAAAGGTACCTTCATGTAATTCAGCCATGATCTTTTCAGCCTCAATCTTATCCATACAACGGAGCAGAATAGAGTCATGATTGCGCTTGTACAAGATACCATTACTCGGGAAGAACTTAGCAGATAATCTCCTTAAGAACTTATTATCATTGATTGAAGCGCCTTCTGGATATTCTTGAGCCTCGAGATACCTCTTGACTTCATGAAAGCAAGGTTGGTCCACTACTTCTTCAGTATTAATCTCATGACAGTGTGCTGGTTCGTTCATTCGCTCAATGGTGATATGGGGAGCCTCGTTATCCCAATTAAGTTTAAACATCGAAGACATTATGGCTAGAGCATATTCTAGCTGATTTTCTTCTTGCGGGAAATGCTCGAAGGTAATCTGCTCAAAATGTGGTAGCAACGTCAAAACATGTTCTTTGTAAGGGATAAGGTTTGGATGTTTAGTGTCCCACTCTCCTTTGATCCGACTGATGACCAAAGCTGAATCTACGAATACATCTAAGGATTTGATTCCCAAGTCTATAGCAGCCTTGAGACCAAAGATGCATGCTTCATATTCAACCATGTTGTTCGTACGGTTGAAGCAAAGTCTGGCAGTAAAGGGAGTATGACACCCTTCCAGAGATATGAGTACAGCGCCGATACCATTACCAAGTGAATTGGATGCCCCATCAAAGAACAGGGTCCATCGGGATCCTTGTTCAGGTCTGTCATATGGTCTGATCTCTTCACATTTGTCTAATGTCATGATGTCTTCGTCCGAGAATTCAAACTTCATGGATTAATAATCTTCTACAGCTTGATGAGCAAGATGATCAGCTAACACACTGCCTTTTATAGCTTTCTGGGTAGTGTATTGTATGTCATATTCTGTTAAGATCATCTGCCATCTAGCTATTCTTCCAGACATAGCAGGCTTTTCGAAGATGTACTTTATCAGATCCATCTTAGATATCAACAAAGTGGTATGAGTCAACATATACTGTCTTAGCCGGCGAGTAGCCAATGCCAGAGCGCGGCAAGTTTTCTCAAGCAGTGAATATCTGGTTTCACAGTCGGTAAACTTTTTGCTCAGGTAGTAAATAGCGTGCTCTTTTCGGCCAGACTCGTCATGCTGCCCCAATACACACCTCATTGAGTTCTCTATAATGGTCAGATACATGATTAGTGGTCTCCCTTCGACTGGTGGCATTAAAACAGGAGGCTCTTGTAAGTACTCCTTGATCTTTTCAATAGCAACCTGGCATTCGTCGTTCCATCTGACTACTTGGTCTTTCTTCAACAGTTTAAAGATTGGCTCATAAGTAGCTGTCAAGGGAGAAATGAACCTGGAAATATAGTTCAGGCATCCCAAGAATCCTCTGACTTCCTTCTCAGTGCGAGGAGAAGGCATTTCTTGTATCTCTTTAACCTCGATAGGATCAACCTCGATGCCTTTGTTGCTGACAACGAAACCTAAGAGTTTACCAGACTGGACTCCGAATGTACACTTGTTTGGATTCAATCTTAACTTGTACTCCTTCAACCTCACAAATAACTTTTGTAAGTGATCAAGGTGTTCCCCTTCAGTTTGTGATCGAGCTATCATGTCATCTACATAGACCTCTATCTCACGATGTATCATATCATGAAACAAAGCTACCATAGTGCGTTGATAGGTTGCCCCAGCATTCTTCAGTCCGAATGGCATCACTTTGTAGCAGGACGTGCCCCACTGTGTGACAAATGTAGTTTTCTCCAAGTCCTCAGGTGCCATTTTGATCTGGTTATAGCCTGAGAATCCATCCATGAAGGAAAACACTTTGTACTGGGCTGTATTGTCAACCAGGATGTCAATGTGGGGAAGTGGAAAATCATCTTTAGGGCTGTCCCTGTTTAAATATCTATAATCCACGCACATTCTTACTTTGCCGTCCTTTTTAGGCACGGGAACAATGTTGGCAACCCATTGAGGATAGGAAGTGACGGCTAAGAATCCAACATTGAACTGCTTCATGACTTCCTCTTTGATCTTCTCTGACATGTCAGGTCTCATGCGGAGGACCTTTTGTTTCACTGGGGGACAGTCTTCTCTTGTGGGTAGACGATATACCATGATGTTTGTATTAAGTCTCGGCATATCTTCGAATCACCAGGAAAAGATCTTAACATAATCATGCAATAGCTGAATTAGACGCTCCTTGACACTCGGCTCTAGGTTGGCACCCACTTTGTTTTCCTTTTTATCCTCCTCGATACCCAAATTGATTGTATCCAACGGCTCCTCATGAGGTTGAATAGTTCTTTCCTCTTGTTGTAGTAGTCTGGCAAATTCCCCTGGCACTTCATAATCTTCTTCACGTTTGTATTTGGCTTGATAGATTGGATCTTCAGAGTCACTGAAGGCTATAGCAGTATCGTTACCCATGGGATCTGGAATGGAGGGGTACCCGCATTTGTGAGTGTGGGTGTGTGTAAGGGTATAGCCACCTTTAAACAATAAAATGTAAAAGAAAGACTATGAGCACAAAAAGTTTGTATGTGGAAAAACGTCCATGATTCATTGAATGTCATATGAAGATTAAATAAAAACCCTTACAAATGGACCATTGTGCCTCGGGTAAGACACAAGGTTTTTAAAGTGCAAATTGTTTGTAAATATTACAAGTCCAACAGAAATGTAAAAGATAAATTACTGAAGATGAAGGTTATTGGGACAAAGTCTCTGGCTTCCCAGTTTCGAAGTCCTCCGTTGACAGTAGGAAATATCCAATCTTCCAAGCTGCCATCTTTCTCAACATCTTCCACTGTGTTGACCTCTCGGTTACTAATCTTCAAAGGTGGACCTCCAACACGGGCATAGCGCACAGCCTTCTGAGCAGTTGAAGTAAACCCCAAGCCAAACTTGTCTGATTTATACGGGATGTCTGGAAGCTGCCCCCAGATGGTGCATCCACCCTCTTCTACTACTGCCTTAGCATCCTTTAGAGATGTCATTCGAAGCGGAGGTCTTATGATTTTGGGAATCGAGGATACCACCTTGGTCACCGCTACTTCTTGAGAGACTTCTTCAAAATGTTGGAAATGGGTTTCAATGAACTCACCATCCAGCTCCACATATCGAAAGGAATTCAGATGACTAATCATGTACTCCTCCTCTCTATGGACAGTTATGATCTTTCCATGGACCGGGTACTTCAGCATTTGGTGTAGTGTGGAGGTGACGACACCGGCATTGTGGATCCAGGGGCGCCCTAACAGACAAGAGTAAGAGGGACAGATGTCCATCACATAGAAGGTTGAGTTGAAAATTTGAGTTCCCACCTTTATCGAGATGTCCACCTCCCTGTGGACCATCCTCTTCGAACCATCAAATTCTCTCACAACTATTTTACTGGGTTTTAGAGTCAGCCCTTCGCAATCTAATCTGTCAAGGGATTTCTTCGGTAAGACGTTCAAAGATGAACCTGTGTCTACCAATACATAGGCCAGAGTCGTTCCTCTACACTCCACAGAGACATGTAGTGCCTCGTTGTGTTTTCTCCCTCTGGGTGTCAAATCAGCATCATAGAAGCCTAAGCCATTATCAGCTGTCAAACTGGCCACACAATCTTAGAATTGGTCAGCAGACGTCTCTTGTGGCACATGGGTTGTCTTAAAAAAATTTACTAGAGCTTTTGCATGTGCCTCAGAACACAGCAGCAATGCTAACATGGAAATCTTGGAGGGAGTTTTCCCCAACTGTTCAACCACGTCATAGTCACTCTTTTTTATTATCCTCGGGATCTCTTCCATTTCCTTCTTGGATGTTTCGGGAATAGCTAGTGATTGAGCCTTCATTCGGACAGGCTCTTCTTGAATGCTTTTTCCTAGATTTTCAATAGTAGAAGTGTTGGTAGGGATAACAATAGGGGTCGCGTTGTCTTTATTGGTAGGTGTACTTGCAGGTATGGTTATTGGTACAGAGGTAATCTTCAGAACGACCATGGGTCCAAAAATTGCCTTTGGAGGGGCAATCTCTGGAGAGAAGATTCTACCGATATGGGTAATCTTGCTAGTTCCGGCAATATTGCTAATGTCAGAACTTTCTTCTTCGGAGCTTTCTTCTTCAGTGGTCAACCCATCTTGTTTAATACCATGGTAGTAGATTTCTCCACCGTAATTCCACGGTACTGTCTTGTCTGATTCGTATGGGACCGGCCCGGGCATTGTAATTATGAGAGGAGTAGTCTTCTGAACTGATGTAATCCTAACGGGTCTTTTTAGGGCCCAAGAAGGATTGGCAGAGATGGTTATGATTGAAATGTCTTTAACTGGAACGGGTGAAACAGGAGCATTCTCAAACAGAATTTCTTGGTTGTCAATCAGGCGTTGGATACCTGTTTTCAATAGAGGTAAATCAATTGATGAGGATAGGCAAACATGGCAGTCTTTACCACAACCTGGGAATATACCAGCTTTCAACAAATTCAACTTGATGATCGGGAGCGGGGTCAAGAGTTCATCTATTGTAGCAACAAACAAATCTTCCTCGATAGCATTGGCGTTGTGACTATGTCTAGGCATAGGAGAGGAAATAACATTTGGTTTCTCTGGCGCCTCAAACTCAATCTCTTTTGTATCTATGAGGTGTTGAATCTTGTTTTTTTAACGCCCACCAGTTATTGGTTTCGTGGCCCGGACTTTCGGAATGGTATGCGCATCTGGCATTCAGATGATAATGAGGGGACGTCATGTTGGGATTCTTTGGAGCTTATTTTAAGGTTGCTAGATTAGATTTCAGCAGATGTGGTAAAATTTGGGCCAGAGTCATATTAAGTCTGGTGAATTGCCGGACTGGCCTTTCCACCCTTGGTTGGTTACTTCTTGGTTGATCAGATGCAGATTTTGGGATCATAACGGCCCCTACCATTGGTCGGCGTTCAACTCTCCCTTGGTTCCTTTATGGATAAACAGTAGATACCTCCTTCTTTCCAGTAAAAGGTTTCTCACGGCTGTAGAGGCAGACAAATCTTTCGGAATCTTTCCACTTTTTATGCCAACCTCTACCCTTTCTCCGGTTAATATTAACTTAGTAAATTCAGCAGATGAACTCCCAATCAAACGGTTGAAGAAAGGTCCCAATAAAGTACCTAAGAACATATCCACCAACTCCCTTTAAGATAGAGGGGGTTGCACTCTCCCAACTAGATCCCTCCATTTTTGCGCGTAATATTTGAAACCTTCATTTGAAACCATAGCCATACTCTGAAGTTGAGTACGGGTAGGTGCCAAATCTACATTATACTGGTATTATTTATAGAAAGTTGCGGCAAGGTCTTCGCAGTTGTGGACGTCAGCCCTTTCTAATTGGTAAAACCAATCGAGTTACGTTCCTGATAAATTGTCTTGGAAATAATGCACCCACATGTCTTTATCGGTAGAGTGTGGCTGAATCTTTCTCACATATGATCGGAGGTGCATTTTAGGACACAACACTTCATCATATTTTGCAAACAGTGGCATTTTGAACTTTGGTGGGATTACAATTCTTGACACCAGCCCCAATTCTTCAAAATCTAGACCTGGTGCCCTTTGTATTTCCATAGCGCTTAAACGCTCTTCAAGATGTCTGTATTGATCATCAGCGGGAGGGTATTTCTCTTCAGAGTAGTCTTCCTCTTCCTCTTCCTCTTCAGATTCTGACGGAACCACTATTTCTTTTCCTTTTCCTTCTCCTTCCCTGAAAGTGGTTGCAAAATTCAAGGTCCTTCTAGTGTGTCCTTGAAATCTTCTCCCCATATTCAAAACCCCAGTGGCTTTCTTTGGTTTCTTCTTTCTCTCTTCAGCTAACAGAGTCTTCTATTCATCTTGCCCCTTGGCTAGGGTCATGAGAAATTGTTGAAACTGCGTGTTTTGAGCTTGGAGATCTTTGACCGTCTGTTCGAGATCCATCTTACTGAAATAAACAGTAGAGAGATGAGGGAACTGGTTGCAAAATACCTGCTTATGTCATGATGAATGATATGTATACATGCAATGCTTTCAAGGATTTAAAAATTCAAATTTGTTTTAAACAAAAAGAAAATACATGTTATATTAATAAGATAGAATTTGAGTACATCAATGCCCCTTGGGAAAAATAATACAAAATTCTAAGTTAAAAAAGTGTTGCGCATCCTCTTTGGTGTTATGTAGGTATTCAGAGTCTGCTCCTCATGTAGTAGCCTAGTGAGTTTCAAAACCTTCTTCTCGCTTGCGTAGAATTGGGCTTCAAAAGTATCTCACTCTCCTTTAATATGTATCCAATCCCTTTGTAGATCCTCGAGTGATATGGGCATGTCAGGATGTAGGATAGTGTATTGGACTTCTCCTTCCTTAACAGGCTCTATAATCACTGGGAGAATGGACAGATAAGGCATCATAAGACTTTGAGCGCGGGTTCGTACACACTTGAGGTAAGGCTCAAGAGGGATGGAATTCTTGTGTCCAAAAGTCTTGCTATCCACCTTGTTTAGCATCCTCCAAGCTCGGATGAATCTCTGGCAAAGACCTTGATTGTCGTTGTCGTAGTCGAATACCAGGCCTTGGATCAACATATCATGTGGACCATCCCTTCGGGCATAACCAAACTGTCTTAGAGCCAAGCATGGGTTGTAGGTGATGCCTCCCCTAATTCCAAGTAGAGGGACATTAGGAAATTCCCCACAACGGTAAAAAATGATAACATTCTCTTTGGATCGAGAGCACCAATGAATATCTGAATGTTTGAGCGTCATTAACCTTTGTGACCACCTTAATCCTTGCTCATTCTTTAAGAATGATTGGGGAAGATGAGAAATAAACCATATTTCCAGGAGGGGGGTGCAACACATAAGGACCCCTCTCTTCCTCATTGTACAAGTGTGAAAAGAGTGTAGGATATCCCCTAGCAATGTAGGCACCGTATTACGTGACATGAAGATTTTAACGACATTCACATCTATGATTTGGTCAGGATTGGGGAACAAGACCATCCCATAGATAAGAAGAGTCACAATCTCCTCAAAAGCTTGTAAGTCTAGGGAATTCCAACAGCTTTGGGCCTTCTCAAATAGCAACTTTGCTAAGAAGCCTTTGACATCACTTCTAGTTTCCCAATGGGTTGTGACATCAGATGAGTGCAAGTGCAGGGCTTGAGCAATCTCTTCTGGCTTTGGATCTCTTTCCGTACCGTTGAAAGGTAGTTGATTTAGAATAGGAATCCTCAAGAGTTGAGAAAATTCCTCCAAAGTAGGCACAAGCTGATAGTCAGGAAATGTGAAGCAATGATGCAAAGGGTCAAAGAACTAGAAGAGAACCTTCATCATATCTTCCTTTGTGTTAGAAGTGACCAAGTTGAGTAGACGAACATGCCTCTCGGTGAATGAATAGTTCTCAGGGATCCTTGAGGCTAGCTCCTTGAGTTGTGGAGGAATTCTTAAAAGGTTGATTTGGATAGTTTTCCTGCGAAGCGAATCCATATCCTATAAAACAAGAACAAAGACAAATCTCCAAAATCCATGAAATGGTTAGTGAATGCATATGATGTTCATGATGTCCATGATGTTATGTACAAGTATGCATATAGAAGCAAAGCAAACAAGTTCTTAGTTTAGGCTTGCATGGGGTTTTATAGGTAAGTACCATCTTGAAGTTTAGTTGGCTCAACCTGTCCTAATAATAGTAACTGGGTTCTAAGGAGCTCAATATCACTGGATTGTTTCCTTGGTCATTGTTTCAGCTCAAGCCTCTTTAATGGCGACCGAAATACCCCAAGAAACCAACCCTCAATGAGTGTAGTATCGAGTATCTTCCAACTTCGGACTGCACCAAAGTCGGTCATCTCATTACATCCTAAAGGCCAAGTTGGTCAAGTAAAAGGTTCTAGAAGTTCATTAGTGCTTCATGACATCACTCAGCGGCCCCGTATTCTATTTGATTAACTCAAAGGCTACTGGTACCCAAAAATATGTCACACTAACATAGCTATTGCTTAGACCATGTCGGTATACCCCGCACAGTTTCCACAACGTATTGCTATTTACCTATAATGTTTCCCAAATCCGGGTGGAGGATTCAAACCCAAACAAAGAACCATAATGTAAAGCAAACAAGTCAAACCATGTAAGCAAATAAATGTGATCCAAACCCTAAGGTAACCCCACTTTTTATAAATATCCCTAGCAGAGTCTCCAGTTCTGTGATACGGTGGGAGAACTGACTTGAGGTGTTTTGCGTTTGTGTTCGCAAATGTTGCGGTTAGCAGGAGTCGCCACCGACTTTTCTTTTATCCAAAAGGAAAGGTGAAAAAGCACAGGAAAGACCTTTGAGATTTGTTTCTTGAGTTCGGGGGGTAGATTATGAAAAGGGAAGGTGTCGGCACCCTTTTCATCCATGGTTTTCCATGGGCTCTTAGTTACTTGCTTAGATCACTTGCTTTTGTTTGTCTGAAATTGTGTTTGGTGTGGTTTTGAAAATATTTTGTAAAAGACGTCATTCGTTTAGGCAATATTTGTAATGATTCTCGTTCGTAAGAATGTGTACAAAGATGTTTGTCTTTTTGAAAATGTTTTCAATGATTGTAAGATGTTTTGCAATGTGTGTATTTATTTTGAAAATAGCAAGGATATTTGTTTGAAAATGGAGCAAGTAGCTAGAAGCCATCTACCTACTCGAATATCTTTCTTGTGCATTTTCTTTTCCTTTGACATTTGTTGTCTTACCATTGATTTGGTAAGCAACCCTATATTTGGATGTAAACGGGACGGGCGTGGGCCATCGTATAGCCATGATTAGCAATGTTGCAAGGTATCTTAGTTTTTTCAAGGGACTAAGATCATTTTGTAAGGAAACTTTTGAATAGCGTCATCAAGGGACTGTGATCTTTTGATTTTGTTTGTTTTACCAATATACTTTACATGCGTAACATGGCTATTTTTATATAAGGCAACCGAGTGGGGGAACCCTAAGGGTGTTTGTGTGCAAGTGTGTTTTATTGCATGCATGATTTTATCTTGAATTAGGATTTTCTATTTCATTGATTTTATCTTGCCATACATATCCTAATTGCTAGAATTTACATTTAAAAGCGATAAAAATGCGGAAATATAAAGTCTTATGCTATTACAATATTTAGGGGGGGTGGGGGTACACACTTATGAATGGGGAATCTAGCGAGAAAAATAAAGAAAAATAACAAGGGGAAGAAAAAAAAAGAAAGAAGGACGGGGTCAGCGTGCTGCTGAGAGGAAGTCAGAAGTTCTGACCCTGGCCTGCTGCAGGATATCAACATGTTAGTGAAAATGTATAGGTCCAAACTTCTGACCCTGGTGCGCTGCAAAACAGAAACCAGTTAGTTAAAATGTTTGGGGTCAGAAGTTCTGACCCTGATGGGCACAGAGTAGTTTTCAGAAGTTCTGATATTACTGATGACAAAATAAGCCTCAAAAGTTCTGGCGCCAAAGTCAGAACTTGGTCTCCCCCTGTGATAGTTAAAACATCTGCAATTTGGTTATTTTCCCACAAAACAGAAGGCATGCCTAGGACAGTTTCAGCAAGTGTCATAGCGTTTCCGAAGTCAGAACCAAAATTCAGAGGCAAATTCTGTACTGATTCAGTCTCTTACTTAGGCATACAGATGCGTGAAAATCTTAGAACGTCCACAACATCAAAAGCATGATATCTACATTGTGTTTTGAGCATGCAAATCTGATGATGCTTAATCAGTGTGGTGAGATTCAACAGGTGCTTACCTTGCTGTAGGAAGAAATTCTGTGAACTGAAGTTAGCTTTAACTCAGATAGTATTCTGAACAGGTTCTTTGTATGGGTGGATGGAGAGTATATGTGTGGTCAGAAACTGTAGTGGCGTTCTTTAGTCAAGAAACAATTTAGGTACAAATGAAGTTTGGAGGCAGGAGATTCAAAGTTGTCTTTAAGGCTTTTGAAACACTAGGAATTTTGGCAGAGTTTCAAGGTGTTTTCTTGCTAAAATTTTCTGTTTCTTTTCTAGCAATTTTTTCTGATGTTGGGCCTCCCTTTAAATGGACAATGGTGCTCTATTTATAGGCAAAGCTTTGTGGGTTTTTTTAAATGTTAAGTGGCGCCAATACCATGCAACAGATACTGACTTACTCTTGTAGAAAGTTCATAAAAAGTTGTGATGATTGACAGATTTTAGCCTTGGCTGGGTTAGTAAGCGAGGATTAAGGAAAAGTGACACCCATGAGCGAAAAGTAGCACGTGAACCCATACTTAAATCTGCACATGAGCGTTGTTATGCTGCACGTGGAGAGACCCTTTGGACAAATGCTCAAAAGTAGTTGTGAGCATTAATGAGCATTAAATGGTGATGTGATTGGTCAAGACTGAGAAATCTTGTAATGTGAGATTTGCATCATTACTTAAATCTGAGCCACCAGTTCCCACTTCAGCATACAACACACTTAAATTCTGATCTTACTATCCTGCTGCCTCAGCAAATTCTGAGGGTTCTCTAGACATTCCAGCATGTTATTTTGATTTGTCTCTGAAAACTCTGGACTTAGAGGTTCTGCTTCAGCGTAACGCCCAATCTTCTGACCCCCTTACCTTCTGTTTCCAGCATGTTCTGAAGGATTTTTTCAGGCTTCGTTGCTTTCTTTGCATTCCTTTAGAAAACTCTGACTAAACTTGCGTAATTGCTGAAAAAGCCATGTTCTGATTGAAGATTACGTGTTGAACCACATTTACATCTTCTAACTGAGTTGGCGTAGCTGCTGAAGAGCCACATTCTGACTGAATGTTATGTGCTGAGCGAAGTTTGCAACTTCTGACTGCTTCTGCCTGGAGGTTGGTTCAGA
Source organism: Vicia faba (assembly GCA_948472305.1). Taxonomy (NCBI): domain Eukaryota; kingdom Viridiplantae; phylum Streptophyta; class Magnoliopsida; order Fabales; family Fabaceae; genus Vicia; species Vicia faba. The sequence continues at coordinate 1,219,233,566 of OX451739.1, read as the reverse complement.
AGTTCTGAAGTGTCATTTTTTTCTTAAATACTTTTAGAAAAAATCTAAGTATTTATAATTTAACTTTTCTAAGGTAAAATTTGACTTTTGAGCTCACAAATGACCACTTTGCCCTTGTAACTGGCTTGCTAGGAAAGAAATGATAATTCAAGGCTTGGATTTATTTAAGAGAGAACTTTGAGAATCCAGGATGATTTTCTGAAGAATGAGAGGGAAAATTTTGGGGTACAACACTAGCACTATGAGGAAGCAAGAGACTCTTATGTGTTGCTTTCCTTTGCTGTCTAGGTGGTTTATTTTGCACCTTCACCGATCAGTATTGAAGAATGAGCAAGGTTTGAGGTGGTCGCAAAGGATAATGTCACTTTCTCATAAAAATATCTATTGGTGCTCTCGATCTCAACAGGACATTACTATCATTGACCATTATGGGGAGTTCCCTAATGTTCCACTCTTGGGCATTAGGGGAGGTATTACTTATAACCCTTCTCTGGCTCTACGATAATTTGGCTATGCTCGAAGAGATAGTCCCCACGATGTGCTCATTCAAGTTATTATATTCGACTACAAGAACGATGTTCAAGGTTATCATTGAAGGTTTATACATGCTTGGGGCATGGTGAGCAAGGTTGATAGCAATAATTTGGTGAATAAGAATTCCTTCCCTCCTGAGCCTTATCTCAAATTGGTGTGAGCTCGCGTTCAAAACCTCATGATGTCGTATCCAGCCATCCTACCAGTGATTATGGAGCCCATTGTTGAAGGGGACATTCCTTATACCATTCTTCATCCTGACATGCCTACTGACCTCGAGGAATTGCAGAGGTCCTGGGTTTAACTCAAAGGAGAACGAGACACCTTTGAAGCTCGATTCTACGCAAGTGAGAAGAAAGTGTTGGAGCTCACCAAGCAATTTCACGAGGAACAAATCTTGGATGCCTACATCGACACAAAGAGGAAGCGTCTGTGGGAGACTTGAGTCTTAGGTCTTAGGAGTTTTCATTTTGTTGTCTCTTCAAGATCTTTTGCTTTTTCTTTGTAAGCCCAAGGGGAAATGGTAACTCTAGAACTTATTAATGCAATTGTTGTTTTTGTTTCCTTTTTGGCCAGAAAATTTAAATCTCCTAGGGTTCTTGAAAACATTACATCCACATAGCATGCATCATATCATAAGAAGGTTTTCTGATACAGGTTTCCTCATCCTTTCACTGTTTATTTTAGTATAAGATGGCTCTAGAGAAAACCATCAAAGATCTGCAAACTCCACATGCACAGTTCCAAGAGACTCTCCTCAACTTAGCTAAAGGACAACAAGAAATGATGGCACTCCTTGCCACCAAAAAGAAGACCAAGAAACGGGTTGTTATCCTCATCATGGGAAGAAGGTTCAAGGGGACCGCCCGACTGGCTCAAATAGAAGAGGCTTTTTCTAAGGAAGAAGACAATCAAGACGAGGATGTTAGAAGCACCAGGGCTGGGGTGGAAACAACTAGATTTATGAGGATGAAGACCACTCCAATGAGCATTACCCACCGATGGAGGACAAATACAAACAGCTTGAAGACCGACTTAAGGCTGTAGAGATCCAAATAGTGCATGGTTTGGACTTTAGAGACTTGGGTTTGGTCCCTGGGGTGGTCATTCCCCACAAATTCAAGGTCCCTGTCTTCACTAAATATGATGGAGTCTCCTTTCCAAAACTCCATTTAAGGTCATATGTCCGTAAGATTCAACCACACACCGTCGATAGGAAGTTATGAGTTCATTTCTTCCAAGAAATATTATATGGAACCCATTGGAGTTGTTCTATCAAATAGAAGGGACTAATATCCATAAATGGGTGGATCTGGTTACTGCCTTCTACAGACAATACCAATACAATGCTGATCTTGCACCAACTCGCGTGCAATTACAGAGTATGCCTATGGGGTCGAATGAAGGCTTTAAGAAGTATGCTAAAAAATTGAGGGACCTGGCTGGAAGAGTGCAACCCCATTTGACTGACTGAGAATTGGTGGACATGTTCATAGGCACTCTATTGGGCCTATTCTTTAAGTTGCTGATTGGGAGTTCTTTGTTAGGGTTTACTGAGTTGATCTTGACTGGTGAACGAGTGGAAAGCGGAATTAAAAGTGGAAAAATCCCAATGGCCTCAACCTATAATGCTATAAAGAAACCATTTGTTAGTAAGAAGTAAACTAGTGTTGTTTATGGATAAAGGAGACGTATCAAGAATGACTGTCATCAGTCGGTAGGAGCAGTATTGATTTCTAACCCAACCCCAGTTCAACGACCATAACGAAAAAACAATTAACAAAGGCCGGATGCCCCGAGAAGGCAGTTCACTAGGATCAACATGCCATTGTCTCAAGATTTACAACATTTGTTGAAGGCAGATTTGGTAACACTGTGAAATCCTCCTCAAAATCCCAACACATCATTCCCGAAGTATAACTTAAATGCAAGGTGTGCATACCATTCCAATAGTCATGGGCACGACACCAATGATTGTTGGGCCCTAAAAATAAAAATCCAAGATTTGATTGACAACAAGGTGATTAAGTTTGAACCTCCAGAAACCCCTAATGTGATTACCACACCCATGCCCAGTCATGGTAAAGGTGTTAATACCATTGACGATGTTTCCTATGTCTCCACCATCAGTGATTTGACTACTCCCTAATGACCGTTAAGAAGAATCTGTTAAGAGTCGATTTATTTTCGTGATGCCTTTAAAATTATTACCATTGTGCTTCCCAAATTAATGGTTGTATATGGCTGAAGAAAGGTATCCAACACCAGATTGATAGCCATGAAATTATGTTCGAGAAAACTCCGTCCATGAAGAGTTTGCTTGAAAGTATATCTCAAGAGCTAAGACTTGAGGATGTTTCCATAATTACCATTTCTAATACTCCTATTAAGATCACCTCTAAAGGCCCTATAAGGATTCATGCTGAGCCAAGAGTGGCTCCCCTGATTATCACTACACTGGGGCCAATCCCCTATTCTTCTGACAAATTTGTGCCTTAGGACTATGGGGCAGAAGTTTATTATGATGGTATCAAGAAAGAGCCATGGATTACTAAAAATGAGGATCCTGAAATTACAAACATTTTCGGAACTAGTAAGGTCACTAGGACATGAAGGATTTTCTCTCCGGAGATCTCTCCTCCAACAACTACTACAACACCTATTCATATTCCTGCTGCTGGGCCAACTACTGACGCCCAAGGTAAAGAGAAAGTATATGAGCCTGCCCAGATGGAGGCGCCATCCAAAGATGTTCAAATTGAAGACCCATCCATACAAGAGATGGAAGATATTCTGAATATCATTTGTAAAAGTGACTACATAATAGTTGAATAATTGGGGAAGACACCCCCCAAGATATCCATGATGTCCTTGTTATTATGCTCCGAAGCACATGCCCAAGCTTTGTTGAAAATTCTGAATAATGCCCATGTACCACAAGATACCACTGCTAATCAATTTGAGAATCGTGTAGCAAGCCTAACGACTAACAATGGTTTAGGCTTTTTAGATGCAGATTTAACTCCAGCGGGGAAGAATTATAACAAAGCTCTACACATCTCTATTGAATGCAAAGGCACTACTTTGGCATATGTGTTAGTTGATACAAGTTCCTCCCTGAATGTTTTACCCAAGGGTGCTTTAGATAGATTGGACTGTGAAAGGTTGGTGCTGAAACCCAGTGATATTGTGGTAAGAGCCTTCGATGGGTAAAATATGATGGTCCATGGAGAGGTTGATCTTCCGATCAAGTTAATATCTCAAGTCTTCAATTCAACTTTTTATGTAATGGATATCTTCCCGACCTATTCCTATTTGCTCGGACGCCCATGGATTCATGGGGCAGGTGCAATTACCTCTACATTGCATCAAAAGCTGAAGTACCCAGTGAAAGGGAAGATAGTCACAGTCTGTGGAGAGGAAGAATATATGGTCGGTCATTTGAATTCTTTTTTAAATATGTTGAAATGGATGGAGAATTAATTGAAACCATTGCCAAACATTTAAAGTAATCCCTCCAACGATTGATGTTGCTGAAGCTACTATTCCTGAGATCTCCAAGGGAACACCCATAATGGCCTCTCTAAAGGATTCTAAGGTTGTTGTAGAAGAAGATGCTTGCACCATCTGGAGACAACTTCCTGATATCCCCTACAAATTCGAAAAGTTTGGGTTGGGTTTCACTCTAAAGGCTCAGAAAGAGGTTCGTCGTGTTCGTGCTGGAGGACCACCTCCCCGTATTAGCAACAAAGAAGTCAATGCTCTGGGAGACACTAATAGTGATGGTGACTTGTACAAATGGATATTCCTCACTACTGATGGTGGACTCAACAACTGGAAGGCCGAAGACTTCATCTTAATCTCCTTCAGCGAGGAGTAATTGATATTTCCTATTTTTATTGCTTTAAGAAGTTTGTGTGTATAATTTCTTTAAAAACAATGACTTTAAACTTAGTGCCTTGCCCGGGGAACAATGGTCTATTTGTTAAGGGTTGTCATTTCATATATCATATGCTCATTTAATGAAAACATTGGACGACTTTGCATTCAAATTTTATGCTTCTTGTCTTTCTTTTACTTTACTGCATTTTCAAATATCCATGTGACCTTACATGCGCGCACACACACACACACACACATTTGCAGATCCATATCCACCCTGGATCTCATTGACAACAATTCTACTAGTGTCGTTTATGACTTCAAAAATTCAATATATCAAGCCGAAGACGAAGGTGAATAAGATTGTGAGATACCTGGAGAACTCACCAAACTCTTGATACAAGAGGAAAAGGCTATCCAACCGCATGAAGAACCGATCAAAGTGATAAGTTTGGGTACTGAGGCAGATAAGAAAGAAGTCAAGATTGTTGCCAACCTGGAAGATACTGTAAAGAGAAGATTGGTTCATATGTTGCATCATTATGTTGAGGTATTCGCTTGGTCATAGAAAGACATGCCAGGGCTCGATACTGATATTGTCGTTCATCATCTACCAATGAAAGAGGGTTGTTCTCTGATCAAACAAAAGGTCCGACGCATCTGTCCTGATATGTCAGAAAAGATCAAGGCTGAGGTAATGAAATAGTTTAATGCAGGTTTCTTGGCAGTGACATTGTATCCCCAATGGATTGAAAATGTTTTTCCAGTGTCGAAGAAAGATTGTAAAGTCCGTATGTGTGTAGACTACATGGATTTAAATAGGACGAGCCCCAAAGATGACTTCCCACTACCACATATTGATGTCTTGGTTGACAACACTGCTCAATACAAGGTATTCTCTTTCATGGATGGCTTCTCGGGTTATAACCAAATCAAAGTGGCACCTGAAGACATGGAGAAAACTACTTTTGCCACACAGTGGGGCACCTTCTGTTATAAGGTCATGTCTTTTGGGCTGAAAAATGCAGGCGCAACTTATCAACGGGCTATGGTGGCTTTATTTCATGATATGATTCATCATGAGATAGAAGTCTATGTGGATGACATGATAGCGAGATCACAATCTGAAGAAAAGAACCTTATTTATTTGTAGAAACTATTTGAAAGGCTGAAGAAATACAAGTTGAGGTTAAACCCCAACAAGTGCATCTTTGGGGTAAGGTCTGGAAAGCTACTAGGCTTCTTCGTCAGTGGAAAAGGTATTGAGGTTGATCCCGCAAAGGTCAAAGTTATCTAAGAAATTCCAGCTCCTTGTACTGAGAAGGAAGTCAGAGGTTTCTTAGGACGACTCAACTACATTGCCCAATTCATTTCTCACCTGACTGCTACTTGTGAGCCACTCTTCAAGCTGTTGATGAAAGATCAAGTAGTAACATAGAATGATGACTGTCAGATAGCTTTTGACCAAATTAAAAATTACCTGCAAGAGCCTCCAATTCTAATTCCACCAGTTGAAGGAAGACCTATGATCATGTACTTAATTGTATTAGAGAATTTAAAGGGGTATGTGATGGGGCAGCATGATGAGTCTGGTCGAAAAGAGCATGCAATATACTACCTTAGCAAAAAGTTTACTGATTGTGAAATAAGATATTCACTGCTTGAGAAAACTGGTTGCGCTTTGGCATGGGCTTCTCGCCAACTAAGACGGTATATGTTGACTCATATCACTCTATTGATATCTAAGATGGATCCCACAAGTACATCTTAGAGAAGCCAACTCTCTTCGGAAGGATAGCACGATGGAAAATGATCTTAAATGAATATGAAGTTCAATACACTACTCAAAAAGAAATAAAAGGAAGTGTACTGGCAGATCATTTGGCGCATCAAGCTATGGATGACTACCAATCTATGAACTTTGAATTCCTGGAAAAAAATATCATGTTGATTATGGATTAGGAAAATCCTAGACTATATGAAGGACCTGAGCAAGGATCCCGATTGACTATGGTTTTTTATGGAGCTTCCAATGCACTGGGTAATGGAATTGGTGATGTGATCCTTTCCTTCAAAGGTTTCAATACGCCTTTCACTGCCAGACTTTGCTTTGACTGTACCAATAACATGGCTGAGTACGAAGCGTGCATCTTGGGTCTTAAAGTTGCTATTGATCTAAGAATAAATTTTTTACGTGTATATGGAGACTCAGCCCTGGTGGTCAGTCAATTTAAAGGAGAGTGGGATACAAAACATCTGAATATTATCCCTTACAAAGAATTTGTGCTAACTTTGATCCTGTACTTTGAATAAATTACCTTTGAACACATTCTGAGGGAAGAAAATCAGTTGGAGGATGCCTTAGCTACCATGGCATCCATGTTCAAGGTCAAGAGGGACAACGAATCTCCTAGAATTATTGTTGAAATATTTGACGAACCGGCACACTGCTATGAGATTGTCATTGATGGAGTAGAGGAGAAGCCTTGGTTTCATGAAGTGAAAAGATATCTCAAAGCTCAAGGGTATCCTGATGGAGCGTCAATCAACAAGAAGAAATTCCTACAGAGGTTCTCAGCCAAGTTCTTCCTGATCAATGAGATTTCATACAAGCGCAACCATGATTCAACCCTGCTTCATTGTATGGACAAGAAGGAAGTAGACAATATTATGGAGGACATGCACGAAGGCATATTTGGTACTCACTCTAGTGGACATACTATGGCCAAGAAGATTCTGAGAGCTAGCTACTATTGGTCGACCATGGAAACCGATTGTCAACACCATTCAAGGACTTGCCATAAGGGCCAAATTTATGCTGATAAAGTCCATGTGCCTCCAATCCCTTTGAATGTCATTACTTCTCCTTGGCCATTTGCAATGTGGGGCATTGATATGATCGGATAAATTAACCTTACTGCTTCTAGTGGACATCATTTCATTCTTGTCGCCATTGACTACTTTACCAAGTGGGTTGAAGTAGCTTCATTTTCCTCAGTTACCAAGAACGTCGTGGCCTGGTTCATCAAGCATAACCTCATATGTCGGTATGGCATCCCTGAGAGGATCATCACCGGCAATGGTACCAATCTCAACAATGCCATGATCATTGAACTCTGCATGCAGTTAAATATCAAACACCATAACTCTTCTCCATACAGACCGAAGATGAATGGCACAGTAGAAGTCGCCAACAAGAACATAAAGAAGATTGTGCAAAAGATGGTGGTGACCTATAAAGACTGGCATGAGATGTTACCATTTTCTCTTCATGGCTATCGTACTTCGGCGCGAACATCAATTGGGGAAACCCCATTCTCTCTAGTCTATGGTATGGAAGTTGTTCTACATGTTCAGGTCCAGATTCCTTCTCTAAGAATCATGAAAGATGCAGACTTGGATGAAGACTAGTGGATTCAGACTAGGTTGGATCAGTTGAATCTAATGGACGAGAAAAGACTTGCAACTGCCTGTCATGGTCAGATGTATCAAAAATGTATGATCAAGGCATTCAATAAAAAGATCAAGCATGGGGTATACCAGGATGGTGACTTGGTAATAAAGCACATCATTCTACCACAAGGCGATCCCAGGGACAAATGGACTCCCACTTATGAAGGGCCATTTGTTGTCAAGAAATTATTCTCGGGCGGTGCTATGATGCAAACCACTATGGATGGCAAAGATTTCCCGGACCTTGTGAATTCCGACATGGTCAAAAAATACTACGCATGAGAATGATCTGCTAGGTTGACATACCTAGGCAAAAATAAGGGCATCCCGGCGAACCAAAACGGTTCAGGAAAAAATTAGGGGTATATAAAAATTATTGTACACCTGGAAATTTGAAAACCTGAAAAGGTGGCTTGGGCAAAAAAGGGTATCCTGGTAGACTGAAAACCTGAAAGGGCGGTCCAGGAAAAAATTAGGGATTCAAAAGTGTATGACTATGTCCCGTTGGGTCACATACATGCAAGCTTTATTACCAAAGTCAAAAGTTCAAATGGTTCAATCAACTTCTTCTGATGGCAAGGGGCGAGAAGTTCGAAGACATAGGGGCAATAACAGGGTTTGGAACCCAATGAGATCACTTCCACATGGCTATACATTTTATTTTCAGTTTGTACTATTTCCATTTCACGACGACTTCCTCTTATTAGGATTTTTTCTCTTTGTACAAACTCGCTTGTTTATAGGCAAATTATCAATACAAATACACCTTAAAGTTTAAACTTTTGGTTTTTTCTATTTTGTTAGAAAAAATGTCAAATGACTAAAATTGAATGAACATATGCATATGAACATGATAAACTTTTAACAAATATACGCATAAGGACAAGAATAAGCACTCACTTAAGATTCTGGGAGTTGAGATGACATGCAAGTTATCCATGAATCCCCATAGAGCATAAGATCACCCCCACAAAGTAGTCTTCACAAATAAGGGTACATTCCCCGTAATCTCCATGGCAGATCGCTCCAGCAAACAAAGGATTATAAACTCTTTCCCTGAAATTTCACCAACCTATGGAGTTTTCAATCAGTACACTTCTTGGAAATTCTCTTCCCCGACTGAGTTTGGTCCTCCAAAATTGAAAAATAAACCTTGTAGAGTTCTTCTCTCTAGAAAAATTCAATTCCCCTAAGAGAGTTTGTTTTCTCGGCAGAATATTCTAACAGGGTTTATTTCCCCAATAGACTACAATTTCCCCAACTTGAGTCTATTCCTCATACTACCACAAATCACTAACAAGATTCCTCTCCCTAGTGAAGTCACCACTATCCCCAGAAAATTGTTGTAAAACATGGAATCAGACCAGATATCAATCAGCCTTATCCTCCCCAGATGATCCAGAGGCTTAGCCATCTCTTCTATCCCCAGTCAAGGTATATGAAGAATTATCCTCCCCTGACGAGTAGGAAGTTTAACCATATCTTTTATCCCCGACCAGGGTATATAAGAATTAAACTCCCTGGTAGAGCAACAGACGACCAAAGTTCCTAAACTCTACTCCCCAAACAGAAATCAATACATCCCCTATAGAGTTTCCCCAAACAAGTAAGCGGGAATCACCAGCGAAAGCATTCTAGACAAGATTGAAGATACACATACTCTTCAGCCCCAATAATAGTCAGGGATTTATTTTCCTAGACATAGATACAACACGGGTTTACAAATACACTTCACAACATTTCACATTCATACCTTATAACATATGCATACGAAACGCATGTAGCACAGTGTCATTTATTTTGAGAATATCATTACGCATTGCATTTCACACATCATGGCATTGCATACACTTAACTCTTTACCTTTTTAGGAAGAATAAATCGACAGACTAATATCGTCAACAAATTCTTAAAATAGATTGTAGGTCATTCCCTAAAACAAGATAGGGAAAATATCTACATCATGGACACTCCCTTTAAACATCTGCTGGCTCAGATTAAATCGACCAAAGATTTATTCTAATACTTCTCCCAGTTAAAGAATTAAAGACATTTGCTGGCTCAAATTAAATCAATTAAAGATTTATTATGATACTTCTCTCAGTAGACCTTTTCTGGCTAAGATTAAATCGACCAAAGATTTATTCTGATACTTCTCCCAGTTAAATATTTAAAGACCTCTGCTAGCTCAAATTAAATTGACCAAAGATTTATTATGATACATCTATCAATAGATCTCTGCTGGCTCAGATTAAATAGACCAAAGATTTATTCTAATACTTCTCTCAGTAGACCTTTTATGGCTCAGATTAAATCGACCAAAGATTTATTCAGATACTTCTCCCAGTTAAAGACTTAAAGACATCTGTTGGCTCTGATTAAATCGACTAAAGATATATTATGATACTTCTCTCAGTAGACCTTTCCTAGCTCAGATTAAATCGAACAAAAATTTATTATGATACTTCCTCCAGTTAAAGACAGACACAGACATCTTCTGGCTTAGATTAAATCAACCAAATATTTATTCTGATACTTCTTCCAGTATACATTTTCTGACTCAGATTAAAGTCGAGCGTAGACTTAGTCTAATTTCTCTATCAACAACTACTTTGGAAGGTATCTATAATCCCATTTCCAACAACTCTTCATTGCCTATCCAAATGGCATCTTTAAGCCCATTCTTGGTATAATCAACAATCGGTTTTAACTCATGCACAAGCGAGTGCAAATTTCTGGGTACTTAAGTGTTCATTCATCTTCCACCTTCAATTTGCGAATGGCGAACATGCCAATATAAATCTTCAGGTTTAAGAAGATTGAACAGGGGCAGATGTTGTACCCCAAAATTTTCCCTCCCTTTTATTCAAGACATTTCCCACAAAAGATCTCAAATGTTCAAGTATGCTCAAGAGTTGATCAGACAAGCTCACCTCTTAAGCATTGAGACAACAAATTAGGATTTTCGTTTTCATAAGGAAAATTGGTATTATAATTCCTCAAATGACTTTCATGGTTCATCATAGACCTCCAAGAGTGCTCATGCCAAGTTTTAAGTCTTGCACGACAAATTTGCTCAGTCAATTGCTCAGATGACTGAAAATCAGTTGTATTTGGTAAAAAGTCAATTGTGGTCAACATACAGTCAAACTTCATGATTTTTGGATAACATCAACACTTTGAAGTGATACTTATCAATTGACCAAGGTTTGATCATAATTCCTCAATGAAAGCATTCAAATCATCAAAGGGTCAAAATTGTCAAAATTAGGGTTTTGACTGAGAATGACTGATCAATGACTTTTGACCTAGTACATGAGATAATAGATTGAAGCATGATCTCAAGGTATCAAACACAATATATTTACATAATTTCATGTCTCAAATCATTTCTCAATATCAATGGGTTGATAGTTGAAATTTAATCAACTGATGAAAAGTCAACTGATGCACAAAAAGTCAAACTTTGATTTATTTGGTCAACATTGAATTTCAAAGATCAAGATTCATGAAGACCTTAAAAAATATAAAACTTGATCATCAAGAATCAAGAAAGTCAATAAAATTCAAAAAAATTCAAGATTTTCAAGACTTAGAAAAATTCTAAGTGTTTTGTAACCTTGATAATTTCACTACTTCATGACAATTTGTCATCAAGGTGAAAAATGATTCAAGGAAAGTTTCAACATGAAAGATGTAGATCTTTATGAATTCTACAACTTTTTCCTTGAGGATTGATGTCCAAAAAATTCTTAGATTTGAAGATATAGGCTCATGAAGTCATGGCATTTTCACAAAACACTTAGTGAAAATTTTAGCAAGTTTAGCCAAATTTTTGTCCTTACTTCTTGGCCAATTTTCACATAGTTCCACTTTGATTTTGCCAAAATGGTCAACATGAAGGTTGTGGATAATGTTTCAATCTTTCCAAAAATGTCAATGAAATTGAAGAGATTATGCTTGAGCTAGGAGAATCGAAGAGAAGAAGTTAAGCATTCATTCTTGAGTTTTAGGTCATTTTGTGATGAACCTTATGATCCAATCTTCAAGTATGTTGCATAATCTTGCTTTGCAGGCCCCTTAACCTCTTAATCTATCCATAATTAGTTGATTACACAAATGTTTGAGCAATTTTCCAGGTGATTCAAACATTGTCCAAGTTACCTTACCATTTAAGGAACAAAGTTCACACTTCCATTTTGGAAAAGTGACTTTAATCACAAAGTCAACTTGTCTTGATCCTCTAACTTATTTGTTCTGATCACACTCAACATGTATGCTCAGAAGCAACATGTTTAAAGCTCTTAACTACCCTATGATCCCTTGTACGATTGCATTGGAACAATGTTTGTCAAAGTTGCTTCAAAATCAAGTTTCAAAAGTATAACATGTGATCTTGTGAATCTGATTATTTCAAACCCTCAAACCTTTCCTCTATAAATAAAGAGGTTGTTTGCAAGCTAACAGACAAATTCTCAAACCCTGAGACACTCTCATACTCCCTCAAACTAGAATTTGCATCAAAACCTCCATCACATTTGATTTCTTACCTTGAACTTCAAACTCACAATTCACTCGTGCGTTTTCACTCTAAATCAATCACAAAGCTTTTGTACCTCACTTAGAAACTATCTAAGACCTTGCTAAACAATTGTAACACCATTTGCACCATCCTCTATTTCCAAAAACTCATACCTACAACTTGACTTCTCCCGAAATTTTTAGGCACTTTTAGCTGAAAGTAAGCATTGCAATAGCTTCCTAGGAGTTCAGTGAAGCTATCCAGATCATCACAACACCTCCAGAATTGCTCAAACTCCAAACATGATTTTCAGTTTTGAGGTAAGTTTTCTCAACTTTTAACTCCTTATAAAAGAATCATTAATGGTTACTTTGTGAATGAAAAATGTAGATAACATAGCCCTGAAGCTAACCATAGCTTTAGTTTTCATTTATGTTGCCTGAGTGATGCGAATTTTGAGTCTGAACTTTCTGAAAAAATTAGGTTTTAATTTGGTACCAACAAAATTCTCATTCATCTTTGATTTATAGCTTATGAAATTTATATGGTTGAATTCGTGTTGAAAAATGGAACAACTTTCATGTTTACATATTTGAAAATGGTTGAGAAATGAGCAAGATTAGAAATTCAAAAATGTGACAATGGTGACTGGCGCGAGGTTAGGGATGAAGTCATGTTCATAAACAAGTTTATTTTATATTTAGTTGAATTTGTATTATAAACTGATGAAACTTCCACCCCAGTGGTAGAGAAGCGGGCGCTAAGGCATTGATCTATAGGCACATGGGTTCGAGTCCCAATGGTTCCCTTTTGTTTTTCACTTATTTTGTTATTATAGATTCAATGCAAGAAAGCCACGTGCACCTATCATGAGTCTCACATTAACACCATTGGATGTTCAACAATTCAAATCCAGCGCTCCACATGAGCAAGTCCATGGTGCACTCCAAAAAGTCATTCACACATGATCAACAGGCGCTAGACTTTTTATTCTAGGCCTTGACTGATTTTCTTGCATACACCCCCCTTTTTGCTTACATACTGCGCATGCCCAATACATTCTTTTTGTTATAAACATTTTTATTTTATTTTTTTATTTCAAAAAAAGGCTCATTTGGGCCTAACAAAAAATAATTTCCCACCCCCATTTTTCTTTTTAACCCCTAAGTCCAATATCTCTTTATATTCTTTATATTTTTTATACTTTATTTATTTATTTATTTTCATTTAAACAAAAAATATAAAAATATTTTTTATTAAATAATTAAATTAAAAATATTTTAATTTAAACACTTATTTTATTGTTGTTAATATTTAGAACTAGATTTTGTTTATTTCCCACACTCTAAAGTATTTTTATAATATTAACATTAACCTTCAAATTATTTTAAAAACAAATTATTAGACTTAGATTTTATTGTCTTCATAAATTCAATTAACTTAGATCTTAGATTTTGTTGAATAATTAATTAATCTCTCTTTTAATTAAAATTAATTAGTTTAATTAGGTTAAATTATCAAAAAAAAATTTCTCCATCAAAAAACTCCAGAAACAATTTCTTTTTCTTGTTCATATTCACATTTTGTGCATTTTATAATTATTCATGTTCAATGGTTTGTAATTGATAATTAGGGCTTTATTGTTTTCTTCCCCCTATTCACAAAACTTGTACCCCCATTCCCAAAGTGTTGTAATAGCGTGGGACATTTAAATTCTGCAATTTACCGCTTTCCTTATTATTGTTAGTAATTAGAGTTTCTATGACAAGATTAAAAATCAAACATTAGAAAAACCTAATTCAAAGATAAAATACTTGAAATAAAAACACTTTTCACACATGCCCCTCTATGGTAACCCACACTTGTTGTCTCGGATAAAATAGTCATGTCCCTCGAACGTGGGATGTTTTAGCAAATACCCTCGATTAAAAAAAGACCGTAGTCCCTCGATGGTAAAATAACACTATCTAAAGGAGGAGGAAAAGAACAAAGATCTTTTGAGTAGGTAGATAGCTCTAAATTTCTTGCTCACAAACTAAAACCATTTTCACACTTCACACTTCCAAAAACAAACATCTTTTCAAACACCCTCTTTTCAAAAAATATGTTCAAAACAAACACTTTGTATGCATTCTCAACGATATGAGAATCATTAAAAAGTTTGTCGTACTAAGGTGTTTTTCAAAACATTTCCAAAAAAAACATTTTTTATACATTCTCAATGATACGAGAATCATTACAAAACTACCATCCTCAAAAATCTTCACATTTTCAAACATACACAAACACAGAGTAATTTTAAAGTGATCAAGCAATTAAGAGCCCGAAGATAACTACAAATGAAAAGGGTGCTAAACACCTTCCCTTTTCATAACCTACCCCCCGAACTCAAGAAAATTCTCAAAAGGTCTTTCCTGTTCTTTTCACCCTTTCCTTTATTGGATAAAATAAAAGTCGGTGGCGACTCTTGCTATCCGTGACATTTGCGATAAAACGCAAAACACCAAGTCAGTTCTCCAACCGTATTACAGAACTGACATCTTTTCTTGGGATAAAAATACTAAAAGTGGGGTTACCTTAAGAGCTAGATCACCTTTATTGCTTTATTTTTTTCCTTGTTTGCTTTACATTTTGGGTCTATGCTTGGGTTTATTCCTTGTATAGATCCTATACACGGATCTGGGGCATTTTATGTCAGTAGCAATAAATCTTGGGGACTATGTGGTGTAATTCCGAAATGGTTTAAGCGATGGCTACGTTAGTGTGACATATTTGTTGGTACCAGTGTCCCTTGAGTCCAATCAAGGAGAATACGGGGCCGTTGTGTGGTGTCATGAAGCACTAACTGACCATAGAACCTTAGTTGAACAACTTGGCCATAAAATGTAGTGAGATAGCTGGCTTTGGTGCAAGACTAAAGTTGGTTGATACTTGATACTAAATTCATTGAGATCAGAATTTGGGGATATTTTTTCTGCAGTTTGGATGCTTGAGCTAAAATAATGCCCGATGATGAAAGACCAGTGATATTGAGGCTCCTAAAACCCGATAACTTCTTTTAGGACAAGTTGAGCCAACTAAAACCTCAAGAGGGTATTTAACTATAAAATCCATGCAAGCATAAACCTAAAACCTTGTGTGCTTTGTTTATGTATGATTATTTAATCATGCCATAGCATTTTCACTAACCATTTCAAGGACCTAGGAATTTATCTTTGTTCTATTTTGTAGGATATGTCTTCTGCTCACAGAAAAACCATCAGAATCAACTTTGTAAGGGTGCCTCCTCAACTCAAAGAGTTAGAATCAAGGCTTTCATAAAATTCTCCATTCACCAAAAGATATGGTCGACTTCTCAATCTGGTTACCTCAAGCTTTGAAGAAGACATGATGAGGGTGCTCTTTCAATTCTTTAACCGTATACATTATTTTTTCAGCTTTCCCGATTATCAATTGGTGCCCACAATAGAATAACTATCTCAACTACTAGCATTATTTGTTCTTGATCAAATACCATTCACCAGTTTAGAGGAAGCTCCAAGACCTGAAGTTATTGCCACTGCCTTACATTTGAAGAGTTCTGACATTGTAGCTAATTGGGAGACAAGAAGTGGGGTCAAAGGCTTTTTGGCTAAATTCCTGATGGAGAAGACTCATTTGTTTTTGGATGTCATGAAATTTCAAGCTTTTGAGGAGATCTTGGCTCTTCTAATCTATGGTTTGGTGCTTTTTCCAAAGCCTGACCAACTCATAAATGTGAATGCTGTCAAAATTTTCCTTACTCGTAACCATGTGCCTACATTGCTTGGAGACATTTTGAATTCACTTCATACTCGCACTATGAGGAAGCGAGGGACTCTTATGTGTTGCTTTCCTTTTCTGTCTAGGTGGTTTATTTCACACTTTCCCCAATCAATATTGAAGAATACGCAAGGTTTGAGGTGGTCGCAAAGGATAATGTTGCTTTCTCATACAGATATATATTGGTGCTCTCAATCTCAAGAGGACATTACTATCATTGATCATTGTGAGGAGTTCCCTAATGTTCCACTCTTGGGCATTAGGGAAGGTTTTAATTATAACCCTTCTCTGGCTTTATGATAGTTTGGCTATGCTCAAAGAGATGGTCCCCACAACGCGCTCATTCAAGGTATTGTGTTCCACTAAGAGAATGATGTTCAAGGTTATCATTGAAGGTTTGTACATGCTCGGGGCATCACGAGCAAGGTTGATAGCAAGCATTTGGGGCATAATAATTCCATCCCTCTTAATCCTTATCTCAAATGGGTGAGAGCTCACGCTCAAAACCTCATGATGCCGTATACAACCATCCTACCAGTGATTATGGAGCCCATTACCAAAGGGGACATTCCTTAGACCATTCTCCATCCTGACATGCCTACTGACCTCGAGGAATTGTAGAGGTCCTGGGTTCAACTCAAAGGATAACTAGACACCTTTGAAGCTCGATTCCGTGCAAGCGAGAAAAAAGTGTGGGAGCTCACCAAGCAACTCCACGAGGAGCAAATCCTGAATGCCTACATCGACACAAAGAGGAAGCGTCTTTGAGAGACTTGAGTCTTAGGTCTTAGGAGTTTTCATTTTGTTGTCTCTTCGAGACCTTTTGCTTTTTCTTTGTAAGCCCAAGGGAAATTGTAAATCTTGAACTTATTAATGCAATTGTTGTTTTTGTTTCCTTTTTGTCTAGCAAATTTAAATATCTTGAGGTTCTTGAAAACATTGCATCCACATAACATGCATCATATCATAAGCATCATTTTTGATACAGGTTTCCCCATCCTTTTACTATTTATTTCAGTATAAGATGGCTCTAGAGAAAACTGTCAAAGATCTGCAAACTCAACACGCACAGTTCCAAGAGACTCTCCTCAACTTTGCTAAAGGAGAACAAGAAATGATGGCACTCCTTGCCACCAAAAAGAAGACCAAGAAACAGGTTGTTATCCTCAACATGGGAAGAAGGTTCAAGGGGCCCGCCCGACTGGCTCAAACAGAAGATAATTATGTAATCGCATTGAAGATCTCTCAGCACAACCACACAGATGCATTAAGCTCTGATACCCAAGTAGATGTAAGCTCTAAATCTATCTCTAGAGTTCAGAAACTAACAGATAATAATTATAGATAAAGTTCTAAGCAGTATATGTCTATAACAACTCAAATCCCTAGCACAAAGCAAAAATCCAAAATAAAAATCCACAAAGATTTGTAAAGCAAGGTTAATATAACGCCATGGGAGACAAATATACATAAGTTCAAAGTAAAATACATACAATACCAAACAAAAGATAAATATATAGAGAGGAGAAGAGATAAATCACAAATCTTCCTGCTTGTCAGCTCCGGTCAATTAGAAATCCACCTCCAATCATCCATAAGCAAAGACCTAGTGTTGTTATCTAAGCTGACCCACTACAAAAAATGAGGTTGGTGGAGTTGGGAGAACAAAAATCACCCCCAAAACCATCACCCAACAAAAATGAAACAAAATGAAATATAAACAAATTCTATTCCGCACGCGTCACCCAACGACATAAAGCTTCGCACAGCGACGACTTCTACATACTTGGCCCAGATTGTGCAACGTTCTCAACTGAAACAAATATCTAACATCATCCAGTGACAAATTGCTCCGCCCGATGAATCTCTTTATTTTTTCCTGGAGACCTAGATGTGAAGCAAGGCAGATGCAACATCAAAATCGGTCTTCTCGCCCACTTTTGATCGGCGGCAGAAATTTCGCTCGGCGACGCATGACAGTTCAACAAATTTTGTTGCTTCCACTGCATAACTTCCAATGGTTCTCTCTTTTTACTTATTTCTTTATTGATCCAAAAGTGCATCTTGGATATTAATTCCTCATTGCTCCAACCATGCTCAAATACCTACAAAACATATACAAAACTAATCAACCAATACAATATGTACTCATAATGCAACTAAACGTATTTACAACAAAAAGTGGGGTTATTCAACTGATATTAAGAATAAAGAATCGATAAGTGTAACAAAAAGAATATACAACATAACTACAATTTTACACTTATCAAACTATCCCCAACTTAAATCACTGTTTTTCAGCAAACAAAGTCAAATAACCCAAAGAAAAAAGAATGATAATCAAAGAACCACGAATAAACAAGTTTTTGAAAACAGAAAACAAATGCAATGGTTCAAATGAAAAACAGTACACAAAAAGTAACACTTATCACTAAACTAAGACTATAACATAAACACGAAACAAATGCTAAATAAAAATTTAAGCCAAACATTCTAAAACAATACTAGTTCACAAATGAATCACACCTAGCAAACACAATCATCGGTAGATGAAAAACACAAAAAATGGGGTATTTTCACTCATCCAATAATATTGCAAATAATAGACTAAATTATGCATTCATCCAAAAATTTACATTGAAAATATAAAAGCAAGAATCTCAAGGGCTTTTCAAGGTTCTAATGTAGCTTGGTTAGCAAACAAGTGATAAGTCCTAAGGCTAATCGAAACAAAAACTTGCCTAAACCTAAGGGAGTAATTAGTTCCACAAAGTTTCAAACAATAGAATTTCAATCAAACTTCTTTATCACAAGTTTCACACCAACACACATCACTTATTAACACAATATTATTCCATACTATTTTTTTTCTTTTTCAAAGCTTTTCTATTTTTTTCCTTTCTTTTTCTATCACTTCTTTTTACATTTTTTATTTCTTTTATGTTTCTTTTCAACCTCATAGAAATCAACATATAAAAACACAATCATTTTTCTCCCCAACTTGAATTCAACCAACATCTTAGTGAATACTCCCTACTTTCTAAGGCAAGTTAAAAATTCAAACCAAAACAATGGTTGAGGGTTCAAGAAAACAACGAATCGACATCCATACAAAAAGGGGAACTAAACACTCATAGACAAGCATTTAGCAAATACAACATGGATATGGACAAAAAGCTCAAAGGGGTTACTAATGATCATACACTCACAAGTTGAATTAAATATTTGGCTAGGTAGTTTTGCTAAAAAAAATCCTTGATCCTTTTCTTGCATTCATACAATCAACAAAAACAAAAGATTAAGCACAATAAAATCCAGTTAAAACAAGAACTGTAGCCTCCAGCATATGTGAACAATGGAAAACTACCTCACAAAAAGGGTGAGAACTAAAGAAATTCATAAATGAACAAGTATACAAAAGAATGAATGACATAAAAGTTATAAAAAGTCTAAGTATCATGAATATGATAAAGTATAGAAAGTGATAAACACATACCTCGAACGTGTACAAAACTTTAACAAAAATCATTACCACGTATTCGCAATTCAAAACAATGAAACTTAATAAATCACCTCAATATTCTACAAGTTACCGAACCAAAACTTGAGTCCAAACAACAACAAAAGAATTAGAAAAATAATACTTCTACAAAATTTCAATGTACAAAATTTTATAATATTTACAACGAAAAAACTCCTCTAGCTAAACACGATAAACTTTTGGAAAACACAAATTGACATAACAAAAAAAATACAAATAACGATATGAAAACTAGGTGAAAATTAATTAACAAGTTGAAAAGTGGAGATTTGAAATTCAGAAAATTTTCTTGTTTCAACTTGTTAAAATACAAATCACCACACACATAAACAAATACAAATAAACATGCTTGTTTTACGTTATAAGCTCGATGTATTGTGCAAACTAGTAACCTCCTCTCATCATGCCATGGTATTGTCACACCGCACAAACCTAAAGAAAGTGTCCTAACAATCCCACAATAATCATTACGAAAACGAGACAATACACAACAATACGTGAAAACACATATATGCATAATTATCATATACAAGTTAATATACAATTTATATACAACATATACATTAATTACAAAACTCAAAAACAAAAGAATTATCGCAATGCAAAATCAGTAGAATCAATCCTTAGCAATGGCGCCATTTTGTTGTTGCAGTATATATCGGCAAGCAAAAAGGAAGTTATTAATTTACACGGTGATATTTAGGTTATAACGTATCGTGTCCATAGAGATTGGTTATTGAACCGCTGTTCGACAAATCTCTCTTTAATGAGTTTAGGGGTAAATGGGTTTAAAAGAAAAGTATCAACAAAATATAAATGTAAACAAAAGTAAAAACCAAGGAAGAACTTATCAAGCAAGCATATAATCTACTTATCACAGACTTAAATATATTGACCATTTACATTCAACCTAGCAATACTCATCAATGTCACTACGTATCATTCACAACCTAAGTCATTTCTAACCCAAATCGAGAGACTGACTGTATCACCAAGGAAATGATCTCTCTACCTCCTAAACAACACAAAAGATGATTATGTAACCGCACTGACGATCACTCAACCCAATAACACAGAGACATTAAGCTCTGATACCCAAGTAGATGTCAATGCTAAATCTATCTCTAGAGTTCAGAAACTAACAGATAATCATCCTAGATAAGAATTTAAGCAGTATATGTCTATAACAACTCAAATCCCTAACACAGAGCAAAAATCTAAGACAACAATCCATAAACATTTGTAAACCAAGGTTAATATAACACCATGGACGACAAATATACATAAGTTTAAAGTAAAATACATACAAAACCCAACAAAAGATAAATACATAGAGAGGAGAAGAGATAAACCACAAATCTTCAAATTTGTCAGCTCCGATCAATGAGAAATCTACCTCCAATCATCCATAAGCAAAACCCTAGTGTTGTTATCCAAGCTAATCCACTACAAAAAATGAGGTTGATGGAGTTGGGAGAACAAAAATCACCCTCAAAACCATCACACATAAAAAATTAAACAAAATGAAATATAAACAAATTACGTTCCGCACGCGTCGCCTGGTGACATAAAGCTTCGCCCGACGACGACTTCTATATACTTGGCCCAGATTGCGCCATGTTCTCAACTGAAACAAATATCTAACATTATTCAGCGACAAACTTCTTCACCCGACGACTCTGTTTATTTTCGCTTGGCGACCTATACGCGAAGCAAGGCAGAGGCAACATCAAAATTGGTCTTCTCGCCTACTTTCGACATGCGACATAAATTTTTCCCGTCGACGCATAACAGTTCAGTAACTTTTGTTGCTTCCACTGCATAACTTCCAATGACTCTCTCTTTTGCCTTATTCCTTTATTGATCGAAAAGTGCATCTTGGAGCTTTATTCCTTATTGCTCCAACCATGCTCAAATACATACGAAACATATACAAAACTAATCCACCAATACATTTGATTACATTTAATATTTAAATATAATCCAAGTTGTGTAGATCCAAGCTCAATTAGGATTGTATATAAATAGTCCTAGTCTGTATCATTATTTGTACAATTCAATAATACAAATCCTTATCTCCTTTATTATTATCTCTTTCTCTCCTCACTAACAATTATCATCCCAGGAAAAGCTATGATGTGTGGTCTTCCGATCCCTTGATGAGGAGGATAATGACAAGTCCCTTTTCTCATTCAGGAGTTCGGTGAGGTTGTGTCTCAGTGTAAAGGGAATACGAGTTCAATGTCATATGAGTTTAAATTTTCTTTCTTCAAAAGGTTCTAGAATCTGATAAGAAAAGATATGAGTATCTTACTTTCTGAATTTTATCATTTTGTATCGTTACCTCATAGCTTACTTTGTAACTCGTATTCCTAATATTAAGAATTATATATATATATATATATATATATATATATATATATATATATATATATATATATATATATATATATATATATATATATATATATATATATATATATATATATATATATATATATATATATATATATATATATTACAAAAAATAACATATCAAAAATTCAATTTTAGAACACAAAACATATAAATTCTATACTTATAATGCATTTATAAATTTAGAAACAAATAGTGAATAAAAAAAAGAAAAATATTGATTACAAAGGCATGTATAGATTACAAAAATAAAAAGTATTAAAAAAATAATTTCTTTGGTGCTGGATATTTGTGATGAACTCTAATCCTATGCTTTAAACAATGAAGTACCAGGAATTCATGCACTTAATGAAAAAGTATACCCAGCAGAAAGTAAATAAATCAAACCCAAATTCCTTATCACGCTGGACACGAACCTCCTCTATCGCACCAACCCCAAGGTATAGGTTATAGAATCAACAAAAATGAGAACATCAATTTCCCCAGATTTCAAAGATACAACTCAAAAGTAAAAGTTACATATATCAAAATCAGAAGGAGGAAAATTAAAAGTTAAAGTATACATTTCTACCCCAATGTCCAAAGCATAAATTAGAAATAAAACAATAAGCTAAAACCGATGAATGAATGCAAATATCCGTCATAAATGGGTACATAGATTTGAAAATATTACTTCTTTTGCATCAAAATATATTATTGAGTATTGATTGATGAACTATTTTATTCAAACCACAAATTGAAACATAAGTTTCTTACCTCAGAACCAAAGTTAAACACATAAACAACTCATAGGATTCATGCATATAATATAGCATAATGATATGAAACTATTCATAAGATCCATGCATATAATGTATGGAAATTTTAACACACAACTTTGTGGGGAAAAATTACGCCACTTTAGAAATTTTAACACACAACTTTGTGGGGAAAAATTACGCCACTTTTGTTCACACGTACAATAGTGAATCTTTCGACAGTTTGACATCAGAATTAAAAATATGCCATCAAACAGATTGGTTGAATATGAAAATAAACCATTACCTGATAAAATGGGAAATAGCCATGGTAATAACATGGGAAATATCAATGGTAGAATCATCAACACGAAAGTTATAAAATGGCTGACCATTACTCTTTATTATAAAATATTACTAATTATTTTCCACTCAATTAATCACTAAATCTTTAAAATGTTCGAGTATGCAAAGACATTCAGTAGTAGAAACCAAATCTTACAAATAGACATGAAATCATGATTAATTTTGCGACCTCCGAGTCCAATATCAGGAAAATCATCACTAAACTCTTTCACAACAGACAAACGCTTCAAATCTCCCACAACCGATAAACTTAATCTAACCCATGCATAAATGAAAAATCAGAACATGAAAAGATTTTCCAATTGGAAACTATTTTGGTAAATTTGTAAGAGATGAGTTTAACTTCACATTACAATTTTTAATTTATTTCCAGTTTCCATGTACGGTGATTTGGACTTTTGGGAAATTGGTTGAGGATTTTTGTCGAGCACTTGGTGTTGTAGCTGTAGAAATGTTGAGATTAAGTCATTGGATTGAATTAACTCATACAGATCAAATAAAAATCGTCACTACGCTTTATTGTTTCCAAAGGAAATAGGAAAAGAGAGAATAAACCTAAAAAAGAGGGGGAGATTAATCTAAATACGGGGGTTGGTTATGTAAAGGGAATGTATTATCACCCTAAACATCTACAGTACTCCATAGGAACCTCTTTGAAAATCTGTGTATTTTGGCTATAAACGGTGTATACAAAAAATAGATGGCGGAGATGAGAAAAGAAGTATTTTTCCAATTTTTGCACCTGCTACGGTTGCGAATCTTTAGTGCCTATGTACCACCTTTTGTGCAATAGGAGATCAGGGTACCCGTACTTCACCTTAAAAATTTTAAAAAACACATGTGTTGGTTAATTTTAACAGAAGAGACATCTTGTCATACCCGAGTGGAAAAAAATACTTACTACAAACAATTATGAGAAAAAAACATTTGTGTCATCTCAAAGTGGAGGATATATCTTGGATTTAAAATCCATCACTCAACACCCAAGTGGAAAATAACTCTCTCCACTATATATCATAGAAGTATAGTAGCTTGCGTCACTACAAGAATTGACAAGAGTCTAATCTTTTGAGAAAATTTTTAAAGTAAAAAAGGTAAAATGGCAAAATGGTTTGAATGAGGTTAATTGACTTTTAGTCTAAAAAAAAGTCAAAATATGGTTAGATTGATTAAAATTTGATTCAAGAAAATATGTTTGAAAATGCATGGACATAAATCCAAGTTTATTATAAAAGTGGTTCAAGTTAGAAAACAAAAAGAATTTTGAAAAGGAGGGAGAATATTTTTGAAATTAAAGAAGATAGGAGGAGATGAAGGGACTATCCTAAAGCACAAGATAAAAGCTAAGGAAAAGAACGATCTAACCAACACTTGACATAAGAAGTTAAAGTAAAATTCCCATCCTTTGGATTAAAACCAAACGAGCTAAAATACTAAACCTTTGAGGAATACCAAGCTTCATATGAATTAAGAACTAAACAAAGTCTTCATTGACAAAAAAATTGGCCAGAGTAACAACTGTATATAGAGGAATTCCCAATCACAGACAAAGAATGAAAATCAGAATAACCTGCACATAAAAATTTCAAACCAATGCCTTTGAGTAAACCCCGGGGATTTCCGAAGGTCTTCACAAAAACATCAACCAAAAATTACAGAGTTCCAAGGTATCAAGGCTTCTAATCCTGAGTCTCAGGAATCCATAACTCCACAGTGTTAAGGATAGTAACCATATAGTCCAAGTAACCTTAAAGCTTTTAATATTTATGTTGTTTATTAAGTGTCTTCAAAAGAAAATAAAAACTCAAATTAGCAAATATAAAATAACATAAAGATAAATGCTCAAGTGAACAAAAATAAAATAGCATGTGATGTAAATGCTAAAATAAATGGTACATAAAAATAAAGGCATAAAGTAAAGTTAATTGTTAGTGAATTAGAAGTTAAAAGGTTAGTTGAATGACCATCTTGAAGCTTGATTTTGAAAACTCATTAGAAGATTGATAAAATCAAAGCTTCTCAAAAACAAGTTTCATTTTTTCTTTGTTAAGTATATCATTCATTTCAAGTGCTCAAGACAACAACATATGATCAACAATGTTCAAATGATTCACTTAGACCAAATTCATGAATTTCATTAGAGGATTGATAGAATCAAAGCGTCCTAACAATGAACTTCAAAGTTATTGGATCCAAGATTTCAAATAAACATGCTTTGGCTTGCAAACATAGATTTGGGCCATGAATAATCATTTTTTGAATCAGAGGACAAATTTATCTCTATATTAAGCAATCGTAAGTGAACTTATGTAGAAGCCACGCCTATTTTAAGGCCGGTCAATAGTAATCTATGTACTATACATGTTAGAGAAATGATATATAGATTATTCTCCAAAAACATGTAGCATAAGTAAAAACAAGACATGGATGAGATGAAGATGGAGGGGAATGATAGTGTAACCAATGTATTAGATGAAATTAAGGTTTCAAATATCATCAACTTCATTCATCCAATTTGGTGGATTTGGTTTTTCAACCTATCAACATCCAAGATCCAATGAAGTTGAGGAACTTGTCTCAAAATAACACTCAAGTGTCTCTAAATGTTTTTAAAAAAGAAATAATTGGTAAAATACACAACATGTATTAAAATACCAAATAAAAATCCTAAAAAAAATATCAGAGGTCAAACATGAGTCAAAAAGTTTTGACAATTTTTTTTAGAATTTTTTAAAGTGAGAAACTATTTTTTAAAATATAAAGACATAAACAAAATAAACCAAATTTGTAAAAAATAGTAAAATTGAAAATAAAAATAAAATGAGGTCACCAATATTCGTCAAGAGGTCATTGGATCCTTCCGTAATTTTTCCAGAATTTAAAATGACCAAAAGTATTTTTAAACAATTAAAACAAGTCAAATAAAATGAAAAATCATAAAAATACCAAATCACAAAATAAAATTATGAAAAAATTAGAATCAGAAATATAATATTTGAAATATTTTGTGAATTTTTTTCATAACTTTCAAGTCATACATGAATTTTTTATGAATATTTGAAGTTTAAAACAATTAAAACAAAAATCAGAAAATAAAAATAAAACTCAAAAAATGTGGACCACTAGATTATTGTCAAAACCCGTTAGTAAACAGATCCAAGGGATCTGACGCGCTGTGCATGATATAGTCATCAATAAATATCACACTGGATCATTTATTTAAAACATATTTTTAAAAAACGCATGACAATTCCTCATTGGTTGAAGACTCCAGCGTGGTCATCTTCAACCTCTAGCCAACCTCAAAATCATGTTTCTCAAACTGTAAAATTATAGGCTCAGACCAATGCTATTCTCTTCGTCTCTTCAAGATGATTCTAATGGCACCCTCGCGAAAAACTCATGAGCAAAACTTGAAATGGGATTTGAAAATTCATGAGCAAAACTCACTTTCAGTTAAAAACCAATGATGATATGAGTATCAGAGTGATGAGAGCTAAATTATAGTAACAAGTTTGAAGAGAATAGATGGAGGAATTTACCTGTTGAAACTCAACTTCAGAGCTCTAAAACTGGAATTGGTGAGCTTGATTCAGTGCTCGATTCTTGTTGGTAAGAGCATGGTTAACTTCAGAGAAGTTCAATGAAGCTAACTGAATCAAATTAAAGGAATTAAAGAGCCTCTAAAGGAGAAAATGAATTCGAAAATTTCAGAGGTTTTGTGAGGTTCGAGGAGAGCTTCTCTGGCTATCCAAGCTTGAGAAAATGAGTGGAATGTGTCCCTTGTTTATAGCTGAGCGTGATGGAAACAAAAAGTGAGAGAAATGATCAAGTATGAGTGAGATTCATGTGCACATGCATCATGAGCACAATGTAACTTGTAATCCATCAAAGCTCACTCAATTCCTGCATTTTGATGCTTAAACAAGTCTAAGAAAGTTTTTCAAACATGTTTAAGTGAAAAACACACACAAAATTGGTGATTAGAAGCCACATTGTGGAAATCAAATCTTGACTTTAAGAGAAAATTTCAGTTTCAAAGTACTGACTTTCAGCCATGGTGCAAGCAACTCAGGGACCTTTATGGTGCAATCTTGGATTCTTTAGAAAGTTGAATGATCAATCTTGCCAATGTGCTTTGAAAGTTTTCATTTGGATGTTTGAATAAAAAGTTATTCAACTTTGAAATCAAGAAAAACACACAGATTTTTATGCTTAGAAATATTTCTAAGTGTTGAACTTCAAAATGACCTATAATGTTCTCCCCATATTTCCTTCGACAAGCCTTTTCCTTTAAACATGCTACAAACCATATTCATTATCAAACGATTTTTCCTCTCGGCAACACCATTTTTTTGAGGTGTGTATAAGGTAGCACAACCTCACGCACTATACCCTCACCATCACAATAATTCTCAAACACATTCGAGGTATACTCACCTCCACCATCCATTTTAAGAATTTTGATTTTGTGACCATTTTCCCTCTTAATCATGGACTTGAATCTCTTAAACACATAAAATACCTCATCCTTTCTCTTGATTAGCTATTTCCAAAGCTTCCTACTAAAATAATTGATAAATGTGACAAAACACTTATTGCGACCATAACAGTCGACTTGCATTAGACCACGCACATCAGAGTACAACACCTCAAGGTGATGTTTGGTCATATCGCCTGTATCTTTGCTGAAACTATTCTTGTGTTGCTTCTCTTGAACACACTGTTCACAAATCCCAACTAGAACATTGATCTTAGGCAGCCCGGTCACCATATCATTCCTTTGTAATGCGTCGAGGTCTCAAAAATTGAGATGTCCAAGACAATAATGCCACAACCACACCTATTTTCCATCACTTTCGACTCTATCTTGAAAGTCTTACTGGAAGCCATGAGTGCTCTAAGAACTAAAACTTTGCTTTGGGAAAAAACGCGCAAAATCTTGTTTTCCATGCGAATTGTGTAATTCTTCTCAAGAAATTGGTCAATACACAAGTTATTACACCTAATTTTAGGAATGTATAACACATATTTGATCAAATAATGACTCTCATCCTTCTTCAAGATCAAAGCATCATTGACACCATCGTCCATTAAAGTGGCGTCATTCGCGAATTTTACTTTATTCTTTGTGGCATGATTGATTTTTGACAAACCAATCCTTTCTACCCGTCATTTGCGTTGAAAAAATAGAATATAAGTACCACTCATAACTTCCTTGGACTCCATCTCGAACAATTACCATTACGTTTTGCTCTGAATGTGTTTTTGCAGCATTTTTCACACTGCAGACGCTACTGCCCAGCCACTAACAACTGCTAATATTGTTGTCCAACAGCTTTTCCTTGCCATAATTCTCCTCTTTGATCATTACTAGAAGTGTTCTATCATCATTCACCTCTTATCACGCAAACTTAGCCTCATCGCTTTGATTTTCTTGCGATTTCGCATTACATTCCTTTGCAAAATGACCAAGCTTATAACAATTGTAACACTTTACACCACTCTTGTCAAATTTCTTGGTGTATTTTCCTTGACCACTACCTATGGAGCTGCTCTCACATATTTGTGCCATCGAAGACTTTGAATTTTGTGGAACTTTTCCCCCAAAATAATGGAAATTTGTCTTCCCTTTTGAAGACTATTTTCCTTTCGATCTCTTGTTCTTATTACTGAATCATGCTTTTAATGCAATCTCTGCTTTGGCTTTGTAATTCCCTCTTTCATCCATCCTTTGTTTATGATCCTCTAATGAGCTTTGAAGCTCTCCATTTCTCAATGTTGGAAGGTCCTTAAATTCTTAGATTGCAACCACAATGTTGTTGAGTCTTGATGTTAAAGAACATAAGATCTTTGCAACAACATTCTACTCTGACATGGTTTCACCGCAAGATTTCATTTGGTTCACCAAACGCGTTATACGCGTAATGTAATCATTGATTAACTGATTCTCTTCCATTTGCACCAGCTGTCATACCCCAAATTTTCCCTACTTTGATATTTTATTTAGGTTTCTAATTCAATGAATCACAGTGTGTGGGTTCTATTTCAATATGGGTCTAAAATAGAAAAAGGGGTGTACTGATTTAAGATGGACCATTAACAGGGAGGTGCGTTTTTTATAGAAGGAGGCACATTTGAAATAGGTTATTTAAAAAAACATTATGTCATTTGGCTAGCCCATACCAATTTATTTGTAAAGGCCTATTAGACAAAAAGTCCATCTCAAGAGAGGGATGCATTATTACATAGGGGTTTCTTTTATTTTAACTAAAAGATGGTGGGTTTTATAAGAACAAAAAGACCATTTTTAACCTCCTGGACCGTTAAGAAGTCTTTTTTTTAGAGGCCCATATTATTTTTTGTTCGAAGGCCCAGTCCGCTTTTGCCCGTTTTGTTGTTGACAGAGTTAACATTATTATTTTATAACTTTGTCCTTATTATTAAAATTAATATTGATTTTTCCTTTATTATTATTGTTATCAATTAGTATTATTACCAATTATTATTTAAGTCATTGTTTTTTAATTAAAATTATAGCAGTTTTTTATTTTTGGAAAGAAGCATTAACTTAATTTATTAAAAACAACTTGTTTTTACACAGTCAAAGCACATGGCCCAAATGTTTGAAAACAATTATTGTGCGAATTGAAAGAAAGTTTTACGACAATGCATTCAAACCATTTCCAGAACTGTATCAAAACATTACAGAAACATATTTCATAACATCAATACATATTAAAGTCTAAAGAAAATTGAATCAAGACTTTGTACACAGATGAATCAGTACATTCATGACAAGATCAAATTACTTCTTAAATCAAATTCAATCCTAATCAATTTCTAATTAAATTTTAAAGACAACATAGTTTTATTCCCTATTTGGCTAAACCTAAATCACTATAAAATGGGGGATAAAAGATGGTTACAGAGAGGAAATTCATACAATAGAGGAGGACATTACAGGGAGGAGATATACGGTGGAAAAATACAGACAAGAGAAGGACAAAGAAGAAATTGGAGATTAGAGAGATAGCAGTCGTTGTTGGGGTCTTCAACTCGTGCTAGATCTAGGGTTTCAAGTTCTGAAACCCTAAGATTTTTTCTCCTTCAAGCCGTCGCGCCGTCACTTTATCCACCTTCGTCGTGTCATCATCCTCGCCATCTCTGTCGACCTGAAACAAAGAAAAGAGATCAGAAAGAAGGATTTGGATCAAAGATTGATGTGAAACTTAAAGAAAAGTCGCGACAGGAGGGGTTGGTGTTGCATAAAAGAGAGGGAAAGACGTCGTTGCCGCTGCGGGAGATGAACTAGGGTTTGTGTTGTATTATTGAGTACAGAAGCAAAGAGAGAGAGGTATTTTGTTCTGTTTTGTAAAAAACAAATTATATTCTGCTATGTGATCCTACATGCGTCACCCCATAATTATTATCATGCACCCTCGCCTATAGCCACACGATCAACACCCAACGGTCCATAAAATGCTTGTCTACTGTATCACCCTATGCTTGTCCATGCAAAATCCAAACGGACTCACAAAACCTCCCTAAAACTTATGTTGGGCTTGGCCCATATCCGTATGCACCCTTCCCTTTTTGTTTTTACTAATATCAACAATAAATGCACCCTCCCTTTCCTAATGGGCCCAGTCTAAAATATGGACTTGGGCCCCTGCTGATAATACACCCCCTTTTTTACTATACAATTAAAATTGCACCCCCTGCATGTTTAATTTAATTTATTTTTATTTTTTATTATATTTATTATTTTTACATTTTTATAGTTTTTATATATTTATAAGTTATAATATCATATTAACTATTATTCTTTTATAAATCATTTTATTTTTCTAAACATATTTAAAATATAATTTAGTTATTGCAGTAAATTATTTCTTTTAATCAAGCATTTAATTAAAATATTTGCTATAATTAAAACTCTAAAATATATCAACCAACCATAAACCATTTTCCTAAATAAATTAAGTCAACAAATAATTTTCAAAAAGGATTATGAATATATGCGAATCGACTGCGCGCTTAGTCTAACAATCTCCTCTATTCACGACATCTAGGCAAATCACTCGAAAAATTCAAATATATTTTGTAACCCGTAAAAAACACAAACCCACTGCGAACTACAAAATGAGACTCTGATTCCTCCTGGGAGGATACATAGGCATACGATTAAATCATGGCGAGTCTCCATACTTAAAATTAAACCCTTTTCCCATAATTAAATTTGAAACCCTATTTTCTTAAAACGTGCTTCTAAACCTAGTATCCTTATGAACAAGGTAGATAAGGGATGCCTAACACCTTCCCCTCATCTAGAACTGAGTCAAACCTAGAATCTATGAATCTCTTTTAGGATTATTCCTTTATACTCCCTTTCTTTAGGATAAAAATTAAGGGTGGCGACTCTGATTTAAAAACGAATTGCAACAGCTGGCGACTCTTCTAGGGACTTAGCCCTAGGTTTAGAAGCTTCCTCTTTTAGTTATAGGGTTTTAGGGTTTTTCTTGTTTATTGGGTCTTCATTTCTCGTTCTTTTAATTATTTATTTATTTTCTTATTATTTTTTATTATTTTTTTATTATTCATTATATTATTATGTCTGATGGGATTTAAAATTTTGTAAAATATATTTTTAAAAACCCTTAGAAAGAAGGTTCGTCTATTATCCAAGGGGTTACATAAACCCTATGACTTTACGCAACTACTTTTCCTAGAGTCGGTGGAATTTCGCAAAAGGAATACCTCTCGAGAGACATCCTCTTGGGAATTAGGACTTTGGAATGACAACTATGACTCTTTGTACGACCTTTAAACCAAAAACTCATGATGAGACATTTCATGACCTAGAGACGAAATTTTTGGTCTGCAAAGAGACCACACTTAAGGGAGGCCTTTGTGCCTTTTTCCTCTAGTGTTATTCAGGAAACCTTTAAGGAAACTACCTTATGGGGAGGGTAAAATATTCGTAGGCCAAGAGTAGGAGCCTACCTTCTAAGGGTAACTTTCACAAATACCACTACAATCTGTAAACCCGCAAGGTTTATCTTTTCTTCCACTACTATCTTTAGCCTGTAGGGCTTCCGTCTATGTCGTAATCCCTAGTCTGTAGGGATTCCTCGTTGTCTTTCACTGGCCATAATCCTTAAGGAATTCCTGCATGTCTCAATCTCTGAGATAATGTGGAATATCATCAAATATATGTCTATTATTACCTTCATCCGCAAGGAATCCCTGTCTGTCTCAACCTCTGAGTCAGTGTAGGATATCATCATGGCTATCATTAAACTTGTATAGGGTACCCCTGCATCTACTCTCATACTACGTCTACACTGCATTGCATATCCATGAAACTTTTTGCGTGACTAAAAGCCAAAAATGTTTTTGCACACCCCAAACATTTTTTATACATTTCCATTTTCATCTATCTGCATAAAGCTCATATCTCTTCCACTTACAAGAAATCTTCCACCCTTATCTAAATGTGGTCCAGCTAGCAATTTTCTCGATACTCATAAGCGAACTCCGAGCATGTCTCAAGAAACCATGGAGGAACTCAAAAGAGGCCAAGAACTGTTGAAGGGGGAGGTCCACCAGTTGAAGACTCAAATGAACTTGATCATGCAATTATTACTGAGGAGCGAAAGTAACCCTTTGTTGTACCCCATAATTTTCCCTCTCATTCCTCAAGACAATTCTCACAAAGGACTCCCAAAATCCAAGCTTGCACAATTATATTTGGATTTTTCAGCATAAAGATTAAGGAAGAAATTGCTAAAAAAGGACAAAACAAATGAAAATGCCCTTTTTGACAAAATTAAAGGAAATGTAAGTTCCTTTCAATTTTGCATCCTTCGATTGGATACTTTGGCCTTGGTTGCATCTTTTGTTTTGGCGCTGAATTCCTTTGGGGAAAGTTCATTTCATGCTTCGATTTAGGTGTTGGACTCATTTAGCTAAGATCATTTCCTGTTTCGTTTTAGCGTTACACTTCGCTTGAATGTTTGTGCAAATCCTTCGTTTGGCCACACAATATCTTCCCTGCGTGTTAGCTAAGGCATACAAGACATAATTTCCTACCATAATGACATGCACAAGGCCAAAGTCCCCTTTGAAGAAGTTTGTTACAAGCTTCGACAAGGCAACATTTCCCAACAAACAACTTCAATTCACAAGGCAAAAAGCCTCCTGATGATGTCCTTCGATTGAGGAGGCCAAAGCCTCCCTTTTGCCCATTTCGATCACGCATTTTGGCCCCTGTAGACCTCCTTCATTTGGGGCAATGAATTTCCCAGCATTGCAAGCTTCGATTGAGCCTTTCATCCCTTGCATGCATCCTTCGTTTGGGGGTGTGAATCCTTCAGCACAAGTCTTTAGTCATGCCTTTCATTTGGGCATGCCACTCCCCTTTTACAAGCTTTCGTTTGAACACATTTGCATAAGGTCACAAGGCAGGAACCTCCTGCATACCCTCTTTCGTTTGGCCATGTGGCCCATTTGCAGGAAAATTTGAGTGGGCAGGATCTCATGTGGAAATGGCCTGATTCAAACACACAAATTCTACATCGTGCCATTGTCTCATGTGAAATAAATACCACGGTGGTGCATTTGAAAGGCAGGCCAGGCAGGCCTGGATGTCCCAATCGAATGCCATGGTTTACTGACCCATCCTAAAAGCATGCATTTGGACCATTCGAAGGAACCCATGAAGGGCCTTGTCGAAAGGCACGAATTTGGCCCCTTTAAAGGACATCCACATGAGCCATTCGAATGACACTTCAATTTGAAAAAGAAATGGTTATTGAAAAGTCTAGTCGAAAGACAAGCTAGGGGGTCAAGACAGAAGGTTGAGATGCCAAAGGTACTTGTTGACCAAGTCCCATTCGCTGCCAGGATCAGGCCTGATACACTGGCCATAAAACTCCAAACTTATTGCACTATAGTCCTGTAATGTTGCCTCGTTCCATGCACCAAAATGGCATAAAAACACTGTCCCTCGAAAGCTACAAATAGAGTATACCTTTTTTGTTTGAACCTTTTGTTTTCCCTCCCAAAGCATCTGCCCAGGCCATCTATAAATAGAAGACTTCACCACACATGTTAGGGGCGCCTAAAGGATTGCAAGAAAACACTTTTGAAAATTCTCAAAAATCCTCAAACACCTTCAAACATTCTTTTTTCAAACATTTCTATACACTAAGAAAAAACCTTCGATTCACCCCCCGAGTGACCATCAAACTACCCTTCCATCCACTTCCCCAGTTACCATATAGTAGGCCTTTAAGTTATCCCATCACTTGTTATAAAAGAGCTTTCCATGGGGAGGAGGATTACATGGTTAGTCACCTGAATTCTTTCAGGTATGTGGAAATGGATGGTGAGTTCATTGAGACCTCATGTCAGAATTTTGAGGAGGTTCCACAAATAGTTGCGGCAACCATGAATACTACCAAGACTCCAAAGGTTACTAGACCTCCATTGAAAATGGCCTCTCCGAAGGATGCTAGAGCAGTAGTTGAGGAAGGTGGATGCACCATTTGGGGTCAACTTCTGGATATTCCCTACAAATCCAACTAATTTGGTTTGGGTTTTACTTCGGAGGCCCAGAGAGCTGTTCGAAGAACTCGTGCTGGAGGACCACCTTTACATATCAGCAATCAGGGAGTCAATGCAGTGGAAGGCAGTTGTGACATGGACGAGTGGATTTTTCCAACCATCAACGGAGGACTCAACAATTGGGAAGCCAAAGAATTTTCCCCTATTACTTTTACTCAAGAGTAATTGTCTTTTATTTTTTTGTCGGACTTGTAATATTTAAACAATTTAGACTTTAAAACCTTGTGTCTTGCCTGAGGCACAATGGTCCATTTGTGAGGGTTGTTACTTCATCTTCTTATGTCATCAATAAATCATGGACGTTTTTGCATGAAAATTTTTATGCTCTTTGTTTTTCTTTTCCCTACCTTTATCAAAGATAGCTATTCTCTTACACACACTGACATATCGAAATGCAGATCCACATCCACTCAGGATCTCATGGGTAACGATTCTGCTATGGCCTATTGTGACTTTGAAAATCTGATCTACCAAGCCGAAGACAAAGGTGAGGAAGATTGTGAGGTACCAGGGGAACTAGCCAGGTTATTACAATAGGAAGAAAGGACCATACAACCTCACGAAGAGCCGGTTGAAACAATTAACTTAGGTACTGAAGAGGACAAGAAAGAAGTCAAGGTAGGTGCCAACCTAGAGCCTAAGGTCAAGAAGCGCTTAAATTAGTTACTACATGACTATGTTGAGGTCTTTTCCTGGTCATACGAAGACATTCCAGGACTCGACACTGATATCGTGGTCCATCATCTGCCGATAAAAGAAGACCGCCCTCCGGTAAAAGAGAAGGTATGTCGCATGCGGCCAGAAATGTCAGAGAAAATCAAGACTAAAGTCATGAAGCAGTTCAACACCAGATTATTAGCTGTCGCCTTTTATTCACAATGGGTAACAAACGTTGTTCCAGTGCCTAAAAAAGACGGTAAGGTACGTATGTCTGTGGATTACAAAGATTTGAATAGGGAAAGCCACAAGGATGACTTCCCGCTTCCCCACTGAAATTCTGGCTGCAGATACTCAATGTCACGTTCAATGTTATGACACCGTATCTGACTTACTATATGACAGTAAATACAAAAGCAATAAAGAACACAGTCAATTGTTCACCCAGTTCAGTGTGCAACAACACCTACTCTGGGGGCTACCAAGCCAGGGAGAGAATCCACTATAAGAGATGTTAATTCAGGAATAAACCAACCAGTTTATCTCCTTCACTTAAGACCTACCCAATGCAATTCTAATCTAAGTACAACTTAAACCTGAGTTCCTACTCACTCCCCCTCAATCACAGCAGTGATACATAAACCAATTTGACTTAAGAATTGATGAAGACACTCTTCAAAAACAAACACTTGATTAAGCTTCACAGCTTTTTAATCAAGCAACACAATCACTCGTGCTTCACAGCTTTGAGTGATGTACACAACTAACTTGACTCTGCTTCACAGCTTTTAGTCAAGGAACATTCAAACACTCTTGCTTCAAAGCTTTGAGTGCTACACAACCCTTACAAATAGAAACCTATTCCAAGGCACTTATCACAATGATAATTGCTTGGAGTACAAATAAACAAATCTATACAGATTACAAAATGATCTTCTAATCAATCAGCAGGGATCCTTGAAAAACAGCAGCTCTGTTGAATATATAGCAGCTGCAACTTCAGTTAGGGTTTCCAAAAACCTAGGGTTAATTCCGTTTGACCTAAAGACCAGGTCACAGGACTTTATTAACCAGGTTAGGGTTGAGCTAGGTTACCCCTCAGAAAACGCAGGATTCTGTTCAGAAAGGACTGAGTTATTTCCTGAAAAAACTCAGACTTATCCAATCCTGCAATCCTGTTAGTTCAGAACAGGATGTCATAACATCTGTTATGACATCTGAGAAAACCTGTCTACTGATTTAGCAAAATGTGATCATTTTGCAAAAATGCTCAGATACACACTTATAAACATCAGTATTTGAATTACAATATTTTTCTGCAAATGTACCTAATGAGTTAGTACAACCTGAACTAGAATGTTATGACATCAGTCATGACATTCACACATACACTTGGGATTTACCAAAAATGCAAGCCAATACCTAAACACCTACAAACTCCCCCTTTGGCAAATTTTTGGCTAAAGACCCTAAACAATCAGAGATAGATAGCAACAGAAATAAGTGACAGCAGAAAAATAGAACACAGAATGTCAAGTACTAATTAAGCACGTACCAAAATATTCTCCCCCTCTTTAGCCACAAATGGGCCAAAGATACATGTTCATAAAATTATACAGTTATCCAAAACAAACTAGTAAGAGCAGCAGCAGCAAACAATTGAATACACTTCAGCACCAACCAGCAACACCACCAAACAGCAATCAACCTTCAAGCACTGTCATCAGACCCAGAGGATTCAGGCTTCTTTCTTTTCTTGTGAGCAATGTCAGCATTCTTCTCTTTGTTTGATGTCTCAACATTCTTAGAGACATTTGGATTTGTTTCAGCATTTGAGCTTTCTTGGTTCAGAGGAACAGAAATGCCAGGAACTGAGTGGTTCTCGTTCAGAATTCTTGAAACAATTTTTGCTATTGCTTGATTAACATAGGCTGTCCCTTCCCTATTTGCAATTTCAGGGGGAACTGAAGAGGACGGATGAGATGGATTACCTGCATGTTTTGTTCTCAACTCTTTGACCTTGGTGGCGTTAGTTCCCACTTTTCTATGAGAAGAGATCTCCAGAACGTCAGAGTCCAGACAGGAAGAGATTGTCCCAGAATCTTGATCAGAGGAAGAGGTTGAGATGGTCGTATTGGATGATGAAGGTGTTTGAGACATTTTGTCAGTTTTGAAGGACCAACAGCAAATGAGGAGAAATTTCCGATTGAGGGACTGGGTTTTGATGAGGAGACGAGAGAGGAAGGAAGCAAAGGAGTGTCTATTCAACTTCTTAAAAGAATTGTAGGAAATGAGAAAATACAATTTTAAACCAATCAGAACAGGCATAAGTCCTTTGGTCCTTGGTTTAAGCAAAATTAATTGCTACAATTCCTCATGTTGGCAAATACCCAGCTTACCCCTTAAGTTTTCAAATTGGTTTGCATCCAAGCCTTGGTAAAAATGTCAGCCAGCTGTAGCTCAGTGGCAACATGTTCCAATTTGATTGTCTTCTCTTCTACAAGGTCTCTAATAAAGTGATGTCGTATGTCAATATGTTTGGTCCTGCTATGATGAATGGGATTCTTGGATATGTTGATTGTACTCAGATTGTCACAGTACAATGTCATAACATCTTGTGTGACATTATACTCAGTGAGCATCTGTTTCATCCATATCATTTGAGAGCAGCTACTACCAGCTGCAATGTATTCAGCTTCAGCAGTTGAAAGAGACACACAATTCTGTTTCTTGCTGAACCAGGAAACCAGATTACTTCCCAAAAAGAAACATCCTCCAGAGGTGCTTTTTCTATCATCAGCACTACCAGCCCAATCAGCATCACAGTAGCCAGTCAGAGCTGGTTCACAGCCATGAGTATACATCAATCCATAGTTGTAAGTACCACTTACATACTTCAAAATTCTCTTCACTTGATTGATATGACTGACTTTGGGATCAGCTTGGTATCTAGCACAAACTCCAACTGCAAAGGCAATATCAGGTCTGCTGGCAGTTAAGTACAACAAGCTTCCTATCATGCTTCTGTACAGACTTTGATCCACCTTAACCCCACTTGAATCTTTGGAAAGCTTTAGATGAGTAGGAGCAGGAGTCCTTTTGTGACTTGCATTCTCCATACCAAACTTCTTTACAATATTCTTAGCATACTTGCTTTGAGATAAGAAGATTGAGTCCTCCATCTGTGAGACTTGTAGTCCAAGAAAATAAGTTAGTTCTCCCATGAGACTCATTTCAAATTCAGCCTGCATCTGGTCAGCAAAGTGTTTAACCATATGTTCTGACATTCCTCCAAACACTATGTCATCAACATATATTTGGGCAACCATCAGCTTCCCTCCTTCAGTTTTGACAAAGAGAGTTTTGTCCAAGCCTCCTTTTCTGTAGCCTTTGTCTGAGAGAAACTTTGTTAACCTGTCATACCATGCTCTAGGAGCTTGTTTCATGCCATATAGAGCTTTTCTCAACTTGTAGACATGATCAGGATGGGTTGGATCCACAAAACCTTTAGGTTGTTCCACATAAGCTTCCTCATTTAAGTACCCATTTAGAAAGGCACTTTTCACATCCATCTGAAATAACTTGAACTTCAGAAGACAAGCAATTGACAACAAGAGTCTGATTGATTCCAATCTGGCTACAGGTGCAAAGGTTTCATCAAAATCAACCCCTTCAACCTGGGTGTATCCTTGAGAAACATGTCTTGCCTTATTTCTGGTGACAACTCCTTCAGCATCTGACTTGTTCTTGAATATCCATTTTGTCCCAATGATGTTAGTTCCTTCAGGTCTAGGAACCAGTTCCCAAACTTCATGTTGCTTGAATTGGTTCAGTTCATCTTGCATTGTACCAATCCAATATTCATCAGTTAAGGCTTCCTTGACATTTCTTGGTTCCATTTTGGACACAAAACAAGAGTTTGAGACGATTTCTCTAGATCTTGTGATGACTCCACTATTGGGATCTCCTATGATGAGCTCTTTTGGATGATCCTTCTGAATTCTGATGGAAGGAGTCTTGCTAGCTTCCTTTGATTCAGATTCTGTTGTGGTGGAGTCGGGTAGATCATCCTGTTGGGTTGAAGTCTCAAAGAATGTCTCAACAATACAAGGAACATCTATTTCTTCATGATAATCATCAATTATAACATTTATTGATTCCATCATGGTTTTGGTTCTGGAGTTGAATACTCTGTAAGCTCTGCTGTTTGAGGAGTATCCTAGAAATATGCCTTCATCACTTTTAGGGTCCAGTTTTCTTCTTTGTTCACGATCAGCCAGAATATAGCATTTGCTGCCAAACACATGGAAGTACTTCACAGTTGGTTTTCTTCCTTTCCAGAGTTCATAAATGGTGGAAGAGGTTCCTTTCCTTAAGGTGACCCTGTTATGAACATAGCAGGCTGTATTCATAGCTTCAGCCCAAAAATACATAGGAAGTCTTTTGGCATGTAACATTGCTCTGGCAGATTCCTGTATGGTCCTGTTTTTTCTTTCCACAACTCCATTTTGCTGAGGTGTTATAGGAGAAGAAAACTCATGACTAATTCCCTCTGAAGAGCAGAAATCATCAAATTTGCTGTTATCAAATTCCTTGCCATGATCACTTCTGATTCTGACAATACACACTTCCTTTTCTCTTTGAATTCTTTTGCACAATTCTTTAAAGACTTCAAATACATCAGATTTTTCCCTAATGAAATTAATCCAGGTGAATCTGGAAAAATCATCCACAACCACATAGGCATATCTTTTTCCACCAAGACTCTCTACTTGCATTGGTCCCATCAGATCCATATGAAGAAGTTCCAGAACCTTAGATGTGGTCAGATGTCTTGACTTTGGATGTGACATCCTAGTCTGCTTACCAACCTGACATTCCCCACAAACTCTTTCTTCATCAATATGCAGTCTTGGAATCCCTCTGACTGCCTCCAAGGTGATAATCCTCTTCATACCTCTTAGATGAAGATGGCCAAGTTTTTGGTGCCATAGCTTCACCTCTTTTTCTTCTTTTGCAATGGAACACACAGATGAGAAATTAGTGTTCTCAGGCTCCCACAAGTAACAATTGTCTTTGGATCTGACTCCTTTCATTACTATCTCTTGTTTGTCATTGATTACAAGACATTCAGATTTTGAGAAATTGACCTTGAATCCTAGGTCACACAATTGACTGATACTAATGAGATTAGCAGTCAGCCCTTTTACCAGCAGTACTTCATTCAGACTTGGAACTCCAGGGCAGTCCAAATTACCAACTCCTTTGATTTCACCTTTAGCACCATCTCCAAAGGTCACAAAGCTGGTGGTGTGAGGCTTAACATTATTGAGGAGGTTATTGATTCCAGTCATGTGTCTGGAACATCCACTGTCAAAATACCAATCTTCCTTTGCAGAGGCCCTCAGGGAAGTGTGAGCTATTAGTGCAGTAGCCTTTTTCTTCCATTTAGGAGCATGTGGTACCTTTTTCAACTTAGGTTTGACACCTGAGTTCTGATTAGGATATCCATGTAGTCTGAAGCAGAAGGGCTTTATGTGACCATATCTCCCACAATGATGACATCTCCATCTTTGGTACTTTTTCTTCATATGTCTCTGTTCCCGATGTTGATAGTGGTGTTGAGACATCTGCTTTGACATTTGCTTAACAGGCCTGATCTTCTCGTTTGTACCAGATTTCTTTGCTCCTACAAATCCTAGTCCAGATTTGTTTCCTCCATTTTGTCCAACCTGAAGTATCTCTTCCAGTTTGTCTGTTCCATTAGTCAGCATCTTGACAGATTTGGTCATTTTCTTCAGTTGTGAGTTCAGCAGTTGAACTTCTCCTTCTAGATGACTTATGGTTTCAAGATCTGCCCTTTTTTCAGCCTCCAGCTTTATAATGAGCTTTGATTGTTTCTCATTCTGCACACAGACTTCAGCACTTCTGATACACAATTTCTTGTAAGTATCAGCCAGTTCTTCAAATGTCACCTCTTCATCACTAATGTCACTTTCAGAGGTACAAACACCAGTTAAAGCAGTAACTCGTTTGGCAGTTTCTTCTTCAGAATTACTTTCTGAATCACAGTCAGACCAAGTAACAGTCATTCCTTTTTGTTTCTTAAGAAAGGTAGGACATTCAGCTCGAATATGCCTATATCCTTCACAGCTATGGCATTGAATTCCTCTGCCTTGAATTCCCTTCTCTTCTGACCTTGGTCTTCTGCTGGAACTGTCAATGTTAGAGGGAATGTTATGAACATTAGACCTTGACTTTGGATCAATTCTTTTGATGAGTTTGTTGAACTGTCTTCCAAGCATGGCTACAGCTTCTGAAATGTTTTCTTCTACATCAGTGTCGGACATGAGTGCTATGCTCTTGTTCTTTTTGACACCATTATCAGTGATTCCCATCTCAAAAGTCTGAAGAGACCCAATAAGTTCATCCACTTTCAACTTGCTAATGTCCTGGGCTTCCTCTATGGCAGTTACCTTCATTGCAAATCTTTTAGGCAAGGATATGAGAATCTTCCTCACCAGTTTTTCTTCTGACATCTTTTCTCCCAGTGCTCCTGAGGTGTTGGCAATCTCCAAGATGTTCATGTGAAACTCATGAATGGTTTCATCTTCCATCATTTTTAGATTCTCAAATTTGGTGGTCAACATCTGAAGCCTTGACATTTTTACTTTGGAAGTTCCCTCATGAGTAGTTTTGAGAGTGTCCCAAACTTCCTTGGCCAGTTCATATTGATGTACTAGTCTGAAGATGTTTCTATCAATTCCATTGAACAAGGCATTTAAAGCTTTTGAATTTCCCAGAGCTAACTCATCTTCTTCTTTACTCCAATCTTCCTCAGGCTTCAGACTGATTGTCCCATCTATCTCAGTTATGGTGGGATGAATCCATCCTTTGTCAGCAGCTCTCCAAGCCTTTTTGTCCAGAGATTTTAGGAAGGCAATCATACGAGGTTTCCAGTAGTCATAGTTAGTTCCATCCAGAATGGGTGGTCTATTTCCAAAAACTCCTTCTTTGTCCATAGTGCCAGAAAGTGATATCCCTAGATCTCACCCAGTAATACAGGCAGGGTGCCTGCTCTGATGCCAATTGAAATTCTGGCTGCAGATACTCAATGTCACGTTCAATGTTATGACACCGTATCTGACTTACTATATGACAGTAAATACAAAAGCAATAAAGAACACAGTCAATTGTTC
The DNA here is from genome assembly GCA_948472305.1 of Vicia faba. Lineage (NCBI taxonomy): Eukaryota > Viridiplantae > Streptophyta > Magnoliopsida > Fabales > Fabaceae > Vicia > Vicia faba. The sequence goes on along the minus strand of OX451739.1, from coordinate 1,219,190,828 downwards.
ACCCAGTTCAGTGTGCAACAACACCTACTCTGGGGGCTACCAAGCCAGGGAGAGAATCCACTATAAGAGATGTTAATTCAGGAATAAACCAACCAGTTTATCTCCTTCACTTAAGACCTACCCAATGCAATTCTAATCTAAGTACAACTTAAACCTGAGTTCCTACTCACTCCCCCTCAATCACAGCAGTGATACATAAACCAATTTGACTTAAGAATTGATGAAGACACTCTTCAAAAACAAACACTTGATTAAGCTTCACAGCTTTTTAATCAAGCAACACAATCACTCGTGCTTCACAGCTTTGAGTGATGTACACAACTAACTTGACTCTGCTTCACAGCTTTTAGTCAAGGAACATTCAAACACTCTTGCTTCAAAGCTTTGAGTGCTACACAACCCTTACAAATAGAAACCTATTCCAAGGCACTTATCACAATGATAATTGCTTGGAGTACAAATAAACAAATCTATACAGATTACAAAATGATCTTCTAATCAATCAGCAGGGATCCTTGAAAAACAGCAGCTCTGTTGAATATATAGCAGCTGCAACTTCAGTTAGGGTTTCCAAAAACCTAGGGTTAATTCCGTTTGACCTAAAGACCAGGTCACAGGACTTTATTAACCAGGTTAGGGTTGAGCTAGGTTACCCCTCAGAAAACGCAGGATTCTGTTCAGAAAGGACTGAGTTATTTCCTGAAAAAACTCAGACTTATCCAATCCTGCAATCCTGTTAGTTCAGAACAGGATGTCATAACATCTGTTATGACATCTGAGAAAACCTGTCTACTGATTTAGCAAAATGTGATCATTTTGCAAAAATGCTCAGATACACACTTATAAACATCAGTATTTGAATTACAATATTTTTCTGCAAATGTACCTAATGAGTTAGTACAACCTGAACTAGAATGTTATGACATCAGTCATGACATTCACACATACACTTGGGATTTACCAAAAATGCAAGCCAATACCTAAACACCTACAAACTCCCCCTTTGGCAAATTTTTGGCTAAAGACCCTAAACAATCAGAGATAGATAGCAACAGAAATAAGTGACAGCAGAAAAATAGAACACAGAATGTCAAGTACTAATTAAGCACGTACCAAAATATTCTCCCCCTCTTTAGCCACAAATGGGCCAAAGATACATGTTCATAAAATTATACAGTTATCCAAAACAAACTAGTAAGAGCAGCAGCAGCAAACAATTGAATACACTTCAGCACCAACCAGCAACACCACCAAACAGCAATCAACCTTCAAGCACTGTCATCAGACCCAGAGGATTCAGGCTTCTTTCTTTTCTTGTGAGCAATGTCAGCATTCTTCTCTTTGTTTGATGTCTCAACATTCTTAGAGACATTTGGATTTGTTTCAGCATTTGAGCTTTCTTGGTTCAGAGGAACAGAAATGCCAGGAACTGAGTGGTTCTCGTTCAGAATTCTTGAAACAATTTTTGCTATTGCTTGATTAACATAGGCTGTCCCTTCCCTATTTGCAATTTCAGGGGGAACTGAAGAGGACGGATGAGATGGATTACCTGCATGTTTTGTTCTCAACTCTTTGACCTTGGTGGCGTTAGTTCCCACTTTTCTATGAGAAGAGATCTCCAGAACGTCAGAGTCCAGACAGGAAGAGATTGTCCCAGAATCTTGATCAGAGGAAGAGGTTGAGATGGTCGTATTGGATGATGAAGGTGTTTGAGACATTTTGTCAGTTTTGAAGGACCAACAGCAAATGAGGAGAAATTTCCGATTGAGGGACTGGGTTTTGATGAGGAGACGAGAGAGGAAGGAAGCAAAGGAGTGTCTATTCAACTTCTTAAAAGAATTGTAGGAAATGAGAAAATACAATTTTAAACCAATCAGAACAGGCATAAGTCCTTTGGTCCTTGTTTTAAGCAAAATTAATTGCTACAATTCCTCATGTTGGCAAATACCCAGCTTACCCCTTAAGTTTTCAAATTGGTTTGCATCCAAGCCTTGGTAAAAATGTCAGCCAGCTGTAGCTCAGTGGCAACATGTTCCAATTTGATTGTCTTCTCTTCTACAAGGTCTCTAATAAAGTGATGTCGTATGTCAATATGTTTGGTCCTGCTATGCTGAATGGGATTCTTGGATATGTTGATTGTACTCAGATTGTCACAGTACAATGTCATAACATCTTGTGTGACATTATACTCAGTGAGCATCTGTTTCATCCATATCATTTGAGAGCAGCTACTACCAGCTGCAATGTATTCAGCTTCAGCAGTTGAAAGAGACACACAATTCTGTTTCTTGCTGAACCAGGAAACCAGATTACTTCCCAAAAAGAAACATCCTCCAGAGGTGCTTTTTCTATCATCAGCACTACCAGCCCAATCAGCATCACAGTAGCCAGTCAGAGCTGGTTCACAGCCATGAGTATACATCAATCCATAGTTGTAAGTACCACTTACATACTTCAAAATTCTCTTCACTTGATTGATATGACTGACTTTGGGATCAGCTTGGTATCTAGCACAAACTCCAACTGCAAAGGCAATATCAGGTCTGCTGGCAGTTAAGTACAACAAGCTTCCTATCATGCTTCTGTACAGAATTTGATCCACCTTAACCCCACTTGAATCTTTGGAAAGCTTTAGATGAGTAGGAGCAGGAGTCCTTTTGTGACTTGCATTCTCCATACCAAACTTCTTTACAATATTCTTAGCATACTTGCTTTGAGATAAGAAGATTGAGTCCTCCATCTGTGAGACTTGTAGTCCAAGAAAATAAGTTAGTTCTCCCATGAGACTCATTTCAAATTCAGCCTGCATCTGGTCAGCAAAGTGTTTAACCATATGTTCTGACATTCCTCCAAACACTATGTCATCAACATATATTTGGGCAACCATCAGCTTCCCTCCTTCAGTTTTGACAAAGAGAGTTTTGTCCAAGCCTCCTTTTCTGTAGCCTTTGTCTGAGAGAAACTTTGTTAACCTGTCATACCATGCTCTAGGAGCTTGTTTCATGCCATATAGAGCTTTTCTCAACTTGTAGACATGATCAGGATGGGTTGGATCCACAAAACCTTTAGGTTGTTCCACATAAGCTTCCTCATTTAAGTACCCATTTAGAAAGGCACTTTTCACATCCATCTGAAATAACTTGAACTTCAGAAGACAAGCAATTGACAACAAGAGTCTGATTGATTCCAATCTGGCTACAGGTGCAAAGGTTTCATCAAAATCAACCCCTTCAACCTGGGTGTATCCTTGAGAAACAAGTCTTGCCTTATTTCTGGTGACAACTCCTTCAGCATCTGACTTGTTCTTGAATATCCATTTTGTCCCAATGATGTTAGTTCCTTCAGGTCTAGGAACCAGTTCCCAAACTTCATGTTGCTTGAATTGGTTCAGTTCATCTTGCATTGCACCAATCCAATATTCATCAGTTAAGGCTTCCTTGACATTTCATGGTTCCATTTTGGACACAAAACAAGAGTTTGAGACGATTTCTCTAGATCTTGTGATGACTCCACTATTGGGATCTCCTATGATGAGCTCTTTTGGATGATCCTTCTGAATTCTGATGGAAGGAGTCTTGCTAGCTTCCTTTGATTCAGATTCTGTTGTGGTGGAGTCGGGTAGATCATCCTGTTGGGTTGAAGTCTCAAAGAATGTCTCAAAACAATACAAGGAACATCTATTTCTTCATGATAATCATCAATTATAACATTTATTGATTCCATCATGGTTTTGGTTCTGGAGTTGAATACTCTGTAAGCTCTTCTGTTTGAGGAGTATCCTAGAAATATGCCTTCATCACTTTTAGGGTCCAGTTTTCTTCTTTGTTCACGATCAGCCAGAATATAGCATTTGCTGCCAAACACATGGAAGTACTTCACAGTTGGTTTTCTTCCTTTCCAGAGTTCATAAATGGTGGAAGAGGTTCCTTTCCTTAAGGTGACCCTGTTATGAACATAGCAGGCTGTATTCATAGCTTCAGCCCAAAAATACATAGGAAGTCTTTTGGCATGTAACATTGCTCTGGCAGATTCCTGTATGGTCCTGTTTTTTCTTTCCACAACTCCATTTTGCTGAGGTGTTATAGGAGAAGAAAACTCATGACTAATTCCCTCTGAAGAGCAGAAATCATCAAATTTGCTGTTATCAAATTCCTTGCCATGATCACTTCTGATTCTGACAATACACACTTCCTTTTCTCTTTGAATTCTTTTGCACAATTCTTTAAAGACTTCAAATACATCAGATTTTTCCCTAATGAAATTAATCCAGGTGAATCTGGAAAAATCATCCACAACCACATAGGCATATCTTTTTCCACCAAGACTCTCTACTTGCATTGGTCCCATCAGATCCATATGAAGAAGTTCCAGAACCTTAGATGTGGTCAGATGTCTTGACTTTGGATGTGACATCCTAGTCTGCTTACCAACCTGACATTCCCCACAAACTCTTTCTTCATCAATATGCAGTCTTGGAATCCCTCTGACTGCCTCCAAGGTGATAATCCTCTTCATACCTCTTAGATGAAGATGGCCAAGTTTTTGGTGCCATAGCTTCACCTCTTTTTCTTCTTTTGCAATGGAACACACAGATGAGAAATTAGTGTTCTCAGGCTCCCACAAGTAACAATTGTCTTTGGATCTGACTCCTTTCATTACTATCTCTTGTTTGTCATTGATTACAAGACATTCAGATTTTGAGAAATTGACCTTGAATCCTAGGTCACACAATTGACTGATACTAATGAGATTAGCAGTCAGCCCTTTTACCAGCAGTACTTCATTCAGACTTGGAACTCCAGGGCAGTCCAAATTACCAACTCCTTTGATTTCACCTTTAGCACCATCTCCAAAGGTCACAAAGCTGGTGGTGTGAGGCTTAACATTATTGAGGAGGTTATTGATTCCAGTCATGTGTCTGGAACATCCACTGTCAAAATACCAATCTTCCTTTGCAGAGGCCCTCAGGGAAGTGTGAGCTATTAGTGCAGTAGCCTTTTTCTTCCATTTAGGAGCATGTGGTACCTTTTTCAACTTAGGTTTGACACCTGAGTTCTGATTAGGATATCCATGTAGTCTGAAGCAGAAGGGCTTTATGTGACCATATCTCCCACAATGATGATATCTCCATCTTTGGTACTTTTTCTTCATATGTCTCTGTTCCCGATGTTGATAGTGGTGTTGAGACATCTGCTTTGACATTTGCTTAACAGGCCTGATCTTCTCGTTTGTACCAGATTTCTTTGCTCCTACAAATCCTAGTCCAGATTTGTTTCCTCCATTTTGTCCAACCTGAAGTATCTCTTCCAGTTTGTCTGTTCCATTAGTCAGCATCTTGACAGATTTGGTCATTTTCTTCAGTTGTGAGTTCAGCAGTTGAACTTCTCCTTCTAGATGACTTATGGTTTCAAGATCTGCCCTTTTTTCAGCCTCCAGCTTTATAATGAGCTTTGATTGTTTCTCATTCTGCACACAGACTTCAGCACTTCTGATACACAATTTCTTGTAAGTATCAGCCAGTTCTTCAAATGTCACCTCTTCATCACTGATGTCACTTTCAGAGGTACAAACACCAGTTAAAGCAGTAACTCGTTTGGCAGTTTCTTCTTCAGAATTACTTTCTGAATCACAGTCAGACCAAGTAACAGTCATTCCTTTTTGTTTCTTAAGAAAGGTAGGACATTCAGCTCGAATATGCCTATATCCTTCACAGCCATGGCATTGAATTCCTCTGCCTTGAATTCCCTTCTCTTCTGACCTTGGTCTTCTGCTGGAACTGTCAATGTTAGAGGGAATGTTATGAACATTAGACCTTGACTTTGGATCAATTCTTTTGATGAGTTTGTTGAACTGTCTTCCAAGCATGGCTACAGCTTCTGAAATGTTTTCTTCTACATCAGTGTCGGACATGAGTGCTATGCTCTTGTTCTTTTTGACACCATTATCAGTGATTCCCATCTCAAAAGTCTGAAGAGACCCAATAAGTTCATCCACTTTCAACTTGCTAATGTCCTGGGCTTCCTCTATGGCAGTTACCTTCATTGCAAATCTTTTAGGCAAGGATCTGAGAATCTTCCTCACCAGTTTTTCTTCTGACATCTTTTCTCCCAGTGCTCCTGAGGTGTTGGCAATCTCCAAGATGTTCATGTGAAACTCATGAATGGTTTCATCTTCCATCATTTTTAGATTCTCAAATTTGGTGGTCAACATCTGAAGCCTTGACATTTTTACTTTGGAAGTTCCCTCATGAGTAGTTTTGAGAGTGTCCCAAACTTCCTTGGCCAGTTCATATTGATGTACTAGTCTGAAGATGTTTCTATCAATTCCATTGAACAAGGCATTTAAAGCTTTTGAATTTCCCAGAGCTAACTCATCTTCTTCTTTACTCCAATCTTCCTCAGGCTTCAGACTGATTGTCCCATCTATCTCAGTTATGGTGGGATGAATCCATCCTTTGTCAGCAGCTCTCCAAGCCTTTTTGTCCAGAGATTTTAGGAAGGCAATCATACGAGGTTTCCAGTAGTCATAGTTAGTTCCATCCAGAATGGGTGGTCTATTTCCAAAAACTCCTTCTTTGTCCATAGTGCCAGAAAGTGATATCCCTAGATCTCACCCAGTAATACAGGCAGGGTGCCTGCTCTGATGCCAATTGAAATTCTGGCTGCAGATACTCAATGTCACGTTCAATGTTATGACACCGTATCTGACTTACTATATGACAGTAAATACAAAAGCAATAAAGAACACAGTCAATTGTTCACCCAGTTCAGTGTGCAACAACACCTACTCTGGGGGCTACCAAGCCAGGGAGAGAATCCACTATAAGAGATGTTAATTCAGGAATAAACCAACCAGTTTATCTCCTTCACTTAAGACCTACCCAATGCAATTCTAATCTAAGTACAACTTAAACCTGAGTTCCTACTCACTCCCCCTCAATCACAGCAGTGATACATAAACCAATTTGACTTAAGAATTGATGAAGACACTCTTCAAAAACAAACACTTGATTAAGCTTCACAGCTTTTTAATCAAGCAACACAATCACTCGTGCTTCACAGCTTTGAGTGATGTACACAACTAACTTGACTCTGCTTCACAGCTTTTAGTCAAGGAACATTCAAACACTCTTGCTTCAAAGCTTTGAGTGCTACACAACCCTTACAAATAGAAACCTATTCCAAGGCACTTATCACAATGATAATTGCTTGGAGTACAAATAAACAAATCTATACAGATTACAAAATGATCTTCTAATCAATCAGCAGGGATCCTTGAAAAACAGCAGCTCTGTTGAATATATAGCAGCTGCAACTTCAGTTAGGGTTTCCAAAAACCTAGGGTTAATTCCGTTTGACCTAAAGACCAGGTCACAGGACTTTATTAACCAGGTTAGGGTTGAGCTAGGTTACCCCTCAGAAAACGCAGGATTCTGTTCAGAAAGGACTGAGTTATTTCCTGAAAAAACTCAGACTTATCCAATCCTGCAATCCTGTTAGTTCAGAACAGGATGTCATAACATCTGTTATGACATCTGAGAAAACCTGTCTACTGATTTAGCAAAATGTGATCATTTTGCAAAAATGCTCAGATACACACTTATAAACATCAGTATTTGAATTACAATATTTTTCTGCAAATGTACCTAATGAGTTAGTACAACCTGAACTAGAATGTTATGACATCAGTCATGACATTCACACATACACTTGGGATTTACCAAAAATGCAAGCCAATACCTAAACACCTACAAACTCCCCCTTTGGCAAATTTTTGGCTAAAGACCCTAAACAATCAGAGATAGATAGCAACAGAAATAAGTGACAGCAGAAAAATAGAACACAGAATGTCAAGTACTAATTAAGCACGTACCAAAATATTCTCCCCCTCTTTAGCCACAAATGGGCCAAAGATACATGTTCATAAAATTATACAGTTATCCAAAACAAACTAGTAAGAGCAGCAGCAGCAAACAATTGAATACACTTCAGCACCAACCAGCAACACCACCAAACAGCAATCAACCTTCAAGCACTGTCATCAGACCCAGAGGATTCAGGCTTCTTTCTTTTCTTGTGAGCAATGTCAGCATTCTTCTCTTTGTTTGATGTCTCAACATTCTTAGAGACATTTGGATTTGTTTCAGCATTTGAGCTTTCTTGGTTCAGAGGAACAGTAATGCCAGGAACTGAGTGGTTCTCGTTCAGAATTCTTGAAACAATTTTTGCTATTGCTTGATTAACATAGGCTGTCCCTTCCCTATTTGCAATTTCAGGGGGAACTGAAGAGGACGGATGAGATGGATTACCTGCATGTTTTGTTCTCAACTCTTTGACCTTGGTGGCGTTAGTTCCCACTTTTCTATGAGAAGAGATCTCCAGAACGTCAGAGTCCAGACAGGAAGAGATTGTCCCAGAATCTTGATCAGAGGAAGAGGTTGAGATGGTCGTATTGGATGATGAAGGTGTTTGAGACATTTTGTCAGTTTTGAAGGACCAACAGCAAATGAGGAGAAATTTCCGATTGAGGGACTGGGTTTTGATGAGGAGACGAGAGAGGAAGGAAGCAAAGGAGTGTCTATTCAACTTCTTAAAAGAATTGTAGGAAATGAGAAAATACAATTTTAAACCAATCAGAACAGGCATAAGTCCTTTGGTCCTTGTTTTAAGCAAAATTAATTGCTACAATTCCTCATGTTGGCAAATACCCAGCTTACCCCTTAAGTTTTCAAATTGGTTTGCATCCAAGCCTTGGTAAAAATGTCAGCCAGCTGTAGCTCAGTGGCAACATGTTCCAATTTGATTGTCTTCTCTTCTACAAGGTCTCTAATAAAGTGATGTCGTATGTCAATATGTTTGGTCCTGCTATGCTGAATGGGATTCTTGGATATGTTGATTGTACTCAGATTGTCACAGTACAATGTCATAACATCTTGTGTGACATTATACTCAGTGAGCATCTGTTTCATCCATATCATTTGAGAGCAGCTACTACCAGCTGCAATGTATTCAGCTTCAGCAGTTGAAAGAGACACACAATTCTGTTTCTTGCTGAACCAGGAAACCAGATTACTTCCCAAAAAGAAACATCCTCCAGAGGTGCTTTTTCTATCATCAGCACTACCAGCCCAATCAGCATCACAGTAGCCAGTCAGAGCTGGTTCACAGCCATGAGTATACATCAATCCATAGTTGTAAGTACCACTTACATACTTCAAAATTCTCTTCACTTGATTGATATGACTGACTTTGGGATCAGCTTGGTATCTAGCACAAACTCCAACTGCAAAGGCAATATCAGGTCTGCTGGCAGTTAAGTACAACAAGCTTCCTATCATGCTTCTGTACAGACTTTGATCCACCTTAACCCCACTTGAATCTTTGGAAAGCTTTAGATGAGTAGGAGCAGGAGTCCTTTTGTGACTTGCATTCTCCATACCAAACTTCTTTACAATATTCTTAGCATACTTGCTTTGAGATAAGAAGATTGAGTCCTCCATCTGTGAGACTTGTAGTCCAAGAAAATAAGTTAGTTCTCCCATGAGACTCATTTCAAATTCAGCCTGCATCTGGTCAGCAAAGTGTTTAACCATATGTTCTGACATTCCTCCAAACACTATGTCATCAACATATATTTGGGCAACCATCAGCTTCCCTCCTTCAGTTTTGACAAAGAGAGTTTTGTCCAAGCCTCCTTTTCTGTAGCCTTTGTCTGAGAGAAACTTTGTTAACCTGTCATACCATGCTCTAGGAGCTTGTTTCATGCCATATAGAGCTTTTCTCAACTTGTAGACATGATCAGGATGGGTTGGATCCACAAAACCTTTAGGTTGTTCCACATAAGCTTCCTCATTTAAGTACCCATTTAGAAAGGCACTTTTCACATCCATCTGAAATAACTTGAACTTCAGAAGACAAGCAATTGACAATAAGAGTCTGATTGATTCCAATCTGGCTACAGGTGCAAAGGTTTCATCAAAATCAACCCCTTCAACCTGGGTGTATCCTTGAGAAACAAGTCTTGCCTTATTTCTGGTGACAACTCCTTCAGCATCTGACTTGTTCTTGAATATCCATTTTGTCCCAATGATGTTAGTTCCTTCAGGTCTAGGAACCAGTTCCCAAACTTCATGTTGCTTGAATTGGTTCAGTTCATCTTGCATTGCACCAATCCAATATTCATCAGTTAAGGCTTCCTTGACATTTCTTGGTTCCATTTTGGACACAAAACAAGAGTTTGAGACGATTTCTCTAGATCTTGTGATGACTCCACTATTGGGATCTCCTATGATGAGCTCTTTTGGATGATCCTTCTGAATTCTGATGGAAGGAGTCTTGCTAGCTTCCTTTGATTCAGATTCTGTTGTGGTGGAGTCGGGTAGATCATCCTGTTGGGTTGAAGTCTCAAAGAATGTCTCAACAATACAAGGAACATCTATTTCTTCATGATAATCATCAATTATAACATTTATTGATTCCATCATGGTTTTGGTTCTGGAGTTGAATACTCTGTAAGCTCTTCTGTTTGAGGAGTATCCTAGAAATATGCCTTCATCACTTTTAGGGTCCAGTTTTCTTCTTTGTTCACGATCAGCCAGAATATAGCATTTGCTGCCAAACATATGGAAGTACTTCACAGTTGGTTTTCTTCCTTTCCAGAGTTCATAAATGGTGGAAGAGGTTCCTTTCCTTAAGGTGACCCTGTTATGAACATAGAAGGCTGTATTCATAGCTTCAGCCCAAAAATACATAGGAAGTCTTTTGGCATGTAACATTGCTCTGGCAGATTCCTGTATGGTCCTGTTTTTTCTTTCCACAACTCCATTTTGCTGAGGTGTTATAGGAGAAGAAAACTCATGACTAATTCCCTCTGAAGAGCAGAAATCATCAAATTTGCTGTTATCAAATTCCTTGCCATGATCACTTCTGATTCTGACAATACACACTTCCTTTTCTCTTTGAATTCTTTTGCACAATTCTTTAAAGACTTCAAATACATCAGATTTTTCCCTAATGAAATTAATCCAGGTGAATCTGGAAAAATCATCCACAACCACATAGGCATATCTTTTTCCACCAAGACTCTCTACTTGCATTGGTCCCATCAGATCCATATGAAGAAGTTCCAGAACCTTAGATGTGGTCAGATGTCTTGACTTTGGATGTGACATCCTAGTCTGCTTACCAACCTGACATTCCCCACAAACTCTTTCTTCATCAATATGCAGTCTTGGAATCCCTCTGACTGCCTCCAAGGTGATAATCCTCTTCATACCTCTTAGATGAAGATGGCCAAGTTTTTGGTGCCATAGCTTCACCTCTTTTTCTTCTTTTGCAATGGAACACACAGATGAGAAATTAGTGTTCTCAGGCTCCCACAAGTAACAATTGTCTTTGGATCTGACTCCTTTCATTACTATCTCTTGTTTGTCATTGATTACAAGACATTCAGATTTTGAGAAATTGACCTTGAATCTTAGGTCACACAATTGACTGATACTAATGAGATTAGCAGTCAGCCCTTTTACCAGCAGTACTTCATTCAGACTTGGAACTCCAGGGCAGTCCAAATTACCAACTCCTTTGATTTCACCTTTAGCACCATCTCCAAAGGTCACAAAGCTGGTGGTGTGAGGCTTAACATTATTGAGGAGGTTATTGATTCCAGTCATGTGTCTGGAACATCCACTGTCAAAATACCAATCTTCCTTTGCAGAGGCCCTCAGGGAAGTGTGAGCTATTAGTGCAGTAGCCTTTTTCTTCCATTTAGGAGAATGTGGTACCTTTTTCAACTTAGGTTTGACACCTGAGTTCTGATTAGGATATCCATGTAGTCTGAAGCAGAAGGGCTTTATGTGACCATATCTCCCACAATGATGACATCTCCATCTTTGGTACTTTTTCTTCATATGTCTCTGTTCCCGATGTTGATAGTGGTGTTGAGACATCTGCTTTGACATTTGCTTAACAGGCCTGATCTTCTCGTTTGTACCAGATTTCTTTGCTCCTACAAATCCTAGTCCAGATTTGTTTCCTCCATTTTGTCCAACCTGAAGTATCTCTTCCAGTTTGTCTGTTCCATTAGTCAGCATCTTGACAGATTTGGTCATTTTCTTCAGTTGTGAGTTCAGCAGTTGAACTTCTCCTTCTAGATGACTTATGGTTTCAAGATCTGCCCTTTTTTCAGCCTCCAGCTTTATAATGAGCTTTGATTGTTTCTCATTCTGCACACAGACTTCAGCACTTCTGATACACAATTTCTTGTAAGTATCAGCCAGTTCTTCAAATGTCACCTCTTCATCACTGATGTCACTTTCAGAGGTACAAACACCAGTTAAAGCAGTAACTCGTTTGGCAGTTTCTTCTTCAGAATTACTTTCTGAATCACAGTCAGACCAAGTAACAGTCATTCCTTTTTGTTTCTTAAGAAAGGTAGGACATTCAGCTCGAATATGCCTATATCCTTCACAGCCATGGCATTGAATTCCTCTGCCTTGAATTCCCTTCTCTTCTGACCTTGGTCTTCTGCTGGAACTGTCAATGTTAGAGGGAATGTTATGAACATTAGACCTTGACTTTGGATCAATTCTTTTGATGAGTTTGTTGAACTGTCTTCCAAGCATGGCTACAGCTTCTGAAATGTTTTCTTCTACATCAGTTTCGGACATGAGTGCTATGCTCTTGTTCTTTTTGACACCATTATCAGTGATTCCCATCTCAAAAGTCTGAAGAGACCCAATAAGTTCATCCACTTTCAACTTGCTAATGTCCTGGGCTTCCTCTATGGCAGTTACCTTCATTGCAAATCTTTTAGGCAAGGATCTGAGAATCTTCCTCACCAGTTTTTCTTCTGACATCTTTTCTCCCAGTGCTCCTGAGGTGTTGGCAATCTCCAAGATGTTCATGTGAAACTCATGAATGGTTTCATCTTCCATCATTTTTAGATTCTCAAATTTGGTGGTCAACATCTGAAACCTTGACATTTTTACTTTGGAAGTTCCCTCATGAGTAGTTTTGAGAGTGTCCCAAACTTCCTTGGCCAGTTCATATTGATGTACTAGTCTGAAGATGTTTCTATCAATTCCATTGAACAAGGCATTTAAAGCTTTTGAATTTCCCAGAGCTAACTCATCTTCTTCTTTACTCCAATCTTCCTCAGGCTTCAGACTGATTGTCCCATCTATCTCAGTTATGGTGGGATGAATCCATCCTTTGTCAGCAGCTCTCCAAGCCTTTTTGTCCAGAGATTTTAGGAAGGCAATCATACGAGGTTTCCAGTAGTCATAGTTAGTTCCATCCAGAATGGGTGGTCTATTTCCAAAAACTCCTTCTTTGTCCATAGTGCCAGAAAGTGATATCCCTAGATCTCACCCAGTAATACAGGCAGGGTGCCTGCTCTGATGCCAATTGAAATTCTGGCTGCAGATACTCAATGTCACGTTCAATGTTATGACACCGTATCTGACTTACTATATGACAGTAAATACAAAAGCAATAAAGAACACAGTCAATTGTTCACCCAGTTCAGTGTGCAACAACACCTACTCTGGGGGCTACCAAGCCAGGGAGAGAATCCACTATAAGAGATGTTAATTCAGGAATAAACCAACCAGTTTATCTCCTTCACTTAAGACCTACCCAATGCAATTCTAATCTAAGTACAACTTAAACCTGAGTTCCTACTCACTCCCCTCAATCACAGCAGTGATACATAAACCAATTTGACTTAAGAATTGATGAAGACACTCTTCAAAAACAAACACTTGATTAAGCTTCACAGCTTTTTAATCAAGCAACACAATCACTCGTGCTTCACAGCTTTGAGTGATGTACACAACTAACTTGACTCTGCTTCACAGCTTTTAGTCAAGGAACATTCAAACACTCTTGCTTCAAAGCTTTGAGTGCTACACAACCCTTACAAATAGAAACCTATTCCAAGGCACTTATCACAATGATAATTGCTTGGAGTACAAATAAACAAATCTATACAGATTACAAAATGATCTTCTAATCAATCAGCAGGGATCCTTGAAAAACAGCAGCTCTGTTGAATATATAGCAGCTGCAACTTCAGTTAGGGTTTCCAAAAACCTAGGGTTAATTCCGTTTGACCTAAAGACCAGGTCACAGGACTTTATTAACCAGGTTAGGGTTGAGCTAGGTTACCCCTCAGAAAACGCAGGATTCTGTTCAGAAAGGACTGAGTTATTTCCTGAAAAAACTCAGACTTATCCAATCCTGCAATCCTGTTAGTTCAGAACAGGATGTCATAACATCTGTTATGACATCTGAGAAAACCTGTCTACTGATTTAGCAAAATGTGATCATTTTGCAAAAATGCTCAGATACACACTTATAAACATCAGTATTTGAATTACAATATTTTTCTGCAAATGTACCTAATGAGTTAGTACAACCTGAACTAGAATGTTATGACATCAGTCATGACATTCACACATACACTTGGGATTTACCAAAAATGCAAGCCAATACCTAAACACCTACAAACTCCCCCTTTGGCAAATTTTTGGCTAAAGACCCTAAACAATCAGAGATAGATAGCAACAGAAATAAGTGACAGCAGAAAAATAGAACACAGAATGTCAAGTACTAATTAAGCACGTACCAAAATATTCTCCCCCTCTTTAGCCACAAATGGGCCAAAGATACATGTTCATAAAATTATACAGTTATCCAAAACAAACTAGTAAGAGCAGCAGCAGCAAACAATTGAATACACTTCAGCACCAACCAGCAACACCACCAAACAGCAATCAACCTTCAAGCACTGTCATCAGACCCAGAGGATTCAGGCTTCTTTCTTTTCTTGTGAGCAATGTCAGCATTCTTCTCTTTGTTTGATGTCTCAACATTCTTAGAGACATTTGGATTTGTTTCAGCATTTGAGCTTTCTTGGTTCAGAGGAACAGAAATGCCAGGAACTGAGTGGTTCTCGTTCAGAATTCTTGAAACAATTTTTGCTATTGCTTGATTAACATAGGCTGTCCCTTCCCTATTTGCAATTTCAGGGGGAACTGAAGAGGACGGATGAGATGGATTACCTGCATGTTTTGTTCTCAACTCTTTGACCTTGGTGGCGTTAGTTCCCACTTTTCTATGAGAAGAGATCTCCAGAACGTCAGAGTCCAGACAGGAAGAGATTGTCCCAGAATCTTGATCAGAGGAAGAGGTTGAGATGGTCGTATTGGATGATGAAGGTGTTTGAGACATTTTGTCAGTTTTGAAGGACCAACAGCAAATGAGGAGAAATTTCCGATTGAGGGACTGGGTTTTGATGAGGAGACGAGAGAGGAAGGAAGCAAAGGAGTGTCTATTCAACTTCTTAAAAGAATTGTAGGAAATGAGAAAATACAATTTTAAACCAATCAGAACAGGCATAAGTCCTTTGGTCCTTGTTTTAAGCAAAATTAATTGCTACAATTCCTCATGTTGGCAAATACCCAGCTTACCCCTTAAGTTTTCAAATTGGTTTGCATCCAAGCCTTGGTAAAAATGTCAGCCAGCTGTAGCTCAGTGGCAACATGTTCCAATTTGATTGTCTTCTCTTCTACAAGGTCTCTAATAAAGTGATGTCGTATGTCAATATGTTTGGTCCTGCTATGCTGAATGGGATTCTTGGATATGTTGATTGTACTCAGATTGTCACAGTACAATGTCATAACATCTTGTGTGACATTATACTCAGTGAGCATCTGTTTCATCCATATCATTTGAGAGCAGCTACTACCAGCTGCAATGTATTCAGCTTCAACAGTTGAAAGAGACACACAATTCTGTTTCTTGCTGAACCAGGAAACCAGATTACTTCCCAAAAAGAAACATCCTCCAGAGGTGCTTTTTCTATCATCAGCACTACCAGCCCAATCAGCATCACAGTAGCCAGACAGAGCTGGTTCACAGCCATGAGTATACATCAATCCATAGTTGTAAGTACCACTTACATACTTCAAAATTCTCTTCACTTGATTGATATGACTGACTTTGGGATCAGCTTGGTATCTAGCACAAACTCCAACTGCAAAGGCAATATCAGGTCTGCTGGCAGTTAAGTACAACAAGCTTCCTATCATGCTTCTGTACAGACTTTGATCCACCTTAACCCCACTTGAATCTTTGGAAAGCTTTAGATGAGTAGGAGCAGGAGTCCTTTTGTGACTTGCATTCTCCATACCAAACTTCTTTACAATATTCTTAGCATACTTGCTTTGAGATAAGAAGATTGAGTCCTCCATCTGTGAGACTTGTAGTCCAAGAAAATAAGTTAGTTCTCCCATGAGACTCATTTCAAATTCAGCCTGCATCTGGTCAGCAAAGTGTTTAACCATATGTTCTGACATTCCTCCAAACACTATGTCATCAACATATATTTGGGCAACCATCAGCTTCCCTCCTTCAGTTTTGACAAAGAGAGTTTTGTCCAAGCCTCCTTTTCTGTAGCCTTTGTCTGAGAGAAACTTTGTTAACCTGTCATACCATGCTCTAGGAGCTTGTTTCATGCCATATAGAGCTTTTCTCAACTTGTAGACATGATCAGGATGGGTTGGATCCACAAAACCTTTAGGTTGTTCCACATAAGCTTCCTCATTTAAGTACCCATTTAGAAAGGCACTTTTCACATCCATCTGAAATAACTTGAACTTCAGAAGACAAGCAATTGACAACAAGAGTCTGATTGATTCCAATCTGGCTACAGGTGCAAAGGTTTCATCAAAATCAACCCCTTCAACCTGGGTGTATCCTTGAGAAACAAGTCTTGCCTTATTTCTGGTGACAACTCCTTCAGCATCTGACTTGTTCTTGAATATCCATTTTGTCCCAATGATGTTAGTTCCTTCAGGTCTAGGAACCAGTTCCCAAACTTCATGTTGCTTGAATTGGTTCAGTTCATCTTGCATTGCACCAATCCAATATTCATCAGTTAAGGCTTCCTTGACATTTCATGGTTCCATTTTGGACACAAAACAAGAGTTTGAGACGATTTCTCTAGATCTTGTGATGACTCCACTATTGGGATCTCCTATGATGAGCTCTTTTGGATGATCCTTCTGAATTCTGATGGAAGGAGTCTTGCTAGCTTCCTTTGATTCAGATTCTGTTGTGGTGGAGTCGGGTAGATCATCCTGTTGGGTTGAAGTCTCAAAGAATGTCTCAAAACAATACAAGGAACATCTATTTCTTCATGATAATCATCAATTATAACATTTATTGATTCCATCATGGTTTTGGTTCTGGAGTTGAATACTCTGTAAGCTCTTCTGTTTGAGGAGTATCCTAGAAATATGCCTTCATCACTTTTAGGGTCCAGTTTTCTTCTTTGTTCACGATCAGCCAGAATATAGCATTTGCTGCCAAACACATGGAAGTACTTCACAGTTGGTTTTCTTCCTTTCCAGAGTTCATAAATGGTGGAAGAGGTTCCTTTCCTTAAGGTGACCCTGTTATGAACATAGCAGGCTGTATTCATAGCTTCAGCCCAAAAATACATAGGAAGTCTTTTGGCATGTAACATTGCTCTGGCAGATTCCTGTATGGTCCTGTTTTTTCTTTCCACAACTCCATTTTGCTGAGGTGTTATAGGAGAAGAAAACTCATGACTAATTCCCTCTGAAGAGCAGAAATCATCAAATTTGCTGTTATCAAATTCCTTGCCATGATCACTTCTGATTCTGACAATACACACTTCCTTTTCTCTTTGAATTCTTTTGCACAATTCTTTAAAGACTTCAAATACATCAGATTTTTCCCTAATGAAATTAATCCAGGTGAATCTGGAAAAATCATCCACAACCACATAGGCATATCTTTTTCCACCAAGACTCTCTACTTGCATTGGTCCCATCAGATCCATATGAAGAAGTTCCAGAACCTTAGATGTGGTCAGATGTCTTGACTTTGGATGTGACATCCTAGTCTGCTTACCAACCTGACATTCCCCACAAACTCTTTCTTCATCAATATGCAGTCTTGGAATCCCTCTGACTGCCTCCAAGGTGATAATCCTCTTCATACCTCTTAGATGAAGATGGCCAAGTTTTTGGTGCCATAGCTTCACCTCTTTTTCTTCTTTTGCAATGGAACACACAGATGAGAAATTAGTGTTCTCAGGCTCCCACAAGTAACAATTGTCTTTGGATCTGACTCCTTTCATTACTATCTCTTGTTTGTCATTGATTACAAGACATTCAGATTTTGAGAAATTGACCTTGAATCCTAGGTCACACAATTGACTGATACTAATGAGATTAGCAGTCAGCCCTTTTACCAGCAGTACTTCATTCAGACTTGGAACTCCAGGGCAGTCCAAATTACCAACTCCTTTGATTTCACCTTTAGCACCATCTCCAAAGGTCACAAAGCTGGTGGTGTGAGGCTTAACATTATTGAGGAGGTTATTGATTCCAGTCATGTGTCTGGAACATCCACTGTCAAAATACCAATCTTCCTTTGCAGAGGCCCTCAGGGAAGTGTGAGCTATTAGTGCAGTAGCCTTTTTCTTCCATTTAGGAGCATGTGGTACCTTTTTCAACTTAGGTTTGACACCTGAGTTCTGATTAGGATATCCATGTAGTCTGAAGCAGAAGGGCTTTATGTGACCATATCTCCCACAATGATGACATCTCCATCTTTGGTACTTTTTCTTCATATGTCTCTGTTCCCGATGTTGATAGTGGTGTTGAGACATCTGCTTTGACATTTGCTTAACAGGCCTGATCTTCTCGTTTGTACCAGATTTCTTTGCTCCTACAAATCCTAGTCCAGATTTGTTTCCTCCATTTTGTCCAACCTGAAGTATCTCTTCCAGTTTGTCTGTTCCATTAGTCAGCATCTTGACAGATTTGGTCATTTTCTTCAGTTGTGAGTTCAGCAGTTGAACTTCTCCTTCTAGATGACTTATGGTTTCAAGATCTGCCCTTTTTTCAGCCTCCAGCTTTATAATGAGCTTTGATTGTTTCTCATTCTGCACACAGACTTCAGCACTTCTGATACACAATTTCTTGTAAGTATCAGCCAGTTCTTCAAATGTCACCTCTTCATCACTGATGTCACTTTCAGAGGTACAAACACCAGTTAAAGCAGTAACTCGTTTGGCAGTTTCTTCTTCAGAATTACTTTCTGAATCACAGTCAGACCAAGTAACAGTCATTCCTTTTTGTTTCTTAAGAAAGGTAGGACATTCAGCTCGAATATGCCTATATCCTTCACAGCCATGGCATTGAATTCCTCTGCCTTGAATTCCCTTCTCTTCTGACCTTGGTCTTCTGCTGGAACTGTCAATGTTAGAGGGAATGTTATGAACATTAGACCTTGACTTTGGATCAATTCTTTTGATGAGTTTGTTGAACTGTCTTCCAAGCATGGCTACAGCTTCTGAAATGTTTTCTTCTACATCAGTGTCGGACATGAGTGCTATGCTCTTGTTCTTTTTGACACCATTATCAGTGATTCCCATCTCAAAAGTCTGAAGAGACCCAATAAGTTCATCCACTTTCAACTTGCTAATGTCCTGGGCTTCCTCTATGGCAGTTACCTTCATTGCAAATCTTTTAGGCAAGGATCTGAGAATCTTCCTCACCAGTTTTTCTTCTGACATCTTTTCTCCCAGTGCTCCTGAGGTGTTGGCAATCTCCAAGATGTTCATGTGAAACTCATGAATGGTTTCATCTTCCATCATTTTTAGATTCTCAAATTTGGTGGTCAACATCTGAAGCCTTGACATTTTTACTTTGGAAGTTCCCTCATGAGTAGTTTTGAGAGTGTCCCAAACTTCCTTGGCCAGTTCATATTGATGTACTAGTCTGAAGATGTTTCTATCAATTCCATTGAACAAGGCATTTAAAGCTTTTGAATTTCCCAGAGCTAACTCATCTTCTTCTTTACTCCAATCTTCCTCAGGCTTCAGACTGATTGTCCCATCTATCTCAGTTATGGTGGGATGAATCCATCCTTTGTCAGCAGCTCTCCAAGCCTTTTTGTCCAGAGATTTTAGGAAGGCAATCATACGAGGTTTCCAGTAGTCATAGTTAGTTCCATCCAGAATGGGTGGTCTATTTCCAAAAACTCCTTCTTTGTCCATAGTGCCAGAAAGTGATATCCCTAGATCTCACCCAGTAATACAGGCAGGGTGCCTGCTCTGATGCCAATTGAAATTCTGGCTGCAGATACTCAATGTCACGTTCAATGTTATGACACCGTATCTGACTTACTATATGACAGTAAATACAAAAGCAATAAAGAACACAGTCAATTGTTCACCCAGTTCAGTGTGCAACAACACCTACTCTGGGGGCTACCAAGCCAGGGAGAGAATCCACTATAAGAGATGTTAATTCAGGAATAAACCAACCAGTTTATCTCCTTCACTTAAGACCTACCCAATGCAATTCTAATCTAAGTACAACTTAAACCTGAGTTCCTACTCACTCCCCCTCAATCACAGCAGTGATACATAAACCAATTTGACTTAAGAATTGATGAAGACACTCTTCAAAAACAAACACTTGATTAAGCTTCACAGCTTTTTAATCAAGCAACACAATCACTCGTGCTTCACAGCTTTGAGTGATGTACACAACTAACTTGACTCTGCTTCACAGCTTTTAGTCAAGGAACATTCAAACACTCTTGCTTCAAAGCTTTGAGTGCTACACAACCCTTACAAATAGAAACCTATTCCAAGGCACTTATCACAATGATAATTGCTTGGAGTACAAATAAACAAATCTATACAGATTACAAAATGATCTTCTAATCAATCAGCAGGGATCCTTGAAAAACAGCAGCTCTGTTGAATATATAGCAGCTGCAACTTCAGTTAGGGTTTCCAAAAACCTAGGGTTAATTCCGTTTGACCTAAAGACCAGGTCACAGGACTTTATTAACCAGGTTAGGGTTGAGCTAGGTTACCCCTCAGAAAACGCAGGATTCTGTTCAGAAAGGACTAAGTTATTTCCTGAAAAAACTCAGACTTATCCAATCCTGCAATCCTGTTAGTTCAGAA
Source organism: Vicia faba (assembly GCA_948472305.1). Taxonomy (NCBI): domain Eukaryota; kingdom Viridiplantae; phylum Streptophyta; class Magnoliopsida; order Fabales; family Fabaceae; genus Vicia; species Vicia faba. The sequence goes on along the minus strand of OX451739.1, from coordinate 1,219,169,807 downwards.
CAGGATGTCATAACATCTGTTATGACATCTGAGAAAACCTGTCTACTGATTTAGCAAAATGTGATCATTTTGCAAAAATGCTCAGATACACACTTATAAACATCAGTATTTGAATTACAATATTTTTCTGCAAATGTACCTAATGAGTTAGTATAACCTGAACTAGAATGTTATGACATCAGTCATGACATTCACACATACACTTGGGATTTACCAAAAATGCAAGCCAATACCTAAACACCTACACCCGCATTGATATTATGGTTGACAACACTGCACGACATAAAGTAGTTTCCTTCATGGATGGTTTCTCCAGATATAACCAGATCAAAATGGCACCCGAGGACATGGAAAAAACGACCTTCGTCACACAGTGGGGCACATTCTGTTACAAAGTTATGCCATTTGGGTTGAAGAATACTGGGGCAACCTATCAATGTGCCATGGTAGCTTTCTTTCATGATATGATCCATCACGAGATAGAGGTCAACATGGATGATATGATAGGTAGATCTCAAACTGAAGAGGAACATCTTGACCATCTTCAGAAACTGTTTGAAAGACTAAAGAAATAAAAAATAAGGTTGAACCCGAATAAATGCACTTTTGGAGTGAGGTCCGGAAAGCTCTTAGGCTTCGTTTTCAGCGGCAAAGGTGTCGAAGTGGACCATGCAAAGGTAAAAGAAATACAAGAAATACCTGCTCCTCGCACTGAGAAGGAAGTTAGGGGATTCTTAGTAAGGCTAAACTACATCACCAGGTTCATTTCCCATCTAACCGCTACTTGTGAACCAATATTCAAATTACTGAAGAAAGATCAAGTGGTGGAATGGAACGACGATTACCAGTCTGCTTTCGATAGGATCAAAGAGTACCTTCACGAGCCTCCTATTTTGATGCCGAAATTTGAGGGAAGACCTATGATCATGTATCTAACAGTCTTGGAAAATTCAATGGGGTGTGTGCTGGGGCAGCATGATGAGTCTGACCGAAAAGAGAATGCAATATACTAATTGAGCAAAAAATTTACCGACTGTGAAACCAGATATTCACTGCTCGAGAAAACTTGCTGCGCTCTGGCATGGGCTGCTCGCCGGTTAAGATAGTATATGTTGACTCACACTACCTTATTGATATCCAAGATGGATCCAATTAAGTACATATTCGAGAAGCCTGCCCTCTTTGGGAGAATAGAAAGATGGTAGATGGTCCTCAATGAATACGACATTCAATACACTATCCAGAAAGTAATAAAGGGAAGTGTGTTAGCCGATCACCTTGCTCATCAGGTTGTAGATGACTATCAATCCGTGAATTTTGAATCCCCGGATGAAGACATCATGGTGGTAAACAATTGTGAAGAACTCAGACCATATGATGGACCTGAACAAGGGTCCCGATGGACCTTGGTATTTGATGGAGCTTCCAACTCACCCGGAAATGGCATACGCACTGTGATCATATCCCTTAAAGGCCTCCATACTCCCTTCACTACTAGACTGTGTTTCCACTGTACCAATAATATGGGTCTCAAAGCTGCCATAGATTTGGAAATCAAGTCCCTAAGTGTATTGGAGATTCAACTTTATTCATCAGTTAGATCAAAGGAGAATGGGATACGAAGCATCCTAATCTCATCCCCTACAAAGAACATGTGTTGACATTAATCCCACATTTTGGGGAAGTTACCTTTGAGCATTTTCCGCGAGAGGAAATTTAAGTAGCAGACATGCTAGCCACTATGACATCCATGTTCAAAGTCAGGTGGAATAATGAGGCTCCTCAGATCACTACTGAGCGGATGGACGAACCATCTTACTGTCACAAGATTGATATTGAAGAAGTAGTGGACAAGCCTTGGTTCCATGAAATTAAGAGATATCTCGAGGCCCAAGAGTATCCGGAGGGAGCTTCATCAACAACAATAAATTCCTGAGAAGATTATCTGCTATGTTCTTCCTCAGTAATGGGATTCTCTATAAGCGCAATCATGACTCTAATCTGCTTCAGTGCATAGACAAGAGTGAGGCAGACAATATCATGGCTGATCTACACGGAGGCACCTTTGGTACCCATTCTAGTGGGCACAAGATGGCTAAAAAGATCCTCCGAGCAAGATACTACTAGTCCACTATGGAAGAAGATTGTCATCAGCATTCACGAACCTGTCACAAGTTTCAGATCTATGCTGATAAGGTACATGTGCCTCCAGTTCCTCTAAACGTCCCGACTGCTCCTTGGCCATTCACAATGTGGGGAATTGACATGATTGGGGAGATCAAACCTACAACTTCTAATGGACACCGCTTCATCTTGGTTGCCATTGATTACTTTACGAAGTGGCTCAAGGTAGCTTCATTCGCTTCTATTACCAAGAATGTTGTGGCCCGATTCATCAAACAGAATCTTATCTGTTAGTATGGTATTCCGGAGAGAATCATTACAGATAATGGTACCAATCTCAATAATACTAAGATCACTGCACTATGCGTGCAATTCGAGATCCAGCATCATAACTCTTCTCCTTACCGGCTAAAGATGAATGGCGCTATCGAAGCCGCTAATAAAAACATCAAGAAGATCATACAAAAAATGACAGTGACCTATAAGGACTGGAATGAGATGTTACCATTTGCTCTTCACGGTTACCATACCACGGCGCGCACATCAATAGGAGCAACTCCTTTCTCCTTGGTATACGGCATGGAAATTGTAATACCAATTGAAGTCCAAATACCTTCTCTGAGAATCATGAGGGATGTAGGGTTGAATGAATATGAATGGATTCAAACTCGCCTTGACCAGTTGAACTTGATTGATGAGAAGAGGCTTACGGCTGTCTGCCATGGCCAGATGTATCAAAAGCGTATGATTAAGGCTTTTAACAAGAAGGTCAGACGTCAGGTATATCAGGTTGGTGACTTGGTAATCATGCGTATCATACTTCCATAAGGTGATCCCAGGGGAAAATGGACTCCTACATACGAAGGACCATTTGTGATTAAAAACATATTTTCTGGTGGGGCAATGATCTTAACCACTATGGACAGCGACGACCCTCCACACCCTGTAAACGTGGAGATAGTTAAAAGATTCTACGCATGAAAAAATACCCGTTAGGTCGACTGCCCTTGGCAAAAATTAGGGATAAAACATAAAAATAAAAAAAATATGTACACCCGGCAAGCTGAAAACCTGAAAAGGCAGCTTGGTAAAAAAAGGGTTTCCGGTGGACTAAAAACCCGAAAGGGTGGTCCAAGAAAAAGTTATGGATTTAAAGCGTATGACTATGTCCCGTTGGACCACCTTATAACCAATATTTAGTATCAATTGTCAAACACAAATTATTCTAATCAATCCAATCAGCTTCGGACAAAGCAGCAAGTGGATGAGACGCTCAGAGACATGAAGGCTATAGCAGAATGGGAACCCCATGAGATTATTTTATGTAGTTATATTTTCTTTGTATCAACTTTCATTTTACAACAACATTCTCTTACTAGGATGTTCGTCTCTTTGTACAAAATATTCAAGTTAATACAAAGATATTCCTTTAAAAGTGCAAAACTATATGTTTTTCTTTTGTTGTTCCTGTTTTGTTTGCAAAAAACATCCAGTGTTTATTTTTGAACATATGCATTTGAACGTAATTATTGTTTACAAATGAACACGTAAAAAAGGAAAACTAAACAGAAAGACAATTACTAATGGCTTTAAGAAACATGATAATATCTATGGACCATTCCATGAAATCCCCGTAGGTACTTTCCCTAACGGAACAGGAGCAAGGACATCCTGCTACAAGATCATTGCTTTTATCGCAAGTATGTAGCCTAATGATATCCGTTTCTTTCTTATCCCTGACGGATTAAAAATTCCAATTACTGCTCCAAAGATTCCTCAATGAAAGTCACCCAGCTGCTAAGGAATTCCTCAGTAGGATTCCACCATGTCCACAAGCAATGTGCGGTGTTTCCCTTCCCCAACAGAGTTTACTTCTCTAATGACGGGAACTCATCTATTAATACTTCAATTTCAATAAAATATGAAGGCTTACACTCCACATTCCCAACAGTGGTCAGGGATTGTTTTTCCCCAATCTAAACAGCATTGCAGCAAAAAAACTAACATGTGCATTCATACATCATAAACATCATCAACACAAGTGCATATATCGCAATCTCATTTACTTTGAGAAACATCATTACACCATGAATTTCATACATCATGGCATTCCATACAACTAACTCTTTACCTTTTCAGGAAAGACCAATTAATAAAAAATTATCATCAAATTTTCAACAACACAAGGCAATTATCTGTGAACAAATCAATGGTAGATCAATTCCCGAAACAGGACAGGGTGACTATCTACATGACAAATACAACTTTTCCAGACCTCTGCTGGTTCAGTTTAAATCTCTCAATGGTTTATCCTGATTCTTTCCTGTAGACACTTTCTCTAGTTCAGATAAATCTCTCCAAGATTTATTCTGATTCTTTTCCAAATCTCTGTTGGTTCAGTTTAGATTGACAACAGTTTATCCTGATTCTTTCCTGTAGATACTTTCTCTAGTTCAGATAAGTCGCTCCAAGATTTATTCTGATTCTTTTGCAGACCTCTGTTGGTGCAGTTTAAATCTCTTAACGGTTTATCCTGATTCTTTCCTGTAGACATTTTCTTTGGTTCAGATAAGTCGCTCCAAGATTTATTCTGATTCTTTTCTAGACCTCTGCTGGTTCAGTTTAAATCTCTCAACGGTTTATCCGGATTCTTTCTTGTAGACACTTTCTCAGGTTCAGATAAATCGCTCCAAGATTTATTCTAATTCTTTTCCAGACCTCTGTTTGTTCAGTTTAAATCTCTCAACGGTTTATCCTGATTCTTTCATGTAGACACTTTCTCTGGTTCAAATAAGTCACTCCAAGATTTATTCTGATTCTTTTCCAGACCTCTGCTGGTTAAGTTTAAATCCCTCAAGGGTTTATCCTAATTCGTTCCTGTAGACACTTTCTATGGTTCTGAAAAATCGCTCAAAGATTTATTCTGATTCTTTTCCAGACCTCTGCTGGTTCAGTTTAAATCTCTCAATGGTTTATCCTGATTCTTTCCCGTGGACACTTTCTCTGGTTCAGTTTAAATCTCATAATGGTTTATCCTGGTGCTTTCCTAGTAGACGCTTTCCCTAGTTCAGATAAATCACTCTAAATATTTATCCTGATTCTTTCCAGTTAAAGATTATTCAAGACTTATGCTAAGTTCAGTTTTAAATCGACCAAAGATTTATTTTGATTATTTTCCCAGTTAAAGTCAAGCTTAGACTTAGTCTAATTATTGCCAACAATCACCTTTGGATGGCATCTATAAGCCCATATCCTCCAACTCTCCATTATTTCTCCAAGTGGCATATTTAAGCCCACTCCTTACACCTTAACCACAATACCATCAAGTGCAAATTTCTGGGCACTCTAGTGTTCAATCAACTTCCACCTTCAAGTCACGAATGGCAGATTCACGAATCTGACTCTTCAGGTTTAAGAAGATTGAACAGGGGCAGTTGTTGTACCCCAAAATTTTCCCTCTCATTCCTCAAGACAATTCTCACAAAGGACTCCGAAAATCCAAGCTTACACAATTATATTTGGATTTTTCAGCATTAAGATTAAGGAAGAAATTGCTAAAAAAGGACAAAATAAATGAAAATGCCCTTTTTGACAAAATTAAAGGAAAAGTAAGTTCCTTTCAATTTTGCATCCTTTGATTGGATACTTTGGCCTTGGTCGCATCTTTAGTTTGGGCATTGGATTCTTTGAGGCAAGTTTGTTTCATGCTTCGATTGAGGCGTTGTACTCATTTGGCTAAGATCATTTCCTGTTTCTTTTTAGCACTAGACTTTGCTTGAATGTTTATTCAAATCCTTCGTTTGGCTACATAACATCTTCCCTGCGTGTTATCTAAGGCATACAAGACATAATTTCCTACCATAATGACATGCATAAGGCCAAAGTCCCCTTTGAAGCAGTTTGTTATAAGCTTCGATAGGGCAGCATTTCCCATCAAACAACTTCAATTCTCAAGGCCAAAATCCTCCTGATGATGTCCTTCAATAAAGGAGGCTAAAGCCTCCCTTTTTCCCTCTTTCAATCACGCGTTTTAACCCCTGCATACCTCCTTCATTTGGGGAAATTACTTTCCCAACATTGCAAGCTTCGATTGAGCCTTCATCCCTTGCATGCATCCTTCATTTGTAGGTGTGAATCCCTCAGCACAAGTCTTTAGTCATGCCTTTTGTTTGGGCACGTGACTCCCCTTTTATAAGGTTTCGTTTGAACACATTTATATAAGGCCACAAGGCGGAAACCTCCTGCATACCCTCTTTCATTTTTCCATTTGGCCCCTTTGCAGGCAAATTTGAGTGGGCAAGATCTCCTGTGGAAATGGCCTGATTCAAAGACACAAATTCTGCACCATGCCATTGTCTCATGCGAAAGAAATACCATGGTGGTGCATTCAAAGGGCAGGCCAGGCATGTCTGGATGTCCCAATCGAATGACATGTTTTACTGACCCATCCCAAAATCATGCATTTGGACCATTCGAAGGAACCCATGAAGGTCCTGGTCAAAAGGCACTAATTTGGCCCCTTCAAAGGACGTCCACATGATCCATTCGAATGACACTTCAATTTAAAAAAGAAATGGTTGTTGAAAAGATTGGTCAAAAGACAAGTTAGGGGGTCAAGACAGAAGGTTGAGATGCCAAAGGTACTTGTTGACCAAGTCCCATGCGCTGCTAGGATCAAGCCTGATACACTGGCCATAAAACTCCAAAACTGCTGCACAACACTCATGCAATGCTGCCTCATTCCTTGCACCAAAGTTGCATAAAAACACTGTGCCTCGAAAGCTATAAATACAATATACCTGTTTTGTTTGAACCTTTTTTCCCCTCCCAAAGCATCAACCCAGGTCATCTATAAATAGGAGACATCACCACACATGATAGGTGCGCCTAAAGGATTGCAAGAAAACACTTGTGAAAATTCTCAAAAATCCTCAAACACCTTCAAACATTCTTTTTTCAAACATTTATATACACTAAGAAAAAACCTTTGATTCATCCCCCCAAGTGACCATCAAACTACCCTTCAACCCACTTCCCCAGCTACCATACAGTAGGCCTCTGAGTTATCCCATCACTTGTTATAAAAGAGCTTTTGATCCACTCACACAATCTCTTTCGAGCCAATCACTACTTTTACAAAGTAGAAACTGGGCTAGCCCCAGGAAGGTCCCAACGAACTCCCATTGTCCTTCAGAGAAAGCACTTACATCTCCCTTTGATTTAAGGACCTCAAGAGGTAAGTTTCTTTCAAACTTGAGTTTATTCTATTTTTATATCATGTTCACATGCCAATAAAAAATGTATACATTTCTAGACCATGTTTTAGCTTTCGATTCTGACTGCTTATATGCTGAAAACTCAACTTTAGTTAGTTATGCTTTGGACTTTGAGACCCATCAGTTTTTAAGCTAACCCCTGGACTGTAGTTATGTTTGGATATTGCATTTTTTTAGATGTTAAGATAGGTTTGTTATACCCTTTGATTGCCTAGCTGCACAAGCCTTTGAATCATAATCTGAGGGGCCAATATGCTTACAGAGAGTCAGCCAGGAGTCTGTGGCGAAGCATGAGCTTTGTTTCTCCTAGGCCTCAAATGAAGGCCAACACCTTGTTGTCCCCAAGCCTCAAACGAAGTCCAGAACTTTGTTAACTCCAAGTCTCAAGTGAAAGGCAGAACTATGCTAACTTCCAGGCCCAGATGAAATGCGTGACTACCCTGATTCCAACTTCCAGTCGAAGGATACAAAAAGGAAAATCGAAGGGTAAAACTCCACTGAATTCATAATCCAAATCGAAGGAAGCCAGGAAATGCAGAATCGAAGGGTGTTTCTGCCCAAATTGAAAGACCCATTTTTTCTTGCTTTTATTTTATTTTTGCCTTTATATTTTCGTGCAATTTGATATGGTTGTAATAGTATAGGTTTTATTTTTTTTCATTTTTATTGCTTTTTGTATAAATGCTAGTAACTAGGATGTATGGCAACATAAAAACAACAGGTAGATAACCAAAAGTTCAAAAGATAAAATGCATGCAAGTAAACACACTCCTCACACACATGCACCCTTAGGTTAATTCCACTTGTTGCCTTGGAAAAATAGTCATTTCCCTCGAATATGGGCGTTTTAGAAGACACCCTCGATAAAAGATCGTAGTCCCTTGATGTCCCTCAATGTTGCCTTCGGTAAACGATCTAGTCCCTAAACGACATTGCTAAAACGTCCCATAGTTTGTCTTCTATGACTATACAAATGTCCCACGCCCGTCCCTTCACATACAATGATTGGGCTTCTTACCAAAACAATGGTAAGATAGCAACATCTAAAGGAGAAGGAAAAGAACGTTTAAAGACCTTTTGAGTAGGTAGGGTACTACTAGTTGCTCGCTTGCTCTTAACAAAAACATTTTATACACCAACAATTCCACTTTGAAACATTTTTCAAAAGACAAAACACTTTGTACGCGTTCTTATGGAGACGAGAACCATTATAAAGACATTTTTTTTTCAAAATACTTTTAAAACCAACACCACAAACAAATTTTCAAACAAAAAACAAGTGATCTAGCAAGAAACTAAGAGCCCGTAGATAACTATGAATGAAAAGGGTGCTAACACATTCCCTTTTCATAACCTACCCCCCGAACTCAAGAAATTATCTCAAAAGGTCTTTCCTGTTCTTTTCAACCTTTTATAATTGGATAAAAGAAAAGTCGGTGGCGACTCTTGCTATCTGCAACAATTGCGACCAAATGCAAAACACCCAAGTCATTTCTCCCACCGTGTTACACCCTTCATCACCCCAACCACAGGCCTATTCAGCACCGAGATGCCACCACCATGGGAAGTTCCACCACCTCAACAGCAACTACGATAACCTTATCAATATAAGGGATATGCCCAACAAAGATGAAGGCAAAACTACAATGAAGGATATTTGATCCACTTCCCATACTCACAGTAGCCTACTACAACATTTACTCAAGGTATCTTTGGTAGAGAGGAAGTCACTGAATCCTCCGAATGAGACACTCCCACCTAAGTATGATGCAAATGCTAGGTGCGAGTATCATGCAAACTCTCCAGGACATACCCTTGAAATATGTTGGAATTTTAGACATAAGGTCCAAGATTTGATCGAAAATAAGCAGTTAACATTGAAGAAGGGAACCCATTGGTGAACAGCCGCCCCTTGCTTTGACAAGACCAGAGTCTAAGAAGAATTCCCTAAAGTCAGTGGATCAACAAGGGGGCTTATCTCTAGATCATTAAGCCTTTATCATTTTAATTTGTAATTTCCTAGTTGTTAATTTTCATTTTCTATTGTTGTACCAAAAAATTTTCCCTCCCTTTTATTAAGACATTCTCCTAGGGTTCTAAAATGCTCAAGGTTGCTCAAGAATTGATCAAACAAATTCTCCTCCTAAGCAATTGACCTACAACTACGGTTTTGTGTTTCTCAAGGTAGATTTGGTTTCAAAGGCCTAAATGGTTTTCCATGTTTCCTCATATATCTTCAAGAATGCTCATACTAATTTTCATGCTTTGCATCACAAGTACTCAGTCAATGGCTCAGATGACTGAAAATCAACTGTATTAGACAAAAAGTCAATTGTGGTCAATATATAGTCAAACTTCAAGATTTTGTGTCAACATCAACATTTTGAAGTCATATTCATCATTTGATCATGGGTTGATCATGATTCATCAAGGAAAACTCTCAAATCATCAAAAGTCAAAAGTTGCCAAATTAGGGTTTCACAAGGAGAAGTCAACTGAACTTTGACCAAGCATAACTTTCATATGCTTAATCATATTTTCCTCAAACAAAGCTTATTTTGAAGGAAATTCAATTCTCTACAACTTTGTATCTTTAAGGTCAAGTCCAAAAAATGTTTCATTTGAGAGATATGAGCCAAAACATTATAGGTCATTTCAAAAGTCAACAAAAAGACACTTTTTGTCAAGGCAACTTACATCAAAATAAAGTCTGCAAATTCAAAAATGAGTTTGATCATTTCTCCAACATATAGTGGAAACTTCCTCCGCACATCCTACAAAATTTGAATTCCCATCAGAAATATGTCCTCAGCACAGTTCACAGGAACTTAATTCCCCAGCTGAGTTATTTATCTAACACTGTACAAATCCCCTACAGAGTTCCCTTCTCCAGAAGGGCTCATTTCCTCAGCAGAGAATATTTCTTCAGCAAAGTATATTTCTCCATCAAGATTTATTTCCCAGATGGAATTTAATTTCCCAAACAAAGTTCATTTCTCCAATTACTGCAAATCCCCGACAAATTCTCTTCTCCAGCAAAATGTAGTCAAGGCTACCATCCCCAGAAGAGTTAGCATCCATATTTGAAACTCGGACATACGGCACCTCTGAAGGTTATTCATCCCTTTTATCCTCAGTCATGGTATATAAGAACTAAAATCCCCAGCAGAGCGATGAACGGCTGAGTTCCTGAACTCTTCTATCCTGAAGCAGAAGTCAAACATCCCCAACGAAGTATCCTCAAAAAGAAAGCAGGAATCCCCAGTGTAGACATTCTAAACAAGATTGAAGATTCATCCCCAACGGCAGTCAGGGATTTATTTTCCCCAGCAAAGATGTTATACGAAGCTACCAATACGACTCAATGACATCTCACTTCCATACATCATTTACAAGTATCATAGCATATGCATACGAAACGCATATAGCATTCTCGTTTACTTTGAGAACATCATTACACAATGCATTACATACATCATGACATTTCATAAAGACTAACATTATATTTTAAGGTAAAATTCATAAACAAACGAATATCATTAAACAGTCCAGAGATTAATTCCCGAAACAATTTGAGGCAACAATCTACATGACCAGGTCTAAGATTAATTCCTGAAATAGGACGGGGTAACTATCGACACTAACGGGCAAGATGAATTCCCAAAACAAGACGACTTCTCCAATAAAAATCAGGTCCTAGATTAACTCCCGAAACAGGACGGGGAAACTACATATATGGCTATGAAAAGATTAATTCCCGAAACTGGGCGGGAAACTATCTTTATAACCACGCAAAGATTAACTCCTAAAACAGGACAGAGAAACTATCAACATGGCCAGGTGGTACGAATTCTCGAAATAGGATGGGTTTACCAACAAAAATAGAATGTACATCAATTCCCGAAATAAGACGGGGAAACTAGCTATATGATGAGCATATGACAAGCGTTTCCCTCAGAGACTAAATCTGACAAGCAACTACTTAAGAACCTTCCCCAGATGTTCATTCTAGAAAACATTCTTCAGATGCAGTCAAGCATAGACTAATTATGATACTCTTATCAACAGTTACCTTGGATGGAATATATAAGCCCATCTTCGACGACATTATGTCACCTCTCCAAATGGCATCTTTAATCCCATTCAAGTAATATTGCCAACCAATAGCGTTACCTCCTGCACATGAAAGTTCAAATTTCTGGGAACTTAGGTGTTTAATCCTTTTCCACCTTCAGATCACGAATGGAAGACGTGCCAATCTAACTCATCAGGTTTAAGAAGATTGAACAGGGGCAACTGTTGTATCCCAAAATTTTCCCTCCCTTTTATTCAAGGCGTTCTCCTAGGGTTCTCAAATGCTCAAGGTTGCTCAAGAATTGATTAAACAAATTCTCCTCCTAAGAAATTGTCCTACAACTAAGGTTTTATGTTTATCAAGGTAGATTGGGTTTCAAAGGCCTCAAGTGGTTTCCATGGTTCCTCATATGTCTTCAAGAATGCTCATACTAAGTTTCATGCTATATTGGACAAAAAGTAAACTATGGTCAATATATAGTCAAACATTAAGATTTTTGGTCAACATTAAAATTTTGAAGTCATATTCATCATTTTGTCAAGGGTTGATCATGATTCATCAAGGAAAACTCTCAAACCATCAAAAGTCAAAAGTTGCCAAATTAGGGTTTCCTAAGGAGAAGTCAACTGAACTTTGACCAAGCATAACTTTCACATGCTTCATCATATTTTCCTCAAACAAAGCTCATTTTGAAGTAAATTCAATTCTCTACAACTTTGTCTCTCTAAGCCCAAGTCCAAAAAATGCTTCATTTGAGAGATATGAGCCAATACATTATAGGTCATTTCAAAAGTCAACAAAAAGACACTTTTTGTCAAGGCAACTTACATCAATATAAATTCTTCAAATGCAAAAATTGTCAATATAGAGATTGTAGAGGACATCTTGAGCTTCCCTAAAAGTCCACGATAACCTACAAATGATAAAAATTGAGAGAGTTATGACCAGTGCAAGTTCGGAAATTTTGAGCAAATGCATGAAGTTCAAATTGAGCAAACTTGATTTTTTGGGCTATTGGGCTATTACTTCAAAGTCCAAACGTGTTCTATACTTCATATGCACCTCAAGACTTGTTCATACACCTCCCTTTGGTTTATTATATTTATTTAATTTTTATTTATTTAAAATTCAAAATAAAATAAGACAAGACTTTTTTTTACAAGTCCAAGCCCATAATGTGTTAACCTAATTCCATGTTGTCATGCAGTGGGAGAACTGACTTGAAGGTTTTGTATTTTATCGCAAATGTTGCGGTTAGCAAGAGTCGCCACCGACTTTTCTTTTATCGAAAAGGAAAGGTGAAAAGGCACAGGAAAGACCTTTAAGATTGTTTCTTGAGTTCAGGGGGTAGATTATGAAAAGGTAAGGTATTAACACCCTTTTCATCCATGGTTATCCAAGGGCTCTTAGTTACTTGGTAGATCACTTGCTTTTGTTTGAAATTGTGCTTTGTGTGGTTTTTTGAAAGTATTTTGTAAAGAGGTCATTGTTTAGGCAATCTTTGTAATGATTCTCGTTCGTAAGAATGTATACAAAGATGTTGATCTTTTGAAAATGTTTTTAATTTTGTAAGATTTTGAAAGTGTATGTGATTGTTTTTTTGAAAATAGCAAGGATGTTTGTTTTGAAATGGAGCAAGTAATTAGGAGCAATCTACCTACTCAAATGTATTTCTTGTTCATTTTCTTTTCCTTTGACATTGTTGTCTTACCAATGATTTGGTAAGAAACCCTATCTTTGGATGTAAACGGGACGGGCATGGGTCATCGTATAGCCATAATTAGCAATGTTGCAAGTTATCTTAGCATTATTTTTGAGGGACTAATATTATTTTGTAAGGAAACTTTGAATAGCGTCATCGAGGGACTATGATCTTGTATTTGCTTGTTTTTGCTAAGATACCTTACATGCGTAATATGGCCATTTTTGTAAGGCAACCAAGTGGATTTTACCCTAGGGGTGTTTGTGTGCAAGTGTGTCATTTTCATGCTTGTTATTGTCTTGTATTAGGGTTTTCTATTTGATTGATTTTATTCTTTCCATACAAACTCTAATTACTAGCATATTATGTAAAAGCGATAAATTACGAAATGTAAAGTTACTATGCTATTACAACATTTGTGGGAGGGCGGGGGGATTGCAATAATATAAACCTAATTAATCTATTACAACCAAATTGAATTTGTACAAGAATTAGAATAAATAATATACAAGATGAAATAAATATGCAAGAATTGTAAATGCAAAGAAAAAGATTTTTGTTTGGTTTCTTAATGTGAAGGAGGTTTTGACCTAAAAATCACGATAGATTTAAGAGAAAGATTAGAAGGATAAGAAACAAGAGGCATGAGAAATAAGGGTGATGGTAAGATAAAATCGTGGAGTAGAAAATTGAGAGAGAGAAACAGAATCGGTGCATAGAAAGAGAAGATAGTTTGAGATTTGAGAGAGAGAATTGGTCTTTTGGGTTTTTGTTGTTATCTGGAAATCATTAGAATTAATTAAGAATAAATGGGCAAATAACAAAATAATATGGGACCAAATCACAAGGTATAGTTGTCGTACTATCTACTCTCTTTTGTCAAATTAGGGTTCTTTGGTTTCCCTCCATGTATTTTCGAAATCGGACTTTACCTGATTCAACTCAGGCCCAACGAATTCACTTGCAACTTAAGCCTATGTTACGAAATTCATATTAGTGCACCCTATTTTCTGCTTTAACACCATCCTTATTTTTATTTTGTTTAGATTAATATAATATCTTTAGAATTTTTATTTAGTTTAGATTTAATTTACTAACTACCAAATTTTATTTAGTTTATATTTAGTTAATAACTTTAGAATTTTAAGTTAGCTTAAAATTTTGAAATTTTAGAATTTTAGTTTAGTTTAGATTTATTTTAACAACTTGAGATTTTTTATTAGTTTAGAATATTTTAATAATCTTAGAATTTTGATTTTAATTAAGATTTAAATTAGTAATCTTAAGATTTATTTAGTCTAACTTTAAATTAGTAAATTTATTATTAATTTATTTTGGATTTAAATTAGTTTAGATGTTGTTTAATAACCTTAGAATTAATTTAGTTTAGATTTAATTTAGTAAAATTTAGAATTTTAATTTTGATAATCTTAGAATTTTAATTTAGTCTAAATAACTTTTGTTTTAGTTACATCTTTATTTCCATATTTTTACTTCCATTTCTATCAAAACACACCGAAAAACAATTTTCTTTCTCTTTTCATTTCTTCGTAGTTTACTATTTTCTCATTTTTTTAATTATTGTAATTGTTTATGATTTGTAATAGTTTAATTATGCTTTTACTTCATCCCTATTTATAAATTTGTAACCCCGTCCCCGAAGCATTGTAATAGCGCAGATTTTATTTCCGACACTTTACTTTCTGCACTTATAACTATGCCTGTATGTAAATATAACTATATAGTAACTAGGCATGTATGACAAGATTTAAAATCAACTGCTAGATAACCCTAATCAAGACAAATTAATTGAAATCAAAACACTTTTCACACGCGTACCTTTAGGGTAACTTCACTTGTTGCCTCAGATAAAAAACAATCATGTCCCTTGAATATGGGACGCTTTAGCACATACCCTCGATTTAAAAAAAGATCATAGTCCCTCGATGACCCTTCGATATTGCCTTCGATAAAAGATCTTAGTCCCTTACGAAAATTGCTAAAGCGTCCTACAAGTTGCCTTCTATGAATGTACGATGACCGGGCCTGTCCCTCACATCTGATGATATGGCTTCCTACTAATCAATGGTAGGATATCACTATCTAAAGAAGGAGGAAAATAACAAAGAATTTTTGAGCCGGTAGATTGCTCTTAATTGCTCGCTCACAAACCAAAGCACTCTTTACACCTCATACTTTCAAAACACTTTCAAAAAAATAAACATCTTTTCAAACAAATATTTGCAAAACAAACACTTTGTATACATTCTCAACGATACGAGAATCATTACAAAGTTTGTCGTACTAAAGCGCTTTTTCAAAATATTTCCAAACAAACATTTTGTATACATTCTCAACGATACGAGAATCATTACAAAATCACCACTTTCAAAACATCTTTCAAACTTACACAAACATAAAGCATTTCAAAGTGAGCTAGCAATTAAGAGCTCGTAGATAACTACAGATGAAAAGGGTGCTAACACCTTCCCTTTTCATAGCCTACCCCCCGAACTCAAGAAAAAATTCTCAAAGGTTTTTCCTATTCTTTTCACCATTTCCTTTATTGGATAAAAGACAAGTCGGTGGCGGATCTTGCTATCTGCAACATTTTTGATAAAACACCAAGTCAGTTCTCTCACTGTATCACATAACTGGTGACTCTGTTGGGGAACTTAATTCTAAAAGTGGGGTTACCTTAAGAGCTAAATCACCTTTATTGCTTTACTTGCTTGATTTGTTTGCTTTACATTTATGGGTTATGTTTGGGTTTATTACTTGTAAAAATCATATATGGTTGAAGCGATAGCTACATTAGTGTGACCGATATGGTTGAAGCGATATCTACGTTAGTGTGAAACATTTGTTGGTACCGGTGTCCCTTGTGTTGAATCAAGGAGAATACAGGTCCGTTGTGTGGTGTCATGAAGCACTAACTGGCCATAGAACCTTAGTTAAACAACTTGGCCATTATAAAGTAGTGAGATAGTCGGCTTTGGTGCAGACTGAGGTTGGTTGAAACTCGATACTACACTCATTGAGATCTGAATTTCAGGATATTTCGGTCGCCAAAATAGAGCTTGTGCTGAAACAATTCCCGATGAAGAAAGAACAGTGATATTGAGATTCCTTAGAACCCAATTACTTCTTTTTAGGACAGGTTGAACCAACTAAACTTCAAAATGGAACTCACCTATAAACCCCATGAAAGCCTAAACCTAAGGTCTTTGTGTATTTTGTAACACGGTGGGAGAACTGACTTAGTTGTTTTACGTTTTATCGCAAATGTCGCGATTAGCAAGAGCCTCCACCGACTTTTCTTTTATCCAAAAGGAAAGGCCTAAAAGAACAGGAAAGACCTTTGAGATTGTTTCTTGAGTTCGGAGGGTAGATTATGAAAAGGGAAGGTATTAGCACCCTTTTCATCCTTAGTTATCTACGAGCTCTTAGTTGCTTTCTAGGTCACTTGCTTTTGTTTGAAAATATGCTTTGTGTGGTTTTTGAAAGTATTTTGAAAAGGTGCCATGGTTTAGGAAAACTTTGTAATAGTTCTCGTTCGTAAGAACGTATATAAAGTGTTAATCTTTTGAAAATGTTTCAAGTTTAAAATATGTTTTGAAAGTGTTGGTGTTTGTTTTTGGAAATAGCAAGGATGTTTTGACTTCAAAATGTGCAAGCAAATAAGAACATTCTACCTACTCAAAAGTCTTAGATCATTTCTTCCTTTACTTTGATATTGTTATCTTACCATTGATTTGGTAAGAAGATTTATCTTTGGATGTAAAGGGATGAGCATGGGTCATCGTATAGCCATGATAGTAATGTTCTGAAAATATCTTAGCAATTCTCTTTGAGGGACTAAGATCATTTTTGAAAGGCAACTTTGGATAGCGTCATCAAGGGACCATGATCTTGTATTTTTTATTGCTTTTTCATAACATGGCCATTTTTGTAAGGCAACAAAGTGGATTTACCCTAAGGGTGTAGTGTGCAAGTGTGTTGATTTACATGCATTGTTTTGTCTTGAATTAGGGTTTGCTAACTTGTTGATTTTAATCTTTCCATACAAACTCTAATTTACTAGAATTTATATAAAGCATTAAATTGTGGAAGAAAAAAAAAACTAAGCTATTACATCAATAGGGGAGGGGGTGTATAAATTTACAAATAGGGACTTTGCAAGAAAATTAAATCTAATTAACTATTACAACCATATTGAATATTGTACAAAATTGAAGATAAAATGCAAGAATACAAAATGGAAAAAGAAATGATTTTTATTTGGTTTTATGAAAGGTTTTAATCTTAACCTAATTAAGAAAATAATTAATGGAAATTAAATAAAATTAAAACATAAATTAATTAACAAAGAAAAATAAGTAAAAAAAAGATTTTTTAGGGTTTTTTATGAAAAGGTTTTAAATAATAAAAATAATAGGAAGATTAATTAATTAAAATAAATCTAAGTTCTAAATTAATTTTTAATTAAGAAAAGAAAATAATGTAGTCATTAATGCTAAGCCTAAATGTTAATTCATAAAAAAAAATTATTTTGTTAAAAGAAAATGTTTTTGGTCTTTTTTTATGTTTATAGAGAAAATAAAATAAGTAATTATAAATAATAAGTAAAATATTTTTTTATACTTTTATTAATAAATAATAATAACGATAATAATAATAATAATAATAACAAAATTAAAAAATAAAGAAGAAAATATGAACTACAAATGAAAAATAGAAAATAAAATAAAAATGAAATAAAGAAATAAAATGTGTCACGGGGGTATGAAACATAATCAGAGGGGGAAAGTCAGCAAAAATAATAAAAGCCCAACGTTTGGGGCCCAGGCACTGCAAACAAAAAACCAAAAGAAGTGAAAATATGAGAAAACAACCAAAAGGGTACTACTAGGGATCGAACCCAGGTCCCTTTGGTTATAGACGCGCGCTTTAACCACTGGGTGGTGATATATCCGTTTACTTATACCAAACCATAAATATATATTGCAAATCAAGTAAATGGCCTGAACTTCATCTTCAACCTCACGCCCAACCAGACAACCTGTAACTTGTTCATCTCTCAACAAAAATGGAAAGTACAAACATGAAAGTTGTGGCATTTCTTCCCACGAATCCAACTATATAAATAACTAAAGCTATAAATCTAAGATGAGTGAGAATTTTTCTGGCCCTAATTTAAACCCTAAAAACTTCAAAAAATACAACTCCAAAAATCTCAAAGCTCAAGTCATATAAATGCAAACTATGGATATGTACAGCTTCATGGCTATGGTATCTACATTTTATCTTTGAAAATGGAAGCTTAACAATGCCTATATGAATAGTTCAAAAGTCAGAAAACTCACCTTGCAAGAGGGTATCGTGTTTTGAGTTGGAGCAGCTTTCAATGAGTTCTAGTGATTGGGTTAGCTTCCTCAAGTTCCCAGGAAGCTAATGTGATGCTTGGCTTGAGCTGAAAGTGGCTGAGGAGTTCGGGAGAAGTTAAGTTGGAGACCCTTATTTTTGAAAATGGAACTTGATGATGGAAGTGTTACAGTTGGGCAAAAGGACTTTGGATGGTTTGTATTTGATGTTTAGAAGCTTTAGGAACCAAAAGGCTTGGAAACGCACGAGGGAGATGTGAGTTTCAAGTTTTTGGTCAGATTATGCAACAATGGAGTTTTTGTGTGTGATTATGAGTTCTAGGGAGTTTGAGGGCTTAATTATGTGTGGGTTAGCTTGAAAATAGTGTATGTATTTATAGGCAATAGGTTTTGAATTCTACAACAAGTCAGAATTTGAATTTACATGTTGTAAAACGTTTACTTGTTTTTGAAGCAAACATGACAAATATCTTCCCAAAGCTTCTACCATGCTATTGTAGAGTGGTTGAACTTTAAACAAGCTTATTTCTGACTTGTAGATGTTGTGTGTGCAGAAGGATCCACTGAGAGGCTCAAGAAGGGTTCACATTTGCAAAAGCATACTTTTCCAAAATGGAAGTCTTGCCTTTCTTCCAAAAGTGGCAAGTTAACTTAGACAAAGCTTGGATTTAATGGATAATAGCCATAAAGTCTGTGTAATCTTCTGATTAAGTATAGATACACAAGTTAGAGGGCCTGAAAAGTGGTATTATTCAGCATGGCTATGGATTTGGTTCATGTTCATCCCAAAATTCTGCCTTGTAAAACAACTTAAAACCCTAACTTCTGGCCTTTGATTCTGCTTGCTCAAAAATGATATCAAGGAGTTCTTGGACATTTTAGAAAGCTTGTAATATTCTTTATAGCCACAAATTGAATCACTTTTTCAAAATCCAATTGGAACTATATGAAACTTGGCCTAGAAGTTAGGTCAAAATCCTGACCAAAATGCTCAAAATTTCACTAAGTGTTTTAGTTTCATGACCATGATTTCATGGATTAATAACTTGAAATCCATAAATTTCTAGGAGGAGCTGTGTTCAGAAATGTTTTAGATCTCATTGAGATCTACAACTTTCATGTTGAAAGTTTCCTTTGAATCATCTTGCATCATGGTGAAAAATTGGCTCAAAGTTGTGAAAAAATATGAAGTTTTAAATACTTAGAAAAATTTCTAAGTTTGGAAACATTGACTTTTCAAAATGAAATCTTGACTTTTTGATTTCTTGATGAAAAAGTTTCATATTTTTACATGTCTTGATGAATTGTGATCTTTGACACTTGATTTTGACCAAAAAGTCAAAGTTTGACTTTTTAGTGTGCAGTTGACTTTTGATCAGTTGACTGAAAATAATCTATCAATCAATTGATCTTGAACGAAGTTTTGAGTCATACGATTAGGTAAAAATGATTCATTTGAAACCTTAAGATCATGTCTCAAACCAATTAACCATTTGCTAGGTCAAATATCAGAAATTGCCCTTTCTCAATCAAAACCCCAATTTTGACCATTTTGTCCTTTTGATGATCTGATCAAATTTCTAGAGGAATTATGGTCCAAACTTGATCAAATGACATATAGGAGTTCACAATGTTTATATGGATAAAAAATTATAAATTTTGACTGTAAATTGGCCATAGTTGACTTTTTCCCAATATAGTTGATTTTTAGGTCAACTGATCAATTGACTGTGCAAAAATGTGATCCAAGACATAAAACATGACATGAGAAATCTTGAGGGTCCATAATGATTCATTAAAGTCACACGAGGCATTAAAAGTTCAATTATCCTTGTGCAATATCAAACCCTAATTTTCAGTCATCAGTGTTTGAGGAGGTGTCTTGAGCTGATCAACCCTAGTGCAGTCTTCAACCAAAGGAGATCTTGTGAGAAATTAATTGATAAATGAGAGGGAAAATATTGGGGTACAACAGTTGCCCATGTTCAATATTCTTAAACCTGAAGAGTTAGATTTGCGGACCCGCCATTCGTGACTTGAAGGTGGAAGATGATTGAACACTAGAGTGCCTAGAAATTTGAACTCAAAGATGAATTGTGAATGGGATTATAGATTCCATTTGGAGGAATGATGGATATTTTCTGGAGATGGGCTTGTAAATGCCATCCAAAGGTGACTGTTGACAGATAATGGACCAAGTCTGAACTTGATTTCAACTGGAAAAGAATCAGAATAAATCTTTGGAGCGATTTATCTGAAACTAACAGAAGTCTTATATGTTGTTTGACTGGGAAGAATCAGAATAAATGTTGGAGCGATTTATTTGAACCAGAAATGTTCATTTGGAAAGTATCAAGATAAATCGTTGAGAGGATTAAACTGAACCAAAAGAGGTCTTGAATATTCTTTAACTGGAGGGAATCAGAGTAGATCTTTTGAGGGATTTATCTGAACCAGAGAAAATGCCTACTAGGAAAGAATCAGAATAAATCATTGAGAGATTTATCTAAACCAGCAGGGATTTGGAGAAGAATCATAATAAATCGTTGAGAGATTCATCTGAACCAGAGAAGACGTTTGTGGGAAAGCATCAGAACAAACTGTCCAGAGATCTAAACTGAACCGGCAAGGATCTGGAGAAGAATCAAAACAAATTGTCGAAATATTTATCTGAACCAGAGAAAACATCTGCGGGAAAGAATCAGAATAAACCATTGAGAGATTTAAACTGAACCGACATGGATCTGGAGAAGAATCAGAACAAATCGTTGAGAGATTTATCTGAACCAGAGAAAATATCTGTGGGAAAGAATTAGAATAAACTGTTGAGAGATTTAAACTGAACCGGTAGGGACCTGGAGAAGAACCGGAACAAATCGTTGAGAGTTTTATCTGAACCAGAGAAAACTTCTGCGGGAAAGAATCAGAATAAACCGTTGAGAGATTTAAACTGAACCGGCAGGGATCTGGTGAAGAATCAGAACAAATCATTGAGAGATTTATCTGAACTAGAGAAAACGTCTGCGGGAAAGAATCAAAATATATTGTTGAGAGATTTAAATTGAACCAACAGGGGTCTGTAGGAAATACTTGTTATGTAGATGATCGACCAGTCCTTTGATCTATAATTGAGTTGTTGAAAATTTGACGATAATTTTCTGTTGATTGATCTTTCCTGAAAAGGTGAAGGGTTAGTTGCATGAAATGCCATGATGTATGAAATGCATGGTATAATGTTGTTTCTCAAAATAAATGAGAACGCGTTGTATGCATCTATGTTGTCAACGCTATGACGTATGGATGTAATGTATGGAAATATTAATTGCTATGCCGCAATGTTGTTGGAGTCGGGGAAAATAAATCCTTGAGTACTGCTTGGAATGAGGAGTGTAAGTCTTCATATTTTGAAGTTGAAATGTTGATGGATGAGTTTCCACTTATTAGAGAAATAAACTCGGTTGTGGAAGGGAAACACCGTGCATTACTTGTGGACCTCATGAAATCCTGCTGGGAGATCCTGAGAAACTGGGCGACTTTCACTGAGGAATCATCGCAGCGGTAATTGGAAGTTTTGTTCCATCAGGGATGTGAGAGCACTTGATACCATTAGGCTTCATATTAGAGATATGTTAGCGATCCTATAGCGGGATTGTATGGAATGGTCTATAGATATTATCCTATTTCTTAAAGCCATTAGTGATTGCCTTTCTATTTTCTGTTCCCCTTTTTTTTTTGCTCATTTGTAAACAGTAATCATGTTCAAATGCATAAGTTCAAAAATAATCATTGGACGTTTTTGCAAACAAAACACGGAAATAAAAGAAAAACAAATAATTTTGCACTTTCAAAGGAATATCTTTGTATTAACTTGAATAAGTATTTTTTGTACAATGAGACGAACATCCTAGTAAGGGAGTGTCGTCGTAGAAAATGAAAATTGATACAAAGAAAATATAGCTATTTGAAATAATCCCATGGGGTTCACATTCTACTATAGCCTTCATGTCTCTGAGCGTCTCGTCCACTTGCTGCTTTATCTGAAGATGATTGGATTGATTAGAACTGTTTGAGTTTGTCAGTCGATACTGAAGGTTGTCTGTAAGGTGATTCAACAAGACATAATCATACGTTTTAATTCCCTAACTTTTTCCTGGACTGCCCTTTTGGGTTTTCAGCCCACCGAGATACCCTTTTTTGCCCAAGCCGGCCTTTCGGGTTTTCAGCTTGTCGGGTGTACAATTTCTTTTTTTGTATTTTATCCCTAATTTTTACCCGAACCTTTACGGTTCGCCGGGATGCCCTAATTTTTTCCTATGCCAGTCGACCTAGTGGGTCTTTATTTATGCGTAGTATATTTTTACTATGTCCGCGTTTATAGGATGCGGAAGGTCGTTAGCATCCATAGTGGTTAAGATCATTGCTCCACCAGAGAATATGCTTTTGATCACAAATGGTCCTTCATATGTAGGAGTCCATTTGCCCATGGGATCACCTTGTGGCAATATGATACGCTTGATTACCAAGTCACCAACCTGATATACCTGACGTATGACCTTCTTGTTAAAAGCTTTGATTATACGTTTTTGGTACATCTGACCATGACATACAACTGTAAGCCTCTTCTCATCAATCAAGTTCAACTGGTCAAGTCGAGTTTGAATCCATTCATCTTCATTCAGCCCTACATCTTTTATGATTCTCAGAGAAGGTATTTAGACTTCAATTGGTAGGACGACTTCCATACCGTATACCAAAGAGAAAGGAGTTTCCCCTGTTGACGTCTGTGCCATGGTACAGTAACCATGGAGAGCAAATGGTAACATCTCATGCCAGTCCTTGTAGGTCACTGTCATTTTTTGTATGATCTTCTTGATGTTTTTATTTGTGGCTTCAATAGCGCCATTCATGTTTGGCCGGTAAGGAGATGAGTTATGGTGCTAGATCTTGAATTGCGCGCATAGTGCGGTAATCATAGTATTGTTGAGATTGGTACCATTATCCATAATGATTCTCTATGGGATACCGTACCGACATATGAGATTCTGTTTGATGAATCGGGCCACAACGTTCTTGGTAACAGAAGGAAAGAAGCCGCCTCAACCCACTTCATGAAGTATTCAATGGCAACCAAGATGAAGCGGTGTCCATTAGAAGTTGTAGGTTTGACTTCTCCAATCATGTTGATGCCCCACATCGTGAATGGCCAGGGAGCAGTCAGGACATTTAGAGGAACTGGAGGCACATGTATTTTGTCAGTATAGATCTGACACTTGTGACAGGTTCGTGAATGCTGATGACAATCTGCTTCCATGGTAGACCAGTAGTACCCCGCCCGTAGGATCTTTTTAGTCATCGTGTGCCCACTAGAACAGGTGCCAAAATTCCTTCATGTAGAGTAGCCATGACCTTGTCTTCCTCACTCTTGTCTACGCAACGAAGCAAAGTAGAGTCGTGGTTGCGCTTGTAAAGAATGCCATTACCGAGGAAGAACTTAGCAGAGAATCTTATCAAGAACTTCTTATCATTGACTGAAGCTCCCTCCGGATACTCTTGGGCCTCGAGATACCTCTTAACTTCATGGAACCAAGGCTTGTCCATTACTTCTTCAGTATCGATCTCGTGACAGTAAGCTGGTTCATCCATTCGCTCAATGGTGATCTGGGGAGCCTCGTTATCCCACTTGATTTTAGACATGGATGACATAGTGGACAGCGTGTTCGCTAGTTGATTTTCCTCTCGTGGAAAATGCTCAAAGGTAATTTCCTCAAAATGTGGGATTAATGTTAACACATGTTCTTTATAGGGGATGAGATTAGGGTGCTTCGTGTCCCATTCTCCTTTGATCTGACTGATGACTAAGGTTGAATCTCCAAATACACTTAAGGACTTGATTCCCAATTCTATGGCAGCTTTGAGACCCAGAATACATGCTTCGTATTCTGCCGTATCATTGGTACAATTGAAACACAATCTAGCACTGAAGGGAGTATGACATCCTTCAGGGAATATGATCACAACACCTATGCCATTGTCGAGTGTGTTGGAAGCTCCGTCAAAAACCAAGGTCCATCGGGATCCTTGTTCAAGTCCTTCATATGGTATGAGTTCTTCAAAATTGTTTACCAACATGATGTCTTCATCTGGGAACTCGAATTTCATGGACTGGTAGTCAACCACAGCCTGATGAGTAAGGTGATCGGCTAGCACACTTCCCTTTATTGCTTTTTGGGTAGTGTATTGAATGTCGTATTCAGTCAGGATCATTTGCCATCTTGCTATTCTTCCAGAGATGGCGGGCTTCTCGAATATGTATTTAATTAGACCCATCTTGGATATCAATAAGGTAGTATGGGTTAACATATACTGTCTTAGCAGGTGTGCAGCCCAAGCCAGAGCACAACAAATTTTCTCGAGCAGTGAATATCTGGTTTCATAGTCGGTAAACGTTTTGCTCAGGTAGAATATTGCATGCTCTTTTAGGCCAGACTCGTCATGCTGCCCCAACACACACCCCATTAAATTTTCCAAGACAGTTAGATACATGATCGAAGGTCTTCTCTCGACTGGCGACATCAAAATAGGAGGCTCTTGAAGGTACTCTTTGATCCTGTCAAAGGCAGTCTGGCAGTCGTCGTTCCAATCCAACACTTGATCTTTCTTCAGTAATTTGAAGATTGGTTCACAAGTAGCAGTTAGGTGAGAAATGAATCTGGCGATGTAGTTTAGTCGTCCTAAGAATCCTATGACTTCCTTCTCGATGCGATAAGAAGGCATTTCTTGTATTGCTTTTACCTTTGCAGGGTCCACTTCAATACCTTTACCGATGATGATGAAGCCTAGAATTTTATCGGACCTCACTCCAAATGTGCATTTACTCGGGTTCAACCTTAGCTTGTATTTCTTCAGTCTTTCAAACAGTTTCTGCAGATGGTCCATATGCTCCTCTTCAGTTTGAGATCTGGCTATCATGTCATCCATATAGACCTCTATTTCGTGATGGATCATGTAGTGAAATAGAGCTACCATGGCGCGCTGATAAGTTGCCCCAACATTTTTCAACCCGAATGGCATAACTTTGTAACAGAATGTGCCCCACTGCGTGATGAAGGTCGTTTTCTCCATGTCATCAGGAGCCATTTTGATTTGATTATAGCCTGATAAACCATCCATACATGAGAACACTTTATGCTATTCAGTATTGTCAACCAGAATATCGATATGGGGAAGCGGGAAATCATCCTTAGGGCTTGCCCTATTCAAATCCTTGTAATCCACACACATGCGTACTTTACTGTCCTTTTTAGGCACTGGAACAACATTGGCGGCCCATTGTGGATAGGAGGTGACAGCTAAGAATCTGGGGCTGAATTGTTTCATCACTTCAGTGTTGATCTTCTCTGACATTTCTGACCGCATGCGACATACATTTTGTTTTACCGGAGGGCAGTCGTCTTTTATCGATAGACGATGGACCATGATATCAGCGTCAAGTCCTGGCATGTCTTCGTATGACCAAGCAAAGACCTAAACATAGTAATTTAGTAACTGAGTTAAACGCTTCTTGACACTGGGTCCCAGATTGGCACATACCTTGACTTCTTTCTTGTCCTCTTCGGTACCTAAGTTAACTGTGTCAACCGGTTCTTCATGGGGATGTATGGTCTTTTCTTCCTGTTGTAGTTACCTGGCTAGTTCCCCTGGAACCTCACAATCTTCCTCACCTTTGTCTTCGGCTTGGTTGATCGGATTTTCAAAGTCATAATAGGCCATAGCAGAATTGTTACCCATGGGATCCTGAGTGGATGTTGATCTTCATTTTGATATGTGAGTGTGTGTAAGAGCATAGCTATCTTTGAAAAAAAAATAAAAATGTAGAGAAAAGAAGAACAAAGAGCGTAAAATTTGCATGCAAAAACGTCCATGATTCATTGATGACATATTAAAATGAAGTAACAACCCTTACAAATGGACCGTTGTGCCTCGGGTAAGACACAAGATTTTAAAATTCTAAATTGTTTAATTATTACAAGTCCAACAAAAATTTAAAGACAATTACTGTTGGATAAAAGTAATAGGGATAAATTCTTTGGCTTCCCAGTTGTTGAGTCCTCCGCTGATAGTTGGGAAAATCCATTCTTCTAGGTCACAATTGTCATCACTATCCTCCACTGCGTTGACTCCATGGTTGCTGATCCGCAAAGGTGGTTCCCCGACACGAGCACGACGAACAACTTTCTGGGTTCCTGAAGTAAAACCCAAACCATATTTTTCAGACTTGTAGGGAATATCCGGTAGTTGGCCCCAAATAGTACACCCACTTTCTTAGACTATTGCCTTGGCATCTTTTAGAGAAGCCATCTTCGGCGGAGGTCTAGTAATCTTTGGAACTTTGGAAACAGTCTTGGTTGTCGCAACTGTTTGTGGGACTTCCTCGAAATGCTGACACAAAGTTTCAATGAATTCACCATCCATTTCCACATATCTGAAGGAGTTCAGGTGACTGACCATATATTCCTCCTCTCCATGGACAGTGATGATTTTTCCCTTTGGTTGGGTATTTCAACATCTGATGTAATGTAGAGATGACGGCACCAGCGTCATGAATCCAAGGTCGGCCCAATAAACAGGAACAAGAAGGGCAAATATCCATTACATATAAAGTTGAATCAAAGGTCTGAGTTCCAACTTTAATGGGGATGTCCACCTCCACGTGCACCATTCTCTTTGAACCGTCGAAGGCCCTTACCACTATGTTGTTGGGTTTTAAGGTCAAACCTTCACAGTCTAGTCTATCCAGAGCCTTCTTAGGCAGCACATTCAATGATGAACCAGTATCTACCAGGAAATGGGCCAAAGTAGTGCCCCTGCATTCAACGGAGATATGCAAAGCCTCATTGTGTTTCCTCCCTCTAGGTGTCAGGTCAGCATCAGAAAAACCCAAACCGTTATCAACTGTCAAACTGGCCACACAATCTTCGAATTGGTTAGTAGAGGTTTCCTGTGGCACGTGGGCAGTTTTAAGAAATTTCACCAAGGCTTTCTGTTGTACCCCAAAATTTGCCCTCCCATATTCTTCAAAGATTTGCCAAGTCAAGCTTCAAAGTTCCCCAAGGGTTGCACAGTGTAAGGGTCTCCTAAGCAGTCAAAATTAGGGTTTTTGCTCTGATCAAGAAAATGAAGTTTCCAAGGGTCCAATCAAGTCCCACATGCCTACAAATATGGTCAAGCATCCTCATATCAAGTTTCAAGACTTTCAGCACAAAATTGCACAGTAAAAAACCCTAATTGCACTACAGTCAACCGTAGGGGTAAAATGGTCATTTGACAGTCAAAAGTTCAAATTTTTGGTCAACATCTCATTTTGAAGCCACAAACATCATTTGATCAATGCTTGATCATGATTCTCAAAGTTTGGCTCAAAAAGTCTCAAGATACAAAAGTTTCTATTTTTGGACAGCTGAAAAAGTCAACTGAAATTGACCAAGGCATAACTTTCACATGGATTATCAGAAAAATTCCATCCAAAGCTCATTTTGAAGAGAAAGACATTTACTACAACTCATCTTCATACTTAAAGTCCAAGAAATGCTCTCACAAAAAGTTATCAATTTCAACATTATAGGTCATTTTCAAAAGTCAACAAAAAGGGACTTTAAGTCAAAGGCCATAACTTGAGATTGGTAAATCCAAATGACATGGGACCAAGGACATTGGTTAGAGGACTCAAAAACCTTTCCAAAATGTCCAAGAACATGAGCAAAGCTTAAAAATTGAGCAAGTTATGCATTGGAGAAGTTGGGAAATTTTTGTGAAATGGCCAAAATCATTTACCCTTGAAATCTCATTTTTGACAAAAGGGGCCCACTTTTTTCACTTGAATTGACTTGGCCATGCTTCCCACGTGTCCCACCTTTTATTTCATATTTTTTAATTAATTTTTTCATTTTATAATTGATTTTCTTGGATTTAATTAAGTTTAAATCTTTTAAAATCAAGGAAAAATCAAAAAGTTTGATTAAATGAAATATTTGGCCTTAACTAGCCTTGAAACATCATTAAGCCTATACCAAATTCGTGCAAAGAGGCAAATAAGGCAAGAATTCAAAAATAAGGCAAAAATGGAAGGTGTGATAATGGAGGTTTATGTGAAAATCCAAAACATCAATGCAAGGCATTATTGGCTATAATTCTCATTCATACACATTGCCTAAGATATATACAAGTGATCAGAAACCAAATGAGAGGCTAAGCTGCGCAGGAACCTTGAAAACAAACTCACACTTTTTACAAAAAATCTCAAATCTGAAAACCAAGTTAGAGGTGGTTTCAAGTCACGATTCTCATCTTATTAGCTTCCTCAAGCATCACTGAACCTTTTCCAATCAGATTCGACACTCCATACGCCAGGAACAGGTATAGCTAAGTCAGGTTTCCTTCAAATTTTTTGACATTCGTATTGCATTAATCATGTAGCATTTTCCAGTTTTCATTATGGATTTGGACTAATATGGATGTTGTGAAGCTGATAGCATGATTTGATTGAAGTTTCCAAGCTTGTGCATGATTTCACCATGAGCAAAAGTTAGGGTTCCTGAAGCTTAAAATTAGGGCTTTAGTGATGTGGAAAAATTGGACTTTGACATTGGCATGAATGAGATCGTGACAACATGAGGGTTCCATTTCTGTTGTCGCGCTCAATTTATGTTTAGGCATGGCCTATTCGCTATTTTCAAATAGCTTGAATTTTGGGGGGGTTCAAAACCCCCGTTATTTCATTTTGTTACAGGTACAGTGGAGAAGATGATTATGTGTCATGCCGTGAATGGCTGGTTTGAATCCAGCGCGCGCTTTTTTTATTTTATAACGCTAACACGCTTTTTTTTATATTATTTGTTTGTTCCTTAATATACAAAGCGCATTCCTGGCACAGTTGGCAAGCGTAAAGATGGGCAAAGCACATGACCTGGGTTCGAGCCCCAGGTCTTCAGTATTCTCAATATATTTTTTCAATTGATCTTCCCATACAGGTTCCACGCTGAAGCACACGATACACTCTCAAAATCAGACCATTCACAAAGTCAGGGTGATCAAATCAAAGGTCCAGATCCAAGGCATATGGTAGTCCAGGTCAACGCTCCAGCACCTTGCCTGGAAAAGTCAAACGAACCATGCTAATGGGCCAGAATTACTTGGGCTGCACCCCTCTAGTTTGCTTTCTTTTTAACCTCTTTTTATATATTCTTCTCTTTTCTTTGTTTTGATCAATTTTTTTTAATGCTTTAATTTAATATTTTCAAAATATAAAAATACAAAAAATCAGAAAAGATAATAAAAATAATAATTTTATTTTAGTATTAATTTTGTAAATAAATCCCTTAATTAATTTAGATTTAATTTTAGGTTATAATTTAATTCTTTTTTCACAATAAACCAAAAAAATAATAAAATAGATCTTTAACACTTGTTACCTTTTTTTAATTAATTAAATATTTTATTATAAGTATCATCAACCATTAATTTTGTAAATAAAATTTATAATTAATTTAGTTTTAATTCTAGGTTTTAACTTTAATGCATTTTCTTTAATAAATTAAAAACAATTAGAATTAGAATTAATTATTTGACTTTTAATTAACTTAATTTTCTTTAAATGCCATAAATACAAAAAAAAACATAAAAATAAGTCATTGCCTTTATTTAACTTAATTATATTTAATAATTTCATTTTAATTCTTTTAAAGGGTCCAACGCCCTCGCATTCGATTATATTCTCATTTCGCGCGTTTTATTTATTTCTTTGTTGTAAATATAATGTATTTGTTCCAAAGCCCTGTAATAGTTAATTAGGCATTTACTTTCTGCAATTTATTTTAAATCGGGTCTGGA
Source organism: Vicia faba (assembly GCA_948472305.1). Lineage (NCBI taxonomy): Eukaryota > Viridiplantae > Streptophyta > Magnoliopsida > Fabales > Fabaceae > Vicia > Vicia faba. Next base: position 1,219,139,360 of record OX451739.1, on the reverse strand, counting down.
TTAATTTGGCGTTGTAGACCCGCGCCCTTGTAATAGCGTATGACCTTTTACCTTTTCCGCACTTTAAAATTCCCGCACTTTTAACTGATTAAACAATAACATGAAAGAATGAATGCCCAAAAATAAAATCAAAGCGTAGATCACCAATGCATGATAAGACAAACAATAAACTGAAAATGACACATAATTCACACACCACCCCTAGGGTACGCTTCACTGTTGCCTTTCCCCTCGAAAGGTGGTCGTCGAGTAGAGGGTGTCTTAGTAAGTCCTCATGATCCGGGAACCTGGCATGAGGGTAGCTTCTAAGGTGTCTTCCTATTGCTCCGGTGATCACCATGTCCCGAAACTCGAATTGACCCGAATACCTCCAACGGTGGTGCTACCTACCTCTCAATGGTGGGATGGCATTACTTTAAAGGACATTTACACAGACGAATTCGTTAGGGTAGGTAGACGACTCGTGGATACTTGCTCTATTTCAAAAAAAAAACAAACAAAATACTTTTCACACCTACACTTTCTAAAAGTTTTCAAACAAATTTTTCATACACTCTTGAGGACAAATACAAGAGTTACTTAGAAATTTTTCAAACGAAACTTTTTTTTCAAAACCCACTCACAATTGAAAAGCAAACAAAACATTTTTGAAAACACAATGAGCAAGTATCTAAGAGCCCATGGATAACCATGGATAGAAAGGGTGCTAACACCTTCCCTTTCTATAAATCTACCTCCCGAACCGAGAACTAATCTCAATAAGGAATTTTTCTGTGCTTTTGTCCTTTCCATGTTGGAGAAAATAAAAGACGGTGGCGACTCTTGCTTACCGCGACATTTCGCGAAACCAGCTTTAAAACAGTCAGTTCCAGATCCACCGATCACAGAACTGGCGACTCTGCTGGGGAGACTTATAAAGTGAGGTGTACCTTAGGACTAAGATCACTGTGTTTTCAATTGCTTTGATTTGTTTGCTTTAAATTGTGGGACTGTCTTGGGAGTTCTATAGATCCTAACTCGGATCTGGGGATACCTTCTTAGAAAGTAGCAACAAGGCTGTGAGGGAACTGTGCGGGGTATACCGACATGGTTGAAGCAGTCTGCTACGTTGATGTGGCACTTTGGTGTGTACCGGTAACCCTTGAGTCAATCAAGGAGAGTACGGGGCCTCCGCGTGTTGTCGTGAAGCATCAACAGACCATAGGAACCTTAATTGAACCATCTTGGCCTCTTTAGGGTAGTGAGATAACTACTTTGGTGTACTCCGAAGTCGGTTGATACTCGATACTACACTCAATTGAGGGTTGTTTTCTTGGGATATTTTGATCGCCAGTCAGTGGCTAAATCGAAACGATGAACAATGAAAGCAATCCAATGATATTGAGATCCTTAGAACCCGGTTACTTTGATAGGACAGGTTTGAGCCCACCAACTTCAAGAGGGTAATACCCAGACCCCATGCTGGCCTAAACTCCAAGGGCTTTGTCTTGTGTGACTTGTGTGCCTTACATGTTTGCTTTTGTAAATATTTGCGGTGTGTTTAATCATAGCATCATAACATCATACAGCATCATATGCATCCACTAACCATTTCAGGGGTTCGAATCTTCATCTTTGTTCTTGTTTTGTAGGACATGGAAACTATCCGCAGAAAGACAATTCAGATCAACCTTATAAGGGTCCCTCCTCAGCTTAAGGAGCTCACATCCAGGATTCCCGAGAACTCGTCATTCAGCGAAAGGCATGGTAGACTCATCAGCCTGGTCAATACCAATATTGAGGAAGAGATGGTAAAGGTCCTTTTCCAATTCTTTGACCCTCTGCATCACTGTTTTACTTTCCCGGATTATCAGCTGGTGCCTACTCTAGAAGAGTTTTCCCAGCTTCTGAAGATTCCCATTCTCAATCAACTACCCTACAACGGTACAGAAAGGGAACCAAAACTTGAAGAAGTAGCTAAAGCATTATGCCTACAACCATCTGACATCAAGGGGCATTGGGAAGCCAGAAATGGTATCAAAGGATTCTTGGCAAAGTTTCTGTTTGAGAAGGCCCAAGAGTGTTGGAATTCCCTTGACCTGCAAGCCTTTGAAGAAGTTGTAGCCCTCCTTGTCTATGGGTTGGTGTTGTTCCCTAAACCAGATCAGCTTATAGATATCAGTGCTGTCAAGGTCTTCATGTCCAGAAATCCTATACCTACGTTGCTGGGGGACATCCTTCACTCATGTTACACTCGAACCATGAGAAAAAGGGGTGTTCTTATGTGTTGCACTCCCCTCCTGGGAAGGTGGTTTATTTCGCACCTTCCACAATCAGTTTTGAAGAACGAGCGAGGTTTGAGGTGGTCACAACGGTTGATGACTCTTACACATGCAGATATACACTGGTGTTCTCGGTCCAGAGAGGATGTCACTATCATTGATCGTTGTGGGGAGTACCCTAATGTTCCTTTACTTGGAATCAGAGGAGGTATTACTTACAACCCATGCCTGGCTTGGAGACAGTTTGGTTATGCTCGGAAAGATGGCCCTCATGAGATGTTAATTTCTGATATAGTTTTTGACTTCGACAATGATACGCAAGGACTTCGCCAGAAATTTATCAAAGCTTGGAGGATGCCCAGCAAAATAGACAGCAAGATCCTGGGGCACAGGAACTCCATCCCATTGGAGCCTTATCTCAAATGGGTACGAGCCCGCTCCCAAAAGCTGGTGATGCCATATCCTCATGTTCTCCCCGTGATCAAAGAGCCAGACTTGGAAGGGGAGGTGTCCTACACCATTCAACATCCTGACATGCCCACATCCTGGGAAGAGATGCAGAAGAGTTGGATCCAGCTTAAGGAAGAACGAAATTCTCTGGAAACCAATCTACATGCCAGTGAGAAAAAGGTCCTGGAGCTCACCCGCCTACTGCACGAGGAAAGGAATCTCAATACCTATATTGCTCCGAAGAGGATGCGTAGTGTCTTTTGGGACTGATCTGTTTTGTAATGTTTGCCCATGAGGCTTTAATGTACTGAACAATTATTTTCTTAATAAAAACGTGTGTTCCTTTTGGTCTACAACAAATTTGAATTTTCGAACCCCTTGAATTCATTGCATAAACACATATCATTCATCATATGCATCACAGGTACTCTTCTTTTCAGGTTGCTGACTGTTCTTCGCTGTTTATTTCAACATCATGAACCCTGAATCATCAACCGAGGCATCTATCAAGGCTCTCCAGGCACAGAACGCCCAATTTCAGGAGCTGATCAAAGGTTTGGCTCAAGGCCAACAAGAGTTGAAGACCATGCTTCTGAAGAAGAATAAGAAGAAGAGGAGGACTGTGCTATTTAACACTGGGCGCAGACTCGGGAACACCTTGCGAAATGAGGCTGAGAGGACTACTCCATCTGTGGGGGAAGGTAGTCACCAAGAAGGGCAGGTCCCTACTCCTGTGGTCTCTGATACTGAAACAGACTTCAACGACGAACAGTACCCTCCTGCTGAAGACCGGTACAAGTTCAAGGAACCTGCCTTTGTGAAGTATGACGGGGCTTCCTGTCTCAAGATGCACCTCCATTCTTATGTAAGGAAGATCCAGCCTTACACAGCAGACAGGAACTTATGGATCCACTTCTTCCAAGAGAGTCTTTCAGGGACTCACCTCGAATGGTTCTATCAGCTGGATGGAATCAACATTCGTAACTGGGAGGATCTGGCCACTGCTTTTTACAAGCAGTATCAATATAATTCCGACCTCGCTCCTACGCGTACCCAGCTCCAGGGTATGTCGCTAGGGTCGGGTGAAGGTTTTAAGGAGTACGCCCAGAAATGGAGGGATCTGGCTGGCAGGGTGCAGCCACCGTTGACGGACCGAGAGCTGGTGGATATGTTTTTGGGGACCCTATCTGGTCCATTTTTCAATCATCTCATTGGTAATTCCTCTGCTGGGTTTACTGATCTGATCCTGACTGGTGAAAGGATCGAGGCCGGTATAAAATCGGGGAAGATACAGAAGGTTGCATCCTCCAATGCTGAAAAGAAACCCTTCAAAAAGGAGGCTAGTGCTGTATATAGCTCCCGAAGACCAGAGCGACCTGAGCGCCGCCAATCTGTCAGTGCGGTAATGATTGCCAAGCCTGCTGCCGCTCCTCGGCCGACCAATTCTCAAAGGGCTGAAAGACCCCGGAGAGAGTTTACCCGCTTGAGCATGACCTTATCACAGATCCTGCCACAGTTGCTATCCACCAATTTAGTGACTGTCAGGGAGGCTCCGAAGTTTCCCAATACTACATCTCCTAAGTACAATCTGAATGCTCGTTGTGCTTATCATTCTGATAGCCCGGGGCATAACACAGATGACTGTTGGGCCCTAAAGAATAAGGTTCAGGACCTTATTGACACAAAGGAAATACAGTTTGAGGCGCCCGAGAGGCCGAAGGTTGTAACCGCTCCCATGCCCTAGCATGGAATGAATGCTGTTGAGGAGGATTTGTATGTAGCTTCGGTGGATGATGTTGCTACTCCGCTGCTGACGGTCAAGAGGAACCTGTTGCTAGCCGGTTTATTTCCGGGATGTAGCAAGGGTTGCCCTCTATGTGTTGCTTCCCCTACTGGTTGTGCTTTGCTGAAGTCAGGCGTCCAGAACCTGATGGATAGTAGAGAGATTTTGTTCAGAAAAACTGCTGTTCCTGCTGCCCCTGTTGAAGAAGTGTCAATTGTTACCATCTTCAACAACCCTTCCAAGGCTCCTTCAAAGAAGCCTGTCCAAATTTTTCCGGTTCACAAGATTGCTCCCATCACCATTACTGTTCCGGGGCCCATCCCCTACAAGTCTGATAAGGCTGTCCCATGGCACTATGGGGCAGATGTTTACGTTCTGGGTGTGAAACAAGAGTTCAACATTGATGTTGGTATCTCCAACATCACTGGGCCTGCTAAGGTCACTCGTAGTGGAAGACTGTTCTCGCCAGACATTGCTCCTCCGGTAATTCATAGGCCTTTGGTCTTCACACCTGCCAGTGTGCCTGTTTCTCCCCCTGACCAAGTATACACCCCTGCTGCCGAGTCATCTGATACTCGGGGCAAGGGGATTGCTGCTGATGTGCCTGCCAGGACGGAGGCACCGAAAACCATTGTTGAGGCTTCCAGGCAGGAAATGGAAGAAATCCTCAAGATAATAAAGAAAAGTGATTTCAACGTTGTAGAACAGCTGGGGCACACCCCCTCTAAAATCTCCATGTTATCACTGTTGCTGTGTTCAGAGGCCCATGCCAAGGCCCTGATTGCCTTCTTAAAAACGGCCCATGTACCCCAAGAGACGTCTGCTGATCAGTTCACTGACTGTGTAGCCAACCTAACCGCTGATAATGGCCTGGGTTTCTCTGATGCCGATCTGACAGCAAAAGGGAAGAACCATAATGATGCCCTGCATGTTTCCATTGAATGCAGGGGCACTACTCTTGGTCATGTGCTGGTTGACACTGGTTCTTCATTAAACGTGCTGCCCAAGAAGGCTCTGGATAGGCTGGACTGTGAGGGTCTAGAGCTCAAACCAAGTAACATTGTTGTCCGGGCCTTTGACGGGTCCAAAAGAATGGTACATGGTGAGGTGGACATCCCAATCAGGGTTGGGTCACAGGTCTTCGATTCAAAATTCTATGTGATGGACATCCGTCCATCCTATTCTTGTTTGCTGGGTCGCCCGTGGATCCACAAGGCTGGAGCTGTGACCTCCACATTGCATCAGAAGCTCAAATACCCGGTCAGGGGGAAGATTGTAACAGTGCAAGGGGAAGAGGGATACATGGTCAGCCACCTCAACTCCTTCAGGTACGTGGAAATGGATGGGGAGTTCATTGAGACCCCCTTTCAACATTTTGAGGAGGTGCCACAAACTTTGGCAGCAGCAAAAGCAGTGATTGAAGAGGTTTCTCCTTTAAAGATGGCCTCCTTAAAGGATGCCCGGGCTGTGATCGAAAGAGGTGAATGTGCAAACTGGGGCAAGCTCCCTGATCTTACTCCTAAGACTAACAAGTTTGGGCTGGGTTTCACCACAGAAGCTCAGAAGGCAGTGCGCAAGGCGAGAATTGGAAGACCTCCTGTGCTCATCACTTACTCAGGAGTGAATGCTATTGGAGAGAAAGACGAAGTGGAGGAGTCAGAGTTCGATAGCTGGATCTACCCGACGACTGTTGGTGGATTGACCAATTGGACTGCTAAAGACTTTACACCCATAACTTTTGTTCCCCAGTAATGAACTTCTTTGTTTTGGATTTATAATAAACAATAACTTGAAACTGTATGGCCCGGTGTCTTACCCGGGGCACCGTGGTCTTATTTATGAGGGCTTTTGTTTGTCACTGTCATATATCATAAATAAAAGCATTGGACGTTTTTCACATTTCAAATTTTGCGCTCCTTTTTTCTTTCCTTTCTTTACATATTGCAAAACAGTTGTATTTACACACACTCACTCATACAGGTTTCAATCCACTCCGGATCTCACTGGTAACGCCTCTGCTACTGCCAGTTATGACTTCGAAAATCCGATCAACTTAGCCGAAGACGAAGGTGAAGATGATTACGAAGTACCTGGTGAGCTCACAAGACTGTTACTTCAAGAGGAAAGGGCAATTCAACCCCATGAAGAGCCAGTGGAAACAATAAACTTGGGTACTGAGGCAGACAGGAAAGAGGTAAAGATTGGTGCCAACCTAGAGCTCAGCGTGAAGCAACGGTTGACTCAAATGCTGCATGATTATATGGAGATCTTTGCCTGGTCCTACGAAGACATGCCTGGGTTGGATACCGATATTGTGGTCCATCACTTTCCAACTAAGGAAGATTGTCCTCCGATTAAGCAAAAGGTCCGCCGTATGCGTCCAGAGATGTCTGAGAAGATTAAAGCCGAGGTTATGAAGCAGTTTGATGCCGGGTTTCTTGCAGTGACTTCTTACCCTCAGTGGGTTGCTAATGTGGTGCCGGTACCGAAGAAGGACGGTAAGGTCAGAATGTGTGTCGATTACAGGGATCTGAACAGGGCCAGCCCTAAAGATGACTTCCCTCTACCTCACATTGATGTCCTTGTTGATAATACAGCTCAGCATAAGGTGTTCTCTTTCATGGATGGTTTTTCAGGCTACAATCAGATCAAGATGGCTCCTGAAGACATGGAAAAGACTACATTTGTTACTCAGTGGGGCACCTTCTGCTACAAGGTCATGCCTTTTGGACTAAAGAACGCTGGGGAAACCTACCAACGTGCCATGGTTGCTTTATTTCATGATATGATCCATCATGAGATAGAAGTGTATGTTGACGACATGATCGCAAGGTCCCAAACTGAGGAAGAACACCTTGATCATCTGCAGAAACTGTTTGACCGTCTGAAATTGTACAAGCTGAGGTTGAACCCAAACAAGTGCACCTTCGGGGTAAGGTCTGGGAAGTTGCTAGGCTTCGTTGTAAGTGACAAGGGAATTCAAGTGGACCCTGCCAAGGTTAAAGCTATTCAAGAGATGCCAGTTCCCAGAACAGAGAAGGAAGTCAGAGGCTTTTTAGGACGCCTGAATTACATTGCTCGATTCATCTCACACCTAACTGCTACCTGTGAGCCAATCTTCAAGCTGCTGAAGAAAGATCAGGTAGTGCGTTGGAATGATGAATGTCAGGCTGCTTTTGACAGAATCAAAGAGTATCTCCAAGAACCACCTATCCTTATGCCACCGGTTGAAGGGAGACCTCTGATACTTTACCTGACAGTACTTGATAACTCAATGGGGTGTGTGCTGGGGCAGCATGACGAGTCTGGCCGAAAAGAGCATGCCATTTATTACCTTAGCAAAAAGTTTACCGACTGTGAGACTCGATACTCACTGCTTGAGAAAAATTGCTGCGCTTTGGTATGGGCTGCTCGCCGGCTGAGACAGTATATGCTGACTCACACTACCTTGTTGATCTCAAAGATGGATCCTATAAAGTACATATTCGAAAAGCCTGCTCTGTCTGGGAGAATTGCAAGATGGCAAATGATCTTGACGGAATACGACATTCAGTACAGGACTCAAAAAGCCATCAAGGGAAGTTTATTGGCAGACCACTTGGCACATCAGGCCGTAGATGACTATCAGTCAATGAACTTCGAGTTTCCGGATGAAAGCATCATGATAGTGACTGATTGTGAATTACCTGGACCGGATGAAGGACCTGAGGAAGGGTCCTGATGGTCTATGCACTTTGACGGAGCCTCCAACGCTTTGGGTAACGGTATTGGCGCTATAATCATATCCCCTCAAGGCACTCATACTCCACTCACTGCCCGACTATGTTTCAACTGCACCAACAACATGGCGGAGTATGAGGTGTGCATCATGGGACTCAAAGCTGCAATTGACTTAAGGATCAAGTTTCTGAGTGTCTTCGGAGATTCCGCTCTCGTGATCAACCAGATCAAAGGCGAGTGGGATACGAAACATCCGAATCTTATTCCTTACAAAGAATGTGTGTTGACAATGATCCCCCATTTCACAGAGATAACCTTTGAACATTTCCCGAGGGAGGAGAATCAGTTAGCGGACGCGTTAGCCACAATGTCTTCTATGTTCAAAGTCAAGTGGGACAATGAGGCTCCACGGGTCATCATCTGGAAATTGGACGAACCGGCATACTGTTGTGATCTTGAGACTGAGTTGGTGACTGAGAAGCCTTGGTACCATGAGGTGCAGAGATATCTGGAAACTCAGGAATACCCTGAAGGTGCCTCTATCAATGATAAGAAATTCCTGAGAAGGTTCGCGGCAAAGTTCTTCCTCAGCAACGACATCTTGTACAAGCGAAACCATGATTCAACCTTACTGCGTTGTGTGGATAAGACCGAAGCAGAAAGGATCATGGAGGAGCTGCATGAAGGGACCTTTGGTACACATTCCAGTGGGCACACTATGGCAAAGAAGATCCTTCGGGCAGGATATTACTGGTCCACAATGGAAGCTGACTGCTACCAACATTCCAGGACATGCCATAAGTGTCAGATTTATGCAGACAAGGTGCATGTTCCTCCAGTTCCCCTGAATGTTCTGACCGCACCTTGGCCTTTTGCAATGTGGGGCATTGACATGATTGGTGAGATCAGACCTACGGCATCTAACGGGCACCGCTTCATCCTTGTAGCGATTGATTACTTTACAAAATGGGTCGAAGCAGCATCCTATGCTACGGTAACCAAGACTGTTGTGGCACGGTTCATTCGGCATAACCTGATCTGCCGATACGGCGTCCCTGAGAGAATTATTACAGATAACGGTACCAATCTGAATAACAAGATGATCACTGAGCTCTGCGAACAGTTCAAAATACAGCACCACAATTCTTCTCCTTATAGACCGAAGATGAATGGGGCTGTAGAAGCAGCAAATAAAAATATCAAGAAAATCGTGCAGAAGATGACAGTGACCTATAAAGATTGGCACGAGATGTTACCGTTCGCTCTACATGGGTACCGTACCTCAGCTAGGACGTCAACCGGGGCAACTCCTTTCTCTTTGGTTTATGGTATGGAGGCAGTCTTACCAATCGAAGTGCAAATACCATCTCTCCGGATAATGAAGGATGCAAATCTGAACGAGGATGATTGGATTCAGACACGACTTGATCAGCTCAACCTTATTGATGAAAAGAGACTTGCTGCTATCTGCCATGGTCAGACGTACCAGAAACGGATGATCAGGGCTTTTAACAAAAAGGTCAGACCACAGGAATATCAAGTTGGGGATCTGGTAATCAAAAGAACCATCCTTCCTCAGAGTGATCCAAGGGGCAAATGGACCCCTACGTACGAAGGGCCATTTGTGGTTAAACATGTGTTCTCAGGAGGAGCCATGATTCTAACCAACATGGATGGTGACGACCTTCCTCACCCCGCCAATACAGACATAGTAAAAAGATACTACGCGTAAAAAGACCCGCTAGGCTGACATGCCTAGGCAAAAATTAGGGCTTCCCGTCGAACCAAAAGGGTTCGGGCAAAATGAAGGGATGAAATAAAAAAAATCTGTACACCCGGCAAGTTGAAAACCTGAAAAGGCGGCTTGGGCAAAAATGGGTATCCCGGTGGACTGAAAACCCGAAAGGGCGGCCCAGGCAAAAATTAGGGATAAAAGCGTAATACTATGTCTCATTGATCACTTTGCATCCAGAATCCGGTATCTACATCAAGTTCAGACGGCATCGATCAGTCAGCTTCATCTTCGTTTAGGTCATCAAGTGATGAGACGCTCGGAGATATAACGACAATAGCAGAGTTGAAACCCAGTGGGATCATTCATTTCACACAGCTGTTTTATTTTCTTTTGTACAAAATTTGTATAAACTCTTTTGTTCGGCGGCGTTCTCTTACTAGGACGTCAGTCTCTTGTACACAAAACGCCTATTTTCGGGCCATTCAAAAATCAATACAAATATACTTTTCAGTTAAAAGTGCCAATTATTTTTTCTTTTTTCTGTTTTGTTTTGCGAAGAACGTCCAAGGTTCAATTTGTGATATATGCATTGACAATAATTTTATAATTCATAAATATTTGCATACGAAACAAAGGATTAATTACAGGTAACATTAGAAACAGGGGCAATAAAGAGTTGTCTAAGCAATCTAATTGTTCTATCCTCCAAGGTACCAAGGTAGGTTCAGCTAAAGAACATAACCAGATATCCTAATTCCCCAGAGAGTGAGCCAGCAAGTCAATGCACTCTTCTCCAAGTAAAATTATCAAACTTAAGGAAGTTGGGTATCCTCCAGCAGATCTCAACATTCCCCAGCAGTACATGCATTCTTAACAAGCATCCCCGGCAGTCTTGGCCTAAAGATTGTTCCCCGGCGGTATCCCAAACATTCGGTGGTGTCATTTCCCCCGATACATCTCAAAAATTCCCCAGGAGAATCCAATCCAGTTTCCCCAAGAAGTTGGAATCCATCTCCCCAAGCAGTAAGCTTATCCCCAGTAGATTCTGGAAGCTTATCCTCGCAAAGCACGAACGCGTCGTCCGGCTTTATTTAAAGAGTTATTTCCTTAACAGGATATAACTGGGTTATCCTCAGCCAAAAGCCACAGAAAGAGCGTCCTCAACGGAGTCTTCTCATCCCCAGCAAAGTCCATTAACACTTCCAATACAGTAAAGATATCCTCAGCAAGTTATTACTAACAATTCAGCAAAAGCATCCCTCTCCCCACAGAGTATCACTCCCCAGCATGGTTGCTAGAGTATTTTTCTCCCCGCAGACTCTTCCATTTGCCAAGTCTATTCCTCAACGGAGTCATCTTCTCCTACTGGTATTCTTACAACTATCATCCCCAGCGGAAGCGAAATCTATTCTTCAAACATCAGCCCAGGATATGACTTCCCGGCACCCGTCAAGGATTTACTTTCTTAGACGAAAACATACATTCATAAACATCGCACTTCCATACATCATTATAGCATGCATAGATGCATCATATCTTACAAATCTCATTTATGTTGAGAACATCATTGCTTGATCCATATCATGCATTGCATATGACTGACCTTTACCATTCAGGAAAGATTCAGTTAAATTCTCAATCATATTTCAAGACCTAGACCGGTTCAGTTAAATCGACTCCAAAGATTTCTTATCCAGTCAAAGGCCTTCTCCGGTCTAGTTAAATCGACCCCAAACAGATTTTTCTGATAAAGACCCAGTTGAAGACATTCCAAGACCTAGACCGGTTCAGTTAATCGACCCTAATATTCTCTGTTTCTTATCCAGTCCAAGGCCTTCTCTAGTCCAGCTAAATCGACCCCAAACAGATTTTTCTGATGAAGACTCAGTAGAAGTTATCAAAGGTTTTTCTCAGACACCCGCTTTTGAGATTATAATTTCCTATGGTTCTCTCCCGACGTTGTGGAGGTGATAATTCCATTCCAGGTTTTTCTCAGACGCCCGCTTTTGAGATTATAATTTCCTATGGTTCTCTCCCGACGTTGTGGAGGTGATAATTCCATTCCAGGTTTTTCTCAGACGCCCGCTTTTGAGATTATAAGTTCCTATGATTCCCTCTCCGACGGTGAGTGAGGTGATAATTTCCTTTCAGATTATAATTTCCTATGGTTCCCTCTCCGACGGTGAGTGAGGTGATAATTCCTTTTCAGATTATAATTTCCTTTGGTTCTCTTCCCGATGCTGCGAAGATGGTAATTCCCACCAAGGTTTTCTCAACGAGCGTTGTTGAAGTTAAAATCACCCAAGGTTCTCTCACCGTTCATGCTAAGGTAGTAACCATCCCTGGTTCATTCATCGCTGTTTGAAGCTCCAGATCCAGCTCCTGTAACCAGTCAGGACACATCTATATCAAGCATATGAAAACAGCTCCTGCAACATGTCAGGTAATCATTTTCTGTTTTGCAGGTACGCAAGTTCTCGCTAAGGAATCTCTTATGCGATCAACGTCCAGATGGCATCTATAAGCCCATCATCCCCCATCAATCTCCAAAGGGCATCTATAAGCCCATTTCCATCACACTGCTACTATGTGAGCGCAAATTTCTGGGCACTCTAGTGTTCAATCATCTTCTACCCTCGGATTACGAAAGGCACATCAGCCAATCTGCATCCTCAGGTCTAAGAAGATTGAACAGGGGCAACTGTTGTACCCCAAAATTTGCCCTCCCATATTCTTCAAAGATTTGCCAAGTCAAGCTTCAAAGTTCCCCAAGGGTTGCACAGTGTAAGGGTCTCCTAAGCAGTCAAAATTAGGGTTTTTGCTCTGATCAAGAAAATGAAGTTTCCAAGGGTCCAATCAAGTCCCACATGCCTACAAATATGGTTAAGCATCCTCATATCAAGTTTCAAGACTTTCAGCACAAAATTGCACAGTCAAAAACCCTAATTGCACTACAGTCAACTGTAGGGGTAAAATGGTCATTTGACAGTCAAAAGTTCAAATTTTTGGTCAACATCTCATTTTGAATCCACAAACATCATTTGATCAATGCTTGATCATGATTCTCAAAGTTTGGCTCAAAAAGTCTCAAGATACAAAAGTTTCTATTTTTGGACAGCTGAAAAAGTCAACTGAAATTGACCAAGGCATAACTTTCACATGGATTATCAGAAAAATTCCATCCAAAGCTCATTTTGAAGAGAAAGACATTTCCTACAACTCATCTTCATACTTCAAGTCCAAGAAATGCTCTCACAAAAAGTTATCAATTTCAACATTATAGGTCATTTTCAAAAGTCAACAAAAAGGGACTTTAAGTCAAAGGCCATAACTTGAGATTGGTAAATCAAAATGACATGGGACCAAGGACATTGGTTAGAGGACTCAAAAACCTTTCCAAAATGTCCAAGAACATGAGCAAAGCTTAAAAATTGAGCAAGTTATGCATTGGAGAAGTTGGGAAATTTTTGTGAAATGGCCAAAATCATTTACCCTTGAAATCTCATTTTTGACAAAAGGGCCCCACTTTTTTCACTTGAATTGACTTGGCCATGCTTCCCACGTGTCCCACCTTTTATTTCATATTTTTTAATTAATTTTTTCATTTTTAATTGATTTTCTTGGATTTAATTAAGTTTAAATCTTTTAAAATCAAGGAAAAATCAAAAAGTTTGATTAAATGAAATATTTGGCCTTAACTAGCCTTGAAACATCATTAAGCCTATACCAAATTCGTGCAAAGAGGCAAATAAGGCAAGAATTCAAAAATAAGGCAAAAATGGAAGGTGTGATAATGGAGGTTTATGTTAAAATCCAAAACATCAATGCAAGGCATTATTGGCTATAATTCTCATTCATACACATTGCCTAAGATATATACAAGTGATCAGAAACCAAATGAGAGGCTAAGCTGCGCAGGAACCTTGAAAACAAACTCACACTTTTTACAAAAAATCTCAAATCTGAAAACCAAGTTAGAGGTGGTTTCAAGTCACGATTCTCATCTTATTAGCTTCCTCAAGCATCACTGAACCTTTTCCAATCAGATTCGACACTCCATACGCCAGGAACAGGTATAGCTAAGTCAGGTTTCCTTCAAATTTTTTGACATTCGTATTGCATTAATCATGTAGCATTTTCCAGTTTTCATTATGGATTTGGACTAATATGGATGTTGTGAAGCTGATAGCATGATTTGATTGAAGTTTCCAAGCTTGTGCACGATTTCACCATGAACAAAAGTTAGGGTTCCTGAAGCTTAAAATTAGGGCTTTAGTGATGTGGAAAAATTGGACTTTGACATTGGCATGAATGAGATCGTGACAACATGAGGGTTCCATTTCTGTTGTCGCGCTCAATTTATGTTTAGGCATGGCCTATTCGCTATTTTCAAATAGCTTGAATTTTGGGGGGGGGTTCAAAATCCCCGTTATTTCATTTTTTTACAGGTACAGTGGAGAAGATGATTATGTGTCATGCCGTGAATGGCTGGTTTGAATCCAGCGCGCGCTTTTTTTATTTTATAAAGCTAACACGCATTCTGTTTTATATTATTTGTTTGTTCCTTAATATACAAAGCGCGTTCTTGGAACAGTTGGCAAGCGTAAAGATGGGCAAAGCACATGACCTGGGTTCGAGCCCCAGGTCTTCAGTATTCTCAATATATTTTTTCAATTGATCTTCCCATACAGGTTCCACGCTGAAGCACACGATACACTCTCAAAATCAGACCATTCACAAAGTCAGGGTGATCAAATCAAAGGTCCAGATCCAAGGCATATGGTAGTCCAGGTCAACGCTCCAGCACCTTGCCTGGAAAAGTCAAACGAACCATGCTAATGGGCCAGAATTACTTGGGCTGCACCCCTCTAGTTTGCTTTCTTTTTAACCTCTTTTTATATATTCTTCTCTTTTCTTTGTTTTGATCAGTTTTTTTTTAATGCTTTAATATAATATTTTCAAAATATAAAAATACAAAAAATCAGAAAAGATAATAAAAATAATAATTTTATTTTAGTATTAATTTTGTAAATAAATCCCTTAATTAATTTAGATTTAATTTTAGGTTATAATTTAATTCTTTTTTCACAATAAACCAAAAAAATAATAAAATAGATCTTTAACACTTGTTACCTTTTTTTAATTAATTAAATATTTTATTATAAGTATCATCAACCATTAATTTTGTAAATAAAATTTATAATTAATTTAGTTTTAATTCTAGGTTTTAACTTTAATGCATTTTCTTTAATAAATTAAAAACAATTAGAATTAGAATTAATTATTTGACTTTTAATTAACTTAATTTTCTTTAAATGCCACAAATACAAAAAAAAACATAAAAATAAGTCATTGCCTTTATTTAACTTAATTATATTTAATAATTTCATTTTAATTCTTTTAAAGGGTCCAACGCCCTCGCATTCGATTATATTCTCATTTCGCGCGTTTTATTTATTTCTTTGTTGTAAATATAATGTATTTGTTCCAAAGCCCTGTAATAGTTAATTAGGCATTTACTTTCTGCAATTTATTTTAAATCGGGTCTGGATTAATTTGGCGTTGTAGACCCGCGCCCTTGTAATAGCGTAGGACCTTTTACCTTTTCCGCACTTTAAAATTCCCGCACTTTTAACTGATTAAACAATAACATGAAAGAATGAATGCCCAAAAATAAAATCAAAGCGTAGATCACCAATGCATGATAAGACAAACAATAAACTGAAAATGACACATAATTCACACACCACCCCTAGGGTACGCTTCACTGTTGCCTTGCCCCTCGAAAGGTGGTCGTCGAGTAGAGGATGTCTTAGTAAGTCCTCATGATCCGGGAACCTGGCATGAGGGTAGCTTCTAAGGTGTCTTCCTATTGCTCCGGTGATCACCATGTCCCGAAACTCGATTTGACCCGAATACCTCCAACGGTGGTGCTACCTACCTCTCAATGGTGGGATGGCATTACTTTAAAGGACATTTACACAGACGAATTCCTTAGGGTAGGTAGACGACTCGTGGATACTTGCTCTATTTCAAAAAAAAAACAAACAAAATACTTTTCACACCTACACTTTCTAAAAGTTTTCAAACAAATTTTTCATACACTCTTGAGGACAGATACAAGAGTTACTTAGAAATTTTTCAAACGAAACTTTTTTTTCAAAACCCACTCACAATTGAAAAGCAAACAAAACATTTTTGAAAACACAATGAGCAAGTATCTAAGAGCCCATGGATAACCATGGATAGAAAGGGTGCTAACACCTTCCCTTCCTATAAATCTACCTCCCGAACCGAGAACTAATCTCAATAAGGAATTTTTCTATGCTTTTGTCCTTTCCATGTTGGAGAAAATAAAAGACGGTGGCGACTCTTGCTTACCGCGACATTTCGCGAAACCAGCTTTAAAACAGTCAGTTCCAGATCCACCGATCACACCTTCGCATGAGCTTCGGAGCACAACAGTAAAGCTAGCGTAGAAATCTTTGAAGGGGTCTGCCCTAGTTGTTCGACTACATTGTAGTTGCTTCTCTTTATAATTTTCAAAATGTCTTCCATCTCCTTCTTGGAGGCTTCTGGGATAGATACTGATTGCACCTTCATCCAGACAGGTTCAACCAAAATGCCTTTGCCCTGAGTCTCGGTCGACTCGGCGATAGGGGTGTCAGCAGGGGTAACCATAGGAACTGTAGTAGTAGTATCGACAAGAAATAAAGCAGGGATGATCATAAGACCGGTAACAGTTTTCGGAGGAGCAATCTCAGGGGAGAACACTCTTCCACTTCTGGATATTTTGCTGGTTCCCACAATGTTGCCAATGTCGGGGTCAGCCCGGTTAAAAACCGAGTCTTCATCAGCCAGCCAATCTTTCTTGACACTGTGGTAGTAGACGTCACCCCCATAGTTCTAAGGGACATTTTTATCTGAGGACTACGGGGTCGGCCTTGGCATAGTAATTATTAGTGGAGTCACTTTCGAAACAGATGTAATCCTAACAGGTCTTTTGGTGGAGACCCTGGAAGGATTGGCAGAAATGGTTACTATTGAAACATCCTTGTAAGCAATGGTTGGAACGGGAGTCTTTTCAAACAAAATCTCTTTGTCATCCATCAGGCGCTGGACACCTTCCTTTAATAAATGATAACCAGTCGGTAGGGATAAATAGAGGTGGCAGCCTTCGCCACAGCCCGGAAATAAACCGGCCTTCAACAGGTTCCTTTTGACGGTTAGGAGAGGAGTAACAAGTTCATCAACAACAGAAAGAAACACATCATCTTCAATAGTGTTAACACCACGGTCGTGCTTGGGCATATGAGCGGTGATAACATTTGGGATCTCAGGAGCATCAAATTCAATTTCTTATTCCTCGAGAAGGTCTTGCACCTTGTTTTTCAAAACCTAGCAGTCGTTTGTATCATGACCTAGACTTTTTGAATGGTAAGCACAACGAGCATTTGGGTTATAATGGGGGGAGGAAGTGTTGGGATTCTTCAGAGCTTCCCGCAGTGTTACCAGATTAGATTTCAACAAATGCGGAAACACTTGAGACAACGTCATATTTATCCGGGTAAACTGTCTTACCGGTCTTTCCGTTCTAGGCTGGTTGTTCCTTTGTTGAATAGGTGCAGGATTAGGGATCATGACAGCCCCTACCACTGGACGATGTTCAGTTCTGTCCTGATTCCTATGGTCATATGCAACACTGACCTCCTTCTTTCCGGTAAAGGGCCTCTTTATTGCGCTTGAGGATGCATCTTTTTGAATTTTTCCACTTTTTATACCTGCTTCTACCCGTTCACTGGTCATGATTAATTCGGTAAATCCAACCGAGGAGCTTCCGATCAAGTGTTTGAAGAATGGACCAGATAGTGTGCCTAAGAACATATCCACCAATTCTTTGTCAGATAAAGGGGGTTGGACCCTTCCCGCGAGATCCCACCATTTTTGAGCATTGGTCTTGAAACCTTCACCTGTGCCCATAGACGTGCCTTGCAACTATGTCCGTGTTGGAGCTAGGTCAGCATTATACTGGTATTGCTTGTAAAAAGCGGCTTCCAAATCTTCCCAATTGCGTATGTTGGTCCCTTCCAAATGATAGAACTAATACAACTATGTTCCTAACAAGCTTTCTTGGAAGAAATGCACCCATAAATTCCTATCTGTAGTATGGGGGTGAATTTTTCTTACGTAAAATCTCAAATGCAGCTTTGGACAAGATACAACGTCATATTTAGCGAAAGTGGGGACCTTGAATTTCTGCGGTATGACAACCCCTGAGACAAGTCCTAGCTCCTCAAAATCCAACCAAGTACTTTCTGGATCTCCATAGCATTTAGGCGATCTTCCAACTGTTTGTATTTCATGTCAACTGGAGGATATTGTTCTTCAGAGTAATCAACCTCTTCTTCCTCTTCAGATTCTGGATGGTTAGTCACTTCCTTGTTTTTCCATTCTTGATTTTCCCTTTCACCTGATGATGTTGCAAAGTCTAGAGTCCGTCTGGCATGTCCTTTGAACCTTCTTCCCAAATTCAAAACACCGATTGATTTCTTCGCTTTCTTCTTCTTTTCTTTGATCAGCAGGGTTTTCAACTCATCTTGTCCTTTTCCCAGATTTAAGAACATTTGTTGAAACTGGGCGTTCTGTGCCTGGAGATATTTTATTGTCTGATCAATATCCATCTCACAGAAAAAAAACAGTAGAAAGATAAGGAGACCTATTGTAAGAAACATGTTTGTGTTATGATGAATGAAGATGCATATGCAAATGATTTCAAGGAAACTAGAGATTTAAATTTGCTTTAGACAAAAAGGAACACACATTATATTAATAAATTAAAGCTTGAGTACGTCATGCCTCTTTAGGCTTACAAATAAATAAAATGCAAAACCCTAAGACAAAAAAGTTGAACGCATCCTCTTTGGTGCGATGTAGGCGTTCAGACTCTGCTCTTCATGAAGCTTCTTAGTGAGTTCCAGAACTTTCTTCTTGCTGGCGTAGAATTGGGCCTCGAAAGTGTCTCGCACCCCCTTAAGTTGTATCCAATCCCTTTGCAAGTCTTCGAGAGAGGTGGGCATGTTAGGATGAAGGATGGTGTATGAGACATCTCCTTCCACAACAAGTTCTATGATAACTGGTAAGATGGAAGGATAAGGCATCACAAGTTTCTTAGCACAAGCTCGCACCAACTTAAGGTAATGCTCAGGGGGGATGGAATTCTTGTGCCCCAGTGTCTTTCTATCTATCTTG
Source organism: Vicia faba (assembly GCA_948472305.1). Taxonomy (NCBI): domain Eukaryota; kingdom Viridiplantae; phylum Streptophyta; class Magnoliopsida; order Fabales; family Fabaceae; genus Vicia; species Vicia faba. The sequence continues at coordinate 1,219,120,162 of OX451739.1, read as the reverse complement.
TTCAACATCCCCCAAGCTCGGATAAACCTCTAGCGTTAACCTTGATCGTCATTCTCGTAATCAAATACCAACCCTTGAATAAGAATCTCATGTGGACCATCCCTTCGGGCGTAACCAAACTGTCGTAAGGCCAAGCAGGGGTTGTAAGTGATACCTCCTCTAATTCCAAGTACGGAGACATTAGGGAATTCTCCACAACGGTCGACGATAGTAACATTCTCCACCGATCAGGAACACCAATGAATATCTGAATGTCTGAGCGTCATCAACCTATGGGACCACCTTGAACCTTTCTCGTTATTCAATACATATTAGGGAACATGAGAAATAAACCATATTGCCAAGAGAGGAGTACAACACACGAGGATACCTCTTTTCCTCATAGTGCGAGAGTGAAAAGAATGTAGGATGTCTCCTAAAAAAGTAGGCACCGGGTTACGAGACATGAAGATTTTGACGGTGTTTACATCTATGAGTTGGTCAGGATTTGGAAACAAAACCATCCCATGGATGATAAGGGCCACAATTTCCTCAAAAGCTTGCAAGTCCAAGGAGTTCCAACAGTCTTGAGCTTTCTCAAACAAGAACTTGGCTAAGAAACCTTTGACACCACTCCTTGTTTTCCAATTAGTTGTGACATCATATTGTTGCAAGTGTAGGGCTTGAGAAATCTCTTCTGGTTTTGGATCTCTTTCCATACCGTTGAAGGGTAGTTGATTGGGAATGGGAATCCTCAAGAGTTGGGAGAATTCTTCCAAAGTTGGCATAAGTTGATAATCGGGAAATGTGGAGCAATGGTGTAGATGATCAAAGAATTGGAAGAGCACCTTCATCATATCTTCATCAGTGTTGGAGGTAACCAAGTTTAGGAGGCGACCATGTATTTCGGTAAATGGATAATTATCGGGAACTGTTGATGCCAACTCTTTAAGTTGAGGAGGAATCTTACGAGATTGACTTGAATGATTTTCATGCGAATAGAATCCACGTCCTTCAAAACAAAACAAAGATAAATCCCAAAAATCCTTAAAATGGTTAGTGACCATGAGTATGATGTTATGATGTTTAAGATGTTATGTACAAGTAAATATATACAAACAAAATAAACAAGTCCTTAGGTTTAGGCTTGCATGGAGTCTCATGGGTAAGTACCCTCTTGAAGTTTAGTTGGCTCAAACCTGTACTAGAAATAGTAATCGGGTTCTAAGGGAGCTCAATATCACTGGTTTGTCTTCTTAGGCATTATTTCAGCACAAGCCTCTTTAATGGCGACCGAAATATCTCAAAAAACCAAACCTCAATGAGTGTAGTGTCGAGTATCTACCAACATCGGATTGCACCAAAGTCGGTCATATCACTACGTCCAAATGGCCAAGTTGGTCAAGTAAAGGTTATAAAAGTCAGTTAGTGCTTCATGACATCACTCAGCGGCCCCGTATTCTCCTTGCCTACTCAAAGGCTACCGGTACCCACAAATATGTCACAGTAACGTAGCTATTTCTTAGACCATGTCAATATACCCCGCACAGTTTCCACAATGTATTGCTACTTACCTATAAGGTATCCCAAATCCGGGTAGAGGATTCAAGCCTAAACAAAGAACCAAAATGTAAAGCATACAAGTCAAACAAAGAAAGAAAGTAAAGGTGATCTAGACCTAAGGTAACCCCACTTTTAAATTTATCCCCAACAGAGTCTCCAATTCTGTAACGCGGTGGGAGAACTGACTTGGTTGTTTTGCGTTTTATCGTAAATGTTGGGGTTAGCAAGAGTCGCCACTGACTTTTCTTTTATCTAAAAGGAAAGGCTGAAAAGAACAGGAAAGACCTTTGAGATTGTTTCTTGATTTTGGGGGGTAGATTATGAAAAGGGAAGGTATTAGCACCATTTTCATCCGTATTTATCTATGGGCTCTTATTTTCTTGCTAGATCACTTGCTTTTGTTTGAAAATATGCTTTGTGTGGTTTTTGAAAGTATTTTGAAAAGCCGTCATCGTTTAGGAAAACTTTGTAATAGTTCTCGTTCGTAAGAACATATACAAAGTGTTTATCTTTTGAAAATGTTTCAAGTTTGAAAGATGTTTTGAAAGTGTTGGTGTTTGTTTTTGGAAATAGCAAGGATGTTTTGACTTGAAAATATGCAAGCAACTAGGAACATTCTACCTACTCAAAAGTATTTGTTCATTTATTCCTTTCCTTTGATATTGTTATCTTACCATTGATTTGGTAAGAAGCCTTATCTTTGGATGCAAAGGGACGGGCATGGGTCATCGTATAGCCATGATAGCAATGTTGTGAAAATATCTTAGCAATTCTCTTTGAGGGACTAAGATCATTTTTGAAAGGCAACTTTAGATAGCGTCATCGAGGGACTATGATCTTGTATTTTTTATTGCTTTTGCATAAAATGGCCATTTTTGTAAGGCAACAAAGTGGATTTACCCTAAGGGTGTAAGTGTGCAAGTGTGTTGATTTACATGCATTGTTTTGTCCTTAATTAGGGTTTGCTAACTTGTTGATTTTAATCTTTCCATACAAACCCTAATTTACTAGCATTTATATAAAGCATTAAATTGCGGAAAATAAAAAAAAACTAAGCTATTACATCAATAGGGGAGGGGGTGTACAAATTTACAAATGGGGATTTTGCAAGAAAATTAAATATAATTAACTATTACAACCATATTGAATATTGTACAAAATTGAAGATAAAATGCAAGAATGCAAAATGGAAAAAGAAATGATTTTTATTTGGTTTTATGAAAGTTTTTAATCTTAACCTAATTAAGAAAATAATTAATGTAAATTAAATAAAATTAAAACCTAAATTAATTAACAAAGAAAAATAAGTTAAAAAAATATTTTTTAGGGTTTTTTATGAAAAAGGTTTTAAATAATAAAAATAATACGAAGATTAATTAATTAAAATGAACCTAAGTTCTAAATTAATTTTTAATTAAGAAAAGAAAATAATGTAGTCATTAATGCTAAGCCTAAACATTAATTCATAAAAAAATAAATTAATTTGTAAAAAGAAAATGTTTTTGGTCTTTTTTATGTTTAAAGAGAAAATAAAATAAGTAATTATAAATAATAAGTAAAATATTTATTTATATTTTTTTTAATAAATAATAATAATGATAATAATAATAATAACAAAAATAAAAAATAAATAATAAAATATGAACTAGAAATGAAAAATAGAAAATAAAATAAAAATAAAATAAAGAAATAAAATGGGTCAGGGGGGTATGAAACATAATCAGGGGGAAAGTTAGCAAAACTAATAAAAGCCCAATATTTGGGGCCCAGGCGCTGCAAACAAAAAACCAAAAGAAGTGAAAATATGAGAAAACAACCAAAAGGGTACCACTGGGGCTCGAACCCAGGTACCTCTGGTTACAGGCGCGCGCTTTAACCACTAGGGTGGTGATATATCCGTTTACTTATATTAAACCATAAATATATATTACAAATCAAGTCAATGGCCTGAACTTCATCTTCAACCTCACGCCCAGCCAGACAACCTTCAACTTTTTCATCTCTCAACAAAAATGGAAAGTACAAACATGAAAATTGTGGCATTTCTTCCCACGAATCCAACCATATAAATAACTAAAGCTATAAATCCAAGATGAGTGAGAATTTTTCTGGCCCTAATTTAAAACCTAAAAATTTCAGAAACTTCAACTCCAAAATTCTCTAAGCTCAGGTCATATAAGTGCAAACTATGGATATGTACAACTTCGTGGCAATGGTATATACATTTTATCTTTGAAAATGGAAGCCTAACAATGCCTATATGAATAGTTCAAAAGTCAAAAAACTCACCTTGCAAGAGGGTATCGTGTTTTGAAAATGGAACTTGATGATGGAAGTGTTACAGTTGGGCAAAAGGACTTTGGATGGTTTATATTTGATGTTTAGAAGCTTTAGGAACCAAAAGGCTTGGAAATGTACGAGGGAGATGTGAGTTTCAAGTTTTTGGTCCCATTATGCAACAATGGAGTTTTCTGTGTGATTTAGAGTTCTAGGGAGTTTGAGGGCTTAAGCATGTGTGGGTAAACTTGCAAATACTGTATGTATTTATAGGCAAGAGGTTTTGTATTCTACAACAAGTCAAAATTTGAATTTACATGTTGTAAAACCTTTACTTGTTTTTGAAGCAAACATGACAAACATCTTCCAAAAGCTTGTACCATGCTATTGTAGAGTGGTTGAACTTTAAACAAGCTTATTTATGACTTGTAGATGTTGTGTGTGCAGAAGGATCCTTTGAGAGGCTCAAGAAGGGTTGACATTTGCAAAAGCATACTTTTCCAAAATGGAAGTCATGCCTTTCTTCCAAAAATGGCAAGTTAACTTAGACAAAGCTTGGATTTAATGGATAATAGCCATAAAGTTTGTGTAATATTCTTATTAAGGATAGATACACAAGTTAGAGGGCCTGAAAAGTTGTATTATGCAACATGGCTATGGATTTGGTTCATGTTCATCACAAAATTCTGCCTTGTAAAACAACTTGAAACCCTAACTTCTGGCCTTCGATTCTCCTTGCTCAAAAATGATATCAAGGAGTTCTTGGACATTTTAGAAAGCTTGTAATATTCTTTATAGCCACAAATTGAATCACTTTTTCAAAATCCAATTGGAACTATATGAAACTTGGCCTAGAAGTTAGGTCAAAATCCTGACCAAAATGCTTAAAATTTCACTAAGTGTTTTAGTTTCATGACCATGATTTCATGGATTAATAACCTGAAATCCATACATTTCTAGGAGTAGTTGTGTTCAGAAATGTTTTAGATCTCATTGATATCTACAACTTTCATTTTGAAAGTTTCCTTTGAATCATCTTGCATCATGGTGAAAAATTGGCTCAAAGTTGTGAAAAATATGAAGTTTTCAATACTTAGAAAAATTTCTAAGTTTAGAAACTTTGACTTTTCAAATTGAAATCTTGACTTTTTGATTTCTTGATGAACAAGTTTCATATTTTGACATGTTTTTATGAATTGTGATCTTTGACACTTGATTTTGACCAAAAAGTCAAAGTTTGAGTTTTCAGTGTGCAGTTGACTTTTGATCAGTTAACTGAAAATCAGTTGATCTTGAAGGAAGTTTTGAGTCATACCATTAGGTCAAAATGATTCATTTGAAACATTGATATCATGTATCAAACCAATTAACCATTTGCTAGGTCAAAAATAAAAAATTTCCCTTTCTCAGTCAAAACCCTGATTTTGACCATTTTGCCCTTTTGATGATCTGATCAAATTTCTTGAGGAATTATGGTCCAAACTTGATCAAATTATATATAGGAGTTAAAAATGTTGATATGGATAAAAAATTAAGGAATTTGAGTGTAAATTGGCCATAGTTGACTTTTTCCCAATACACCTGATTTTTTGGTCAACTGATCAATTGACTGAGCAAAAATGTGATCCAAGACTTGAAAATTGACATGAGAAATCATGAGGGACCATAATGATTCATGAAAGTCATATGAGGCATTAAAAGTTCAATTATCCTTGTGCAATCTCAAACCCTAATTTTCAGTCATCAGTGTTTGAGGAGGTGTCTTAAGCTGATCAACCCTAGTGCAGTCTTGAACTAAAGGAGATCTTGTGAGAAATTACTTGATAAATGAGAGGGCAAATTTTGGGGTACAACATGTTTGTTTGTGGTTAATTATTCATAACATCATAGCATCATGACATCTCATTTATTACTAACCATTTCAAGGATCTAGGGATTTATCTTTGTTCTGTTTTGTAGGATATGGCTCACGTTCATAGAAATACAATCCGAATCAGCTTCGTGAGGGTGCCTCCTCAACTAAAAGAGTTAGAATTAAGGGTTCCTGAAGATTATTCCTTCACCAAAAGATATTATTGACTTCTCAATCAAGTTACCTCAAGCTTTGAAGAAGACATGATGTGTGCGCTCTTTCAGTTCTTTGACCAGGTACATCATTGTTTCACCTTTCCCGGTTATCAATTGGCGCCCACAATGGAAGGATTCTCTCAAATGTTGGGAGTACCTATCCTCAATCAAATTCCATTCATTGGTTTATAGGAAACTTCAAAGCCTAAAGTTATTGCCAAGGCCTTGCATTTGAAGAGGTCTGACATTATAGCTAATTGGGAAACAAAGAGTGGAGTCGAGAGTTTTCTAGCTACGTTTCTGATGGAGAAGGCCCGACTGTTTTGGGAGGATATGGATTTTCAAGCTTCTGAATAGGTCTTGGCTCTTCTCATCTATGGGTTAGTAATGTTTCCTAATCCAGACGAACTCATAGATGTGAATGTTGTCAAGATTCTCCTTTCTCGCAACCCTGTGTCAACTTTGCTTGGAGACATTATACATTGTCTTCACACTCGCACTATGAGGAGGAGAAGGGCTCTTATGTGTTGCATACCATTATTGTCTAGGTGGTTTATTTCTCACCTTCCCCGATCAGTGTTGAAGAATGAACAAGGCTTGAGATGGTCTCAAAGGTTGATGTTGCTCTCTCATTAAGATATTTATTGGTGTTCCCGATCTCTGGAAGATGTCACTATCATTAATCATTATGGGGATTTCCCTAATGTTCAACTCCTTGGAATTAGGGAAGTTATCACTTATAACCCTTTAGCTCTAAGACAATTTGGCTATGCTCGAATAGATGGTTCCCATGACACGCTTATCAAGGGTATTATGTTCGACTACGAGAGCGATGTTCAAGGATAACATCAAAGGTTTGTACAGGCTTGGGGAATGGTAAACAAGGTTGATAGTAAGACTTTAGGGCATAAAAACTTCATCCCTTTGGAGCCTTGTCTCAAATGGGTGCAAGCTCGCGCTCAAAATCTCATGATTCCATATCCAGCCATCCTACCAATAATTGTGGAGCCTGTTGCTGAGGGGGGTATTCCTTATACCATTCTCCATCCTGACATGTCTATCGACCTCAAGGAATTGCAGAGATCTTGGATCCAACTCAAAGGAGAAAGAGATACGTTTGAAGCTCGATTCTATGCAGGCGAGAAGAAAGTGTTAGAGCTCACCAAGTAACTTCACGAGGAGCAAAACATGAATGCCTACATTGACACGAAGAGGAAGCGCCCGTGGGAGACTTGAGTCTTTTGTTTTAGAAGTTCATTTTGTTGTCATTTGACACCCTTTTGATTTTTCATTGTAAGCCCAAGGGGCAATTGTAATTTTTGAACTTATTAATACAATTTTTGTGTTTGTTTCCTTTTTGGCTAACAAATTTAAATCTCTTGAGGTCCTTGAAAACATTGCATTCACATATCATGCATATTTTCATAAGCAGGTTTTCCGATATAGTTTTCCTCATCGTTTTACTATTTATTTCAGTATAAGATTGCTCTGGATCAAACTGTCAAAGATCTGAAAACTCAACATGCACAGTTCTAAGAGACTCTCCTGAACTTAGCCAAAGGACAACAAGAGTTGATGGCGTTCCTCGTCAAAAAGAAGAAGACCAAGAAACGGTTTGTTATCAACATGGGAAGGAGGTTCAAAGGTCCTTCTCAACAGGCTCAAGCAAATGTTATCTCCTCCGAAGAAAACAAAAATCAAGACGAGGATGTTAGAAGCACCATAGCTGGGGGTGGGAATAACCAGATTTCTGAGGATGAAGACTACACCGAAGAGCAGTATCCACCGGCATATGAGAAATAAAAATAGCTAGAAGACCCACGTAAGGTTGTGGAGATCCAAATAGTGCCTAGTTTGGACTTTGGAGACTTAGGTTTGGTCCCTGAGGTGGTCATTCCCCACAAATTCAAGGTCCTTGTCTTTGCCAAGTATGATGGGGTCTCATGTCCCAAGATGCATCTGAGGTATTATGTTCGCAAGATTCAACCACACACCATCGATAGGAAGTTATGGGTGCACTTCTCCAAGAAAGCTTATCTGCGACACAGTTAGAATGATTATACCAACTAGAGGGGACTAATATCCATACATGGGAGGAACTGGTTGCTGCCTTCTACAGACAATACCAATACAATGCTGACCTTACACCAACTCGCGTGCAATTACAAGTATGACTATGTGCTCAAATGAAGGCTTTGAGGAGTATGCCCAAAAATGGAGGTACCTGGCTGGAAGGGTGTAACCCCCTTTGACTGGCAGATAATTAGTGGACATGTTTATGGGCACCTTGACTGGTCCATTCTTTCATTTGTTGATTGGGAGTTCTTTGTCAGGGTTTATTGAGCTGATTTTGACTGGCGAACATGTTGAAAGTGGAATCAAAAGCGGGAAGATCCCAATGGCCTTAACCTAACACTATAAAGAAACCATTTGTTGGTAAGTAGGAAACTATTTTTGTTTATGGACAAGGAATTTGTATCAAGAATGATCGTCATCAGTCAGTAGGAGTAGTATTGATTTCTAACCCGACTCCAGTTCAACGACCACAATAATAAAACAATCAACAAAGGCTAGACGCCTCGAGAAGGAAGTTCACTAAGACCAATATGCCATTATCTCAAGCTTTACAACATCTGTTGAAAGCAGATTTAGTAACTCTGCGAGATCCTCCTCCAAATCCAAATACCTCTTCTCCCAAATATAATCTGAATGTGAAATGCGCCTTCCATTTAAATAGCCCTGGCCATGACACAAACAATTGTTGGGCATTGAAGAACAAGATCCAAGATTTGATTGATAACAAAGTGATTGAGTTTGACCCTCCACAGACCCCTAATGTGATTACTGCACACATCCCCAGTCATGGTAAAGGGAATCAATGCCATTGACGATGTCTCTTTTGTCTCTGCCATCAGTGATTTGACTACTCCCTTAATGCCAATTAATAAGAACCTACTGAGAGTCGGTTTATTTCCTGGCTGCCTTGAAAATTGTTATCATTGTGGTTCCCACACCAATGGATGTATGTGGCTGAAGAAAGGTATTCAATGCCTGATTGATAGCCATGAAATTATGTTCAAAAAACTCCGTCCGTGTAGAGTTTTCCTTTAAGTATACTTGAAGATGATTCCATAATCACCATTTCAAATACTCCTATTAGGATCACCTCTAAAGGCCCTATAAGGATTCCTGCTGAGCCAAGAGTGGCTCCCCTAATTATCACTACACCGAGGCAAGTCCCGTATTCATCTAACAAAGTTGTACCCTGGAACTATAGGGCAGAGGTTTATTATCATGGTGTTAGGCAAGAGCCACAGATTTCTGAGAGTGAAGAGTCTGAAATTACAAACATTGCTGGAACTAGTAAGGTCACTAGGCCGGGAAGCGTCTTCTCTCCTGAGATCTCTCCTCTAACAACTAATACAAAACTTGTTCGTATTCCTACTGCTAGGCCAACTGCCAATGCCCAAGGTAAAGTGAAAGTTATTGAGCCTGCCCTGACGGAGGCACCCTCAAAAGAAGTGACAATTGAAGTCCCATCTAGACAAGAGATGGAAGAAATTCTGAAGATCATCCCAAAAAGTGATTAAAAATAGTTGAAAAACTGGGGCAGACACCCTCAAAAATATCTATGTTGTCTTTGTTATTATGCTCCGAAGCACATGCCTAAGATTTGGTGAAATTTCTAAAGATTGCCCATGTACCTCAAGAGACCACCGCTAATCAATTTGAGAATTGTGTTGCTATCCTAACTGCTGACAATGGCTTGGGATTTTCTGATGCAGATTTAACTTCGACGGGGAAGAATCATAACAAAGCTCTACACGTCTCTATTAAGTGAAAAGGCATAACTCTGGCACATGTGTTAGTAGATATGGGGTCCTCTCTAAATGTTTTACGCAAAGGTGCTTTGGATAGGCTGGATTGTGATAGGCTGGTGCTGAAACCCAGCGATATTATGGTAAGAGCCTTTGATGGTTCGTGGATAGGTTGATCTCCTGATCAAGGTGGGATATCAAGTCTTCAATTCAACTTTTTATGTGATGGATATCCACCCGACCTATTCTTGCCTGCTAGGACGCCCATGGATTCATGGGGCAGGTGAGGTCACCTCTACATTACATCAAAAGCTAAAATACCCAGTGAAATGAAAGATTATCACAGTCTATGGAGAGGAAGAATATATGGTCAGTCATTTAAATTCTTTCAAATATGTGGAAATTGATGGAGAATTCATTGAAACCCCCTACCAAGAATTTGAAGTAATCCCTCTAACAATTGTTGTTAAAGCTACTATTCCTAAGATCTCTAAGGGCACACTAAAAATGGCCTCTCTAAAGGATGTTAGGGCTGTTATAGAAGATGGAGGCTGCACTATCTGGGGATAACTCCCTAACATCCCCTACAAATCTGACAAATTTGGGTTGAGTTTCAATTCAAAGGATTAGAAAGAGGTTCGACGTGCTCGTGTTGGGAGACCACCCCTCCGTATTAGAAACAATGAAGTCAATGCACTAGGAGACTCTAACAATGAGGGTGACTTGGACAACTGGATATTCCCAACTATTGACGGTGGACTCAATAACTGGAAGGCCAAAGACTTCATCTCAATCTCCTTCAGCCAGGAGTAATTTCTATTTCCTTTTTTTTATTTGCTTTAAGAACTTTGTCTGTATAATTTCCTTCAAAACAATGACTTTAGACCATGTTCCTTGCCCGGGGCACAATGGTCCATTTGTTAAGGGTTGTTATTCCATATATCATATGCTCATTTAATGAAAACATTAAACAATTTTGCATTCAAATTTTGTGCTCCTTGCCTTTCTTTTACTTTACCGCATTTTCAAATATCCATGTGACCTTACATGCACACACACACATTTGCAGATCCACATCTACTCCGCAACTCATTGACAACAATTCTGCTATTGCCATCTATGACTTCGAAAATCCAATCTATCAAGTCGAAGATGAAGGTGAAGAAGATTATGAGATACCTGGAGAACTCGCCAGACTTATGATACAAGAGGAAAAGGCCATCCAATCGCACGAAGAACCGGTCGAGGTGATAAACTTGGGTACTGAGGCATATAAGGAAGAAGTCAAGATTAGTACCAACCTGGAAGGCTGTGTCAAGAGCAGATTGGTTTAGATGTTACATGACTATGTTGAGGTGTTTGCTTGATCATACGAAGACATGCCAGGGCTCGAGACAGATATCATGGTTCATTGTCTACCGGTGAAAGAGGTTTGTTCTCCAATTAAGCAAAAGGTTCATCACATGCGCCCTAATAAGTCAGAGAAAATCAAGGCTGAGGTAATGAAACAATTCAATGTAGGTTTATTTGAAGTGACATCGTATCCCCAATTGATTTCAAATGTCGTTCCATTACCGAATAAAGACGGTAAAGTCCTTATGTGGGTAGACTACAGGGATTTAAATAGGGAGAGCCCCAAAGACGACTTCCCACTACCACATATTGATGTCTTGGTAGATAACACTGCTTAACATAAGGTACTTTCCTTTATGGATGGCTTCTCCGAGTATAACCAAATCAAAATGGGGCATGAGGACATGGAGAAAACTACCTTTGTCACAAAGTGGGGCACCTTCTGTTATAAGGTCATGCCCTTTGGGCTGAAGAACGCGGGCGTAACTTATCAATGGGCTATGGTGGCTTTATTTCATGACATGATACACCATGAGATAGAAGTCTGTGTAGATGATATGATAGCCAGGTCACAAACTGAGTAAGAGCATCTTGACCATCTGCACAAGTTATTTAAAAGGCTGACTAAATACAAGTTGAGGCTGAATCCAAACAAATGCACCTTTGAGGTAAGGTCTGGTAAGCTCCTAGGCTTTGTCGTTAATGGTAAAGGTATTGAAGTTGATCCCACAAAATTCAAAGTTATCCAAGAAATGTCAACTCCCCGTACTAACAAAGAGGTTAGAGATTTCTTGGGACGACTAAACTACATCGCCCGAATCATTTCTCATTTGACTGCTACTTATGAGCCACTCTTCAAGTTGTTGAAGAAAGATCATGTAGTAAAATGGAATGACGACTGCCAAATAGATTTTGATAAGATTAAAGAGTACCTTCAAGAACCTCCAATTTTGATGCCTCCAGTTGAAGGAAGACCTTTGATCATGTACTTAACCGTGTTAGAGAATTCAATAGGGTGTGTGATGGGGCAGCATGACGAGTATGGTCGAAAAGAGCATTCAGTATACTACCTTAGCAAAAAGTTTACTGACTATGAAACAAGATATTCACTGCTAGAGAAAACTTGCTACGCTTTGGCATGGGTTGCTCTCCGACTAAGACAGTATATGCTGACTTATACTACTCTATTGATTTCTAAAATGGATCCCATCAAGTACATCTTCGAGAAGCCAGCTCTCTCCGGAAGAGTACCCAATGGAAAATGATCTTAAATGAATATGACATCCAGTATACCACTCAAAAAGCAATCAAAGGAAGTGTACTGGCAGGTCATTTGGCACATCAAGCTGTAGACGATTACCAGTCTATGAACTTCGAATTCCTGGGTGAGAATATCATGCTAGTAACAGACTGTGAAGAACCTGGATCGTATGAAGGACCTGAGCAAGGATCCCGATGGACTATGGTTTTTGATGGGGCTTCTAACGCACTTGGTAACGGAATTTGTGTTGTAATCATTTCCCTCGAAGGTTGCCATACACCCTTTACTGCCAGACTTTGCTTTGAATGCACCAATAATATGGCCGAATATGAAGCGTGCATCATGGATCTTAAGGCTACTATTGACTTAAGAATTAAATTCTTAAACGTGTATGGAGACTCAGCCTTGGTGGTCAGTCAAGTTAAAGTAGAGTGGAATATAAACACATCCAAATCTTATCCTTTACAAAGAACTTGTGCTAACCTTGATCCCATACTTTGAAGAGATTACCTTTGAACATATCCCAAGAGAAGAAAATCAGTTGGCAGATGCCTTAGCTACCATGTCATCCATGTTCAAACTCAGATGGGACAACCAGGCTCCTAGGATTACCGTCGAAAGATTCGATGAACCAACACGCTGCTATGAAATTGATACTGATGGAGTAGAAGAAAAGCCTTGGTTTCATGAAGTGAAAAGATATCTTGAAACACAAGAATATTCTGAAAGAGTGTCAATCAACGACAAGAAATTCATGCAGAGATTCTCAGTAAAGTTCTTTGTGAGCAATGGGATTTTGTACAAGCACAACCATGATTCAATTATGCTCTGTTGTGTGGACAAGAAGGATGCAGAGAAAATTATGGAAGACATGCATGAAGGCATCTTTGGTACTCACTTTAGTGGACACACTTTGGCTAAGAAGATTATGAGATTTTGTTACTACTGGTCAATTATGGAAACTCATTATCACCAACACTCGAGGACTTACTATAAGTGTCAGATTTATGCTGATAAAGTCCACGTGCCTTCAATTCCTTTGAGTTTCATGACTGCCCCGTGGCCATTTGCAATGTGGGGCATTGATATGATCGGAGAAATCAAGCCTACTGTCTCTAATGGACATCGTTTCATTCTTGTCGCCATTGACTACTTCACAAAACGGGTTGAAGTAGCCTCATTTGCTTCAGTTACCAAGAACGCCGTAGATTACTTCATCAAGCATAACCTCGTCTTTCGGTATGGTATCCCTAAAAGAATCATCACTGACAATGGTACCAATCTCAACAACGCCATGATCACTGAACTCTACATGCAGTTCAAGATCAAGCATCAAAACTCTTCTCCATACAGGCCTAAGATGAATAGCGCAATGGGAGCTGCCAACAAGAATATAAAGAAGATTGTGCAAAAGATGGTTGTGACTTACAAAAACCGGCATGAGATGTTGCCATTTTCTCTTTATGGATATCGTACTTCGGCGCGAACATCAACTAGGGCAACCCCATTCTCTTTGGTCTATGGCATGGAAGTTGTCATGCCTGTCAAAGTCCAGATTCCTTCTCTAAGGATTATGAGAGAAGAAGACTTAGACAAAGAAGAATGGATTTAGACTAGGTTGGATCAGTTAAATCTGATTGATGAAATGAGGTTGGCCACTATCTGTCACAGTCAGATGTACAAGAAACGTATATCAGGCGGGTAACTTGGTAATAAAGCACATCATTCTACCAAAAGGTTATCCCAGAGGAAAATGGACTCCCACCTACGAAGGGCCATTTATTGTCAAGAAAGTATTTTTGGGAGGTGCTATGATACTAACCACCATGGACGGTGAAGACATCCCACAGCCCGTGAACGCACACATAGTCAAAAAATACTATGCATAAAAAACGACCCGCTAGGTTGACATACCTAGGCAAAAATAAGGGAATCCTGGCGAACCAAAAGGGTTTAGGAAAAAGTTAGTGATATATACAAAAGATGTACACCCGACAAGTCGAAAACCTGAAAAGGTGGCTTGGGAAAAAAAGGGTATCCTGTTGAACTGAAAACCCGAAAGGGAAGTCTAGGAAAAAGTTAGGGATTGAGAGCGTAGGATTATCTCCTGTTGGATCAATTATAACTAGCTTTATTACCAATGTCAAAAGTTCAAATGGTACAAGATCAGTTCAATCAACTTCTTCCGACAGCAAGGGATGAGATGTTCAAAGACATAAGGGAAATAGGGGAGTTGGAACCCAATGAGATCACTTCCACATGGCTATATATTTTTTTTTTCTCACTTTGTACTCTTTTCATTTCACGACGACTTCCTCTTACTAGGATTTCTGTCTCTTTGTACAAAAACGCCTGTTTATAGGCAAATTATCAATACAATCATACTCTTAAAGTTCAAACATTTTATTTTTCTGTTTGTTTGCAAAAACGTCCAATTACTAAATTGAATGAACATATGCATAAAAATACAATTAATTGTTGACAAATAAATACATAAAAATGGGAATAAGAATTTACTCAAAATTCTAGGAATTGGGCTGACATTCGAGCTTTCCATAAATCCCCGCAGAGTCACTTTCATAAGATTATCCCCACAGAGGTACTTCTATGAGATTACCCCCACAAAGTAGTCTTCACAAATAAGAGTACATTCCCTGCAATCTCCCCGGCATATCACTCCAACAAATAAAGGAGAATAATCTCTTTTCCTAACCTACGGAGTTTCCAATTAGTACACTTCATGAAAATTCTCTTCTGCAGCTAAGTTTGGTCCTCTAAAACTGAAAAAGAAGCCTACATAGTTCTTTTCTTTATCAAAGTAGATTTCCCCAAGAGAGTTGATTTCCTCATCAGAGCACTTCTCCATTAACAGGGTTTATTTCCCCGACAAGTTTTATTTCCCCAACAGACTACAATTTCCCAAGCTCGAGTCTATTCCTCAGAATACTACAAATCACTGACAAAATTATTCTCCCCAGTAAAGTCATCAATATCCCCAAAAAGTTGCTGCAAAACCTGGAATCCGACAAGATGCCAGTTAACTTTATCCTCCTCAGACAAGTCGGAAGATTATCCATCTCTTTTATCCCCGGTCAGGGCATATAAGAATTATTCTCCCCAGAAGAGTCGGAAGTTGAACCATCTCTTTTATCCCCAGTCAGGATATATAAGAATTAGACTCCCCAGTAGAGTAACAAATGACCAAGGTTCCTAAACTCTACTCCCAAAACAAGAAATTAATACATCCCCTATAGAGTTTTCTCAAACAAGTAAGCAGGAATCCCCAGCAGAAGCATTCTAGATAAGATTCAAGATACACATACTCTTTATCCCCCAGCAATGGTCAGGGATTTATTTTACCAGACGAGGATACTGCACAGGGTTTAGAAGTACACTTTAAACAACATTCCACATTCACACATCATGACATATGCATAAGATACACATATAACACAATCTCATTTATTTTGAGAACATCCTTACGCAAGACATTCATACATCATGACATTGCATATAACTAACTCTTTACCTTTTCAGGAAAGATCAATCAATAGACGAATATCATCAACAATTTTCAAATAGGTCCAAGATTAATTCCTGAAACAAGACAAGGCAACTATCTATGAGACCAGGTCAGACGTTAACTCTTGAAACAAGACAAGGCAACTATCTCAACAGCCAGCAAAGAGCAGGTTCCAGATTAATTCTTGAAATGAGACGGGGCACCTATCTAGATGACCAGCCACAGAGTAATTCCTGAAACAAGACAGGGCAACTATCTGTGAAAAACAAACTGATTGTAGATTAATTCCCGAAACAGGAAGGGGCGACTATGTACATGAACAAAATTAAGATTAACTCCTGAAACAGGACAAGGAAACTATCTTTATTTCTCTTTGGACAAATAAAGATTAATTCCCGAAAAAGGAAGGGGCGACTATCTTTATCACCAATGGTATGAACTTCCGAAACATGACGGGTTTACCAACAAACCGATTATAGATCAATTCCTGAAATAGGACGGGGAAACTATCTACATGATGAACATTTTTTTTAAGCTTATGCTGGCTCAGACTAAATTGACCAAAGATTTATTCTGATACTTCACCCAGTTGAAGACGGGCACAATTATCTTCTGGCTCAGATTAAATCGAACATAAATTTATTTTGATACTTCTCCCAGTAGATTTTTCCGAGCTCAGTTTAAATCAAACGTAGATTTATTCTAATACCTTTTTAAATACATTCGAGCGTAGACTCATTATGATGCCTCTATCAACAAATACTTTGGATGCCATCTATAAGCCCATCTTTGACGACTCTCCATCACCTCTGGATGGCATCTATAAGCCCATCTCCGACATTATTCTGTCACTATCCTGGATGGCATCTATAAGCCCATCTCTGAAAACTCTTCGTCCCCTCTCCAAGTTTCATCTTTAATCCCATTCCCGGTACAATAAACCGACATTGCTACTTCTTGCACGTGAAAGTTCAAATTTCTGGGCCCTTAAGTGTTCAACCATCTTCTACCTTCAAGTCACGAACGGCAGACATGCCAATCTAAATCTTCAGGTTTAAGAAGATTGAACAGGGGAAGCTGTTGTACCCCAAAATTTTCCCGCCTATTTTTCATTCAAGATATCCTCATAGGGGTTCTCAAATGCTCAAGGTGGCTCAAGAATTGGTCAGACCATTTCTCCTCTAAAGCAATGGGTCCATAACTAGGGTTTTGTATTTCACAAGCAAGATTGGGTTTCCAAGGTCTCAAGTGGAATTCATGGTGCTTCATATGTATTCAAGAATGCTCATATCAAATTTGATTCCTTGCATCACAAGTTCGCTCAGTCAATTGCTCGGATGACTGAAAATCAACTGTATTGACCAAAAAGTCAACATTTTCAAGATCGAGTTCAAACGATTGTAACTTCTTCATTATTCAATATTTTTAGTGGTTCTTTTTGCATATGACTCTCCTTGACGTCATCTCCAACTTTTATTTACAAGTCAAGAGCTATTATGTGAGAAACATCATCAAAAATATGAATACTTTAGAGGTCCTTTTAAGAATTTGACCTAATTTCGAGGAAGTCTTGTCCAACCCTCAAGGATCACAATTTCCTCATAATTATCATATTACAGTGGATTTTTGACCAAAATTTCTTAAGCGTCTATTTTGTTCAAAGAGTTGGATTCAAGTCGAGAACAAAGGATAATGCGAGAGAATTACTTAGAATTCAAAATACGAGTTCAAAGTTCATACATGTGAATTATTTTGAATTTAAGTTATCAAAAAGTAAAAATTCATTCAAATCCATTCATGTGGATTATCTTACCAAAAGTCAAATATGGATATTGATTTCAAAGGAATAATTCAAGTATGTAAAGTTTATTTTTCTAAACGGCACCCATCGTTTTGTTCATAACAAGACTTAATTCTTTTAAGTTCTTTACAAAAACAATTCGCTACAAAGGATGCAAATATCACACAAATCTAATTCAACGTTCGTGATTTTTCATCTATCTTAAAGCATGACAAGAACTCAAGTTTCATGAATTAATTCCACAAGTACTTCTTAAAGTCACAAGAATAAAGTTGAATACTCTTCCTTAGTTGCATTACAATTCAAGAATAGTTCAAATTTCTACAATGCTCAAATTTATTCAGTTAAGCCTTATACAAGATCTTTCAAGCATTCATTATTCAAGTAACCATCATTCCAAAGTCAAGACTTATCAAAATTTCATTCAAACAATATTCATTATTTCCAATAACGTATTCATCATTTAAAGTCATCCATCAAAATTCAAGATTCATTACAAGTCCATCCAAATTCATTTTTTTAAGCATCCAAAATACAAGAATTTAAATTTTCCAAGTTTTACAAGGTCAAAATTCATTCATGATTCATTCCAAGTAATAAGTACATTGCAATCCATATTTTCCATTACATGTTGAAACATTGTGAAAAAGAAGAAAGTTAAAAAAACATGTCCCTAAATTCCTAAATTGCATCATGAGCATATATTTGTACCAAGAACAAATATCCAATTCCATTTTCATGCTACAATTATGTCCAAACCTTGCTTCCAAAAAAAACCTGCAAACAACCCATAAACAAGTTGTTGTCTAAAACTGCTACAAGACAGCCTTGCACTAGCTGTTAATCTGCCCCTGCATAAGTCCAAAACTGCTGCTGCCCTGCACCATACAGCAGTCCACAAAACCCTTTGCTCAGCCTGCAAATCTGCATTAAACCTGTCCAATAATTGCATAAAATATATCAAACAATAACTACATTAGAAAGTATTAAAATAGTATGCCAGAATTGATCAAACTTCACCAACTTTCCCCCCCAATTTGCACCCTTTCTCATCTATAAAAATATACTCTAAAGCCATGTATTAAAATAAGAGGATAGAAATCCCAGGGCACGAAAAAAACACAAACAGAAAAGCTCACTAATACTCCACTGAATCTCTCTCCAAAAACTGCATACTCTCTCTTCTCAAACCACACAATACTCTCCTCTCCCAACCAACTATTGACACACTGTTTACACAGAGCAAATACACAAGGGGAACTCAAAAAAATTTTCACATACAGAATCACATACCTCTCTCTATCTCTTTCTCCATAAACCTCTACACAGACCTTCAACAATAATAAGCTGAGAAACACACAGAAGATCATTCACAAACCTATCCAAAAAAATTCTGCAAAAACCATACTCAAAACCACATACACAAAACCGATTCATATCATCATCACTCACAGAACCGAATCCTACCTATACTTCACCTCCAATTTTCATTCAACCTTCAAACCATTCAACTCATACTGACTCAAACACTTCTGCATCAAATCACATCAACCTTCATACAGTCAACAAGATGCACACTACAAAACACAACCAAACCACATAGACGCAATAAAGCGGGACATGAAGAAGCAGAGTAGAAGATGAGAACCATAAGGGGAAAGAAAAGGAAATCTTGAGCTTACTTGGGAATCTCTTGCATTGCCGGAATCGGACTCTGCCGGACTAGTTGCGGCCATGTAAGTCCCTTACGGTTCCTTTCTTTAATTTTTGTGGTATTGTTTGTTCCTCACAGTTCACAGGTCATTACCCCCATGCTATTTTTTGCATTTGAAGTTTGTATGTTTGAATTTCTATCTCTTAGGTTTTTTGTAAGATTTTGAGGTTCTTTGAGTTTTGGTTGAGTGTTATTGGAACCAAGGATTGGTTTCATATTGGGAGCAAAATCACAATAGGTTTAAGAGAAAGATTGGAAGGATAAGAAACAAGAAGAGGCGTGAGAAATAAGGGTGACGGTAAGAGAAAATCGTGGAGTATAAAATTGAGAGAGAGAAACAGAATCAGTGCAGAGGAAGAGGAGATAGTTTGAGATTTTAGAGAGAAAGAATTGGTCTTTTGGGTTTTTGTTGTTATCTTGAAATAATTAGAATTAATTAAGAATAAATGGGAAAATAACAAAATAATATCGGACCAAATCACAAGGTATAGCAGTAGTACCGTCTACTCTCTTTTGCCAAATTAGGGTTCTATGGTTTCCCTCCATGTATTTTCGAAATTGGGCTTTACCCGATTCAACTCAGGCCTAGCGAATTCACTTGCAGCTTAAGCCTATGTTTTGAAATTCATATTATTGCACCCTATTTTCTGCTTTAACACAATCCTTATTTTTATTTTGTTTAGATTAATATAATAACTTTATAATTTTTATTTAGTTTCGATTTAAACTAACTTCCAAATTTTATTTAGTTTAGATTTAGTTAATATCTTTAGAATTTTAAGTTAGCTTAAGATTTTTAAATTTTAGAAATTTAGTTTAGTTTAGATTTATTTTAACAACTTGAGATTTTTTTTATTAGTTTAGAATTATTTTAATAATCTTAGAATTTTAATTTTAATTTAGATTTAAATTAGTAATTTTAAGAATAATTTAGTCTAACTTTAAGTTAGTAAATTTATTATTAATTTATTTTGGATTTAAATTAGTTTATATTCAAATTGGTTTAGATATTATTTAATTACCTTAGAATTAATTTAATTTAGATTTAATTTAGTAAAATTTAGAATTTTAATTTTGATAATCTTAGAATTTTAATTTAGTCTAAATAACTTTTGTTTTAGTTACATCTTTATTCCACATTTTTACTTTATTTTCTATCAAAACACACCGAAAAACTATTTTATTTCTTATTTCATTTGTTCGTAGTTTACTATTTTCGCATTTTTCGATTATTGTAACTGTTTACAATTTGTTATAGTTTAATTAGGATTTTACTTCATCCCTATTCATAAATTTGTAACCCCATCCCCGAAGCATTGTAATAATGTAGGTTTTATTTCCCGCGCTTTACTTTCCGCACTTATAAATATGCATGTATGTACATATAACTGTATAGTAACTAGGCATGTGTGGCAAGATTTAAAATTAACTGCTAGATAACCCTAATCAAGACAAATTAATTGAAATAAAATACTTTTCACACGCGCACCTCTAGGGTAACCTCGCTTGTTGCCTCAGATAAAAACAGTCACGTCTCTCGAATATGGGACACTTTAGCAAAGACGCTCGATTTAAAAAAGATCGTAGTCCCTCGATGACCCTTCGATGTTTCCTTCGATAAACGATCTTAGTCCCTTACAAAAATTGCTAAAGCGTCCTACAAGTTTTCTTCTATGACTGTATGATGACCCGCGCCTATCCCTCACATCCAATGATATGGCTTCCTACTAATCAATGTAAGGATAGCACTATCTGAAGTAGGAGGAAAATAACAAAGACTTTTTGAGTAGGTACATTTCTCGTAATTGCTCTCTCACAAACCAAAGCACTCTTTACACCTCACACTTTCAAAACACTTTAAAAAAAGCAAAAATCTTTTCAAACAAATATTTGTAAAACAAACACTTTGTATACATTCTCAATGATACGAGAATCATTACAAAGATTTCTGTGCTAAAGCGTTTTTTCAAAATATTTCCAAACAAACATTTTGTATACATTCTCAACGATACGAGAATCATTACAAAATCACCACTTTCAAAACATCTTTTGAACTTACACAAACACAAAGCATTTCAAAGTGAGCTAGCAATTAAGCACCCATAGATAACTACGGATGAAAAGGGTGCTAACACCTTCCCTTTTCTTAACCTACCCCCTGAACTCAAAAAAAATTTCTCAAAGGTTTTTCCTGTTCTTTTCACCCTTTCCTTTTATTAGATAAAAGAAAAGTCGGTGGCGACTCTTGCTACCCGTAACATTTGAGATAAAACACCAAGTCGGTTCTCCCACCGTATCACAGTAAGAATGGGTCATCTTTGATGATCCAAAGGGCTCGAAACAGCATCTCATGCATCACCGGTTTCTCATTGTGCGTGAATTTACATTCTTGTTTTTCTTTGTGCTTTAATAGCTAATAACCTTACTAATGTATTTATGAGGTATTATTTTGCAGGAATAACCTATTATGAGAGTCCCATAATGGTACAATCACAAACCACCATGTTCATACAACCTTGTGTTGTTTTTGTCATATCTCCTAAACTAGCGTGATTCAGCCCAAACTGACCATCCCATTGAATTTAGAGGCCTCAATTTAGTATGGTAGGATCCCTTTGGACCTCTAACACTATTTATTTCGCAGGTTGAAAGAAAAGGCTCACCGGAGAAGACAACTGGAGCTTGGGCTCAGGCGCCTCTCCAGTCCATGTAACATTTTTATTTTATATATATTTTGTTTCAGGAATTTAACTGGATGTATGGTCTCCCCAGTGGCAAAGGAGCGTGCGTTAAGGCATTGTTATACCAAGGCGCGAGTTCAATCCCTGCCTTTTGGTATTTTGTTTTATTTTTTCACATTTTTAAGTCTTTGCATATTATAAATTGCGCTTGGTTTCATCCTCTAACACCAAAGTGCGCTTGGCGAAGTGGTGAGCATGCTTGCTGAAGGAGCTAAGGGCGTGGTGTTATACCCCAAAATTTTACCTCTCATTTCCTAAGGGATCATCATGGATCCTCAGTGTTGTACCCTAAAATTTTCCATCCCATATTTCTCAATACATTTCAAGAGAGGTCCTCAAATTGCTCAAGGAAGTCCAAGAGTTGACTAGACAAACTCTCTCCTAAGGCAGTCTACCTCTAATTAGGGTTTCATTTTGCACCAAGGTACTAGAGTCCAAAGGATCCCAAATTCTCACCATTGTCCTAATATGTTTTCAAGATCATCCATGTCAAGTTTCAATCCTTGCAGAGGAAGTTTGCTCAGTCAATTGCTCAAAGGCTTGAAAATCGACTATGCTAGGGATAAAGTCAACTGTGTCCTACATACAGTCAAACTTCAATATTTTTGGTGAACATACTCATTTTTAAGTATTATTCATAATTTCATCAAGGGTTGATCATGATTCCTCAAGGATTTCTCACAATTCATCAAAACCTAAAAGTTGCTAAATTAGGGTTTTGTAGGAAAAGTCAACTCAACTTTGACCAAGCATAACTTTCCCATACATTATCAAAAATGACCCATCCAAAGCTCATTTTGAATAGGATGCAATTCCATACAATTCATCTTCAGCTCCCAAGTTCAAAATATGCACTCACAAGAAGATATGAATTTGGACATTATAGGTCATTTTGAAAAGTCGACAAAAACACCTTTTTTGTCAAATCTTCATACATGAACATGGAAGACTCAATTGAGATGATACAAAAAAGGTTTCTTATAGGACATCTTAAGATTTCTAAAAAGTCAAAGAACACATCTCTAGGGTCAAAATTGAAAGAGTTATGCATTGGCAAAGTTGACCTTTTTTGCAAAATTGCAAAAAGTCAAAAGTGGCCAAAATTCCAATTTTTGTCAAATGGGCCCAACGTTTTATGCTTGCATTGAGTTTGTAACATGACCCACGACCCTTGATCCTTTCCATTTGTCATTCTTTTATTTTTGTCATTTATTTTGATTTTATTTCAAATAAAATCAAATAAAATCAAAATAAAATCATGAAAATATCAAAACTAATCAAAGCTTGAGATTTTGTGCATGTTTAGGCCTCTTATACAGCGGGAAAGAGAATCAAATCGTGCAAGCTTCATTTGGATACAAAAGATTGGATTTGGCTTGATTTGGAAAGATTTGAATAAGGATCAAATCATGATTCAATCATCTTAATTGAAAAAGATTTGAAGCAAGTTTGTAACCCTAATTCATTCTAGGGTACATATAGAACAAGTGCAGATCAAAAGAGGGGGGATTGGAGGCGTGAAAAGAGAAGAACAAATCTAAAAATTTCAAAGGAAAGTGGCAATCTGATTTCATAGTTCCAAGCTTCCTCAAGCCATTCCAGGCACGCCATTCGTTTGTTGGACATCCAAGGACCCTATTCCAATCACTAGCAAGCCTCATAACATCCAAAAACGCCTTGTAAGCATCTCACGACCTTCATACTTTTTTGAAAACGAATATCATGATTCTGGCATTTGTAGCATGATTTCTTTACATATTCTTGATCATTCAATCATTTGCAAGCTATTGGTTATGTTCAATTGCATTTTTATTAACTGTAGAGCTAGATGCCATAGTTAGGGTTCTTGGCTAGGTACAATTGGCCATGGATAAGGGTACCATGATGCTCGTGAGGTTGTCACGAGTTGATTGGTACCATTGTTGTGTATTTATCATGCTTGTACAGGATTTTGCAGAAGCCAAGGGTTTTACCTACACCCTTTGTCCGTAGGTAAAAGATGCTGAACTTTTAGCAACGGTGGGAGGAAGAAGAAGGGTAGCGTGGCATCCTGTGACTGGCTCATTCAAACTGCGCGCTTTTTATAATCCATCATTTCATTTTCTACATATAATCATATTTTGTCATTAGGTATACAACAAGGCGAGCTAGCTCAGATGGTCAGTGTACAAGGGAAATTGCCAAAGGGCCTGGGTTCGATCCCCAGGTCCCCAAACTTGCTTTCTATTATTTTCTTTTACATGATCAGGTATAAGTGCATGCAATGAGTCCACCATATTCCCTCAGCACCCAGCCACCAGATCATCAACAAGGCAGATCCAATGCCTTCTCCATGGAGGTCCATCATAGGCCTAGTCAAGCTTGCAACATGGGATCTGGAAAGTCAACGTTGGCCAAGGAGTTTTGGGCCCAGAATTACAATTGACACCCCCTCTTTTTCTCAAAGCACCAGGCCAATCTCTTTTCCTTTTATATTTTTCCTTTTATTTAAATTCTTTTATTTTATTATTTTCTAACATAAAACTAATTCTTTTTTTAAAAAACTCATAAAATCAATTTTCACAAATTTAGATTTAGGTATTATTTTCATCAAATTTAATTTAATATTTAGTTAAATTTAATTTTAGGATAATTCTAACTTTTTTGTAAATAATTTAAAATCAATTAGAAAATTAGGTTTGTTCTTGATTTAATTTTTAATTCTTTTCTCAATAAAACAAAAATACAAAAATAGGTCAAATTAATTATTTTTCTTAACTTAAATTAATCAGTAATTAGGTTTGTACTTATTTAATTAAAAACCTTATTTCCTCAAAATAACACAACAAAAAAACACAAAAAATTGATTTTTCTTTTAATTAAGTTTAGGCGGGGTCAAAACCCTAATTTCTCTCGTTCTCAATTCATCGCGCGCGCTTTATTATTTTTACCATATTAATGTAACTGCTTACGGTATGTAATAGTTTAATTAGGATTTTCTTTTATTTATCGTTTTACGGGTTTTTGGCTATGTAATTAATTCCCCGCCCTGAAACCTTGTAATATCGTAGTTTTATTTCTCGCATTTTAATTTTCGCAAATATTAACTGTTAGATGTATGATAATAGGATTGCATGACAAGACTGTACGTTAATTTAAAATGGCTAGCAAACTCTAATGTGCAAAGATAATAACTTGAAATCAAAACACTCGCACATGCGCACTCCTAGGGTATACTCTCACTTCGGTTGCCTTCGGTAAACGATCATTAAGTATAGGGTGTTTTAGTGGTCGCCCTTCTGTCTAAACAAAGATAAAATGTCCCGTTCGGAAATGTTGCCTCGGAAAGGTTGCCTCGGAAAGTTTGCCTCGGAAATGTCGCCTCGAATATGATCTTAAGACATTAGGGTTATTACTAAGACATCCTAACATTGCTTTAGTGATTGTACGTACCTTTCGAATTGACCCTTACAACTCCAACGATGGTGCTACCTACTCATTAATAGTGGGATAGCGCTGTCTAAAGGAAACAAGAACAGAAACATTCTACCCCTCATACTCAAGATCTCGAAAAAATAATTTTTCTGTGCTTTTTTCCTTTCCAGTTGGATAAAATGAAAGTCGGTGGTGACTCTTGCTTACTGGGACATTTTGAAAACACAAACGCAAAACACAAACCAACATTTCCAAAACAGTCGGTTCTGCCATCGTATCACAGAACTGGCGACTCTGTTGGGGCTACATTAAGTGGGGTATACCTTAGGATTAGTTCATCATAAATTGCTTCTCTTGTTTGTTTTGGTTGCTTTACTGTTAAAGGGTTTTGTATTGGGAGTTACTATAGATCCTAACCTGGATCTGGGGAACACCTTTTAGGTAAGTAGCAATAAACTGTGAGGGAACTGTACGGCATAGACCGATACGGTTGAAGCAGTAGCTATGTTGATGTGGCACATTGGTTGGTACCGGTATCCCTTGTGGAGAAACGAAGAGAATACGGGGCTGCTATGTGTGTCTTTAACCATCAACTGACCTTAGAACCCATAATTGACCAACTTGGCCATTAGGAAGTAGTGAGATAGCCGACCTCGGTGTAAAGCTGAGAACTGGTTGATACTCGATACTACACTCATTGAGACCATACTCTCGAGATAGTTCCGGCCGCAAGAAAAGATTGTGTGAGCTGAAACCATGACCGATGGAGGATGGTCAGTGATATTGAGATCCCTTAGAACCCAGTTACTATTACTAGGACAAGTTGAAACCAACTGAACTTCAAGAGGGTAATACCTAGACCCCATGCAAGCCTTAAACTTAAGGGATTTTGTGTGACTTGTTTTCCTTTACCATGTCTGTTATTTGCTATACCTGTGTTGTTTTTATCATGACATCATGCATCATAAAATAGCATGCATACTTCATTATAATAACCATTACAAAGACTGAGGTGATTTATCTTTGTTCTGTTTTGCAGATTATGGCTTCCATGCGCAGAAACACCATCCGAGTTAACATTATGCAAATACCTGCTCAACTCAAAGAGTTAGTCTCAAAAGTTTCTGATACTTCTTCCTTCATTAGAAGAGATGGTCAGCTTCTTAGCTTGGTTACCTCAAGGTTTGATGAGCAGATGATGAGTGCGCTTTTCCAGTTCTTTGATCCTGTGCACAATTGTTTCACCTTTCCTGATTATCAGCTAGTTCCCACTTTGGAAGAGTTTTCTTACTTACTGGGCATATCTATCCTTGAGCAGATGCCCTTCACAGGTTTGGAAGAGACTCCTAGACCAGAGGACATTGCTTCAGCTCTGCATCTGACACGGGCTGATGTAATATCCAACTAGGAGACACGAAGCGGGGTTGAAGGTTTCTTAGCCAAGTTTCTGATAGATCAAGCTCAACTATTCTGGGATAACTTGGATTTTCAGGATTTTGAAGACATCTTGGCTATCCTTATCTACGGTTTGGTTCTATTTCTGAATCCATATTCCTTTATAGATGTGAATGCGGTCAAGATCTTCCGGTCTCGCAATCCTGTGCCTACTCTACTAGGTGATATCTTGCATGCCCTCTAAACTCGTACTATGCGAAGAAGAGGGACCCTCATGTGTTGCATGCCTTTGCTGGAGAGGTGGTTTATTTCGCACCTCCCCAAGTATGTGTTGAAAAGTGAGGAAAGTTTAGGGTGGTCTTACAGAATAATGTCCCTTGCCCATACAGACATTCTTTGGAGTTCCAAGGCTATGGAAAGCACTTCTGTCATTGATCGTTGTGGGGGATACCCTAATGTCCCATTACATGGATTCAGAGGAGGTATAACCTACAGTCTTTTTTTAGCTTTGCGACAATTCGGTCGTGCTTGGAGAGATGTTCCTCATGAGCTACTTCTTACAGATATTGCTTTTGGCTACAAGGAAGATGTTGACGAGCATCACCGAAAGTTTATACGAGCTTGGGGCATGGTGAACAGGTCTGACCCTCAAGAGCTAGGACCAAGGACTTCTCTCCCTATCCATCCTTATCTCCAGTAGGTCCTAGCTCGTGCTCAGAAGCTTGGGATGCCTTATGAAGCTATGTGGCCGGTGATTGTGGAGCCCACCAATGAAGAGGGCATTCCTTATACAGTCCTTTATCCCTACATGCCCATTGATCTTGGAGCATTGAAGGGATCCTGGATTCAAATGAAAGAGGAGAGGGATACCTACCAAGAGAAGTACCATGAGCAAGAGAGAAAGATCTTGAAGCTCACCAGGAAACCCGAGAATGACAGAATGATCAATGACTACATCAGCACGAAGGGGAAGCGTCCATGGGATTTCTGATATTACTTTTTTCTAGTTTAGATTTGTTTTTCATTTACTTCTTTTTAAACTCCTTAAAGGCATTATTGAACCTTTTTACAAGTTTAATCTAATAAAGTTTGTTTATTTTTTTTTTTGGGTTTGCAAATTTAAATCTCCCAAAGTCTTTAAAATCATTACATACGCATCCCATTTTCATACACACCATTACAGGTACCATTACAGGTTTCTCATCTTCTTCGTTGTTTATTTTAGCATGAAATGTCTTCCGATCAAGCTATCAAAGATCTTCAGGCACAAAATGCCCAATTCCAAGAGATGTTCTTGAGCTTGGCTAAAGGACAAGAGAACTTGAAAGATCTCATTCTGAAAGAGAAATAGAAAGAGAATAAGAAGAAGAAGAAGGTCATTCTTATGAGTATGGGAAAAAGGTTTGGGGATAGGTTGAAACAGCAAGCTGATCTGTCCTTTTCATCCAAGGGAGAGGAGGACCGAGAAGAAGAAAAGGGCCCCAGTCCTGCAGTTTCTAATAATGATACAAATTATGATGAGGAACAGTATCCTTCTGCTGAGGATAGGTACAAGCAACTTGAAGACCGTCTGAGTGCTATGGAGATTCAGAAGATCCCTGGTTTGGATTTTGGAGAGCTAGGACTGGTATCGGGAGTGGTGATCCCTCATAAGTTCAAAGCTCCTGTTTTTGCCAAATACGATTGAGTATCCTGCCCAAAACTCCATCCCCGCTCGTACGTCAGAAAAATCCAACCCCACACTGCTAATAGAAATTTGTGGGTGCATTTCCTTCAAGATAGTCTGTCAGGGACTCAGCTTGAATGGTTTTATCAGTTGGAAGGAGCTAACATCCGAAACTGGGAGGACCTTGCTACTGCTTTCTACAGTCAGTACCAATATAACACCGACCTTGCTCCCGCTCGTACTCAGCTTCAAGGTATGTCTATGGGTGCAAGTGAAGGTTTTAAGGACTATGCTTATAAGTGGAGAGATTTAGCCGGAAGAGTCCAACCCCCTTTGTCTGACAGGGAGTTGGTTGACATGTTTCTAGGGACGTTGTCTGGTCCATTTTTCAATCATTTGATCGGTAGCTCGTCGTCTGGGTTTACTGAGTTGATCTTGACTGGGGAGAGAGTAGAAGTTGGTATCCGAAGTGGTAAGATACAGAAGGATACATCGTCAAGTGCAGTAAAGAAGCCTTTCACTGGTAAGAAAGAAGCTAGTGCAGTTTACGGCCCGAGGGGCCAAAGCAGACCTGAACACCGTCAAGCAGTGAATGCGGTAATGATATCAAGACCCACAGTTGCTCCACAACGCAAAAATAAACAGAGGGTGGAAAGATCACATAAATAGTTCACTCGGGTGAATATGACCTTGTCTCAAATTCTACCACAATTATTGAAGACCAACCTGGTAACTCTGAGGGAAGCCCCGAAGAATCCCAACACCATATCTCCGCTATATAACCCGAATGCTCGCTGCGCCTATCACTCTGATGGCCCAGGTCATGATACAAACAATTTTTGGGCCTTGAAGAATAAGGTGCAAGACTTGATTGAAGCTAAAGAGATTGAGTTTGACGCTCCGGAGAAACCCAATGTCATAACTGCTCCTATGCCCAAACACGGTCAGGGAGTAAATGCTGTGGACGACAATTTATTTGTGACTTCTGTGGAAGAAATTTCTTTTCCTTTGATGACTGTAAAGAAGAATCTATTATTGGCCGGTTTATTTCCAGGCTGTGGCGAAGGTTGCCAAGTGTGTTCAATTCTGCCTGCTGGTTGCCATTTATTAAAATCAGGTGTTCAACGCCTGATGGATAACAAAGAGATCCTGTTCAAAAAGACTATAATTCCGTTGGTTCCAATTGAAGAAGTTGCCATCATAACCATTTCCGCCAATCCTTCCAAGGCTTCCTCGAGAAAGCCT
This sequence comes from Vicia faba, assembly GCA_948472305.1. Lineage (NCBI taxonomy): Eukaryota > Viridiplantae > Streptophyta > Magnoliopsida > Fabales > Fabaceae > Vicia > Vicia faba. The sequence goes on along the minus strand of OX451739.1, from coordinate 1,219,090,345 downwards.
GTTAGGATTACACTCGTTCCAAGAGTTGCTCTGTTAATAATTACTGTCCCTGGTCCTATCCCATACGCTTCGGATAAGTCTGTCCCTTGGCACTATGGGGCTGATGTGTATTACCATGGAGTTAAGCAAGACTTAAAGATTAAAGAAGCTGATGCTGATGTCAGCAATATTGTCGGGGCTAGCAAGGTCACCAGAAGTGGAAGACTCATTTCTCCCGAGATTTCCCCTCTGATTATTCACAAACCTGTTGTTATTCCATCTGCTAGTACATCAGTTACTGTCCCAGTTCCTATTCCAGTTATCACCCATGTCGCCAAGTCATCTGGGACTCGGGGCAAAGAAATCACAGGTGAACCTGCCCGGACGGAGGAACCTAAGAAGATCATTGTAGAAACCTTTAAGCTGGAGATAGAGGAAATTCTGAAGATTATCCAGAAAAGGGACTACAACATAGTCGAGCAGCTAGGGCAGACCCGTCAAAAATCTCCATGTTGTCCTTGTTATTGTGTTCTGAAGCCCATGCAAAGGCTTTAATTGCTTTCCTCAAAATTGTGCATGTGCCGCAGGAAACTTCTGTCGATCAATTCAAAGACTGCGTAGCTAGTTTGACTGCCGATAACGGGTTGGGTTTCTCAGACGCATATCTGACTACTAAAGGAAGAAATCATAATGATGCTCTGCAAGTCTCGATCGAGTGCAAGGGCACTACTATGGCCCATGTACTGGTGGATACCGGGTCCTCATTGAATGTTTTACCAAAGAAAGCATTAGACCGTCTGGACTGTGAAGGTTTGATTCTGAAGCCGAGCAATATTGTGGTCAGGGCTTTCGACGGGTCCAAAAGGATGGTGCACGGGTGTTGCACCCCAAAATTTTCCCTCCTAATTTCTTTTATTTTGGCTTAGACTTTTGCATTCATCTGCATCTATTTCATTAGGTCACTAACATGACATATATTTCATTCAATATAGCTCTGAGGATTCAAAGTCCAGTGGTTGTGCGATACTAGGGTTTCCCAGTGGGTAAGGTGCTCGTATCCAATAAGGGATGATTTCTTATTCAGGCAGCAAGCTGTGGAATTAGGGTTTTGGTTCATTCTCATTTTTGGATTTCTTCTCCATCAAGCTACAAGGCTATTATCTTCTTCTGAACAATAGGTTGCAGGGTATTCCTGTCAATAATGTAATGTTGTGATCTCGGTACATGATTCAAAACACCTCATTCTATCATTGTGCTTATCATTTGGTCAAGGTTTTGACAATACTAGAGGGGTATTAAGATTTTTCTAAAGGATCAAGATCTGTTATCAATCCAGGATGCATATGATGCTTGCATTACAGGTTGTTGACTATGTCATTGTTGCATTAAGTTAATCTATCCTTAAGTTAATCAATCAGGATTGGGGACGTCATGATTCAAGATATTTTGTATGGTAAATTTGGTTGCTTGACAGTCAAGGCATTACGAATAATTGGTACAAGCTATTGTTTGGATATTTGTACAAGAACTTTGGTTTGAAACATGGATTAAGGTTCAACTTGATAAATAAAAAAAAGGAAATAGCATGCCCGAAGGTTTATTTCATAAATTCTTGTGGAGGAAGATGGCACATGAATATAAGTTGAGATTAAAGTACATGGTATCAAGTAAATCTCTTCATGATTCAAGTTGTTATTTTCAAGATTTATCCCACATTATTGTTCATCCCAAGGTAAAATATAAAAAGATTCATTTAAATAACATTCGAGTGTTTATCATGTTTGTCTCAAGTTCATTCAAGTATCCATTCAAGCTCAAACTGAATGAGAGAAATGTTTTGAATAATTGGAAATTTGTCATGCAAGAAGTTATAAACTTTTGTTCATTACAAATTCAAGTCATTACACCGAAGTTAAAAAAGACATCTCAATCATCAAAGTTTCGCAATCCAAGTACAAATCATCATCATTTTTACAAATATGTCATCATTCAAGGTTAAAAGTCAAGGGTCTCCATTCATGCGAGTTTGAGGTGCGAGGTGTTTAAAATTGGAAGTTCAAACATCGAAATTTGAGTTTTAAGATCCAAAGTATGGTGTACAAGTTTGTTTGAACCAAAGCTCTTATAGGAATATGGCATACAAGGGAAATTTTGATTCAAGTTCTTGTGAAAACACATAAGACACTCATCATGGAGTACCATGGATTAAATTTGAGGTCGGATGGATAGAATCCTTAATTTGACTAAAAAGTGATCAAGGCCTCCATTTACCGAGAGCTAAGAAATTTAAAGAATGTTTAGAAGTGTCATAATTCAAGAGGATCCATCTTGCAAAAAACTCATAAATAATAGACATGGAATTTTGAATTGTAGCAAGTTTCAGCATATTCAAGTTCTACCAGTTACATCTCATTCAAGCCTCTGCTTTGACTACATAATTCTCAAAACATACAAAAGGCCACAAATTTACAAAAGAAATCAAATTTCTATTACAAGTCGGAACTATTCCCATCCATGGTCATTCAAATTATTCAAAATCACTCAAGTTCAATCATTCGAGCGTCTTTCATTCACTCATATTACAGTATATGTCATTTCGAGATTTCAAAACAAAGTTACAAAGGTCCAAATAAACTTTTACAAAAAAAAAGAAAAAGGGAAAAACATGGGAGAAACTTCAACTTGCTGCAAGGGTTATTGTTGCAATTGAGAATCCTCAGGATATTATTGTTCAATCTGCTAGACCTTATGGACAGAGAGCTGTTCTCAAATTTGCTCAATATACTGGTGCTCATGCTATCGCTGGAAGATACATTCCTGGAATTTTTACTAATCAGCTTCAAACTTCATTCAGCAAGCCGCGTCGTCTCATCCTCACTGACCCAAGAACTGATCACCAGCCAAGTAAAGAAGCAGCTCTTGGGTATATTCCCACAATTGCTTTCTGTGACACTGATTCTCCTATGCGATATGTTGACATTGGAATTCCTGCCAACAACAAAGGGAAGCATAGCATAGGTTGTCTCTTTTGGCTTTTGGCTAGAATGGTGTTGCAGATGCGTGGTACAATTCGCCCTGGTCTTAAATGGGATGTCATGGTGGATCTATTCTTCTATAGAGAACCAGAGGAGGCTAAACAGGAAGAGGAGGATGAAGTTCCTGCTCCAGACTATGCCATTGCTGACTTCAATGCAACAGCTAACCCCATTGATGGTCAGTAGCCTGCTGCAATCGATCACTCATGGTCTGATGCTGTTCCACCACCACAACAAACATCCGTTCCCGGAGTTGAAACTATCAAAGCAACCAGTTCAGCCCTGCATAGAAAAATTAAAAAAAAAAACAAAAATCAATACACAGTTAACAGTACATAACTAACTTGTAACCATAACAAACTTCTAACCAAAACTTCTCAACAGAATTCAAAAAAATTAAACTCCAAATCAAGTTTTAACTAACTTCCAAAACAACCAATCCCTAACTAACCTTTTCCTAATTGTTTCTAACTAAATAATAACTGCCTTCTAACAGATTTACTAACTTCCTAATTGGTAACAAAGCCCATAAATGATTCCCTAACTAACTTCTACTAAATGCCTAACAGAGTAACAAACTCCTCTAACAGTTTCTAACTCCTAACCGTCATAACCAATCTCTAACAGAATGCCAACTTTTCTAACTAACTCTATAACTCCTAATTGAAAACAAACTCAAAAAATAGGAGATTATAAAAGAAAGGTCCATAACAGATGGCAGGGGGGGGGATTCAGATTCATTATTTTTTCAACTCTAAAGAATAGATTTAAATATAAAAACTTACCGATTCATATTGATTGGGCATTTTTTTTCTACAGAAGAATCCCCATAGACATCTTCCTTCTTCCCTCCCTGTCATCTTCATCTTCATATTCTCTCTTCACCCTTCATTTCTTAAAAAATCCAATAATCTTCATTCTTGATTCTTCGTTCTTCTGAGAATCGCCACAATCTTCAACAAACTCTCTCTTATCCTCTAATCTTCATCATCATCTTTAGTCCTTGAACCTTTTTCTACAATTATCAACGAACTCCTACAATTCACCAATCACAGGGCCTTCATCCTATATCACCATAAGCGTTATCTGATTATTCATCATCAAAATCATAACAACTCTGATCTGTTCCTTCGCAGAAACTCCGATCTGTTCCTTCGCAGAAAATCCGCAATATCAATAGTAACTTCACAGGATTGAAGATTTTCATTGCTTCAACGCATAATCACTGTGTCAATGCAAAAACAAAATTAGGAAACAAAATAAAAGAAGGGCGATAGAAGGACGAATCAAAAGCGATTCGAGATATACATACATGAGCAATTATTGAAGATGCTCTCCGACTTCTCATCATCTCCGTCGCGCTTGAAACACCATCGAAGCGACTCAAAAAAATAATTGGAATCTGAGATCGGAGCAAGTTCGCACAGAAGAAGCCGCGCTGTTGAAGTTGGATCAGAGATGCTTGCAAAAGTGAAGCGAATCGGAGACGAAGATTTGTGGAGAAGCCGCACCGTCAAGATGGAGAGGACGAGCACGAGAACAAACATGAGTTCTTGAAATAACATCCTCTGGCCATTTCGTCATTGACAGTGATCTCGTTGATTGAAGGACCATCGGAGTTTACTTCCATTCGTTGATTGAAGAGAATCAGAATTAGACGAAGGTTGAACATGTTGATGATGGTTGAACTAAGATAGAGGTGAAGTTCGAAGAAGAAATGCACTGCGGTGGGAATGAGAAGAGAAGGTCGCGCCGCTGTAAAGAGAAGAGGAGGGAGTGCATTGGTGTTTCATAAAGAAGCTAGAGAGCCACAATTGGTTCAACCCTAATCTTATCAAAACGACAGTGTATCATACCTTTCTTTTAATTTTATTTTTTTATTATTATTGAAACAAAATGTTGAAAGTTGTTGAGGAATTGGAGTGTGGACCTTGGGATTTCTATGGACCAGACCAACTTCTTTTAATTAGGCCCATTGCACAAGTTTCTTTGGAATGCTGAAGCTTTGGCATAAAACTAACACCATGGATCATACTACTGGGCCTCAGCGCCAGCTTTCTTCATCATAGACTGTTTCTGGACGGCAACCCCTAAAGCCCATAACAATTGTTTTTGGCAGCCTGATTGCTTGCAACAAAAATTTGAATGTAGCCTATTTAGCTGGGCCTAGTGCCCAAATTTCTTCTATACCCCCTGCATTCCATTTACACCCCCTTGTCCTCGTAATTTTCAAGATTTTATTTCGCATATAATCTTGTCTATTGTTTTTTGTGATAAAAATTCTAAAATCCATAAAAAAAAAACTTATTAGTTTTTTTAGGGATCAATTCTCGTTTGTTTGTTAGAATTTTCTCTAAAAAAATAAATAATAAAAAAGTGGTAGTATATAATAGAATTTTTTTCTCTAGAATTTCTTTTTTAGAATTTTAATTAGAATCTTCTATTAGCATTTATGTTCAGTAACCATTTTCGTTTTCATCCTTAGTTAAGATTTTGTTCGGATATTGAGGTAACTTTCGCAAAGGGAAATGCTTGGATATTAATTTTCGATCACTCATGCGGAGTAAATTCTGCAGAGTTTTCTTACCACTTGCGGGGCTTTGAAGAGGCAACGGACCTTCTCCGTTCGGTATCGTCCTAACCCTATTTTACTCCCCATTTCGCACTTTAATGCATTTCTTTACTACTTGCTAATATTAGATAGAATTCCCTCGAGAAACCGAATCTTATGGCTAATAATGCACAATAACATTAGGTTTAGAAGTAGGCTAGTCCCCTTTTGACTTTTCTTTCTCCTTTCGCATACGGATTTAAAACAAAAACTTCTTATTCTTTTCAAAAATTCAAAACACTTTAAAACTACTGAAAAGAATCATATCTTTGTTAAGTATATGAGACGATCAACGGGTTTCTTCTCGACCTTATTATTCTCTTGTTCTAAGATTTGGTATGATTCAAGTCTCAAAGACTCATTTCATGAATAAGTAGAGACATGGCTAAAATCTCTCTCTTGAGATCAACTAGCTACTATCTACAAGCAAAAATACCAACCAATACAAACTCTTTTTTCCTTCGAGCCCTTCCTTTCAAACTCTTTTCAAAAGAGCGTACTAATTCACTTCTGTGCTGACGCGTAAATCTCCAAAGGTCGAGTTGCGGCAGAAGGCGAAATTACTATCGTTCATTCAAAAACAAACAAATTTAACCTTTTTTTGTGTGTCAAGGCACATTTCTTTCCAAACTTTTCATAAGAGCATGTTAATTCACTTCTGCGCTGACGCGTAAGTCTCCAACGGTCGAGTTGCGGCAGAAGGCGAAATTAATACTGTTCAGTAAAAAATACAAACAAACAAAAACATATAAGCCGAACTACGGCTACTCTGATTCCTTAAAAGGGATACGTAGGCATTGGGGTAGGGCCCAAGCGAGCACAACTTTTCTTTTCCCTACATTCTTTTCCCTTTTCTTTTGCATGCATTCTCCAGTAGCAATAATAAACAGTAAGCGTACACCAAACACACCCATAAGATAGATAATAAGAGTGGATACCGTAGAGTACTACGGGCGTGTGGGGTGCTAATACCTTCCCCTCGCGTAACAGACTCCCTTACCCTTATCTCTTGGTCGTTCGACCTTGATTTCATCCTCCTCGGGTTTTCTCGATGTTTACCTTTCCCTACATGTGGGATAAAAGACGTTCGATGGAGACTTCATTGTTTTGATGATTTTCAGCCGGTTGTTTCAGCTGGCGACTTCATTGGGGACAGGTCGACCAAATGCTGGTCCATCCCGGAGTCGCTCCTGGCTCTTGCTTTCTTTTCTTTGGGTGTTTATTGTTATGCTTTCAGTTTACTCATTTGTAGATGTTTGCCTGAGCATAAGTTTGCATTGCATTTTATTGCTTTCCCTATTTGTTATCTATTATGCTGGACTCTATTTTCCATGTTGGGTGGGGATGTCACTATTGAGGTAAAAGGCCCAGTACCCAGGCCAGAGTGCACTAGGACACTAAGAATAGAGTGGGGGGATGACGGCTATAGGACGTGGTCCGATTAGTGCAGTCTTGTCATATACCATGCTCGGATGAGGTTCAAATGAATTACTATCGGCACCCACATTTGTGGGTAAGCCCATAGTGCTTTCAGGCGGACCCGTGACTTTCGAGTTACCATTGTCTTACCCTGACCTAGTCTTCACCCGTGAGTGGGGAGGGATTTGTCATTACAGGTACAGTTGGTGCTATGTTCAAATGGTTACTCATGCTCAGATGGAGACTGTGATCGGATGGTGATTAGTGGTTCTAATGATCATGTTATGGACTTCTGTCAATGACTTATGCATATGGTGTTCTGTTGGTGACCATATGGTTCTCAGATTTATTTTATGAGTTCCTGACTTGCTTACTTGGAAGTTCATCCAAGCCTTTAATCTTGGTATTCCCAGCATATTAAGGAATACTCCACAGTACCTGATGTTCCTGAAGCCTTGATCTCATGCTACTTAGATCTACATAGTACTTAGATCTTATATGTGCAGAAGCTGTGCCGGACCTCTAAATTGGTGATATTCATTTGGTTCAGAAGCAGTGCAACAATCATACCCAGAAATGATAGAACCTTGAACCCATTTGATCTCACGCCTTTGCATACATAACATGGTTGACCACATACTTAGCATACATATTCTATGATTTCCAAGGAATCGTATTTGTAAGCCTTATGCCAAACTTTTCCATACGTAAAATCAAAGCACGTAAATTCCTTGGGAATGAAGGGACATAATATGGCATCTATTCATGCACTCCATGTATATTCATGCATCCATAACAGGTACTCAAATATTGGGGATTCTTATTCAGACATGGTTCTCCGCGGAGGTTTAGCTTTGATTTCTTACTGCACTTGTTCAGGGATCGGTTAGGGAATAACTCCATATGGTATACCTACAAGCTTTGGTCCGTGGTCAGAAATTTCTTCGAACAGGAAGATAATTGATTAAAGACTCAAGATGAACCAGGTCATGGAAGCTCTAATGATGATTAATAAACTTATGCTGCAGATCTTATATCAGTGCTTCGTTTTTGACCAACGTCAGATATGGTTGCCACACCGGGGCATCATACCTTTTAACCAGGAGCATCCTCCATAACTTTGTGTTCCCTAATTTGTTCAACAAGAGCCAGTCTTTATTCCCCAAGTAAATCCAGGGGGCAAAGCTTTTAAGCCAAGACACAAGAACCCTGATGAGCATGCTGATGCAAGCTAAATGCATAACATCCTAAGTATTCCCAGTTCTTCCCAGCTCTGATCTTTGAGGACTTCCTCCCACAAACGTCTCTTCTGATGACGATATGTATGCTTGATACATCTCCTATTCTGGGGTACCCGGTTTTGATATTAAAGACTACCAAAGGGTTGAAACATAAAGTCCAGCACCTGTTTGGCGTCTCTTCCAAAGGTCCAATTCCTTTTTGGCCGATTGTCACGCTCTCTTTCACCAGGTGGATGTCTCTTTTGTTTTGATAGAAGACAAACTGTATTAGTTTTTTATGGCGTAGTATGCCTGATGATGCAGTTTTCACTTGAAAAATAATTCAGTTGTTCTCTTGAAAGAATCTTCTAGGCATATTATTCTGGGGCAATTTATCATTCGATTGAAGAGAGTACGTCATCTAGAGACGAGGTCTAAAACGAGATCAATCTGGAGACTGTGGTGTCCAAATCTGGAATTCTCTCACTCACCTCACGCATCTTCATGAACCTTCATGCATCCATAGCAGGTACTCAGAAGATTCAAGTTATGAAAAGAATCAGATGGGGCTGTTTATTGGGGATATGCAAACGGTGGCCTGTAGTCACAAACCCTCAAGGAGAAATAGTCAGTTGAAGACCTAGTTGAGTCGGGTATGGAAGTTTTGAAGACAGTGTCGGCAAAGAAAAGTGATCTTGTTTACGTTGTTGCAACATGAGTTGTCACTCATCCCCAGCCTATGGGACTTTTTTTAAATCATGAGATACTTTGTGGGTCTAACCCAGAGCTTCGTGTTCTCAAATTTTCTTGCTAGCAGCTAGTTTCTAGTCTCCAAGTGAACCCATGAGGTAAAACTTACCAGCAGAGACAGAGAAAGCTTGAGAAACAGGTTGATACAATCTTTATACCTTGTATCCGGTTACTTTCTCATGGTGTTGGAAGCTCAGTTGATTAAGCTTCGCGCTTTGAACCATCCTCCAAAAAATTTCTCTCCTGATTTTGATACAAATGCTTGATGTGTCTCCCGTTCTGGGGCATTTAGTCAAGATATTGAATACTGCAAGGGGTTTAAGTATGAAACTTAGTACTTGCTTGGATTCTTTTCCAAGGTTCAGTCCACGTTTGGGAAAACCATTTCAGACTCTTTTTCCTCAGCTGATTGCTTCTTATGTGTAAGTATAAGATGGGGTGACGCTTCTGTGATGAAAAGTATAAGATATCGAGTTCTTAGATATCTGCTGCTGTGTAGAAGAAAAATACCTCAAAGATCGAATGCTATATTCAGAGTTTAGTTTCTTCTATGTAGTAGAAGATTCTTTGTTACAGTTTCTGAATTTTTGCCTCCGTGCAGTAGGAAACCTCTCTCTTGTGAAGTAAGGGATGAAGTTTACTTTCTTCTGTGTAGTAGAAGATTCTTTGTTACAGTTTCTGAATTTTTGCCTCCGTGCAGTAGGAAACTTCTCTCTTGTGAAGTAAGGGATGAAGTTTACTTTCTTCTGTGTAGTAGAAGATTCTTTGTTACAGTTTCTGAATTTTGCTTCTGTGTAGTAGAAGACAGAGACTCTTTTGCGTAGTGGGAGACGCTCCGAAATTCAGTGGCTGGATTTCTCTTCTGTGTGATAGAAGATGGTTGGCATTTCTTCTTTATGGTAGAAGATACTTTGTGGTGTAATTTATGCAAATTCGCTTGATAAGGTCCTCATCACACATGGTGAAGGAACTTGATGTGATTACTATACTGGGGCACTAGGCCATTCCATTGAAGATTGTTGGGCTTTCAAAGAAATTGTGCAATACCTGCTGGATGCAAAAGCTATTTATTTCAGGCCAGCCAGTCAGATTTGAAGTCCCCATTGACTCAATAGATATAAAGATTGACAGATCATCGCCTGAAACAACAAGTCCATACAGAGACTAGTCTCCTCAACATGGCATTTTCAAATTACATTTTGCATTCTCATTTGTGATCTTTCTTGCTTTTGGTTCAGTACTTTCTTGTATGCAAAACTTGCTTATTATTGAATATTAATCATAATGCGTTGAGTATGTTTGTTTTGAATTAGTCCATTCGTATTCACTCATGAATGTTTTTCTTTGACTTTTTGATACTTAACTCGTGTTAAATAAAGCAAATAACCTCTGGAGGGAGAATGATGAGTAATATACCAAAAATTTCAAATGGTGTGCTTTTGAGTAGGACCCTGCTGACGATGTATAGGCCTTGTTTCAAATTCCCAAACACCGGAGATATAAGGGAGATAGACCCTCGTCAACCCCTTTGAGCCTTGAAGTAGGAGTTTCTTTTCTTTTCAGAAAAACCCTCACACTTAACCCGGGGCAGGGTAGATTTCAGTTAATCTGATTGGGCATTCAAAACTCGTTAAGAGTACGCATCAAAGGATCAACAATGGCTATCCTTCAGAAGGTTGAGAGAGAACAAAACCACAATGGCTAAACTCTCATATATCAGAAGTGTGCATAAATGATAATGATATCCCAATAGATATCTCTCGCACATCAAAAGGTCAAAAGATGACGATACCATAATGGTTATTCCTTGTCAACCAAACAGCAAGGCAGTCACACTTTTTTAAGAAAACCAAAGAATGACTCGAAATCACACGACTAGTTCAAAAGAAATGATGAAATAAAGAGACAAAAAGCCTTGCTAAGTCAAAACTTGGAAAACAAGTCGCTTAGGCAAAAGTCAGGGCATCCCGCTGGACTTCAAAATCAAATTCAAGAGGAATTTGTCCAGGCAAAAATTAGGGAATACAAAAAGAAAGCGAAAAGCGCGAAAAGAGAAAAAGGGGATTACCAAATAAAGATTCTCCACAAAAAATAATAATAATAAAGTCGTGTGATCAAAATACCAAGAATGAAAGGGTGAGTGACTGTCATATCCTCCTCAACCATGGTAAACTCTTTTGAGGGATGAGTGCTCGTATTAGTTTAGCTGAATTTAGGATTGGAGAACATCATGGAGAGTGGGTGGGCACCAAATACTTTGAGCCTTAAATCCGTTTTTTCTAAAACCATGAACCAGGCCATGTTACAACCCTGAAAAGTCCTAACTGAAGCAAGGGTTAATTCGAAATCACACTGTAACAAGAAATACGGTAATCTGACTCCTAGGGAGGCTTGCAAAAACTTTTGAGTTGGTATCACTCCATCTTTTTACTATCTTTTGTACAATTTTTTTGATATTTCAATGTATTTTTAATACAAGGTTTAAAACTTCAAGACAAACATGAGCTTTGCATTACAATTATCATTCTTATAAAAAACATTCTTTGCATATGAGCAAGTGCTTAAACATCGAGTAAGTTTGCATAATGAGCATCAGATGAAAATTTGATCATCTCCAAAGACAAATTGCTTCAGGACACCATTTAAAGGTAAATCATTTGTGGGAATGGTCTTAACCTGGGGAAAATCTTCTATCGACTCCGTCGAGTAAAAGAATACCAGTCTGAGAAATGATCTGAAGTAGATTGTAAAAGTTGGTCGCCCAAAGTTTCTGATAAGTAGTGGTGCATTACTTTCAGTTGGTCCCAAGGGACATATCTCTTCAAGTATCTGATTAGAGATTGAAGCAGTTCAAGTCGAGGAGTATGGTTGTGAGGTAACCTATATTCAAGAGCCAACCACTCTAAGGTTACGTTGCCTTCGAAAATACTCAAATTTCTCATCCATCTTTGAGCATGAGGTAAAGGAAAAGGTTTGTCGAGATTCTGTTAAGCAAGGGGCAAGTGTGTAGAATATTCCGTCGAGAAGGTATTCAACCAATCTGAGGCATTCAAGTCGGGATTTCATCCCTCAAAGGGCAGTCAAACTGGGGCAGTTACGTCGAGATTTGACAAATCTCTCTAAGAATGCATTGATCAGAGGAGAATCTTCCCAGAATTTGAAGGTGTATGAGCACTCGCTCAAACATAGTTGGAATCCTCTCCAATTTCGGTTATCTGAACATCATGTTCCAAAGTTCATAACACTAGGGCAGTTATGTCGAGATTTGATAAATCTCTCTAAGAATTTGTTGATTAGGGGAGAATCTTTTTAGAATTCAGAGATGCACTAGAATTCAATCAAGCATTGTTGAAGTTATTTCTAACTTTGGTCAGCCATGGGCAGTATTCTGAAGTTCATAACACTGGGGCAGTCTATCTTGGTGGTGTAAATCTCAAAAAGGCCTCTCGAGGCAATTTTTCTGCAAAAGCCTTACAGATTCGGGCAAGAATTCATGTAAGGGCTCTCTCTCTTCTTGAGTAGTTGATCAGATCAAGTCCATACGCAGGCTAAACGGCCTATGAATTTGAAATTCATGCCAAGAAGTCAAGATTGTCATCTTCGACTTATCAGAGACTCAAGTCCATTTACTGACATCCTTTGTCCTAAGTCAAGGTTATTACCCCCAGTTGAAGTTTGGATTGTTACCCTCAGTAAGATATGAGCTGTAACACAAAGATCATTTGAAGATTGTTTACACGTACAAGATGCGATCGAAATATTGCTTCCTAGGGGGATGCCTCCTCCTAGTAAAAGACTTGTTGCTACTTGACATAGAGCTATCTACCAAGGGGTTCCTCTTTTGAGGCATTTTCTCCCCAGTGAAGCATCTTGATTTCTCTGCGGAAGAAGAATGTCCTTTCTACCTGGAAATATAGAGGTTGTTTAAAGTCTGGTTGACCCCTTTTTATTGGACTGCAATTTATTTTTGCAGCATCTCCTCTAAAGTCCATTTTTTTTAGTGGCATCAGATTCGGCATGTTGAAGTTGTAATCTAGCATCGCGGTTTTTTTTTACCTAGTGATTGATCGTTCAAGTTGTATATTCTTCAGTAAGGTTTTCCATTCCAAACAGGGGCATGTCGCCCCAATTCCTGTTTTGCAAGAACTGTTGGTCTTTTATGACAAGATGCATACCAACAGATGAATCAAGAAGGGTAGCGTGAGGATTTTTCGTATAGCGAAATCCAATTTCCCCAGTGGAACTATTCTTCTTTCCATAATGGAGCAAGTGTCTTATCTCTCAGGTGAGATGTACACGAAGAATGCCAGTCATAACTCTGTCGTTACCAGCAGTAGAAGATTTTGTTGAGATATCCCTAGTGGAGTTTCTATCCCGGGATGTTGTTTCTTCCCCAAGTGAGGATCTTTCACCTCCTAGCAATGATATCCCCGATGGAGTTTTTAGCCCTGAATGTTCACTTCTTCCCCAAGTGAGGATCTCTTACCTCCCAGCAACGTTATCCCCAGTGTGGTCTGAGTAGAATTCTTTCTATTTATTAATTTCTATACTCTCCAACAGAAGTTATCTTCGTCAAATAATTTCTATGTCATAAGTTTCCATTCCCAGCAAAGCTTTCCTCTTTCCAATAGAGGATAAGGAACTTGTTCCCCGTGAAGTTGGGAGTTTGATCAGAATTCAAGATTTTCTCTGAACCGCAATTTATGTTTGCAGTATTCTTCCCAGGAAGTTATTTCCCCAGTGATATCAATATTTAAGGGTTGACAGTTCCAAATCTCGATTCCTCATTGAAGTACAGATTGCCTTTCCTCTACAGAAGATCAGATGTGCCCGAATAATCATTCGGAAGTTCATTGTCTTCTCAACAGCTGACTATTGATGTGTTTTCCAGTGCATTACTAAACATGCATCTTTACATTGCATCATTACATTGCATCTACCAAAACGCGTAGCATTTCCATTGTATGGAGAATTACGCTATGTAAAAAAAATTCAAACATGCATGAGTATAAGCCAATTGTGTCCACCTGTAGTAACCAGATTGTTATACGCTCATATTTGATTTACCTCCATAAGAAGTCTAGGGTAATTCTATTATGTTTCCCCATCGGAGTTTATTTTGATTCACCACCAGTCGGGTCTTTGGTATTTCTCCATTTCCCCAGTAAGTTTGTGGTTTGCATTTACCTTTGCAAGCCTTTGGTTGTTTTACCCGCATCTGCTTTGTCTTGAGTAAGAGTTGGCTTATAACCTTTCTGGCTTCTCAAGTGTTTGAGTATCCATACTTGGTGTTTGGTAATTCTGACAATTGCCACTATTGAAGAATTAACATCCCGCCTTTGGCCTGAGGGATTTTAATCCTTGCGTATTTGCAACTTATCGAAAGCCCAATGTGTTTTGGCAATCTTTGTTAGGGTCTGCTTTGACCAATCTCTTTCTCTTGTAAAGTTCACCTTCTATCAGTGCTCTTTGAAGGTCCTGCTTAGTCGGTTCCTTGTTTTGGTTTATCCCCGTCAGTCGGGTCCTCCTTTCGTTAGCCTAGCTAACTTTTTATGATTAAGAGTCTTTCAATATCTCTTCAAAGTCCAGTTGTCTGGCGCCCTTGTTTAGATGAATGCGTCCTTTTTTATTGGGGCTTTCTTCGGTTAGTCTCGTTCCTGTGTTCGCTAGCAATTCTAAACATTTGTTTCTTGATGATCAACTTCTCTCTTGTGTATCTAACTCTGACCAGATATACATACCTTTATCATTTGTTGAGAGTCCCCTTTGGTTGGTCTCTTTACAGTTGTAATTTTGCCTTCGACCGACGTTCTTTTCTTAGGAATCTACCTTCGGCATAGTATTCCTTGATGAAGATTCCCCTTCGGCTGGTTTCTTTATCCTAAAGTCCACCTTCGGCTGGCATCCTTTAAAGTCCACCATCGGCTGGCATCCTGTAAAATCCACCTTCGGCTGGTACCGTTTGTTGAGAGTCCCCTTCGGCTGGTCTCTTTGCAGTTGTAAGTCCGCTTTCGACCGGCGTTCTTTTCTTAGGAATCTACCTTCGGCATAGTATTCCTGGTTGAAGATTCCGCTTCGGCTGGTTTCTTTATCCTAAAGTCCACCTTCGGATGGCATTCATTAAAATCCACCTTCGGCTGGTATCATTTGTTGAGAGTTCCATTCGGCTGGTCTCTTTGCAGTTGTAAGTTCGCCTTCGACCGACGTTCTTTTCTTAGGAATCTACCTTCGGCATAGTATTCCTCGATGAAGACTCCCCTTCGGCTGGTCTCTTTATCCTAAAGTCCACCTTCGGCTGGCATCCCTTAAAACCCCGCTTCGGCTGGTACCTTTCAAAATCCTGCTTCGGCTGGTACCCTTTGTTAAAATCCCGCTTCGGTTGGTGTCATTTCTTTTAAAATCCCGCTTCGGCTGGTACCTTTCAAAATCCTGCTTCGGCTGGTACCCTTTGTTAAAATCCCGCTTCGGTTGGTGTCATTTCTTTCAAAACCCCGCTTCGGCTGGTATCATTTGTTAAAATCCATCGTCGACTGGTATCATTTGTCAGGAGTCCCATTTGTTTGGTCTCTTCCCTCATTAAGTTCACCTTCAATTGGTGTTCCTTCGTAAGAGCTTTCTTTGGTCTGTCTCTTTCTTACATATCCGATACCAACCACAGATATGTATTTTCGATACCTGTTTCATATGTCTGTTACCAATCCCAGACATGTGTTCTTGATATCTTCGTAAGAGCTTTCTTCGGTCTGTCTCTTTCTTACGTATCCGATACCGACCACGGATATGTATTTTTGATACTTGCTTTATATGTCTGCTACCAACCCCAGACATATGTTCTTGTATCTTTGTTATCTTTTATGCGTATCCGATACCGACCACGGATATGTATCTTTGATATCTCTTTTACGCGTATCCGATACCGACCACGAATATGTATTTTTGATGTCTCTTTCTTGTATATCCGCTACCAACCCCGGATATGTGTCTGTGATACTTTTTTTTCGTATGTCTGCTACGGAATTCAGGCATATATCTTTTGATATCTTTCTTACAGGTGTTTGTTACTAAATCCCAACAAGAGTTCCTCGATAACCAAGTTGTCCTTCGGTGTGTCAAACTCTGGTTAAACATACATCTAACCCCTTTAACCTAGAAAGCAAAATAATATAATAAAAATACAGAAAGACCAAAAATAATGATACCTGACTGGCTTCGGAGCGCAAATTTTCGGGTTCTTTTAGTATTTAATCTTCTTCCACCCTGAAAGTTCGAAAGGCTGGCGCCAATCTCCCCTTCAGGTTGAAGACGATTAAATAGGGGCAGCTGTTGCACCCCAAAATTTGCCCTCCTAATTTATTTTATTTTGGCTTAGACTTTTGCATTCATCTGCATCTATTTCATTAGGTCACTAACATGAAATACATTTCATTCAATATAGCTCTGAGGATTCAAAGTCCAGTGGTTGTGCGATACTAGGGTTTCCCAGTGGTTAAGGTGCTCGTATCCAATAAGGGATGATTTCTTATTCAGGCAACAAGCTGTGGAATTAGGGTTTTGGTTCATTCTCATTTTTGGATTTCTTCTCCATCAAGCTACAAGGCTATTATCTTCTGCTGAACAATAGGTTGCAGGGTATTCCTGTCAATAATGTAATGTTGTGATCTCGCGTACATGATTCAAAACACCTCATTCCATCATTGTGCTTATCATTTGGTCAAGGTTTTGACAATACTAGAGGGGTATTAAGATTTTTCTAAAGGATCAAGATCTGTTATCAATCCAGGATGCATATGATGCATGCTTTACAGGTTGTTGACTATGTCATTGTTGCATTAAGTTCATCTATCCTTAAGTTAATCAATCAGGATTGGGGACGTCATGATTCAAGATATTTTGTATGGTAAATTTGGTTGCTTGACAGTCAAGGCATTACGAATAATTGGTACAAGCTATTGTTTGGATATTTGTACAAGAACTTTGGTTTCAAACATGGATTAAGGTTCAACTTGATAAAAAAAAAAGGAAATAGCATGCCCGAAGGTTTATTTCATAAATTCTTGTGGAGGAAGATGGCACATGAATATAAGTTGAGATTAAAGTACATGGTATCAAGTAAATCTCTTCATGATTCAAGTTGTTATTTTTAAGATTTATCCCACATTATTGTTCATCCCAAGGTAAAATATAAAAAGATTCATTTAAATAACATTCGAGTGTTTATCATGTTTGTCTCAAGTTCATTCAAGTATCCATTCAAGCTAAAACTGAATGAGAGAAATGTTTTGAATAATTGGAAATTTATCATGCAAGAAGTTATAATGTTTTGTTCATTACAAATTCAAGTCATTACACCGAAGTTACAAAAGACATCTCAGTCATCAAAGTTTCGCATTCCAAGTACAAATCATCATCATTTTTACAAATATGTCATTATTCAAGGTTAAAAGTCAAGGGTCTTCATTCATGCGAGTTTGAGGTGCGAGGTGTTTAAAATTGGAAGTTCAAACATCAAAATTTGAGTTTTAAGATCCAAAGCATGGTGTACAAGTTTGTTTGAACCAAAGCTCTTATAGGAATATGGCATACAAGGGAAATTTTGATCAAGTTCTTGTGAAAACACATAAGACACTCATCATGGAGTACCATGGATTAAATTTGAGGTCGGATGGATATAATCCTTAATTTGACTAAAAAGTGATCAAGGCCTCCATTTACCGAGAGCTAAGAAATTTAATGAATGTTTAGAAGTGTCATAATTCAAGAGGATCCATCTTGCAAAAAAACTCATAAATAATAGACATGGAATTTTGAATTGTAGCAAGTTTCAGCATATTCAAGTTCTACCAGTTACATCTCATTCAAGCCTCTGCTTTGACTACATAATTCTCAAAACATACAAAAGGCCACAAATTTACAAAAGAAATCAAATTTCTATTACAAGTCGGAACTATTCCCATCCATGGTCATTCAAATTATTCAAAATCACTCAAGTTCAATCATTCGAGCGTCTTTCATTCACTCATATTACAGTATATGTCATTTCGATATTTCAAAACAAAGTTACAAAGGTCCAAATAAACTTTTACAAAAAAAAAGAAAAAGGGAAAAACATGGGAGAAACTTCAACTTGCTGCAAGGGTTATTGTTGCAATTGAGAATCCTCAGGATATTATTGTTCAATCTGCTAGACCTTATGGACAGAGAGCTGTTCTCAAATTTGCTCAGTATACTGGTGCTCATGCTATCGCTGAAAGATACATTCCTGGAATTTTTACTAATCAACTTCAAACTTCATTCAGCAAGCTGCGTCGTCTCATCCTCACTGACCCAAGAACTGATCACCAGCCAAGTAAAGAAGCAGCTCTTGGGAATATTCCCACAATTGCTTTCTGTGACACTGATTCTCCTATGCGATATGTTGACATTGGAATTCCTGCCAACAACAAAGGGAAGCATAGCATAGGTTGTCTCTTTTGGCTTTTGGCTAGAATGGTGTTGCAGATGCGTGGTACAATTCGCCCTGGTCTTAAATGGGATGTCATGGTGGATCTATTCTTCAATGCAGCAGCTAACCCCATTGATGGTCAGTAGCCTGCTGCAATCGATCACTCATGGTCTGATGCTGTTCCACCACCACAACAAACATCCGTTCCCAGAGTTGAAACTATCAAAGCAACCAGTTCAGCCCTGCATAGAAAAATTAAAAAAAAAACAAAAATCAATACACAGTTAACAGTTCATAACTAACTTGTAACCATAACAAACTTCTAACCAAAACTTCTCAACAGAATTCAAAAAAATTAAACTCCAAATCAAGTTTTAACTAACTTCCAAAACAACCAATCCCTAACTAACCTTTTCCTAACTGTTTCTAACTAAATTCTAACTGCCTTCTAACAGATTTACTAACTTCCTAATTGCTAACAAAGCCCATAAATGATTCCCTAACTAACTTCTACTAAATGCCTAACAGAGTAACAAACTCCTCTAACAGTTTCTAACTCCTAACCGTCATAACCAATCTCTAACAGAATGCCAACTTTTCTAACTAACTCTATAACTCCTAATTGCCAACAAACTCAAAAAAGAGGAGATTATAAAAGAAAGGTCCATAACAGATGGCAGGGGGGGATTCAGATTCATTATTTTTTCAACTCTAAAGAATAGATTTAAATATAAAAACTTACCGATTCATATTGATTGGGCATTTTTTTTCTACAGAAGAATCCCCATAGACATCTTCCTTCTTCCCTCCCCGTCATCTTCATCTTCATATTCTCTCTTCACCCTTCATTTCTTAAAAAATCCAATAATCTTCATTCTTGATTCTTCGTTCTTCTGAGAATCGCCACAATCTTCAACAAACTCTCTCTTATCCTCTAATCTTCATCATCATCTTTAGTCCTTGAACCTTTTTCTACAATTATCAACGAACTCCTACAATTCACCAATCACAGGGCCTTCATCCTATATCACCATAAGCGTTATCTGATTATTCATCATCAAAATCACAACGACTCTGATATGTTCCTTCGCAGAAACTCCGATCTGTTCCTTCGCAGAAAATCCGCAATATCAACAGTAACTTCACAGGATTGAAGATTTTCATTGTTTCAACGCATAATCACTGTGTCAATGCAAAAACAAAATCAGGAAACAAAATAAAAGAAGGGCGATAGAAGGACGAATCAAAAGTGATTCGAGATATACATACATGAGCAATTGTTGAAGATGGTCTCCGACTTCTCATCATCTCCGTCGCGGTTGAAACATCATCGGAGCGACTCTAAAAAATAATTGGAATCTGAGATCGGAGCGAGTTCGCACAGAAGAAGCCGCGCCGTTGAAGTTGGATCAAAGATGCTTGGAAAAGTGAAGCGAATCGGAGACAAAGATTTGTGGAGAAGCCGCACCGTCAAGATGGAGAGGACGAGCACGAGAACAAACATGAGTTCTTGAAATAACATCCTCTGGCCATTTCGTCATTGACAGTGATCTCGTTGATTGAAGGACCATCGGAGTTTACTTCCATTCGTTGATTAAATAGAATCAGAATTAGACGAAGGTTGAACATGTTGATGATGGTTGAACTAAGATAGAGGTGAAGTTCGAAGAAGAAATGCACTACGGTGGGAATGAGAAGAGAAGGTCGCGCCGCTGTAAAGAGAAGAGGAGGGAGTGCATTGGTGTTTCACAAAGAAGCTAGAGAGCCACAATTGGTTCAACCCTAATCTTATCCATACGACAGTGTATCATACCTTTCTTTCAATTTTATTTTTTTATTATTATTGAAACAAAATGTTGAAAGTTGTTGAGGAATTGGAGTGTGGACCTTGGATTTCTATGGACCGGACCAACTTCTTTTCATTAGGCCCATTGCACAAGTTTCTTTGGAATGCTGAAGCTTTGGGATAAAACTAACACCATGGATCATACTACTGGGCCTCAGCGCCAGCTTTCTTCATCATAGACTGTTTTCGGACGGCAACCCCTAAAGCCCATAACAATTGTTTTTGGCAGCCTGATTGCTTGCAACAAAAATTTGAATGGAGCCTATTTGGATGGGCCTAGTGCCCAAATTTCTTCTATACCCCATGTATTCCATTTACACCCCATTTTCCTCGTAATTTTCAAGATTTTATTTCGCATATAATTTTGTATATTTCTTTTTGTGATAAAAATTCTAAAATCCATAAAAAAACTTATTAGTTTTTTTAGGGATCAATTCTCGTTTGTTTGTTAGAATTTTCTCTAAAAAAATAAATAATAAAAAAGTGGTAGTATATAATAGAATTTTTTCCTCTAGAATTTCTTTTTTAGAATTTTAATTAGAATCTTCTATTAGCATTTATGTTTAGTAACCATTTTCGTTTTCATCCTTAGTTAAGATTTTGTTCGGATATTGAGGTAACTTTCACAAAGGGAAATGCTTGGATATTAATTTTCGATCACTCATGCGGAGTAACTTCTGCAGAGTTTTCTTACCACTTGCGGGGCTTTGAAGAGGCAACGGACCTTCTCCGTTCGGTATCGTCCTAACCCTATTTTACACCCCATTTCGCACTTTAAGGCATTTCTTTACTACTTGCTAATATTAGATAGAATTCCCTCGAGAAACCGAATCTTATGGCTACTAATGCACAATAACATTAGGTTTAGAAGTAGGCTAGTCCCCATTTGACTTTTCTTTCTCCTTTCGCATACGCATTTAAAACAAAAACTTCTTATTCTTTTCAAAAATTCAAAACACTTTAAAAATACTAATAAGAATCATATCTTTGTTAAGTATATGAGACGATCAGTGGGTTTCTTCTCGACCTTATTATTCTCTTGTTCTAAGATTTGGTATGATTCAAGTCTCAAAGACTCATTTCATGAATAAGTAGAGACATGGCTAAAATATCTCTCTTGAGATCAACTAGCTACTATCTACAAGCAAAAATACCAACCAATACAAACTCTTTTTTCCTTCGAGCCCTTCCTTTCAAACTCTTTTCAAAAGAGCGTACTAATTCACTTCTGTGCTGACGCGTAAATCTCCAAAGGTCGAGTTGCGGCAGAAGGCGAAATTACTATCGTTCATTCAAAAACAAACAAATTTAACCTTTTTTGTGTGTCAAGGCACATTTCTTTCCAAACTTTTCATAAGAGCATGTTAATTCACTTCTGCGCTGACGCGTAAGTCTCCAACGGTCGAGTTGCGACAGAAGGCGAAATTAATACTGTTCAGTAAAAAATACAAACAAACAAAAACATATAAGCCGAACTACGGCTGCTTTGATTCCTTAAAATGGATACGTAGGCATTGGGGTAGGGCCCAAGCGAGCAAAACTTTTCTTTTCCCTACATTCTTTTCCCTTTTCTTTTGCATGCATTCTCCAGTAGCAATAATAAACAGTAAGCGTAGACCAAACACACCCATAAGATAGATAATAAGAGTGGATACCATAGAGTACTACGGGCGTGTGGGGTGCTAATACCTTCCCCTCGCGTAACAGACTCCCTTACCCTTATCTCTTGGTCGTTCGACCTTGATTTCATCCTTCTCGGGTTTTCTCGATGTTTACCTTTACCTACATGTGGGATAAAAGACGTTCGATGGCGACTTCATTGTTTTGATGATTTTCAGTCGGTTGTTTCAACGGGGAGGTGGACATCCCTGTTAAAGTTGGCTCTCAGACTTTTGAATCTACTTTCTATGTGATGGATATCCGACCATCATATTTTTGCTTGCTAGGTCACCCTTGGATTCATAAGGCTAGGGCAGTGACTTCCACGCTCCACCAAATGTTGAAATATCCGGTAAAGGGGAAAATCGTCACGGTACAAGGTGAAGAGGAGTACATGGTGAGTAATCTTAATTCCTTTATGTTGTACCCCAAAATTTGCCCTCCCATATTCTTCAAGATTTGTCAGGATCAATCTCCAGATGATTCAAAATCCCTCAAGGGTTGCAGAGTCCAATTGCCTCCTAACACAGTCAAAATTAGTGTTTTGGTTCTGGCAAAGAAATTGAGATTTCCAAGGGTCCAATCAAGTCCCATATGCCTATATGCATTGTCAAGCATCCATATGCCATGTTTCAAGACTCACAGCATCAAATTGCACAGTCAGAAACCCTAATTGCTTCACAGTCAACTGTAGGGGCAAAATGGTCATTTGACAGTCAAAAGTCAAAATTTTTGGTCAACATCTTATTTTGAAGCCACAATCATCATTTGATCAATTCTTGATCATGATTCTCAAAGCATGGCTCAAAAAGTCTCAAGATGCAAAAGTTTCTATTTTTGGACAGTTGAAAAGTCAATTGCAAATTGACCAAGGCATAACTTCTTCATGGTTCATCAGTAAAATTCCATCCAAAGCTCATTTTGAAGAGAATGATATTTCATACAACTCATCTTCACACTTCAAGTCCAAGAAATGCTCTAACAAAAAGTTATCAATTTCAACATTATAGGTCATTTTCAAAAGTCAATAAAAAGGCACTTTAAGTCAAATACCATAACTTGATATTGGTAAATTAAAATGACATGGGACCAAAGACATTGGTTAGAGGACTTCAAGACCTTTCCAAAATGTCCAAGAGCATGTTCATAGCTTCAAAATTGAGCAAAATATGCATTGGAGAAGTTGGGAAATTTTTGGGAATTTTGAAAAGTCAACTTTGCCTAAAACACTTCAAAATTGCTAATGGGCCTCAAATTCTTTCTTGAATCATTACCCAAAGCCAATGCACGACCCATTGAGCTAAAGATGATTTATTTTCTTATTTTTAATTAATTAATTGAATTTTTATTCATATTAATTCATTTAATTAGATTTAATTATGAGAAAAATATCAAATAATGCCTTTCAAATCTTTTTGTGCAGAAAATTCACTCATTATATGCTAAAGATTTCGTGCAATCATCCAAGGGGACAAGATCATCCACATTTGGCAAGATTTTCAATGAAAAAAGATTGAAAAAGATATGATTAAAATCAAATATTGAAATCATCAATTCATGGACCTTTGGGCTTGTTTTTGGACGTAATCTCATTCAGATACAAAGGCATAGTGAAACCTAATTGATACACACGAGAAAAACTGCTCACAAACATAGAACCAAATTGCAAAATTTCAACAAAAAGCTTGAAACTGATATCACATTTGCAGGACGTTTCAGAGCATAACAAGCATTCCAACACGTTGCTGAACCTTCTAGGAGTCGATTGCAATCAAGAACAAGTCCCCATACTCCAAGAATTGGTAGAACAAAGTCATCTTTTTCATAAATATGTCCATAATCGAATTTCAATTTCTATGCATCATTCATGTGTTTTGATCATTGATTTGTGTTACTAACATCTCCCTGGAACTTTTGGCATAGTTTAATTGTTCTAAAAATGCTTGAAACGAGATTCACCATTGATGAAACCTAGGGTTTCAGAACTTCAAAATTAGGGGTTCCCATATACTGTAAAATTGGACCTTCAAACTTGTATGGATGAATTCGTGGCATCAACACGAAACGAACCAACACCTCGCGCCCAATTTATTTAATCCACAGGCGTAATCGCTATTTTCATGAGTTTCAATTTGTGGGGGTTTAAAACCCCCGCTATTTGTTTTCTATTTACAGGAAAAACAAGGAAGAAGATGGACGTGGCTTGATGTTACTGGGAGGTTCAAATATTGGCACGTTTTTCTTTGTTTCAGTATAATTGCTTTTTTTCACATATTATAAATCGTGGTTATATTATATACAAAGAAACGCAATAGCTCAGTTGGCTGGCAACGTGTCCCTCCAGCGTTGGGACCTGGGTTCGATTCCCAGGTCCCCCCATTTAATCCATAATTTTTGTTGTAATGCTTTCCTATGCAGCGCTCACTCAATGGCTCACCATGCACGCTCATGCCTGTGCCTGCCAAGTAGACTTGAGATCAATCTAGTGGCCACAGAAGGAGGACCATCATACGCCTGGGTCAACCATCAAGCATGTGATTCCTAAGAGTCAACGAGGCTCTATGCAAATGGGCCAGAATTACTCCAAAAACACCTCCCTTTGGGTCTGAAAACACCCCTTGGTTTGTATATTTTTCAATTCTATTTTCTTTTCTTTTTTCTAATTCTTTTAATTATTTTTATTTAATTCACCTAAAATAATTTTCCATAAAAAATCAGAAATCAAAAAAATGTAATATATTTAATTATTATTAATTTCACCATTTAAATATTTTTGTAAATAAATTTTAATAACAATTAACTTAGTTAAATTAGGTTTTAAACTTTAACCTTTTTTCTTAATAAATAAAATAGGTAGAATTAGGGTTTTTGACATTTTCATCTTTTTCTTAAATAAATAATTTTCTCTCATTATTATTATTATTATTAATTACTATTTATTTTTGTAAATAAACATGTATATTAATTAATTAGTAAATTAGAGTAACTTTAATATTTTCATTAATAATCAAAATAATTTAGAATTTGGGTTTCCATTTAATTTTAATTTTCTTTATTTTCATAAATACAAAAACATAAAAAACAATTTCTTTTTTAATTAAATGATAAGTAGACTTTAATTTCAATTTAATTTCAAAAGGGTCAAAACCCTCGGACGTCCTAACTTTTATTCTTTCGCATGTTATTCTTTTTTCTTTTCGAATATTATGTAACTGCTCAAGGATTGTAATAGTAATTAGGTCTTTTTACTTTCCGCATTTTATCAAACGGGTCTTTGTATTTTGGCGATGTATAGACCCGCGCCTTGTAATAGCGTAGTTTTTATCTTTCCGTCATTTAAATTTCCGCACTCTTAAATTCTAAATTGCATGAAAGAATGTATGCCAATTAAAAACAAGCGTAGCTCACAATGCCATGATCAAAGATAAACTTAACCTGAAAACAACACACAAATTTACACACCACTTCTAGGGTACGCCTCACCTGTTGCCTTCGAAACGTGGTCGTCAAGTATGGGACGTTTTAGTAAGTCCTTATGTCCATGATCCAGTTGCCTCAAAACAAGTTGCCTCGAAACGGTTGCCCCAGAATAAAAAAGGATCAAGGACATAAGGGTAGCTTTTAAGGTGTCCTGCTGTTGCTTCGGTGACCACACTGTCCATAAACTCAAATTGACCCGAACACCTCCAACGGTGGTACTACCTACCTCTCAATGGTGGGATGACACTACCTTAAGGACATTTACACAGCCTAATTCCTTAGGGTAGGTAGATGACTCATAGATACTTGCTCTCTTCAAAAACAAATCAAAACTCTTTTCACACTGACACTTTTCAAAAAAGCTTTCAAAACAATTTTTCAAACACTCTTGAGGACTGATACAAGAGTTATTATGAAATCTTTAAACGAAACTTTTTTAAACCCACTCACACTTTGAAAAGCAAACACTTTTGAAAACACAATGAGCAAGTATCTAAGAGCCTGTGGATAACCACGGATAGAAAGGGTGCTAACACCTTCCCTTTCTATAAATCTACCTCCCGAATCGAGAAACTATCTCATAAGGAATTTTGTTGTGCTTTTGTCCTGTCCATGTTGGAGAAAATAAAAGACGGTGGCGACTCTTGCTTCCACGACATTTCACGAACCAGCGTTAAACATTCAGTTTTAAATCCACCGATCACAGAACTGGCGACTCTGCTGGGGACACTTTAAAGTGAGGTGTACCTTAGAACTAAGATCACTTGTGTTTTCAATTGTCTGAATTGTTTGCTTTATTTTTGTGGGTACTGTCTTGGGAGTTCTACAGATCCTAACCCGGATTTGGGGGATACCTTCTTAGAAAGTAGCAACAAGACTGTGAGGGAACTGTGCGGGGTATACCGACATGGTTGAAGCAGTCTGCTACGTTGATGTGGCACTTTGGTGAGTACCGGTAACCCTTAAGTCCAGTCAATGAGAGTACGGGGCTGCCGCGTGGTGTCGTGAAGCATCAACTGACCTTAGGAAGCTTAATTGAACCATCTTGGCCTCTTTAGGGTAGTGAGATAACTGACTTTGGTGCATTCCGAGGTTGGTTGATACTCGATACTACACTCAATTGAGGGTTGTTTTCTTGGAATATTTCGGTCGCCAGTTCAGTGGCTAAATCGAAACGATGAACAATGAAAGCAATCCAATGATATTGGGACCCTTAGAACCCGGTTACTTCTGATAGGACAGGTTTTGAGCCCACCAACTTCAAGAGGGTAGTACCCCAAACTTCATGCTGGCCTAAACTCTAAGGGTTGTCTTGTATGACTTGTGCGCTTTCAAACTTGACTACTTGCATGCTTGTTATCTAACACATGAGTTTCTTGCAGGGTTTGTTTACAATCCTTAATTGGGACTCATAACAGGGTTTACCTACATTACTCCATGCATATCATAACATCATACCATTGCATGCATCCTGCATAAGGACTAATCCATTTCAAGGATCTCAAGGGCTTGTGATGCAGGTCCTGATGAATCAACTGTCCAGCAAGGGGAAAAAGGGGATTTATTTTCCTCTAACCAAGGTTGATGACTTAAGTCAGGGGCTATGAACCACTCGATATGGTGAGCCTTGACTCTTGAAGAAGGACTCTCAACAATATGCAGTTCCTTCCATCAAGCTACAAAATTCAAATTCTAACAATTTTTCTTGTTTACCCCGCGAGATCCTTGAAAACATCGCATGCATACATACATGTCATTGCATTACAGGTACCGCTGTTTACAGGTCACTTACCTTCTTTGCTGTTTATTTCAGCAGTCTCATTATGAATCCTGAATCATCTACTGAGCAATCCATCAAGGCCCTCCAGGCTCAGAACGCCCAGTTCCAGGAGTTGATTAAGAGTCTAGCCCAGGGTCAACAGGATTTGAAGACTCTGCTCTCGAAGAAGAAGAAGAAGAGAACGGTGTTGTTCAACCCGAGGTGCAAATCTGGGAATGGATCACTAAATGAAGTTGAGTAGACTACCGCATCTGTTGGAAAGGACAGTCCCCATGAGAGAGAGGTTCCTAGCCCAGTAGTCTCCAATAACGAGACAAATTTCAATGATGAACAGTACCCTCCAGCTGAGGACAGGTATAAACAGTTGGAAGACCGACTAAGTGCTATGGAGATACAAAAGGTGCCCGGCCTGGACTTCGAAGATCTAGGTCTGTCTTCTGGGGTAGTAATCCCATACAAATTCAAGGCACCTGCCTTTGCAAAGTACGATGGGGCATCCTGTCCTAAGCTGCATCTCAGGTCATACATAAGGAGGATCCAGCCCTACACGGCTGACAAGAATTTGTGGATTCACTTCTTTCAGGATAGTCTGTCAGGAACTTAACTCGACTGGATCTATCAACTGAATGGAGCCAACATCCGCAGCTGGGAGGACTTGGCCACTGCATTCTACAAGCAGTACCAGTACAATGCCGACCTGGCTCCCACGCGCACTCAGCTTCAGTGAATGTCTATGGGTGCAGGCGAAGGCTTTAAAGAATATGCTCAAAAATGGAGGGACCTTGATGGAAGGGTACAACCACCTCTGACTGATCGGGAACTTGTAGATATGTTCTTGGGGACCTTGTCTGGACCTTTCTTCAACCACCTAATTGGGAATTCTTCTGCTGGGTTTACAGATTTGATCTTGACTGGGGAAAGAATTGAAGCGGGCATCAAAAGTGGGAAGATTGAAGAGGCCACACCTTCTGATACTCACAAAAAGCCTTACACGGGGAAGAAAGAGTCTAATGCTGCATACAGTCAAAAGAGTTGTCGTGACCAACATGCAGGGGCAGTCATGATCTCTGGTTCTGCACCACGCCGACAACCACAAAAGGGAAATCAGCGAAGGCCAGACGAGCCTAAAAGACAATTCACCAACATCAACATGCCATGGTCACAAGCATTGCAGCACATGTTGAAGATGAATCTGATCGCGGTGATCAACCCTCCTGCAAATCCCAAGACCTCCTCTCCAAACTATAACCCAGAAGCGAGGTGTGCTTATCATTCTGATAGCCTGGGGCACGATACTGAAGATTGTTGGGCGCTGAAATACAAGATCCAGAATATGATCGATGCTAAAGAGATCGAATTCGAGCCGGCTGAGACTCCCAATGTGATCACTGCTCCCCTGCCCAAACATGGCTAGGATTGGAAAACTTTTGTTCATTCGAATGTTCAAATTGTAATTTTCTTTGATTGTTCAAACATTTTATTTCATGTCAAACTTGGTTATGTCATTAATGCATTACACGTGTCTGTTTTGAAGTAATTGTATTCACTATATTCAAAATTGCTTTTATTTTTTTGATGTTCAACTCTCGATTTTAAAATTCTAAGCCTCTTGAGGGAGGATGACGAAAACGATACCACAATCTACAGTATGCTTTTGAACAGACCCCGCTGATGAGGTACAAGCATTATTTCAATTCCTAAACACTGGAGTAATAAGGAAGATAATCCCTCGCCAACCCCTTTGAGCCAAAGAAGTAGGAGTTTTTCTTTTCGAAAATTAAAACCTTTAATCATGACCTAGGGCAGGGTAGTTCTCTCAGTTGATCCAAGTGCATAACAAATGGCACCAGAGAGGTCCTTACAAAAACAAAAAAAAGACAGTGATGGTTCCGAATAATCAAAGGCAGGCAGTCATTACTTCTCAAAAAAAAATTAAGGCCCATTAAGTCAAAACCTATGAAGGAGACTTACAAAACTGGGGCATCTCGCTGACTGTAATCACAAAAGAAACAGTTCAGGAAAAAAACAGGGATAACAAAATCAAAAAAGAAAGAGGTCCTATAAACCCTCAACAAAAAAAATGACTGCCTATTCAAAATAAACTGTCAATATCCAAACCATCATTGGAATATCAGGACAAAGACTCAAACAAGGTCTAACGCACGATTAGCCGAGTTTAGGTTTGAAGAACATCACGAAGAGCGGGTGGGTACAAATAAAATTTGAGCCTTTATCCTTTGTTTCTTAAACCGTGAACCAGGCCACGTTATAACCCTAAAAAGTCCTAGCTGAAGCATGGGTTAGTTCGAAAGCATACTGTTACGAAAGGTATCCTTACTCCTTAAGGCTTGCGGTAAAATAACGAGCTGACGTCACATGTTACAAATTTGCTTGTTTTTATGAAAAAGTGCATTTTCAAAAACTTCAAGACAGACATAAGCTTTGCATTCTTGATATAACATTGTTGGCATATGACTTTTTTGTTCGAACAACAAAGAAATTCGTACAAAGAATATCTAGTGAACAAAAGCACCTCCAATCAAGGGGCATGGCATGATCATTGTCCATCATCTGGGGCAGTTAAGTCAAGATTCGGATAATCTCTCAAAAGGCCAACCAACTTGGGGCAAATCTCCATCGGGATCACTTGGGCCATTGAATGATCAAACGAAGATCTTCTGGTAGTAGGGCAACGCAACACTACTGACAGGGACAATTCCCTACACTCTGAGAGCATGGACATAGTCGAAAAAATACTACGCACAATCAAAGACCCGCTAGGTTGACACACCTAGGCAAAAATAAGGGCTTCCCGGCGAACCAAAAGGGTTCGGGCAAAATAAGGGACGAAAATGGAAAATCTGTACACCCGGCAAGTCGAAAACCTGAAAAGGCGGCTTGGGCAAAAATGGGTATCCCGGTGGACTGAAAACCCGAAAGGGCGGTCCAGGAAAAAGTTAGGGATCAAAAGCGTACGACTATGTCCCGTTATCTCGTCACTTGCCTACCAGAAGAAGATTTTTCAATCGACAGTCATCAAGCACCTCCACAGGCATCTTCTCCCACAGAAACGGGGGAAGTAATGAGTTGTCTAAGCGATCTAGTTACTCTGTCCACCAAGGTATTAAGGTAGGGTCAGCTGAAGAAAAAACAAGATGCCTTAATTCCCCAGAGAGTGAGCCAAGGCTCAGCAATACTCTCCCCCAAGCAGAGTTGGTCTCCCGTAATCCCTACAAGGCGCAATATCTCCAGCAAGTCAGCAACGCTCTCCCCCAAGCAGAGTTAGGCCACAATCAACCTTAAGGAAGTTGGATTATCCCAAGAAGATCTCAACATTCCCCAATGGAGTACACATACATTCATGACAAGCATCCCGGGAAATCTCGATCTAAGATTGTTCCCCGGCGGTATACAGACACTTCAGTGGAGCCATTCCCCAGTCCAATCTGAAAAGTTTCCCCAGGAGAGTTCAATCCATCTCCCCAGTAGGTTCAACAAGCTTATCCCCAGCAGATTCTGGAAGCTTATCACCTGCAGAGCACGAACGCTCCCCCGGCTTTATTCAAAGGTTATTTCCCCACCAGGATATAACTGGGTTATCCTCAGCCAATTGCCACGGAAAGATCGTCCTCGGCGAAGTCTTCCTATCCCCAGCAGAGTTCATCTTCCAACAGAGCTCAACAATGGCATCCCCAGCGGAATTATCACCAACCTCAGCAAAGTACCTCTGTTTCCCCACAGAGTTCACTCCCTGCAGAGTAATCTATTTGCCAATTTTATTCCCCAACGGAGTCATCTTCTCCTACAGGTTCATTCTTGCAACAATCTCCCCAGCGGAAACGAAGAACTCTACTCTTCAAACATCAGCCCTGGATTCAACAAACTTCCCGGCATCCGTCAAGGATTTCTTCTACTAGACGAAAATGCATTCATAAACATCACATCTTCATACATTATAGCATGCATATGCATCATACAACACAAATCTCATTTATTCTTGAGAACATCTTAAAATCATGCAGTTCATGCATCATGACATTGCATACAACTAATACTTTGCCTTTTCAGGAAAAGGTCAATACAAAGATAATTACTATCAACTGTCGTAATTCCAGATCCGATTCCTGTATATTGCCAGGGTGTATTTGTTTATGACTAATTCTAGACTCGATTCCTGTATCTTGCCAGGGCACGTCTGAAGAGTTCGAAGATCCAATTCCTGTATCTTGCCAGGGTGTATCCATTGACAAATAATTCCTTCTGAATTTTCAGAAGAAGTCTTACACAGACTTATCTCAAGATGACCTTACCCCGGTTCATCAAGAAGTCTTACACGGATTTATCTCAAGATGACCTTACCCCGGTTCATCAAGAAGTCTTACACGGATTTATCTCAAGATGACCTTACCCCGGTTCATCAAGAAGTCTTACACGGACTTATCATCAAAGTAACCATACACCGGTTCCTTTTATTTCAGAAGAAGTCTTACACGGACTTATCTCAAGATGACCTTACCCCGGTTCATCAAGAAGTCTTACACGGATTTATCTCAAGATGACCTTACCCCGGTTCATCAAGAAGTCTTACACGGATTTATCTCAAGATGACCTTACCCCGGTTCATCCAGAAGTTTTACACGAACTTATCCTGCAGTAACCTTATCCCGGTTCCTCCAGAAGTCTTACACGGACTTATCCCGAAGTAACCTTACCCTGGTTCCTCCAGAAGTTTTACACGAACTTATCCCAAAGAAACCCTACACAGGTTCTCTCTCTCCGGACGTAGTTTTACACGGGCTCGTCGTCAAGAAAACCCTACACAGGTTCTCTCTTTCCAAAGATGCAGTTCTATACGGACTCGTCATCAGTAAACCCTACACAGGTTTCCTTCTCAGTTCTAGATGCGGTTTTACATGGACTTGTCATCAAAGTAACCCCACACAGGTTATTTCTCCCTTTCAGATGCAGTCTTATACAGACTCATTATCAGTAAACCCCACACAGGTTTCCTTCTTTCCAAGATGCAGTTTTACACGAGCTCATCATCAGGCAACCCTACACAGGTTCCCTCTTTCAACTTACAAGAATTATAATTCAACAGACAACCTCTAGATGGCATCTATAAGCCCATCCACCTACCAACAGTCTCCAAAGGGCATCTATAAGCCCATTCCCGACAAGGTTCTGTCACATCTCCAGATGGCATCTGTAAGCCCATCCCCCTATCCATCATCTCTCCAAATGGCATCTGTAAGCCCATTCCCTACATCACACTGCTGATATTCTAATATGTGAGCACAAATTTCTAGGCACTCTAGTGTTCAATCATCTTCCACCTTCGGATTACGAAAGGCACGCCAGCCAATTTATATCCTCAGGTTTAAGAAGATTGAACAGGGGCAACTGTTGTACCCCAAAATTTGCCCTCCCATATTCTTCAAGATTTGTCAGGATCAATCTACAGATGATTCAAAATCCCTCAAGGGTTGCACAGTCCAATTGCCTCCTAACATAGTCAAAATTAGGGTTTTGGTTCTGGCAAAGAAATTGAGGTTTCCAAGGGTCCAATCAAGTCACATATGCCTATATACATTTTCAAGCATCCATATGCAAAGTTTCAAGACTCACAGCATCAAATTGCACAGTCAGAAACCCTAATTGCTTCGCAGTCAACTGCAGGGGCAAAATGGTCATTTGACAGTCAAAAGTCAAAATTTTTGGTCAACATCTTATTTTGAAGCCACAATCATCATTTGATCAATTCTTGATCATGATTCTCAAAGCATGGCTCAAAAAGTCTCAAGATGCAAAAGTTTCTATTTTTGGACAGTTGAAAAGTCAACTGCAAATTGACTAAGGCATAACTTCTTCATGGTTCATCAGAAAAATCCCATCCAAAGCTCATTTTGAAGAGAATGATATTTCCTACAACTCATATTCACACTTCAAGTCCAAGAAATGCTCTCACAAAAAGTTATCAATTTCAACATTATAGGTCATTTTCAAAAGTCAACAAAAAGGCACTTTAAGTCAAAGACCATAACTTGAGATTGGTAAATCAAAATGACATGGGACCAAAGAAATTGGTTAGAGGACTTCAAGACCTTTCTAAAATGTCCAAGAACATGTTCATAGCTTCAAAAGTGAGCAAAATATGCATTGGAGAAGTTGGGAAATTTTTGGGAATTTTGAAAAGTCAACTTTGCCTAAAACACTTCAAAATTGCTAATGGGCCTCAAATTCTTTCTTGAATCATTACCCAAAGCCTATGCACGACCCATTGAGCTAAAGATGATTTATTTTCTTATTTTTAATTAATTAATTGAATTTTTATTCATATTAATTCATTTAATTAGATTTAATTATGAGAAAAATATCAAATAATGCCTTTCAAATCTTTTTGTGCAGAAAATTCACTCATTATATGCTAAAGATTTCGTGCAATCATCCAAGGGGACAAGATCATCCACATTTGGCAAGATTTTCAATGAAAAAAGATTGAAAAAGATATGATTAAAATCAAATATTGAAATCATCAATTCATGGACCTTTGGGCTTGTTTTTTGACCTAATCTCGTTCAGATACAAAGGCATGGTGAAACCTAATTGATACACACGAGAAAAACTGCTCACAAACATAGAACCAAATTGCAAAATTTCAACAAAAAGCTTGAAACTGATTTCACATTTGCAGGATGTTTCAAAGCATAACAAGCATTCCAACACGTTGTTGAACCTTCCAGGAGTCGATTGCAATCAAGAATAAGTCCCCATACTCCAAGAATTGGTAGAACAGAATCATTTTTTTCATAAATATGTCCATAATCGAATTTCAATTTCTATGCATCATTCATGGGTTTTGATCATTGATTTGTGTTACTAACATCTCCCTGGAACTTTTGGCATAGTTTAATTGTTCTAAAAATGCTTGAAACGAGATTTACCATTGATGAAACCTAGGGTTTCAGAACTTCAAAATTAGGGGTTCCCATATACTGTAAAATTGGACCTTCAAACTTGTATGGATGAATTCGTGGCATCAAGACGAAACGAACCAACACCTCGCGCCCAATTTATTTAATCCACAGGCGTAATCGCTATTTTCATGAGTTTCAATATGTGGGGGTTTAAAACCCCCGCTATTTGTTTTCTATTTACAGGAAAAACAAGGAAGAAGATGGACGTGGCTTGATGTTACTGGGAGGTTCAAATATTGGCGCGTTTTTCTTTGTTTCAGTATAATTGCTTTTTTTCACATATTATAAATCGTGGTTATATTATATACAAAGAAACGCAATAGATCAGTTGGCTGGCAACGTGTCCCTCCAGCGTTGGGACCTGGGTTCGATTCCCAGGTCCCCCCATTTAATCCATAATTTTTGTTGTAATGCTTTCCTATGCAGCGCTCACTCAATGGCTCACCATGCACGCTCATGCCTGTGCCTGCCAAGTAGACTTGAGATCAATCTAGTGGCCACAGAAGGAGGACCATCATACGCCTGGGTCAACCATCAAGCATGTGATTCCTAAGAGTCAACGAGGCTCTATGCAAATGGGCCAGAATTACTCCAAAAACACCTCCCTTTGGGTCTGAAAACCCCCCCTTGGTTTGTATATTTTTCAATTCTATTTTCTTTTCTTTTTTCTAATTCTTTTAATTATTTTTATTTAATTCACCTAAAATAATTTTCCATAAAAAATCAGAAATCAAAAATATGTAATATATTTAATTATTATTAACTTCACCATTTAAATATTTTTGTAAATAAATTTTAATAACAATTAACTTAGTTAAATTAGGTTTTAAACTTTAACCTTTTTTCTTAATAAATAAAATAGGTAGAATTAGGGTTTTTGACATTTTCATCTTTTTCTTAAATAAATAATTTTCTCTCATTATTATTATTATTAATTACTATTTATTTTTGTAAATAAACATGTATATTAATTCATTAGTAAATTAGAGTAACTTTAATATTTTCATTAATAATCAAAATAATTTAGAATTAGGGTTTCCATTTAATTTTAATTTTCTTTATTTTCATAAATAGAAAAACATAAAAAACAATTTCTTTTTTAATTAAATAATAAGTAGACTTTAATTTCAATTTAATTTCAAAAGGGTCAAAACCCTCGAACGTCCTAACTTTTATTCTTTCGCATGTTATTCTTTTTTCTTTTCGAATATTATGTAACTGCTCAAGGATTGTAATAGTAATTAGGACTTTTTACTTTCCGCATTTTATCAAACGGGTCTTTGTATTTTGGCGATGTATAGACCCGCGCCTTGTAATAGCGTAGTTTTTATCTTTCCGTCATTTAAATCTCCGCACTCTTAAATTCTAAATTGCATGAAAGAATGTATGCCAATTAAAAACAAGCGTAGCTCACAATGCCATGATCAAAGATAAACTTAACCTGAAAACAACACACAAATTCACACACCACTTCTAGGGTACGCCTCACCTGTTGCCTTCGAAACGTGGTCGTCAAGTATGGGACGTTTTAGTAAGTCCTTATGTCCATGATCCAGTTGCCTCAAAACAAGTTGCCTCGAAACCGTTGCCCCAGAATAAAAAAGGATCAAGGACATAAGGGTAGCTTCTAAGGTGTCCTGCTGTTGCTTCGGTGACCACATTGTCCCTAAACTCGAATTAACCCGAACACCTCCAACGTTGGTGCTACCTACCTCTCAATGGTGGGATGGCACTACCTTAAGGACATTTACATAGCCTAATTCCTTAGGGTAGGTAGATGACTCATAGATACTTGCTCTCTTCAAAAACAAATCAAAACTCTTTTCACACCGACACTTTTCAAAAAAGCTTTCAAAACAATTTTTCAAACACTCTTGAGGACTGATACAAGAGTTATTCTGATATCTTTAAACGAAACTTTTTCAAACCCACTCACACTTTAAAAAGCAAACACTTTTGAAAACACAATGAGCAAGTATCTAAGAGCCCGTGGATAACCACGGATAGATAGGGTGCTAACACCTTCCCTTTCTATAAATCTACCTCCCGAATCGAGAAACTATCTCATAAGGAATTTTGATGTGCTTTTGTCCTGTCCATGTTGGAGAAAATAAAAGACGGTGGCGACTCTTGCTTCTGCGACATTTCGCGAACCAGCGTTAAACAACCAGTTCTAAATCCACCGATCACACTTTCGCTATATGGAGATGGATGGGGAATTCATCGAAACCCCTTGTCAGAACATTGAAGAGGTCCCCCAGACTCTAGCATCGACTGAAGTTGCTGTTAACAAACCTCCAATGAAGATGGCTTCCCTCAAGGATGCCAGGGTTGTAATTGAAAAAGGTGGGTGTGCAAATTGGGGTCAGCTCCCTGATTTCACACAAGACTGAAAAGTTTGGTTTGGGCTTTAATGCAGAGGCTCAAAGGGTTGTTCGGCGCACGCGGATTGGAAGACCTCCTCTGCATATCAGTGATCAGGGAGTGAATGCAATTGAGGATGATGAAGAAGAGTCAGATATCAACAGTTGGATCTACCCGACTACCAACGAAGGATTGAACAACTGGACGCAGAAGGATTTCATGCCCGTTTCTTTTATTACACAGTAATAGACTTTTGTTTTGAAATTTGTAATAAACAGTTCGAAACTTTACGGCCTGGTGCCTTGCCCGAGGCACCTTGGCTTTGTTTGTGAGGGCTTATTATTTGTCATTTTCATATATCATCAATAAAGCATTGGATGTTTTCTTGCATTAAAAATGTTACGCTCCTTGTTTTTCTTTTTCATATCTTACTTTATCAAAAACAGATATTGTCTCACACACACTCACGTATCATAATGCATATCCACATCCACTCTGGATCCCATTGATAATAACTCTGCTACTACCAGTTATGACTTTGAAAATCCGATCAACCAAGCCGAGGACGAAGGTGAGGATGATTTTTAAGTGCCTGGGGAACTTGCTAGACTGTTACTACAAGAAGAAAGGGCCATACAGCCTCATGAAGAGCCAGTCGAATCAGTGAATTTGGGTACAGAGGAGGACAAGAAAGAGGTCAAGATAGGTGAAAATTTGGAATCTAGTGTCAAGCAACGGTTAATACAAATGCTACGCAACTATGTTGAGATCTTCGCTTGGTCTTATGAAGATATGCCTGGTTTAGACACTGATATTGTGGTACACTCCCTACCAACTAAAGAAGACTGTCCTCCGGTAAAATAGAAGGTCTGTCGTATGCACCCTGAGATGTCTGAGAAAATCAATGCTGAGGTCATGAAACAGTTTGACGCCGGATTTCTAGCTGTTACTTCTTACCCACAGTGGGTTCCCAACGTTGTTCCGGTGCCTAAGAAGGATGGTAAGGTACGGATGTGTGTGGACTATAGAGATCTGAACAGGGCGAGCCCCAAGGATGATTTCCCGTTTCGTCACATTGATGTTCTGGTTGATAACACTGCGCATCATAAGATCTTCCCCTTTATGGATGGTTTTTCTGGTTACAATCAGATTAAGACGGCTCCCGAGGACATGGAGAAGATAACCTTTGTTACACAGTGGGGCACCTTCTGTTACAAGGTAATGCCTTTCGGGTTGAAGAATTCTAGGGCAACGTATCAGCGCACCATGGTTGCTTTGTTCCACGACATGATTCACCATGAGATTGAGGTTTACGTTGATGACATGATCGCAAGGTCCCAGACCGAGGAAGAACACCTTGACCATCTCCACAAACTATTTGACAGGTTGAAGATGTACAAGCTGAGGTTGAACCCGAACAAGTGCACCTTCGGGGTAAGGTCTAGTAAGCTTCTGGGTTTCATCGTCAGTGATAAAGGTACTCAGGTGGATCCTGCAAAGGTGAAATCCATACAGGAGATGCCGGCTCCCAACATGGAAAAGGAAGTTAGAGGCTTTTTGGGACGTCTAAATTACATCGCCCGATTCATTTTCACATCTGACTGCTACTTGTGAGCCAATCTTCAAGCTGCTGAAGAAGGATCAAGTGGTAAAGTGGAATGATGAATTTCATACCGCCTTCAAAAGGATCAAGGAATACCTCCAAGAGCCACCTATCTTGATGCCTCCAGTTGAAGGAAGACCTCGGATCTTATACTTGATAGTATTGGACAATTCAATGGGGTGCGTGATGGGACAACATGACGAGTCTGGCCGAAAAGAGCACGCCATTTACTACCTTAGCAAAAAGTTTACCGACTGTGAGACCTGATACTCACTACTCGAGAAAACTTGCTGCACTTTGGCATGGGCTGCTCGTCGGCTGAGACAGTATATGCTGACTCACACTACCCTATTGATATCAAAGATGGATCCAATCAAGTATATCTTCGAAAAGCCTGCCTTGTCTAGAAGAATAGCAAGATGGAAGATGATCTTAACTGAGTATGACATCCAATACACAACCCAAAAAGCAATGAAGGGGAGTTTGTTGGCGGATCATTTGGCACATTAGGTAGTGGATGACTACCAATCCATGAATTTCGAGTTCCTGGATGAGAACATCATGTTGGTGACCAACTGTGAAGAACCTGGACCGGATGAAGGACCTGAGGAAGGATCCCAATGGTCTATGCATTTTGATGGATCCTCAAACGCGTTGGGTAATGGCATTTGCGCCATGATCATATCTCCTGAGGGCTGTCATACTCCATTCACTGCCCGATAATGTTTTAACTGCACCAACAATATGGCGGAGTATGAAGCGTGCATCTTGGGCCTTCGAGCAGCTATTACCCTGAGGATTAATTTCTTGAGTGTATTTGGAGATTCCGTTCTAGTGATCAGTCAGATCAAAGGCGAGTGGTATGCAAAGCACCCATATCTTATTCCTTACAAAGAGTATGTATCGACAGTGCTTCCGCACTTTGAGGAGATAACCTTTTAACATTTCCCAAGAGAAGAGAACCAGTTAGCGGACGCGCTAGCTACCATGTCTTCTATGTTCAAGGTTAGGTGGGACAATGAAGCTCCCCAGATTACCATTGAGAGGTTGGACGAACCCGCACATTGCTGTGATATTAAGACTGAAGAGGTAGCAGATGAACCTTGGTTTCACGAGGTAAAGAGGTGCTCAAGAGTACCCCGAGGGTGCATCTGTTAATGATAAGAAGTTTCTAAGGAGATTCGCTATGAAGTTCTTCATCAGTAATAATATCCTTTACAAGCATAACCATGATTCAACCTTACTGCGATGTGTGGACAAGAACGAGGCAGAATGGATCATGCCAGAGTTACATGAAGGTACTTTCGGAACTCATTCTAGTGGACATACCATGGCAAAGAAAATCCTACGAGCGGGATATTATTGGTCCACTATGGAAGTTGATTGTTATCATCACTCTCGAACCTGTCATAAGTGCCAAGTCTATGCTGATAAAGTGCATGTACCTCCAGTTCCTCTAAATGTTTTGACAGCTCCATGGCCTTTTGCAATGTAGAGCATCGATATGATAGGTGAGATCAGGCCTACGACATCTAACAATCATCGTTTCATTCTGGTAGCTATTGATTACTTTACGAAGTGGGTTGAGGCAGCTTCCTTTGCTACAGTAACCAATAACGTCGTGGCGCGGTTTATCTGACACAACTTGACCTGTCGATATGGTGTACCGGAGAGAATCATTACTGACAATGGTACAAATCTCAATAATACGATGATCACCGAGCTCTGCAAACAGTTTATGATTCAGCATCATAACTCTTCTCCTTATCGGCCGAAGATGAATGGGGCTGTTGAAGCGGCTAATAAGAACATCAAGAAGATTGTGCAGAAGATGACGGTGACATATAAAGACTGGAACGAGATGCTACCATTCGCTCTTCATGGGTATCGCACCTCAGCACGGACGTCGATAGAGGCAACACCCTACTCTCTGGTGTATGGCATGGAGGCAGTCTTACCCATTGAGGTCCAGATACCCTCTCTCCGGATTATGAAGGATGCAGGTTTGAGCGAAGACGACTGGATCCAGACCCGGCTTGATCAGCTGAACTTAATCGATGAAAAGAGACTTACTGCTATTTGTCATGGTCAAACGTATCAAAAGTGAATGATCAAGGCATTTAACAAGAAAGTTAGACGACAAGAATATAAATTCGGGGATCTAGTGATCAAACGCATCATACTGCCACAAGGTGATCCCAGGGGCAAATGGACCCCCACATACGAAGGGCCATTTGTGGTTAAGAACATCTTCTCAGGAGGAGCTATGATTCTAACCACCATGGATGGTGACGACCTTCCTCACCCCGCCAATGCAGACATGGTGAAAAAATACTACACATAATCGAAGACCCGCTAGGTTGACTGGCCTAGGCAAAAATAAGGGCTTCCCGGCGAACCAAAAGGGTTCGGGCAAAAGTAAGGGATGAGAATAAAAAAAATTGTACACCCGGCAAGTCAAAAACTTGAAAAGGCGGCTTGGGCAAGAAAGGGTATCCCGGTGGACTGAATACCCGAAAGGGCAGTCCAGGAAAAAATTAGGGATTGTAGTGTAACGTTATGTCTCATTAGATCATCTTGTAACCAGACTTCGTTATCGACTATCAAGCTCGGACGACGCCAATTAATCTGATCTACCTTCGACCAAGTAGCAAACTGATGAGATGCTCGAAGATATAAAGGCAATAGCAAAGTTGGAACCCAGTGGAATTGTTCACATAGCTGTTTTTCTTTGTTTTTCACAAATTGTATAATTTCTATATTTCAGCGGTGTTCTCTTACTAGGACGTCAGCCTCTTGTACAAAACGCCTATTACAGACTAACTTCAAGAATCAATGCAATTCATTTTACAATAAATTTCAAAAATTGTTTTTCTTTTTCTGTTTTGTTTTGCAAGAACGTCCAATGATTCATTGTTGATATATGCATTTGACAACAATTGTTGCTCATAAATATTTACATGCGAAACAAAAGACAATTACTCGTAATTCCAGGAACAGGGACAAACAAGAAGTGTCCAAACCTTACAGTTGCTCTACCCACCAGGTACAGGGATATATCCAGCTTGAGAAAATGACTAAAGGCACATACACTCCCCGTAGAGTAGGAAGTGTCTGAAGACAATGGTGTTAGCTCTCCCCAGCCGAAGTTCGTAATCGCGAATAAGTCGGAAAAATTCACCCCAAGCAGAGTTTATCTATCACCAGCAATAGAAGATTATCCCCAGTCGAGTTTATTTCTTCCACAGACAGAAATTCAATCCCCGACAGGGTTCATTATCACCAGCAATAGTAATTCATCCCCAGCTGAGGTTATTTCTCCAAATCAACAGATCTTCTAGCCGAGTATCTCTCTTCCTCACAGAGTTATTCTCTCGCCAATTTATTCCCAAATCATCTTTGGTCGTTACCCTCAGCGAGCACGAAGAACTCAACTCCTTGTATTCTCCAGTAGCAGTCTGGGATTCATTTTCCCCAGCTAGAGAACACCACAAGAACGTTGCATATCCATACATCATGGCATACGCATATGTATCATACAGCACAATCTCATTTTTTTTAGAACATCATTTACTCAATACATGTCATACATCATGACATTACATACGACTAACTCTTTACCTTTCAGGAAAAGATACAATCAAATTCTCACAAGTTTTCTTTGGTTCAGTCAAATCAATGCTAAGATTTTTGTTCCAATTCAAGTTATGAAGCCCGGATTCGACCGGATAATATCTTGATTTCTCCAAAACACCATAAAGCCTGGAATTGACCAGATATTGATATAACCCAAATTCAAAGCTTTGAAGCCCGGAGATCGACCAAAAAATAGTTGAATCCCCAACAAGTTACTTTGAAGCATGGAAATCGACCAAATAGCAGTACAAGACACCATGAAGCCTGGAATCGACCAGATAGTGGTATATCATAAACACAAGCTGTGAAGCCTGAAAATCGACCGGAAAACTCCTTAAAAAGGTATTGTGAAGCCTGGAAATCGACCAGATAGCAATACAAGACACCATGAAGCCTGGATTCGACCAGATAGTGTTATAAGACACCGTGAAGCCTGGATTATGACCAGATAGCGGAAAAAGACATTGAAGCCTGGGACTACGACCAGATAACAGTATAAGGTACTACGAAGCTTGGAATTCGACCAAATAGCAGTTTACCCGGCCAATTAATAAGAAGCCCAGAATCGACCGGATATTAGTGTGCCTTAAATTCAAGTTGAAGCCTGTATGCGACCGGATAACAACTTAATTCCTTCTGAAGCATAGAGCACGACCATATAAGAAGTGAGAAAGTGCAAAGCATGGATAACGACCAGATAGCAAGTTTAATCTCATCCCCCAGTAAGTCGCTGTAAAGCCTGGAGCACGACCAGATAATGGTTGATCTTATTATCCTCAGTAAATCATTATGAAGCTTGGAGCATGACCAGATAGCAATTCATTTTTC
The DNA here is from genome assembly GCA_948472305.1 of Vicia faba. NCBI lineage: Eukaryota > Viridiplantae > Streptophyta > Magnoliopsida > Fabales > Fabaceae > Vicia > Vicia faba. The sequence goes on along the minus strand of OX451739.1, from coordinate 1,219,047,716 downwards.
ACCTCTTCGACTAAGAGATAATTCCCCAGTAGAATAACAGACAACTGAAAATTCCTAAAAATCTATCTCTCTCAAGACAGAGATCAACATTCCCCAACGTAGTCCTCCTCAACAACAGGTATACAGGCTCTCACAAAGGAATATCTTATGCGATCGACACTTCTTCTGATGGCATCGTTAAGCCCATCTTCCATCATCAACCTTCAAATGGCATCTATAAGCCCATTCCCGATATCACAAGATAGATACCACTTCATGCGAGTGCAAATTTTTGGGCACTCTAGTGTTCAATCATCTTCAACCTTCAGATCACGAAAGGCAGACAAGCCAATCTACATCCTCATGTTTAAGAAGATTGAACAGGGGAAGCTGTTGTACCCCAAAATTTTCCATCCCATATTTCTCAATACATTTCAAGAGAGGTCCTTAAATTGCTCAAGGAAGTCCAAGAGTTGACCAGACAAACTCTCTCCTAAGGCAGTCTACCTCAGATTAGGGTTTCATTTTGAACCAAGGTACTTGAGTCCAAAGGACCCTAAATGCTCACCATTATCCTAATATGTTCTCAAGATCACCCATGTCAAGTTTCAAGCCTTACAGAGGAAGTTTGCTCAGTCAATTGCTCAAAGGCTTGAAAATCGACTATGCTAAAGTCAACTGTGTCCTACATACAGTCAAACTTCAAGATTTTTGGTCAACATCCTCATTTTGAAGTATTATTCATCATTTGATCAAGGGTTGATCATGATTCCTCAAGGATTGCTCACAATTCATCAAAACCCAAAAGTTGCTAAATTAGGGTTTTGTAGGAAAAGTCAACTCAACTTTGACCAAGCATAACTTTCTCATACTTTATCAAAAATGACCCATCCAAAGCTCATTTTGAAGAGGATGCAATTCCCTACAATTCATATTAATCTCCAAAGTTCAAAATATGCACTCACAAGAAGATATGAATTTGGACATTATAGGTCATTTTGAAAAGTCAACAAAAACACCTTTTTTGTCAAAGTTTCATACATGAACATGGAAGACTCAATTGAGATGAGACGAAAAGGGTTGCTTAGAGGACATATAAAGCTTTCTAAAAAGTCAAATAACACATCTATAGGGCCAAAAGTCAAAAGTGGCCAAAATTGCAATTTTTGTCAAATGGGCCCAACTTTTTATGCTTGCATTGAGTATGTAACATGACCCACAACCCATGATACTTTCCATTTATCATTCTTTTATTTTTTTTCATTTATTTCAAATTAAATCAAATAAAATAAAAATAAAATCATGAAAACATCAAAACTAATCAAAGCTTGAGATTTTGTGCATGTTTAGGCCTCTTATACAGCTGTAAAGAGAATCAAATAGTGCAAGCTTCATTTGGATACAAAAAGATTGGATTTGGCTTGATTTGGAAAGATTTGAATAAGGATCAAATAATGATCCAATCATCTTAATTGAAAAAGATTTGAAGCAAATTTGTAACCCTAATTCATTCTAGGGTACATATAGAACAAGTGAAGATCAAAAGAGGGGGGATTGAAGGCGTGAAAAGAGAAGAACAAATCTCAAAATTTCAAAGGAAAGTGGCAATCTGATTTCATAGTTCCAAGCTTCCTCAAGTTATTCCAGGCACGCCATTCGTTTGCTGGACATCCAAGGACCCTATTCCAATCACTAGCAAGCCTCATAACATCCAAAAACGCCTTGTAAGCATCTCACGACCTTCATACTTTTTTGAAAACGAATATCACGATTCTGGAATTTGTAGGATGATTTCTTTACATATTCTTGATCATTGAATCATTTGCAAGCTATTGGTTATGTTGAATTGCATTTTTATTAATTGTAGAGCAAGATGCCATAGTTAGGGTACTTGGCTCGTTTTTGGGGTTTTTCGTTACAGGTACAATTGGCCATGGATAAGGGTACCATGATGCTCGTGAGGTTGTCACGAGTTAATTGGTACCATTGTTGTGTATTTATCATGCTTGTACAGGATTTTTCAGAAGCCAAGGGTTTTACCTACACCCTTTGTCAGTAGGTAAAAGTTGCTGAACTTTTAGCAACGGTGGGAGAAAGAAGAAGGGTAGCGTGGAATCCTGTGACTGGCCCATTCAAACTGTGCGCGTTTTATAATCTATCATTTCGTTTTTTCCATATAATCATATTTTGTCATTAGGTATACAACAAGGCGAGCTAGCTCAGATGGTCAGTGTACAAGGGAAATTGCCAAAGGGTCTGGGTTCGATCCCCAGGTCCCCAAATTTGCTTTCTATTATTTTCTTTTACATGATCAGGTATAAGTGCATGCAATGAGTCCACCATATGCCCTCAGCGCACAACCACCAGATCATCAACAAGGCAGATCCAATGCCTTCTCCATGGAGGTCCATCATAGGCCTAGTCAAGCTTGCAACATGGGATCTGGAAAGTCAACGTGGGCCAAGGAGTTTTGGGCCCAGAATTACAATTGACACCCCCTCTTTTGCTCAAAGCACTAGGCCCATCTCTTTTCCTTTTATATTTTTCCTTTTATTTAAATTCTTTTATTTAATTATTATTTCTAACATAAAATTAATTCTTTTTTTACAAAACTCATAAAATCAATTTTCACAAATTTAGATTTTGGTTTTATTTTCATCAAATTTAATTTAATAATTAGTTAAATTTAATTTTAGGGTAATTCTAACTTTTTTGTAAATAATTTAAAATCAATTAGAAAATTAGGTTTGTTCTTGATTTAATAGTTAATTCTTTTCTCAATAAAATAAAAATACAAAAATAGGTCAAATTAATTATTTTTCTTAACTTAAATTAATCAGTAATTAGGTTTGTACTTATTTAATTAAAAACTTTATTTCCTCAAAATAACACAACAAAAAAACACAAAAATTTGATTTTCCTTTTAATTAAGTTAAGGCGGGGTCAAAACCCTAATTTCTCTCGTTCTAGATTCATCGCGTGCGCTTTATTATATTTACCATATTAATGTAACTGCTTACGGTATGTAATAGTTTAATTAGGATTTTCTTTTATTTATCGTTTTACGGGTTTTTGGCTATGTAATTAATTCCCCTCCCCGAAGCCTTGTAATAGCGTAGTCTTATTTCTCGCATTTTAATTTTTGAAAATATTAACTGTTAGATGTATGATAATAGGATTGCATGACAAGATTGTATGTTAATTTAAAATGGCTAGCAAACCCTAATTTCCAAAGATAATAACTTGAAACCAAAACACTCGCAAATGCGCACTCCTAGGGTATACTCTCACTTCGGTTGCCTTCGGTAAACGATCATTAAGTATAGGGTGTTTTAGTGGTCTCCCTTCTGTCTAAACAAAGATCAAATGTCCCGTTCGGAAATGTTGCCTTGGAAAGGTTGCCTCGAAAATGTTGCCTCGAATATGATCTTAAGACATTAGGGTTATTACTAAGACGTCCTAACATTACTTTAGTGATTGTACGTCCCTTTCGAATTGACACTTACAACTCCAACGACGGTGCTACCTACTCACAAATAGTGGGATAGCGCTGTCTAAAGGAAACAAGAACAGAAACATTCTTTTCGAGTAGGTAGATGCTAGTAGGTACTTGCTCAAAATCAAACTTTTCCACACTTACACTCTTTTCAAACAAAGTTTTCAAAAACACTTCGTAACACTCTTGAGGACTGATACAAGGGTTAAAACGAAGTAAGACAAAACCTTTTCAAAACACACAAATACGGAAGCAATTTTAAAATGATGGGCAAGTACCTAAGAGCCCATAGAAAACTACGGATAGAAAGGGTGCTAATACCTTCCATTTCTATAATCTACCCCGTACTCAAGATCTCGAAAAAGGAATCTTTCTGTGCTTTTTTCCTTTCCAGTTGGATAAAATAAAAGTCGGTGGTGACTCTTGCTTACCGCGACATTTTGCAAACAGAAACGCAAAACGCAAACCAGCATTTCCAAAATAGTCGGTTCTGCCACCGTATCACACTCAGGATTTCTTCTGTCAAGTTTTAAGTCTCGGATTACAATTTTCCAAGAAAGTCATTCACAAGGGTAAAATGGTCAAAAGCACACTGAAAAGTCAAACTTTGACTTTTTGACCAAAATTAAATTTCAACAATCATATTTCATCAAGACATGAAATTGGTTCCTCAAGAAATCAAAAGTCAGAAATTACTTTGAAAAAATCAAATTTTTAAAACACTTAGAAAAATTTCTAAGTAATAAGAAAATATGACAATTTCAGAACTTCTAGGCCAGATTTCACGCAAGCATAATCAGAATTTGCAAAGACGGTTCAAAACACGACTCTTCAATTAGAATATAAGGAAATTGTGTCCTTCGATCAGAACATGACTCTTCAGCATATGGAGACTATGTCATACGCTCCGATCAGAGCATCACCCTTCGAATCTCATTCTGGTCTTCTTCGATCAGAACATCACCAAACCCCAAACTCTCGTTTGGAAATCTGCTGCACTGCTCTGGAACAGTCCTGCAACCAGCATCCACAACACTCAAAATTGTTACTGATCTAGTCCACGCCTGCACTTTCTTAAACCCCATATTTGCATCAAATTAGCACATAAAAGTTGTGTTTAAAAAGCAATGGAACAGTATGCCAAAAAGGTTTAAATCCCATTTATTTTCCCTCAAAAACCACAGCAAACTCATCTATAAATAAGTCATTCCATCACACGTTTAGGGGGCTGGCTTTTGGAAAGGAGAGGGTGATCAAATACAAAAAAAAAGAGAGAAAAGAAAATATTCAAGCCTTCTCAAAACCCAGAATTCTCAAAACAATATTTTTGGTTCTTTCCCTTTGAATCAAAGAACCTAACATTTTATGTTCCATTTCTTGCTGACCTTAGAAACCTTAAAAGGCAACAGCTCAGGTCCCAAACACACACTTCAGATTCAAGGTAAGTCATTATGACTTTGAACTTTTAATTCAGAACATCATTAAATATATAGATATCATATTGTTGAGACTGCACAAATCATTACCTAAGTAGAAAAAATCGTGGATCAGAACTTCTTGAAGAAAACTAGGCTCAAAATTAGGATTAGAACTTCTATAAAATGTCATGTTTTATTTTCCTGTTTTGCTGTTGTTAAGAACTGAATAAGTTGCAGATGCCCTGGCTAATGTAAGGAAGGAGGTGAAGTGTAACACATAACTTATGAGTTTTCTTTCCCAGTGTTTTAGCACAACATCAGAACTTCTAGATTTTTTCTCACTGTTAGCACAACATCAGAACTTCTAGATTTTTTTCTCACTGTTTTAGCACAGCATCAGAACTTCTAGATTTTTTATCACTGTTTTAGCACAACATCAGAACTTCCAAATTTTTTCTCATTGTTTCAGCATATATAGAACTTCTAGGCTTTCTTACTGTTTTAACACGCACATAACTTCTAGGTTTTCTTACTGTTATAACACAACACACAGAACTTCTAGATTCTCCTCACTGATTATAACATAGCGTAAAACTTCTGTTTTCCTTTAATGTTTCTTTCAGAGCTTCAACACGCAGCAACCAAGAACTTATGGTCCCCTCTAACATTTCTTTCTGAACTACAGCACGCCTAGCATCAGAACTTCTGGTATCTTTCATTTTGTTTTCAGCAACGTGTTGATCCTGTTTTCATTATTTTTTCCTTTTCTTTCTTATTCTTATTATTTTCAGCATTAATTTTATTTTTTATTAACATAAAAAAGGCATAAAAAATATTTTATTTTATTAACTAATTATTTTCCTTTTAATTTGTTAAGATAAAAAACCATTTTCAAAAAAAACAAATCCTTTCCTTTTCTTGTGTTGTACAATTCAATATGGTTGTAATAGTTAATTAAGATTTAAATTCTTGTAAATCCATATTTGTAAATATGTACCCCCATCCCAGAAATGATGTAATAGCTTAGGATTTTATTTTTCTGCATTTTATTTTGCTTTCATATATTGTTAGTAATTAGGTGTATGGCAAGATAAAATCAATATATAGATAACCATAATCAAGGACTAAATGCATGTAAATCAAACACACTTGAACACTAGCACCCCTAGGGTAACCTCACTTTGTTGCCTTTCGGAAAATAGTCATGTCCCTCGAATATGGGCGTTTTAGAAAAGACCCTCGATAAAAGATCGTAGTCCCTTGATGACCCTCAATGTTTCCTTCGGTAAACAATCTAGTCCCTAAATGTTATTGCTAAAATGTCCCATAGGTTGCCTTCTATGACTACACGAACGTCCCACGCCCATCCCTTCACATCCAATAACGAGGTTTCTTACCAAATCAATGATAAGATAGCAACATCTAAAGGAGAAGGAAAATAATGTTTAAGACCTTTTGAGTAGGTAGGTTGCTCTTAGTTGCTCGCTTGCTCACAACAAAAACATTCTATACACCAACACACTCATTTTGAAACATTTTCAAAAGACAAACACTGTGTACGTGTTCTTATAGAAACGAGAACCACTACAAAGACACCTTTTCAAAATCGCTCTAAAAACACATTCTACAAACACTTCTTTGAACTATTTTACAAACAACACTTTGTACGCATTCTTATAGAAACGAGAACCATTACAAAGACGTTTTCAAAATACTTTTAAAACTCACACCACAAGAACATTTTCAAACGAAAGCAAGTGATCTAGCAAGCAACTAAGATCCCGTACATAACTACGAATGAAAAGGGTGCTAACACATTCCCTTTTTATAACCTACCCCCAAAACTCAAGAAAATAATCTCGAAAGTTCTTTCCTGTTCTTTTCAACCTTTCCTTTTGGATAAAAGAAAAGTCCGTGGCGACTCTTGCTATCCGAACAATTGCGATCAAATGCAAAACAACCTAGTCAGTCCTCCCACCGCGTTACAGAACTGGCGACTGTGCTGAGGAGTCTTACTTAAAAGTGGGGTTACCTTAGGGCTAGATCACCTTTAATTTCTTTTCATTATTTTATTTGTTTGCTTTATATTATGGTTCCTTGTTTGGGTTTGTTTTGATCCTCTACCCAGATCTGGGGCACCTTTTTAAGTAAGTAGCAATAAGTTACGGAAATTATGCGAGGTATACCGACATGGTCTAAGCAATAGCTACGTTAGTGTGACACATTTGTTGGTACCGGTAGCCCTTGAGTAGTCAAGGAGAATACAGGGTCGTCGCGTAATGTCATGAAGCCCTAACTGACTTTCGAAACTTTACTTTAATAACTTGGCTATTAGGAAGTAGTGATGTAGCTGGCTTTGGTGCAGTCCGAAGTTGGTTGATACTCGATACTATGCTCATTGAGATCGGACTTTTAGGATATTCTGATCGCCATTAAAGAGGCTTGCGCTAAAACAATGACTGATGAAGAAAGATCAATGATATTGAGATCCCCTAGAACCCAATTACTATTTCTAGGACAGGTTGAACCAACTAAACTTCAAGAGGGTACTTACCTACAAACTCCATGCAAGCCTAAACATAAGGACTTTTCTGTATGTATATGACTATTTGTACATAACAACTTGCTTTCTTGGTATACTTGTACATAACATCATGACATCATGCCATAGCATTTTCAATAGCCATTTCAAGGATCTCGAGGGCCTATGATGCAGGGTCACGTTGAACCAGACGTCTATCAAGGGGCAAGAGGATTTATTTTCCTCTAATAAAACACCGTCAAAGACCAAAACACGGTAACTTGAGTCAAGGGCTATGACCCACTTGATATGGTGAGTTTTATGCTCGAGGAAGGACATCCACCGATACGAGGTTCTTCAATCAAAGTTGTAGTCAAAGTTTAACTCCTAACATCTTCTTGTGTTTACCCTGCGAGATCCTTGAAAACATGCATCCACATACCATGCATCATATCATGATAGGTTTCTCCCATACAGGCCTCCTTATCTTCCTACTGTTTATTTCAGTAAGATAAATATGGAACAAACCGTGAAGGATCTCCAAGCACAAAACACTCAATTCCAATAAATGTTCCTGACTTTGGCTAAAGGGCAAGAGGACTTGAAGACTCTCCTTCTCAAGGACAAGAACAAAAAGACAAAGAAGTCAGTGGGTGTCCTGAATTTGGGAAGAAGACCTAGAGGACCAGTTAAGAGAGCTCTAGATCTCTCAACTCCATCAAATGAGGGGAATAATCATGAAGAAGATAACAACCCTAGAACTGATGAAGATGAATCTGATTACTCTAATGAACAATATCCTCCCGCTGATGATAAATACAAACAGTTGGAGGATCGCCTCAATGATATGGAGATTCAGCAGATACTTGGCTTGGACTTTGGAGAGTTAGGGTTGGTTTCTGGAGTGGTCATCCCACCAAAGTTCAAAATCCCTACCTTTGCCACGTATGATGGGGTATCTTGTCCTAAGATGCATCCAAGATCTTATGTCCGCAAGATTCAGCCTCACACTGTTGACCGGAAGCTATGGGTCCATTTCTTCCAAGAAAGTTTGGTTGGCACTCAGCTAGAGTGGTTCTATCTGTTAGAAGGAACCGACATTCACACCTGGGAGGACTTGGTTGCTGCTTTCTACAAGAAGTATCAATACAACGCTAATCTTTCACTAACTCGTGTGCAATTCCAAAATATGACCATGCGTTCTAATGAGAGTTTCAAAGAGTACCCCCAAAAATGGAGACTTGGCAGGCAGAGTACAACCACCCTTATTTGATAGGAAGCTGATTGCCATCTTTATGGGAACCTTGACAGGACCTTTCTTCAATCACCTAATCGGAAGCTCCTCGGCCGGGTTCACCGAGCTAATACGGACAGGCAAAAGGGTCGAAGTTGGAATCAAAAGCGGAAAGATCCAAGGAGCTACATGCTCTGATGCTCAGAAAAAGCAATACAATGGGAAGAAAGAGTCAAATGTTATTTACGGCCAAATGGGTCATAACAAGAGCAACCACTACCAACATGTGGGGGAAGTTCTGATCTTCGGTCCTGTATCAGTGCAACAATGTCAACAGGGGAATCAGCGTAAGGAGGTCATGCCTAAAAGACAATTCACTAAGATCAACACGCCACTGGATTAAGCGCTACAACACATGTTGAAAGTAGAGCTGATTATGTTAAAGGCTCCTCTCCGAAATCCCAATACTTCTGCTCCTACTTATAATCCCAATGAAAGGTGTGCATACCATTCTGATAGTCCTGGACACGACACAAATAGTTGTTAGGCTCTGAAGAATAATATCCAAGACATGATTGATGCCAAGGATATTGAGTTCGACCCTCCAGAGGCTCCTAACATGATCACTGCTCCTATGCCGAATCATTGAGAGCGTCATGTTCATTTTGAATTTTCAATTGTAATCTCTTTTGTTGTTCAAACACTTATCTATTAATGTCGAAATTTGTTTCATTAATGCATTGCATATGTTTGTCTTGAATTAATCCATTCGTTTTCATTATATTTGAACTATTCTTTTTACTCCCTTTATGATATTAAACATTTGTTTTAAAAGTTGCAACCCTTTAGAGGGAGGATGACGAAAATAATGCCTTAATCTCATACAGTATGCTTTTGGAAAAACCTTGCTAACGATGTACAGGCGTTCTTTCAATTCCAAAACACTGGAGTTATAAGGAGGATAATCCCTAGTTAACCCCTTCGAGCCAAAGAAGTAAAAGTTTTCTTTTTTACACAAATCGAATCCTTTAATCAAAACTTGGGGCAGGGTAGTCTCTCAGTTAATTCAAACGTGCATTCAGTCGCAAACTTTCACTTCGTACACAATAAATGACATCAAAAACATTCCTTATAAACCAAAAGATGGTGATGGTTCCCTATCAAATAGTCAGTCATTATCTCTCAAAATAAAAGCCCACTAAGTCAAAACCTACGAAGGAGACTTAAGAAAAATGGGGACACCCCGCTGACTGTAATCTCAAAAACAAGAACAGTCAGGGAAAATCAGGGATAATAAATCAAAAAAAGAGTTCACTACAAATCCTCAACAACATGGAAAATATGGCAAAAATGACTGCCTTCCAACAAACTTAACTTCTCTGAACCATCACCAAAGCGCCATTCCAGATTCAATTAGAGTTCAAACACACAATTAACTGAGTTTAGGACTGAAGAACATCATGAAGAACGGGCGGGTACAATTACACTTTGAGCCTTATCTTTTGTTTCTTAAACCGTAAACCTAGACCACGATACAACCTTTCAAAGTCCTAATTGAAGCATGGGTTAGTTCGAAAGCATACTGTTACAAAATGTATCCTGACTCCTGTAAGGTTTACTCTAAATCCTTATTTAAATTCACATACTTGCAAAATTCTTTTATCTACTAAAACGCATTTTCAAAACCTCAAGACAAGCATAAACTTTGCATTATTTTGAATACCGATGTTTGCATATGGCTAATTGTTTGACAACATAGAAATTCACACGACGAATATTCAACAAATGAAAGCTCTCTCAATAAACAAAATCACTTCAAATGGAAAGACGCTTTCAATAACAAATCTCTCATAATCAAGGGGCACGGCATGACCATTGTCCAACATATCTGGGGCAGTCAAGTCGAGATTCAAAGAATATCTCAAAGAATTATTGAATAACCAGGGGCAAATATCCATCTGAATCACTCAAGGGGCAATGTTACATTGATCATGGGTTTGAACAAAATCCACCATGAAAACTTCTGGTACCATTAAATTGTGTGTCTGTGCCAATAGTATCAGATGGTGTCATTATCATGTCTTCGGATCCTCCCATGACAGTTCTTAGAAACTTCTGAGACTTGACCAAAGATCTTGGGTACCACCAATATGTTAGTTTGTGCCAGTAGTATCAGATGGTGTCAGTATCATGTCTTCGGATCATCCCATGACAGTTCTTATAAAATTATGAGATTTGACCAAAGATCTTGGGTACCACCAATTTGTTTGTTTGTGCCAATAGTACCAGATGGTGTCAGTATCAGGTCTTCGGTTTCTTCCACAACAGTCTTAGAAAATATCCCTAGGAAGTTCAAGGCTACCGAAATGTGATCAAAATCTTAAACGTTGAGGTGCACCGGATTAACTCTAGGGGAAAACAGGCTCCCACGTATAAAGGGTCATGTGCGACCAAGCAAACATTTTCTGGAATTACTGCAACACTTACTACTATGGACAGTGACAAATCCCCACAAAGTAACCTTCATAACGTGATCCCCAGTGAAGTCGTCAGAGTCACAAGTCTATCCTCGACAAGTGCAGAAGCATCTTTAAACAAAATTGGGGCATCATCCAGTCGATGACATAGTTAAACTCACCAGCGAATAAAGAAGTTTTGATCTTCTCCCAACAAACGCACACATCACACTAGTTCCCAAACTGAGGAAGATTGCCAACAGTTTACCATCTTCTTAGATACAGTTCAGACACAATCTACATGCAGATTCATTCTGACACTCATTTCAGATTCTCTTGCAAATACAGTACTAATACGATCCAGACAAAGATCAATTATGGTAATTATTCAAATGCATCTTCTTAGATACATTTCAGACACAATCTACATGCAGATTCATTCTGACACTCATTTCAGATTCTCTTGCAGATACAGTTCAGACATAATCTACATACAGATTCATTCTGACACTCATTTCAGATTCTCTTGCAGATACAGTACATACACGATCTAGACAAAGATTCATTTTGATACTTATTCAAAAGCCTCTTCTAGATACAATGCAGATACAATCTAAATACAGATTTATTCTGACATTTATTCCAGACTCTCCTCAGATACAGTTCAAATACGATCCAGATATGGATATCATTCTGATACTCGTTCAATATCTCCTAATATACCATCAAGGCTTGGAATTATTCTGACATTCCCCAACTGAGCTGGTCTTAACTGAGTTAAAAGCCTTATGGAGTTTCTGTCAAAAGCGCCTCTCCAGCAGATTGGCGATAGGGTCTATTTCCCCAACAAACAGTAAGGTTACCCAGGTTGAATTAGCTTCCCAGACTATCACAAATCAAGGGACCACAACTCCTCTTCCCTAGTAGACTGCTCTACAATCCCCAATAGCTACCCAATAGAGCAATGGACAACAAATACTCCTTACCTCTTTTCCCCAAGCGGAAATCAATACTCTCCACATAATTTTATTCTCAAGCAAAATCAACATTCCCCAACGGACTTCTCCTTAAAAAACAAAAATAGGAATCCCCGGCGAAAGTATTCTAAATAAAGTTTGAAGACGTACATACTTTTCATCTCCATCAACAGTCAGGGATTTGGCTTCCTAAAACTCACCAGCACTTGTCAAGGATTTATTTTCCAAGACAAAATTAGTTTCCAACAACATTTTGCATTATATGCATCATTTTACACACATGACAAATGCATATAGCACAATCTCATTTATTTTTTAGAAACATCATTATGCCATGCATTCCATACATCATGGCATTTCATACAACTAACTCTTCACCTTTTTAGGAAAGATCAATCAACCAAAAGTTATCATCAACAAATTTCCGACAAGACATGACAACTATTTATGGATAAATCAATTACAGAACAACCGAGAAAGGACTAGTTGACTATCTACATAACCAATATTTCCTTCACACCTCTTCAGGTTTAGTTTAAATCTCTCAATGGTTTATCCTGATTCTTTCCCGCAGACATCTTCTCTGGTTCAGATAAATCGCTCTAAAGATTTATTCTGATTCTTTTCTAGATCTCTGCTGGTTCTGTTTAAATCTCTCAACGCTTTATCCTGAATCATTCTTGCGGACATCTTCTCTGGTTCAGATAAGTCTCTCCAAGATTTATTCTGATTCTTTTCCAGACCCTGCTAGTTCAGTTTAAATCTCTCAACGGTTTATCCTGATTCTTTCCCGCAGACATCTTCTCTAGTTCAGATAAATCGCTCTAAGATTTATTCTGATTTCTTTTCCAGGCATCTGCTGGTTCAGTTTAAATCTCTCAACAGTTTATCTTGATTCTTCCCCAGTAGACACTTTCTTTGGTTCAGATAAATTGCTCCAAGATTTATTTTGATTCTCTCCAGTTAAAGAATACCCAAGACCTCTTTTGGTTCAGTTTAAACCTCTCAACGGTTTATCCTGATTCTTTCCAAATAAATGCTTTCTCTTGTTCAGATAAATCGCTCCAAATATTTATCCTGATTCTTCCCATTTAAAGATTATTTAAGATTTCTACTAGGTTCAGTGTTAAATCGACCTAAGGTTTATTCTGATTCTTTCCCCAGTTGAAGTCAAGCTTAGACTTAGTCTAATTTCTGTCAACAATCACCTCTAGATGGCATCTATAATCCCATCTCTGCCAACTCTCTATCATTTCTATAAATGGCATCTTTAAGCCCATTCCTTACACCTCAACCACAATATCATCAAGTGTAAATTTCTGGGCACTCTAGTGTCCAATCATATTCCACCTTTAAGTCACGAATGGCAGATTCACCAATCTAACTCTTCAGGTTTAAGAAGATTGAACATGGGGGCAGCTGTTGTACCCCAAAATTTTCCCTCTCATTTCCTAACGGAACATCCTGGACCCTCAGGATTGCTTATGTCATGTTTCAAGTCACGGATTACAATTTTCCAAGAAAGTCATTCACAAGGGTAAAATGATCAAAAGCACATTGAAAAGTCAAACTTTGACTTTTTGATCAAAATTAAGTTTCAACAATCATATTTCATCAAGACATGAAATTGTTTCCTCAAGAAATAAAAAGTCATAAATTATTTTGAAAAAATCAAATTTTTAAGTGTTAAGAAAATATGATAATTTCAGAACTTCTGGGCCAGATTTTACGCAATCGCAATCAGAATTTGCAAAGACAATTTAGAACATGACTCTTCAATCAGAATATAAGGAAATTGTGTTCTTTGATCAGAACATGACTCTTCATCATATGGAGATTATGTCCTACGCTCCGATCAGAGAATCACCCTTCGAATCATATTCTGGTCTTCTTCGATCAGAACATCACCAAACCCCAAAACCTCATTTGGGCAGTCTGCTGCACTGCTATGGCACAGTTTTGCAACCAGCTGTCACAACACTCTAAATTGTTGTTGATCTAGTCCACGCCTGCACTTTCTCAAACCCCATATTTGCACCAAATTAGCACATAAAAGCTGTGTTTAAAAAGCAATGGAACATTATGTCAAAAAGGTTTAAATCCCATTTATTTTCCCCCCAAAACCACAGCAAACTCATTTATAAATAAGTTGTTCCATCACACATTTAGGGGCTGGCTTTTGGAAAGGAGAGGGTGATCAAATACAAAAAAAAAAGAGAGAAAAGAAAATATTCAAGCCTTCTCAAAACCCAGAATTCTCAAAACAATATTTTTGGTTCTTTCCCTTTGAATCAAAGAACCTAACATTTTTTGTTCCGTTTCTTGCTGACCCCAGAACATTCAAAGGCAGCAGCTCAGGTCCCAAACACACGCTTCAGATTCAAGGTAAGTCATTCTGACTTTGAACTTTTCATTCAGAACATCATTAAATATGTAGATATCATATTGTTGAGACTGCACATATCATTACCTAAGTAGTAAAAATTATGGATCAGAACTTCTTGAAGAAAACTAGGCTCAGAATTAGGATTAGAACTTCTATAAACTGTCGTGTTTTATTTTCCTGTTTTGCTGTTGTTATGAACTGAATAAGTTGCAGATGCTCTGGCTAATGTAAGGAAGAAGGTGAAGTGTAACACAAAACTTCTGAGTTTTCTTTCCTACTGTTTTAGCACAACATCAGAACTTCTAGATTTTTTCTCACTGTTAGCACAACATCAGAACTTCTAGACTTTTTTCTCACTGTTTTAGCATAGCATCATAACTTCTAGATTTTTTCTCACTATTTTAGCACAACATCAGAACTTCCAGATTTTTTCTCATTGTTTCAGCATACAAAGAACTTCTAGGCTTTCTTACTATTTTAACATGCACAGAACTTCTAGGTTTTCTTACTGTTTTAACACAACACACAGAACCTCTAGTTTCTCCTCACTGATTATAACACAACACATAACTTCTGGTTTCCTCTAATGCTTCTTTCAGAGCTTCAGCGGGTAGTAACTTATAACTTCTAGTCCCCTCTAATGTTTCTTTCTGAACTACAGCACGCCTAGCATCAGAACTTTTGGTCCCTTTCATTTTGTTTTCAGCAACATGTTGATCTTGTTTTCATTATTTTTTCCTTTTCTTTCTTATTCTTATTATTTTCAGCATTAATTTTATTTTTTTTATTAACATAAAAAAGGCATAAAAAATATTTTCTTTTATTAACTAATTATTTTCCTTTTAATTTGTTAAGTTAAAAACCATTTTCAAAAAAACAAATCTTTTCCTTTTCTTGTGTTGTACAATTCAATATGGTTGTAATGGATAATTAGCATTTAAATTCTTATAAATCCATATTTGTAAATATGTACCCCCATCCCCGAAATGATGTAATAGCTTAGGATTTTATTTTTCTGCATTTTATTTTTCTTTCATATATTGTTAGTAATTAGGATGTACGGCAAGATAAAATCAATAAATAGATAACCATAATTAAGGACTAAATGCATGTAAATTAAACACACTTGCACACTAGCACCCCTAGGGTAACCTCACTTTGTTGCCTTTTGGAAAATAGTCATATCCCTCGAATATGGGCGTTTTAGCAAAATCCCTCGATAAAAGATCGTAGTCCCTCGATGACCCTCAATGTTGCTTTCAGTAAACGATCTAGTCCCTAAACGATATTGCTAAAGCGTCCCATAGGTTGCCTTTTATGACTATACGAACGTCCCACGCCCGTCCCTTCACATCCAATAATGGGGCTTCTTACCAAATCAATGATAAGATAGCAACATCTAAAGGAGAAGGAAAAGAACGTTTAAGATCCTTTGAGTAGGTTGGTTGCTCCTAGTTGTTCGCTTGCTCACAATAAAAATATTCTATACATCAACACTTTCATTTTGAAACATTTTCAAAAGACAAACACTTTGTACACGTTCTTATAGAAACGGGAACCACTACAAAGACACCTTTTCAAAATCGCTTTCAAAAACACATTCCATAAACACTTCTTTGAACTATTTTCCAAACAACACTTCGTATGCGTTCTTATAGAAATGAGAACCATTACAAAGACGTTTTCAAAATACTTTCAAAACCCATACCACAAGAACATTTTCAAACGAAAGCAAGTGATCTAGCAAGAAACTAAGAGCCCGTAGATAACTACGGATGAAAAAGGGTGCTAACACCTTCCCTTTTCATAACCTACCCCCGGAACTCGAGAAAATAATCTCAAAAGGACTTTCCTGTTCTTTTCAACCTTTCCTTCTGGATAAAAGAAAAGTTGGTGGCGACTCTTGCTATCCACAACAATTGCGATCAAACGCAAAAAAAACCAAGTCAGTTCTCCCACCGCGTTACCCCTGGGTTCAACACCCACCCCTGGTAATTATTTTTTTAAAACCTTGTTTTCTTATTACTATTACATTTACAAACCTTAAATTTACCAAATCAAAAACCTTTCTTTAAATTTAATTTTTTCAAAACCTTTTCACAAACCCTAATCAAAATTAGGGCTTAGTTTTTTATTTAATTAATAAATTCTTTTTTAATTAAAATTAACTAAGTTTTTTTAGGTTAATCATTAAAACTCTTTTTATCAAAAAATCACCAAAAATAATTTCCTTTCTCTTAGTCTTACAATTAGTGTAGATTTCTTTTCTCGCATTTTTATCATTATTGTAAATGTCTATGGGATGTAATAGTATTTAGGGTTTATTTTCCGCATTTCTACTTATGTACTTCTCCCAAAGCATTGTAATAGTCTAGGGCTTTATTTTCCGCATTTATTTTCTGCACTTTACTGCTTTTCATTAATGTTATGTTTAATTCTTAGTAATTAGGCTTGTAAGGAAAGATTAAAAGCAAACATTAGGTACCCCTAATTTCCAAGATAAACAATAACGGAATCACAAAACACTTTGTATACTTGCACCTCTAGGGTAACATCCCTTATTGCCTCGATAAAAAACAGTCATGTCTCTCGAACGTGGGGACGCTTTAGCACAGTCCCTAGAAAACAAAGATCATAGTCCCACGATGACCCTTTCGATGTTTCCTTTGGTAAATGATCTAGTCCCTTAATGATAATTGCTAAAGTGTCCTTACCAGTTGCTTTCTATGACTGTACGAGGACCTGTGCCCGTCCCTTCACATCCAACGGTAGGGCTTCCTACTAACTAATGGTAGGATAGCACTATCTAAATGAGGAGGAAAACTACTAGAAAGACTTTGAGTAGGTAGAACACTCGTAATCTCTTGCTCACAAACATTTCAAAACAAACAAAACATCTATTCACGAACACTCTTCAAAAATATTTTCAAACAAAACACTTTGTACGCATTCTCGAGGACAAATACGAGAATCATTACAAATTCTCGCCTCACATTGGCACTTAAGATCCTGTAGATAACTATTGATGAAAAGGGTGCTAACACCTTCCGTTTTCATAATCTACCCCCCGAACTCAAAATTCTCAAGGTTTTTCCTGTTCTTTTCACCCTTTCCTTATTGGATAAAATAAAAGTCGATGGCGACTCTTGATATCCGCATATTTGTGAATAAACGCAAAACCAAGTTAGTTCTCCTATCGTATTACAGCTATAAATATGTATCTTTGGATCAATAGTTCTAATAAAATAATCATGCATGCTTTTGAAATCGATCCATTCCACAAATAATCTACGACTTTCTATTCTTCTTTTCTATCTTCCACTTGCATAACTTTAACAAACTTTGATGGAGGATGATGAAAATACAAAAAAACCAAATTTTGCTAACGTATGCTTTTTAATAGTAAGGCATAGCTGACGATGTAATGAATTGTTTCACTTCTTAAATAATGGAGAAATAAGGATTTAATTTGTAGTTAACCCCCTCGAGCCAGAAGTTGGAGTTCAATTAATTAGGGGCATGGTAGATTTCAATTAATTCGATGATGCATTCAAATCCTAGGAGAATCAAAACGATTTAAGCAAAGTTTCAAGCATATCTCTTTCCTCGATACATCATTGAGAGAAGAATTGAGCACATCATCTTCCTCGCGTTCATCATCCAAGATTGAGGAATCAACAAAGACAAAGTCCACGATGTTTTCTTCCTCAATACATTAATCAAGATCGAGGAAACGATGAAGACAAAGCTTACAACAATCAGCTTGAAAGCCACAAGTGTCAAACTTGAAAATCAAAAAGAAGTTCAAAAGAAAAAAAAAACGCTAAGTCAAAAAATAAAAAATAAAAAGAAACTTGACTTAGGAGAAAGGTAGGGCATCCCGATGGACCTCAAGTTCAAAAAAATTTGTCCATGCAAAAATAAGGGATTGAAAACAAAATTGGAGAACAATCTTGTCACTGCTACCTCAAAAATCATCAAGGCTTCTCATCAACGCTTGGATCTTATAAATGCTTGGATTTTATCAATTCTTTTTCATCGGTGTTTGAATCTTATCAATGCTTTTCATCATCTGCGCGACTACGAATTTTCTCTTGGAGATTGAACGCATATGTTGTATTAATTGAATTTAGCATTGGAGAACATCAAGGAGAATGCGTGGGTTAAAATGAATTTTGAGCCTTTTATCCTTTGCTTCTTTAAACCACGAACCATGGTCACGTTACAACCTTCAAAAGTCCTAATTGAAGCTTGGTTCACTATGAAAGCATACTCAGCAAAATTTGTGTTAAACTGACTCCTACATTTGTTAAAGTTATTACTAATCGATTATTTGAATCTATATCTCTAATCATTCATTTCTATTCAAACTTAAATTTCAAAACTTTCATGTGCATCACATTAGGATTAATTTTCAAAGGGGACAATTTTATTTACAAATCAATACTTCGCATCAAGGAGATTTGAAAAGAAAAAGATCTGATTAAAGGCAACATTTCCAAGCAGCTTCTAACTAAGGGCAGAGCATTTGACAGGACCCCTATAAACAAGGTAAAATACTAATGATCATAGGGGTATATCATATGAAAATACTATTTGTTGTACCCCAAAATTTTCCCTCTCTTTTCTCAAGACATTTCTCACAAAAAATCTTCAATGACTCAAGTTTTCCCAAGTTTTGACTAGGTCAAACCATCTCCTAAGCACTAAGACCCCAAATTAAGGTTTTCATTTTCACAAATAAAATTGGACTTATAATGCCTCAAATTACTTTAATGGTTCATTATAGACCTCGAAGAATAATCATGCCAAGTTTCAAGCCTTGGATCACAACTTTGCTCAGCTAATTGATCAGATGACTGAAAATTAGTTGTATTAGGTAAAAGAAAAGTAAATTATGATCAACCTACAGTCAAAATTCAAGATTTTTTGCCCATATCAATATTTTGAAGTCATATTCATCAATTGATCATGTTTTTATCACAATTCCTCAAAAAAGCATTCAAATCATCAAAAGGGCAAAATGGTCAAAATTAGGGTTTTTTATTGGGGATGACCAGTCATTGACTTTTGACTTAAAACATGACTTAATGTTTTGAGGTATGATCTCAAGGATTCAAGCACATTATTTTTACCTAATTGCATGACTCAAGTCATTTCCCAAGATCAATGGATTGATTATTGAATTTTGGATCAACTGATAAAAAGTCAACTGATACACAAAAAGTCAAACTTTGACTTTTTGATCAACATCGATTTTTAAAGATCAAGATTAATCAAGATACTCAAAAATATCAAACTTGGTCAACAAGAATCAAGAAAGTCAAGAAAGTCCACAAAAAGTCAAAATTTCAAGACTTAGAAAATTTTCTAATTATATTTTATACTTGATAAATTCATTACTTCATGACCTTTTTTCACCAAGATGCAAGATGATTCAGAGAAAAATTTCAACATGAAAGTTTTAGATCTTGATGAATTCTACAACTTTGTATTAGAGGGTTGATGTCCAAAAATTGCTTATATTTTAAGATATAAGTCCATGAAGTCGTGACATTTTTCATAAAACACTTAGTGAAAATTTTAACAAGTTTAGGCAGATTTTTGACCTAAATTCTTGACCAATTTTAACCTATATCCAATATGATTTATCCAAAGTGGAAACATGAAGGTTATAGATAATGTTTCAAGCTTTCCAAAATATCCAAGAACTTTAAGAGATCATGCTTGAGCTAAGAGAATCGAAAGCAAAAATTTGGGGATCCATTCTTGAATTACAAGTCATTTTGATGATGAACACATAACCAAATCCCAAACCTATGTTGCATAATCTTAATTTGCAGGCCTTCTAACTTGAAAATTTATCCATGATTAGATGTTTACATAACATATTGAGTCATTGTCCAAGTGTTTGAACCTTTGTCCAACCTAAATTTTCATTTATGGCACAAAGGCAGCATTGCCATTTTTGTAAAGTTGCTTTAATCACAAAGTCAACTTGTCTTGAGCTTTGCACTTGTTCCTTCTGCACAAACTTCATCTAAAAATTCAGAGAAAACATGTTTAAAGCTTCTAGCCACCCTACAAGCTTTGTACCTTGCCTTGAAACTATATTTGTCAAGGTTGCTCCAAAAATAAGTAAAAAATCCATAACATGTGATCTTGTGATTCTGATTATCTCAAGTCCTCAAACCTTTTCCTATAAATTGAGACATTGTTTACAAGACAAGGACACTATTTCATAAGCCTGGAAACTCCCTTCAACTCCCTCAAACTCAGAATTGCATCAAAACACCATTTTGTGCCATTTCTAACCATGCACCCCAAACTCACATTCCACTCGTGCGTTCTTCCTCAAAATCAATCACAAAGCATCCATATATCATTTAGAACCTACCCAAACACATATTACACGACTGTAACACCTCCATCACCATCCTCCATTTTCAAAAACAGTAACTTGCATCTTAACTTCTCTAGAATAATACAGCCACTCTCAATCCAAAGTAAGCATTGCAATATCTTCTTGGAGGTTCAGTGAAGCTAACCAGATCATTGCAACACCTTGAAGAGTGCTCAAACTCCAAACACTATCTCCATTTGCAAGGTGAGTTTTCTAAACTTCCATTTCTTCATACAAGCATCGTTTGGCTTTGATTTTAAAAGATAAAATGTAGACATTATAGCCCTGAAACTAACCATGTCCTTAGAATTCATTTATATTGCCTGAGCATGGAGAATTTTAAGTTTGAACTTTCTGAAAAAACTAGGTCAGATTTGGTACCAAGAAAAATTCGTGTTCATCTTTAAGTCATAGCTTAAGTTATTCACATATTTGAAATTGTTGTGAAATTTATAACAAGTGTGATGTTTACAATTTCTAAAATGGTTGAGAAATTAGCAAGATTAGAAATTCAAAAATGGTTTTCTTGTTATGGCGCGAGGAAGAAGAACACAACATGTTCAAGACTTGTTTTATAATATAATGTGATGGTTGTGTTTAAATTAATGCATGTATCACCACCACAGTGGTTAAAGCGCGCGCCTTTCACCTTTAGGACCTGGGTTTGACTCCCAACGTTCGTTTTGTTACTTTTTTCATACATTTGGTTTCATTTTTTGTTTTCCAATGCGCGCAGGGCCTCCCCTTTGGGCCTCTTTCACTTCTTTATTTTCTCATCACCCCCTGTTTACTTATCCCATGCAGGCCCAAACATTTTCTTTTTATCATTTTTCTGACTTGCACAAAAAACTGATTGGGCCTAAAACTAAACTCTTTTACTTTCTAACCTCCCCGATTTCTTTTTAAAACTTCCTGACTCTTCAATTTATATTTTTATTTTCTTTTCTTATTTCATTTTATTTTATTATTATTATTTTTAAATTAAAAATATACAAAATATATTTTCTTAGATAAATAGATTAAAAGCTTTTATTTTATCTCTACTTTATTTTATTTTATAAATAATAAAAACCTTAAAAAAAACATTTTTCCTTAATTAATTAAAACTAAACTAAACTTAGGTTTTATTTAATTTTATTTTAACTAATTTAGACTTTAGGTATTATTTAAGCTTCTTGTAATTAATTAATTTAATTAGGGTAATAAAAACTCTTTTCATAAAGAAAAACCATAAAAAACAATTTCTCTTCTCTTTACATTTCTTTGTATATGTTATTATTTCGCACTATAATTTATGTAATTGTCAAAGCCTTGTAATAGTAATTAGGGTTTATTTTATCTGTCATCCCCATTTGTATATTTTTATTCCCCATCCCCAAAAGTATTGTAATAGCGTAGGATATTTAATTTTCGCAATTTAACGCTTTCCATATTATTGCTAGTAATTAGGGTTTGAATGGCAAGACTTAAAACCAAACAATAGACAACCTCAATTAAAGACAAATCAAATGAAAACAATATACTTTGCACACATGCACCTCTAGGGTTAACCCACACTTGTTGCCTTAGATTAAAACAGTCATGTCCCTTGAACGTGGGATACTTTAGCAAAGACCCTCAATTAAAAGATCGTAGTCCCTTAATGACCCTTTGATGTTGCTTTCGGTAAACGATCTTAGTCCCTTACGACAAATTGCTAAGGTATCCTATAATGTTGCCTTCTATGAATGTATGATGACCCACGCTTGTCCCTTCACATCTAATGATAAGGTTTCTTACTAACTAATGGTAAGATAACACTATCTAAAGGAGGTGAAAAAGAACAAAGACTTCTTTTGAGTAGGTAGAACGCTCGTAGTTGCTTGCTCACGAACGCTTCAAAACAAACATCTTTCAAACACACTAACACTTTCATGAAATTTTTTCAAAAGTCAACACTTTGTATACATTACTATAAAGACGAGAATCATTACAAAGTTTTCCTAAATAAAGGCACTTTTCAAAAATACTTTCAAACAAACACAACCACATTTACAAATCATTTTCAAAAGTGAGCTAACAACTAAGAGCCCGTAGATAACTACGGATGAAAAGGGTGCTAACACCTTCCCTTTTCATAACCTATCCCCCGAACTCAAGAAAATTCTCAACAGTTCATTCCTGTTCTTTTCACCCTTTCCTTTATTAGATAAAAGAAAATTTGGTGGAGACTCTTGCTATCCACAACAATTACGATAAAACGCAAAACACCCAAGTCAATTCTCCTACCGTATTACAGAACTGGAGACTCTGATGGGGACATATAAACTAAAAGTGGGGTTACCTTAATATCTAGATCATCTTTATTGCTTTATTTGTTTGTCTTGCTTGCTTTACATTTATGGGTATGCTTGGGTTTTACTTGTAAAGATCCTATACCCGGATCTGGGGCATATTAGGTAAGTAGCAATAGATTGTGGGGATTGTGCGGCGTAATACCGACATATTTGAAATGATGGATATGTTAGTGTGACACATTTATTGGTACCGGTGTCTCTTGAGTCCGGTCAAGGAGAATACGGGGCCGCTGTATGGTATCATGAAGCACTAACTGACCGTAGAACCTTAGTTGAACAACTTAGCCATTAGAAAGTAGTGAGATAGCTGGATTTAGTGCAAGACTAAAGTTGGTTGATACTAGATACTACACTCATTGAGATCAGACTTTCGGGATATTTTGGTCGCTAATAAAGAAGCTTGTGCTGAAACAATTCCTGATAAAGAAAGATCAATGATATTGAGATTCCTTAGAACCCGGTTACTTTCTTTTATGACAGGTTGAACCAACTAAACTTCAAAAGGGTACTTACCTATAAACCACATGAAAGCCTAAACCTAATACCTTGTGTGCATTGTTTATGTATGATTATTTGATCGAGCATAGCATCATGACATCATGCCATAGCATTTTCACTAACCATTTCAAAGACTTGGGGATTTATCTTTTTTTTGTTTTGTAGGATATGGCTTCCACTCATAGAAATACCATCTGAATAAACTTCATAAGGGTGCCTCCTCAACTCAGAGAGCTAGGGTCAAGGGTTTCTGAAAATTCTCCGTTCACCGTGAGATACGGTCGACTTCTCAATCTAGCTACCTCAAGCTTTAATGAAGACATGATGAGGGTGATGTTTCAGTTCTTTGACCTTGTGCATCATTGGTTCACCTTTCTCGACTATTGTACCCAAAAAATGTACCTCCCATTTTACTCAACACATGTTCATTAAGACCCTCAACTTGCTCAGGGATACCCAAGAGTGGACCAAACAAACTCTCTCCTAAAGCAATGAACCTCCAACTAGGGTTTCCATTTTCATCAAGATGGCTGAGCTCAAAATACCTCATATGCTCTTCATAGTCCAAATATGTTATCAAGATCATACATTTCAAGTTTCATACCTTGCACAGGATGTTTGCTCAGTCAACTGCTCAGATGCTTGAGAATCGACTGTATTAGGTCAAAAGTCAACTGTGACCCACATACAGTCAAACTACAAGATTTTTGGTCAATATCAACATTTTGAAGTGATATCTGTCGTTTGATCAAGGTTTGATCATGATTCCTCAAGGAATGCTTCTAATTCATCAAAACTCAAAAGTTGCTAAATTAGGGTTTCTTAGGAAAAGTCAACCAAACTTTGACCAAGCATAACTTTCTCATACTTTATCAGAAATTTATCATCCAAGGCTCATTTTGAATGGAATTCAATTTCCTACAACCTATCTTCAGCCCTCAAGTTCAAAAAACTCACTCATAAGAAGATATGAATTTCTACATTATAGGTCCTTTTGAAAAGTCAATAAAAACACCTTTCGGGTCAATGCTTCTTACATGAACATGGAAGACCCAATTAAGATGAAACCAAAAATGTTGTTTATGGGACAACCTAAGCTTTCTAAAAAGTCCAAGAACACCTTCCTAGGGTCAAAATTGGAAGAGATATGCATTGTCAAAGTTGACCATTTTTGGAAAATTGCCAAAAGTCAAATGTGCTCAAAAATTCATTTTTTGTCAAAAGGGCCTAGCATTTCAGGATTGTATCTTGTTAGGGACATGGTCCACGACCCAAATCAGCATACATATATTATTTGCTCTATTTATTGATTTTATTTTTATTTTTATTTATTAAAAGTCACATTAAATCAAATAAATGACAAAAAATATAAAAGATTGATTTGTTGATCTTATTTTGTTGAGAATCAAATCTAATTAAGCTGGCCTAATCAGATCAAATCGAATCAAGGCAATTTGAGGCAAAAAAAGCATGATTTGGCCAAGTTTGGAATGAAATAATATGACTTAAAGATCAAAGATTTTATCCATCAACTTCCAAGATTGGATCAAAAATTATTAACCTAATTGGATTCAATACATATAATGAGGCTTTGTTTGAACCCTAGGGAGAGAGATAGAGGCGCAGCTGCTCAAAAGATACCATGTACACAAGCTTGAAATTCAAGGAAAAGTGACATTTTAATTTGGATTTTGAGGCAGATTCAAGAGGTTCTAAAGGTTGCAACGTATTCCTGGAGACACACTGAGACTAATTGCATTGTTTTCAGGTGTCAAAACTCCCAGAATCACGACCAACCCGATCATGGTTTGCATTTTATTTTCAAAAACAATTACAGCCATACATGCGTTATAAATACTTTTTGATCATGCATTATTGTTTGTATGGATGTTTAGAACATGTTTGAATCATTAATTGCAAGTTTTGATGCATACATGGACAACTGCCATTATTAGAGTTTGAGTTTGTGTTTCAAGGCTTTTTAATACAGGCGAAATCAGGGCACGAGATGGTTATTATCATACTCACGAGATCAAACCTAGTTGATCTATGATTTTGGATTTAATTTATCTTTCTTATTTGAGTTATTTTGAGATTTAGAGGGTTGTAGCTACAGACATTGTCTGTAGGTAAAGGGGCTTTACCTAAGACGACGGACAGGGAAGAAGATGATGATTTGTCACCATCCCACTGGTCCATTTGAATCAACGCCCGCATTTTTGTTTTGTTCAACCTACCTACTCTTTTTTACGTATTATATTTTGGCTTTATTTCATTAACAACTAACCAACGCAACGCATATGGCAGGGGTAGGAACATGTGAAGCAAGGGACCTGGGTTCGATCCCAGGTCCAAACATTTTCTTATTTTCTGAACATTTAAATGCAGATCCAGTGTGCCTCATAACTTAGCACCCAACGTGCACCCCAGATCTCAGCCCTGAGATCCATCATCATACAAATCTCACGTTCCAACACTGAGGGACTACCATGCATCATCAGAGGAGAGAAGCACGGGATCTGGCGCAGGCATGGGCTAAGTGTGCATGGGCCTAGCAAAAAAAATCAGAAACAACCCCCCCCCCCCCCCCCCCTTGGTTCCTTATGCAGGCCCAATCTCACTTTTTTTATTTTTAATTCTTTTTCTTATTATTTTTTAATTATGTCTTTTTTGAAAATAACATAAAAAATCATATTTTTTATTTAATCAAAAAATTCATAAAAAACATCAAAAACCATTTTTCATAAAAAATATTTTATTAATTAATTAGTTTAATTAAACTTAGACAATTTAATTCTCTTTTTATTATAATTTAAAATAATTAGAATTAGGGTTTAATTGTGTACATAACCTAGTTTTCCCTTAAAAATAACATAAATATTTCCTAAAATTATATTTTTAGGTTTTCCAATTATTTCTCGCATTTAATTCGCCGCGCGCGCTTTTAATTTTCCTTTTTATTATTAGTTTAACTGCTTCGAGTTTTTAATAGATTTAAGTAGGTTTTTAATTCCGCATTTTGTTTTCAGTCAAAAATAATTATGAATCTCCCCAAAGCCTTGTAATAATTAGGACTCTAATTTCTCGCATTTTAATTTCCGCAAACTATAAACTGCTTAGATGTATGTATAGGATTGTATGGAAAGACGAATTGAAATTAAAACAGTAGAAAACCCTAATTGTGTAAAGATAATTAACTGAAAAAATACACTTGCACATGCTCACTCCTAGGGTTTACTCCACTTGGTTGCCTCGAAAATAATGGTCGTTCCACTCGAACATAGGGGTACCTTAGCAATGACCCGTGATTCAAAATTGTCATAAAGATTATAGTCCCTACTTGTCCCTCGAGTTGCCTACGAATTGATTTTATGACGATATTCCCTTCGAAATGCTAAGGTATCTTTACTTGTTGCCCTCAGAGACCATTTCGTCACTTCGAACGTCCCTTTAAAACTCCAACAACGGTGCTACCTATTCCTTAATAATAGGATAGCGATGTCTAAAGGAAAACGAACATATTTTTTTTCGAGTAGGTAGATTATCTCCTAGGTACTTGCTCAAACAAAACTTTTCACACAAACACATTTCAAAACAATTTTTAAAACAACTTCGTCACACTCTTGAGGACTGATACAAGGGTTATCACGAAGTAAAACTTTTTCAAAACAAGCACACACACAAGCAATTTTAAAAATGAGCAAATTACCTAAGAGCTCATGGAAAACCACAGATAGATAGGGTACTAACACCTTCCCTTTCTATAATCTACCCCTCGTACTTAGAAACATTCTCAGAAAAGGTGTTTCTGTTCTTTTTCCTCTCCCTTAGTTGGATGAAATAAAAGTCGCTGGCGACTCTTGCTTACTGCGACATTTGCGAACAAAAAACGCAAACCAGTATTAACAGTCATTTCTCCCACCGTATCACACCGACTATCAATTGGTGTCCACAATGGAAGAATTCTCTCAACTTCTAGGAGTACTTGTTCTTGATCAAATACCATTCACCGGTTTAGAGGAAACTCCAAGACCTGAAGTTATTGCAAAGGCCTTACATTTGAAGAGTTCTGACATTATAGCCAATTGGGAGACAGAAAGTGGGGTCAAAGGCTTTTTGGCTAAACTCCTAATGGAGAAGGCTCAACTATTTTGGGATGCTATGGATTTTCAAGCTTTTGAGGAGATCTTGGCTCTTATAATCTATGGGTTGGTGCTTTTTCCTAACCCAGACTAACTCATAGATGTGAGCGCTGTCAAAATTTTCCTTACTCATAATCCCGTGCCTACTTTGCTCGGAGACATTCTACATTGTCTTCACACTCGTACCATGAGGAAAAGAGGAGCTCTTATGTGTTGCATTTTGTTGTTGTCTAGGTGGTTTATTTCGCACCTTCCTCGATCAGTATTGAAAAATGAGTAAGGCTTAAGGTGGTCTCAAAGGATGATGTCGCTTTGTCATATAGATATCCATTGGTTCTCTCATTCTCAAGAAGACATTACTATCATTTATCGTTGTGGAGAGTTCCCTAATGTTCCACTCTTGGGAATTAGGGGAGGTATTACTTATAATCCTTCTCTAGCCCTACGACAGTTTGGTTATGCTCGAAGAGATATCCCTATGATGTGCTCATTCAAATAATTGTATTTGACTATTAGAATGATGTTCAAGGTTATCATCAAAGGTTTGTGCATGCTTGGGGCACAGTAAGCAAAGTTGATAGCAAGACTTTGGGGCACAAGAATTCCATCCCTCTTGATCCTTATCTCAAATGGGTATGAGCTCGTGCTCAAAGTCTCATGATGCCATATCCTACTATTCTACCAATAGTTGTGGAGCCTGTTGCCAAAGGAGATCTTACTCATACCATCCTCCATCCTAACATGCCTACCGACCTAGAGGAATTGCAGAGATCGTGGATTCAACTTACAGGGGGACGATATACCTTTGAAGCTCAATTTTATTCAAGCGAGAAGAAAGTGTTGGAGCTCACAAGGCAACTTCACGAGGAGCGGAGCCTGAATGCTTACATTGCACCAAAGAGGTTGCGCTCGTGGGAGACTTAAGTCTTTTTGTTTTAGGAGTTTATTTTGTAATCTCTTTAGAACCTTTTTAATTTTCTAAGTCCAAGAGGCATTTGTAATTTTGGAACTTATTAATGCAATTGATGTTTTTGTCTTCTCTTTATCTAGAAAATTTAAAATTCCTTAAAGTCCTTGAAAACGTGGCATCCGCATAACATGAATCATACCATAAGCAGCTTTTTCGACACAGTTTTCCTCATCTTTTTACTGTTTATTTCAGTATAAGATAGATCTCAAGCAAACCGTCTAGGACTTGCAGACTCAACACTCTCAGTTCCAAGAGACTCTGCCCAACTTAGCAAAGGGTCAGCAAGAAATGACCGCGCTTCTCGTCACGAAGAAGAAGACTAAGAAGAAAGTTGTAATCAACATGGGGAAGAGGTTCAAAGGCCCTGCCCGACAAGTTCAAATTGAAGAGGATTCCTCCAAGGAGGATGATAATCAAGATGAAGATGCTAGAAGCACCCGCGCTAGGGGTAGGAATAATCAGATTTTTGAAGACGAGGATTATTCTAATGAGCAATACCTATCGGCCGACAACAAAAATAAGCAGCTAGAAGACAGACTAAAGGTTGTAGAAATCCAAGCAGTTCCTGACTTGAACTTTGGGGACTTAGGTTTGGTGCTTGGAGTGGTCATTCCCCACAAATTAAAGATCCCTATCTTTTCAAACTACGATGGTGTATCATGTCCAAAGCTTCATCTAAGATCATATGTCCGAAATATTCAACCACATACCACCGATAGGAAACTATGGGTGCACTTTTTCCAAGAGAGTCTATCTGGAACGCAGTTGGAGTGGGTTTACCAGTTGGAAGGGACAAATATCCTTACATGGGAAGATTTGGCTGCTGGCTTTTACCACCAATACCAATATAATGTTGATTTGGCACCAACCCGTGTGTAATTGAAATGCATGACTATGGGTTCAAATGAGGGCTTCAAGGAGTACGCCTAAAAGTGGAGAGACCTGGTTGGTAGGGTGCAACCACCTCTCACTGATAGATAATTGGTAGACATGTTTATGGGAACACTAACTAGTCCCTTCTTTAATTTTCTGATTGGAAGTCCATCATCTGGATTTACCAAATTGATCTTGACTGGTGAGAGGGTTGAAAGCGAGATTAAAAGCGGGAAGATACCAATGGCCTCCACCTCTAATACTATGAAAAAACCATATGCTGGAAAAAGGGAAACTAATGATGTGTATGGGTAAAGGAGTCATGCTAAGAAGGACAGTCATTAGCTACTGTTAAACCTGTTACTGATACTCGAGGGAAGGGAAAAATGACTGGGCCTGCCAGGACAGAGCCACCCATAAAAGATATTTCAATTGAAGACCCACCTAGCCAAGAGATGGAGGAGATTCTGAAAATAATCAAAAAAAGTGACTACAAGATAGTGGAACAACTGGAGCAGACACCTTCAAAGATATCCATGTTGTCTTTATTGTTGTATTCCGAAGCACATGCTCAAGCTCTACTAAAATTCCTAAAAAATGCACATGTCCCACAAGAAACTACTACTTGCCAATTTGAAAAGTGTCTAGCAAGCTTGATTGTTGACAATGGTTTGGGCTTTTCAGACGCAGATTTGACTCTGGCGGGGAAGAATCACAATGAAGCTATACATGTTTCCATTGAGTGTAAAGGCACCACCTTAGCACATGTGTCAGTGGATATAGGGTCCTCCCTCGACATTTTACCAAAAGGTGCTTTGGACAAATTGGTCTGTGAAGGGCTGGTGCTGAAACCTAGTGATATTGTGGTGAGAGCCTTTGACGGGTCAAAGAGAATGGTCCATGAAGAGGTTGATATTCCTATCAAGGTTTGATCTCAAGTCTTCAACTCAACTATGTAATAGATATTCGTCCAGCCTATTCTTGCATGCTCTGACGCCCATGGATTCATGGGGCAGGTACAGTTACCTCCACATTACATCAAAAGCTGAAATACTCGGTAAAAGGGAAAATTGCCACAGTCTGTAGAGAGGAGGAGTTCATGATTAGTCATTTGAATTCTTTCAAATATGTTGAAATGGATGGCGAATTCATTTAAACCCTCTATCAAGCATTTGAAGTGGTCCCTCTGATGATTGTTATTTCCAAGGCCACTCCTGCCACTCCCAAAGCTACTAAAGATACACCAAGAATGGTTGCTCTCAAGGATGACTGTGTTGTTGTTGAAAATGGACGTTGCACCATTTGGGGACAACTTTCTTCTATCCCCTACAAGTCAGACAAATTTGGGTTAGGCTTCACTTCCAAGGCTCAGAAAGAGGTTCGACGTGCTCGTGCTGGGAAACCACCTCTTCGTATTAGCAACAATGAAGTTAATGCTCTGAGAAACTCTGATAGTAATGGTGACTTAGAAGATTGGATCTACCAAACTTCATCTCAATCTCCTTCAGCCAGGAGTAATTGCCATTTCTTGTTTTTATTACTTTGAGAAATTTGTCTATAATTTCCTTTAAAAACAATGACTTTAAACCATGTGCCTTGCCTGGGGCACAATGGTCCATTTGTTAAGGGTTTGTCATTTTCATATGTCATATGCTCATTATAATGAAAACATTGGACTATTTTGCATTCAAACTCTATGCTCCTTGTCTTTCTTTTACTTTACTGCATTTTCAAATAGTCATGTGACCTTACATGCACACACACACATTTGTAGATCCACATCCACTCCGGATCTCATTGACAACAATTCTGCTATTTCCATCTATGGCTTCAAAAATCCAATCTATCAAGCCAAAGACGAAGGTTAAGAAGATTGTGAGATACCTGGGGAACTCGCCAGACTCCTGATACAGGAGGAAAAGGCCATTCAACTTCATGAAGAACTAGTTGAAGTGATAAACTTGGGTATTGAGGTAGATAAAAAATAAGTCAAGATTGGCGCCAACCTGGAAGGAAATATCAAGGGAAGATTGGTTCAGATGTTGCATGACTATGTTGAGGTGTTCGCTTGGTCATACGAAGATATGCTGGGGCTTGATACTGGTATCGTGGTTCATCGTCTGCTGTTGTACCCCAAAATTTTCCCTCCCATTTCCTCAATATTTTCTCACCACAAGACCCTTGGAGCTCAAGATCCAGTTAGGGTTTTCCTCTGCAAGACTTCTCCTAGCACTGTTGGCCCAAATTAGGGTTTGTGTTTGCACAAAGATATTTTGACCTAAAATGCCTAAGATGACTTTCATGCTTCATGTTGGACCCCCAAGTTTATCCATACCAAGTTTCAAGCTTTGATTCCAACCTTTGCCCAGTCAATTTGACAGTTGACCTAGAAATCAACTGTATTGGGGAAAAAGTCAACTGTGGCCAATTGACAGTCAAACCTCATGAAAATTGACCCACATCAACATTATAAACTAATATGGACCATTTGATCAAGTTTGGATCACAATTCCACAAGAAATTTGATCAGATCACCAAAAGGGCAAAATGGTCATTTTTAGGGTTTTGATTGTACAGAGGCAATTTTTGACTGTTTGACCTAGCCAATGGCAAACCAAGCTCACATATGGACTCAAGGACCCCATGGAATTGTCTTGACATACTCAACAAATTCAAAAGATCCCAAATGCACAAGATTGACAGTTGAATTTTCCAGTCAATTGATCAATTTTGGACTGTATACTGAAAAGTCAAACTTTGACTTTTTGGTCAAAATCAAGTGTCAAGATCCATTTTTCATCAAAACATGCCAAATCATGAAACTTGTTCATCAAGAAACCAAGAATTGCAAATTAGGGTTTGAAATGAAGATTTTTCATAACTTAGAATTTTTCTAAGTTATGAAAAACCCTAATTTTTTCCTAACTTTGTCCCACTTTCTCACCAAGATGCATTTGGATTCAAGGAAAAGTCAAAACATGAAAGTTGTAGCCCATTGCAAAATCTACAACTTTGATTCACAAAATTTCCTCAAAAGAAGCTTGTAGCTCAAGTTACAATTTTTGGAACAAGGGTACCAAACCATTCTTAACTTAGAAAAATTTTGACCTACTTTAGGCAGGATTTTTGCCTAACTTCATGGCAACTTTTCACATGCTTCCACTTGGAATTTCAATTTGCATTACAAAGATGGATTGTAGTACACATTCCATGCTTTCCAAAATGTCGAAGAACTTATCAAACAACGTCATGGTTAGGGAGAATCGAATTTGGCAAGTTGGGAAAAACTCACTTTGTTTATGGCCAATTTACATGTTCATACACTTGTGCCATTTTGAACTCAGCTTGCATTCCTTGATTACAGGTCCTATATCCCATTTGCACTCAATAATTTAATGCTAACCCATTGTGCCAAGACCTTATTTTATGTGTTCAAGCATTGTATGCAAAATTAAGCCATAAGTAGAAAAAGCAAATTATCCATTTTAGAAAAGTTGAACTTTATGTCAAAGGCAAATCCAAGAAGCATAGGCACAATCTTTTGAGCTGGTATTTTGTACAAAAATCACTCTAACCAAGACTAATGCATGCAGCATAGATTGGGGGCCTTTACAAGCTAGAAACACCAAGTTGATTTTCTTGCTTAAAGTTGAAGAACCTTGCATAACAACTCCCAACTCTCATTCCTGTCAACGAGAGCTTAAGCAAAGATTGTGAACATTTTCCAAACACCAACCCTGACCTGAAACACGAGCCAACCATCTCCATTGCCTTCACAAACACAGAATCACTATAAAACTGCAAAAACGGGGCATAAGCTGCAGTTGGACTTCAATAGTTCATTCCACTCGTGCATTCTTGCTAAGACTTGTTCAAACACATCCCACATCATCCCTTGAAACTGTTCCAAGCCCTAAACACGACCTGTAACACTCCTAACCCACATCACCATTTTCATATTTTTTGTTTTGCAGTTGGAGTGCCATAACACGATTCACTTGGTTTCAAAGCAAACTAAAGGTTGGAATAGCATCCCTGGACCTCAAGCAAGCTGTACCAATCCTTACCTTGCACTGAAAGCACCTCCATTGCCAGATACGATTCAAGCTGAACAGGTAAGTTCATGAACTCGTATCTCTCTATCCAGGCATTGTTAGGTTTAGATTTGTGAAGAAATTATGTCACATTCATGGCCCTGAATCTGCCCATATCATTAGTTTTCATTTATGTTATGTGTGCTTAGAGAATTTTAAGTATGAACATTGAATAAAAACTATGTCAGGAATTGGGGGAGAAGAAATTCTCTCTCATTTCTGAGAGTTAGGATGAGTTCTTGATATGTCCAGAATCGTGGTTTGATGCTCTACATTTCTTGTGTTGTGAGTTTGTGTTAAAAATCAGGGAATCTGGAGATAGCAAACGCGTGTTTTTGTTGGACAGAGATGCTGGAGGTTGAAGAAGACAGGGTCTTGGGCTGGGCCTGAGATTTATCTTTTCTTTTCACACCACTGTATTGCACATGCACCCCCCTGGCCCATTTTGAAATTTACTTGTTATTTTCCATTTTCTCTTTTTGATTTTGTTTCCATATTTTTATTTAAATCATAAAAAACATTAAAAACATTTTTTCCATATTTTTTTGCATTTATTTTGATATTTATTTGACTTTAGTTAAGTTTTGTAGATAAAATAAATAAATATACCTTTATTTAAAAATACAAAAGTAAGACAAACATACTTTATGTTATCTCTTGAAAACCTCTTATAATAAAAATATAATTTTTTTCTATAATATTAAACATTTTATTTTTGTACATATAATACATATTTAATAAATAAAGTAAAATACTTATACATATTTATTAATATATTTAGAAAAATACAAAGAATTAATACATTTTTGTTTTTATTAATATTTTGACCTCAAAAATACTTTTTTATATAAAATACCTTCTTTTATTTATTTTTTGTAAATAATTAATAAATATTGCATATATCATACAATAAATACTTTTTATTTGTAAAAATTAGGGTTTTTGCCCTAAATGCATAAAAATACCAAAAATTAATTGATTTTATTTTTGCTTATTTGATACATGATAAATACTTTTTACATACATATGAAAAACCTTTTTTGCATTTTGCATATTTATCTTATTTTTATTTGAATATTGTGTAAATAAATACCTTGCAAAATTCCAAGTTTGATGTAATAGTCTAGGGTTTTAATTTTTGTCAAAATACCCCCATTTGAACATTTGTACCCCCCTTCCCATATTGTGTTGTAATAACTTAGGAACTTTATTTTTCGCACTTTAAAGCTTTCTAATTATGCCATGTTAGAATTAGGGTTTGTATGCAAATCAATTAAGCAAAAATAGTTGGACCTAAATTCAAGATAAACAAGCATGAAAATGGACAACACCAATCACACTTGCACCCCTAGGGTATTCCACTTGTTGCCTTCAATAATGGGCCATATTGCATGTTAGGTCTCTTTGGGCAAAGCAAAACAATTCAAATGATCATAGTCCCTCGATGACGCTTTCGAAAGTTGCCTAAAAATGATCAAGTCCCTTAAAGGAAAAATTGCCCCAAGATACTTGGCACCATTGCAATCATGGTCTAAATGATGACCCACGCCCGTCCCTTTCACATCCTAACATAAGATTGTCCACCAAATACAATGGTGGAACAAAATTGGTAAAAGGGTTGAAACATAACAAAGATCTTTGAGAAATTTAGGGTAGATAGCTCTTGATTACTTGTCAACTTGCAAAACAAAACACTTGCCTATTTTTCAAACCACACATCAATACATTTTCAAAACAACTTTCAAAAACATTGAAAACCTTTTCAAAAGACATACACCTTTGTATACATCCCAACATGGATCATTACAAAGGTTGCCACCACATTGGCCTCTTTTCAAAACATTTTTCAAACCCACATACACAAAGCACCATTTCAAACAATTGAAAATTAAGGCAAGTTGATCTAAGCAAGTAACTAAGAGCCCATGGATAACCATGGATAGAAAGGGTGCTAATACCTTTCCTTTCTATAATCTACTCCCCGAACCCAAGAAAACATCTCAAAGGTTTTTGCTGTGCTTTTTAACCTTTCCTTAGGATAAAATAAAAAGTCGGTGGCGACTCTTGCTCAACCGAAACATTTGCGAAAACAAACGCAAAACCTCAAGTCAGTTCTCCCACCGTATCACAGAACTGGCGACTCTGCTGGGGAATCTTAAAAGTGGGGTTACCTTAGGGTTTAGATCACCTTTAATTTCTTGCTTTGATTGACTTGATTGCTTTATCTTGTGGGTTCTTGTTTGGGTTTGTTGTAAATCCTACACCCGGATTTGGGGCACCTTTTTAGGTAAATAGCAAAAAAACTGTGAGGGAACTGTGCGGGGTATACCGACATGGTTGAAGCAGTAAGCTATGTTAGTGTGACATATTTGTGAGTACCGGTAACCCTTGAGTTCAATCAAGGAGAGTACGGGGCCGCTGAGTGATGTCGTGAAGCACTAACGAACTCTTAGAACCTTAATTGACCATCTTAGCCTTTTTAGCGGTAGTGAGATGATCGACTTTGGTGCAGTCCGAAGTTGGTAGATACTCGATACTACACTCATTTGAGGGTTGTTTTCTTGGAATATTTTGGTCGCCAGTAAGTGGCTAAACCGAAACGATGAACACAGAAAACAATCCAGTGATATTGAGCTCTTTAGAACCCGGTTTCTATTTTAGGTCAGGATGAGCCAACTAACTTCAAGAGGGTACTTACCTATAACCCCATGCAAGCCTAAACCTAAGGACTTGTTTGCTTTGTGTGAATATGTTTGTCTGTATATACACTTACTTGCTTTCGCATACATGTAAATAACATCATAACATCATAACATCATACCATAGCATTTTCAATAACCATTTCAAGGATCTCGAGGGTTCTTTTGATGCAGGGTTATGTTGAACCAGACGTCTACCAAAGGGCAAGAGGTTTCTCCTCTAAACAAATGCTATCAAAGATCAAGTGCAACAACTTGAATCAGGGGCTATGACCCACTTGACATGGTGAGCTTGATTCTCGTGGAAAGACATCCACCGATACAAAGTTCTCCAATCAAAGATCAAGTGCAACAACTTGAATCAGTGGCGATGACCCACTTGACATGGTGAGCTTGATTCTAGTGGAAAGACATCCACCGGTGCAAAGTTCTCCAATCCAAGAGCAAAGTTCAACCTCTAACATTTTCTTGTGTTTACCCCAAGAGATCCTTGAAAGCATGCATCCACATATCATGCATTGCATCTTGACGATCTTTCCTTTTTCAGGTTTGCTTACTCTCCTGCTGTTTATTTCAGTAAGAGATGGCTCTAGAAAGGTCTGTCAAAGACATCCAAGACCAGACTGCTCAGCTACAGGAAATGTTCTTGAACTTGTCTCTGGGGCAAGAGGAAGTGAAAGCTGTCCTCACAAAGAGCTTGGAGAATTCAAACAATGCCAGGAGTGATCAGCTTGCAGAGCTGCAGTTTGATCTGGCAACATTGAGGATCCAAGTGATGGGACAGTTGGTGGGCCAGATGGCTCTCATCCAAGACCTATCTCAAAGACAATAGGAACTCAGAGTTCTCGTCCGCCAACTGCTTCAAAACAACCAATTGGGGCAAACATCTGAGGTTGAAGAGCAGGTCACCGCTCAGCCTCCATCCACTCAAGAAGACAAGGGGAAGGCTCCTTCGCTTGCTTCAGGGTCACAAGCCCATCAACAACCTCGCCAGCGTCAACGGGGTAATCGGTGTAAGCAAGAAACGTTGGGAAGACAGTTCACGGAGACTGAGATACCATCATTCTTCATACTGAAGCGCCTGTTGGAGGTCAACCTGCTTACTTTAAGGGATCCTCCTCAGAAGCTCAATGCCTCCTCTCCTAACTATCGTCCCGACGCATTTTGTGTTTACCACTCCTACAGCCCGGGACATGACACCAACGACTGTTGGGCCTTGAAGAACAAGATTCAAGATCTGATCGACATTGGAGTGCTGGAATTCATGCCAGACGGCGAGATGAAAATCTTCCGTTAAGGAGTTCTCCACCTAGAGTGACAAAGCTCAAGCCGAAAGACTTTTGCTTCATTTTGAATTTTCAAAGTTGTAATTTCTTTTGTTGTCAAACAATTATCTGTTGATGTTAAACTCTGTTTTCATTAATGCATTGTATATGTTTATCTTGAATTCATCCATTCGTTTCACTACTCTTATGCTTTTCTTTATGATATCTGACTCTTGATAAAAAGCTGCAAGCCTTTAGAGGGAGGATGACGAAACAATACCATAATCTCATACAGTATGCTTTTGAATAGACCTTGCTGATGATGTACAGGCATTTCTTTCAAAACCCAAACACTGGAGTTATAAGGAAGATAATCCCTAGTCAACCCCTTCGAGCCAAAGAAGTAGGAGTTTTATATTTCTAAACAATCAAAACCTCTGATATAAACCTGGGGCAGGGTAGTATCTCAGTTAATTCAAGAGAAAACGCGTATTGAAATCGCAAAATCTCAATTCGTAATACAACGGACGACGTCAAAGAAAAAGAAAAGCATTCCTTTGGAATTAAAAGACAAGGGTGGTTCCCTATCACATAGGAAGTCAATCTCTCAAAATAGAAAAGCCCACCAAGCCGAAACCTATAAAGGAGGCTTAAGAAAGCTGGGGCATCCCGCTGACTGTAATCTCGAAAATGGGAACAGTCAGGCAAAAGTTAGGGATAACAAATCAATATCAAAATAGTGAGGTCATTACAAATCCTCAACAACATGAAAAAATGTTGCAAAAGGAGATGATGATTGTCTCCCAAATTCAATGGGTGAACCATCGCCCAAGGGTCGTTCCAAACTCAAGACAGAGTACGACGCACAATTAACTGAGCTTAGGGTTGAAGAACATCACGAAGAGCGGGTGGGTACAAATATAATTTGAGCCTTTATCCTTTGTTTCTTAAACCGTGAACCAAGCCACGTTACAACCCTTCAAAAGTCCTAATTGAAGCATGGGTTAGTTCGAAAGCATACTGTTACAAAAGGTATCCTGACTCCTGTAAGGCTTTGCTCTAAATCTTGTGTTGACTTGTCTTATGAAAAGTTTTCTGCTAAAAAACGCATTTTGCAAAACTTCGAGACAAACATAAACTTTGCATTGCTTGAATATCACTGTCTGCATTTGGCTTTTTGTTTGACAGCGAAGAAATTCATACAGCGAATGTTCGGAGGAACGAAAACTCTCTCAGTGAACAAAATCACTTCAAAAGGATAGCACTTCCAACGACAAATCTGCTATCAACAAGGGGCATGACATACCACCATCCAGTTAACCTGGGGCAGTCTAGTCAAGGTTTCAACAGATCTTTCAAAGTTCAGTTAACCTAGGGCAGTCCAGTCAAGATTTCAAGAAATCTCTTAATCCGCAGAGTAATCTGATTCAAGACTCCTTCATCATCACTTGGGGCATTCGAATGTCAAAAGTGTTCAATCATTCCTTCACCACCTGCTGGAAATTACAACCGCCAACAGATCAACTATCACAATTCCAGATTCGATTCCTGTATCTAGCCAGGGCATATCTGTGAGTGATTGATTGTAGATTCGATACCTGTATCCAGCCAGGGCATGTCTGCATGAGGAGTTTAGAGATTTGATACCTGTATCCAGCCAGGGCAGGTCTGTAAGCAACCTTTTGAAGTTCCAGATCAACACCTGTAACAAGCCAGGAAAATATCTGTGGACGATTGATTGTGGATTAATACCTGTAACAAGCCAGGAAATCATCTACATGAAGAGATTGAAGATCAACACCTGTAACAAGCCAGGGAACCATCTTTCTTTCTCAGGTCAGAGATCAACACCTGTAACAAGCCAGGACAATATCTCCTTGACTAACTTTCTTAAGTTCCAGATCAACACTTATAACAAGCCAGGAAAATATCTGTGAACGACCGATTGTGGATTAACACCTGTAACAAGCCAGGAAATTATCTACATCACCACTTGGGGCAATTGAATGTCAAAAGTGTTCAACAATTCCTTCATCACCTGTTGGAAGATACGGTACAGATGTGCTCCAGACACGGTTACCATTCTGTTACCTTTCTTAAGTTCCAGATCAACACCTGTAACAAGCCAGGAAAATATCTGTGAACGACCGATTGTGGATTAACACCTGTAACAAGCCAGGAAATTATCTACATCACCACTTGGGGCATTCGAATTTCAAAAGTGTTCAACAATTCCTTCATCACCTGTTGGAAGATACGGTCCAGATGTGCTCCAGACACGGTTGCCATTCTGTTACCTTTCTTAAGTTCCAGATTAACACCTGTAACAAGCCAGGAAAAAATC
Organism: Vicia faba; assembly: GCA_948472305.1. Lineage (NCBI taxonomy): Eukaryota > Viridiplantae > Streptophyta > Magnoliopsida > Fabales > Fabaceae > Vicia > Vicia faba. The sequence goes on along the minus strand of OX451739.1, from coordinate 1,219,007,625 downwards.
TGTGAACGACCGATTGTGGATTAACACCTGTAACAAGCCAGGAAATTATCTACATCACCACTTGGGGCATTCGAATGTCAAAAGTGTTCAACAATTCCTTCATCACCTGTTGGAAGATGCAGTTTTACACGGACTCATCATCAGGAAACCCTACGCCGATTCCTTCTCACAATCAAAAGATTCTTGCCTTCCCCCAACAACAGTCAAGTTCTTCCTATCCCTAGCGGAGTTCATCAAAGTTCCCCAACATAACTTATCAACAGAATCCCCAGCGGAGTTTATCATTGTTATCCCCAGCGGAGTCCATCATTGAAATCCTCAGCGGAGCTCTCATCAAAACCTCAGCAAGGAAAAGGTCAATCCAAAAGACGACTACCTTCAACTGTCACAATTCCAGATTCGATTCCTGTATCCAGCCAGGGCATATCTGTTGATGACTATTTCCAGATTCGATTCTTGTATCCAGCCAGGGCACGTCTGAAGAGTTTGAAGATTCGATTCATGTATCCAGCCAGGGCATATCTGTTGACGACTAATTCCAGATTCGATTCCTGTATCCAGCCAGGGCACATCTGAAGAGTTTGAAGATTCGATTCCTGTATCCAGCCAGGGCATATCTGTTGACGACTATTTCCAGATTCGATCCAGCCAGGACACATCTGAAGAGTTTGAAGATTCGATTCTTGTATCCAGCCAGAGCACATCTGAAGAGTTTGAAGATTCGATTCCTGTATCTAGCCAGGGCATATCTGTTGACGACTATTTCCAGATTCGATTCCTGTATCCAGCCAGGGCATATCTGTTAACGACGAATTCCAGATTCGATACCTGTATCCACCTAGGGCATATCTGCGAACGTTTGATTGTAGATTCAATACCTGTATCCAGCCAGGGCATGTCTGCATTAAGAGACTGAAGATCAACCCCTGTAACAGGCCAGGAAATTATCTTTCTTTCTCAAGTACGCAAGTTCTCGCTAAAGAATCTCTTATGCGATCAACACATAACTCCAAATGGCATCTATAAGCCCATTCCCGACAAAGTTCCGTCACACCTCCCGATGGAATCTGTAAGCCCATCTCCACAACTATCCATTACACTTCCAAATGGCATCTTTAAGCCCATTCTCAGATGGCATCTATAAGCCCATCCTCCTACAAACATTTCTAAATGGCATCTTTAAGCCCATTTCCAGATGGCATCTACAAGCCCATCCTCCTACCAGCAGTCACTAGATGGCATCTTTAAGCCCATCACCAAATTGCATCTTTAAGCCCATTCTCAGATGGCATCTGTAAGCCCATTCCCTCTACCATCACATCACCGAGTGCAAATTTTAGGGCACTCTAGTGTCCAATCTTCTTTTACCTTTGAGTCACGAAAGGCAAACTTGCCAACCTAACTCTTTAGGTTCAAGAAGATTGAACAGGGGCAACTGTTGTACCCCAAAATTTGCCTTCCCATTTCCTCAATATTTTGTCCCCACAAGACCCTTGGAACTCAAGATCCAGTTATGGTTTTCCTCTGCAAGACTTCTCCTAGCACTGTTGGCCCAAATTAGGGTTTGTGTTTGCACAAAGATATTTTGACCTAAAATGCCTAAGATGACTTTCATGCTTCATGTTGGACCCCTAAGTTTATCCATACCAAGTTTCAAGCTTTGATTCCAACCTTTGCCCAGTCAATTGGACAGTTGACATAGAAATCAGCTGTATTGGGGAAAGAGTCAACTATGGCCAAATGAACGTGTCAAACCTCATGAAAATTTACCCACATCAACATTATAAACTCATATGGACCATTTGATCAAGTTTGGATCACAATTCCATAAGAAATTTGATCAGATCACCAAAAGGGAAAAATGGTCATTTTTAGGGTTTTGACTGTACATAGGCAATTTTTGATTGTTTGACCTAGCCAATGGCAAACCAAGCTCACATATGGACTCAAGGACCCCATGGAATTGTCTTGACATACTCAACAAATTCAAAAGATCCCAAATGCACAAGATTGACAGTTGAATTTTCCAGTCAATTGATCAATTTTTGACTGTATACTGAAAAGTCAAACTTTGACTTTTTGGTCAAAATCAAGTGTCAAGATCCATTTTTCATCAAAACATGCCAAATCATGAAAATTGTTCATCAAGAAACCAAGAATTGCAAATTAGGGTTTGAAATGAAGATTTTTCATAACTTAGAATTTTTCTAAGTTATGAAAAACCCTAATTTTTTCCTAACTTTGTCCCACTTTCTCATCAAGATGCATTTGGATTCAAGGAAAAGTCAAAACATAAAAGTTGTAGCCCATTTCAAAATATACAACTTTGATTCACAAAATTTCCTCAAAATAAGCTTGTAGCTCAAGTTACAATTTTTGGAACAAGGGTACCAAACCATTCTTAACTTATAAAAATTTTGACCTACTTTAGGCAGGATTTTTGCCTAACTTCATGGCAAATTTTCACATGCTTCCACTTGGAATTTCAATTTGCATTACAAAGATGGATTGTAGTACACATTCCAAGCTTTCCAAAATGTCAAAGAACTCATCAAACAACCTCATGGTTAGGGAGAATCAAATTTGGCAAGTTGGGAAAAACTCACTTTGTTTATGGCCAATTTACATGTTCATACACTTGTGCCATTTTGAACTCAGCTTGCATTCCTTGATTACAGGTCCTATATCCCATTTTCACTCAATAATTTAATGCTAACCCATTGTGCCAAGACCTTATTTTATGTGTTCAAGCATTGTATGCAAAATTAAGCCATAAGTAGAAAAAGCAAATTATCCATTTTAGAAAAGTTGAACTTTATGTCAAAGGCAAATCCAAGAAGCATAGGCACAATCTTTTGAGCTGGTATTTTGTACACAAATCACTCTAACCAAGACTAATGTATGCAGCATAGATTGGGGGCCTGTACAAGCTAGAAACACCAAGTTGATTTTCTTGCTTAAAGTTGAAGTAACCTTGCATAACAACTCCAACTCTCATTCCTGTCAACGAGAGCTTAAGCAAAGATTGTGAACACTTTCCAAACACCAACCCTGACCTGAAACACGAGCCAACCATCTCCATTTCCTTCACAAACACAGAATCACCATAAAACTGCAAAAACAGGGCATAAGCTGCAGTTGGACTTCTATAGTTCATTCCACTCGTGCATTCTTGCTAAGACTTGTTCAAACACATCCCACATCATCCCTTGAAACTGTTCCAAGCCCTAAACACGACCTGTAACACTCCTAACCCACATCACCATTTTCATATTTTCTGTTTTGCAGTTGGAGTGCCATAACACGATTCACTTGGTTTCAAAGCAAACTAAAGGTTGGAATAGCATCCCTGGACCTCAAGCAAGCTGTACCAATCCTTACCTTGCACTGAAAGCACCTCCATTGCCAGATACGATTCAAGCTGAACAGGTAAGTTCATGAACTCGTATCTCTCTATCCAGGCATTGTTAGGTTTAGATTTGTGAAGAAATTATGTCACATTCATGGCCCTGAATCTGCCCATATCATTAGTTTTCATTTATGTTATGTGTGCTTAGAGAATTTTAAGTATGAACATTGAATAAAAACTAGGTCAGGAATTGGGGGAGAAGAAATTCTCTCTCATTTCTGAGAGTTAGGATGAGTTCTTGATATGTCCAGAATCGTGGTTTGATGCTCTACATTTCTTGTGTTGTGAGTTTGTGTTAAAAATCAGGGAATCTGGAGATAGCAAACGCGTGTTTTTGTTGAACAGAGATGCTGGAGGTTGAAGAAGACAGGGTCTTGGGCTGGGCCTGAGATTTATCTTTTCTTTTCACACCACTGTATTGCACATGCACCCCCTGGCCCATTTTGAAATTTACTTGTTATTTTCCATTTTCTCTTTTTGATTTTGTTTCCATATTTTTATTTAAATCATAAAAAACATTAAAAACATTTTTTCCATATTTTTTTGCATTTATTTTGATATTTATTTGACTTTAGTTAAGTTTTGTAGATAAAATAAATAAATATACCTTTATTTAAAAATACAAAAGTAAGACAACCATACTTTATGTTATCTCTTGAAAACCTCTTATAATAAAAATATAATATTTTTCTATAATATTAAACATTTTATTTTTGTACATATAATACATATTTAATAAATAAAGTAAAATACTTATACATATTTATTAATATATTTAGAAAAATACAAAGAATTAATACATTTTTGTTTTTATTAATATTTTGACCTCAAAAATACTTTTTTATATAAAATACCTTCTTTTATTTATTTTTTGTAAATAATTAATAAATATTGCATATATCATACAATAAATACTTTTTATTTGTAAAAATTAGGGTTTTTGCCCTAAATGCATAAAAATACCAAAAATTAATTGATTTTATTTTTGCTTATTTGATACATGATAAATACTTTTTACATACATATGAAAAACCTTTTTTGCATTTTGCATATTTATCTTATTTTTATTTGAATATTGTGTAAATAAATACCTTGCAAAATTCCAAGTTTGATGTAATAGTCTAGGATTTTAATTTTTGTCAAAATACCCCCATTTGAACATTTGTACCCCCCTTCCCATATTGTGTTGTAATAACTTAGGAACTTTATTTTTCGCACTTTAAAGCTTTCTAATTATGCCATGTTAGAATTAGGGTTTGTATGCAAATCAATTAAGCAAAAATAGTTGGACCTAAATTCAAGATAAACAAGCATGAAAATGGACAACACCAATCACACTTGCACCCCTAGGGTATTCCACTTGTTGCCTTCAATAATGGGCCATATTGCATGTTAGGTCTCTTTGGGCAAAGCAAAACAATTCAAATGATCATAGTCCCTCGATGACGCTTTCGAAAGTTGCCTAAAAATGATCAAGTCCCTTAAAGGAAAAATTGCCCAAAGATACTTGGCACCATTGCAATCATGGTCTAAACGATGACCCACGCCCGTCCCTTTCACATCCTAACACAAGATTGTCCACCAAATACAATGGTGGAACAAAATTGTTAAAAGGGTTGAAACATAACAAAGATCTTTGAGAAATTTAGGGTAGATATCTCTTGATTACTTGCCAACTTGCAAAACAAAACACTTGCCTATTTTTCAAACCACACATCAATACATTTTCAAAAAAACTTTCAAAAACATTGAAAACCTTTTCAAAAGACATACACCTTTGTATACATCCCAACATGGATCATTACAAAGGTTGCCACCACATTGGCCTCTTTTCAAAACATTTTTCAAACCCACACACACAAAGCACCATTTCAAACAATTGAAAATTATGGCAAGTTGATCTAAGCAAGTAACTAAGAGCCCATGGATAACCATGGATAGAAAGGGTGCTAATACCTTCCCTTTCTATAATCTACTCCCCGAACCCAAGAAAACATCTCAAAGGTTTTTGCTGTGCTTTTTAACCTTTCCTTAGGATAAAATAAAAAGTCGGTGGCGACTCTTGCTCAACTGAAACATTTGCGAAAACAAACACAAAACCTCAAGTCAGTTCTCCCACCGTATCACAGAGGTTGTTCTCTGTCAAGTAAAAGGTTCATCGCACGCGGCCAGATATGTCTAAGAAAATCAAGGCTGAGGTAATGAAACAGTTCAATGCAAGTTTCTAGTCAGTGACATTGTATCCCTAATGGATTGCAAATGTTGTCCCAGTGCCGAAGAAAGACAGAAAGGTCCATATGTGCGTAGACTTGTTAGCTGGGAATTTCGATTATACAATTTTTTAATAATTGAAACTACGATCGAAGAAAGAGTCATTCGAGAGAAAGTGTGAGAAGGCTTTTATGGTGTCTTCGATTAATGAAGAGCTAGTAAAGAGTTTCACTTTGTTGAATCGTTACCGAAGGGTTCGTTTTTGAAATATTGAAATTTAAGCTATTCGAAGTATTAAAAGGAAAGACATTTCAACCATCATGTTGTTTGAATTGGCGCTTCGAAAAGAAGAACATTTTGAATTCAAAATCTTTTATCTTATCCAAAGAAACACGTGGAAGTCTAATAGTTCGAGATACATGCAATCTTCAAACGTGGTGTGATTTCATAGAACGACCATTAGGGTCGAGTAAGTATAAATAGAAGTGTTAGATGTCAGAAAAAAGGAGGTGTTCAAATTGTATACAAAATCATATTATGCTCAAAGTACTGGAGCGAGGGAAACGAGTTTGTTGGTAATGCATGTGTAAGAACACCATCAGTTTATTTAGAATTAATTTCTTAGTACAAAGTCTTTAATAATTTTCATTCTCTTTTTGTTTCTAATTAAATCTTTTATCATTTTATCTTTTCGTTTCTAGTCTAGTCTTTTTACAATTTTATTAAAAGTTTCTTATTAAGCATTGTTTTTACATTTTTACAAATACCCAGATTATTCCCTTTACAGTTATATTTAAGATTCATAGTCAAACTTTAACATCTTAAGATGATTATAACCATAGAAAGATCTTGTTATTATTCATACAATGTCTTCCTTCGAATCAGACTGTAAGAACACTAAGACTATGTCCTAGGATAAATCTAGTCGATCCTATAAGTTACCAAAACATACGGTTTGGAAGACTAGCCGTTTTTTGCTAGAAATCACTGGTAAACAAATTTGCACGCCCAGTGGAACCGTGTCGAAGTTTTTTAGTAACATTGTTTAGGTTCTTTCGATTTGGGTCTTTATAGTAGTTTCTGTTACGAACCTATTATTGCCTAGTATATGAACCTTAAGAGTGGTAAGATAACCAACAAAAAACAATCAATACCCAAAAGAAAACAAACCATAAAGATGGTTAATACCGCCAATGATGGAGGAGAACAAAATCCTCTACAAGGGTCAGGCACAAGCATTTCAAGCTCGACGAATGTGTAAACTGTGATCCCTGGTTCATAAGCCATGTCCTCATCCACAGGATCCATGGCTACAAATAGTTCGATACTTGGGTCCACAAGGGCCATACCCACGAACAATTTGACAACCATGCCTATCTCTGTAAATACGACAGAGATCCCTTCGAATGCTCAGATTGGCCATGTGTTGACATATTTGGGAAATCAGACTCAAATTGCAACTCCTAGACAACCAGGATTTGAAAATTTTAGGACTTGGAGGGAGCTACCCCAATACGAGATGCCAACTTCCCTTATGTCAGGATTACATAATAATACATCCACACATACAAAGTATACCATGAAAACCTTTTCGCCAGTGTAAAACTCGGGTTCTGGTATAAACCATGTGGGTCGAAATACGCAGAACCAAGGATTGTTAAACCAATTACCTATACTCACAATTAACACTCGGACAACGTTTAGGAAACAAATAGACGCTAGTAACCATGACATGGTAGGAGTGCTTGCACGTGAAATGAATACCATTTTCTCTCCTTTGATCTAAAATATTAATAGGACAAACTAAGAAAATACCCAATCCTATCAGCAAATGTCAGTGCAGATGGTGCGCATAGCAGAATTTTTCGGAGCCCTACAAGCACCTGTTCGACATAGGTAAAATCAGGTGGCAATTCAAGAGGAAGAACCCACTATTAATCAGGTTGGACCACCCAGACAAGAGGTTGGCGAAAGAGACATGGGGGAAAGGGTAGAACGGAGAGAGATTTGAAATGAGATCCCTGAGGAGCAACCTAGAAGAATAGTAATGGTTAACAGGTATCAAAATGCAGAAGAAGTGATCCATAGAGTTAGGCAGGATAACATGCTGGCTGGAAATAATTTAACCACCATGATCGAAAGAATCACGGCCCAAAATGGCCTGAATACAGGGTTTCAACGGCCAAATTTCACATCTCCATTAACAGATTTTATTTTGCAGGCTAAATTACCAAGGAGTTGTAAAGTCCCCAAATTCACAAAAGTCTCAGGAGATACTAACGAATCAACTGTCGATCATGTGGCCAGGTATCTGATAGAAGCAGGGGACTTGGAAAATATTCAAAACTTAAAGATAAAATATTTTCCTAGTTCATTAACAAAAAATGCTTTTACGTGGTTCACTACATTGCCACCAAACTCTATAGATACATGGCCTCATTTAGAAAGATTATTCCATGAACAATTCTACATGGGGAAAACTAAGAGAAGTCTGAAGGAATTAGCCAGCATTAAAAGAAAGTTTACTGAACCTATAGATGACTATTTGAATAGGTTCTGTTTGTTAAAATCTAGATGTTTCACAGTAGTTCCTGGACATGAATTGGTCGAAATGGCCGTTGGTGGATTAGATTACTTCATTCGAAAGAAACTAGATATTCAGTATCTAAGAGACATGGCCCAATTAGCAGACAGAGTTTGACAAGTTGAATGTTTGAAGGTAGAAAAGGCCAGGGAAAGTAAGAATTATAAGAAAGATAGGGTAGCTTATGTCGAAGCCGAAGAAGAGGAAACATAAGCCTTCAATGACATATATAATATTGAGGAATTCTAAGTAGATTTGGATGAACTAAAAGAAGCACCCCCATACTCTTGTAAAATGCTTACACCAGCAAACGGAAAAAATCCTATCGAAGTAGAAAAGAATGACAAATTCCCAAAGAAAGCTTATACGTTTGACATTACCTAATGCAATGAGATTTTCGATTTTCTTGTAAAAGATGGTCAAATGATAGTGCCTCCTAATGCCAAAATTCCTCCGTTAGAACAATGGAAGAAAAAAGGCTTTTGCAAATATCATAACTTTCTAGGCCATAAAACTTCACAGTGATTTCTTTTCAGGGATCTTATTCAAAATTCTATTAAAGAAGGACGCTTGAAGTTTGCTGACAAAGTAAAGAACCACATGAAGGTTGACGCTGACCCCCTCCATGTTGCAGACACCAATTATGCTAAACCTATGGAAATCAACATGGTGGACATGGTGGAATATGAAGGAGAAGAGGCCAAAAGAGTCGAATGCTCAAACATGAATGGAAAATAGGCTATTGAAGGCCTAACTATCATAATCCATTTTGACACTCCTGGCGAAAATATTTCTGCAGGTGATGCGGAATTAGAGGCTACTGAGGGCCCTGAGGAAAGATTAACTGAGGATACTGAAGGCCTTACAGTTAAATTTGAGAAGATAAGGATTGCTGAAATTCCCAGTCTAAGAGTTAACATAGTGGATTTGAACCAACCTCCACCAGAAATGGAAGAGGTCAAAATATGCCTCAAGCTGGAGAGGAAAAAAAAGAGTTTTGGCTACCCTAAGGCCAATGAGACTCTGTGAGAATACCTCTGGAGGTGTCATCGAAGGAATTTAGAGATGCTGATGTGTCCAAGGTGCAGCATTGATCTGAATTGAAGGGTTGCAGGGGATTATGAAAGAGCTCAACAAGCTAGAACCCAGGGCAATTGGAGGCACGAAAGACAGTTGATCAAAGTGTACCCAAAGCCAGGGGAAAGTCTGCTTGGTTTTCCAGTACATTGTTATAAATCTGAAACAGAATGTATGTTATATCCCAGGTGTGGGGCAGTGTATGACAGGGAGATGCAATCTTAGAACGTGGAATGATTTCATAGAAGGACCGTTAGGGTCGAATCAGTATAAATAGAAGTCTTAGATGTCATAAAAAAGGAGGTGTTCGAATTGTATACAAAATCATATTATACTCAAAGTACCTAAGCGAGAGAAACGAGTTTCTTGATAATGTATATGTAAGAACACCATTAGTTTACTTAGAATTAATTTCTCAGTACAAAGTCTTTAATCATTTCCATTCTCTTTTTGTTTCTAGTTAAATCTTTTATCATTTTCTCTTTTCGTTTCCAGTCTAGTCTTTTAAAAATTTTATTAAACTTTTCTTATTAAGCATTGTCTTTACATTTTTACAAATACCCATATTATTCCCTTTACAGATATATTTAAGATTCATAGTCAAACTTTAACATCTTAAGATAATTATAAATCTGAAATAGAATGTTTGTTATGTCCCAGGTGTGGGGAAGTGTATAACAGGGAGATGGTTGAAATGTTCGAAAGAATTCCATCCACCCATGGATGGGACCAACAAGGTAGCTACCCTAATATATACGTCTTCGACAAGATGGGAGTTCCCAAAAGGAAAGATAGTCATCACCCCAAAGCCAGGAGAGTCACTTTCAAACTTCCAGCAGAAGTACCAACAGACAGATAGACACAGGCAGGGGCAGAAAGTGGAAAGTTGAGAAGTTTCGACCAAGGTGGCAGAACTTTGATGGCCCACAGAAAGTAGTTTCAGACATCAAAGAGAGAGGCATATAGGTTAGAGAACTACAAAGGAAAAAACCCAATGTCCAGATCCCAGTGGAGGAGGCACCAGAGGATCAAAAAGGCTGAGAGAGAGCTAGCGTCGAAGGACATGGGTGAATCCAGTAGTAAAAAGTTCCTTTCGAGCACTACGAACTCAAACAAGCCACCTGTGAGTCGAAATTTGTTTGCATTAGAGGAGAAGGTCACAAGTGAGAAAGTTCAAAAGAACCCAACAAAAGAAGATGAAATGTGAACATTGGATTTCCAATCTGACGGGGTTTCGCCCCTTAATGTTAATTGTAATGTAGTATCAGTTTTACCTCAGGAGTATAACCAGTAAACTGAAATAGAGGACCAGGAAGAAGTTGTTGAAGAGGAAATGGTGAAACATAAACTAGTTTGCTATCATATGCTCAATAATGGAGCTGTCGAAGAACAAAATGATTTCTTCGAAAGGCCTGACCAGGGCATGAAAGGGCATTTGAAGCCTTTATACATTAGCGCCAGGGTTGAACAAGTAGGAATAAATAAGGTTTTGGTGGATAGAGGAGAAGCTTTCAATTTAATGCCACAATTCATGTTGAAAAAGATTGGAATGTTCGATACGGACGTAAAGCCACATAACATGGTCCTTTCGAATTATGAAGGGAATATTGGACATACATTGGGAGTGATACAGGTAGAATTGATAGTTGGTTCAATTACGAGGCCAACTATGTTCATGGTAATCCCAACAAAGGAAAATTACAACTTGCTGCTTGGTAGAGAATGGATACATCGAATAGGAGTTATTCCTTCAACAATGCACCAAAGACTACCCATATGGAGAGAGGATGGCATAGTGGAAAATATAGAAGCGGACCAAAGTTACTTTATGAATGAAGTGAATCAGGTAGACAGGAGGAACTTCGATAGAAATCTAGCCAACATAGGGCCATACTACCCAGCAGGAGAAGAATACTCACCAGAAATAATGCCCTCTATTTCTTAACTCTCCACCCAAATGGTTTCCAATGAGATAGAGAAATCATGGAAGAAAAAAAAGGCATCGAAGGAATGTCTTATATACGGAAAAATGGCTGGATGAAGACAGTGATTATGTCTAAATCATTTTTCTTCGAAAATATTTTGGCTTACTTGGCCGAGAACAAAAGAAAAGCGGCTCTCGAAGCTGAAGTAACAAACATGGCTATGAAAGCCATAGATGATACGCTGCACACAGCAGGACTTGGGGAGAATTTTGTTCCAAAACCTCCTGACGAACAGGTACCACGTGAACAGTTAGAACAAAGACCGGATGTTATATATGATGAGGAGCCCTTGGGTTTCGAGAAAAACCCGTTAGAGTCAAGCGCAAAGATGTTTGCTCAAGACCCCCTTGAAGAGATAGACATGGGGATGGAAGCGTAAAAAGAATCACATACATCAGTGCCAAATTGGATCCTAAGTTGATGACGAAGTTGATTGAATTTCTGAAAGAAAATAAAGATTGTTTCGCTTGGGATTATGACGAAATGCCTGGTTTAAAAATAGATCTGGTCGAATTAAGGCTGCCAATCAAAGAAGTCAAGAAGCCTATCAAGCATACACTTAGAAGGTTCTCCCCAGATGTTCTTTCAAAGATTAAAAAAGAGGTCAAAAGACTTCTCCGCTGTGATTTCATCAGGACCACAAGGTATGTCGAATGGATTGCAAATATAGTTCCTGTTATTAATAAAAATGGTTCATTGAGAGTATGCATAGATTTTCGTTACTTAAGTGCAGCAACTCCTAAAGATGAGTATCCAATGCTCGTGGCAGAAATGATAATAGATTTGGCTACAGGCTTTGAGTACCTTAGTATGCTTGATGGATACTCTGGATACAACCAAATTTTCATTGTTGAGGAAGATGTGTCCAAAATAACTTTTTGTTCCCCTGGGGAAATAGGTACCTATGAGTGGGTAGTTATGCCTTTTGGCCTAAAAAATGCTGGGGCAACTTATCAAAGGGAAATGAATTCAATATTTCATTATTATATAGAAACTTTTATGCAGGTTTATATAGATGACATTATGATAAAGTTTGTATCAGAAGAAAGTCATCTGAATCATCTACGCCAATCGTTCGAAAGGATGAGAAAACATGGCTTGAAGATGAATCCCCTTAAGTGTGCCTTCTTTGTGCAGGCTGGAGACTTCTTGGGCTTTGTGGTTCATAAGAAGGGGATAGAAATCAATCAGAACAAGATGAAGACTATCATAGAAGCGAAAGCTCCATCTACTAAAAAGGAGTTACAATCACTTTTAGGGAATATAAATTTCCTAAGAAGTTTCATTTTAAACCTAAGTGGTCAAACTCAAGCCTTTTCTCCCCTCCTTTGTTTGAAACATTCGATCCTTTTCTCCCATCCTTTGTTTGAAACAAGAAAAGTTTGAATGGAACGAATAACATCAAGAAGCTTTCAATAAAATCAAGCAATATCTGATGAATCCTTCCATCTTGTCACCACCTTGTGGAAAGAAACCAATGAGATTGTACATATTTGCTTCTGATGTTACCATTGGTAGTATGCTAGCACAAGAAGACGAAAATGGCATCAAAAGAGCCATTTACTATCTAAGTAGAGTTTTAAATGATTCAGAGACAAGATATGCTGCTATAGAAAATCTTTGTCTTTGTTTATACTTCTCTTGTACAAAACTCAAATATTATATAAAGCCTTTTGATGTATATGTTTCTTCACATTTTGACATTATCAAACATATGTTGTCAAAGCCAATACTACACAGTCGAATTGGCAAGTGGGCCTTGGCCCTTACTGATTATTCTTTAGCCTTCATGCCTTTAAAAGCAATGAAGGGTCAAGTAGTATCATATTTCATTGGGGACCACGCAGTGGTCGAAAACCCTCAACATTATGTTGAGTTAAAGCCTTGGAGATTATTCTTCGATGGCTCTACCTACCAAAAAGGAAGTGGAGTTGGGATTCTAATAATTTCTCCTGATGGTATTCCAACAAAACTCAAGTACAAAATCGAAGGGCCCCTTTGTTCAAACAACGAGGCAGAGTACGAGGATTTGATTTCAAGACTTGAAGCCTTGTTGGAATTAGGGGCAACAAGAGTCGAAATCAAAGGAGATCCTGAGCTAGTAATAAAGCAATTGACATAGGAGTACAAGTGCATAAAAGAAAATTTGATTATGTATTTCGTTAAGGCAAACATATTGCTTAAAAAATTCGAATATGCAGATATAAAGCATGTCCCTAGAATAAAAAATCAAGAGGAAAATGACTTAGTGTAAATAACATCAGGGTATAAAGTGACTAAATAGAAACTAGAAAAGTTGGTCAAAGTTAGAGAAAAGGAAATGACAACAAGATAGCCTCCAACAGATCTCGAAAGTACCCAGTTACGTTACGCTAATGAATACACGTTCTAAGTATTTGTCACTAACACTCTAGAAGATACAGATTAGAGAAGTCCAATTGTACATTACCTCAGAGATCCTTCGATAGATACAGAAACAAAGATTAAATACAAAGCTTTGTCTTATATCTTAATTGCGAATGAGTTATTCAAAAAAAACCTGAAGGATTTTTTCTAAAATGCTTAGGAGAAAGTGATCCATATTTGGCATTACCTAGTGTTCACAGTGGAGCATGTGGAGCCCACTAAGCAGGCCATAAAATGAAGTGGTTGGTATTTCGATATGGAATGTATTGGCCTACTATGCTCAAAGGCTATATAGAATTTGCTAAGGGATTTCAAGAATTCCAAAAGCATGCTGGTATCCAACATGCGCCAACAAGTGAACTTCATGCAATTATTAAACCTTGGTCTTTCAGAGGTTGGGCGCTGGATCTAATTGGAGAAATTCGACCTGCTTCATCTAAAAACCACAGGTACATTTTGGTAGGTATAGATTACTTTATAAATTGGGCTAAGGCCATACCTTTAGTGAATGTGGATCATGAAATTGTTATCGAATTTATTCTGAAACAAATAGTCTATAGATTTGGCATCCCAAAGAGTAACACAACAAACCAAGGATTAGTCTTCACTTGTCGAAAGATGTAGAAGTTCGCCAAGGAAATAGGTTTCAAACTATTGACATCCACACCTTATTTTGCTCAAGCGAATGGCCAAGTCGAAGCAGCCAACAAAGTGATAATTGGGTTGGTAAAGAAGTGTGTAGGAAAAAAGACAAAGAATTGGCACAAAACTTTGGACCAAGCATTATGGGCTTGTCGAACTTCCCCTAAAGAAGCAACTAATACCACACCTTTCCAACTCACAATTGGGTTCAATGCAGTACTTCCAGTCGAAATCTACTTATAATCAGTTAGAATTCAAAGGCAATAGGAAATTTCTTCCTACCTTTATTGGGAAATGATGATGAATGAATTAGTAGATTTACATGAAAAAAAGGTTACATGCTTTAGAAAGATTGAGAAGACAAAAGGAAAGAGTGGAAAGAGCATACAATAAGAGGGTCAAAGTCAAGACGTTTATTATAAATGACTTGGTATGGAAAGTCATATTACCTATGGATCGAAAGAATAAAGCGTTAGGAAAATGGTCTCCACATTGGGAAAGACCTTTTCGAATCTTAAAGGCATTCTCAAACAACACTTACAAAGTACAGGATTTAGCTGAGGATCGAAGAATCCTTAAAGTAAATAGGAAATACTTAAATAAGTATAAACCATTTTTGCAGGAAGTAAAAATCATGGCAAGAGAATAAGCAGCAAAAGTATATATAGCCAAAATGGTGGTCCAATTAATTGCCAACAGATACAATGAAGTTCAAATTACACAAGTCAAAATGGTAGTTGGCTCTTTAGCCTGTCATATTTGACCTTGGCCAAATTCAGTTTGTAATCACCAGTAGATTTAAGTTTGTCAAGAGCAGAGATTTCGCTGGTCATGGAAGTAGCTTTCTCGACATGATCCACGCTCTTTGCTGCCTACTTTTTGATCTTTTCCCTATCTAACCCTTTAATAGAAGCTTGCTTTGTTCTGGCCTCAGGAATTTTTTGTTGTAATTCTTTAATCTGAGCATCCCAGAGAGAAATTGATTTGGTATGAGCATCATATTCTGCTTTCGTTGACTGATATGAAGCTTCTAATTGCTCAGCTTCCTGCGAAGTCCTGAGAGCATTATTGAATTCATCTGCTTGAGTTTGCTGCTTCGTTTGGATCTTTATCATGGTGTCCCTCTCCCTGCTATGTTCAACGCTAATCTGATCAATCAGATGCTAAGTGTCAATTAGAGCCTCACCTACGTTTGAGGGGCAAGCAATAATATTGATTTTCCCTATCAATTTATTCATTTGATGGCATGTAGTGATATCCTTCCTCAATACCTCAAACAAATCAAGTTCAAAAACAACGCTTTCACTTGTCGAAGCAATTCATCGTAAGAAGCCTCATTGGTTTCTCCACTAGAATGGGTGGAAGCATCATAATGGACCTTTTCAAATGGGGATCCTCTCGTTTCCATCATCCTTACATATCCTAAAGTGTCATTCTTCTTCAAAGATTCTTTTTCTTCTTCAGTAAGAAGCTTTGGAATTTGAGTCGAAGTCGTTTGAGTTTGTGAATGAGCAGAGGTTTGTACTTCAGTATTGGTGGGAAGTATCTCTCAATCGCTCTTGTTTGTTGAACCTTCTGTCTGCTCCACATCACCTTCGACTTCATTGGATAAATTATGGGCAACGTCCTCTGAGAACTGATCCTCATCCTCAAGAAAGTCTTCAAAAAATTTAACCCTTTTCGGAGAAGAATCACTAGGGATGTCCTCGATAGGGCCTTGTTTTTGTTTTCTAGCTCCTTGAGATTCCTTCAAGATGTTTCCATCAGGAAAAGAAATCTCTTAGTCGCTTTGGATTCCCCCAGTCTCGAATTAGAGGCAGCAGTAGAGGAGCCTTTATTAAGGATTGATTCGCTAGGATTGATTTGGGGTGAAGTGTAACAGCCCAAATTGCCTTCGGGATTACCGACTGACCCCACAAACCAACATGAGTCTTTTCAGCATGCTTTGGCCTCACTTGCACGCTTTCTGGAAAACTTCCCAGAAGGTCACCCATCCCAGAATTGCTCCAAGTCAAGCACGCTTAACTATGGAGTTCTTATGAATGAGCTACCGAAAACAAGATGCATCTTCTTTTCGGTAGCTCGTTCCATAAGAACTCCACAGTTAAGTGTGCTTGACTTGGAGCAGTATTGGGATGGGTGACCTTCTGGGAAGTTTCTCGGAAAGTGTGTGATTAGGCCAAAGCATGCTGAAAAGGCTCGTGCTGGTTTGTGGGGTCAGTCGGTAATCCCGAAGGAAGTTTAGGCTATTACATGAAGCATTTCCAATTCGAGTTGGAATCTCAATATTTGCAGAAGAGTCGAGACCAGTTGCTTGCTTACTCTGTAATAAATATAGTTAGTTCGAATAGTAAAACATTCGAAATAAAATCTTGTGAAGTTCAGCCGTACCTTTGGATCTTCATCATTCGAAGCATGACTTTCAATACATTCGAGAGAGACTTGAACGATAACTTGGGGATGAACGTCTTTTTGGATTAAGGGAAAGGTTGTTTCAGGACCTTGTTGAACTGATTTTTGGGGAGTGTCAATTGACTTCTTGGTTTTCTTCTTCTTCTTAATTTTGAAAGGAGAAGGAGGGGCATCTTCATTACTATCTTCGTCATCTTCTATAATCACTACATTTTTTTCATCTGTTTTCCTTTTCCCAGGAGATTTTGGTGGAAGACCACTAGCCTAAAAAAACATCATAATTAGGCATCGCGTAGGGGATTTTGAAGAAGTTTTGTTTCGAAGAATCATACCTTAATTTTCTTCGATTTTGGTCTTTCCAAAGATTTTTCTTGTGTGGAAGAAAGCTCTTTAGTGGTCGTTGTAGCAGTTTGATTTAAAGTTGAACTGGCCTTCGATCCAGTCTTTTCTTTCTTGGCTATCTTCCTTTCAACAGCTAACAAAAAGCAGACATTAAAAGTTGGTTAGTTGTGTAGAAAACTTTTAGTTGTGTAGAAAACTGGTTAAAATGAAATCAATTGGAAATCAACAAAATTGGCGTGATAACACTGATGCTTTGCAATGTCTTGGAAGCCATAATCGACTCCTGCTACACAAATTTCTTTCTTTAGATTGAAGATTGGTTCAGGTACAAGTTGAGATAACCCAAATTGTCGTGATACAAAGTTGGGTTGGTAAGCCAATAGACAAACATGGCTTTTGACTGGCATAATCCTTGAGACTAAAAGTCTTGGTAAGAGGAATTCCTTCCATGTGTCTTCGATATCTGAATCAGCAATTTTCAGAGACTCTTCAATAGATGAAGTAAACCATGCAGGGCCATGCGTTTGATAGGCAAAAGGAGCCATAATTAGGACAAAATCATGACAATACGAAAACATCATCATGTGTTTAATGAAACTCTTTTGAATATTTTTTGCTTCTTCATTTGGAGTTAATTGTAGAAGCCTAATTCCCTCAATGGTTCGATTGCAAATATACAGGTCTTTTTCATCTATTGTCTTAAATGTGTTGAGTGATGGTTCGAACGTAGCATTCAGCCACAGCTGAAGAAGCCAATATGGGCCAGCAAGAAGCAAATTGGTACCAGTTTTATAGCTTTTGAGTTTGAAAGCAGCTGACCCTAAGCTCTCATATAGACCAGCTAAAATTAATTCACTCTAGCATATTTTTTGACCAGAGTGCAATTGGTTAGCCATGGTCAAAAATATCCTAACAACTTGTAGGGATTTACAGCAGAAGATATACTTCGATAGCCATAATGCAAGGAAAGTTATATGTTTGATATATGTAACTTCACACCCCTCAGTATGGTATAGGTTCATGTATGCAGTGAAACTAGCATTCTTTACTTGGAAATCAATGGTATTATCTGGTTGCAAGTAAGGATCAAAATTTTCTCCAGTTGGAGGAAGTCTCGTTATCGCAGCAATATCAAAGAGAGTAGGAGTCATCATTCCAAAAGGAAGATGAAAAGTGTTATATGTGTTATCCCAAAAATACAAAGAAGATAAAAGTATGGGTTGACAGTAAATAAATCCAAATTTTGACATTTGGATCAAATCAAAGATACCCAAATCTTTCCAGTCTTGGGATTTTTTCTTTTCAACTTTGGAAAGCCAAGATAGGTAAAGTTTATCTAATGAGGGGCATGATTGGAAAGGTTTAAAATTTTCAGTTATATAGTCTAATTGAAAAACCTCCTTCTTTGTCTTGGAAAGCGAAGTCTCCTCATAAGCTGTTTCTTTGGGATTTTGTGTGAGTTTCCTAACAGAAATTTCTTCATTCTTCTTAAAAGGTTTAGCCATGTTAGCTATTAGTTTGGTTTCATGATAAACTGGAAAGAACTCATCAGACTTTTCCAGATTTTCGGCAGAAATTAAAGGTCCCATAAAACATAAAGTTTTATCAGCAAGAGAAGAAGGAATGAGTGCCTGAGAAGCATAAATGGCTTTCTGTTCTGGAGTGAATTTTGGAGTAGAAATAAATTTTTTATTCTCAGTGGTTATGAGTTCACTAACAAGCCCAATTTGAAGAGTAATATTCTTTGAAGTTCCCATTTCTTTAGTATTCTTCGATGATTGTGGTTTCTTAGAATATGACATTGTTGAGATGAATGATGGGTTGAAATTTGGAAAATGGGTTTTATTTTGAATTTTATGGAAAGTGAGAAGTTGTAGAATTGGAAATGTGAATATGAAGTGTTTGTAGACAAGTTTATAATGGTTGGAAACTTTACACTATAGCAAGTTAGTGGGACACATGTACCCTTGTTATAAGAAGTGAAAGAGGTTAAGTTACTTTTTCTTGGAAGTTGTTTTCATAAAAGTAATGATGAACTGCTATAGGCACGTTTGAATAGACGTTTGGAAAAAAAGGTGATTTTTGTTTATAACGTCACAATAGTGAAGGGTTATCATGAATATGTGATTCATCGAAATTCAAGGTTGTTATTCAAAAATGGCCATTTCACTATGTAACGAAATACACATTTTTGAAGGGCAATTTGTTAGCTGAGAATTTCGATTATACAAGTTTTGAATAATTGACACTATGATCGAAGAAAGATTCGTTCGAGAGAAAGTGTGAGAAGGATTTTATGGAGTCTTCGATTGATGAAGAGCTAGTAAAGAGTTTCACTACATTGAATGTTATCGAAGGGTTCGTTTTTGAACTATTGAAATATAAGCTATTCGAAGTATTAAAAGGAAAGACATTTCAACTGTCATGTTGTTTGAATTGGCGCTTCAAAAAGAAAAAGATTTTGAATTCAAAAGCTTTGATCTTATCCAAAGAAACATGTGGAAGTCTAATAGTTCGAAAGACATGCAATCTTCGAACGTGGTGTGATTTCATAGAATGACCGTTAGGTTCGAATTAGTATAAATAGAAGTCTTAGATGTCAGGAAAAAGGAGGTGTTTGAATTGTATACAAAACCATATTATACTCAAAGTACTGGAGCGAGAGAAATGAGTTTGTTGATAATGTATGTGTAAGAACACCATCAGTTTATTTAGAATTAATTTCTCAGTACAAAGTCTTTAATCATTTTCATTCTCTTTTTGTTTCCAGTTAAATCTTTTATCATTTTCTCTTTTCGTTTCCAGTCTAGTCTTTTAACAATTTTATTAAACTTTTCTTATTAAGCATTGTCTTTACATTTTTAAAAATACCCAGATTATTCCCTTTACAGTTATATTTAAGATTCATAGTCAAACTTTAACATCTTAAGATAATTATAACCATAGAAAGATCTTGTTATTATTCATAATATGTCTTCCTTCGAATCATACTGTAAGAACACTAAGACTATGTCCTAGGATCAATCTAGTCGATCTTGTAAGTTACCAAAACATAGGGTTTGGAAGACTAGCAGTTGTTTGTCAGAAATCAGTGTTAAACAAGACTTTTAAATAGGACAAGCCCCAAAGATGATTTCCTACTACCACATATTGATGTCTTAGTTGATAACATTGCTCAACATAAGGTGTTCTCCTTCATGGATGGCTTCTCCGGGTATAACCAAATCAAAATGGCGCCCGAAGACATGGAGAAAACCACTTTTGTCACACAGTGGGGCACCTTCTATTATAAGGTCATGCCTTTTGGTTTGAAGAATGCAGGCGCAACTTATCAACAGGATATGGTAGCTCTATTTCATGATATGATTCATCATGAGATAGAAGTCTATATTGATGACATGATTTCAAGATCACAAACTGAGGAAGAACACCTCGATCATTTTCACAAGCTATTTGAAAGGTTGAATAAGTACAAGCTGAGGCTCAATCCCAACAAATGAACCTTTGGGGTGAGGTCTGGAAAACTCCTAGTGTTTGTCGTCAGTGGAAAGGGTATTAAGGTCGATCCTGCAAAAGTCAAAGCCATACAAGAAATGCTAGCTCCCCGTACTGAGAAGGAGGTCAGAGGTTTCTTAGGTCGACTCAACTACATTGCCCGATTCATCTCTCACTTAACTGCTACTTTTGAGCCAATCTTCAAATTGTTGAAGAAAGATCGAGTAGTCAGATGGAATGACGACTGCCAAACAGCTTTTGACAAGATCAAGGAGTATTTATAAGAACTTCTAATCCTAATGACTCTGGTTGAAGGAAGATCTCTGATTATGTACTTGACTGTATTAGAGAATTCAATGGGGTGTGTGTTGGGCCAACATGACGAGTTTGGTCGAAAAGAGCATGCAATATACTACCTTAGCCAAAGTTTACTGACTGTGAAACAAGATATTCACTGCTCGAGAAAACTTGACGCGCTTTGGCATGGGCTTCTCGTCAACTAAGACATTATATGTTGACTCATACTACTCTGTTGATCTCTAAGATGGATCCCATCAAGTACATCTTCGAGAAGCTAGCTCTCCCTGAACGAATAGCCAGATGGCAAATGATTTTGACTGAATATGACATCCAGTACACAACATAAAAAGTAATCAAAGGAAATGTATTGGCGGATCATTTGGCCCATCAAGATGTTGATTACTACCAATCCATGAACTTTGAATTCCCAGACGAGAATATCATGATGATAACTAACTATGCAAAGCCCGGACCGTATGAAGGACCTGAACAAGGATCCTGATGGACTATGGTTTTTTATGGAGCCTCAAATGCATTGGGTAACGGAATCAGTGTTGTTATACCCCAAAATTTTCCCTCCCATATCTCTCAACACATGGCAAGTGAGGTCCTCAAATTGCTCAAGGAAGTTCAAAGGTTGACCAAACAAACTCTCCCCTAAGGCAGTCTACCTCAAATTAGGGTTTCATTTTTTATCAAGATGCTTGAGTCCAAAGGATCCAAAATTACCACCATTATCCTAATATGTTCCCAAGATCATCCATGTCAAGTTTCAAGCCTTGTAGAAGAAGTTTTCTCAGTCAATTGCTCAGATGCCTGAAAATCGACTGTGCTAGGTCAAAAGTCAACTGTGGCCCACATACAGTCAAAATTCAATATTTTTGGTCAACATTCTTATTTTGAAGTATCATTCATCATTTGATCAAGGGTTAATCAGGATTCCTCAAGGATTTCTCATAATTCATCAAAACCCAAAAGTTGCTAAATTAGGGTTTTGCAAGAAAAGTCAGCTCAACTTTGACCAAGAATAACTTTCTCATACTTTATCATAAATGACCCATCCAAAGCTCATTTTGAAGAGGATGAAGTTCCCTACAATTCATATTCAGCTCCCAAGTTCAAAATATGCACTCACAAGAAGATATGAATTTTGACATTATAGGTCATTTTGGAAAGTCAACAAAACACATTTTGGGTCAAAGCTTAATACATGAACATGGAAGACTCAATTGAGATGAGAATAAAATGGTTGCTTATAGGACATCCTAAGCTTTCTAAAAAGTCCAAGAACAACTCTCTAGGGTTAAAATTGAGAGAGTTATGCATTGGCCAAGTTGACCTTTTTTGCAAAATTGTCAAAAGTCAAATGTGCTTAAATTTGCATTTTTTTCCACATGGGCCCATCTTTTCAAGATTGAATCTCATTCCTAGCATAGTCCACGATCTATGGGACCCTCCATGCTTTATTTACTTATTTATTTATTTAATTTATTTTTATTTTTATTCACTTAAAATTCAAATAAAATCAAATAAATCTAAATAAATCATATAATGTGTTTTAGGGATGATTTTTGCATTGAAGGAAGATCTTATGTGCTGTCAAATGAGAAGCAAAACGTGCAACCCAAGAATAGACACAAAATATCCATATTTGGGCAATTGTTCAAGATTTGATTTTCTCTTAAAACCATACCATTATTCTTTGGATTCTTTCCAATTTTATTACCCTAGATTGATTCACTACTTATGCCAGGATCCTAAAGACCTAGAGACAAGTTTTTCAGACGCGCAACTTTCCTCAAAGTATCAAACAAAGCTCTAAATTTTCAAAGAAAAGTGCAGATTGGATCTTGCTCTAGAGGTCATTTCAAACTTTTCCAAGGATCAATTCACATTCCCAGGCACGCACTGGACCTGTAGCAAGCATTCGCACGACCTGAAACCTCAAGAATCGTGTTCTACATCTCCCACGGTTTTTCGAAAAATTTGATTTTAATTTCACTAATCTACGCATCTTTAGTGCTTTTGATTGCCATACTCATGTTTATCATTGTGTTTGCAAGCTAATCGTTCTATTGAATTGCATTTTTAATGACTGTATGTGAATCTGCCATGGCTAGGGGTTTGTATTCTTGTTTAGGGCTTTTTCATGCAGGCAAAATTTGGCGTTAACTCTGGTACCATGATACTCGTGAGGATGATACGAGTTGATTGGTACCAGCCATGGTCATTTATCTTGAGCCTACGCAATTTTGGAGATGGACAAGGTTATACCTACAACAAGCGTCTGTAGGTAAAAGCTTGATATGCTAAGGCGACGGAGAGAGGAAGAAGAAGGTGGCGTGGCAACGTGCAATTCGCTTATTTGAATTTCGCGCGTTGGTTGGCTCCACTAGCTTGTTTTTGCATATTATATTTCTGTTTTATATTACTTTCAAGTTGACACAATAGCTCAGATGGCTGGGGCGAGGGCCTTTGATGCACACGTCCTGGGTTCGATCCCAGGCGTGTGCATTTTATTATTTTCTTGCTTATTTCAGGAAGATATCATGCAATGCAGTAGTGTACGCCTACCATAGGCTCTTGTTTTCCACCATCAGATCAATCAGCCAGTTGGATCTAACACCCAGGTAGCAAGAGGTCCACCATATGCCCCAAGTCAACATGTGCACTGAATTAGGCAAAGTCAAAACTGACTGAGGATCATTTGGGCTTAGAATTTCAACAATACACCCCCCAGCATTGCTTTTAGGCCCATCTCTAACCTTTTTCCATTTTTTTCTTTTCTTTATTCTTTTAATTTCCTTTATTTATTTTAATTCACAAATTAATTTATTTTCTATAAAATCATAAAATCAAGACTTCATAAAAACAATTAGGATTAGTTCTTTTTTATTATTATCAAAATTAATTTAATTTAGTTTAATTTAGGGAAATTGTGATTTGTTTTCATAAATAAAATCAAATAGAAATTAGGTTAAAACTTTTGATTTAATTTTATTTTTCTCTTTTTCTCAAATAAATAAAAAAACAAAAATAGGTTTTAGATTAAAACTAATTTATTTCTCTTAATTTAAAATTAATTAGAATTAGGATTTCTCTTTTTAATTTAATGATTTCTTTATTTTAAATAACAAAACATGACAAAAAAACATTTTTTAATCAATCGCAATTAGGTTTAGGCAAGGGTCAAAACCCTAGTTGTCTCGTATTCGATTCATCGCGCGCGTGTTATTTATTTTTGCCAATATTTTTGTAACTGTTCATGGTTTGTAATAGTTTAATCTGGGGTTTTTTATTTATCGCTTTTTTCCGGGTTTTTGGCTATGTAATTAATCCCCCTCCCCGAAGCCTTGTAATAGCGTAGATTTACTTTCTCACATTTTAATTCCCACAAATATTTGACTGTTTAGATGTATGCTAATAGGATTGTATGACAAGAATGCATGGCAAATTAAAACAGTTAGAAAACCCTAATATGCAAAGACAAATAACTGAAAACAAATCACTCGCACATATCACTCTTAGGGTATACTCTCACTTCGGTTGCCTTCGGTAAACGGTCATTAAGCATAGGGTGCCTTAGTGGTTGCCCTCCTGTCTAAAAAGATCTAATGTCTCGTTCAAACGTTGCCTCGGAAATATTGCCTCGGAAATGTTGCCTCGAATATGATCTTAAGATTCTAGGGTTATTACTAAGGTGTCCTAACATTACTTTAGTGATCGTACGTCCCTTTCGAATTTACCCTTACAACTCCAACGACGATGCTACCTATTTCTCAATAGTAGGATAGAGCTGTCTAAAAGAAACGAGAATATAAACAATCTTTTTTCGAGTAGGTAGATGCTAGTAGGTACTTTCTCAAATCAAAGCTTTTCACACTCACACTTTTCAAAACAATTTTCAAAACAACTTTGTCACACCTTTGAGGACTGATACAAGGGTTATCACGAAGTCAAACTTTTCAAAAAAAACAAAGCAAAAACACAAGCAATTTTTAAAAGATGAGCAAGTACCTAAGAGCCCATGGAAAACCATGGATAGAAAGGGTGCTAACACCTTCCCTTTCTATAATCTACCCCCCATACTCAGAAACGTCTCGAAAAAGGATTTTTTTTCTGTACTTTTTCCTTTCCGATTGGATGAAATAAAAGTCGGTGGCGACTCTTGCTTACCGCGACATTTTGCGAATAAAAAACGCAAAACACAAACCAGCGTCAAACAGTCGGTTCTGCCACCGTATCACAGGTGTTGTGATCATTTCTCCCAAAGGTTGCCATACACCTTTCACTGTTAGACTCTTCTTTGACTGTACAAACAACATGGTCGAGTATGAAGCATGCATCTTGGGTCTAAAGGCTTCTATTAACCTAAGAATAAAATTCTTAAGCGTATATGGAGATTCAGACCTGCTAATCAGTCAAGTTAAAGGAGAGTGGGATACCAAACATCCGAATTTAATCCCTTAAAAAGAGCGTGTGCTAACCTTGATCCCGTATTTTAAAGAGGTCACCTTTGAGCATACTCTTAGTAAATATGTCATCTATGTTCAAGGTCAATTAGGATAATGAAACTCCCATAATTACTATAGAAAGATTTAAAGAACTGGCACACTGTTGTGAGATTGACACTGATGAGGACAAGCCTTGGTTCTATGACGTGAAAAGGTACCTTGAAGCACAAGAATATCCTGAGGGAGCTTCAATCAACGACAAGAAATTCTTGCGGAGGTTCTCAACCAAGTTCTTCCTAAGCAGTGGGATTTTGTACAATCACAACCATGATTCAACTCTGCTCCGCTGTGTTGACAAGAAGGAAGAAAAGAAACTTATGGAATATATGCATGAAGGTATCTTCGGAACTCATTCCAGTGGACACACTATGGCCAAGAAGATTCTGAGGGATGGTTACTATTGGTCGACTATGGAAACTGATTGTTACCACCACTTGAGGAATTTCCATAAATGCCAGATTTATGCCAATAAGGCTCACGTGCCTCCAATACCTTTAAATGTCATGACTGCTCCATGGCCATTTGCAATGTGGGGCATTGACATGATCAGAGAAATCAATCCCATTGCATCTAATGTACATCGTTTCATCCTCTTCGCCATCGACTACTTCACCAAATGGGTCGAAGCGGCTTCATTTGCCTCAGTTACCAAGAATGTTGTAGCCCGGTTCATCAAACATAACCTTATTTGTCGGTATGGCATCCCTGAAAGGATTATCACTGACAATGGTACCAACCTTAAAAATGCTATGATTACTGAACTCTGCACACAGTTCAAGATCAAGCATCACAATTCTTCTCCATACAGACCTAAGATGAATGGCACAGTGGAATTTGCCAACAAAAACATAAAGAAGATTGTGCAAAAGATGGTGGTAACCTATAAAGACTGGCACTAGATGCTACCATCTGCTCTTCATGGCTATCATACCTCGGCGCGAACATCAACAGGGGCAACCCCATTCTCTTTAGTCTATGGCATTAAAGTTATCTTGTCTGTCGAAGTACAGATTCCTTCTCTAAGGATTATGAAAGAAGCACACTTAGGAGAATACAAATAGATTCAGACTAGGTTGGATCAGTTGAACTTGATCGATGAAAAGAGACTGGTTGATGTATGTCATGGTTAAATGTATCAAAAACATCTGATCAAGGCATTGAATAAGAAGATCAAACATCGAGTATACCAGGCTGGTGACTTGGTAATAAAATGCATCATTCTACCACAAGACGATCCTAGGGGAAAATGGACTTCCACCTACGAAGGACCATTTGTTGTCAAGAAAGTATTCTCGGGCGGTGCCATGATGTTAACCACTACGGACGAAAAATATTTCTCGCACCCTGTGAATATGGACATAGTCAAAAAATACTACGCGTAAGAATGACCCGCTAGGTTGACATACCTAGGCAAAAATAAGGGCATCCCGGCGAACCAAAATGGTTTGGGCAAAAATTAGGGATATATACACCCGACAAGTAGAAAACCCGCAAGGGCGGCTTGGGCAAAAAAGGGTATCCTGTGGGCTAAAAACCCGAAAGGGAGGTCCAGGCAAAAGTTAAGGATTAAAAGTAAGACTACGTCCCGTTGGATCACTATAGCCAGCTTTATTAACAAGGTCAAAAGTTCAAATGGTACAAGATCAATTCAATCAACTTCTTCCAACGACAAGGGATGATGTTAGAAGACATAGGGGCAATAGCAGAGTTGGAACCCAATGAGATCACTTCCACATGGCTATATATATTTGTCTTCACTTTGTATTCTTTTCATTTCACGACGACTTCCTCTTACTAGGATTTCCGTCTCTTTGTACAAAAACGCTTGTTCATAGGAAAATTATCAATACAAATATACTTTGAAGTGAAAACTTTTTGTTTTTTCTGTTTTGATTGCAAAAACGTCCAATGACTAAAATTAAATGAACATATGTATATGAACATGATTAACTGTTAACAAATATACGCATAAGAATAGGAATAAATACTTACTCTAGGAGCTAGGATAACACTCATGTTTCCCATAAATCCTCACAGGAAGTTCATACATTCTCCATAATTTCCTTTCGGAATATCTCCTGGAAATTATCTTCCCCGACCGAGTTTGGCCTTCCAAAACTAAAAGAGAAACCTTGCACAGTTCTTCCCCAAAATAATTTGTTTCCCCAATGAAATCTCCATAATATCTTCCTCAACAAGGTTTATTTTCCCAACAATCTACCATCTCCCCAGCTTGAAGTCTATTCCTCAGACTACAACAAAACACTAACAAAACTCCTCTTCCCCAGTAGGGATGCCACTGTCCCAAAAAGTTGCTGCAAAACCTGGAGTCTGACCAGAACACCAGTTAACTTACTCTCCCCAAAAAAATCGGAAGTTTAATCATCTCTTTTATCCCCAGTTAGTATATATGATAATTAAATTCCCCAGTAGAGCAATGGACAACCAAGGTTCTTGAACTCTACTCCCCAAGAAGAAATCAACATCCCCTGTAGAGTTTCCTCAAACAAGTAAACAGGAATACCCAACGAAAGTATTCGAGACAAGGTTGAAGATACACATACTCTTCATCTACAGCAATAGTCAGGGATTTATTTTCCCAGACAAGGATACACTTCAATAACATTTCACATTCATGCATCATATCTGTTGTACCCCAAAATTTACCCTCTCTTTTCATCAACATTTTCTCACCACAAGACTCTTGGAGCTCAAAATCAAGTTAGGGTTTGCTCTGCTCCAGACCCCTCCTTGCAGTGTTGACCCAAATTAGGGTTTGAGTTTGCACAAAGATGTTTTGACCTAAAATTCCCAAAGTTACTTTCATGCTTCATATTGGACTCACAAGTTTATCCATACCAAGTTTCAAGCCTTGATTCCAATTTTTGCCCAGTCAATTGGACAGTTGACCTAAAATCAGCTGTATTGGGGAAAAAGTCAATTATGGTCAATTGACAGTCAAACCTCATGAAATTTGACCCACATCAACATAATGAACTCATATGAACCATTTGGCCAAGTTTGGATCACAATTCCACAAGAAATTTGATCAGATCACCAAAAGGGCAAAATGGTCATTTTTAGGGTTTTGACTGCAGAAAAGCAATTTTTGACTGTTTGACCTAACCAATGGAAAACCAAGCTCACATATGGATTCAAGGACTCAATGGCAGTGTCTTGACCCATTCAACAAGTTCAAAAGATCTCAAATGCACAGGATTGACAGATGAATTTTTCAGTCAACTGATCAAAATTTGACTGTATACTGAAAAGTCAAACTTTGACTTTTTGGTCAAAATCAAGTGCCAAGATTAATTTTTCATCAAGACATGTCAAATTATGAAACTTGGTCATCAAGAAATCCAAAATTGCAAATTAGGGTTTAAAATGAAGAAATTTCATAACTTAGAAATTTTCTAAGTTATTAAATTCCCTTATTTTTCCTTAAATTTGTCCCATTTTTTCATCAAGATACAAATGGATTCAAACAAAACTCAAAACATGAAAGTTGTAGTCCATTGCAAAATCTACAACTTTTATTCACAAAGTTTCCTCAAAAGAAGCTTGTAGCTCAAGATATGAGTTTTAGAACAAGGGTGCAAAACATTTTTAACTTAGAAAAATTTTGACCTATTCTAGGCAGGATTTTTGTCCAACTTCTTGGCCATTTTTCACATGCTTCCACTTGGAGTTTCAATTTGCATTATGAAGATGGATTGTATTACACATTCCAAGCTTTCCAAATTGTCCAAGAACTCATCAAACACCCTTGTGGTTAGAGAGAATCGAATTTGCAAAGTTGGGCAAAATTCACTTTTGTTCTTGGCCAAGGCTTGTTCATAACATTGGCATTTTTCAAATCAGCTTGTACAAGCTAGCTTGCAGGCCTCAAAACCAGTCTCACACACCATAATTAAATGCCTAAACATTGTATTAATACATTATTTCTTCCCTTTGGGCATTGCACATAAAATCAATCCTTAAGTAGAAAAAGCAAACATGCCATTTTGATAAAGATGCACTTTATGTCAAATACAAAATCCAAGAGGCATGGGCAGATCTTTGAGGCTAGCATTTGTACACAAATCCCTCTGATCAAGAACAAGGGATGTAGCATACATAGAGGGTGGTACAGGCCTGTATTGGAACTTACACTATCCTTGCTTACATTAGAAGAAAGCTTGCAAAAAAACTCTCAACTCTCATTCCTGTCAACACAGCCAAACACAAACCTTGTTAACATCTTTCATACATCCAAGCAAGCCTAAGGCACGAATAAACCACCCCTCAAACCTCCTCAAACACAAAAACACCCTCTTGCTGCAGAAACCGAGCAATTTCTGCAACTTGACTTCCACAAACATTTCCACTCGTGCACTTTGGCTAATACCAGTTCAAATACATTCTATATCATCCATACAAACTATCCCAAGCATTAAACCCAAGCTGTAACACCCATAACCATGTTTGCCATTTTTATTTTCAAGCTGTGCAGGTTGACTTCCATAGCACGATTCAGTTGATTTTAAAGCAAGCTAGGAGTTGGAGAAGCATCCTTGGACTTCAGGCAAGTTGTACAAAAGCTCAAAATCCATTGGAAATTGCTACATTGTTATGTTCAAGTCAAGCTGAAACAGGTAAAAACATTAACTTCTATCTCTCTATCCAGACATGATTAAGCTTAGGTTTGTGAAGAAAACATGTTCTACTCATAGCCCTGAATCCATCCATGTATTTACTTTTCATTTATATTATTTGTGCTGTGAGAATTTTGGCCATGAACATTGAAGAAAAATTAGGTCAGAAATTGAGGATGGAGAAATTCTCCCTGGTTTCTTAGAGTTAGGTTAAGTTTCTTACATATTTGGAATCGTGATTTAATGCTCTACATTGTTTGTGTTATGAGTTTTTGCTAAAAATCAAAGAATCAGGAGTTTGTATTTTGAACAAAGAAGCGCGCGTTTGACAGAAGCTAGAGGAAGAAGATGATGGCTTGGGCTGGGCCTGAGCTATCCTTTCTGTTCACACCCCTTTTTTCCATTTACACCCCCCTGGCCCATTGTGTGAAATATCCATTATTTTTGACTTTTTATTTTTTCTTCTGACTTGATATTTTTTGTCAAAACATAAAAAAACATTAAAAATATTTTTCCACCCATTTTTGCATTTATTTGGCATTTATTTGTTTTATTTGGCATATATATAAACAAATATATTTCCTTTTTATTTAAAACACTAAAAAATACAAAATATATTTATTTTCAGTTATTATTTTTTATTTACATTTTGAAAACATTTTCTAAAAAAAATACATTTTTTGTAAATAATTAATATTTTATTTTTTGTACATATTTAGCTTATTAAATATATATATAAATATACTTATACATATTTTATTAAATATTTAGGACAAAAATATAAAAAAATAATACATTTTTATTTTTATTAATATGTGACATCAAAAATACCTTTTTAACCATATACTTTTTATTTTGTGCATAAATGAATTTATTTTGTATATACTCAATAAATAAAAATGTTTATTCAAAAAACTAGGGTTTAACCCTAAGACAATAAAAATCACCAAAAATTGACTTTTTTATCTTGTTTATATTTCACATTAAAAGATACTTTTACATACATAAAAAACCATTTTTATGCATAATACATTTTGCATATTTATTGTATTTATTTAATTATTGTACAATTTGATATTTGTATATTCAATATGGATGTAATAGTTTTAGATTTAATTTCTTGCTAAATATCCCCCCATTCAAACATTTGTACCCCCATCCCCATAATCATGTTGTAATAATTTAGGACTTTAAGTTTCTGCATTTAAAAGCTTTCAAATTATGCCATGATAGACTTAGGGTTTGTATGCAAATCAAATAACAAATAGCTTGACTAATACAAAGACAAAAAGCATGAAAATGGACAACACAATGCACACTTGCACCCTTAGGGTTACTCCACTTGTTGCCTTCAAAAATGGGCCATGTTGCATGTTGAGTGTCTTTGGCAAAACAAAAACAAATCAAATGATCATAGTCCCTCGATGACGCTTTCTCAAGTTGCCTAAAAAATGATCAAGTCCCTTGAAGGAAAAATTGCCAAAGATACTTGGCACTATTGCATTCATGGTCTAAACGATGACCCGCACCCGTCCCGTTAACATCCTAATACAAGATTGTCCACCAAATACAATGGTGGAACAATACTGTTAAAAGGGTTAAAACATAGGGAAGATCTTTGAGAAATTTAGGGGTAGACAACTCTTAGTTACTTGATCAAACTTGCAAAACACACTTGCCTACTTTCAAAACACACTCCACAACACAATTTCAAAACAAACTTTCAAAAAACATTGAAACATCTTTTCAAAAAGACAAACACCTTTGTAAAACATTCGAGTAAAGAATTGTTACAATGGTTGCCTAGACAAGGCATCTTTTTCAAAACATTTTAAAAACCACACACACAAAGCACCATTATAAACAATTGAAAATGCAAGGCAAGTGATCTAAGCAAGTAACTAAGAGCCCAAGGATAACCATGGATAGAAAGGGTGATAATACCTTCCCTTTCTATAATCTACTGCCCGAACCCAAGAAAACATCTCAAAGGTTTTTCCTGTGCTTTTTAACCTTTCCTTAGGATAAAATAAAAAGTCAGTGGCGACTCTTGCTAAACCAAAACATATGTCAGAAGAATTCAACCTCATACATCCGACAGAAATCTTTGGGTACACTTCTTTCAGGACAGCTTGTTTGGTACGCAGCTAGACTGGTTTTACCAGCTTGAGAGGTCAGAAGTGCATAACTGGGAAGACTTGGCAGCTGCCTTTTATCGCCAGTATCAATATAACGCTGACTTGGCGCCAACCCGTACTCAGCTACAGAGTATGGGGATGGCCTCAAATGAGGGATTCAAAGAATACGCCCAGAAGTGGCGCGACTTGGCCGGAAGAGTACAGCCACCTCTTTCAGATAGGGAGCTAGTTGATATGTTCTTGGGGACCCTATCTGGCCCGTTCTTCAACCATTTGATTGGGAGCTCTTCTGCAGGGTTTACTGAACTGATTCTGACTGGCGAACGGGTGGAAGCTGGTATTAAGAATGGGAAGATTCAAAGGGATGCCTCTGCATCCACGACTGTTAAGAAATCATTTCCGTCCAAGAAGGAGGCAGCTATTATATACTCCTAGAAAGGATCGGGAAGAACTAAGCGCCGGTCGACTATGGGGGCCGTGATGATTCAAAATTCATCAAATGATCAGCCTCGTATCAATCAGTCTAGACCTAACCAGCAACGGGTAGAATGGCCACAACGGCAGTTCACCCGCATCAATATGACGCCTGCACAAGTTCTTCCCCATTTGTTGAAGTTGAATCTGACTGGTTTAAAGGAGGCGCCTAAAAACCCTAACACCACATCTCCATACTATCATGCCAATGCCAAATGTGCCTACCATTCTGATAGCGTCGGACATGACACCGACAATTGTTGGGCGCTAAAGAATAAAATTCAAGACTTGATAGACGCAAAAGAGGTTGAGTTCGACGCCCCCGAGAAGCCGAACGTAATATCTGCTCCGATGCCAAAACAGGGCCATCATGTTCATGCTGTTGAAGAAGATCTGTATGTTTCTGTTGTTGATGATCTGGTAACTCCATTACTGACAATCAAGTTGAATCTGTTGAAAGCTGGGATTTTCCCAGGATGTAAAGAAGACTGCTACTGTTGTTCGTCCCTACCAATCGACTGTCCATTGCTGAAGATAGGCATCCAAGGCCTAATGGACAGCCAACAAATTCTTTTCGAAAAGATTCCTGCTACTCCAACTCCTATCGAAGATGTTTCAATAATCACCATTTCCACCAATCTTTCCAAGGTCCCTAAAAAGCCTGTTAAGATTACATCCACTACGAAGATTGTTCCTCTGAAAATAACCATGCCTGGGCCTGTCCCCTACAAATCTGACAAATCAATACCATGGAATTATGGTGGAGAAATCTACTACCATGGTGTTAAGCAAGTTGAGATAACTGAAGAGAGCTCTGACGAATAAAATGCTGACATTGGAAACATTGCCGGTACGAGCAAGATTACCCGAAGTGGGAGAATTTTCTCTCCAGAGATTGCCCCTCCAAAGGCAAACTTTGGACCACCAGCTGCCGCCAAGATTACCCCTGCACCGATAAAACTTTCTGCAAGAACTCCGTTGATTGAAGAAGTTGTTACTCCTGTGGTAGTCCCTCCTACTTCTGCTGATAAGGGGAAAGGGATCCAAGATGAGCTCGTCAGGACGAGGGCTCAACCATTGGTCATCCCCGAAACCTCTAAGAAAGAAATGGAGGAGATTCTGAAAATAAGTAAGAAGAGTGATTATGATGTGGTAGAGAAATTGGGGCAAACCCCCTCGAAGATCTTCATGTTAGCTTTGCTACTTTGTTCGGAGGCTCATGCCAAGGCCTTGATAAGGTTCTTGAAGACAGCCCACGTTCCCCAGGAAACCTCAGCCGATCAATTCCAGGATTGTGTAGCCAACCTTACTGCAGACAACGGCCTGGGTTTCTCTGATGTTGACCTGACCTCGAAAGGAAGAAAGCACAATGACGCATTGCATGTGTCAGTTGAATGCCGAGGAACTACTCTTGCCCATGTCTTGGTCGACACGGGTTCTTCCTTAAATGTGCTGCCTAAGAAGGCTCTCGACCGGTTGGATTGTGAAGGCTTGGAGCTGAAACCAAGTAACATCATTGTCAGGGCCTTTGACGGGTCTAAAAGAATGGTGCATGGGGAGGTCGACATTCCCGTCAAGGTGGGCACTGAAGTATTCCACTCAACTTTCTATGTGATGGACATCCGTCCATCATACTCTTGCTTGCTAGGGAGACCATGGATACATAATGCTAGCGCAGTCACTTCCTCCCTACATCAAATGCTGAAATACCCTGTCAAAGGAAAAATCATAACTGTACACGGTGAAGAGGAGTACATGATCAGTCGTCGGAACTCCTTTAGGTATGTGGAAGTGGAGGGAGAATTCATTGAAACACCGTTCCAACACTTCGAGGAAATTGCTCCCGAGGTTGCAGTAGCGAAGGCAGTAGCTGAGGTACCCAAGCAGGTGGCCAGGATGGCATCTCTAAAAGACGCAAAGGCTGCAATGAAGGAGGGGAAGAGCTCAACATGGGGTCAGTTGCCTGACTTTCCCCACAAGACAGACAAGTTTGGGTTAGGATTTACCGCTGCGGGGAAAAAAGCTATGCGTCGCTCAAAAATTGAAAGAACACCCATCAAGATTTCTCCTCATGGAATCAATGCTTTAGAAGACGAAGACGAAGAGGGTAACATTGAAGACTGGATCTTCCCAACCATCGAAGGGGGACTGCACAACTGGGAGGCGAAAGACTTCGTCCCCATTACTTTCATTAATCAGTAAGTTATCTTTCGAACATTTCCTGTTAGTCTGTAATAATTACTTTTAAACAATCTGCACACTATTTTTCACCTCATGCCTTTCCCGAGGCATGTAGGTCCATCTGTAAGGGTTTTGATTCTCTTCATATACATATTCCATGTTTAATGAATCATTGGACGTTTTTCATTTATAAACTACTGTGTTCATTTTCTTTCCTTTTGCATTTTTTGTTCGTTTAAGGATGGCTATCCCTTACACACACCCACACTCACAAATGCAGGTACCCATCCACTCTGGATTCTATGGGTGACTATTCTGCTGTATCCTTAAATAAATCTGAAGATTTGGTCAATCAGGCTGAATACGAAGATGACGAAGATTGTGAAGTACCAGGAGAGCTAGCCAGACTTCTACAACAAGAAGAAAGGGCCATCTTGCCTCATGAAGAGTTGTTGGAAATGGTCAACTTAGGAACAGAGGAAGACAGGAAAGAAATACAAGTGGGTGCCAATCTGGAACCAAGTTTCAAGGAGCGCTTAATACAGCTGTTGAATTAATACGTTGAAATCTTCGCCTGGTCTTATGAAGACATGCCAGGGTTAGACACAGACATCGTGGTTCACCGTCTCCCTACAAGAGAGGATTGTCCCTCGATCAAGAAAAAAGTCCGCCGAATGAGGCCCGACATGTCTGAAAAGATTAAAGCGGAAGTAATGAAGCAATTCAACACTGGCTTTCTGGTTGTTACATCCTATCCACAGTGGGTTGCTAACATCGTGCCAGTACCTAAAAAAGACGGCAAGGTCAGAATATGTGTGGACTACCGGGATTTGAACAGGGCTAGCCCTAAAGATGATTTTCCGCTACCGCATATCGACATTTTGATTGACAACACAGCTCAGCACAAGGTGTTTTCCTTCATGGACGGATTCTCGGGCTACAACCAGATCAAAATGGCCCCCGAGGACATGGAGAAAACAACCTTTGTTACACAATGGGGTACCTTCTGCTACAAGGTGATGCCGTTCAGACTGAAGAACGCAGGGGCAACTTATCAGCGCGCCATGGTGGCTTTGTTTCATGATATGATACATCATGAGATCGAAGTTTACGTAGACGACATGATAGCTTGATCACAAACAGAGGAGGAACACCTTGAACATTTGCAGAAGTTGTTTTCCAGGTTGAAGGAGTACAAACTCAGGCTGAATCCAAGTAAGTGCACTTTTGGAGTTAGGTCTGGTAAACTTCTAGGATTTATTGTCAGCAACAAAGCCATTGAGTTCGATCCAGCGAAAGTGAAAGCAATACAAGAAATGCATGCTCCCCGTACTGAAAAGGAAGTTAGAGGGTTCTTGGGGCACTTAAACTATATTGCCAGATTCATCTCTCATCTGACGTCTACCTGTGAGCCAATTTTCAAACTATTGAAGAAAGATCAGGTAGTTGAATGGAACGACGATTGCCAAGCTGCTTTTGATAAGATCAAGGAGTATTTGCTAGAACCTCCTATTCTGATGCCACCCGTCAAAGGAAGGCCGCTGATCTTGTATCTGACAGTTTTGGATAACTCAATGGGGTGCGTACAGGGCCAGCATGACGAGTCTGGTCGAAAAGAGCATGCCATTTATTACCTTAGCAAAAAGTTTACCGACTGTGAGACTCGCTACTCACTGCTCGAGAAAACTTGTTGCGCTTTGGTATGGGCTGCTCGCCGACTAAGGCAGTATATGTTGACTCATACCACCTTGCTAATTTCCAAAATGGATCATATCAAGTATATCTTCGAGAAGCCTGCTTTATCTGGAAGAATCGCTAGATGGCAGATGATCCTGACTGAATATGAAATCCAGTATACTACCCAAAAAGCTATAAAAGGGAGTGTACTAGCTGACCATCTAGCTCATCAAGCTATCGAATATTATCAGTCCATGAGATTCGACTTCCCGGACGAGGACATCATGAATTTGACAACATTAAAGGTAACGGACAGTATGACGGACCTGAAAATGGATCCCGATGGACCCTGTACTTTGATGGTGCTTCAAATGCACTTGGAAACGGTATCGGTGCGGTACTCATTTCCCCGGAAGGTTGCCACACACCTTTCATGGCCCGACTTTTCTTCAGCTGTACTAACAACATGGCCGAATATGAAGCTTGCATTTTTGGTCTCAAGGCTGCTATAGACTTGGGGATCAAATCTTTGATCATATTCGGGGACTCAGCTTTGGTTATCAGTCAAATCAAAGGAGAGTGGGATACCAAACATCCTAATCTTATCCCATACAAAGAACATGTCCTGACGTTGTTGCCTCATTTCGAGCAAATCACCTTCGAGCATTTCCCTCGAGAAGAGAATCAGCTAGCAGATTCTCTGGCTACGATGTCTTCCATGTTTAAACTCAACTGGGATAACGAGGCTCCCCAAATCACCATCGAGCGAATAGATGAACCTGCGCATTATCATGAGATTAATACCGAAGAAGCAGTGGAACAACCCTGGTTTCACGAAATCAAAAGGTATCTCCAGACTAGAGAATATCCCGAAGGAGCTTCCGTAAATGACAAAAAGTTCCTAAGGAAATTTGTTGCCAAGTTCTTCCTGAGCAACGGCATCCTCTATAAACGCAGCCATGATTGTGTTTTACTTCGTTGTGTAGACAAAGCTGAAGCAGAGTTGATCATGACTGAGATACACAGCGGCACATTCGGCACCCACTTGAGCGGGCATACGATGGCTAAGAAGATTCTAAGGGCAGGCTATTACTGGTCTACCATGGAAGCTAATTGCCATCAACATTCCCGTACTTGGCACAAATGTCAAGTCTATGCTGACAAGGTTCATATCCCTCCTGTTCCTCTCAATGTTCTGACAGCTCCTTGGCCATTCGCAATTTGGGGCATTGACATGATTGGAGAGATCAAGCCCACAGCGTCCAATGGACATCGCTTCATCCTGGTCGTCATTGACTATTTTACCAAATGGGTCGAAGCAGCTTCCTTCGCCTCTGTTACAAAAAATGTGGTTTCCCGCTTCATCAAGCAGAACCTTATATGCCGGTATGGTGTCCCCGACAGGAT
The DNA here is from genome assembly GCA_948472305.1 of Vicia faba. NCBI lineage: Eukaryota > Viridiplantae > Streptophyta > Magnoliopsida > Fabales > Fabaceae > Vicia > Vicia faba. The sequence goes on along the minus strand of OX451739.1, from coordinate 1,218,969,734 downwards.
CATCACAGACAACGATACAAATCTGAATAATACTATGATCACCGCTCTATGCGAACAGTTCAAGATTTATCATCATAATTCATCTCCCTATCGGCCAAAGATGAACGGTGCTGTTGAAGCTGCGAACAAAAACATCAAGAAGATCATTCAGAAAATGACAGTCACCTACAAGGACTGGCATGAGATGTTACCGTTTGCTCTGCATGGATACTGTACCACGGCACGTACTTCAACAGGGGCAACCCCATTTTCTTTGGTATATGGCATGGAAGCTGTCCTACCCATGGAAGTTCAGATTCCTTCTTTAAGGATTATGAAGGACTCTGGTTTGAGTGAAGACGATTGGATTCAGACCCGACATGATCAACTCAATTTGATCGACGAGAAGCGACTCACTGCTGTTTGCCATGGTCAGACGTACCAAAAACGGATGATCAAGGCTTTCAACAAGAAAGTCAGACGTCAAGTATATCAAGTCGGAGATCTCGTAATCAAGTGGATTATCCTGCCGCAAAGTGATCCCAGGGGAGATGGACTCCTACATACGAAGGGTCATTTGTGATCAAGAGCATATTTTCTGGTGGTGCAATGATTCTGACCACCATGGACGGCGACGATTTTCCGCACCCTGCGAACGCAGACATAGTCAAAAGATACTACGCATAAAATAACCCGACAAGTTGAGAACCCGAAAGGGCGACTTGGGCAAAAATGGGCATCTCGGTGAACCGAAAACCCGAAAGGGCGGTTCAGGCAAAAATTAGGGATAAAACAAAAAAATCTGTACACCCGGCAAGTCGAAAACCCGAAAGGGCGGCTTGGGCAAAAAGGGGTTTCCCGGTGGATTGAAAACCCGAAAGGGCAATCCAGGAAAAAGTTAGGGAATTAAAGCGTATGACTATGTCTCGTCGGATCACTTTAAAGAACAATCTCTTCATCAACAAGCTCCGAGCTTCTGATCAATCCAGTCATCGGCGGATGAAGTAGCGAATGGACAGATATTCAGAGTTGTGAAGGCTATAACAGAATGAAATCCCATGGAATTGTTACACATAGCCATCTTTCTTTTGTATAAAATTTTCAATTTTTTTTACGACAACATCCTCTTACTAGGATGTCTGTCTCCTTTGTACAAAGATACTCATAAAAGTTAATACAAATACTTTTCCAAATATAGAAATTTGCTTTGTCGTCCTTTTTCTCTTTTGCACTTATGTTTTATTTGAGAAACGTCCAATGTTTTGTTAAATAGGCATATGCATTTGAACATAATCATTCTCTTACAAATCAAGAAAGATGATTGCAGATAGTTTAAGGGTACAAATAGATATCTTGATGCCCTTTCAGAAGGAATCCCTAGCAGAATTAAACTCCAAATTCCTCAACAAAGTCAAAATCCAGAACTTAATTCCCCAAACAGAGTTAAACTTCAGGATCCTCAGCAGAACAAAAGCTTTCTCAAAGCTTATTTCCCCAGCCAGAGAGCCTTCCAGCACTCAATTCCCCGCAGAGTTAAGTTTCAGTATCCCCAGTGGAGCCTTAAAAATCTAAAAATCCTATCCCCTGCGGAGCTAAAACCTCCAACTATTAATCCCCAGCGGAACCAGATTAGTGAACATTCTCCTCACAGAGATACCTCCCATCAGATTGAAGATTCTCAGTCTCACTCCTCCAGCATGAGTCTCCCAGGTTTTGAACTCCCCAATAGAGATCATTAGAATTCTCATTCCCCACAGGTCACCAAGGAGTTCCAATCCCCAGCAGTGGTCCCAAGATCCCTCAACAATTGAACATTCTTGCAATCCCCTGTAGCAGTCAATGATTCACTTTCCCCGACAGCAGTCAAGATTCTATTATCTCCGGCTATCCAGGATTCATCTATCCTCAGCAAGACAGCTCATCAGCTTACATGCACATTCATTACATTCATATATCATAAACATTGATATAACATATATATTGCATCATACATATCATGCAACATAACTTTGTGTTTTAGCTAACATTTCATCCTTTTCAGGATAAGATTAAAAGGCTATCATTAACAATTATTCAGATACAGTATGGATACACCCCAGACAAGGCGGTCATTCTATTACTCATTCAGAATTTCAAGTCATATACAGTACAGATACACCCCACACACAACGGTCATTCTACTACTCATTCAGACTACAACAATCAGATAAAGACTAGATACGCTCCAGACACGGCAGCCATTCTATCTCTCATTCAGATTCATTTATCAACCTCAATGTTTAATGCATTCCAAATACGGGTACCATTCTGACCCTTGCAACAGCAGTTTGATTCTCCCCAGTGCATCCGCCACGGAAGTCATTCTGTCATTTATTTAGATCCCAGTTACAGTTTCAGATACACTCCAGACACGGAAGTCATTCTATTACTCATACGGATCTCAATCCCAGTTACAGTTTCAGGTACACTCCAGACACAGAAGTCATTATGCTACTCATACAAATCTCGACTTCAGATACAGTCTAGATACGCTCCAGACACGGTTGCCATTCTGTCACTCATTCAGAATTTATCCCCAGCACGCAGTTCCTCCATACACAAATATTTTTCTGTCACCCAGATACACTCCAGACACGGCAGTCATTCTGATGTTCATTCTACATTCAAACACAGTTACAGCTCAGATACGCCTCAGACACAGAGGCCTTTCTTTTGCTCATACAAACTCAGTCTCCAGATACAGTTCAAATGAATTCCAGTCACAAATATCATTTTGATCCTCATTCTTCTGACCTATCACATTATAGTTCAACAAACATTCCAGATGGCATCTTTAAGCCCATCTCCAGATGGCATCTTTAAGCCCATCTCCAAATGGCATCTTTAAGCCCATTCCCGCACCTACGTTCTGACGAGTGCAAATTTAAGGGCACTCTAGTGTCCAATCTCCTTTTACCTTCGAGACGCGAAAGGCAAACCTGCCAATCTAACTCTTCAGGTGCAAGAAGATTGAACAGGGGCAACTGTTGTACCCCAAAATTTGCCCTCTCTTTTCATCAACATTTTCTCACCACAAGACTCTTAGAGCTCAAAATCAAGTTAGGGTTTGCTCTGCTCCAGACCCCTCCTTGCAGTGTTGACCCAAATTAGGGTTTGAGTTTGCACAAAGATGTTTTGACCTAAAATGCCCAAAGTGACTTTCATGCTTCATGTTTGACTCACAAGTTTATCCATACCAAGTTTCAAGCCTTGATTCCAATTTTTGCCCAGTCAATTGGATAGTTGACCTAAAATCAGCTGTATTGGGGAAAAAGTCAACTGTGGTCAATTGATAGTCAAACCTCATGAAATTTGACCCACATCAATATAATGAACTCATATGAACCATTTGGCCATGTTTGGATCACAATTCCACAAGAAATTTGATCAGATCTCCAAAAGGGCAAAATGGTCATTTTAAGGGTTTTGACTGCACAAAGGCAATTTTTGACTATTTGACCTAACCAATGGCAAACCAAGCTCACATATGGATTCAAGGACTCAATGGAATTGTCTTGACCCATTCAACAAGTTCAAAAGATCTCAAATGCACAGGATTGACAGATGAATTTTTTAGTCAACTGATCAAAATTTGACTGTAAACTGAAAAGTCAAACTTTGACTTTTTGGTCAAAATCAAGTGCCAAGATTAATTTTTCATCAAGACATGTCAAATTATGAAACTTGGTCATCAAGAAATCCAAAATTGCAAATTAGGGTTTAAAATGAAGAAATTTCATAACTTAGAAATTTTGTAAGTTATGAAATTCCCTTATTTTTCCATAACTTTGTCCCATTTTTTCATCAAGATACAAATGGATTCAAACAAAACTCAAAACATGAAAGTTGTAGTCCATTGCAAAATATACAACTTTTATTCACAAAGTTTACTCAAAAGAAGCTTGTAGCTCAAGATATGATTTTTGGAACAAGGGTGCAAAACATTTTTAACTTAGAAAAATTTTGACCTATTCTAGGCAGGATTTTTGTCCAACTTCTTGGCCATTTTTCACATGCTTCCACTTGGAGTTTCAATTTTCATTACAAATATGGATTGTAATACACATTCCAAGCTTTCAAAATTGTCCAAGAACTCATCAAACACCCTTGTGGTTAGAGAGAATCGAATTTGCAAAGTTGGGCAAAATTCACTTTTGTTCTTGGCCAAGGCTTCTTCATAACATTGGCATTTTTCAAATCAGCTTGTACAAGCTAGCTTGCAGGCCTCAAAACCAGTCTCACAAACCATAATTAAATGCCTAACCATTGTATTAATACATTATTTCTTCCCTTTGGGCATTGCACATAAAATCAATCCTTAAGTAGAAAAAGCAAACATGCCATTTTGATAAAGATGCACTTTATGTCAAATACAAAATCCAAGAGGCATGGGCCAGATCTTTGAGGCTAGCATTTGTACACAAATCCCTCTGATCAAGAACAAGGGATGCAGCATACATAGAGGGTGGTACAGGCCTGTATTGGAACTTACACTATCCTTGCTTACATTAGAAGAAAGCTTGCAAAAAAACTCTCAACTCTCATTCCTGTCAACACAGCCAAACACAAACCTTGTTAACATCTTTCATACATCCAAGCAAGACTAAGGCACGAATCAACCACCACTCAAATCTCCTCGAACACAAAAACACCCTTTTGCTGCAGAAACAGAGCAAGTTCTGTAACTTGACTTCCACAAACATTTCCACTCGTGCACTTTGGCTAAGACCAGTTCAAATACATTCTATATCATCCATACAAACTATCCCAAGCATTAAACCCAAGCTGTAACACCCATAACCATGTTTGCCATTTTTATTTTAAAGCTGTGCAGGTTGACTTCCATAGCACGATTCAGTTGATTTTAAAGCAAGCTAGGAGTTGGAGAAGTATCCTTGGACTTCAGGAAAGTTGTACAAAAGCTCAAAATCCATTAGAAATTGCTACATTGTTCTGTTCAAGTCAAGCTGAAACAGGTAAAAACATGAACTTCTATCTCTCTATCCAGGCATGATTAAGCTTAGGTTTGTGAAGAAAACATGTTCTACTCATAGCCCTGAATCCATCCATGTATTTACTTTTCATTTATATTATGCGTGCTGTGAGAATTTTGGCCATGAACATTGAAGAAAAATTAGGTCAGAAATTGGGGATGGAGAAATTCTCCCTTGTTTCTTAGAGTTAGGTTAAGTTTCTTACATATTTGGAATCGTGATTTAATGCTCTACATTATTTGTGTTATGAGTTTTTGCTAAAAATCAAAGAATCAGGAGTTTGTATTTTGAACAAAGAAGCGCGCGTTTGACAGAAGCTGGAGGAAGAAGATGATGGCTTGGGCTGGGCCCGAGCTATCCTTGCTGTTCACAACCCTTTTTTCCATTTACACCCCCCTGGCCCATTGTGTGAAATATCCATTATTTTTGACTTTTTATTTTTTCTTCTGACTTGATATTTTTTGTCAAAACATAAAAAACATTAAAAATATTTTTCCACCCATTTTTGCATTTATTTGGCATTTATTTGTTTTATTTAGCATATATATAAACAAATATATTTCCTTTTTATTTAAAACACTAAAAAATACAAAAATATATTTATTTTCAGTTATTATTTTTCATTTACATTTTGAAAACATTTTCTAAAAAAAATACATTTTTTGTAAATAATTAATATTTTATTTTTTGTACATATTTAGCTTATTAAATATATATATATATATATATATATATATATATATATATAAATATACTTATACGTATTTTATTAAATATTTAGGACGAAAATATAAAAAATAATACATTTTTATTTTTATTAATATGTGACATCAAAAATACCTTTTTAACCATATACTTTTTATTTTGTGCATAAATGAATTTATTTTGTATATACTCAATAAATAAAAATGTTTATTCAAAAAACTAGGGTTTAACCCTAAGACAATAAAAATCAGCAAAAATTGACTTTTTTATCTTGTTTATATTTCACATTAAAAGATACTTTTACATACATAAAAAAACCATTTGTATGCATAATACATTTTGCATATTTATTGTATTTATTTAATTATTGTACAATTTGATATTTGTATATTCAATATGGATGTAATAGTTTTAGATTTAATTTTTTGCTAAATATCCCCCATTCAAACATTTGTACCCCCCATCCCCATAATCATGTTGTAATAATTTAGGACTTTAAGTTTCCGCATTTAAAAGCTTTCAAATTATGCCATGATAGACTTAGGGTTTGTATGCAAATCAAATAACAAATAGCTTGACTAATACAAAGACAAAAAGCATGAAAATGGACAACACAATGCACACTTGCACCCTTAGGGTTACTCCACTTGTTGCCTTCAAAAATGGGCCATGTTGCATGTTGAGTGTCTTTGGCAAAACAAAAACAAATCAAATGATCATAGTCCCTCGATGACGCTTTCTCAAGTTGCCTAAAAAATGATCAAGTCCCTTGAAGGAAAAATTTCCAAAGACACTTGGCACTATTGCATTCATGGTCTAAACGATGACCCGCGCCCGTCCCTTTAACATCCTAATACAAGATTGTCCACCAAATACAATGGTGGAACAATACTGTTAAAATGGTTAAAACATAGGGAAGATCTTTGAGAAATTTAGGGGTAGACAACTTTTAGTTACTTGATCAAACTTGCAAAACACACTTGCCTACTTTCAAAACTCACTCCACAACACAATTTCAAAACAAACTTTCAAAAAACATTGAAACATCTTTTCAAAAAGACAAACACCTTTGTAAAACATTCGAGTAAAGAATTGTTACAATGGTTGCCTAGACAAGGCATCTTTTTCAAAACATTTTCAAAACCACACACACAAAGCACCATTTCAAACAATTGAAAATGCAAGGTAAGTGATCTAAGCAAGTAACTAAGAGCCCATGGATAACCATGGATAGAAAGGGTGCTAATACCTTCCCTTTCTATAATCTACTCCCCGAACCCAAGAAAACATCTCAAAGGTTTTTCCTGTGCTTTTTAACCTTTCCTTAGGATAAAATAAAAAGTCAGTGGCGGCTCTTGCTAAACCGAAACATTTGCGAAAACAAACGCAAAACCAAGTCAGTTCTCCCACCGTATCATAATATCATATACATAACAAAATACATATAGCACAATCTCATTTATTTTGAGAACATCATTACACAATGCATGCATCATGACATTGCATACAACTAATTATTTATCTTTTTCAGGAAAGATCAATCAAAAGACAAACACAGACATTCTGCTAGCTCAGATTAAGTTATGATACCTCTTTCAGTAGACCTTTCTCTGGCTCAGATTAAGTTCTGATACTTTATTCAATTCAAGACATCAAGACCTTTTGTTGTCTTAGATTAATTTCAGATACTGCTTTCTAACATAGGCATCTTCGGGCTCAGATTAAGTTATGATACTTCTTTCAGTAGACCTTTCTCTGGCTCAGATTAATTTTTGATACTGCTTTCAAACATAGGCATCTTCTGGATCAGGATAAGTTCTAATACTTCTTTTAGTAGATCTCTCTCTGGATCATATTAAGTTCTGATACTTCTTTTGGTTAAGGATATAAAGACTTTCTCCGGCTCAGATTAAGTTCAGATAATTCTTTTGGTTAAAGACTAAAGACCTCTGTTGTTTCAGCATAAATCGGCCAAAGATTTATTCTGATACTCCTTCAAATCTCTATCAATAGTTATTTTGGGTGGCATCTACAAGCCCACCTCCGACAACTCTTCATTACCTCTTTAAATGGCGTCTTTAAGCCCATTTCTGACACAATCAACCAATAATATTACTTTGTGCACCAGCGGGTGCAAATTTCTAGGCACCTGAGTGTTCAATCATCTTCCACCTTCAAGTTACGAATGGAGAACATACCAATCTAACTCTTTAGGTTTAAGAAGATTGAACAGGATCAGCTATTGTACCCTAAAATTGCCCTCTCTTTTCTCAAGATATTTCTCACAAAAAATCTTCAATGACTCAAGTTTGCACAAGTGTTGACTAGGTCAAACCATCTCCTAAGCATTGAGACCCCAAATTAGAGTTTTGATTTTCACAAAGACAATTGGACTTATAATGCCTCAAATTAATTTCATGGTTCATTATATACCTCCAAGAATACACATGCCAAGTTTCAAGCCTTGGATCACAATTTTGCTCAGCCAATTGATTAGATAATTGAAAATTAGTTGTATTAGGTAAAAAAAAGTCAATCGTGGTTAACCTATAGTCAAAATTCAATATTTTTGGCCCATATAAATATTTTGAAGTCATATTCAACAATTGATCAAGGTTTGATCACTATTCCTCAAGAAAAGCAATCAAATCATCAAAAGGGCAAAATGGTCAAAATTAGGGTTTTGATTGGGGATGACCAGTCATTGACTTTTGACCTAACACATGACTTAATGTTTTGAGGTATGATCTCAAGGATTCAAGTACATTATTTTTACCTAATTGCATGACTCAAGTCATTTCCCAAGTTCAATGGATTGATAGTTGAATTTTGGATCAACTGATACACAAAAAGTCAAACTTTGACTTTTTTATCAACATTGATTTTTAAAGATCAAGATTCATCAAGATACTCAAAAATACCAAACTTGGTCAACAAGAATCAAGAAAGTCCACAAAAAGTAAAAATTTCAAGACAGAAAATTTTCTAAGTATATTTTATACTTGATAAATTCATTACTTCATGACCTTTTTTCACCAAGATGCAAGATGGTTCAAAGAAAACTTTCAACATGAAAGTTGTAGACCTTGATGAATTCTACAACTTTGTATTAGGGGGTTGATGTCCAAAAAATTCTTATATTTGAAGATACAAGCCCATGAATTCATGACATTTTTCATAAAACACTTAGTGAAAATTTTGACAAGTTTAGGCATATTTTTAACCTAACTTCTTGACCAAGTTTCACCTAGATCCAAGATGATTTAACCAAAGTGGTCAGAATGAAGGTTGTAGATAATGTTTCAAGCTTTCCAAAATGTCAAAGAACTTGAAGAGAGCATGCTTGAGCTAAGAGAATCAAAAGCAAGAAGTTGGGCATCCATTCTTGAATTACAAGTCATTTTGATGATGAACACATAACCAAAATCCAAACCTATGTTGCATAATCTTACTTTGTAGACCTTATAACTTGAAAATCTATCCATGATTAGATATTTACACAACACATTGAACCATTGTCCAAATGTTTGAACCTTTGTCCAAGCTAAATTTCCATTTATGGCACAAAGGCACCATTGCCATTCTTGAAAAGTTGCTTTAATCACAAAGTCAACTTGTCTTGAGATTTGTACTTGTTCCTTCTACACAAACTTTATCTAGAAGTTCATAGCAAACATGTTTAAAGCTTTTATCCAGCCTACAAGCTTTGCACCTTGCCTTGAAACTATATTTGTCAAAGTTGCTTCAAAAACAAGTAAAAAATCCATAACATGTGATTTTGTGATTCTGATTATCTCAAGTCCTCAAACCTTTTCCTATAAATTGAGAAATTGTTTAAGCCAAGTACATGATTTCATAAGCCTAGAAACTCCCTCCAACTCCCTGAAACTCAGAATTGCATCAAAACACCATTTTCGTGTCATTTCTGACCTTGCACCTTAAACCCACATTCCACTTGTGCGTTCTTCCTCAAAATCAATCACAAAGAGTCCATATATCATTTAGAACCTAACCAAACACTTGTTACACAACTGTGACACCTCCATCACCATCCTCCATTTTCAAAAATAGTAACTTGCATCTTGACTTCTCTAGAACAATTAAGCCACTCTTAATCCAAAGTAAGCATTGCAATAGCTTCCTAGAGGTTCAGTGAAACTAACCAGATCATTGCAACACCTTAAGAGTGCTCAAACTCCAAACACGGTCTCCATTTGCAAGGTGAGTTTTCTGAACATCCATCTCTTCATACAAGCATCATTTGGCTTTGATTTTAAAAGATAAAATGTAGACATTATAGCCCTGAAACTAACCATGTCCTTAGAATTCATTTATATTTCCTGAGCATGGATAATTTTAAGTTTGAACTTTCTTTAAAAAATAGGTCAGATTTGGTACCAAGCAAAATTAGTGTTCATCTTTAATCCATAGCTTAAGTTATTCACATATTTGAAATCGTTGTAAAATTTCTAACAAGTGTGATGTTTACAATTTTTGAAATGGTTGAGAAATGAGAAAGATACGAAATTCAAAAATGGTGTTTTGGTTATGGCGCGAGGAAGAAGAAGACAACATGTTCAGGACTTGTTTTATAATATAATGTGATGGTTGTTTTTAAATCAATGGATGTATCACCACCCCAGTGGTTAAAGCACGCACATTTCACCTTTAGGACTTGGGTTCGAGCCCCAGCATCCGTTTTGTTATTTTTTCATACATTTTGTTTCATTTTTTGTTTGCCAATGCGCGCTGGGCCTCCCCTTTAGGCCTCTTTCGCTTCTTTATTTTCTCATCACCCCATATTTACTTATCACATGCAGGCCGAAACATTTTCTTTTTATTATTTTTGTGACTTGCATAAAAAACTGATTGGGCCTAAAACTAAACTCTTTTACTTTCTAACCTCCCTGATTTCTTTTCAAACTTCCTAACTCTTCAATTTGTATTTTTATTTTCTTTTCTTTTCTTCTTTCATCTTATTTTATTATTATTATTATTTTTAAATAAAAAATATACAAAATATAATTTCTTAGATAAATAGATGAAAAGCTTTTATTTTGTCTCTACTTTATTTTATTTTGTAAATAATAAAAACCTTAAAAAAAACATTTTTTCCTTAATTAATTAAAACTAAACTAAAATTAGGTTTTATTTATTTTCTTTTAACTAATTTATACTTTAGGTATTATTTAAGCTTCTTGTAATTAATTATTTAATTAGGGTAATAAAAAGTCTTTTCATAAAAAAAATCATAAAAAACAATTTCTCTTCTCTTTACATTTCTTTGTACATTATATTATTTTGCACTATAATTTATGTAATTGTCAAAGCCTTGTAATAGTAATTAGGGTTTATTTTATTTATCATCCCCATTTGTAAATTTGTATCCCCCATCCCCAAAAGTATTGTAATAGCGTAGGATATTTAATTTCCGCAATTTATCGCTTTCCGTATTGTTTCTAGTAATTAGGGTTTGTATGGTAAGACTTAAAATCAAACAATAGACAACCTTAATTCAAGACAAATCAAATGAAAATAATACACTTTACACACATACACCTCTAGAGTTAACCCACACTTGTTGCCTTAGATTAAAACAGTCATGTCCCTCGAACGTGGGATACTTTAGCAAAGACCCAAGATTAAATGATCGTTGTCCCTCGATGACCCTTCGATGTTGCCTTTCGTAAACGATCTTAGTCCCTTATGACAAATTGCTAAGGTATCCTACAATGTTTCCTTCTATGACTGTATGATGACCCACGCCAGTCCCTTCACATCCAATAATAAGGTTTCTTACTAACTAATGGTAAGATAACACTATCTAAAGGAGGACAAAAAGAACGAAGACTTCTTTTGAGTAGGTAGAACGCTCGTAGTTGCTTGCTCAAAAACATTTAAAAACAAACATCTTCCAAACATACCAACACTTTCATGAAATATTTTCAAAAGTCAACACTTTGTATACATTCTTATAGAGACGGGAATCATTACAAGGTTTTCCTAAATGAAGGCACTTTTCAAAAATACTTTCAAACAAACACAAAAACATTTACAAAGCATTTTCAAAAGTGAGCTAGCAACTAAGAGCCCATATATAACTAAGAATGAAAAGGGTGCTAACACCTTCCCTTTTCATAACTTATCCCCCGAACTCAAGATAATTCTCAAAAGGTCTTTCCTGTTCTTTTCACCCTTTCCTTTATTGGATAAAAGAAAATTAGGTGGAGACTCTTACTATCTGCAACAATTGCGATAAAACACAAAACACCCAAGTCAGTTCTCCCGCCATATTACACTATTTACAAGGGGTGATCATTCTGAGATTCAGTAAACTTGATCAAATTTCAAAGCACTATTTAATCAGAGGAATACCTTTTGAAAGAGCATTCCTTAATCAAGTCATATCACAACAGGATATGACTTGGTTTCCTTCATTTTAGCAAACCTCTCAAGACCTTGATTCAGGGGCAACCTTCCAAGATTCAAAAGTTGGGGCAATATATGTCAAGTTCATGGTGAGGTATAAGTTCCTTCTGAGGGTGCTTCCTCCAAATATTGGAGATTGAGGGGCACATTTTTCAAAATTCAGATGTTAAGGCAAACCACTGTGAGGCTCAATCAAAAGGAGTTAATTCAAAATGGTTTATCAAAGCTAAACATTTTCAAGAGTCTTTCAATCAGAGGCATATTGCAAAATAGTGGGTTCATGCATATTATAATCATACTATTTCCAAGCTCATATCAAAGAGAATCTCCTCCAAGACCCTACCAACAAATTAGGGAAAGAAAGTCCACATAGGGGCAAGCTCTCTGTGTACCTTCATAATCTCCAGTGGATCTTTCTCCTACATCAGCAATCTTCAAGTTCAAATCGAGTATCGAGAAATCATGATAGCTTAACATTCAACCATCATGTGACAAGCAACCTTGTTGCATAAGTAAACCTCTACGCTTTAATCATCCACGACCCATTATAGCGGCACCATTAAAAAAACCATTTGAGTCATAATCATAAAGTGTAAGGCTGCATAAATCATGCATTAGGGCTCCTCGATCTAGAATCAAGCTATACTTATTCGTCTCACCCATAAAACAAATTTCGACAGCATGGATCGGGCATATCTAAAAAAAAAAGGTCCAATCATGCATTCGCATTTCAAAATCCAACATCCATTTACACATATCCAAGTCACTCATTACATGCATCAATCAATCATTACATTTCATGCATCAATCAAATTTACGCACATAGCATAAAACCTTGTTTTATATGAAGACATTCATCATTGTCAATTAAGTTATCCAATTCTACAGAATCTCGGCAGTAGATTCCCCTGGTTAATCTCAACAGTTGATTATCCAGAAGATGTCGGCAGAAGGTAATTCTACAAGGAATCTCGACAGTAGATTCCCCTGGTTAATCTCGACAGTAGATTCCATGGTTAATCTCGGCAGATGATTATCCAGAAGACCTCGGCAGAAGGTAGTTCAAAATTGAATCTTGGCAGTAGATTCCTGTGATATGGTGGTAGAACCGACTGTTAATACTGGTTTTTTACGTTTGTGTTTGCCAATGTTGCGGTAAGCAAGATTCGCCATCGACTTTTCTTTTATCCAAATTAAGGAAAGGGTGAAAAGAACAGAAAAAGGCCTTTTAGAGAGTTTTCTGAGTAAAGGGGTGGATTATGGAAAGGGAAGGTATTAGCATCCTTCCCATCTGTAGTTATCTATGGGCTCTTAGAGGTTTGCTCATTTTAAAATACCTTTGTGATTTGTGTGTTTGAAAATGTTTTGAAAATGTCTTAGTACGACGAACTTTGTAATGTTTCTCGGGAAAGTAGAGAAAGTATATAAAGTCTTGAAAATGTCTTTGAAAAGTAGTTTTTTGTGTGAATGCAAAAGATGTTTTTGAGCAACCTTCTAACAGCTATCTACTTTTGTACTCGAAAAGGGTCGTTCTTTTCCTCCTATCCTTTAGGAAGTGCTACCCTACTATTAGTGAGTAGGTAGCCCTATCATTGGATGTTTCAGGGACAATCGAAGGGACGTTATTGTCACGAAGGCAACTTGGCGAGGAATTTTAGTAACTATCCTAAAGTTCTAAGATCACTTTTAACTGATGCAATATCGAGAGGGTCATCGAGGGACTTGTGATCTTTAAAACTAGTGAACAGCCACTAAATCTTCTCGCTTTTTGAGAATTGTGACCGTTTTCTGAAGGCAACCGAAGTGGGATACCCTAGAGGTGCGTATGTGCACTTGTGTTCAATTCAATTATTTATCTTGCGTTATTAGGTTTGCTAACATTTTTATTTTTCAGTCTTATCATGCAATCCTAGTTACTATAGTTAATAAGTACAGAAAAATATAAAGTGCGAAAATAAACCCTACGCTATTACATGGTTTCGGAGAGGGGATTTACAATGTACAAAAATTGGGGGAAGAAAAATAAAGAAAGCAGATAAAAGTCCTAATTAGTTATTATATACCAGTATGTAGTTACAATAATGTAAAAATGCGAAAAATAAATAACGCGCGGAAGATTGAAAGTTCGTCTAAAAAAAAACCTAATAAGAAAAATCTTTTTTGTTGTTTTTTATTTAAGAAAAATAGTCAATTATCCTAAAGTCTATATAATAAAATTAAATTAAGAAAAATAATCTAATTTCTTTTTAGTTTTTTATTATTATGAAAAGAAAATAATTAGTCCTAAATTCTAATTCATTTTTAATTAAGAAAAGGTTAAAGTTTTAATTAATTAATTATTTAAAGAAATTAATTATTTAATTAAGAAATCTAAACCTATTTTTTAGTGATATTTTTTTATATTTGGTTAATTAAACAAAATAAAACAATAATAAAAACAAATATAAGAAATAATACAAAAAGAAAAATGCCAAATGGGCTTAGGTATGCAGAAGAAATAAAAGGGGTGTGTTGTTGAATTTGTTGGGCCCAATTGAATGTTAAGCCCAAGCCACACTGGATCAGGTCAGGTGAAACTTAGAGGGCGCATGGTAGATCTCAAATTAAAACCCTTAGATCCAGAGCCAACATGATTTGGATGGTAAGATTTGATGGTGCATGGTATACGTCAAGCCAATAGGAATACCAGATCTGCATGAAAATGTTAAGAAATAAAAAAATGTTGGACCTGGGACTCGAACCCAGGTCCTCTCCCTCACATCCACTTCTTTGCCGGATGAGCCATTTTATAATTTGTTATATAAAATGAAACAAGAATAATATATAAAACAAAATGTCAATATCTGAAAAATTATAAAAAAAACGCGCGCTTATTTGAATTGGCTAATGGGGGGCTGCCACGCATCATCTTCTTCCTCTCTCTGTAATCTTAGGTAATAAGACCTATAGTGACAGTTTTTTTGCTTGTCACTATAGCACTTGCATCATGAAATATCCAAAATACGCAATATAAATTACATTTGAGTACATGGATCAATTGGCCTCATCCTCCTGAGCACGATGGTGCCCCTGGTTTGGGCTAATTTTGGCTAATACAGAAAACCCCAATTTGGAGGTTCAAACCATAACAATGGCCAAATGCGATTCCTGCATCAAAACTTCAATCCAACCATGCAGGAAGCTTGTAAATACTCAAATGAACGGAAATGCATGGTCAAAATGGATTTAAATTACATCAATTGAGCAAAATGAAATTGGAAAAGGAGGAAAACTATGAGAACTTGTTGGGTCATTTCGTGACGTTTTAGGAACTAGTAATGGCTGGAACAGCTTCAGGGAACATCCAAGAATGTGCTTGGATCCTTTGTTTGGAGCGAGGAAGGCTGGAACTGTGCTTTTGAATTTCATAATTTTAACAAAATCTTGCAATTTGGTGTGCTCTTTTCAGGCTATATGTGAGTGCTGAAATGCTTGCTAATGTCTTGTTTATATAGAGATGAGCGAGAAGACAAACCATGAATGAAAATTTGTAACTTTGGACAAAAACATGGAATCTTGTCCTTTTTTTTAAATTTTAATGTATCTAGACAATGTTGCACGAAATCATGAGCTTCAAGGCAAGCCAAAACACCAGCCCAAATGCCAAAGCCCATTTCCAATTATTTTATACACTTTATTTTATATTTACTTGAAATAAATTAAAATAAATGTGTACAAAATAAGTACAAATTTAAGGTATGGTAAGAGTGTTTTTGGAGGTCCTTTATAATCTTAGGAAGATTTTTGAAATCCAGGAAATTGAGCCCTTGACTTAAAACTTCAAATTTGCTCAATGCATAATTCTTGAAAATTCCTAAATTTTCCCAACTTGGGCAAGCCATAACTTGCTAAATTTTTATCTCATTATGATGATCTTTGGACCTTTTGGAAAGCCCAAGATATCTATTTCAATCCATCTTTTGATTAATTTTGCATTTGATGATTTTATCTTGATGTAAAAGGTCTTGGAATAAAGTGGTTTTTGTTGACTTTCTGAAAATGAATTGTAATCTCTAAGCTTGTATCTTTCAAATTATGCATTTCTTGGACTTGAGGGTTGAAGAGAAGTTGTATGGAATGAGATTATCTTCAATATGAGCTTTGTTTGGGGGAAAATGGGTGAAGTATGTGAGAGTTATGCCTGGTCAAAGTTTGGTTGACTTTTCTTATAGAAACCCTAATTAGCAATTCTTGACTTTTGATGAATTAAGAGCATTTCTTGAGGAATCATGATCAACCCTTGATCAAATGATGGATATCACTTCAAAATGTTGATGTTGACCAAAAATTGTGAAGTTTAACTGTATTTGGGCCACAGTTGACTTTTGACCTAGTACAGTTGATTTCCAAGTATTTAAGCAATTGATTGGGAAAACTTGTAGTGCAAGGAATGAGACTTGTCATGGACAATCTTGAAGGAATATTATGACAATGGAAAACATTTTTGACCTTTGGAGCTCACACATCTTGATGCGAAGTGAAACCCTAGTTAGAGGTTCATTGCTTAGGAGGAGAATTTGTCTGGTTGATTATTGGTCAACCTTGAGCAATTGAGGACCTCTGGGAACATCTTTTGAGTAAAAATGAGAGGGAAATTTTTGGTTTACAATAATTCCCCTGGTTAATCTTGGTAGTTTATTATCCAGAAGACCTCGGAAGAAGGTAATTCACAATTGAATCTCGATAGTAGATTCCCCTGGTTAATCTCGACAGATGATTTTCCAGAATACCTCAGCAGAAGGTAATTCTACAACGAATCTCGACAGTAGATTCCCCTGGTTAATCACGGTATATGATTATCCGAAATACCTAGGTAGAAGGTGGTACTCAATCCAATCTCGGAAGTAGATTCTCCTGGTTAATCTCGGCAGATGACTTTCCAGAAGACCTCGGCAGAAGGTTGTTCGCAATTGATCTCGGTAGTAGATTCTCCTGGTTAATCTCGACAGATGATTATCCAGAAGACCTCAGCAAAAGGTAGTTCTCAATTTAATCTTGATAGTAGATTCCTTGGAAATCTCGGCTGTAGATTCCGCATTAAAAAGCCTCACATCAAGCATGACGTACACATAACTATATCAAAATCTCAAGGTCATTCACAACAGTTGGTGCATCTAACATACGAAAACACCAAAGAGAATTTGAAGCACCAAAGTTTATTCTGGTTAGAAAAACATCGAAATAGGCCCACACATGCGTCCACGCCCATGTCCACGCCTACGCTTGAGCTTATGCCTGTGAAACAAATCACCTATGACACATTGCCACTGTTCACCATTCTTCAACAAATTCAAATCAACTTGGAGATACAATAATTGGCAACAAACAACATTGGGAAGTTGGTGACTACAAGAACCCGATGGTTTAACAAAGGAGAATTATCAAAAACATTTTCAAAATACTTGGGACATACACATTCAGTATATATACACTCTGAGTTCCATATCAATCTAAGACATCATGCACATGCATCACACATGGCATTTCTTAAAACATGCTTTGGGCAGAACCAGTATCTTTGGGATCTCCATCAAATTATTACATTGGTTAAAAATAGATACAACTGACAAAAAATCCAATCTCATCTCTGATTAAGTTATCTAAGATTTGGATCATCAAAACAGCTTCCTCTATATTTAACTCATTGTGTCAGTCTCTACGTAGCAATATGTTCTTCCTTTGTGATCTAGCTCATTGTGTCAGACCCCAGGCAACAATGTTGCAAAATCAGAAATTTCATCCATTGTGTAAGTCTCTATGCGACAATATGTGAACTTTTCTATATTTAACTCATTGTGTCAGTCTCCATGCAGCAATATGTTCTTTCTTTGCGATCTATCTCATTGTGTTAGACCCCAGGCAGCAATGTTGCAAAATCATCAATTCCATCCGTTGTGACAGTCTTCATGCGGCAATGTTGGAAATCTATATTTAACTTATTATGTCAGTCTCCACACAGCAATATGTTCGTTCTTTGTGATCTATCTCATTGTGTCAGAACCCAGGAAGCAATGTTGTGAAATCAACAATTCCACCCATTGTGTCAGTCTCTATGCGACAATGTGTGAAATTTTCTATATTTAACTTACACTGTCAGACTCCAGGCAGCAATATGTTATTTCTTTGCGATCTAGCTCATTGTGTCAGACTTCAGGAAGCAATATCGTGAAATCAGCAATTCCACCCATTATGTCAGTCTTTATGCGACAATGTATGAAATTTGCAAATTAACTTGTTGTGTTAGTCTCCACACAGCAATATGTTCTTTCTTTGTGATCTAGCTCATTGTGTCAGACTCCAGGCAACATTGTTGCAAAATCAGTAATTCCACCTATTATTTTAGTCTCTATGCGACAATGTATGAAATTTTCTATATTTAACTTATTGTGTCAGTATCCATGCAGCAATATGTTCTTTCTTTGTGATCTAGCTCATTGTGTCAGATCCCAGACAGCAATGTTGCAAAATCAGCAATTCCACTCGTTGTGTCAGTCTCCATGTGGCAATGTGGGAAATCTATATTTAACTTACTGTGTGAGTCTCCACGCAGCCATATGTTCGTTCTTTGCGATCTAGCTCATTGTGTCAGACCCCAGGAAGCAAAGTTGTGAAATCAGTAATTCCACCTATTGTGTCAGTCTCTATGCGACAATGTGTGAACTTTTCTATATTTAACTTATTGTGTCAGTCTCCACGCATCAATATGTTCTTTCTTTGCGATCTTTCTCATTGTGTCAGACTCCAGGCAACAATGTTGTGAGATCAACAATTCCACCCATTGTGTCAGTCTCTATGCGACAATGTATGAAATTTGCAAATTAACTTATTGTGTTAATCTCCATGCAGCAATATGTTTTTTCTTTGCGATCTAACTAATTATGTCAGACTCCATGCAACAATGTTGTGAAATCAACAATTCCATCCATTGTGTCAGTCTCTATGCGACAATGTTTGAAATTTGAAAATAAACTTATTGTGTTAGTCTTCATGCATCAATATGTTTCTTTATCTATAATTTAATCCATTGCATCAGTTTTCATGCAACAATGTATTTCTTCCTTCGCGATCTAGCTCATTGTGTCAGGCTCCATGCAGCAATGTTATTATCAAGCTTTTTTCACGATATAGCCCATTGCATCAGTCTCCATGCAGCAATGTTATTATCAAGCTTTTTCTACAATTTAGCCCATTGCCTCAGTCTCATCAAGCAATGTTATTATCAAGCTTTTTCTGTGATATAACTCATTGCGTCAGGCTCCATGCAGTGATGTAGTTATCAAGATTTTTTCAATTATCTATGCCCTAGGTTGCGATAGATATGCGAATAAATCTGCATAATCCATTGCATCAGTCTCCAGGAAGCAATGTATTATCAGACTTTGTTTTAATCATCCCCTAGGTTGCAATGAATAGACAAAATCAAACCAAAACTTACTATATTAGTCTTCAAGCATTAGTAGCTTCGCAAAACTTATATTATTTTACCTCTTAGGCTATGGTAAATATACAAAGGATCTCTTCTTAGATACTGACGGGTCATCCGCGTTGTCATATCTAAATCAAATCAACTTTGGTTCAAACGCTGGTAATATTATACATCATCATTTATGCCTATTCTTCACACTCATGGGAACGTTGTACAGCGTATCCTTATAATCTTTCGGGCAAATTTTAGGGTCTTCCATTATTTAATAAACTTCCGATCAAAATATGTGATACTTGCGTATTCTCGCATTATTCAATCGAAAGAAACTAAATAGGGGCAGCTATCATACCCCAAATTTTCCCTACCTTGATATTATATTTAGGTTTTTAATTCAGTGAATCACGTTGTGTGGGTTCTATTTCTATAGGGGTCTAAAACAGAAAAAGGGGTGTACTGATTTAAGATGGACCATATCAATTTATCTGTAAAGGCCTATTAGACCAAAAGTCCATCTCAAGAGAGGGATGCATTATTATATAGGGGTTTCTTTTGTTTTAATTAAAAGATGGTGGGCTTGCTAAGATCAAAAAGACCATTTTTAACCTTCTGGCATGTTAAGAAGTATTTTTTTAGAGGCTCAAATTGCTTTTTGTTCGAAGGCTCACTCAACTTTTTCCCATTTTGTTGTTGACTGAGTTAACATTTTTATTTTATAATTATGTCTTTATTATTAAAATTAATATGGATTTTTCTTTTTGTGATACGGTGGGAGAACTGACTATGGTTTTGCGTTTGTTTTCGCAAATGTTTCGGTTGAGCAAGAGTCGCCACCGACTTTTTATTTTATCCTAAGGAAAGGTTTAAAAAGCACAGCAAAAACCTTTGAGATATTTTCTTGGGTTCGGGGAGTAGATTATAGAAAGGGAAGGTATTAGCACCCTTTCTATCCATGGTTATCCATGGGCTCTTAGTTACTTGCTTAGATCAACTTGCCTTGATTTTCAATTGTTTGAAATGGTGCTTTGTGCGTGGTTTTGAAAATGTTTTGAAAAAGATGCCTTGTCTAGGCTACCCTTGTAACAATTCTTTACTCGAATGTTTTACAAAAGGTGTTTGTCTTTTTGAAAAGATGTTTCAAGGTTTTTGAAAGTTTGTTTTGAAAGTGTTTGTGAAGTGGGGTTTGAAAATAGGCAAGAGTTTTCTTTGGCAAGTGGACAAGTACTTAAGAGCTATCTACTCTAAAGTTCTCAAAGATTTTTGTTACGTTTTAAGCCTTTTGACAATTTTGTTCCACCATTGCATTTGGTGGACAATCTTGTATTAGGAGGTGAAAGGGACGGGCGCGGGTCATCGTTTAGACCATAGTTGCAATAGTGTTAAATGTCTTTGGGCAATTTTTCTTTGAAAGGGACTTGATCATTTTAGGCAACTTTTCGAAAGCGTCATCGAGGGACTATGATCATTTTGATTGTTTGTTTTTACCCAAAGAAACCTAACATGCAATATGGCCCATTTATTTGAAGGCAACAAGTGGAGTACCCTAGGGGTGCAAGTGTGAGATGTGTTGTCCATTTTCATGCTTGATTATCTTGAAATTAGGTCAAACTATTTTGTTCTTTTTATTTGCATACAAACCCTAATTCTAGCATGGTATATTTAGAAAGCGTTAAAGTGCGAAAAGTAAAATTCCTACACTATTACAACACAATATGGGAAGGGGGGTACAAATGTTCAAATGGGGGGATATTTAGACAAGAAATTAAAACCTAGCTATTACATCAATTTTGGAATATTTACAAGATAATTGATTGCATAAATTAAATGGAAAATAAAATAAAGATGCAAAATGCAAAAAAGGGTTTTTATATGTATGAAAAAAAGTATTATTTATGTCAAATAAATAAAATAAAAAAAGTATTACTTTTGGAGTTTTTGTATTTTAAAGGTAAAACCCTAATTTTTATTAAGTAATATATATTATTTAATTTATACAAGTATTTATTTATTATGTACAAAAGAAATAAAATAAAATGAAGTATATTTATAAAAAGTATTTTTTTTGAGGTCAAATATTAATAAGATAAAAATTGTAGGTGTTTTTTTGTATTTTAACCTAAATATACTAATAAATAAATATATATATATATATATATATATATATATATATATATATATATATATATATATATATATATATATATATATATATATATATATATATATATATATATATATATATATATATATATATATATATATATATATATATATATATATATATATATATATATATATATATATATGTATTATATATATAAATAATAATATTTAATATTTATAAAAAAAGTATATTTTGTATAAAATATTTTCAAAAGAAAAAATGAAACAAAAATCAGAAATAAAGTATATTTGCATTATTTTTCTAGTTTTTTTTCTAAATAATAGTGTATATATATATATATATATATATATATATATATATATATATATATATATATATATATATATATATATATATATATATATATATATATATATATATATATATATATATATATATATATATATATATATATATATATATATATATATATATATATATATATATATATATATATATATATATATATATATATATATATATATATATATATATATATATATATATATATATATATATATATTTATGCATAAATGACCATATAAACAAATAAATACCTAAAAAATGCAAAAATGGTATAAAAATAATTTTTCAAGTTTTTAATATTATTAGCAAAAATAAATAAATCAGAATAAAAAAGAAAAGTCAAAAAAATCAAGCAAATAAATAAAATGGGCTCAGAGGGTGCAAAACCAAAAATATGGTGTGAAGAGAAATAACACAAAAGCCCAGCCCATGAAGCTTCTTCTTCAACCTTCAGCCAAAAACGTTCAAAAAACGTGCGCCTGAACCTCCATTCAAACACCTGGATTCTTTGATCTTTTGCACAAACTTACAACATAAGAAATGTTAAGCATTGAATCACGATTCTAAATATATAAAGAACTCATCCTAACTCTCAGAAATGAGAGAGAATTTTGACATTCCCAAATTCTAACCTAACTTTTCTTCCATATTCAAACCTTAAATTCTCACAGCTCAAGCAAAATAAATGAAAAGTAAAAGCATGTACAGATTCAGGGGCATGAGTAGAACACTTCTTATTCACAACCTAGAGCTAATGATGCCTACACTAAGAGTTAGAAGTTCACAAAGATACCTGTTCAGTTGAAGTTCAATCTGGCAATGGGGGAGCTTTCAGAGCAAGATGATGATCTGTATAGCTTGCCTGAAGTGTGGTGATGCTTTTCCAATGCTTACTTTGCTTTGAAACACCTTGAATCGAGCTATGGAAATGGTGGAACTGGTTAGAGGAATTACAGGTCGTGTTTTGTGTTTTGGTTAGCTTCAAGTGATGCTAGGGAGTGTGTTTGATGAGCTTTGGGCAAGAAATCATGAAAGGAATGAGAGATGGGATCCAATCTGCAGACCCTGCCCTGTTTCTGAATTTTGAGAGTGATTCTGGGAATGGGAGTGTTTGGGACCTTGTTTGCTCGTGTTCTAGCTTGGGTTGGATGATTAAAAGGTGTACAAAATAATTGCTTAAGTGTTCTAATGCTGAGATGAAAGTTGTGTGATGTTATGATGTGTTTCTTAACACTTAAGCAAACAAAAGCCACTTGAGTTTATAGGAAAGTAGAGGCCCCCTAAACATGCTGCTAACCTTGTCTTGATCAGTGTGTTTTGCTCATAATCTTGTGCCAATTAGATTTCATCTGTACTTGTGGATTTGCAACTTTGACATAAAGCTTGCTTTTGCAAAAATGGCTATTTCACTTTTTCCATTTATGGCCTAATCCAACATGTAATGCTAAAACTCATGAAACAAGACCTTAGCACAATGAACATGCATTAAATTATTGAGTGTTGGATGGTTTAAGGGCCTGTAATCAAGTGGCATGCTGGTTTGAGAAATTTGCACAAGTTATGAACATGTACATGGCCATGAATCAAAGTGACTTTTTGCCATATTGCAAAATTCGATTCTCTCAAGTTATGAGGTTGTTTGATGAGTTCTTGGACATTTTGGAAAGCTTGGAATGTGTACTACAATCCATCTTTGAAATGAAAATTGAAATTCCAAGTGGAAGTGTATGGAAAATGGTCTTGAAGTTAGGTAGAAAACCTTGCCAAAATAGGTTAAAATTTCACTAAGTTAAGAATGGTTTAGTACCCTTATTCCAAAAATTGTAACTTGAGATACAAGCCTCATTTGGGAAAACTTTGTGTATCAAAGTTGTAGATTATGCAACAAGCTACAACTTTCATGTTTTGACTTTTGTATGAATCCAAATGAATCTTGGTGAGAAAGTGAGGCAAAGTTGGGAAAAATTAGGGTTTTTCATAACTTAGAAAAATTCTAAGTTATGAAAAATTCTCATTTCTAACCCTAATTTGCATTTTTTGATTTCTTGATGAACAAGTTTCATGATTTGGCATGTTTTGATGAAAAATGAATCTTGAATCTTGATTTTGACCAAAAAGTCAAAGTTTGACTTTTCAGTATACAGTCAAATTTGATCAATTGACTGGGAAATTCAACTATCAATCTTGTGTACTTGGGATCTTTTGAACTTGTTGAGCATGTCAAGACAATTCCATGGGGTCCTTGAATCCATATGTGAGCTTGGTTTTCCATTGGTTAGGTCAAACAGTCAAAAATTGCCTTTGTGCAGTCAAAACCCTAAAAATGACCATTTTGCCCTTTTGGTGATCTGATCAAATTTCTTGTGGAATTGTGATCCAAACTTGATCAAATGGTCCATGTGAGTTCATGATGTTGATGTGGGTCAATTTCCATGAGATTTGACTGTCAATTGGCCACAGTTGACTTTTTCCCCAATACAGCTGATTTCCAGGTCAACTGTCCAATTGAATGGGCAAAACTTGGAATCAAGACTTGAAACTTGATATGGATAAACTTGGGAGTCCAATATGAAGCAAGAAATTCATCTTAGGAAATTTAGGTCAAAACATCTTTGTGCAAACACAAACCCTAATTTGGGTCAACAGTGCAAGGAGAAGTCTTGAGCAGATGAAACCCTAACTGGATCTTGATCTTCAAGGGCTCGGTGATGAGAAATGTTGAGAAAATGGGAGGGCAAATTTTGGGGTACAACAGTTGCCCCTGTTCAATCTTCTTGAATCCGAAGAGTTAGATTGGCAAGTTTGCCTTTCGTGACTCGAGGGTAAAAGGAGATTGGACACTAGAGTGCCCTTAAATTTGCACTCGTCAAAGCAATGGATGCGGGAATGGGCTTAGAGATGCCATTTGGAGATGGGCTTAATGATGCCATCGGGAGGAGTAACAGGAACTTGTCAGGGATGGGCTTAAAGATGCCATCTTGGAATGAGTATCAGAAAGGTGTCCATGTTTTGGACCATCTTTGAACTGAGGGTCTGAATAAGCAATAGATTGACATCCGTTGTTGGGAGGAATCCGTAAGCTATTTTCAAAAATCTCGAGAAGAAGCTGAACAAGTGATAGGTTAACATCTGTTACTTGGAGAACCCGTGAACTGTTTTCATAAATCTTGAAGTTGAATAAGCGATAGAGCAGCATCCGTTGTTGGGAAGCGTCCGTAAACTGTTTTCAAAAGTTGTATCTGAACAAGTGATAGATTAACATCCGTTGTTGGGAAGAATCCATAAACTGTTTTCAAAAATCTCGAGAAGAAGCTGAACAAGTGATAGGTTAACATCCGTTACTTGGAGAACCCGTGAACTGTTTTCAGAAATCTTGGAGTTAAACAAGCAATAGAGCAGCATCCGTTGTTGGGAAGCGTCCGTAAACTGTTTTCAAAAGTTGTATCTGAACAAGTGATAGATTAACATCCGTTGTTGGGAAGAATCCATAAACTGTTTTCAGAAGTCTTGAGAAGAAACTGAACAAGTGATAGGTTAACATCCGTTACTTGGAGAACCCGTGAACTGTTTTTAGAAATCTTGAAATTGAATAAGCGATAGAGCAGCATCCGTTGTTGGGAAGCGTCCGTAAACTGTTTTCAAAAGTTGTATCTGAACAAGTGATAGATTAACATCCGTTGTTGGGAAGAATCCATAAACTGTTTTCAGAAGTCTTGAGAAGAAACTGAACAAGTGATAGGTTAACATCCGTTACTTGGAGAACCCGTGAACTGTTTTCAGAAATCTTGAAATTGAATAAGCGATAGAGCAGCATCCGTTGTTGGGAAGCGTCCGTAAACTGTTTTCAAAAGTTGTATCTGAACAAGTGATAGATTAACATCCGTTGTTGGGAAGCGTCCGTAAACTGTTTTCAAAAGTTGTATCTGAACAAGTGATAGATTAACATCCGTTGTTGGGAAGAATCCATAAACTGTTTTCATAAGTCTTGAGAAGAAACTGAACAAGTGATAGGTTAACATCCGTTACTTGGAGAACCCGTGAACTGTTTTCAGAAATCTTGAAATTGAATAAGCGATAGAGCAGCATCCGTTGTTGGGAAGCGTCCGTAAACTGTTTTCAAAAGTTGTATCTGAACAAGTGATAGATTAACATCCGTTGTTGGGAAGAATCCATAAACTGTTTTCAGAAGTCTTGAGAAGAAACTGAACAAGTGATAGGTTAACATCCGTTACTTGGAGAACCCGTCAACTGTTTTCAGAAATCTTGAAATTGGAGGAAGAACCGGTGTAGGATTCCCTGATGATGAGCTCGTGTAAAACTGCATCTGGATAAATCTGGAATAAGCATTAAAATGTTGCATTGTCTGGGTCACATCCGAACTATTCCTGGAAAGGATCTCGGAAGATAATGATATTAGTCTTTCGACTGATCTTACCTGAAAGGTAAAGAGTTAGCTACATGCAATGTCATGATGCATGATACAATGTATGTTATGTGATATGAATGTAAATGGATGCGCATGTAAGCTGGAGAGCTGTCTTGCAGAGGATAGATGAATCCGAGACGGCTGAAGATAATAGTATCTTGACTGCTGCCGGGAAGAATAATTCCTGGTTGTTGCTGGAGAATAAAGAACTTGGGTTGTATACCAATCTTCTAGGGAATTCCTGATGACTTCTACTGGGGAGTTCCAATCTAATGGACTCATGCTGGGGAGGTAAGACCGAGAATCTTCAGTTTGGCGGGAAGTATCTCTGGCGACTTCACTGGGGGAACTCAAGATTTGTCCTTCCAACATTCTGTGGGGAGAAGGTTCATTAGTCTGGCTTCGCTGGGGATACTGAAACTTAAATTCTGAGGGGAATTGAGTTCTGGAGAATTCTCTGGCTGAGGGCAACAAAGATAAACTCTTCGGGGATTGTATTGATAAGTTATGCTGGGGAATTTTGATGAACTCTGCTGGGGATAGGAATAAATTTGGCGAGTGCGATCTTCCGTGGCAATAAGTTGAGGATAACCCAGTTATAAGCCCTTGTGAGGAATAACTTTGAATAAAACTCGGGAGAGACGTCCGTACTCTGCAGGGGATAAACTTCCAGAATCTACTGGGGATAAGCTTCAGGGTTTGTTGGGGATATGGATTCCAAATCTCTTGGGGGTTTCCTTTGAAAGGGTAACAAGATATTCGACTGTATCCTCAACCTATCAGTAATCCTCTTTCTTGATTCATAAGGAAATGATTATGTTCAAATGCATATGCCTATTTAACAAAACATTGGACGTTTCTCAAAATAAACAATTAGTGCAAAAGAATGGAAAAGACACAAATTTCTGGAAAAAGTATTTGTATTGACTTTTTATGAGTATATTTGTACAAAGGAGACAACCATCCTAGTAAGAGGATTTTGTCGTAAATATTGAAAGATTTATAAAAAATAAAGATGGCTATGTGAAATAATTCCATGGGATTCCATTCCGCTATAGCCTTCACAACTCTGAATATCTGTCCATTCAATGCTTCGTTTGCCGATGACTGGATTGATCAGAATCCTGGAACTGGTTGATGAAGAGATTGTCTTTGAAGTGATCTGACGAGACATAGTCATACGCTTTAATTCCCTAACTTTTGCCTGAATCTCCCTTTCGGGTTTTCGATCCACCAGGAAACCCCTTTTTTCCCAAGCCGCCCTTTCGGGTTTTCAACTTGCCGGGTGTACGGATTTTTTTGTTTTTATCCCTAATTTTTTCCTGAACCGCCCTTTCGGGTTTTCGATTCACCAGGATGCCCATTTTTGCCCAAGCCGCCCTTTCGGGTTTTCAACTTGTCGGGTTATTTTATGCGTAGTATCTTTTGACTATGTCTGCGTTCGCAGGGTGCGGCAAATCGTCGCCATCCATGGTGGTCAGAATCATTGCACCACCAGAAAATATGCTCTTGATCACAAATGGTCCTTCATATGTAGGAGTCCATTTTCCCCTGGGATCACTTTGCGGCAAGATAATCCGCTTGATTACGAGATCTCCGACTTGATACACTTGACGTCTGACTTTCTTATTGAAGGCCTTGATCATTCGCTTTTGATACGCCTGACCATGGCATATAGCAGCGAGTCGCTTTTCATCGATCAGATTGAGTTGATCAAGTCGGTTCTGCATCCAATCATCTTCATTCAAACCTGCATCCTTCATAATCCTTAGAGAAGGAATCTGAACTTCCATAGGCAAGACAGCTTCCATGCCATATACCAAAGAAAATGGGGTTGCCCCGGTTGAAGTACGTGCCGTCGTACGGTATCCATGCAGAGCAAACAGTAATATCTCATGCCAGTCTTTGTAAGTGACTGTCATTTTCTGAATGATATTCTTAATGTTTTTGTTCGCAGCTTCAACAACACCGTTCATCTTTGGCCGATAGGGAGATGAAATGGGATGTTAAATCTTGAACTGCTCGCATAATGCGGTGATCATTGTATTATTCATATTTGTACCGTTGTCTGTGATGATCCTGTCTGGAACACCATACCGGCATATGAGATTTTTCTTGATGAAGCGGGCAACCACATTTTTAGTAACAGAGGCGAAGGAAGCTGCTTCGACCCATTTGGTGAAATAGTCAATGGCAACCAGGATGAAGCGATGTCCGTTGGAAGCCGTGGGCTTGATCTCTCCAATCATATCAACGCCCCACATTGCAAAGGGCCACGGAGCGGTCAGAACGTTGAGAGGAACCGGAGGGATATGAACTTTGTCAGCGTAGATTTGGCATTTGTGCAAGTGCGGGAATGTTGATGGCAGTCAGCTTCCATGGTAGACCAGTAATAGCCTGCCCTTAGGATCTTCTTAGCCATTGTATGCCCGCTCAAGTGAGTGCCAAATGTGCCGCTGTGTATATCCGTCATGATCAACTCTGCTTCAGCTTTGTCTATGCATCGGAGCAGTACACAATCATGGCTTCGTTTGTAAAGGATGTCGTTGCTCAGGAAGAATTTGGCAGCAAATTTCCTTAAGAACTTCTTGTCATTTACGGAAGCTCCTTCGGGATAATCTATGGTCTCGAGATACCTTTTGATTTCATGGAACCAAGGTTGTTCCACTACTTCTTCGGTATTAATCTCATGACAATGCGCATGTTCATCCATTCGCTCGATGGTGATTTGGGGAGCCTCGTTATCCCAGTTGAGTTTAAACATGGAGGACATTGTGGCTAAAGCATCTGCTAGCTGATTCTCTTCTCGCGGGAAATGCTCGAAGGTAATTTGCTCGAAATGAGGCAACAATGTCAGGACATGTTCTTTGTATGGGATAAGATTAGGATGCTTGGTATCCCACTCTCCTTTGATTTGACTGATAACCAAAGCCGAATCCCCAAATACGATCAAAGATTTGATCCCCAAGTCTATAGCAGCCTTGAGACCAAAGATGCAAGCTTCATACTCAGCCATGTTGTTTGTGCAGCTGAAGCAAACTCGGGCCGTGAAAGGTGTGTGACAACCTTCCGGAGAAATGAGTACCGCGTCGATACCGTTTCCAAGTGCATTTGAAGCACCATCAAAGTACAGGGTCCATCGGGATCCCTTTTCGGGTCCGTCATACGGTCCATTACCTTTAATGCTGTCGAAATTCATGATGTCCTCGTCTGGGAAGTCAAATCTCTTGGGTTGATAGTCTTCGATAGCTTGATGAGCCAGATGGTCAGCTAGTACACTCCCCTTGATAGCTTTTTGGGTGGTGTACTGGATGTCATATTCAGTTAGGATCATTTGCCATCTAGCTATCCTTCCAGATAAGGCGGGATTTTCGAAGATATACTTGATAGGGTCCATTTTGGAAATCAACAAGGTAGTATGAGTCAACATATACTGCCTTAGTCGGCGAGCAGCCCATACCAAAGCGCAGCAAGTTTTCTCGAGCAGTGAGTAGCGAGTCTCACAGTCGGTAAACTTTTTGCTAAGGTAATAAATAGCATGCTCTTTTCGACTAGACTCGTCATGCTGGCCCAAAACACACCCCATTGAGTTATCCAAGACGGTCAAATACATGATCAATGGTCTTCCTTCGACGGGTGGCATCAGAATAGGAGGTTCTAGCAAATACTCCTTGATTTTATCAAAAGAAGCTTGGCAATCATCGTTCCATTCGACTACCTGATCCTTCTTCAAGAGTTTGAAAATTGGCTCACAGGTAGAAGTCAGATGAGAGATGAATCTGGCAATATAGTTCAAGCGCCCCAAGAATCCTCTAACCTCCTTTTCAGTACGGGGAGCAGGCATCTCTTGTATTGCTGTTACTTTTGCTGGATCGACTTCAATGCCTTTGTTGCTTACAATGAATCCCAGGAGCTTACCAGACCTAACTCCAAAAGTGCATTTACTTAGATTCAGCCTGAGTTTGTATTCTTTTAATCTGGCAAACAACTTTTCTAGATGTTCAAGGTGCTCTTCCTCTGTTTGTGACCGAGCTATCATATCGTCTACGTAAACTTCAATCTCATGATGAATCATATCATGAAACAAAGCTACCATGGCGCGTTGATAAGTTGCCCCTGCGTTCTTTAGCCCGAACGGCATCACCTTGTAACAAAAGGTGCCCCATTGCGTGACAAAAGTTGTTTTCTCCATGTCCTCGGGGGCCATTTTGATTTGATTGTAGCCCGAGAATCCATCCATGAAGGAAAACACTTTGTGCTGAGCTGTATTGTCAATCAAAATGTCAATGTGTGGCAGCGGAAAATCATCTTTGGGGCTGGCCCTATTCAAATCCCGGTAGTCCACACACATCCTGACTTTGCCATCTTTCTTAGGTACTGGCACGATGTTAGCGACCCATTGAGGATAGGACGTAACAGCCAGAAAGCCAGCGTCGAATTGCTTCATTACTTCTGCTTTGATCTTTTCAGACATGTCAGGCCTCATTCGGCAGACTTTTTGCTTGATCGGTGGACAATCCTCTCTTGTGGGGAGACGGTGAACCACAATGTCTGTGTCTAAACCCGGCATGTCTTCATAAGACCAAGCGAAGATTTCAATATGCTCATTCAACAATTGTATCAGGCGTTTCTTGACACTCAGCTCCAGATTGGCACCCACTTGCACCTCCTTCCGGTCTTCCTCGGTCCCTAAGTTGACAGTTTCCAATGACTCTTCGTGCGGCAAGATGGCCCTTTCTTCTTGCTGTAGAAGTCTGGCTAGTTCCCCTGGTACTTCACAACCTTCGTCATCTTCATACTCGGCTTGATTGACCAGATCTTCAGAGTTATTGAAGGATATAGCAGAATAGTCACCCATGGAATCTGGAGTGGATGGGTACCTGCATTGGTGAGTGTGGGTGTGTGTAAGGGATAGCCATCCTTAAACAAAAAATGCAAAAGGAAAGAAAATGAACACAAGCAGTTTATCAAATGAAAAACGTCCAATGAATCATTAAACATGGTATATGGATATGAAAAATAATCAAAACCCTTACAAATGGACCTACATGCCCCGGGCAAGGCATGAGGTGAAAAAGATAGTGTACGGATTGTTCGAAAATAAATATTACAGACCAATAGGAAATGTTTGACAGATAAATTACTGATGAATAAAAGTGATGGGGACAAAGTCTTTTGCCTCCCAGTTGCTCAATCCTCCTTT
The DNA here is from genome assembly GCA_948472305.1 of Vicia faba. Lineage (NCBI taxonomy): Eukaryota > Viridiplantae > Streptophyta > Magnoliopsida > Fabales > Fabaceae > Vicia > Vicia faba. The sequence goes on along the minus strand of OX451739.1, from coordinate 1,218,938,027 downwards.
GACAGTTGGGTAAATCCACTCTTCGATGTTGCTCTCTTTGTCTTCATCCTCCAAAGCGTTGACTCCGTAGGGAGAAATTTTGACTGGCGCTCTTTCAATCTTTGACCGGCGCATCGCTTTCTGGCCTGCGGTAGTGAACCCTAATCCAAATTTGTCGGTCTTATGTGGAATATCAGGTAACTGCCCCCATGCTGAATTCTTCCCTTCCTTTACTGTGGCCCTTGCGTCCTCCAGAGATGCCATCCTGGCCATCTGCCTCGGTGTCTCAGCTGCCAACTTTGCTACTGTTATCTCAGGAAGGACTTCTTCGAAATGCTGGAAAGGCGTCTCGATGAACTCCCCTTCTACCTCCACGTACCAGAAAGAATTCAAGTGGCTAATCATGTACTCCTCTTCTCCATGGACAGTAATGATCTTTCCCTTGACAGGATACTTCAACATCTGATGTAAGGAGGAGGTGACTGCCCCAGCATGGTGTATCCAAGGCCTACCCAGCAAGCAAGAGTACGACGGGCGGATGTCCATCACATAGAAAGTGGATTTAAACACCTCAGTGCCTATCTTGATGGGAATTTCAACCTCCCCATGGACCATTCTCTTCGAACCATCGAAAGCTCTGACAACAATATCACTCGGTTTCAACTCCAACCCTTCACAATCTAGTCAGTCCAAGGCCTTCTTAGGCAGTACATTCAGCGACGAACCAGTGTCGACCAAGACATGTGCGAGGGTAGTTCCTCGGCACTCGACTGAAATGTGCAAAGCATCATTGTGGTTTCTACCTTTAGGAGTTAGGTCGGCATCAGAGAAACCTAATCCATTGTCCGCAGTCAGGCTAGCCACGCAATTTTGAAATTGATCTGCAGAGGTTTCCTGGGGCACATGGGCTGCCTTCAGGAATTTTATCAGGGCTTTAGCGTGCGCTTCTGAGCAAAGTAGTAGTGCCAGCATGGAGATTTTTTAGGGCATTTTCCCCAGTTGTTCTACCACATCGTAATCACTCCTTTTGATTATCCTCAATATCTCATCCATTTCCTTCTTGGAGGTTTCCGGGATGACCAAGGGTTGAGCCCTCGTCCTGACGAGCTCATCTTGGACTCCCTTACCTTTGTCAGCAGCGGTAAGAAGGACAGTACTAGGAACAACAACATCTTCAATCACAGGGGTTCTAGCAGAGAGTTTTATTGGTGCAGGGATGACTTTATCAGCTGATGAGGGTCCAAAGATTGCTCTTGGAGGGGCAATCTCTGGAGAAAATATTCTCCCGCTCCTGGTGATTTTACTCGTGCCTGCAATGTTACCAATGCTGACTTCTTCATCATCCGAACTTTCTTCAATTATTTCGATTTGTTTGATACCATGGTAGTAGACGTCACTGCCATAGTTCCAAGGTATCGACTTCTCAGAAACATAGGGAACAGGCCCTGGCATTGTTATCTTCAAAGGAACAGATTTCGTAGCTGGTGTAATCTTAACAGGCTTTTTGACGGCCTTGGAAAGATTGGCGTGAATGGTTATGATTGAGACATCTTCAGTATGAACTGGAACAGCAAAAACTTTTTCAAACAACATTTGTCGACTATCCATAAGGCCTTGGATGCCTTTCTTTAGTAACGGACAATCAAACGGCAGAGAGTAACAACAATAGCAGTCTTCTTTACATCTCGGGAAGATCCCGGCCCTTAACAAATTCAACTTGATGGTTAGCAATGGAGTTACCAGATCATTGACGTCAGCAACATACAAATCTTCTTCAATGGCATTGACATTTCGGCCGTGCTTCGGCATGGGTGCAGATATCACATTAGGCTTATCCGGAGCGTCAAACTCTACCTCCTTCGCCTCTATCAGGTCTTGGATCTTATGCTTGAGTGCCCAACAATCATTGGTGTCGTGTCCGACACTGTCAGAGTGGTAGGCGCATTTAGCATTAGGATGATAATGCGGAGAGGACGTATTCACATTCTTTGGTGCCTCCTTGATGGTGGCGAGATTCAATTTTAACAGTTGGGGAAGCACCTGCGTTGGAGTCATATTAATGCGGGTGAACTGCCGTTGTGGCCGTTCCACTCGTTGTTGATTTGGTCTGGACTAGTTATAGCGAGGCTGCTCACTTGGAGTGTTTTGAATCATTACGGCCCCCACAGTTGGCTGACGCTCCGTCTTCCATGTTCTTCTCTGAGAATATACCACAGTTGTTTCCTTCTTAAAAGGCTTCTTCTCAACACTTGCAGCAACACCCTTCTGAATCTTTCCTGACTTGATGCCAGCTTCTATTCTCTCGCCTGTTAAGATCAAATCGGTAAACCCCGCGGAAGAGTTACCAATTAGATGATTGAAAAATGGCCCAGATAGGGTCCCAAGAAACATATCAACAAGTTCGCGGTCGGTTAAAGGAGGCTGCACCTTGCCAGCCAAATCCCTCCATTTTTGTGCATATTCTTTGAATCCTTCGCTTGTTCCTAATGACATACCCTGAAGTTGGGTACGAGTAGGAGCAAGGTCAGAATTATACTGGTATTGTTTGTAGAAGGCGGTGGCTAAGTCTTCCCAATTTCTGACACTGGTTCCTTCAAGCTGATAAAACCACTCCAACTGAGCTCCAGAAAGGCTGTCTTGAAAGAAATGAATCCAGAGGTTTTTATCTGCCGTATAGGGTTGAATCTTTCTCACGTAGGACCTGAGATGCATTTTTGGACAGGACAGCCCATCATACCTCACAAACACTGGCACTTTGAATTTTGGGGGAATCACAATCCCGGCGACCAAACCCAAGTCTTCAAAATCCAAACTCGGTACTCTTTGTAGCTCCATGGCGGCCAATATGTCTTCTAGCCCTTTGTATTTATCATCATCTGGAGGGTATTGCTGATCAGAATAATCTTCATCCTCTTCGACCTCTTCTTCTTCCACATCAGACTCGGAAGGTACCGCAGCCCCACCTCCTTTGCTGGTTCCTTCATCAGAAGTAGGAGGAAATTCAAGCACTCGCCGAGCTTCTCCGTCAAATCTTCTCCCCAAAGTAGCTACCCCGAGTCTCTTTTTCTTCTTTTTCACTGGATCTTTATTCCCCAATTGAGTCTTGATATTCTCCTGACCCTTAGCCAGGGTCATCAGGAGTTGCTGGAACTGTGCATTCTGAGCTTGCAGGTCTTTGAATGTTTGCTCGAGATCCATCCTACTGAAATAAACAGCAGACAGATAAGGAAACCTGGAGTGAGACCTGCTTATGCACATGATGAATGGTATGCTTATGTATGCAATGCATTCAAGGATTTAGAACATTCAAAATTGTTGCAGAAAAAGAAGAACGCACGTCATATTAATAAGAAGAAATTTGTTAGTACATAAATGCCCCATGGGCCAAATATTACAAAATAACTTCTCAAGGCAAAAAGACATTGCGCATCCTTTTTGGTGCGATGTAGGTGTTGAGGGCCTCTTGCTCATGGAGTCGGTGGGTAAGCTCTAAAACCTTCTTCTCACTGGCGTAGAAGCTAGCTTCAAAAGTATTTCGTTCCTCCTTGAGCTGAATCCAACTTTTCTGCATTTCCTCCCACGATGTAGGCATGTCTGGATGTAGGATGGTGTATGGAACCTCTCCTTCCTTGACGGGCTCTTTAATCACAGGGAGAACATGAGGATAAGGCATCATCAGACTTTGGGCTCGGGCTCGTACCCACTTGAGATAAGGCTCAAGAGGGATGGAGTTCTTGTGTCCCAGAGTCTTGCTATCAACCTTGTTGGATCTTCCCCAAGCTCTGATGAATCTTTGGCGAAGTCCTTGCGCATCGTTGTCGAAGTCAAAAACTAGGTTAGGAATCAACATATCATGAGGGCCATCCCTCTGTGCATATCCAAATTGCCTCAAAGCTAGGCAAGGGTTGTAAGTGATACCTCCTCTGATTCCAAGTAAAGGAACATTAGGAAACTCTCCACAATGATCGACGATGATGACATTTTCTCTTGACCGAGAACACCAATGTACATCAGAGTGAGTAAGAGTCATCAACCGTTGGGACCACCTTGAGCCTTGGTCATTCTTCAAGACAGATTGTGGAAGGTGCGAAATAAACCACCTTGCAAGGAGAGGAGTACAACACATGAGAACACCCCTCTTTCTCATTGTTCGTGTGTAAAATGAGTGAAGGATGTCCCCAAGCAATGTTGGTATTGGATTTCTGGACAAGAATATTTTGACGGCGTTGACATCTACCAGCTGATCAGGATTTGGGAACAAGACCAACCCATAGATAAGGAGTGCCACAATTTCTTCAAAGGCTTGTAGGTCCAACGAATTCCAACATTCTTGTGCCTTCTCAAACAAGAATTTTGCTAAGAATCCTTTGACGCCGCTTCTGGTTTCCCAATTCCCCTTGATGTTGGATGGTTGTAGATGTAATGCTCGAGCAACATCTTTCGACTTTGGTTCCTTTTCCGTACCGTTGAAGGGTAGTTGATTAAGGATAGGAATTCTCAGGAGTTGAGAAAACTCCTCCAAAGTGGGCACCAACTGGTAATCAGGGAAAGTGAAACAGTGGTGAAGAGGGTCAAAGAACTGGAATAGCACTTTCATCATGTCTTCTTCAATGTTGGTGTTGACTAGGCTGAGCAGTCTACCATGTCTTTCACTGAAGGATGAGCTTTCCGGAATTCTTGAGGTGAGCTCCTTGAGTTGAGGAGAGATTCTCACAAGGTTGACTTGGATGGTGTTTCTGCGAGGAATTTCCATGACCTACAAAACAAGAACAAAGATGAAGATCCAAACCCTTGAAATGGTTAGTGAATGCATATGATGCTTTATGATGTTTATGATGTATGCACAAAACATATGTACAAGCAAATCACACCAAACCCTAGTTTCAGGCTTGCATGGGGTTTCATAGGTAAGTACCCTCTTTGAGTGTAGTTGGCTTAAAAACCTGTCCTATAAATAGTAACCGGGTTCTAAGGAGCTCAAAATCACTGGATTGTTTTCATTGTTCATTGTTTTGGTTTAGCCACTTAACTAGCGACCAAAATATTCCAAGAAAACAACCCTCAATGAGTGTAGTATCGAGTATCTACCAACTTCGGACTGCACCAAAGCCGGTCATCTCATTACCCCTAATAAAAGGCCAAGATGGTCAAGTAAGGTTCTAGGTCATTAGTGCTTAGTGACATCACTCAGCGGCCCCGTACTATCCTTGATTGAACTCAAGGGTTACCGGTACTCACAAATATGTCGCACTAATATAGCTATTGCTTCGACCGAGTCGGTATACCCCGCACAGTTTCCACAACGTATTGCTATCTATGAATGTTTCCCAAAATCCGGGCGTAGGATTGCAAACCCAAACAATAGAGCCAAGATATAAAGCAATCAATTCAAACAATTAGTCATGCAAGAGGGTGATCTAAGCCCTAAGGTTACTCCACTTCTAAAATTTTCCCCAGCAGAGTCGCCAGTTCTGTGATACGGTGGGAGAACTGACTATGGTTTTGCGTTTGTTTTCGCAAATGTTTCGGTTGACCAAGAGTCGCCACCGACTTTTTATTTTATCCTAAGGAAAGGTTTAAAAAGCACAGCAAAAACCTTTGAGATATTTTCTTGGGTTCGGGGAGTAGATTATAGAAAGGGAAGGTATTAGCACCCTTTCTATCCATGGTTATCCATGGGCTCTTAGTTACTTGCTTAGATTAACTTGCCTTGATTTTCAATTGTTTGAAATGGTGCTTTGTGCGTGGTTTTGAAAATGTTTTGAAAAAGATGCCTTGTCTAGACTACCCTTGTAACAATTCTTTACTCGAATGTTTTACAAAAGGTGTTTGTCTTTTTGAAAAGATGTTTCAAGGTTTTTGAAAGTTTGTTTTGAAAGTGTTTGTGAAGTGGGGTTTGAAAATAGGCAAGAGTTTTCTTTGGCAAGTGGACAAGTACTTAAGAGCTATCTACCCTAAAGTTCTCAAAGATTTTTGTTACGTTTTAAGCCTTTTGACAATTTTGTTCCACCATTGCATTTGGTGGACAATCTTGTATTAGGAGGTGAAAAGGACGGGCGCGGGTCATCGTTTAGACCATAGTTGCAATAGTGTTAAATGTCTTTGGGCAATTTTTCTTTGAAAGGGACTTGATCATTTTAGGCAACTTTTCGAAAGCGTCATCGAGGGACTGTGATCATTTTGATTGTTTGTTTTTACCTAAAGAAACCTAACATGCAATATGGCCCATTTATTTGAAGGCAACAAGTGGAGTACCCTAGGGGTGCAAGTGTGAGATGTGTTGTCCATTTTCATGCTTGATTATCTTGAAATTAGGTCAAACTATTTTGTTCTTTTTATTTGCATACAAACCCTAATTCTAGCATGGTATATTTAGAAAGCGTTAAAGTGCAAAAAGTAAAATTCCTACACTATTACAACACAATATGGGAAGGGGGGTACAAATGTTCAAATGGGGGGATATTTAGACAAGAAATTAAAACCTAGCTATTACATCAATTTTGGAATATTTACAAGATAATTGATTGCATAAATTAAATGGAAAATAAAATAAAGATGCAAAATGCAAAAAAGGGTTTTTATATGTATGAAAAAAAGTATTATTTATGTCAAATAAATAAAATAAAAAAAGTATTACTTTTGGAGTTTTTGTATTTTAAAGGTAAAACCCTAATTTTTATTAAGTAATATATATATTATTTAATTTATACAAGTATTTATTTATTATGTACAAAAGAAATAAAATAAAATGAAGTATAATTTATAAAAAGTATTTTTTTTTGAGTCAAATATTAATAAGATAAAAAAAGTAGGTGTTTTTTTGTATTTTAACCTAAATATACTAATAAATATATATATATA